>CM067842.1:288412479-289662479 GCA_034509565.1 Triticum monococcum
AGCAAAATTGTCTTACTGGCGCAATCGATGTTTCCTCCATACATCGATAGCCAATCCATACCAAGAATTACATCTAGGCCTTGAGATTCCAGAATAATCAAATCTGTTGGGAAAACATGCCTTCCTATGCTTAATGGCACTTGAAAGCATCCTTGACTGGCCATGTATTCTGCTCCTGGCGAGCTTACTAGCATAGGCGTTTTAAGAATCCTAGTGGGCAGGCTATACTTTTCCACAAATCCCCTTGATATTCATGAATGTGATGCACCAGTATCGAAAAGAACGAGTGCGGTAAATGACTTAACCAAAAACTTACCGATTACTGCATCAGGCTGATCTTCAACCTCCTCCACGTTAACTTGGTTCACCTGTCCCCTATTGAAAGGATTCGGCTTCTTCCCTGAGCTCCCATTGCCATTTCCATTCTGGCCTTCAGGACATTCATTGGCATAATGTCCGGTCTTGGAACTGCTGGGCTCCAGGGTTATACTTCCCCTGTCCATACTTCCTCTTGCAGTTCTCAATTTTCTGTTGCTTCCCTTCAATCATGATGGCACGATCTACCAACTCCTGGTAGTTGTTGAAACTTGCTACCATCAACTGCATACTCAACTCATCATTCAATCCTTCCAGAAACTTCTCCTGCTTAGTTGCATCCGTAGCAACGTCATCTGGGGCATAACGTGCTAACTTGCTGAAGTCGTCAACATACTGGCCAACTGTCCTTCCTCCTTGGCGTAAGTTGCGAAACTCACGCTTCTTCATGGCCATAGCTCCTGCTGAAACATGTGTAGTGCGGAAAGCTTGCTGAAACTGATCCCATGTGACAGTGTCAACTGGGAAGGTGGCTGTGAAATTCTCCCACCATGCTGCCGCGGGTCCTTCTAACTGATGTGCGGAAAACTTCACTTTCTCACCATCTATGCATCCTGTAGTGGTCAACTCCCCTCCTATCTTGCGGAGCCAATCATCTGCTACTATTAGCTCGGTGCTACTAGAAAACACCAGCGCATTCAGCCTAAGGAAACGGGCTAAGTGGTCAACAGGTGGTGGTGGTGGTGGGTTGTTGTTGTTGTTGTTGTTGTTCTGCTGATTCTGAACTAACATCTGCATCAATTGATTCTGCTGTTGGATCAACTGAGTGAGTTCCGGTGGAAATCCATTGTCACGTCTCGGAGGCATCTGAGGGTTTAGAAAAGAAGAGATATAAGAATAGAGTGAGGTCTAAAGAGAAAACACTACCCCAATGCACATGAGCAAATGCACACAAATCACTTCATTCAATTCAAACAAGGGCATACAACGGTCTAGAACTATCGCAAAAGTGCTCGAACTATAGTGTTTACATGGGGGAAATACTACTAATATTTGGTGGTCATCTAGAAATTTGAACCGGTGGAAGACTCCATGATGTCCGCTCCAGCTTCGTCTTCAAAGTCGGGTTCACTTGGATCCGAATCGGTGTCGTCGATGATGATGTAGTTGTCCGGACATGCGACGTACATGTCTTCCTTCCTGGATGCTAACTCCCTCTTGAGTCCTTCAATCTCCTGCTTAAGATCGACGTTGTGTCTTGCTAGAGCTACGATCTCATCCATGTAGTCCTTGCGTGTAGCCTTAGTTCTCCTTCTAGCTCGATGATCCTTGTCTTCGCATTCTTCAACTCTATCATATCATTGCACATCTGGTTCTCGTGGCATCGAGTGTGCTGGTTTAACTCCTGGATGAAAGCTGCAATGGATCTATCCTTCTTGGTGGTGACTAACTCCCATTGTTCATCTCGGCGTCCGCAAATCTAGTAGATAGTGTCCTTGAGGTCTTCTTGATAAACTTCTCCAATGTGTCCTATGGTGATATGGGCTGCCATGCTCTTTTACCAGACTCCAGGTTGGTGCATTGAAAACACTATCTATGGGCTTTGTGATTGGCGCGAATGTCCTTCCCGGAACGTGAGCTTGAATCTTCCAGCGCTCCTCTTCAGGCAAAGTGGCATTGAAAGTTCCCGTGAAACTTGGTAATCCAATGTTCAGGTACTTGGTGACTTCCTTCAAGTGAAATCGAAAAGGTGTGCCTTCATCCGGTTGAGCGTACTTAATCTTCGCGTCCTTCACCCTAAAGAGTAGAAAAGATGAAGAGTTAGAAAATGAGGAGAGAATAGTGATCTATGGCTTTAACATAGTGGTCGTGTCCTACAGTCAGCGTGTGCTCTGATACCATCTCTGTAGCGACCCGACCCGAATGGATCAAGTCTACTGTGCTCCGGTGTCATCCCTGGATCAGTAATGCTGACACCACACAGTACTTCGAAGGATTTATAGCAGAGTAGCAATCACACACTTATTACATCGGTGTCTCGAAAGAGAACTTATTACAATAAATATGGCTTAAGGCCATCTAATATCGATAACAGCGGAAGACTTGGAAGATAAATGGGACCATCAACTCCAACGGCATCACTAAGTATAGAACCACGACCTAAAAGCACCTTAATCATCGTCTAAAAAGTCTGCAACATTAATGTTGTAGCCTGAAATGGGTCAACACATGGAATATGCTGGCAAGGTAACACATAGAGAGTAATGGAATGTAACAGCTATACTATATGCATATTTGGCTGTGGAAAGCTCTATGGTTACTGTTTTGCGTAAAGCCAGTTTTTCCCTACTGCAAAGGAATAAATTTATTTTTAACTATCATGGTGGTTGTTAAACATTGAGAATGGTTGACAGCATTCTCAATCCCAATTAAGTGAACAATTAAAACCCAACAATATTAATTAGAAGTAACATGATGAGATTCACATGATATTCAAGTACTAGATACTCAAGATGTCCATAACCGGGGACACGGCTAATCATGATTAGTTTATTACACTCTGCAGAGGTTTGCGCCTTTTCCCCACAAGACTCGATCGCCTCCGTTGGATTTCTCGCACTACTGGTGTTTGAGAAACGGATGACCGAGACACAGTCTTTCAGAAGCGCTAGCACCTTACGATGGATAGACCGGTACACCTACTTTCCCCTACATCTGCTAGTCTACCCTGTAAGAGTTCGCACGACTTAGTCAACTATGCCAGAGCCCATAATGGCTCGTGGCTGCACACGGAAGTTTCTAGCATGAAAGATCTTATGATCCCTTTGAGCCTGGGTCACGGTCCAAAAGAAAACAGGCAAGTCCTGATAGACATCAGGTGCCTCAGTCCACCCAGATGTGTGTTTAAGTTTCCACCTTAGATAAACCATTAAAATTATCAATCTCACATCTGTCATGGATATCACTCACCCAATCCACGTCTACTAGCATAGCATGGCGTAATAAGCAAACGTAGAAGTAACTCCCAAAGGTTTGATAATGAACAGGTAATAGGTACTAGCTCATCTACTTCCCATCCCACAATTTAATTAGATCCTAATCATGCAATGTGTGAGGATGGATCTAATGCAATAAAACTGGGTTGTAGAAAAGGTATGATCAAAGTGTTACTTGCCTTGCTGATGATCCGCGAGTCCTAGAGATTCGAAGTAACAGGCGGCACAATCCGGGTAATCTATCGCAGACAAACAACAAGCATACAATAAGTACTCATCTAATGCACAGCTAAAACTCAAACAAGAGATCGAACCAGAAAGTTCAACTTAAGAACTCCGGTTGCAAAGAAAGAAAGAACCGAACAAAGCAACGGAAAACAAACGGCGGAAGAAACAACTCGGTTCTAGCAAGTTGAAACTAGGTCAAGTTTTACAGTAGCAAAAACTTATTTAAGTTGATTAGTCGGAACGGCGGTTTCGAAACGAAACTCCAGGCGATTGAATCACCTGATTCCGATAAACGAGCGAGAAGATAAACTAGAACGAAGATCGGATCTGAGATCGCGATCGCGGAATAAATCCGACGAAAAGAAAAAGAAGAACGGTTGAACGAACGGACGTTCGTTAACTGGGAATAATCCGGTGATTACGTTCGTTAGGACGAACGGTCCGGCGAACGGTCTGTAGGCAACGAAAACCGATCTAGGGTTTCGGAAAAGAAAACCGAAACGGCGAACGAAAAGAAAACGAATCGGAAGAAAAGAAAAGAATTGGAACGGTTTATAAGAAAAACCGAACCGAGGGGAAAAAGAAGAGAGGCGCGGCGCGGGGCTACCTCCGGCGAGGGGGCTCCGGCGGCAGCGTTGGGAGGCAGCGGCGACGGCGTAGGGCGGCGGCGGCGGCGGCACAAGGCGCGGCGGCGGCGGTGGTGCAAGGGGCGCAGCGTGGGCTTGGGGCGCAGCTTGGTGTGGGGTTTAGGGGGGGTGTTGGTATTTATATAGGTGAGGGGAGAGGAGACTTGGGGGAGGGGGCAAGAAAAAGGGGAGGAGAAGGAAACGGACTAGAGTCCTACTAGGACTCGGGTGGGGCGGCGGCGCTGGCTGCCTGCGCGCGGCGCGCTAGGCGCGCGATGGCCTGGCCGGCCGGCCTGCGGCTGGGCCTTGGTCCAGGCGCGTGACGAATTTTTTTTTTAAGATTTCGCGCGCAGAAAAACAGGGAAAAGAAAATCTAAACGAACTCCAAAACTCCCAAAGTAAAATTTCCCCGACTCCTAGGAATGAGTCGAACAAAATGAACTTTTCTCGGGACCTGAAATGCAATTTTTGAAAACGCGCATTTTTTCCTATCCAAATAAAAGGCAAATAAACTCCGACAAATCCAATGCTCCTTTCTTCAAAATTTGAGAAGAACTCAAATATGAAAATGACGAAATCTCCAACTCTCTCCGAGGGTCCTTGAGTTGCGTGAAATTTCTAGGATCAACCAAAAATGCAAGAAAATATGATATGCATGATGATCTAGTGTATAACATTCCAAATTGAAAATTTGGGATGTTACATCTAGTGACTACACCATCGTGAAGGGGATAGTCAACAGGTAATTTCAATCATTATTAACTATATCTCGGCCTATTTAATTAGTTCGTCATTTCCTGATAACAAATATTTAATAACCCATTTATTCATTTTCTTTGTTGGCGGGCAGGGCTTGGGAAAAGTTCATCAGGGCCACTCCAGGCCCATGGAAACAAAATCTGAAATGGTATCGACCTAAGGTAAGTAATTAAGTAGTACTAGCTAGATGCCGTCTCTTTAATTATCATGCTTGACTAATTATTATCTGATCAAATTTCATTCTTGTAAAGGCCCTAAAGCAGGCGCCGGGGAATGATCTATGTGCATACTACATTTGTGAGAACATTCGCATGATGGCGTCTGAAAGGAGCAAATCTCAAAGACAGGAGTGGGTACGATATCGATTGTCAGAACACTATTCACAATTTTTACACCATTATCGATATCTAGTCACACAACTAATACACATGCATATTGATCTCCTTCTTAACAGTTCAAAGAGGTGCGGGACAAGCTCCTAGCACAGGACCGCATAGAAGCAATTCAAGAGGAAATAGCCAGAAATAGCGGAGGGTGGTCGGTGGCGGCACGGAGGGTGGCCAGCCTCGGCCGTGGCAAGTGGTTTCGTTGAGGAGGCTAGGTCAGGGTGGATCTGGGGGTTCTGTTCCGTGGTGAATTAGGGAAGGATTTAGACTTTTGGAGATAAAAAACTAGCCCCTCGCGCGCTCCCCTCCCGCACCAGCGCGCGTCTATGCCAATTATTTTTATGTGGGTCCAAAAACAGTACCTGGCAGATAAGATGCCAGTATTTAGTTGTGCCGACAGATTCTATGACCTGAGAAGTGAGCATAATCGTTGGCAGTTGAGGTGCTCTTGTTGTGGGACTTCTGTCGGTAGTTACACTTCCATTAAGTATTTCTACCGGCAGTAGGACTATCCCCAACAGATTGTTTGCCCTTATTTAGGTATTTCTCCCGGCAGTTAACTGCCACTAATTAGGTGTTGTGGTGTAGTGTGCCTTACTTAATCGACTGTGGGGTTCTCCAGACGCCTTTGCTGATCTCCCAAGGAGTGCGGTCGATGCCGCACAGTATTTCCGGGCCCAAGAAGGGAACGCAATGGAGAAGCTCTTCTGGTCACAGTACCTGGCGCCAGAGCGGCCAGCGCTGCTAAACAACCAGATGATGCAGTTGGCGGAGCTGCATAGGATGTCCAGTTTGGCCATGAAGGACCTTATAGTCCGGCTATGGCCAGCCGGACCCATTCCTAGCAGTTACTTCGGTCTGGTCAAGCGGCTCAGCAACGCCTTGCGCCGAGTTGAGGCTTTGAAGTGCTCGGCATGCATAGAGGGCGCGCAGATGGCCTTTGCCCGTGTCAAGACGCACTGGCGAAGATGAAGGCCGCCGTTGTGGCCGTCAAGGGTCCACCAGAGTGCAAGGACTACCGCAAGCTAGAGCGATACTTCGAGGACGTCCTGGAGAGTGCCTGTCTGATAAAGGGTCAATGCTCGAAGAACATTATGTTTGAATGAATGTATCTGAGCCGCCCAAACTTTGTATTATGAATCAAGGATTTTTGTAATATGATTGCGCTTGTTTATCTCAAATTATTTTCCTCCTGTGCGGCTGTTTGTTATATTTGAAAGTTTGCTAGTCATCAGCTTCAGCCCCCACATAGATATTAAAGGGGGTCTTCGGAATAGCACATGGCCACTCTTGTCCCAACGTCTTGGTCCGTAAGGAGGCGATCGTGCAGCAAACTAGGCAATCAGACTATGCGGCTTGACCACTCTCACTTAGCCATAGGAGTTTGACAATGGGATTATAGGCTTGGCCCCTTGTATTGTTCGGCTATCCGAACTTGGGTGCTTTAGACGCCTGGCCGAGTTAAGGCCAGTCCTTCATGTAATACGGAAAAAAACTCTAAGAGATTTTAATAAGTCACCGAACCACTGACCAGCTCTCGTCGTGTCATGACAGTCAGTTTTCGGCTTTTTCTACTGACATATTTGACCGGACGAGCCAGAAACACAATCACAGTAGTTCTCCCTTTACTACCTTAGCCGAACGAGTGGAACGTAGGGTGGTAACCACAGGAGCCGGGCATCCCAACTATTGACCAAAGACATGAATCGGAGCCGATGCATATAATGCGGTATTCGGGACGCCGAAGTGTACTATGAAAGTGTTCGGACTTTTTGTTTTTGAATTTTGGTGGATGAGTAAAGCCCCTGGCAATTAATGCCAATGTGTATATGTCAATCAGTTGTGAGGAGGGAATACATATTTTGGAATAGTCCAATACCAAAGAAGGTAGGACGAAAATGTTTCCGCTATATTCCAATTGATATGTCGAACGTGCTCTTTACAAAGAATGCCATAATTATCAAGGCTATTTTATGTGCCGAGAATTCAAGGGAAAGCTCTATAAAGTTCCTAAAAGGAAAAGGTGGTCTTGAAGATCCTTTGAACACTCTACCACACCTCTGTGCCACTTTTCGCCTTGGTGTAGGATCCTTTGCGAGGATCACTCGATCGAGGATAAATAAGGGGCCTGGAAAATGGCCCTCGGTATCATCGTAAGGTGATGTGGGTTGTAAAGAACCTGAAATTAGAAATAAGAAAAAGGAAGAATATGAGGGTCCAGATAGGGTCGAGCCATATTGTGGACTTTGTTTTTAGTGTGCCTGCGTCCTCACCCATGGTATCTTTAGTGCATAATTATGTACGCGCGGTACGTATGCCGCAATCATGTTTGGATTTTGACAAAGGCTGAATTGCTAATCTAGCTCTAGACGAGCCGGACTGTCATTCTGCAGGGTAGACCGGACTCGTTTGACAGTGTCCGGGGGATTGACTGCTAATGTAGTATTCGGCTTGATAAGGCCACCCTGTGCCTCAGCTGCAAGGGCCGTAGAATACTCCTCAGTATGGAGGGAGCGATTCATGTTTCCATTGACTGTTATGATGGCTCGTGGTCCGGGCATCTTGAGTTTTAGATAGGTGTAGTGAGGGACCGCATTGAAGCAGGCGAACGCGGTTCTTCCGAGTAGTGTGTCACACTACTGCAGAAAGGGACGATTTCAGAGATCAAGTATTCGCTTCGGAAGTTATCCGATGAGCCAAAGACTACCTCCAGCGTTATGGACCCTATGCAGCAGGCTTCTACGCCCTGTATTACTCCTCTAAAGGTAGTTTTAGTGGGCTTCACTCTTGACTGATCAATGCCCATTTTACGGACAGTGTCCTGATAAAGAGGTTGAGACTGTTGCCGACATCCATAAGGACTCGCGTGAGGTGGAATCCGTCAATGATTGGGTCGAGGACCAATGCCGCCGAACCTCCATGACGGATACTGGTCAGATGGTCTCTACGGTCAAAAGTGATTGGGAAGGCCAACCATGGGTTGAATTTTGGGGCAACTGGCTCTATGGCATAAACGTCCCTTAGTGCATGCTTGAGCTCCCGCTTAGGGAGCTGAGTGACGTAGATCGTGTTTACTGCTTTTACTTTGGGGGAAAAATTCTTTTGCACCCTATGTTTGTCGGGCAAGGATCATCATCATCCTCGCTGGGTAGCCCTTTCCCCTTATGTTCGTTGTTTATCTTACCGGCCTATTTAAAATCCAAAAATTTATGTTGGTATGATTGACAGGCTTGTTCGGGGTGCCATGGATCTGGCAAGGCCAGTCTAGTATTCGGTCCAAACTAGATGGACCATCCTTATTTACTTTGAATGATTTCTTCCGTTGACTGGGTTTAGAGCCACTGAATCCAACATTAACCGCCTTGTCTTCGGTATCATCATTGTTGCTTCGATGTTTGTGTTTGTTGCGTTGTAGCCTGTCGTTACCATCTCTGGCTTAGGAGGTGCCGGGGTCGCTAGTGCTGTTACTTCTACGCGCTAGCCAGCTGTCTTCTCCTGTGCAAAAGCAGGTCATAAGTGCGGTGAGGGCTGCCATGGACTTCGGGTTTTCTTGGCCAAGGTGTCGGGCAAGCCACTCATCACGGATGCTGTGTTTAAAGGCCGCAAGGGCTTCGGCATCCGGACAATCGACAATTTGGTTCTTTTTAGTTAAGAACCTGGTCTAGAGTTTCCGGGCGAACTCTTCGGGTTGCTGGACTATGTGACTGAGGTCGTCGGCCTCCAGAGGCCGGGCATAGGTACCTTGGTGTTGACTCTAAAGGTGTCCTCCAGGTCTTCCCAGCTACCAATTGAGTTCTCCGCGACGTTGTTTAACCAGTGCCATGTTGGTCCCTTGAGTTTTAGGGTGAGGTATTTGATGGCATGGAGATCGTCACCGTGAGCCATGTGGATATGGAGAAGAAAATCTTTTATCTGTAATATGGGATTCATCCTTCCATCGTATGATTCAATGTTCATGGGTTTAAACCCTTCTAGGAAATGGTTCTCCATTACCTCATTAATGATGCATAAGGGGTGTGCGGCGCCTCTATATCGGGCGACGTCACGACGCAATTCGGATTAAGTCTGTATGCGTTTTTCGGCCCAGGTGAGGTCATGCATGTCATACCAAGCTTGATGCTCATCTTCTCGTGTTGGGGCGTGCCCCCTTGGTCCGTAGATTGATCTTGTTTGGCCTGCTGTATTATTCAGGTCTTGTCGTAGATCGTAGGTGTATCCTGGAGCCGCTGTCTCTCTGCCCTTAAGGCAAAGTGGTGCGGGTTGGTGTTCGGCATTGGTGGCTGCTTTGTCGCACCCATTTGGTGGCCAATATCGTTCATTGGCACGGTCATGTTTCGATGGGTTTGGCTTGACGGCCTCGTCATCGAATTGTGGCAGTAGCCGGTGCTTCGGATAAATTTTTGTTGGGTGTTGAAGGCCAAATTCTTCGACAGCTCGGACCTGAGTCCATTTGTCGTTGAGAATATCCTCTTCGGCTTGGAGTCATTCCTGCTGCTTTTTTAGGCTTCTCGTAGTGGCGATGGCGATTAGCTAGCGCTTAAAGTGCTCCTATTCGAGTGGTTCCTATGGCACGATGAAGTCTTCGTCGCCGAGGCTCACATCATCCTCGGAGAGCGGTAGATAATTACTGTCCTCCAAGTCCTCATTCCTGACCGGATCGTCGGGGTTAACTTGCCCCTCCTCCATATCATCTTGTTTGGATGTGGGCTCGACGAGGGCTTTGGGGTCATCGGCACCCTCCGAGTGTTATCGTCTCTGGTGCCGGTATTACTGTCTTTGCCATGACGTGATTTTGAGCGGCGCGGCTGTCGTCGATGCTTTCGAGGTGCCTCAACAGGCTTGTCCTCAACCTGATCCTTCCTGGCGTCATCATCATCCTCTTTGGGCGTGTCCACCATATACACGTCATATGTGGAGGTGGTCGTCCAGCGTCCGGTAAGCGGCGAGTCTTGGCCTTGTTCGTCTCCGGCATCGTTGTCCATGCCGTCGATGTCTTCAGAGGCGTAGTCCATCATGTCGGTTAAACCTTCAACAGTGGCTATGAAGTGGGTGGTCGGTGGGGGGTAAAATTCCCCACTTTCAGCCCCTAGTCCGAGCTGGGCGCAATTTGGAGGTGATTCCTCTGTGATGACGAGGGATCGCAATAAGTCTAGCACCTCATTTAAGAGCGAGGTTTGTACGGGGAAACGAGAGTCCGTGAAGCTAGAGTCCGGGGGAGAGTCCGGCCTTTCAATGATAGGAGGAACCCAGTTTGATTTTGAGTTCGCTATGTAAACAATCGCCTCCGAATCTTCGATAGCGCAGTTTGCAGCAGTGGGCTCTAAACTCCCATCTTCAGACCTGGCAGTTTGCTCCGGATCAAAGGCCAGAGCGGTGGTCGGGGCCACGAACCCTTCGAAGATCAAGTCTCCTCGGGTATCGTCGACATAATTTAGGTTCCTGAAACAGATCTGATGACCAGGGGCGTAGCTATCAATCTGTTCAACATGACCAATCGAGTTGACACGCAGAACGAAACCGCCGAACATGAAAATCTGGCTGGGGAGGAAAGCCTCCCCGGAAATGGCATTATTGCTGACGATCGAACGAGCCATCGATGCTTCCATTGACGGCACAGTGGAACTCTTAATGAAAGCACCAATGTCGGTGTCAAAATAGGCCGATCTCGGGTAGGGGTTCCCAAACTGTACGTCTGAGGATCGAAGGAAATAGAGGGTGACACGATGTTTACCTAGGTTTGGGCCCTCTTAATGGAGGTAAAACCCTACGTCCTGCTTGATTGTATTTGATGAGTATATGGGTTACAAGAGTCGATCTACCACGAGAGCATAATGGCTAAAACCCTAGATGTCTAGCCTATGTGATTTGTCCTTAGCCTCTATGGACAAAACTCTCCGGTTTATATAGATACCAGAGGGGTCTAGGGTTGTACAGAGTCCACTAACAGAGAAAGGAAATAAGGCATCTGAATGCTAAGCTTGCGATCCACGAAAAGGAGAGTCCCATCCGGACACGGGGAAAAGGTCTTCTGCCTTGTATCTTGACGGCTGGATTGGCTCATATCAAATTGTCCGGACACACGAGGACCCCTTAGTCTAGGACTCCCTCAGTTATCAGCAAGCTTCAGATAGCAGAGGAAGAGCTAGAGGTTACCGGCATGTTTCAAGGAGTTAATTCCATCAGGAGCCGTCCTAAGGGAAAGATCACGTTGTCGGTAATGTTTGGGGGAGAACTAAACTACCGGACTGAGAGGATTTTGTTTGATGTGATTGATCTCCCCCTGCCATACAATGGGATTCTTTGACGCCCGGCCCTGGCTAAGTTCACGGCGGCATCCCACTATGCCTACAACACCTTGAAGATTCCTGGGCCACTGGGAGTCATCACCGTCCCATCGGATGAGAAGGATGCAATTATTTGTCTGGACAAGATGTACCGGGACGCGGTGGCAGCAGCGGCAGCGGCAGCAGCAGTTCCCGCCAAGGAAAGCAAAGGAAAAAAGAGAGATTGTAGGGACCCCGACAAAGAGTCTGGGAAGCGTGCCCCCAGCGAGTGCACGACACCTGTTGACGACGTGCTGGAGTGTTCCAACAGCAAGGGATCCAAGGTCACTGCACCCCAAGTAGAGAAGGTTTCGGCAGGGCTGGCTGGCGTTGATGGTACTTTCACTATCAGCGCCATCCTGAATTACAAATAGGAAAGCGCGCTTGTTTCCTTTCTGCAGGTGAATGTTGATGTGTTATCCTGGCAACCATCTGATTTCCCGGTGTTCCCAGGGACGTAATCAAGCACCACCTTAGTGTCTGCCCACACGCCCGACCTGTCAAGCATAAGGTTTGGAAGCAGGCCTTGGAGAGGCAGCAGTTTATTATGTAAGAGATCAAGAAGCTTGAGGCACCTGGTTTGGTCAGAGGAGTATTGCATCCCACATGGTTTGGAAATCCAGTGATAGTCCGGAAGGCTAACTGGAAGTGGAAGCTTTGCATAGATTTCACAGATCTCAATAGAGCTTGCCCGAAGGATCCGTTTCCCTTGCCGCGCATTGGTCATATTGTGGATTCCACTTCAGGTTGTGATTTTCTCTCCTTTCTGGATGCATATTCTCGGTATCACCGGCTCTTCATGTCCAAGGAAAATGAAGAAAAGACGTCGTTCATCACTCCATGTGGTACGTACTGTTTTATCCGCATGCCATTCGGATTAAAGAGTGCCGGGTCTACTTTTGCAAGGGTAGTCCAGATTGGATTTGAGCCACAGCTGCACAGAAACATAGAAGCTTATATGGATGACACTTTGGTCAGCCAACCTTATTCCAGTTTTGGAGGAGGTGTTTGCTAATCTGCGCAAGATCAATTTGAAGCTCAACCCGGAGATGTATGTATTTGGTGTTCCCCCCAGCAAGCTTCTTGGGTTCTTCGTATCCCATCGCGGGATCGAATCCAACCCCAACAAGATCAAAGTTATTGAGCAAATCCAAGCGCTAAGGATAGTTAAGGATGTGAGGCATTTGACAGCATGTGTTGTCGCGCTAAGAAGATTCATCTCCAAATCTACCGAGCGCGCCCAGCCGTTCTTCAAAATTTGGAAGAAGGCAGGGCCTATGAGGTGGACCCCAGAAGTAGATGCAGCTTTGCAAGAGTGGAAGGCCTACTTGTCATCTATGCCTACCTTGGTTGCTCCCAAAGCCCAGGAGCTGTCGTCGTTGTACTTAGTGGCAACCAATCAAGTGGTCAGTGCAGCATTGGTAGCAGGACCGACAGAGCCAGAGAAGGATCAGGACAACAATGAGCACGACAACGAGAGCAACACCAAAGATGTAGCAAGTAAGAGAGTGGTGCAACGTCCAGTTTACTTCATCAGCTCCCTATTACAAGGGGCTAGATTGAGGTATTCTGGAGTGCAAAAGTTGATTTTTGGTCCCATCATGGCCTCAAGGAAACTGTGCCACTACTTCCAAGCCCATGAGATCACGGTTGTCACTCGTTTCCCGTTGCAAAGGATATTCCGAAACCCTGAGACTACTAGCAGAATAGTGGAGTGGGCTTTGGAGTTATCGAGTTTTGGTTTGAAGTTTGAAAGCACATTAACTATTCAAAGCAGGGCATTGGGAGAGTTTATTGCAGAATGGACGCCAACCCCTGATGAGGAAATGACAGAGAATTATTCCCAGCAAGGAATCGCCCCAAGAATGGATTATGTATTTTCATGGTGATTTTTCCCTTCAAGGTGCAGGAGCTGGTGTGCTTCTTGTTGCCCCCTCCGGGGCGCACTTGAAGTGCGTCCTCCAAATGCATTCTGTCTGGGAAGAAGCCACCAACAATACAGCTGAGTATGAAGGGCTCCTTGTCGAGCTCAGGATTGCAACTGAATTGGGAATTAAGAAGCTGATCATTCCAGGAGATTCACAGTTTGTGGTGACACAAGTCAACAAGGATTACCAAAGTCCATTGTTGGGGGCATACGTCGAGGAAGTGAGCATATTGGAGGAGCACTTTAATGGATTGCAAACAGAGCACGTACCCCGTGCGGAAAACAGCATAGGTGATCATCTGTCAAAGTGTGCTGTGCAGAAGCTTCCTATGGAACCAGGGACTTTTGTTCTCCATCTCACTCACCCCTCCATATTCCCAGCAACAATGGCCGGAAAAGGAGAAAGTTGGACACCGGTAAGCCTCTCCTAGTAGAGTTGTCTGCTTCTAGCAGAGACCCTCCTGGAAACAACTCCTCACAGCTTTCTGGACCACCCCCTCTAGCCGGGCCCATGGGCCCCGTGAACGAGGCTTGTGCTCCCGCAACAGAGAAGGTGCCGCTAGTCCTCGTTGCCGAGCCTCGGGCCCCAACTTCGGCAAGGCACATTGTCCACTTCCTCCAAACCGGAGAGCTTCCCGGCAACCAAGATCAAGTTCAAAGAGTAGCCTAGAGGGCCAGTATGTATCAGTTTGTCGATGACACTCTATATAGAAGGAGGCCCAATGGTGTGAAATTGAAGTGTGTCTGCCGGGAAGAAGGAAAGGAACCGTTGGCCGAGATTCACAAAGGAATGTGCGGCTCCCACATTGGATCAAGGGCATTACTTGGGAAAGCATTCCGGCAAGGATTTTATTGGCCCACAGCCCTCCAAGATGCGGTCGAGCTATTCATGAAATGTGAAGCCTGCCAACTCCATTCTAAGAAATCCCACCTGCCTGCCCAAGCTCTTCAAACAATCCCTCTATCATGGTCATTTTTGGTCTGGGGGCTCGATATCCTCGGCCCCTTCCTCCAAGCAATCAGGGGCTTTGAATTGTTGTTTGTTGCTATCGACAAGTTTACAATGTGGCCGGAAGTGACTACCGTGAGAAAGGTGACTGCTTAGTCAGCTATCAAGTTCTTGAAAGATCTGATGTGCCGTTTTGGAGCTCCGACAAGGATAATTACCGACAACGGCACCCCGGTCATGAGCCACGCCTTCATGAAATATGTTCATGCCCTCGGATGCAAGATCTCATTTGCCTTTGTGGTACACCCCCGGAGCAATGGACAAGCTAAGAGGGTGAACGCTGAAGTGCTACGCGGACTCAAGATGAGAACTTTTGATACGCTGCTGAATCACGGCAGGCGGTGGATTAAGGAGCTGCCGGTAGTTCTCTGGTCCCTCAGAACGACACGAAATCGAGCTACTGGGCAGACTCCCTTCTCCCTAGTCTACGAGGCAGAAGCAGTTATCCCCATGGAACTCATTTATGGGTTGCCTTGAGTGCTTGCCTACAATGAAGTAGCGCAAGATCGGCACCAGAGTGATGATGTTGTGCTACTCGAGGAGAACCGTCTCCGGGCTGCTACGTGTGACGCACGCTATTAGCAAGCCATGTGTCGCTGTCATAGCCGCAGGGTTCATGCCCGGTGTTTTGAGGAAGGTTACCTTGTCCTTAGGCGCGTTCAATCCGCCAAGGGTACAAACAAGTTGTCACCAAAGTGGGAAGGCCCTTACCGGGTAGTACGAGTCACCAAACCTGGCGCAGTCCGTCTGGAGATTGGAGATGGCACTCAATTGCAAAACTCATGGAATATTGAGCATCTCTGCAAGTTCCACCAATAAGGCGTGGCTATCGGGCCCTCCCCGGAAGCCACCATTTTGTACAAGCCTTGCCTCAGCTGCATGAACCCCTTGTACAAAGCCAGCCTGATGACCCTGTGCAAGAGAAAATAAAGAAGCGTTGTGGGGAGCCCTCGACCAAGATTGCATGCTTGCATGAGCATTCCAAGATCACTACATAAGCATTTCATGAGCATTTGCATATGCATATAGATAGGATTGCATCCTGCATTCATTCTCATCTGCATGAAGCTGCAGGTTCCTGCCGTGAATATGGCTTCGACAAGGAGTTGAGAAGACTTCCCGAAATTGCGATCCTGGGCAAGCCCGACAGATAAGTTTTACCTCCTGTCCATTAGTGTTCCGTAAGGCTATAACTCAAGCAAAAGAAAGCTTCGCCACTCTTTTGAGACTTAGGTGCTCCCATCCACGACTCAAATGTTGCTTCGGTCTGGATGGTCGCAATGGCCTTTGATAAAAACAAGTTGGTGGGGGGGGGCTGATCCCTTTGTCTGTTCCCTGATAGACACAGCTCTCCGCAGACAAAAAGGGTGCCGGCAGGATAGCCTGCCGGGGAAAACTTGATCATTTACATTAAAGAGGCATCTCGCCTCTGCATGGACATACACATGGACGGGTTCCCGACAAGGTTCATCTTTTTCATTAATATCCTGATACAAGTACAAACATTACAGAACACAAACATGGACTCGAGAGATTACATTATTTGAAATAAAATTTGGCAAAAGCCGGCAGATTTAAGACTGAAAAAATATAAGTGCCCCGTAATCCCTTCTTTTCGTTTTCCCTCCTTCAGGCACTACGGCGGAAGGAGGAAAAGACGCAAAAAGGGGCACCCAAGCAGGAGCCCACCCTGGTCCCGTCAGGACCCGCTTGGCGCGGCCTGACAAGACCGGGAGTGGCGAGGCTGCCAAGGAGGAGTACGAAGGACGGGGCAGTGCCCCCTGGTCACCACCTCCAGGGGCAGCAAGAAGCCCCGGCTTGAGTGCCAGTGGAGTCATCACCAAAGCTCGGCCAGAAGACTGCTAGGGGAGGCAAAGGCGCCAAGAGAACATCCCTCCCCAGCTATCACCCTAGGAGGCTGGTGATGATGTTGCCGGGGAGGGAGGGGAAGAGCGGGAAGACGAGGCGGCAGGTCGCCGGTTGGAAGCGAAGGCATGCATGCCATTCTACTCCGATCTAAGCCCCCGCCACCCGCCTTCTCCGTCTTCACTAGCTTTCTGCTCACCATCGCTGCTCCCGAGAAGCGCCAAGACTCCAGTCCGGCGCCTCCCTCAGGAAGGCGGCAAGCAGCCAAGACGACCAAGGGACTTGAAGCGCGCCTCTCATCGACATCAGCCCCAAGACTTCCGGGAGGGGCAGTGCTAGGATTAGCAATGATATCCAGCCCCGCCTCCTGGCCGAGCTTCCAAGGAACCAAGAGATTCGCCGCAGCCAGGACCAGGCTCACTCCCCAGCGTCAGCGCCACCATTTACACTGTAAAAAATATACTTCCATGATGATTCGTGTTTTCACAGTAGGTCACTTTTTTGTCATGCATGTACATCCATGAAGATTTTATGACAGAATCAAGATAGTCATACATGTGCTGTCGTAGAAGTGTTCCATGACAATACCAAAATTATCATGACAGAAGTGTCCACTTCCATGACGATAAATGGCGCGTCATGGAAGTGCTTTCGTCAAGGGTAACCGACACGTGGCATCCACCATAACGGGTCGCCATTAAGCTATCGGGTTCCGGTTTGGATCCGGTAACCCATTAACAGCCCAGACCAATTGGGATTTTCCACATGTAAAGTCATCATTAGTTGGAGGAAACACGTGTCGGCTCACCTTGGGATAGATGTCATCCGCTCATTGGACAGAAGGCACCAATGATACGTCAACGTGTGGCACGGCCCAACAGAAGCCCTTTCCTATGAAAAAGGTTGGCCCATTTGACTTGGTCAAAATATAGCGGGCCGGCCCACGGAAAGCCTGTTAACGGCCTGTTCGCACATAGCCCATTTACAGCCCGCTAACCCAGGGCCTGTTACGGCCTATCTGAATTAGGACCGGTAGCGTCATCTAGGCCGTCCAATATGATTCCAGCCCATTTTATCTTCCAGCCCATGTATGGCCCATGACGTCTTTTGGCCCATATGAGGCACTTTGTAACTCTTGGCCCATTAATGGCCCGTGGTGAAACTGGCCCGTAATGAAGAGTATAACACTTTATACCCATTAATAGCCCATTATTCCATTGGGCCTTTGCAAGCCCATGTTATCTTTCGGCCTTCTCAGGGCCCATTTATTCTTGGGCTCATTTCCAGCATTCGGTTACTTACGGCTTGTTACTGGCCTTTCTGGTTGTGGGCCAAATTCAGCCCGTGGTTACGGTCGGCCCGTTTGTGGCTCATTAATCCGTTGGGCTGTTTTCATAGCGTCCTCAAGTATGGACGATTAACAACGGCCTGTTATGGTTGGCCCATGAACAAACGGTTGCAACTCTAGCCCGTTTAAGGCCCATAATGCGGTCCTTTATTGGCCCTTATTTGGCCAATCGATGCTACGGCCCGTAGAAGGCTCATTATTTCTATGGCCCGTAGGAGGCCCAGGGTCACTACAATAAGTATGTAGCCCATGGTTATTGTGGCCTAGTTTTAAAATAATAGGTTATTGCAGCCACTAGCAAACTGCGGAAAAAGAACTGCACCGACTACAAGTAAACAAATAAACAAGACAACAAGGAAATAAATAAGCAAGCAACTTATGCTAGGCTATCATGTCTATTACACATATTACATCCAATGGGCATCAAAGTTCTCCACCAGTGCAAATATAGGGAACAAAGCAGCATATCACATACACTGGTTGTTAAAGTTGGGGACCAGTGCAAATAAACGCCACAGCAAAACAATTGCAGAACTGAAACCACTTCAGAAGAGCTCAAGAAACAATATCCTGGGTACCCATAATGCTGGCAAGATGCTTCGCAAGTTTATTAACTTTCTCTTGTTTGGTGCTTAAATCCTCCAGCGCTTGCTGTTGCTCAAGAAAGTATGATATGAATTCTGCAGGGACTCCCTCGGTCCTTTAGCCTCTTGCCGTAGCACAGATGACTGATGCCTTTCAGCTTGTAGCTAAGACTGAAGAAGTCGAAGTGATTCAGGGAGCGAGTTCGAAGAGCTTGTGCTAGAGGTACTAGCCAGTAACTCGAACACTACATCAATGCAAGACTGTGGGGCTTTCTCACTGTCTACAAGATCGTTTTATCACCTTTCTTGGAGACCAACAGGGTTGTCTCACTATCTTGAACCTTATCTGCATTACTTTCTCTACCATTGCATAGTGGGGTGCTCTTCTCCAATATTATGTTCGCATACTACAAGAGAAACTAGCAGACACATCACGGGTTTAGCATGTAGTATACAAAACTCATTTTGGTAAACCGGTTCAGTAGTAAGGTGGAAAGGATAACAACATGAAACAAACATATATCTATGTATTATGGTCACTATATCGTCCATATCATTCTAGTTTATGTTGCCAAATCAAGATACAGACACAGTTCAACTCATATATTTTTAAGACACGTCAACATAGACAGAATATAAGTGTGAGAAACTACACATCATTGGCAACACTTGTAATGTGCATCGCATGAGAACATAACTGTTTCCACAACTGAAACTAAAATCAACATAGAGGAAGAAGTTAGAACAGCAATCCAGTTGAAGAAATAGGTTTAAAACAGACCAGTTGTGCTATTGGAGTTTCAATTGGATCCTTCAAATTCGAAAGTAGTTGGTATGTGTAAATACAGTGATGCAACAGCAAAGGAGTATGGACCATAGCTACGGAATCTGACCTGAGAACAGATGCGCTTCTGCTTTAAACATGGAGTTTGGGTTCGCTGTGGTGGTCTTCGTGCTTTGGGCACTGCAGTTGCTTTACAAAATGCTCATGTGGGGGTACTCTGTGGTGGACATGGTGATGTGTTAACTAGAAGTGGGTTACTATCCATTGGGGTTGGGGTTATATGGGTTGTAGCTGGTTCTCTGTCCAACGGTGTAAGTTTGCAATCTAGAAGAGTCTCGATTATGTGTGGTAGGGCTAGTTCATGGTCTAGTACAACCATGGTTCTATCTGCATCGACGGGTAGCACCATCTTTTCTGAAGAACGGGTTTTTTCTCCCATAGATACTGCCATCACTCCCTCCAAGTCAAACGGCTGATAAACAAGAAAAGAAATTAAACGTACAGACATTGTATGATAGATAGATTTGGTAATTCGCATATATGTTGTCCAACCAAACGGGGCAACATGACACAATTTCACATATATGATGCCTAACTAAACATGATAGCATGACACAGTTTCAGATATATGGTGGATAACTTAACAGGATATAATGGCATAATTCAACATATGATGAGTATCTTAACAGGATGACATGACAAAACTATATGATGTCTTTCTAAAATAGGCTGGGATGAAATAATTCACATACATGTTCTCTAAGTATACAAGATGGCATGATATAATTGACATAATTGATTCATATACTAAGCAGCTGGTACTTGCATGTATAATCTCTAAACTAAGCAGATGGAATTCAATATTGTGCATATGATGTCTAAACTAAGCAATGCAAGACACCATATGCATGATATTACAAATATAAACATTGCAACTTAGAGCATACACCTCAGGTTGGATATAGGACTGGTCATCTGTCTCTGAATCCTCCTCTGAGGAGCTACCTGTAACCATCGAGATATATGCTTCAACTGGTACCATTGCCTGCATTGAAGACCTTGTTTTCACTCCTGATTTTTCCATAACCGACTCAAATGGCTGATACACATGAAGAGTAGTTCAATATACACAGATTGTCAACAAATGCAATACATAATGAAAAAAAGATGGCATGAGATAATTCACGTATATGATGTCGGGCTACATGGCGGTGCTTAATTCACATATATGATAACTAGCTGAAAAACATGGCATTGCATAATTCAAATATCTAATATAGAAAACAAAAGGAGGCATTCACACAAAGCATGTCTAATCTAAGTAGATGGCATAGCAATGCAAGACACCGTATGCATGATATGAGCAATATAACCCTGCCAAGTTAGAGCATGCACCTAGGGGGGATACGACTAGTCATCTGTCTCTGGATCCTCTCTGAGGAGCTATCTATAACTAGCAGGAAATCTGCATCGACAGGTAGCACTCACTGCTGAGAAGACCTTGTTTTCACTTCAAATTTTCCCATGACTGACTCAAATGGCTAATGCACATGAAGACTAGATGAATGTATAAACATTGTTGACAAATGGAATACATTAGGAAAAAATATGGCATGATACAATTCACATATACGATGACTGGCTAAACAGGATGGCATTGCATGATTCACGTATATGATGCCTGGCTAAAGAAGATGGCATTGCATAATTCTCATATATGATATAGAAACCAAACAGGTGGCATTCACACAAAGAAATCTAAACTAAGGTGATGACATAAAAGATGTCTAATGTAAGCAATGTGAGGCGCCATATGCATGATATGACCAACATCAGCATGTCAGGTTAGAGCAAACACCTCAGGTGGTAAATAGAAGTGGTCGGCTCCCTCTGAATCGCCATATGAATAGTTATCTTCCTCGGGAATACAATTTGGAATGGCGGGAGGGGGGCCCACTTTGCCCACCATGGAGCGGCGTCTGCATGACATTATATTCCCACGCAACGGTCTCCTCTTTTTCTCTACATGTTTAGTATGATTGTGTACAATAACTGACATGCATAATAAAAAACATAGTTAGACTATGTAAGGCATGAGGAGTGAATCCAGAAATCAAGACTGGTAGTAGAAAATGAGTGGATGGATCCAAAACTACTGATAGCAGGTAGATTATAGCTTCAGTTTAAAAATATAGACAATGGATCATCTACTATTTGTTGCCAACCCAACATGAACCACACAGAAGACCCCATATGAACCAGATAGTAGACAGATACTATTCATTGCTCCTCGATATGTGCCGCACGGGCATTATAAAACTCAAGTTTGAACGATAAAGTAGCAGGTAATAATAACTGATGTATAACGTGAGAAAACACGAAAGAGTGCAACCTCTCTTCCGGAACTGTGCAGTCCTCAGGTTCATCTGCTCCGTTGATGATGGTAATGCAGTTGGCGTGGCTGCCACCAACGGGGAGGATGATCTGAGGCGGCGAAAGAAATTCTAAAGTGGGAATCTCTGCCGCAGTGAACGCTTCCGTCGATGGTGCACCTCAGGTGGGTGGATGACGGCACGGCAAGAGCAGGACATATCACACAGAGTTTTCTTTGACGCTTATCTGAAAATGATGTAAATATGTAAGGGCTCCTTAGAATTGGAGGATTCTATAAACGTAGGGACAGGAAAAACATTGAAATAGGATAGGAATGCACGTGCAAAACAGAGCATTTGGAAACATAGGATTTTTGTCAACCTGGGTGTTTGGTTCACATGAATTGGAAGAACACAGGAATGGAGAAACATGGTCAAATTAAAGTCAAACCACGTGAAAATGAAAAAAAAATAAGAATCTTATTATGCCAGGAATGGAATTAGTCATGTTCTTCATGCATATTACTTTGAAAAGGACGTCCAAGTGGATATTAAAATTCCTACGTTTTTTCTTTGAAAAAGACAACAAAGGAAAAAAAACCTTCAGTTTTGCTTTTATCCACTACTTCTAACCAAATGCATGAATAGTAGTACCATAGTAGTTCCATATCAAAGGATCCCTGAGGGATCGACATGAATGCAGAGAAACAAAGTGATGCGACGAGTGTACAACCTCTTTGCCATAGCCTTGTCGACCTCAACATCATTGGGTTGGACATGTAGGATGGTGATGCTGGTGTGACTGTCGGAGGAGGGGAAGAAGATCTGAGGCCTCTGGAAATGGCGCCGAGGGTACTGCTCCACTATGATGGATGGTTCCGTCATTGGACCTGCTCCGGTGAGGTGTACAACGGCGAGGCCGAAGTAGGACAAGTCAAACAATGTTAATCTAAAGTGGAACTCTAATATCATCTGCAATAGATTATGTAAAATACATCACCAAAAAGTGCTAGATGTAAAACGCATCAGCCGCGCCACGGCCACTCCGACAGATGCTGTAAATACTGTTCACTCTCAACTTAACTAAAGAAACTAAACTTTACAATCGAAACTGAATTTTACTGTCGAAACTGATTGAACTAGTAGCAGAGCATTACAATAGATGTTTAGGGTGTTCGAGCACTAGTAGTAGAGAAGTAGTGTTCTAAAGCAGCAGTCGCTCGAGCAGGGAACACACTAGTAGAGAGCAAGTCATGCAGAAGCATCGCGAGCCAGTGCTAAAGCAGCCACTCCTAGAGTTGCCAGAGGTCGTGCAGCAGCAGCAGCGCGAGCGAGAGCAAGAGTAGAGCAGCAGCACGAACAAGAGCAAGAGTGGAGCAGCAGCTCAACCGACAACAATAGCAGAGCAGCAGCACGAACAAAAGCAAGAGCAGTGCAGCAGTGCAACCGATAGCAAGAACAGAGCCGCAGCGTGAGCGAGAGCTCGCACAACTACAACTAGTGTCGTTGTGGAAGTCGCTACCGAGGAAGCAACGACATAGGGGAGAGATGTCGTGGATGAAGTGTCAAGCGACAGCACCGTCGATGGAGACTCGCCATGGCTGCTCCGTATCGAGCACCGGCAGCCCCGTGAGATTGAATAAAAGATAAAATTCAACGGTGAGTGCAGAACCTCCTTGGTGGCGCCGAATAGGCCTCGACTTCATTGGAGGAATTGGTGAGGGTGCTACGGTTCCGGTGGGGGAGGTCAATACGGTGTTGTGTAGCAACCGGACCTCAAACAGTCTGATCTCTGTGCTCCGGTGTCATCCCTGGATCAGTAATGCTGACACCACACAGTACTCGGAGGACTTATAGCAGAGTAGCAATCACACACTTATTACATCGAGTGTCTCAAAAGAGAACTTATTACAATAAATATGGCTTAAGGCCATCTAATAACGATAACAGCGGAAGGCTTGGAAGATAAGTGAGTCCATCAACTCCAGCGGCGTCACTGAGTATAGAACCACGACCTAAAACTCCTCAATCATCTTCTGAAAAGTCTGCAACATTAACATTGCAGCCCGAAAACGGGTCAGCACATGGAATATGCTGGCAATGTAACACATAGAGAGTAATGGAATGAACAGCTATACTATATGCATTTTTGGCTGGTGGAAAGCTCTATGGTTACTGTTTTGCGTAAAGCCAATTTTTCCCTACTACAAAGGAATAAAATTTATTTACTATCATGGTGGTTGTTAAACATTGAGAATGGTTGACAGCATTCTCAATCCCAATTAAGCATCATCATTAAACATAACCCAACAAAATTAATTTAGAGTAACATGTTGAGATTCACATGAAAATTCTGGTACTAGTTACTCAAGATGTCCATAACCGGGGACATGGCTAATCATGATTAGTTTATTCCACTCTGCAGAGGTTTGCGCACTTTTCCCCACAAGACTCGATCGCCTCCGTTTGGTTTCTCGCACTAGGGGGTGTTTGAGAAAACGGATGACCGAGACATAGTCTTTTAGAAGCGCTAGCACCTTACGATCGGGTAGACCGTACCACCTACATCCCCTACATCTGCTAGTCTACCACGGTAAGAGTTCGCATAACTTAGTCAACTATGCTAGAGCCCATAATAGCTTGTGGCTGCACACGGAAGTTTCTAGTATGAATAGTCTCATGATCCCTTAGAGCCTGGGTGGCGGTCCAAAGAAAACAGGCAAGTCCTGGAATACCCAGGTGCCTCAATCCACCCAGATGTGTGTTTAGGTTGCCACCTTAGATAAACCATTAATTAACAATCTCACATCTGTCATGGATATCACTCACCAATCCACGTCAACTGGCATAGCATGGCATAAAAGCAAACGTAGAAGTAACTCTCAAAGGTTTGATAATAAACAGGTAATAGGTTCTACCTCATCTACTTCCCATCCCACAATTTAATTAGATCCTAATCATGCAATGTGTGAGGATTGATCTAATGCAATAAAACTGAGTAGTAGAAAAGGTATGATCAAAGAGTTACTTGCCTTGCTGATCATCCAGGAAACCTAACAATTCGAAGTAACAGGCGGCGCACTCCGGGTATTCTATCACAAACAAACAAACAAGCATACAATAAGTACTCATCTAATGCACAGGTAAAACTCAAATAAGAGATCTAACCAGAAGGTTCAACTTAAGAACTCCGGTTGGCAAAAAGAATCAAATCGAACGAAACAACAAAAGTCAAATGGGGAAAGAAAACAACTTCGTTCTAGTAATCTGGATCTAGGGCAAATTTTACAGTAGCAAAATCTTGTTTAAGTTGGTTAAACGGATAGAGGTGTTCGAGACAAAACTCTAGGCGCTTGAATCGCCTGATTCTGATAAACGAGCGAAAAGTTAAACTAAAACGAAAATCCGATCAGGAATCCCGATCAGATAAATCGCGGATTTAATTCGAGAAAAGAAAACTGACGAATAGTTAATCGAACGGACGTTCGTTAACAGAAACTAACCGGTGAACGCATTCACTAAAACGAACGGATCGGTGAACGTTCACTAATTAAATAAACTAAAAAAAATAAACCGATCTAGGGTTTCGAAAAAAAATAAACCGAGGCGGTTTTTTTAAAAAAACCGAACGGCGAACGGCGGCAGCTATACCTCCGGCGAGGTACTCCGGCGGGCCGGGCGGGGCTCCGGCGGGTCGGCGGGGTGTGGCGCGGCGACGGGAGGCGGCGGGCGGCGGCGCGCGGCTCGGGCGGCGGCGGCACGGGCGGCGGGGCGGCTGCGGCGGCGCGGCTCGGCGGGCGGCTCGGGGCGAGGTGGGGTGAGGTGAGGGGCGGCGGGGCGGCGGTATTTAAGGAGGGGGTGTGCTGCCTTGGGGAGGGGGCAAGGCGGCGGGGCGACGTGGCCGAGCCGGACACGGCGGCGGCGGCGCGCTTGTCTCCTGGAAGGAGACGGCAGGCGGCGGGGTGGGCCGTCGGCTGGGCCTTGGCCCAGTCGGCGCGCGGAGTGTTTATTTTTTTTTTAGTTTTTCTGCTCGAAAAAAAAGAAATACTAAACGGACTCCAAAAATCACGAAATAAATTTTCCCGAGCTTCTAAAATCAAGCCCGCCCATGTGAACATTTATTTGGGCCCTAAATGCAATTTTGAAAAACGCACATTTTTCCTAAATTCAAATAAAACACCGAAAAACTCAAAAAAAAGTTATTTGATTTTATTATTAAATCCTCAATATTTCTCTATTTTGGGAAAGTCATTTTAGTCCCTCTCTCATATTTTTATAATAGAAATAATTGATGATAAAATAAATAAAATCAAATGATCCTATTTTCAAAATTTGAGAAAACTAAAATATGAAAATAACGAAATCCCCAACTCTCTCCGTGGGTCCTTGAGTTCCGTTCTAGGATCAACCAAAATGCAAAATAAAATATGATATGCATTGATGATCTAATGTATAACATTCCAAATTGAAAATTTGGGATGTTACAAACCTACCCCCCTTAAGACGAATCTCGCCCTCGAGATTCGGGTTGGCTAGAAAATAGGTGAGGGTGGTCTTTGAGCAAATCTTCCTCTCGCTCCCAGGTGGCTTCATCCTCCGTGTGGTGGCTCCACTGAACTTTGCAAAACTTGATAACCTTTGTGCGGGTAACACGGCTGGCAAACTCAAGGATCTTAACTGGTTTCTCCTCGTAGGTCAAATCGTTATCCAACTGAATAGTTTCCAAAGGCATTGTGTCTCTCAAAGGTATGTCATCCATCTCCGCGTGACACTTCTTTAACTGAGAAACGTGGAACACATCATGCACTCTTGACAATCCTTCAGGCAATTCCAACTTGTAGGCCACTTCTCCCATACGCTCCAAAACTCGATATGGTCCTACAAATCGTGGCGCTAACCTCCCTTTAACTCCAAAACGCTTTGTTCCCCGAAGTGGAGATACTCGAAGATAAGCTCTGTCTCCAACTTCGTAAACTGTCTCCTTGCGTTTAGAATCCGCATAACTCTCTTGTCTGGACTGGGCTACCTTGAGCCTATCGTGAATCAATTTCACCTTCTATTCAGACTCTTTAATCAAGTCGGGTCCAAACAACTGGCGGTCTCCAACTTCGTCCCATGACAATGGTGTCCTGCACCTCCTTCCGTACAAAGCTTCGAAAGGGGCCATCTTCAAACTGGTTTGGTAACTGTTGTTGTAAGAGAACTCGACATATGGCAAATTATCGTCCCAACTAGATCCATAATCTAGCGCACAAGCTCTCAACATATCCTCCAAAATCTGATTGACTCTCTCGGTCTGTCCATCTGTCTGTGGATGAAACGCTGTACTCAATTCTAGCCTGGTACCCAAAGTTTCGTGCAACTTCTTCTAGAACTTTGAGGTAAACTGGGTTCCTCTATCGGATACGATACTCTTTGGAACTCCATGCAGAGATACTATTCTGGTCATGTATATCTTTGCCAACTTGGCACTGGTGTAAGTGGTCTTTACTAGGATGAAATGAGCTACTTTTGTCAATCGATCAACTACAACCCAAATTGAGTCATAGCCAGAACGAGTCCTGGGCAATCCCATGATAAAATCCATGCCTAGCTTATCCCACTTCCATTCGGGTATCGGCAATGGTTGTAACAATACTGCTGGCTTCTGATGCTCTGCCTTTACTCTCTGACATACATCACAAACTGCTACATACTCCGCAATATCCTTCTTCATTCCGGTCCACCAGAAGATATCCTTCAAATCCAAATACATCTTGGTATTTCCTGGGTGAATTGAATATGGTGAATCATGTGCCTCTTGCAAAATCAACTTCCTAATCTCCGGGTTATTGGGCACATAAACACGGTCTTCAAACCATAGGGTGTCGTGCTCATCCTCACGAAATCCTTTAGCTTTTCCTTTGCTCAGTTTCTCCTTTATCGCGGCAATCTCTTGGTCAGTCTTCTGAGCTTCCCTGATTCTATCCATCAAAGTTGACTGAATCTCCAATGCTGCTATATAGCCTCTCGGAACTATTTCCAAACATAGTTCTCAAAGATTTTCTGCTAACTCCTTGGGTATTTCTCCCGTCATTAATGTATTGACATTGCTCTTACGGCTTAATGCGTCTGCTACTACATTAGCCTCTCCAGGATGATAATGCAATTTCTTATCATAATCCTTGATAAGCTCCAACCATCTCCTTTGTCTGAGATTCAACTCCTTCTGTGTGAAAATGTACTTCAAACTCTTATGATCCATGTACACCTCACAATGATTTCCAATGAGGAAATGTCTCCATGTTTTCATAGCATGCACTACGGCTGCTAACTCCAAATCATGTGTGGCATAATTCAACTCATGAGGCTTCAGTTGTCTTGAGGCATATGAAACAACTCTCCCTTCCTGCATAAGCACTGCTCCAAGTCCTCGACATGAAGCGTCGCAATACACCTCATAATCTTTGGTCTGGTCTGGCAAAATCAACACTGGTGAGGTAACCAAGCGTTTCTTCAACTCCTGAAAACTAGCCTCACATTTCTCCATCCATATGAACTTGGTGTCTTTCTTCAATAACTCAGTCATAAGCTTCGCAATTTTTGAAATTTTTTCAATGAATCTCCGGTAGTATCCTGCGAGTCCAAGAAAACTCTGGATCTCTCCAACGGTGGTTGGTGCTTCCCACTTGGTCACAGTATCAAGTTTAGTGGGATCTACTGCTATACCTTCTCCAGATATAACGTGTCCGAGGAATCCTACTTCCTTCAACCAAAACTCACATTTGCTGAACTTGGCATATAATTGGTGTCCTCTGAGCTTTCCAAGTACCAAACGCAAATGCTCCTTATGCTCCTCTTCATTCTTCAAATAAACCAGGATATCATCAATGAACACTACGGCGAACTTATCCAAAAACTCCATAAACACTTTGTTCATCATGTTCATAAAATAGGCAGGCGCGTTAGTCAGACCAAATGACATAATGGTATACTCATACAGCCCATACCTGGTGGTAAAAGCTGTCTTCGGAATATCCTGTTCTCGAATCTTCAACTGGTGGTATCCTGATCACCGATCGATCTTGGAAAATACCTTAGCTCCTTGCAATTGGTCAAACAGATCGTTGATCGTTGGTAGTGGGTACTTGTTCTTGATCGTTACTTCATTCAATCCTCGATAATCGACAACCATCCTTAACGATCCATCCTTCTTCTCCACTAGTAGTACTGGCGATCCCCAAGGTGAAGAACTTGGGAGAATATATCCCTTATCCAGTAACTCCTTAATTTGCTTCTTAATTTCCACCAAATCCTTTGCTGGCATCCTGTAGGGTCTCTTTGATATTGGCCTAGTGCCTGGCAATAGCTCAATCAAGAACTCAATATCTCTATCCAGTGGCATGCCTGGCAACTCTTCTGGAAATACATCAGGGAAATCCCTTACCACTGGTACTTCCTCCTGCACAACTCCTGTTAGGAAATTTACTTGAGTCCTCTTTGGCACATGCTGGGATACATACTTGATCCTTCTCCCTTCTGGTGTGGTAAGCAAAATTGACTTACTAGCACACTCTATATTCCCTTCATACTTTGATAACCAATCCATGCCTAATATCACATCCAATCCTTGAGATTCCAATACTATTAGGTCTGAGGGAAAAACATAGTTACCAATCCTTAATGGTAACCGATAACACCATAGACTAGCCACATACTCTACTCCGGGCGAGGTTACTAACATGGGTGACCTAAGGGCTTGGGTTGGTAGGTTATACTTATCCACAAATCCCCTTGAGATGTATGAATGCGATGCACCAGTATCAAAAAGAGCGAGTGCAGTAAATGACTTAAACAAAAACTTACCTATTACTACATCGGGCCGAGCTTCAACCTCCTCCATGCTAACATGGTTCACTTGTCCCCTGTTGAAAGGGTTCAGCTTCTTCCCAGAACTTCCATTACCATTTTGGCCTTCAGGACATTCATTGGCATAATGTCCTGGCTTCGAGCACTTATAGCAAGTGACTTGGCTCAAGTCCTTCTTGGCTGGGGTTGAGGGGTTGGTGCGGTTCTGGCCGTTGCTACCTCCATTGCCATTACCATTCTTGGTGCCATTGTGATTGTGCGAGCTACCTCCTCCATGGGTATGCTCAAAATGTCCTCCCGATCTAGGGGTAAAACGTGGCTTCTGCTGAGCTCCTGAATTGTACTTCCTTTGTCCATACTTCCTCTTGCGATTCTCAATTTGCTAATGCTTCCCTTCAATCATAAGAGCACAATCTACCAACTCCTGGTAGTTGTTGAAGGTGGCTACCATCAACTGCATGCTCAACTCATCATTTAGTCCTTCTAGAAACTTCTCCTGCTTAGCTGCATCCGTAGCGACGTCATCTGGGGCATAACATGCTAACTTACTAAACTCCTCCACATACTGGCCAACTTTCCGTCCTCCTTGGCGCAAGTTGCGAAACTCACGCTTCTTCATGGCCATAGCTCCTGCTGAAACATGGGCGGTACGGAAAGCCTGTTGAAACTGGTCCCATGTGACAGTGTCGACTGGGAAGGTGGCTGTGAAATTCTCCCACCATGATGCTGTGGGTCCTTCTAACTGATGTGCGGCAAACTTCACCTTCTCCGCATCTTTGCATCCTGCTGTGGTCAACTCCCTAGCTGTCTTGCGGAGCCAATCATCTGCTACTATCGGCTCGGTGCTACTGGAAAACACCGACGGATTCAGCCTAAGAAAACGGGCTAAGTGATCAACAGGTGGTGGTGGTGGTGGGTTGTTGTTGTTGTTCCCCTGATTCTGATTCTGGACTAGCAACTGCATCAATGTGTTCTGCTGCTGGATCAACTGGGTGAGCTCAGGTGGAAAGGCAAATCCGGGGTCACGTCTCGGAGGCATCTGAGGGTTTAGAAAAGATGAGATATAAGAATAGAAAGGGTCTAAAGAGAAAACACTACCCATATGCACATGAGGCAAAACAAACAATTCACTTCAATCAATCAAACAAGGGCATACAATCGATCTATCTATCACAAAAGTGCTCGGACTACTATATTTACATGGTGGACTACTACTACTGATGAGGTGGTCTACTAGAAATATTCTTCGGTTGTTGACTCCGTAATATCTGCTCCAGCTTCATCAACATAGTCATCATCGCTACTATCTGCTTCTGAGTCGGTGTCGTCGATGATGATGTAGTCTTCCGGGCTAATTTCCTGGGGTTCTTCGTCTTCATCTACTGGCGTCAGGCCTCCCATAAATATTCCAATCTTCTTTATCAGGTCGTCATTCTTCTCCAGCAATACTTCAATTTCCTCTTCATAATCTTCACGTGTAGCCTTGAGTTCTTCCTCCAGTTCCTTGATTCTAGTCTTTGCCTTCTTTAGATCTATCATGTCGGCGCACATCTGATTCTCCTGTCGTCGAATGTGCTGGTTTAACTCTTGGATAAAAGCTGCAATTGATCCATCTTTCCTGGTGCTGATCATCTCCCAGTGTTCATCTTGGCGCCCACAAATCTGGTAGATAGTATCCTTGAGATCCTTGCGGTAGACTTCTCCAATGCGTCCCATGGCGATGTGAGCTGCCATGCTCTTTCCTAGACTCCAAGTTGGTGCATCAAAAGAAAACTCTATGGGCTCAGTGACTGGCATGAACGTCCTTCCTGGAATTTGAACTTGAATCATCCAGCGCTCTTCTTCAGGTAAAGTGGCGTTGTAGGTTCTCGTGAAGCTTGGTATTTCTATGTTCAGGTATCTAATGACTTCCTTCAAGTGTCGTCCAAAGGGTGTATCTTCATCCGGTTGCGTGAACTTGTTCCTTGCATCTGCCATCCTAAAGAGTAGAAAAGATGAGAAGTCAGAAGAGAAGAGAGTGAACTAGGTCTTTAGCTTAGTGGTCGTGTCCTACAGTCAGTGTGTGCTCTGATACCATCTCTGTAGCGACCAGACCTCAAACAGTCTGATCTCTGTGCTCCGGTGTCATCCCTGGATCAGTAATGCTGAGACACACAGTACTTGGAGGATTTATAGCAGAGTAGCAATCACACACTTATTACATCGAGTGTCTCAAAAGAGAACTTATTACAATAAATATGGAATAAGGCCATCTAATAACGATAACAGCGGAAGGCTTAGAAGATAAGTGAGTCCATCAACTCCAACGGCATCACTGAGTATAGAACCACGACCTAAAACTCCTTAATCATCGTCTGAAAAGTCTGCAACATTAACGTTGCAGCCCGAAAACGGGTCAGCACATGGAATATGCTGGCAATGTAACACATAGAGAGTAATGGAATGAACAGCTATACTATATGCATTTTTGGCTGGTGGAAAGCTCTATGGTTACAGTTTTGCGTAAAGCCAATTTTTCCCTACTTCAAAGGAATAAAATTTATTTACTATCATGGTGGTTGTTAAACATTGAGAATGGTTGACAGCATTCTCAATCCCAATTAAGCATCATCATTAAACATAACCCAACAAAATTAATTTAGAGTAACATGTTGAGATTCACATGAAAATCCAGGTACTTGTTACTCAAGATGTCCATAACCGGGGACACGGCTAATCATGATTAGTTTATTACACTCTGCAGAGGTTTGCGCACTTTTCCCCACAAGACTCGATCGCCTCCGTTTGGTTTCTCGCACTACAGGGTGTTTGAGAAAATGGATGACCGAGACATAGTCTTTCAGAAGCGCTAGCACCTTACGATCGGGTAGACCGTACCACCTACATCCCCTACATCTGCTAGTCTACCACTGTAAGAGTTCGCACAACTTAGTCAACTATGCTAAAGCCCATAATAGCTTGTGGCTGCACATTGAAGTTCCTAGTATGAATAGTCTCATGATCCCTTTGAGCCTAGGTGGCGGTCCAAAGAAAACAGGCAAGTCCTAGAATACCCAGGTGCCTCAATCCACCCAGATGTGTGTTTAGGTTGCCACCTTAGATAAACCATTAATTAAGAATCTCACATCTGTCATGGATATCACTTACCCAATCCACGTCTACTGGCATAGCATGGCATAAAAGAAAACGTAGAAGTAACTCCCAAAGGTTTGATAATAAACAGGTAATAGGTCCTACCTCATCTACTTCCCATCCCACAATTTAATTAGATCCTAATCATGCAATGTGTGAGGATTGAACTATGCAATAAAACTGGGTAGTAGAAAAGGTATGATCAAAGTGTTACTTGCCTTGCTGATGATCCAGGAAACCTAACGATTTGAAGTAACAGGCGGCGCACTCCGAGTATTCTATCGCAAACAAACAAACAAGCATACAATAAGTACTCATCTAATGCACATGTAAAACTCAAATAAGAGATCTAACCAGAAGGTTCAACTTAAGAACTCCGGTTGGCAAAAAGAATCAAATCGAACGAAACAACGAAAGTCAAACGGCGAAAGAAAACAACTTCGTTCTAGGAATCTGGATCTAGGGCAAATTTTACAGTAGCAAAATCTTGTTTAAGTTGGTTAAATGGATAGAGGGTTTCGAGACGAAACTCTAGGCGCTTGAATCGCCTGATTCCGATAAACGAGTGAAAAGTTAAACTAAAATGAAAATCGGATCAGGAATCGCGATCAGATAAATCGCGGATTTAATCTGAGAATAGAAAACTGACGAGCAGTTAATCGAATGGACGTTCGTTAACAGAAACTAACCGGTGAATGCGTTCGCTAAAACGAACGGATCGGTGAATGTTCACTAATTAAATAAACCAGAAAAAAAATAAACCGATGTAGGGTTTCGAAAAAAATAAACCGAGGCGGTTTTTTTTAAAAAAACCGAATGGCGAACGGCGGCGGCTATACCTCCGGCGAGGTACTCCGGCGGGCGGGGCGGGGCTCCGGCGGGTCGGCGGGGTGCGGCGCGGCGAAAGGAGGTGGCGGGCGGCGGCGCGCGGCTCGGGTGGCGACGGCACGGGCGGCGGGGCGGCTGCGGTGGCGCGGCTCGGCGGGCGGCTCGGGGCAGGGTGGGGTGAGGTGAGGGGCGGCGGGGCGGCGGTATTTAAGGAGGGGGGTGTGCTGCCTTGGGGAGGGGGCAAGGCGGCGGGGCGGCGTGGCCGAGCCGGACACGGCGGCGGCGGCGCGCTCGTCTCCTGGAAGGAGATGGCAGGCGGCGGGGTGGGGCGTCGGCTGGGCCTTGGCCCAGTGGGCGCGTGGCGTGTTTTTTTTAATTTTTCCGCTCGGAAGAAAAAAAAGAAATACTAAACGGACTCTAAAAATCCCGAAATAAATTTTCCCGGGCTTCTAAAATCAAGCCCGCCCAAGTGAACATTTATTTGGGCCCTAAATGCAAATTTGAAAAACGCACATTTTTCCTAAATTCAAATAAAACACCAAAAACTCCGGAAAAAAAACTTATTTGATTTTATTATGAAATCCTCAATATTTCTCTATTTTGGGAAAGTCATTTTATTCCCTCTGTCATATTTTTGTAATAGTAATAATTGATGATAAAATAAATAAAATCAAATGATCCTATTCTCAAAATTTGAGAAAACTCAAATATGAAAATAACGAAATCCCTAACTCTCTCCGTGGGTCCTTGAGTTGCGTAGAATTTTCTAGGATCAACCAAAATGCAAAATAAAATATGATATGCATTGATGATCTAATGTATAACATTCCAAATTGAAAATTTGGGATGTCACATGTTGTGGGGATGGAGGTGGCGCAATTGACGAGGCAAACATCGGGGCAGCTCCCTGGATGTGGAGGACGGGGCGGCTGATCCGGCGGGACGACGAGATCGTCGACGGATCCTCATCTGGTATCGTGGATGAGGGACAGCGAGCTATTGCGGTGGACGACGTCGTTGGGGAAGAGTCTCCGGATGGGTGGTGGTCGGAAGGCCGACGAAGGAGCATGCGGTATAGCTGGTTTTGGCGGCCTCGATGTACAAATGGGGGGCGAAGGGGAAAGTAGGGGGAGCCATGGCTATGGGACGCGCTTGTCCGAAATGTAGGGTAAGTTACTAGCGTACCCTCACCGATTTTAACCATGCGACATCGAGCCGGCATTTCTAGCTAAGGGGTAGAAGGGGGATTTAACGTGTCTGTGCTGTGCGACCGATTTTGGATGAGGAGGGAGTTTTCGTGTGCGTCGAAATTTCGAGATAACAAGGCGTGGCGTAGGTTGAAGAGGCGGAAGTTTCACAACATATGAGACAAACGATACTCGAGCTTGAAAATTTTGAGATAACAAGGCGCGGATTCCATGTTCGGAAGAACAAACTTAACTTGTACAAAAAAACAATTCATACAAGACACAAGAGAGTCATGTCCCCTTTTACCATATTGCTATAAATGCCATTGAAACACTACAAGAAAAATGTAAAAAAAATTGGGAGAACAAGATTACCCTGTACAGTACCAAATCAATTCGCACTTCCCTCAACAACAACAAAAAAACAAATCAATTCCCGCCACAAGAAAGAGTCTTGTCCCTTTTTATATGTTTACAAATGCCAGGATCTCGAATTTCAATTTTTCAATCCACGTTATGTTGAATTCGAATATATCATTAGGTAACCTTGCGTTTTATAATGGATGTAGTACTACATTTTGATCTTCCATCATATATGAACATTTTGCTCCACCCTATGAACACATATATTGTCGTCTACCATATGGACTAAATTTGAATCTATTTTCCCTAATTGAAAACGATTGTCGTCAAGTTAGACCATCATTTAAATATTATCTTCATAACCAAAAACATGCATATAGCAGTAATCATATTTCACTATGAAGTACATGTACCATATGGTCTCCAATTCAAATATTTGTATCCATTTTATGTTGAATTCAAATCACAGTACATTGGTCTAGGTAGCGAGATGTTCGGGATAATCTAAACCCTGTTTTCATATGTATAATTTCTGGTTGAATTGGGAAATTTTTGGTATAAGCTTCTTGCAAAACCGGAGATTCTCTCAACAAGCCTCGTGGTTCCGAGAGGGAATGTGTCACCTTTGTGTGTGAAACGATATCCATTGCCTCCCCCCTGATTTTCATTACAGAGGCAACATAGAACTATATGAGTGCCCTATTAAATTTTGGAATTATTCCGGGTTCGTTAGGCCTTTTTTATACACTAGCAAAACATGCCCGTGTGTTGCAACGAGAGGAAAAAAACATTGTTCCACACACATCCGATAACATCAGCAAACAATATTCTTAAAAAAATCTTTATTGACACAATTTCAAACAATATGAAAATAAACTTTAAGCCTATGGTTTACATAAAACTCGTATCAACAGTTTAAAGTGCATCATGGTATAGGGGTTGGTAATGCACTGTGCATAACAAAGAAGATGATTATGTACCTGTTTTAACCTTTAGGATATGGTAGTTGATAGGAATCAACATCCCCTATAGTGCCAATAATAGATTATGTGAGATCATCTAACTGTCATATCTACTAAATTTGAATAGGGTAGAAAACATATATAATAGACATCTATTAAATGCCCTACATAGAGAAGATATTAGTTAAGCTTACATTCCGGGTTCGTTTGGCCTTTTTTATATATTAGTTTGGTTTCTCGACATTTAATGTGCATAATTCAAAGTTGAACTGCAAGCACATGCTCTTGTGCACGAAAGTTGGTTGAAATATCACATGTGTGTCCATGGGTGAATTTCTAGGTCCCATGTAGGAAATGGGAATGAAATTCAAACATATGGGCGTCGTGAGTCGGCCGAGAACATTGAGAAACTTGGTTTCTAAATTCCTGTAAATCCAAAACTCGCCTAGAAATCATGAAACTTAGCATGATGTCATGTCATGGCACTAACATGTTGTGGTAAAAAACTTGGCCGAATTGGAACAAGTTTTGGTATAAGCTTATTGCAAACCGGAGCTTCTCTCAAGAAGGCTCGTGGTTCTGAGAGGGAACGTGTCACCTTTGTGTGCGAAGCGATATACGCTGCCCCCCACCCCGCTGATTTTCTTTACAGAGGCAACATATAACTATATGAGTGTGATGTTAAATTTTGGGATTTTTCCGAGTTCGTTAGCCTTTTTTATACATTAATTGAGTTTCTGGTCATTTAATGTGCATAATTCAATTTTGAACTACAAGCACATGCTCCAGTGCACCAAAGTTGGTTGAAAAATAACATGTGTGTCCTCGGGTGAATTTATAGGTCCCATGCAAGAAATGGGAATGAGATTCAAACATCTGGGCGTCATGGCTCAGGCAAGAACATTGAGAAACTTGGTTTTAAAATTCTTGTAAATCCAAAACACGCCTAAAAATCATGAAACATGGCATGGTGTCATGTCATGGTACTAACATGTTGTGGTAAAAAATTGGCCGAATTGAAACAAATTTTGGAATAAGCTTCTTGCAAACCGTAGCTTCTCTCAACAATGCTCGTGGTTCTGAGAGGGAACGTGTCACCTTTCTGTACGAAACGATATACGCTGCCCCCCCCCCTTGATTTTGTTTAGAGAGGCGACATAGGACTATACGAGTGCCGTGTTAAATTTTGGAATTATTCCGGGTTCGTTTAGCCTTTTTTATACATTAATTGAGTTTCTAGTCATTTAATGTGCATAATTCAAATTTGAACTACAAGCACATGCTCCAGTGCACCAAAGTTGGTTCAAAAATAACATGTGTGTCCTCAGGTGAATTTCTAGGTCCCATGCAAGAAATGTGAATGAAATTCAAACATCTGGGCGTCGTGGCTCGCCCGACAACATTGAGAAACTTGGTTTTGAAATTCTTGTCAATCCAAAACACGCCTGACAATCATGAAACTTGGCATGGTGTCATGTCATGGTACTAACTTGCTGTGGTAAAAAAATTGGCCGAATTGGAACAAATTTTGGTATAAGCTTCTTGCAAATTGTAGCTTCTCTCAACAATGCTCATCGTTTTGAGAGGGAACGTGTCACCTTTTTGTAAAAAACAATATAGGCTGCCCCCTTGATTTTCTTTACAGAGGCAACATAAAACTATATGAGTGTCATGTTAAATTTTGGAATTATTCTGGGCTCGTATGGCCTTTTTATACATTAATTGAGTTTTTGGTCATTTAATGTGCATAATTCAAATTAAACTGCAAGCACATGCTCCAGTGCACGAAAGTTTGTTGAAAAATCACATGTGTGTCCTTGGATAAATTTCTAGGTCCCATGCAAGAAATGGGAATGAAATTCAAACATCTGGGCATCGTGGCTCAGCCGGAAACATTGAGAAACTTGGTTTTTTAATTCCAGTAAATCCAAAACACGCATGAAAATCATGAAACTTGGCTTGGTGTCATGACATCACACCAACATGTTGTGGTAGTTTTGCTGTCCGATTTGCGAAGGTGCATACATTAATAGTCAACAAAGTCATTTTGGAAAAAGTGATGTCACGTTACAATCGAATATACAAGTATATTCTTGAAACCATGGGCGTTCTACTTACCATTTACATGTCGCCGCGCGTTCCCTTTTTTTATTTGCTAAGACGCACCGTGCAGGGTAGCTATTTGATTACGGGAGGCATGCGATCAGACTCCTGTGCGTGCTTATCAGGAGGCGAGCCCTTTGACCTCCATTTGCCACCCACCTCTCTCCCAAGGTCTCCATTAATGGTGCCCGAGCCCTTGTTTAATGACGTGGCTATGTCTCACTCGACTGAGATTTACGGGAGAACTAAGAAAATATGAAAAGAAAAATTTGCACGGATCCTGATGTAACATCCGATGGACCTATATAGCATCTACTACAAGACTGATGAATAAAAAAGATGAAGATAGTGGATAATAATTGTCTTACATAATTAGGAAGATAACTAAAAAAGCCACATGCGGCTACGCCTGAAATACACAAGGGCAAAAGAAGAAGGAAGACAACGATCTAGCTCGCTGATCTCTACTTTCTTAATGCGTTGTTGCAGGCCGCGGGAACTAGTCTCCACGGCGAGTGGCAATGAGCTCTTTCGTGTCCTTAACATGCTGCTTGAGAGCATCCACGGATTCCTCCACCGGCCTTTTGTGCTCAATGCGGAGCATGTCATTCTCGTCCATAAGTTTCTTGACTATGACGCCGGTCCTCTTCAACAAGGCACCGGTCTCCTCCTGCTGCTCTACACTTCCGACGATCTTCGCCCTCAGCAGGTCGTGCTTGGCCCGGAGATTCTCATTGCCCTCCCTTAGTTGTCGGATGACGCCGGTAGCTTGTTCAAATAAGGCTTTCATGTCGTCCTGCAACCTCGCCCAGCCAGACATCCGATCCATCTCGCTATGATGGTTGCATGCATGCGCCTGTAAGAGTCGTCGCCTGCCCGCGAGACATTTTCCTAGGCTGCTGCGGTGCGGAGGGACATCTCTGCTACATTCGTGGCGAGGCAGGACATCTCTGCTCCTTCTGCGGTGCTGCTGGATCAGTCTGCTGCATCGATGGCATGGCGGGACCTCCGTGCTGATTCGGCAGCACGGCACGACCTCTGTGCTGCTACTTCTGCGCGGTGGGACATGTCGGCTGCTTTCATTGCGAGGTGGGACATATCTCGTGCTTCCACTTCCATGCTCGTCTCTCCCTGGTGGTAATATCTCAGTGTAGAATGGTAATCTCTCGGTGTAGAACTCATGCTAGCCATGGCAGACGCAAGGGGAGGATGCTGAATGATTTGTTTGTTTTTGTGCATGAGTGGAGGAGGAATGTGCAGTCATCTTGGCATAGTATTATTTATAACCAAGTACTAATACGCTCCCAAGTGGGAAACCGTTTAGGTTGTGATCGGCGTGATAGGTGTGAACTGGTTTGAAGAGTTTTCGATACTTAATGTGCACCGTGACCAAGAAGGAGGGGAAAATGAGAGAACTTAATGTTTGTTTGCTAATTAATAGCATTGCATGCAATCACCTAACCACTGCATGTCATGTTTGGTAGGGAGTACATTATACAGGAAGGGAAGAGGTGCAGGCACACACTCATCCTCTCTCACACATGCATTTGTAGCTACGAATTGTAGTGTTCTCAGCCATCCGATTGGCTCTATTATATGTTTCCCGTTGCTCCTTGGCCATGAGATTGAGAAGTTTAAAACGCAGAGGCTAAGTGGAGGCGCAAAGTTTTGGCTAATGTGCAGGCCGCACATGGCACCAACATGACACAAGCTTCATCTACCTGATGTGCAGTCGGGTGAGTTGTCCAAGTATAGACACAACCATGCCCTCCTTGGTATTTGCACCTCGACTTATCCGCAGAGAAATTAGGATCGGAGGGAGTACTACTTTGATGTGTCACGTCAACTCGCACAAGTATGAACCATTCCTAAACAAACAAGCATATAAGCGGTTCTACTTCTTACCCAAAGGATCTTTATATCCAACAAACACAAAATATCCATTCGACTGTTGGAAATTACATTAACTGTTGATCTGATGTCGAAGTAATTCCTGCATCGCCACCAAAACCCACCATCTCTTAAGCTAAAGTAGACCAAGCTAACCCCTGTATTAGCATATTACGAAGAAAACAGAAGGCACTGTAGAATCATTTAGGACGTGAGCTTGTCAATCTTAATGTGGAGGGACTCCAGCTTAGCCCCGGCCAGTAGATTGGGCGAAACTATGATGAATGTCAACTCCTGCACGGCGACGTCGCCAGGATCCTTACTGCTTGTCACCTCCATTTCCACCTTGATGGCGTCGGTCCTGCCTTTGGGCTCCCCTGATGGGACGTTCACACGCAGCTTGGCTGTGTAGTGCGGCAGTGGGGATGCCCCCACTCTAATGCAGACGACCGACATGACGATAGGCTCGCCAATGTCGAGCATGACGCCGACCAAGAAAAATGCGCAGCCGTCCTCCTAAACGAACAGCAAGAGCCTTGGCTCCGATAGTGGCACTTGCAGCTGGAGCACCTTGCCGTACTGGATCCTGTGCATGGGCATGGGATGCATGGTGCTGATGTGGTGGAAGAGCGCCGGTGGTGGGCCTTCATAGCCGCAAACGGGCATGGGGCATATGCAGGGCGCGAGCAGACACACGCTCCAGTGATCGGCGAGCTTTTGGTAAGTGACGTAGAGCCGACAACCTTCGTGTGGTCACTCCACCCTCACCGAGGAGAGGACAGCATCCATCACCTTGTTTCACACGTCGAAGCCACCGCCGCGCTCAAACTTCTGGCACTGCCGCTAGTTCCTGGGGTGCTCGCTGCGGCTGTCCGCGTAAGCCAGGTGCCCTCCCTTGCACTGCACAAATCAATCGAACATCACATCAACCAAGAAGCCTGCACCTTGCTCGATCAGCCGAACGGACGAGGTGTATTCGAACCTCATACACTAGAGGCTTCAAGGGGCGGAGGCACAACGGGAAGTGGAGCAAGGCGAGGTCCATGGAGACCATAGAGAGCTCCATCGTCGGGTCATGTTCCGTCGGCATGATCTCGCCCTCCTCATGCACAACCATCTCTCGCTTTAGGGCCGGGGCATTACAAAGCTTTACCGTCACATATTCATACTACTTAAAGGTGCATTAATTATCAACACATGCAAGTATCAAAAGGAAAGTCACGGCATGCATGCATGTGTTGTAATTAATGCATTAGTAAACGCAAATTATTGAAATATATCGAGTGCACTACTTTGATGTGTCGTGTCAACTCGTTCATCAAGGTGAAGTTTCATTACAACACCCTCTCCGTCGCCCATGAGCATGGTGGATGGCAGGACTAGGAGAAGCTTTCGCTACATGCTCTCCCTCACACATGCGGTGGACATGTAGTAGTTCATTCGGTGTTAGATGGCCAGAAGCATACTGTAGTACTCCACTGCAGTCGTACCATCATTGTTGGACTTCCCTAAGAGGCGAAGATCCAAGTGCAACCCGGACGCTCGTGTGTCAGTTTCATGTGTAGGGGAGGTATAGTGACATAGTCTAGGATAGCGTGTATCATGCCTCTAAGCTTAAAATCGGTGGGGTTGGCTCCATGCTATGAGGCCGTCTCGAAGCATTTTTTATTAAAATAATCTGCCAGCCCTACCTGTCATCCTGGTGTTTGTAGTTTGCACGCTCATCTGGTCAAGATAGGAACATATATTCTAATTTGTGGTGGGGTAAATGTTAGAGGTTGCAGCAAATATATTGTACACTTCGGTTATTTTGGCCAAGTTTAGAGGCAAGCGTGTGGGGCCAGTGCTATGATGTGTCGTGTCAACTCGTACAATGAGGAGAAGCTTGATTTTACTACACTACACGCCCTCTTCCTCGCCCATGTGCACGGTGGCTCATACACGAGGACGGGCTTTTGCTTACTACAATAAGCTGTCCCTCTTGCACGCGGTGGACGAACATGCAACAGTTGATTCGATACTGCGGAAGTAGTAAGATCATTCTTCGTCTTCTCAAAGAGGCGAAGAGCCAAGCACAACCCGAACGTGGCGGTTGCGAATGCTCGCGTGGCAGTCTTTGTGTAGGGGTGGGGCATGGTGCGGGGCCTTGGAGCACACATATAGGCAGGCTCTTACATGAGACAAAATTGCCATGTAAGTAGGCTATAAGCCAACTATTGTACTTTCTCTTAATAGTATAGCCCTGTAAAGCAGAAATGAGGGACTACTCCCTCTGTTCCTAAATACTCCCTCCGTTTTTATTTAGTCCTCGTATGAGCTTTGGTAAAAGTCAAGATTTATAAACTTTGACCAACTTTATAAGTAATAACAAATCAATACAGTTAGATTTATTATTGAATGTACTTTCACATCATATATATTTGTTATGATAAATGTTTATATTTTTTTATAAACTTGGTCAGACTTTATGAAAATTTGACCTCAGTCAACTCTAATATGCAGAGTAAATAAAAACGGAGGGAGTATTTGCCTTTCTAGACATTTCAACAAGTTACTACACCTAAAACACTCACATATGGAGCAAAATGAGTGAATCTACACCGTAAATAAATACATAGTTCTCTCGTTTTCCTCTCTGCCTTGGTTGCGGTGCACAATATTGAGTATACTACTAGTAGTGCTAACTAGTCTCTTTTTGAAATGCATTTACATTGATACGGCTTGAAGGCCAATGAGGTAGAGGGTAGCGGTTCCCAAAATGCTGAACGGTCAATGATGCCTCCGCATTCAATTAGCATGCAAAGGTTGGAGAAGCACAATGGAGCCAGCACATTGTGAATGCAACACAGTTTGGACTCTCATATAAAGGTGCCCCACCACTCCAATCCATATACTCCTAGACTCAGCGCAACACTACCCAATCCAATCCATCTACTCCTAGTCTTTGCGCAACACTGTCCACTCCAATCCAAGACGAAGACCAAGTGACCACAAGCCACAAGCACCCATGGCGTCGATGGACGCGAGCGGCAGTCCGTTGTGCCGGATCGTCCAAGATGCTGATCTGTGGCCCCGCACCATGTAGCGTTTCCAGACGGTGCTGGTGAGCACCAGTGTCATAGCGCTCGTCGACGCCGGCTTCGCCTCTCGCATGTGCTAGATGATGGTCGACTCCATCCGCATGTTCACCGCCGTCAAGAAGCGCGCGGACGACCTTGCCGTATTGCTCCAGCCCGCACGCCTAGGCTTCTCGTTGCCTGCCACCCTCATCAGCCTCCAAGGTGACAAACTCTTTGAAGCACTGCTGGCCCTGCAGCTGTTGGAGGTCGCGACGAAGAATGTGCACCTCGAGGCCGCGCTCGCCGCGCAGCGCCTTGCCATGCAAGAAACCATTGATTTGCACATCCATGTCTACGAGGAAATCGTCTATATAGGCAACTACAAGGCCAGCGAGGACACAAAGACGTTGGCCTTCTTCCAGCGACTGCAATCTTTGGATACCATTGTTCAGAAGAACGTCGACCTAGCCATGAAAGTCGCTGCTACTTAGCCGCCGTTCGGTGTGCCAGTGCCCTGAGTTGAGGAGGTGGACGTCGTCGATGGATACATCTTTCTTCTTGCCTCCTGTAACCACCACTTCATCGCCTTGTGGCCTTAAGGTTTTATTAGTGCATACCATTTTTATTCCAGTCGTAAATGACATGTGTGATCCCTTGTTATTATTTGTCATTAATTATGTGTAGTATCACTGTCTTCGACCTGGTGTACTACCTAGGTCCTGGTTTATTGGTCCCTTTTGTAATTTGTGCTAAATTTTGACCAAAGATTTAACTGACAAAATATTTGTGAATGTCAACAAAAATTATATCATTTGATTTGTATTTGAACATAGTTTACAATGATATAATTTTGGTGACATGCATCAACCTTTATTAGTCAAATTTATGGTCAAAATTTGGCACCGATTACGACGAGGAGCAATAAACGAGGACGGAGGTAGACTGGTCCGTCACCATCGTGTTTTGTGTCTAATTTTGCCTTTAGTGACAAAACCTACGTGGAGGGAGTGTTGTATATATTGGCGCGAAAACCAAACTTATATACTATTCAAAACTGAGCGTTACCACAAGTCACGAGTTTAAGACGAGAAAGTGGAATAAGTATAGCATGCCTGTGCCGTTCACGTCACACCCACACATGGTCGCGGTGCACAATGTAGTAAATGACTAGTCTCTTCTCATATAAAGGCGCCCCACCACTCCAATCCATCTACTCCTAGTCTCTGAGCAACACTGCTCACTCCAATCCAAGACCAATTGACCAGAAGCCACAAGCACCTATGGAGGCGATGGACGCGGGTGACAGTCGGTTGTGCCACACCATCCAAGATGCCGGCCTGTGGCCCTGCACTACACAGTGTTTCTAGATGGTGCTGGTGACCGCCGGCGTCGTATCCCTCGCCGACGCCGGCTTTGCCTCTTGCATGGACGACATGATGGTCGACTCCATCCACAAGTTCAACGCCGTCATGAAGCACGCGGACGACCTTGCCGTACTGCTCCAGCCCGCGTGCCCAGGCTCCTCATTGCCTGCCACTCTCATCGGCCTCCAAGGTGACGAACCCTTTCAAGCCCTGGTGGCCCTGCAGGTGCCGGAGGTCACGACAAAGAATGTGCACCTCGAGGCCGCGCTCGCCGCGCAGCGCCTCGCCATACAAGGAACCTTCGACCTGCACATCCACGTCTATGAGGAAATCATCTACATAGGCCACTACAAGGCCAACAAAGACAGAAAGACATTGGCCTTCTTCAAGTGGTTGGAATCTTTGGACACCATTGTTTAGAAGCACATCGACCTGGCAACGAAACGCGCTACTACTTAGCAGCCATTCGGTGGGCCGGTGCCCTGACTCAAGGAGGTGGACGTCGTCGATGGATGCATCTTTCTTCTCGCCTCCTATAACCTGCACTGCATCACCTCGTGGCCTTAATGTTTTATTAGTGTAGGGAATTTTTATTCTAGTCGTAACATTTTCACTGTGAGGTGCCACCGCAGTTGAGCAAATCAACTAATGGCAAATCCCCTCCCTGCCCACCGTGCATCGGCTGAGTTAGAATTTAGAAGGGAGAAACGAGGAAGAAGAGCTAGCTGTAGCACGGACACTGTTGTCAGATGGGAGTCGTGTTGATAGAATAGGAGTACTGAGTACTCGTACCTCTCTTTTTTGAGGGAAAAGTAGTCGTAGTCTAGTACCACTAGTTGGGTGCGTGCGACCTATACCTGTCATCACTTTAGGTCCCCTTTCGAACCACATCTATGGTTCATAGTAGTACATATTTTTCATGCATTTATCCTCCTAGATGTACTCCTAGGCTATTTCCATGTGCCCCCTTTCACCGACATGTGGGACATAGAGCGTCCGGGTCGTAGTACGTGCATGACTCGGAGCATATGCAACCATGCCGGCGTACTTTACATTTTAGACCTCACGAATTACTAAAAGCAAACCGGATTATTTTCATAAAAACTGGAGCATGTTCATTAAATTTTGGACATAACACATTTATAAAAAACGACCAGACCTAGACCAGTCTAAGGTCCTCTTTGATTTGCAGGATACTGAAAACATAGGAATGGGGAAAGTATGATGGAGATGGACCGAGACGAGGAGGAAGAGGGGTAGTACTGTACATGCTACAGAGTGAAATGTAGCACATTGTTTTTATGGCCATATCACCACATTGTTTTCTATGGCCTATTGCCTGCTGGTTCACCGGGCTGCCGTGGTTCGCGCTCCTCTGACGTGAGTAGTAGTACTAGTATATACACTATATATACCACATGATTCTTTGCTCCTTCTTATGTACTTCGCCGACATGTGGGAGTAGTGCCAGCATCCAGGTCGACGTGTCATGCACCAGATTAGAGTGGGGAACGAAAGGGGGGTATCACCCCGATCGTAGCGTAGTAATTCATGACTATAGTGACTAGTCATATCACAAGACCCCGTCTTTCCAGCAGTAACATTCTGTCAAATCGCACAGCCCTACCTTTCTAGTAGTAAGTTCAATCTGCTACTCCCTCACCCTCTCGGCTCTCTGTCAAACCACCTACGTGAAAACTGCCGTGCTACAGCCCGGGAAAAGCCCCGCCTTCAACTTTTAACTACTCATAGTACTATATAATTTTGTATCGATGAATTGCACCATGGAGCAGAAAACCAAAAGAAAAATGTGGTACTACATGTAAACAAATACATTTCAAGCTCTAGCTAGCGATTCAGAATGTAAACCATGCATATGTTTATACGTATAGGTTACTTCAAAGTACAGTCCATTGATGCAATGTGGTCAAAATGTACCATCGATAGCTCAAAGCCAAAATTGTTCGATCTTGTTCGTTCTATATAAATACTAGTATTATACGTTTATTCACCCGTGGGGTCACTCAATGAATGGTCGGCCAGCGAGTACAGTAAGTAGGAGTCATATAGTTAGTCACGTTAAATACAGAGTTTCTTTTATTTAATGCCACGTTCACTAATTGAAACACTTGTTGTGGAGAGAAAAATATAATCATTCCACTATATATATAGGCAGGGGCATGAGCGCTTGCTTTACTAGGGTTGCTCTCTTCATTCTATCATCCCCTCCAGATCTAAACAAGACAACGGCAACGACATTTTCTCTCTGCTCATCGCTAGTCACAGATCCGGTCGGATCCCTTCGGCCGCAGTGTGTAGAGGACTAGGTGCATCACTCACGCGGTCTTCAGCGTCGAGGGAGGAAACCCACAGCTGCCGGCTGGTCCCGATCCTCTGCCCTTGCCGTTCTCTCAGACACACCACCGGCTCGGGAGGTCCTCCGATCCCTCTTCCTCGTTGCCGTATTTTGCGCAGATCCGACCTGCCGCCGCCGACATCCCAAGGACCCTCAGGTATAAATTCTTTGAAAGCGGCCTTTCTCTACTGCCCCATCTCCCCACGTGTCTGCATGTGCATCTTTTTCTACTTCCATCATCTCTTTGAAAGCCACCTAATTTTTTTGTATTATTGGACGTAAAGCTACTTCATGCAGTTGAATCTAGGACTTGGTTCAAACAACGAAGAAAGGAGGGAAAGTCATAGCATGAATATAGGACTTGATTCAAAGAGGAAATAACAAGAGGAAAGTAGTAAAGACTGGATACCCAACCGGTCTCTTGGTTAAAAAGGGAAATAAAGGGTACAAATTGGATATGAAACATATTATTATTGGTTGAAAAACGGATGGAAAGTGGCGGCTAGTGGACAAGTGAACGGAGTATGTCCGGGATTAGATTTGCTGCCCTCACATAGGTAAAGGTCTCCAAGATTAGATTTGCTGCCGTCACATGGTAAAAGGTCTCCAGGATTAGATTTGCTGCCCTCACATAGTAAAAGGTCTCCAGGATTAGATTTCCTGCCCTCATAGAGCATGAACAAAATCGGCATCACCACTTTATGCCTCCTTGTAGGTACATTGTGCTAATGCATCCACTGTCACATGTCCTTATATGAACTTTTTGTTGTTGTTAATGTAAGGGCGCATGTAAAATGAAATGATCACACTGCTACCATAAGGACATGTATAACTAGTGTTATTGTTAATCTAATGCCTCTAGTGATATGATGCAATTAAACTATGTTACAAATGGTACTCCTGCTGTTTTCCCCAGTATGGTAAGTAAGTTGCTTGTTTACGATGTTGAGTGTCCTGGTGTCCCCACAGTCCCATGCCCTTAAACCAACTCTTTAGCTATTGTTGATTTACTGTATCTGGTAAACAAGCAATGCCACCATTAAAGTAATCCCATATTTGACGAATGTCATTGTTGATTGTAATGCTTCCAGTGACATGAAGCATTGCTAATGTTTTCAAATTTCTATTGTCCTTGCATGATTGCCATGGACATAATTAAGATGCTTCTTTTCATTTCGTGTATGTTTTGTATCTTCTTATTGACCAGCAACTGTTTACTTTCTATCTTTTTGTGTAGATAGGGATACCCATTTCACCTTGTTGCTATTAGGACCTTTTAGTGAACTGCATAAAACACTTTTGTTGCAATGAGTGTCTTGTGCAATTCAAATAAAATGGTCACGTGGGCAATATCTCTCAATTTTGGTGGAACTACACAAAATGGTGATTGGAGTTTCCAAAATCTCCGCCAAATTCTGTTGGTAATCTCATGCAACATTTTATTAGCCTTTGCAAGATGAGCGGTCACTGTCACCACAATGACACTCTATTTTAGTGGAACTGCACAAAAGGATAAGAAAATTATGGTTGCACTTTATTTTAGTGGAACTGCAGAAAAGGCCAGCTCAAGAGTGCAAGTACTTCTTGCTAGCTGAATGATGCAATCTTTGCTTCATTTTAGGTGAATTGCTGAAAAAGTGGCATGAATTGAATCATCGTGTGGAGCTGTAGGTTGGCTTCCACTAGTGCCACTATTATAGTTGTGTTGTGCAAACAGGAATACTCAACTACACATGTTGTGATGGTCAAGAGCATTCACTAAGTTCTTAGGTTGTATGACACGGCTAGCCAACATGGATTTAATCTCGATATTCACTTTATCAAAAGGCTCTAATGGGTTGGTTCTGAATCTTGCAAGTTGGAATCAATGAGATGTGTAGGCATCTTTGTTGTACTTATTATTTGAATCTTATTTGTTGGTTCTGAATCTTGCAGGCTGGGAATCAATGAGATGTGTAGGCATCTTTGTTGTACTTATTATTTGAATCTTATTTGTTGGTTCTCAATCTTGCAATCTGGGAAACACGGCATGATGATGCATAGAACAGCAACCATAACTAATAGTTCAAACTTGGCAGTATTATCTGTGTAAAATTGTGACAAATGTGCTGATCATTTGCGTCCTGAGAATAATAATTCTAATTGTTGTGCATGTTAATCCCGTGGCACTGATAGAACGAGCCAATGCATTGCTTGTTTCAAGAATAAATTTTAATTAAAGGTAATTAAATTTAAGTAAAGTGACCACTAGCACTTGTTATTACAGTACCAATACAGACCTGCTCATGAACCGATGTGTGGACGGAATAGGTTTCTTAATGGAGGCGTTTGAATGCGGTGAGGGTGCATGTTCTGCCAGACGTGCAGCGGGCGAGGGTGGGGTAGTAACTGTTCTCTCCTATACACACTGAGTTTACTGTTGAATCCAGTTCCCCAAGAGCTGAAAATGAACTGCTGCCGCCTACCCACTCATTCACTTGAAGAGACTCCAATGGCGATCCGAGGGGTGAGCCTCCTGGATATGGACTTCAGCATGGAGTTCACCTTTGAGTTCGCCGTTTAGTCCCATGGTTGCACCAAGTTGAATGTGATGTACACCAATGATCCGGACTCGGTGAAGCTCTGCCTCGCCGAGTTCAAGCAGTACCTACAGGACGAGAAAGCGCAAGGTCACAAAACTAGACCTTGTGTCATCTCCTGACAGGTACCAACGGATCACCGTCACCTAGGTATGCGTGCGGGACGAGGTTCTCGTCTACCACTACTGTAGGGCCATCAGAGGTTCTGGAGCATTCGCCCATTTCATCGACAGCGCCGACTGCACCTTCGCTACATTGGAGTGAAGGAAGAATGCGATGATTCAGCCATTTGATGCAACAAGCTTGTCGACATCCAGAAGCAATTACCCGGGTATGCCTCTCTTCTCTGTCTCGGGCTATGACATGGAATGAAGGATTTTTACCCACCAGTCGATTTGAGTCATTTCTTCCTCTTGTAGCTCCCTAGGACCATCGGTGGCAATGAATGGAGCAGGGTGGCTGAAGATCTATCTGCTCGTTGTCACCATCAATATCAAGGTGTGAAGCCAGTTGCGTTTGAATATGTGGATAGTGGGCGGAAGTTTCTGGCATGCGCAGAGAAGGTTAGACCCTCTTTCGTTGTTACAAATCATTTGTTAGATGTGATTCAGACACTGTCACAGTCCCGGCCCATTCGTACCACACCTTCAACCAAAAGTATCCTAAGACAGTGTCATAGTTTGTACCTAGTATCTTAAATTGTTGCCATCTCATCAGCGGTGCCATTAGAAAATTATTTGGCACCCCTTCAACAGTTTGTGCAGCCAACTTTGGTCCACACATCCGAGCATCCAAGCACTAAAATACTAAATCTTTATGGCACGAAGGAATTGGGCATCTGAGCAATTACGTGCTCTGGAGTCCAGTTCCTTGAATTTTTTTTCTGCTGCATCGGCTCGCCAGTGTAGGGCACTGGTGCGAGATGTAGCAACAGTTGTCTTTACCCCAGTTTTGGCATACATACTGGACGACCTTAGTGCTGTTAGTTCTATGTTACTAAATTTGTGCATGTACACACTTGTTAGTATCAATTTGTTGTCATCCAAACACTGTCGCTATGTTGTTGCAGTTATATTTACCTTCCTCATAAAATGTTAAATTTGTTATTTATTGTACTTGAGTAAGAACTTGTAGCATCGTTGAAGTTAATTATAGCTTCTGATGTTCCAGAATTTGGTTGTTGTCTCAGTAGCAATCAATTCATTTGCACATTGATCTTTTTGAGAAGATATGTCATAATTAACATGTTTCTTCAGTTTTTTGAAAATACGCATTGCTGATTTTCTATGTTGCTATAAACCCATCTCCCCTACAATTGTTACTAATCTAGTTTTAAATATTATAGGATGAACGAAAGTGTTCTTACTTCAAGTGGGTTGATCAAGAGTAGCCATAGCTTTGAAGATGTGCCTAGCGAAGCTCTGGAGCATGCATGAGGAAGAGAACAGACGTAGTCTTAGAGAAACTGTTGTCAACGCTGTAGAATATTTGAAGATGCGGGATAAAAAGTTGAAGGGGGAGAATGATCTTAGATTTTTTTAAATCAGACTTTGCTAAGATGATGTTGGCGAAGGAGGAGGCACTTTCCCAGTTGGCCTGTGCAAAACAGGTTCTTACTTAACTGAAAGCATAGGTGGATAAGATGAGCCTGGATGATCTCGATTAGGGAAATGAATATATTGTTCTTATGAAGTTGAACTAGCTATATGTTGTACTGTGTTGTTTTCATGTAGCTATCGTACTGTGATGTTACAATATATTTCTATGCCTTATATGAAATTGGCAAACATATGTTCGATATGAAATGTGAATTTGCGTAATACTGGAATTATTAATTGTAAACTAATAAGCATGCTAAATGTGTCATGGACCTTTTCAAATGGTTCTAGGAGTAAAAGCGCTTGCGATGGATAGCCCAATGCCACATAGTTTTCTTCATCAAATCGTGTGTGATATAGTTGATAAAAGCAAATAGTTACCCAAGGCAGACCATGTGTGATAGTTACACCTTTCACATAGGAGCCTACACATAAAACTGTGTGGGATGTACGTACGAACGGAAACGTTTTCCCTGGATTGACTGTGTGGGATGTACATAAGAACGGAAACGTATTCCTTGGATTGAATTTGTGTGATATACATACGAATGGAAATGTTTTTCTGGGATTCACCGTGTGGGATGTACATACCTACGGAAATGTTTTTCTCGGATTACCGTGTGGGATGTACCTACCTACGGAAATGATTGGGTTTTGATGCCTCAGCCGATCGCACACGGCCCCAGCTTGTGTCCCACGAGGGCCTATCCCCGATGATTTATGGGTCGTGTGGGAAGGACCCCCCCCCTATCGGCCACACTCATTTGACGACGGCTCCAAATGTCGTCGTGGAAAGGGGTTAAAAACTATTTGTGTAGCACTAACACGTACCAGTGTTGAGTGCATCAATACTTCTCTCATAACTCTTATTCCAAAGAAGCTCACACCTGACGGTTTGAATGACTACAGGCCAATCTCTTTGACAAACACCTGCTTGAAATTCCTCACTAAGCTACCTACAAATAGACTGCAGAAAGTGATTCTTTCTTGTATTCATAAAAACCAGTATGGGTTTACTAAATCCAGGTCTATTCAGGACCGCTTAGCTTGGTGTTTTGAGTATATACATCAATGTCAGGCATAAAAAAACCAATTGTCCTCCTAAAGTTGGATTTTACTAAGGCTTTTGATACTATTGAGCATGATGCCATTCTCAGGATTTTGAGGTACAAGGGTTTTAATGATAAATAGATTTTGTGGATGCAATCCGTCATGTCATCTGGTTCTTCCTCTGTGCTACTTAATGGTGTACCTAGACATCATTTTAAATGTAAGAGGGGAGTTAGGCAAGGTGATCCAATGTCACCTCTGCTGTTTCTGCTTGCTGCTGATCTTCTTCAGTTTGTGGTCAATGATATGTGCTCTAAAGGAATCGTAACTCTTCCAATCCCAACTCATTGTCAGGATTACCCCATAGTATAGTATGTTGATGATGCACTAATTGTGTTGCCTATTTCTGATCACTAGCTCCTTGCTCTTAAGGACATGCTTGATGTTTTTGCTGGTTCAACTAGGTTATCTGTGAATTTTGAAAAATCTTTAATGGTGCCTGTGAATATGATAATTGATGAAGCTAATAGACTGGCTACAATTCTAGGATGCAAATTGGGGGTTATGCCTTTCACATACTTGGGTCTTCCCATGGGAACTACCAGGCCCTCAATTCAGGATCTGATGCCCCTTGTGCATAGAATTGAAAGGAGGTTATCTCCCACTTCTTGTTTTCCGAACCAAGGGAGCAGATTACAATTGCTTCAATCTGTTTTAACCTCCTTGCCCATATATTTTCTCCGCACACTTGTCATTCCTCCTAGAATTTTGAAGCAAAGTGAAAGGATTCAAAGACAGTGCCTTTGGAGAGGAAATTCTGATACCCCAAGACAATCTTTGGCTGCTTGGGATTTGGTTTGCTTGCCCAAAAATAATGGAGGTCTTGGGGTGCTCATCTTAAGAGTGCAGAATGAGGCTCTGCTTATGAAATTCTTGCATAAGTTCTATAATCACTCATGAGGATGTTGCCCACTTGTTTTTCTCATGCAACTTCAGTGTCAGAGTCTGGAACTACTTGCAGATTAACTAGGATCCTCAGCCTGGGATGACTACTTATCACATGGCAGCAAAGGCTAGGAAGGACTTTGGGCATAATTTCTTCACTGAAGTGGTTTTTACGGCTGCTTGGAATATCTGGATTCTAATGAATGGCAAGGTTTTTAGGAATGAAAGGTCTACATTCAGAGCTTGGAGACACAATTTTATTCATGACATAACTTTTCTCTCTCATAGGATAAAATGTAAATTTAGGGATAGCCTTGTGACTTGGATTTCTCACCTCCCCTAGTTAACTCTTTGTTGCCCTATTTGGGTTGTAAGTAAGTCTTTTTCTTTTCTTTTTTGTAAATGACTTATACAGGACTTTTGTTTCCTTTGGTTTATTTGAATAAAGAGCTGTGAGGCTTTTACCTTGCAGTACATAGTCAAAAAAATATTTTATCACACTTCTGTGATTTTTAACAATTATGGGCCTGAGCGCAAAAGTTTCTGTTTCAGCAAGATTAAAATCAACTATCATCGTAAGCTATCCCAAAGGTCTTAGTTGGCACAAACACTAATTAAAACACAAAACCACATCTAACCAGAGGCTAGATGAATTATTTAATGCAAAACCGAACCTCAAAAGCAAAAACAAAAAATTGGGTTGCCTCCCAACAAGCGCTATTATTTAACGCTCTTAGCTAGGCATAAAACATGAATAGATCTAGATATTATCATCTTTCGTATGCAATTCATAAGTGGCTCTCATAATAGATTCATAAGACAATTTAATTTTCTTTCTTGGAAAGTGTTTCATGCTTTTCCTTGACGGGAATTTAAATCTAATGTTTCCTTCTTTCATATCAATAATTGCACCAATCGTTCTAAGGAAAGGTCTACCAAGAATAATAGGACATGTAGGATTGCAATCTATATCAAGAACAATGAAATCTACAGGCACATAAGTCCTATTTGCAACAATAAGAACATCATTAATTCTTCCCATAGGTTCCTTAATAGTGGAATCCGCAAGATGCAAATTTAAAGAACAATCATCAAATTCACGGAAACCTAACACATCACATAAAGTGTCTGGAATCGTGGAAACGCTAGCACCCAAAGCACACAAAGTATGGCACTCATAATCTTTAATCTTAATATTAATAGTAGGTTCCCACTGATCATAAAGTTTTTTAGGGACGATATGTTTAGTAAAAGCTTTGTTTTGATCATAAGCATGAGGAGAATTCAACATGGATTGCAACAAGTAAATAAAATATATTAAACAACAATTATCATAATTAAATGCCTTGAAATCCAAAAGAGTGGGTTCATTGCTACTTAAAGTTTTGACCACTCCAATCCCACTTTTATCAATTTTTGCATCAAGATCTAAAAACACTGAATCATTGGGATGCCTTTAACTAAAGTTGACTCATCTACAGTCCCATCTTTATGAAGATTTATATTGGAAAACAAAGATTCAATAGTTGTTACATCAATCTCTTTAAGATCTTCATCATTATTTTCACGGAAACTAGAAGAACATGTTTTTGTAAACCAATCTCGTTTAGCACGCATCTTAGCGGCTCTTTCTTATCACTCATCAATGGAGATTCTCATATCCTTCAGAGATTCATTGATATCATGCTTGGGTGGAATAGATGTAATTTTCAAATAATCAACATCAAGAGATATTATATCCACATTCCTAGCCACATCATCAATCTTGAGCTTTCTGGAATCATGGAAACACTTGCACCCAAATCACAGAAAGTATGGCACTCATAATCTTTAATCTTAATCTTAGTAGTAGGTTCCCACTCATCATAAAGTTTTCTTGGGATAGAAACGTCCAATTCAAGATTTTTCTTCAAAAGATTGCATCATGGCATCAACGATATGTTTAGTAAAAGCTTTGTTTTGATTATAAGCATGAGGAGAATTCAAGATGGATTGCAACAAGGAAATACAATCTATTAAAGAAAAATTATCATAATTAAATTTCTTGAAATCCAAAAGTGTGCGTTCATTGCTACTTAAAGCTTTGACCTCTCCAATCCCACTTTTATCAATTTTTGCATCAAGATCTAAAAACTTGAATCATTGGGACGCCTTTTAAATAAAGTTGACTCATCTTCCCATATTTATCAAGATTTTATTGGAAAACAAAGATTCAATAGGATTTACATCAATCACATTAAGATCTTCATCACTATTTTCATGGAAACTAGAAGAACATGCTTTTGTAAACCAATCTTTCTTTGCACGCATCTTAGCGGTTCTTTCTTTGCACTCATCAATGGAAATTCTGATGGCTTTGAGAGACTCATTGATATCATGCTTGGGTGGAGTAGATCTATGTTTCAAAGAATCGACATCAGGAGAAATTCTATCCACATTCCTAGCCGAATCATCAACCTTAAGAAATTTTTCTTCAATCAAAGCATTGAAATTGTTTTGCGAATTCATAAATTCTTTAACACTATTCTCAAATTTAGAGGGCATCTTATTATATTTCCATAAGAATTGTTGTAGGAATTACCATAATTTTTAGATGAATTACTAGGAAACGGCCTAGGATTAAAATTATCTCTATACGCGTTATTACCAAAATTGTTCCTACCAACAAAATCCACATCCATAGATTCATTATTATTCTCAAAGTAGACAAAGGCATATCATTAGGATCAATAGGAGCACCCTTGTTAGCAAATAATTTAATAAGCTCATCCATCTTTCCACTGAAAACATTAATCTCTTCAATTGCATGCACTTTGTTGCTAGTGGAAGAGCTTTCGGTGTGCCATTGAGAATAATTAACCATAATATTATCTACAAGTTTGATAGCTTCTCCTAACATAATCTCCATAAAAGTACCTCCTGTGGCTGAATCCAAAAGATTTCTAGATGCGAAATTCAATCCGGCATAAAATATTTGTATAATCATCCACAAATTCAAACCATGAGTAGGGCAATTTCGTATCATCAATTTCATCCTCTCCCAAGATTGTGCAACATGTTCATGATCAAGTTGCTTAAAATTCATAATATCATTCCTAAGGGAGATGTTCTTAGCGGGAGGAAAATACTTGGAAGTAAAAGCATCTTTACACTTATTCCATGAATCAAAACTATTTTTAGGCAAAGATGAAAACCAAGTTTTAGCACGATCTCGAAGCGAGAACGGAAATAGCTTCAATTCAACAATATCATTATCCACATATTTTTTATTTTCCATATCACACAAATCAATGAAATTATTAAGATAGGATGCGGCATCCTCATTGGGAAGATCGGAAAATTGATCTTTCATAAGAACATTCAACAGAGCGGTGTTGATTTCACAAGATTCCTCATTAGTAGCGGGAGCAATCGGAGTACTAATAAAATCATTATTATTGGTGTTGGAAAAGTCACACAATTTGGTATTATCTTGAGTCATCGTGACAAAGCAAGCAATCCAACATACAAGCACCCAAAAATCAAGTGGAGAAAGCGGACGGAAGAGGGGCGAAGATAAGGCAAATCTTTTCAAAAATCATTTTAGAAGTGGGGGAGAGGAAAACGAGATGTGAATGGCAAACAATGTAATGAGAGAGATGAGAGTTTATGATGGGTACTTGGTATGTCTTTGCTTGGCGTAGATCTCTCTAGCAACGGTGCGAGAAATCCTTCCTGCAACCTCTTGAGCTTGCATTGGTTTTTCCCTTAAAGAGGAAAGGGTGATGCAGCAAAGTAGAGTAAGTATTTCCCTCAGTTTTGAGAACCAAGATATCAATCCAGTAGGAGACAACGCACAAGTCACCGAATACCTGCACAAACAAACACCAACTTGCACCCAATGCGATAAAGGGGTTGTCAATCCCTTCACGGTTATTTGCGAAGTGAGATCTGATAGAGATGGATAAACGGTAAAGTAATATTTTTGGTATTTTAGGTTTATGGAATGGAAATTAAAATATTTCATAGGAAGTAAATCGGAAACTAAAATTGTAGATCGGAAACTTATATGATGGAAAATAGACCCGGGGCCATAGGTTTCACTAGAGGCTTCTCTCAAGATAGAAAATATTACGATGGGTGAACAAATTACTACCGAGCAATTGATAGAAAAGCGCAAAGTTATGACGATATCTAAGGCAATGACCATGAATATAGGCATCATGTTCGTATCAAGTAAACCGACTCCTGCCTGCATCTACTACTATTACTCCACACATCGACTAACTCTTGCCTCCATCTAGAGTATTAAGGTCATAAAACAGAGTAACGCATTAAGTAAGATGACATGATGTAGCGGAATAAACTCAAGCAATATGATTAAAACCCCATCTTGTTATCCTCAATGGCAACAATACAATATGTGTCAGTTCCCCTTCTGTCATTGGGATCGAGCACCACAAGATTGAACCCAAAGCTAAGCACTTCTCCCATTGCAAGCAAACCAATCTAGTAGGCCAAACCAAATCGATAGTTCGAAGAGACTTGCAAAGATATCAAATCATGCATATAAGAATTCAGAGAAGATTCAAAGAATATTCATAGATAAGCTTGTAAGTGAATCTAGTGCCCCTTAGTGATTTTGGTGTATTGAAGAATTATAGGTTAAGGGACTGATACGTTTGTGAGTGTACACATGTCTATAAGTCTATGAGGAGTTTGATATATACAGAGAAAGTCGACCCCTAAAAATGAAGTTCTTCGACTGAAGACTTTGGATTTCTGAAGACTTTTCGAAGACTTTGAAAGTGAAGAAATTGGTGTGACCGTGAAGACTTGGTATTCATTCGAGGAACATGAGGCATGAAGACTTTTCTTTTTGTAGTTCCTTTTTCTCTTTCTTGAGTCATAGAAAACACCGTACTGTTAAAGGGGGTCGAGGAAAAACTAAGGAAAAGTTTCCAAGTGATGCTCAACTCAAAATCCTACACCTACCAATCCCTTCAAGTGAACCCATTGGAAATCTCATACAATTTAGTCAATTTCTTCAATGACAGAGACGAAGTTCTTCTTGTCTTTGAGGAATTTGTTCTGACTGAGGAGTTAGGAATTCTCCAGTGCGGATTGCCTACAAGTGAGGAACATGATCGCCCTGAGGAATTTGATAGTCAAATTTCCGACCGTTGTTGTGCTACGCGCCAGCTGTCCCAAAATATCTTCTGACCTGACGGTTATATCATTGAAGGACATTTATGTCTTATCATGTCGGGCTGCTCCCTAGGCTATAAATAGCCGCCCCCTACAACCACTAGCTGGTTGGCTGCCCTGAGAGAAACTGACACTTGTCATTTGAGAGCATCCCATCCTCCGAGGACTTTGAGCGAAAATCATCAAGTGAGGAAAACCCAAACCCAAACATCTACAAACCCAAAGTGATTGAGCATCACTAAAGAGATTGATCCTGCATGGATCTGACGCTTATTACCTTTGAAGACTGTGCATCTTCCAGATGGTTTGGCGTCATGGTCGAGAGCATCGAAGAGGAAATTGTGGATCGCCGAGTGACCGAGTTTGTGAAGGTTAGGAAGTTACCTAAAGACTTACCATGTGTGATTGGGCGAGGTTTGTGTGACCTTACCTCAAGGGGAATATAGTAAGGACTAAGTGTCCTGGACTGCATGTTCAGGACTGGGTGTCCGGAACTGTGTATCCTCAGGTTTGAATACCTAGCCGCCCTAACCAGACGTACAACGGTCATAGCAGCGAGGTCTGTGTGACCTTAGCTCAAGGGGAATGTAGTAAGGACTAAGTGTCCTGGACTGCATGTTCAGGACTGGGTGTCCGGAACTGTGTGTCCTCAGGTTTGAATACCTAGCCGCCCTAACCAGACGTACAATGGTCATAGCAGTTGGAACTGGTCTACCAAATCATTGTCTTCACCAAGCTAACTGATTCTACTTCCTCAGCACTTCCATTTCCTCATTTCTATGTTGTGTGCTTGTTCATATCTGTTCAAAAACTTTGACTGAAGACTTTCTCAATTTCCCCAGTTCAATTTCTTCAGTCTGTTTGTCTTCATCCTATTTTATCATATGTTTACAATTTTTGTACTCTGTGCTTGTTTACATTTCATCATGATGACCATGCTTGTGTTCTGTTATGTTTGCATCTGAGTACTTATTCCGCTGCAAGTAGTTCTTCTCTTAGGAATTTCCTCACCCTGAAATTCCTCATTGAAGAATTATTAAAAATCGCCTATTCACCCCCCTATTGTCGACTTAACACACTTTCAGCTGATCAACTTCCTCAATGACAACCAACTCATCCTCGCGTTGCAAATGAAGCGCAGATTGAGAAAATCATCAGCGACTCAACATTCCAGGTCCTCTCACATGCTCAAGAGCTTCACATTTGTCTAACTTTTGTGGGCACTTTGCTTTCGTCTCTATCACGGAGCCCACTAAGGTAGATGAAGCACTTTTGGAGCCTGAGTGGATTCAAGCTATGCAAGAGGAATTACATCAATTCGAGCTCAACAACGTCTGGGAACTGGTCAAACGTCTAGATCCTCCCAAGCACAATATCATTGGCACAAAGTGGATCTACCGCAACAAGAAAGATGAAAATGGCCTTGTGGTTAGGAATAAGGCACGACTTGTAGCTCAAGGCTACACACAGGTTGAAGGAATTGATTTCGATGAAACTTTTGCACTTGTTGCTAGACTTGAGGATATTCGCATATACTTGCTTGTGCTAATCATCATGATATCATCTTATATCAAATGGATGTGAAAAGTGCATTCCTCAATGGTAAGCTTGAGGAAGAAGTATATGTTGCTCAACCCCCAGGTTTTGATGATCCAGAGCATCCTGACAAAGTCTTCAGACTCAATAAGGCCCTCTATGGCCTCAAGCAGGCCCCTCGGGCGTGGTATGATACTTTGAAGGAATTCCTCATGAAGAAAGGCTTCAAACCTGGTTCACTTGACCCAACTCTTTTCACTAAATCTTATGATGGTGAATTGTTTGTGTGCCAAATATATGTTGATGATATCATTTTCGGCTTGACCAACGTTACAGTGATGAATTTGCCTATATGATGAGTGAATAATATCAAATGTCTATGATGGGAGGATTGAAATTCTTCTTAGGTCTTCTGATTCGTCAACGGCGCAATGGCATATTCATATCTCAGGAGAAATACCTCAAGGATGTAATGAGGAAATTCAGCATGCAAGATTGCAAAGGAGTTAAAATCCCTATGCCCACAAATGGCCATCTATGCATTGATGAAAATGGTATTGGCTTTGATCAAAAGGTATACCGCTCCATGATTGGTTCTTTATTGTATTTATGTGCATCCAGGCCAGATATTATGCTTAGTGTTTGCATGTGTGCCCAATTTCAAGCTACACCGAAGGAATCACACCATAAGGCTGTGAAGCATATTATTCGATATCTAGCTCACACACCAACACTTGGATTATGGTATCCCAAGGGATCGGCTTTTGATATCATTGGATATTCAGACTTTGACTATGCTGGTGATCGTGTGGACCGCAAGTCAACATCAGGCACATGTCATTTCCTCAGACGATCTTTGGTCTGTTGGTCCTCGAAGAAATAGAACTCTGTATCACTGTCTACTGCTGAAGCTGAGTACATTGTTGCTGGTTCTTGCTATGCTCAATTGTTGTGGATGAAGCAAACCCTCAAGGACTACGGCGTCAACATGAAGAATGTGCCTCTCTACTATGACAATGAGAGTGCCATCAAGATTGCTCATAACCCTGTTCAGCACTCGAAGACAAAGCACATTCAGATTTTTCATCATTTTCTTCATGATCATGTGTTGAAGGGTGACATCTCTATTGAGCATGTGAAGACTGAAGAAAAGCTAGCCGATATCTTCACAAAGCCCTTGGATGAAAGAGATTTCGCAAGTTGAGGTGTGAGCTAAATATCCTAGAATCTTCGAATGTCCTTTGAAAAGGACACACATCCTAACACTTATGCAAAATTGATGACTTAGATGTGCAACACACAAAGAAACACTTTTTCTTAAATCAATGAAGACTAACACGCTAAGTGTCAAGAAATTAATGAAGAATTTGATTTTCAAAACCCTACGACAATTGTACCCGGTGTCTGAGATCATCATTCTTATACGGCAGGTCACGCCACCACCAAAAGTTGAAAACCCTCAATTTGAGTTTTTCCTCATGGAAATCCTCAGTTGTTCATTTTCTTCAACTTAGATATCATCGGCGCGCATCTTTGTCATATCTATTATTTTTTCTAATTCGCTACGGTTTAAGAGCAGTTTTGAATTTACTAAATCGCGGAATTGTGTTTTTTGAATTTTTTCAATTTTTCGGTACTGTTTACACTCCAGTTTCCTAACCGTTTGTCGAAACAAGGCATGTAATATACCGTTGGAAAGCTACGAACGAGACGCAACTTTCATATGTTGGAATGTTTTTGAGATTCCTTACGGTTTTTAGTTAAATTTGAAAATCGTGCGTCTGACTACGAAGGGCAGCGGCCGTTTTTTCGTGAAATTTTTACAAAACGTTGGTCGAAATGATCCAAGTGATACACCATTGGAAAGATATCGTCGAGACGCTACTTTTTCATATAGAACACTCCCTCTAATTCTTTACGGTTTAAGAGCAGTTTTGAAATTACAAAAACGCGGAAACTCTGTTTTTCGCGACAACAAAATCGACGCCTGCACTGCATCGGACAGAAAGCGCACTGCTTCAAACTGAAGAACGCACTGCATCAGACAATGAAGTGAACTTCATGATTTCTCTTGTTGGACGTAGATTTTTCTCAGAGGAGTTTTGTTTACTTTTTTCCAACTTTTTTTCGAAGGAAAGTGGACCACAACACTCCCGAAAGTGAAGCGGAACACTACCAAAAGTGAACCTCATGATTTGCTGTTTGTCTTTTTTTCGTACTAATTAATTTTTTACGCGTGTTGAGAAGTGTTGAGAAGTGAGCTGCTTTTCTGATGTGTTTTTGTTTTTGGATCACCAAGTGAACCACAAAGGGGTCCTTGCGGTTTAAGAGCAGTTTTGAAATGACAACAAAATCGACGCCTGCACTGCATCGGACAGAAAGTGCACTGCTTCAAACTGAAGAACGCACTGCATCAGACAATGAAGTGAACTTCATGATTTCTCTTGTTGGACGTAGATTTTTCTCAGAGGGGTTTTGTTTACTTTTTTCCAACTTTTTTTTCGAAGGAAAGTGGACCGCAACACTCCCGGAAGTGAAGCGGAAACACTACCAAAAGTGAACCTCATGATTTGTTGTTTGTCTTTTTTTCGTACTAATTAATTTTTTACGCGCGTTGAGAAGTGTTCAGAAGTGAGCTGCTTTCTGATGTGTTTTTGTTTTTGGATCACCAAGTCAACCACAAAGGGGTCCTTGCGGCTACAGGCTGGATGGGCACCATTGCAGTTCGCATAAACGACAAACTCCCGCTCCTCCTTTATCGCCAACCTTAGAGGTCGCACCATCAGCATTAGCATTTTTCTTTGATGTTCCAAATTCGTAGTGGATTTTGCACTGCACCAAACCTTCTGAAAGTGCATTTTTTCATGTTTCATTTTTTCATCAGCATTAGCGCCGCACATTTTTCTATACAAATAAAAGACAAAAACGCCGCCCGCGCTAGCGAACTGCATTGTGTGCCGAACCATGTTGCCGCAAACTAAATTTTGTGGAACTCCCCTCAACCAAAAAAATAAAGAAAGCAATCAAGTCCCGGGGAGTGGCTCGCGCGGCCAACCTTAGCTGCCACGCATGGCCGTGAGCACCGCACTACATGTGCGGCGCTACCGCACTACATGCTTTGCCCTACCGCACTACATCTGCCCACTGCCAATGCATCATCATTAACCACCAGAGCAAACTGCAGGGGATGCAGAGGAGGAGGTGAACAGTGGAGGAGCTCCGACCAGACAGCTAGCGTTGAATGAATCGGGGTCGCCTAAAAAAAAAGCAAAACAGTGAACTGCAAAGAAGACACATGGAACGAATCGGGGTCGCTTGCAACAAACCAAAAATTGATAAAAGTGAGTTGAAGATGGGTGTCGATTCCCCATGTTCCTCGTCTCCCATGGCGAGCAGAGAATAGGAGTATCCCACAGGATGTAGAGGGAATGCCGCGCCCCTCTTGTGATGTAGGGGAGGAGGGAGCTTGGAGGGGGCTAGGTAGTGGTGGATCTAGGTGTTCGTCACCGGCAGTCCCAACCACCGCATGACGAGACAGCCGCAGTTGGAGCAGGAGTCGATCTCGATCCATGGGGCGACATGAACTGCATAAGAGGGCTCGATCCGGTGGGGATGGGGTGCGGCTGCCGGTGGAGATGGAGATGGGGTGGGACTGCTGGTGGATTGGGGTAGGGCGGCGCGCCCTACTGTCGGTCGTCCGTGTCGCTGCAGATCGAGGCGAGGGGAAGTTCGGTGATACCTGGGGAAGGGGAAGAAGATGGATCGGGGGAGAGCGGCACCGGCGAGGGAAGAAGGTGGATTGGGGGAGGGCGGCGCCGGCGGGGAAAGAAAGTGGAACGGGTGAGGGCGGCGCTGGCGGGGGAAGGTCGCCAGTCACGGGGGAGCCGCGCGCGTGTCTCTTCGGGGCGGGGGATGGCAGGGCAGAAGAGATTGCAGGCGGCGGCAAGGCTCTGGCATCGGAGGCACGACCCCCTGGCGTCGCCGGCAGTGGAAGGTGGAGGGGAGGTGGGAGGAGGTTGTGTAGGAGGAAGAAGGTGGGAAAGAGGGGATCGGGCACGAACAGAACGTGGGACAAGAGGGGTAGGTGCGTTGACTATTTTTATTTTCGGATCGTGGTGGAATCAGTGCTGGGAGGTGTTATCAGAATAAGGTTTTTGTTATGAGAATAAGGTCTTAAGGGGTGTTATGAGAATAGACCCACCCTATATATGAGTTTATGTCCTCTACAACATTCACTTATTGCTATGTCTTCAAGTTGCTCTTTCTGTTAAGTGAATGTGATGGGACTCTTCCCCCTTTATGCTAAACTCAACCCAGTCTATTCACAAATTCCTCATGTCCGTTCTATTTGAAACTCGTTCAAAATCTTCACTGTGTCCTTGTCAGCTGAAAAATCTTATCTGAATTTTTGGCTTTGCCACTCAAACTGTTCCACTTTCCATGATATATTATCCTATTCACCCACGAATGAGAAGGGTGACACATGTCACGCGAATGAGAAGGGTCAGGGGCACGTTCGTCCAATTTCCTCGGGTGTGCAGTTTTTCACTTCGGCTATAAATAGTCCCCTCCCTTCCTCACTTCGTTTTTACTCCGCTCGACCTCACTCCCTCGCTCGAGCTCTCAAACCCTAGCGCCGCCTCTACTTCCATCGTCGCCGGTGAGGAAGAGCTTCACTGCCTCGACCTCGTCGCCGTCGTACTCGCGCCGGCTGGGGATTTCTTCACTCCGCCGCTATTGTAGTTGTCTTCCTCTGCCAAGTTAGGGCGTGGAAGATCCGAACTGACGAGCTTCTAAATCTACTCTTCGCAGTTCGTCGTGTTCTTCGTCAAGGGTAATTAAAAGTTACTTTTACTGCCCTTGTTGATTCTGATGTTTTCTACAAAATCTTCAACAGGTGTTTATTCTTCAAATGTTCACACACTAAACACCTCACATATCATCTGTTCTTGATTTGTTTCCTAAGCAACATTTTTCTTCAAGATTCCTCAATTGTGTGGATTTTCAAATCTGTACAACTCTGGAACCTAATTCAAAGAACGCTTAGTGAAATTCCTCAAGACTCATCTGGTCAAATTCCTTGAACTGGTTCTTTTTGCAAAAACTTCTGAGAACGCATATGACCTCTCCAAATTCTTCGCACCTATACTTTGTTCATAGGTACACATGTCTGCTGCTGAATCTCTATGTTCTCATCAACTTAACTGATTTGCAGCGTTCCTCGAAGAAAAGTTGCATACCTCTTCAGAGAACTCAATAGTTCAAAACCCTCAGCTGAAGAAAATGGCAGATGGCAAGAAACCTCAGAAGGGAGGTAAGAAATTGGAAGTCAACACAACGTTTGAAATCCCTGAGGATATCTATGACGAATATTGCAATCCTGATGAGGCCAAACATGGCAAGAAGACCAAAAATCAGCACAAGGTGCGCATACAGAAGATAGAGAGGAGATGGGCACGAGAATGGAGGGAATATCTCTACGTTACACCCAAGTACATGAAGAAATTCGCTGTACACCCTCCATGCCCAAGACCTCCATTGGAACCTGGCCAAGTTTTTGATCCCTCTAGCATCAGAAGAGGTGAGGAATTTCACAAGGAATGGGCCAAGCTTCAAGCTAAGCTGCCCAAAATGGCAAACAAAGCAGTGAAGAAATTTTATTTTCTTTTTTGACTGTGAACTGTGGGGCAAAACCCCCATAGCAGATCAAAACTTTATTGAATTAAATAACAGATACAACAAGTTGATTACAAGGAGTAACTAGAGTACAAGGTAAAAGAGAATCTTACAAAACTATCTTAAGGGGGGAGGTAAGAGATCCACTTGAGCAGGTCATCCTTGTAAGCAGATTTGATTCTGTGCTGCATGAGGCTAATATCATGCCTAAAAGCAAACCTCCATTTATTGAAACTAGCCCTCTCATTTCTGAACACTTTGGCATTTTTGATGATCCAAATATTCCAGCAAGCAATGAACACCACTTCAGAGAAGAAAGGCCTATCAAAACTTCTCCTTGCCTGAGTAACTAGCTCAATCATGGAGGTGCTAGCAGACCAATCAATCTGCAGATAATTCCAGACCCTTACACTGAAATTGTAGTTGAAGAACAAGTGATCCCTGGTTTCTCTAGCCTGCAAGGGGCAGAGCCTACAGTGGACTCCATCCTCCATGTGCCAGTGCCTTCTCTCAACCATATCCTTGGTGTTCAACCTGTCCATAATAAGCATCCAAGCAAAGACCTTGATCTTGAGAGCACAGGAGGATTTCCAAATCCAACAGAGCAAAGGATTGAAGGACTCAGACTAAAAGGTGTGTGAGTAAAACATCTTGGGCTTGAACGACTTGGAAGAGCCCTGCCAGAACCAAAAATCCTTCGAGCTGGGGTCTCTGCAATGTGAGTCCATTAAATCCTTTATCAGATTTAACTCATCAAAAGCCTGAGCAGATGAGGGAAGGTGGAAAAGTTGGTGCATATCCTGGGTATTGAAATTTTCCTTAACTGAGACCCAGGGGTCCTTGGCAAAAGAGAAAAGCCTTGGGAATCTTGCCTGCAAACTAGATGTTTCAGAGCCAAGGTTCCAATTATCAGACCAAAAGAGAGCAGTGTCCCCTTCATTGATCTGCACCCAGGAGCAGTCCCTAAAATGCTGCATGACTTTACAGATATCCCTCCACCAGAAGGAGCCACAATCATTTGTTCCCTGGGGCATTCTTTCAAAATAATATGAATCCCAAACTAGGGATACCCAAGGAATTTCTTGTTTGTTCAGGAAGTTACTGGCATGCTTGAGAAGGAGGGCCACATTCTGAACCCCCAGATTAAGAATTCCAAGACCTCCTTTGTTTTTTGGCCTACATATGAGTTCCCAAGCAGCAAGAGATGGAGCAGGCTCATCTCTATGTTTTCTCCACAAGCACTGTCTTTGGATTCTTTCCAACTGCTTGAGAATACCAGTTGGGAGAGCAACACTACCCATAAAGAATATTGGCAATGAGGATAGAGCAGAGTTAAGGAACTGCAGCCTTTCTCCATGGTTAAGGAAAGAAGAACTGGCAGTCATTCTTCTCTCCATACAATCAACCAGTCGCATAAAGTCTACCATTTTGGGTCTTGTGGTCCCCATAGGTAATCCCAGATAAGTAAATGGCATTTTACCAATTTTGCAACCAAAAGCAGTGGCCAAATCCTCCATTACAGCAGAGTCAACATTGATTGGAAAAATGAAGGACTTATGATAGTTGACATCCAGACCAGTGGACTGAGAGAACACCTTTAGCATATCCTTCAAAGCCAGAAGTTGAACCCTGTCTGCAGGGAGGATGATCAAAGTATCATCAGCATACTGGATCACAGGGTAGTCTGCATCTTGGCAAGGTATAGGTAAATGCAGAATTCCCTTCCTGAACATATCATTAATCACTGTTTGTAGCAGGTCAGCAGCTATGACAAATAGCAGGGGAGATACAGGGTCACCCTGTCTAACTCCTTTCTTACAAACAAACTTCCTCCCAGGGACCCCATTGAGCAGAACAGAAGAAGTACCAGTGGCAAAGGAGCTGTTTCATCCAAAGAATCCACTTATCATTAAAGCCCTTATATCTAAGAATTTGAAAGATAGCTTCATGCTCAATAGAGTCAAAGGCCTTTTCAAAATCCAATTTGAGGATTACTATAGGTCTCTTTGACAGGTGACATTGGTGCAAGTATTCAAATGTCCAACCCAGACAGTCCTGTATTGTTCTGGTCTTAATGAAACCATATTGGTTCTTATGGATGCACTGCATAATCATTGCTTGGAATCTATTTGCAGCCATTTTGGACAAAAAATTAAGCCCCATACTAGCGAGAGAGATAGGCCTGTAGTCTCCCACTTCCTCAGGTGAAAGCTTTTTGGGCACAAGAGTAATAAAAGAACTGTTGATGTTTTCCAAGACAGCAGTTCCATCATGAAAAGCCTGTGCTAGCTCATAAAATTCCCCAGAAATTAGGTGCCAGCATTTCCTAAAAAACAAGCCATTAAATCCATCAGGACCAGGTGCTTTATCCACAGGCATATGCTTGACCACATTGTCCATTTCCTCCTTTTCAAAAGGCCTAGTGAGCACCTCAAGGCCAGACACAGGTGAGATAAGTGAAGACAAATCAAAACCCATCACAATCCCTCTAGAGGTGCCCATTCTATTCTTATAACAACTCCAGATAATTACAGCCATTTGGGAGTGATCAGAGACTATAGATCCATCAGGTAGTCTTAAACTAGCTATAGAGTTCCTCCTATGCCTCTCAGTGGCCATAGCATGGAAGAATTTGGTGTTTTCTCCCCCCACCTTAAAGTACTGGATAGAGCATCTCTTCTTCTAGTACAGAAACTGTAAGTGCAGAAGCTTTTCCAAATGGGTTTTGACAATCCTTCTAAAGTTGTTCTCCTGAACAAAAAGAGGCCTCCACTCCTCCAATTCATCCAGAAGGAAAATGACATGATTGCATTTGCTCATCAATAGCCTCAATTTGGAAACATTCATTTGCCACCTCTTAAGACACATTCTCAAACATTTAAATTTGTCTGCAATTTTAGCAGTGAAAAAATTTAATGAAGATTCTGCTGCTGCCACTGCCGAGGCCTCTGCTAGCAAGCCTAAAATGGCTATGGCCAAGAAGCATGCTCACAAGCCTAGTGCTTAAACTTCTATACCCTCACGGCCAAGCTCCTCAGCAATGCCCTCACGGCCAAGTTCGGCAAAGCCCTCAGGTTCAATTCCTCATGTTGCACCAGCTCCTCCAAAATCATCAGCTCCTCCGTCCAAATCCTCAGCACCTGCACATCTCGCCTCGTGCCAAAGGACAACAGACATCTGTGTTGCCTCAGGAGCCTCTGCAAGTTCTTCTGCTCCTCTGCATTCTTCAACTGGCCCCACCTTGCTGAAGAAAAAGGCCACTGCTGGACGAGGTTCTCGACCAAGTCCTCACAAGAAGCAGGTCGCCTTCCAAGTACCGTCTGATGATGATGAAGCTGATGATGAAGAACTCGCTGAAATCATCAGAGACAGACAGCACAAGGCCGCTAGAGCCAAAGGCAGTAATGTGCCATTGATGCTGGATCCAAAGTTAATCCTTGACTTATCAACTTGTGGAACAAGGACCCCAACACACCTCTGCCTTAGATGAACCTCACTCCTGGTCAAAGTCATGTGCTGACTCACTTCATTGACGAAGAAAGATGGAAATATGAACAGGGGAGTAAGGTGATGAAAGTGCAGTACAAGAAAGAGCGTTTTCTAAAGCAAAACTTCCTGAAGCTTTCACCTGAAGAACTTGTAGCTCTGTAATCAGAGATCAAGAATATGAGTGATGGATTTGATCGCTACTATGCTGACTGGCTTGGAGCCAAGGTCAAATTTGTGAAGATAACTAAGAAGTTCACTACAAATGTTGCAGCTCCAATGCAACAAGAAATTCCTTAGGCTAAAGCATCTGCTCAGCCTACTGAAGGAAATGCCAGTAGCACTGATGACAATCAGGCTGCTGAAGAAAATGTGAGTGCCAGGGCTGATGACTGCATTCCAGCCGCTGATGAAACTACCAGGGCAACTACTAGTGTTGTGCGTGAGGAAACTGTCAGGACAGCTGAAGCTTCAACCGCTGTGCTTAAAGAAACTGATCATGCCAGGGCAATTGCATCAGTTGTGCCTAAAGAAACTGACCCAATTTCTTCTGGTACTCCTGCACCTACACCAAGTCCAATTCTTCCTTCTGCATTTGAAGCGAAGAAGACCAAGGCTATGGAGCGTGCAGCTGTGAAGAAAAGGAAAGCATCAACTTCATCAGAATCTTCAGCTCCGAAGAAGATGAAGAAATTGACCAGCTCTTTTGAGAATCCGATTGATGTTGTTCCAGTCTCAAGCATGCCATCAAAGGAACTCATTCCTTTTGATGAAGAATACGTGATCCCAAGTGGATCTGATGAAGATATTCCTTCTGATGCTTCTTTAGAACAGTTGGATGAAGAAATCGAAGTATGCAATCCCTTCAACCCCGGTAGTCTCATCGCCCATGCCTCAGTTCACTGCTGAAGAGGCCGGTGTTGAAGAAATGAGTGATGAAGATAAGGATGTGGACATTGGGTGCACAATGCCATTAATGAATGACGACTTTTGGGAAAGTCAGCATCCCAATTCTCCTTTATTCACTCCTCTGCAACATATTCCTCAGTCCCCAGTGACTGCTGAAGTTCAAATGGGATCTGAAAAACCACACCCCACTCCGTCTATTCATGAAGAGATTCCAGCCACTAGTGCTGATGAAATTGCTGCTGAAGAATAGAAGACCCAGGCTACCATTGAAGAAGAAACTGAAATTCCTCAGCATGTGGATCCTGAGATTGCGATTCCTGAGGTTGTGATGCAATTGACTGACACTCCTAGCCCAAGCCAAAGGATCCTTTCTCAAAGAATCAAAAATTTAAGGCTGATCACTTCTTCCACGAGCACGTATTCTTCATGGATTACAACCCATATGACTTTGCTCGTCTTAGAAGGAAGCGTTTCTGGACTGCCAGCCAAGCCAACTTCTATTCTTCGCTGCTTTTCAACAAAGACAAAGTCTTCGACCATGAGCATATTCCTCATGTGGACATGGAATCACTGCGTTGCTTCACGCCAGTCCTCGGTGTTCTTCATGACGCTAGACTGCTCAACTTTTGCAATGGTATTGTTGATTGGAATGAAGAGCTAATTCTTCAGTTCTATGCAACGCTGCACATCACAGGAGATGCTTCTGCTGTGAACTCTTGGGTATTGGACTGGATGACAGAGAATACTCACTTCAAAGCACCAGCCTCTGAATTGCTTTCATGCCCTACCTGTCAGTCCTCCCCTTGAAGGTACACATTGTATCTACCATAAACCTGAACTTACCGCTCACTACATGTAAGTGTTGATGAAGCCGCTGAAGCCCGGTCTAGCCCCACAGACCAAATTCCTCGTGAAGGAATTGCTGTTTTTGCCTAGAACTGTCTATCACATTCTATCAAAGACATTGAGTCCAATAAAAGGCCATGACTCGAATGATGAAGAAGTTGTTGGCACCATGAAGAATCTTCTATTCAATATCGTACATGGCATTCCTATCAACTACCATGATTTCTTCATGCGGACTCTGGCAAATGTTGTACTCTCTCCGTTTGAGTTGAAGCCTTATGCTCCTTGGATTATGAGATTCCTCGGAACAAGGTCTTCACTCAACTATAAGGCTGATTTTCAGAATCACGTCAGTTACATGCCCCCAATAGAAGTCCTCAAGTGGACATTTTCTATAACACCCTCGATGCGGCTATATCTCCCACGTGTCGAAGCACGACTTAGAGGCATAACCGCGTTGAAAGCAATGTCGCAAGTGAGGTAATATTCACACAACCCATGTAATACATAAGGGAGAAATATACATAGTTGGCTTACAATCGCCACTTCACACAATTACATCAATAAAACATTACATCATCCAAATACAATCAAGGCTCGACTACGGAGCCAAAATAAAAGAAGACTACCCCAAAAGCTACATAGATCCCCGATCGACCCCAACTGGACTCCACTACTGATCAACTGGAAACGAAACAACATAAATGACAAGATCTTCATCGAGCTCCTCCTTGAGCTTGGTTGCGTCATCTGCACGGTTCAACGGCACCAGCAAGCTGGTTTTGGAAGTATCTGTGAGTCACGGGGACTCAGCAACCTCACACCCTTGTGATCAAGACTATTTAAGCTCATAGGAAGGGTAAAAGGTATGAGGTGGGGCTGCATCAAGCGACTAGCATATTTGGTGGCTAACATACGCAAATGAGAGCAAGAAGAGAAGGCAAAGCACGGTCGAACAACTATGATCAAGAAGTGATCCTAGAACAACCTACGTCAAACATAACTCCAACACCATGTTCACTTCCCGGACTCCGCCGAGAAGAGACCATCACGGTTACACACGCGGTTGATGTATTTTAATTAAGGTCAACTTCATGTTTTCTACAACCGGACATTAACAAATTCCCATCTACCCATAACCGCGTGCACGACTTTTGAAAGTTCAAATCCCTGTAGGGGTGTCCCAACTTAGCCCATCACAAGCTCTCACGGTCAACGGAGGATATTCCTTCTCCCAAGACATTCCGATCAGACTCGGCATCCAGGTTACAAGAAATCTCGACAATGGTAAAACAAGTCCAGCAACACCGCCCGAATGTGCCGACAAATCCTAATAGGAGCTGCACATATCTCGTTCTCAGGGCACACTCAGATGAGACATCCTACGAGTAAAACCAACCCTCAAGTTGCCCCGAGGTGGCCCCGCAGTCGACTCGGTCGGACCAACATCAGAGGAGCACTGGCCCAGGGGGGGGGGGTTAAAATAAAGATGACCCTTGGGCAGGCCTACCCAACGGAAAGAAAGGCTAGGTGGCGAATGGTAAAACCAATGTTGGGCATTGTTGGTGGAGTTTTATTCAAGGAGAACTGTCAAGGGATTGCCATTATAACCCAACCGCGTAAGGAACACAAAATCCGGGAACATAACACCGATATGACGGAAACTGGGGCGGCAAGAGTGGAACAAAACACCAGGCATAAGGCCGAGCCTTCCACCCTTTACCAAGTATATAGGTGCATTAATTAAATAAGAGATATTGTGATATCCCAACAAATAAAATATGTTCCAACAAGGAACAACATCTCCATGTTCCAACAAGGAACAAATTTCAATCTTCACCTGCAACTAACAATGCTATAAGAGGGGCTAAGCAAAGCGGTAACTTAGCCAAACAATGGTTTGCTAGGACAAGGTGGGTTAGAGGCTTGGTTTAACAATATGGGAGGCATGATAAGCAAGTGGTAGGTATCGCAGCATAGGCATAGCAAAAGAGCGAGCATCTAGCAAGCAAAGCTAGAAGTGATTTCGAGGGTATGGTCATCTTGCCTGAAATCCCGCAAGGAAGAAGAACAAGTCCATGAAGAAGACAAACGGACGTAGTCGAACGGGTCCTCACAAACGCGACGTTATTGGAACCAACTCGAAGAAGCAACACAGGAAAATAAGCACACAACATAGTAAACAAACAACACATGAACATGGTATGATATGCGGTATGCGGTGCATATGCATGATTTGGAAAGGAATGATTGAACCTGGCCTCAACTTGGAAATCCAAGAGTTCCACTGGAAAGGTGAGGTGATTTCGGTCGAAATCGATATAAAGATCACCGGAATCGGATGCATGCTTTGGAAATGGCAAGCAAAATAAATATGGCACCAGTCTGCGATTAACAACAAGTGACCATCTAAATGCATCAAGATAAATATGCTACAGCACTCAAATATGACAACAAAATACATGGCAGGGATCCACTCATGATGCTTGATAAAATATGAACACTTAGCTACGGGTAATTTATCTATTAACAGGTTCAAATAAGCATGGCAAAAGTGCAAATGATAACAGGTTTCAGACTTAGTGAAATTAACACAAGTCTGGAATTTATCATCAGGAAGCACACTTTAGAGCATGAAAACTACATGGTACAGGAACATATCATGGCAAAGCAAGGCATTGCATGAAGCTACTCAAAGCACTTAACAAAAGTCCCTTATTGACCTTGAGCCAAAAAGGATCAGAAAATACAATTGCAAGCATGTCAACATGGCAAAAACATAAACAGATTCAGACTTAGTGAAGAACTGGAGCATGGCAAAACAGTTAACGAGTAGGCATGTTTACGAGCTCGATGCACTCACTACAGAGCATGGCATGACAAACTAAGCAGACACACATCAAGAATACATAACATAGAAGCTATACATGGCAGGAACAACAACATAGCCTGCACGGATCAATAGCAACATCCTCGGCAAAATCGCTAAACATGTCAACAATCTACCAGGATTATTTTATAGGAAAAGTAGAGCTCGATTGACTCAAGCTAGGGTGCTCCATAAATGCAAACAAAGATATGGATGGATAGAGCACCACAACATTAACAAAACATCCTTACTGATCATACTCAAAAGAGGCACGGATCACAAGGAAACAACATAAACAAATGGCATAAAAACAAAAACAGGACAAGGACTTAGTGAAATTCTAAGTCCCTGAAATCAGCATTAACGATTACGCTACTTTGCAAGCTTGTGCTAGTCACCACAAAGGTCACAAAAATACATGGCATACGCCCCTGTAAAGATGGCATGGCATATAACAAAACACATGTAGAGCTCAGGATCATATCATGCACACATTAACCATGGCAAAAATAAAAAAAATGCCATTTCCTGAAACCGATCTGACAAATTCCTCACATAGACCTCTTCCAACACAATTTCGGACATCAAGATGAGCTCAAATGAAAACGATGCAATGAGGTGAAATGATGTACTCGTCGAGTGGAACATTTTGATATGCTACACGCGCGAATCGAAGGTACGAGTGCAGAGTTATGACATGATCAACATGCATAAAAATTAGTGGGACTTAGCAGTTTTCAGGAAAAAAGCAGACGAGCGTTATATAGTTACACAGTGCACGGGCGGAGGATGGCGGGTTCTCACCCCGTGGGCTCGGCCCAGCTGCAGAAGAGAGAGGAGGTAGGGGGCGGGCCGGCGCTGGCCTGCTGGGACGGATTCGGGCGCGCGGCCCACTCGGAGGTCTCCCTCCTACCGATCCCTCCTGTATCGGGGAGACAGGAGGCGGTGATCCAGGCGCGTCGCCGGCGAGCTGGATCGGAGAGCCGGCGAAAGGACAGCACTGGGAGAGGGGGGCGGCGGATCTCGGTCCGGCGGGGCCAGATCCAGGCTAGGTGGCGACAGGGAGCCGCGGTGGGGCGCGGGCGAGCTCGGACCCGGCTCCCCGGTGGTGAACGGCGAAGCAGGGCGGTAGGAACCGGTCGCCGGAGTTGGTCGCCGGCGTCGGCTGACGGCGGCGGGCGAGTGCGGCGGAGAAGAGCGACGAGGAGGCGCGGGGAGGCGCAAGCGACGGCGGAGACGAACCGGGCCGGGAGGGCCGGATCTGGGCGCCTCGGGCCCGGCGGTGGAGCCACGTGGTGAGACAGGATTGGACGGGGCGGCGGCTGGACGCGTCCGGCGTGGGGTCGGACATGGCCGGCGTGGCGTGGAGGGAAATTCTAGGGTTTCGTCCGCGAAAATGGACGGGGTGCACATATTCATAGGTAGAGGGAGCTAGGAGAGTCCAAATGAGGTGGGGTTTTCGGCCACACGATCGTGATCGAACGACCGAGATGATGGAGGAGGTTTAGGTGGGTTTTGGGCCACTTTGGAACGGTGTTGGGCTGCAACACACACGCGGCCTTTTTGGTCCCTCGGTTAACCGTTGGAGTATCAAACGAAGTCCAAATGGCACGAAACTTGACAGGCGGTCTACCGGTAGTAAACCAAGGCCGCATGACAAGTCTCGTTCCAATCCGAAAATGTTTATCACCCACACACGAAAAGAGGTAGAGAGGGACACCGGGTGACATAGGAGCGCCGGATTGCAAAACAGACGACGCGGAAAATGCTCGGATGCATGAGACGAACATGTTTGCAAATGAAATGCACATGATGACATGATATGCAAAGCATGACACGCAAGCAATCACAAGGCAACAACAGCGAATAACTGGAGGACACCTGGTACATCGGTCTCGGGGCGTTACAACACTCCACCACTACGAGAGGATCTCGTCCCGAGATCTAGAATGGCACCGGAGGGACAACGGAAAAGAAAGAGAAGAGGTAAAACTAAGTTGCTTCTCTGACAAACGAGTGAAACCAAAGAACCTTGAAAAGTTGAACAACTTGAAAGAAAGAAAGCAACGACGATGAACGAAGTTGAAAGCACTCCGGTAGAAAAGAGATGCAAGACTTGATAGGATGAAAAAGGACTTGAGCAAAGGGGCACAACACTCCGGTTAAATGGGTAAGCATGAAAAAATCATGATCCTCACAATCCGAGATGAAGTGTGAAGAGAGCAACATCACAATGCCTCCGGAAGAAGTACAAGAATGGAATTAAAGGAACGGAGAAGAAAACATCTTCTACCTCAAATGAACTTGAAAGCATCTTTAGGAGAAGGGTCGAACGTAGTTGTTGGAAAACCAACAACGAAACGAGTAAGCTTGTAGTGGGCTTATGGAGAACATCTCAACACTATTAGGTGAAATTCTACCACTACCGGAAACAATAGATTGGATTGATATAAACAAAGAGACTAGACTATTTTGCCGGGAGGATAAATTAAGAACTTGGGTCACTTATAAGCTCCATAAATAGCAACAATCCTTAGAGAAGGCTTTAGGTGAAATATAACCCAAGATAACTCCAACGAAGAGGTTGATGGATTTAGAATACCTCATTCTTAACAACATGTGAATCCTGAAACAAGAACTCAAATTATCAAGAGTGACATAATACGACCTCCCATGATACGGTAGAAAGAATTGCACTCCGGATTGCAAGATGAAGAATGCTTGAGCTCCACTAAAAAGAATCTTGATGAACACTTCGAAAAGGAATTAAATCCTTTATGAACCATCATGCAGAACCTTCATGAAGAAATCCGGTAAACAAAAGAATGACCAACGAAAGGAAAGAGAAGTTGAAAACACAAGGAGAATCCTTGTAACGATTTAGATGAATCTCTGTGGTGATATAATTGAAGGAGGTTGGAACTCCGGGAACAGAAAAGATGAAACAATTTAAGCCAAGAATTTAATGAGCTTCCGGAATAAGGAATTGATCACTTGGATGAAACACGAATAAGAATTACGTTATGTGTATCCTTCACCAATTAAATTGATGACAAGCAATGGATTTGACATACTACTTATTTTCGTAGAAAGGATTAAGATAGATATAACACAAACTTGAGAAAATACTTCAACGAACCACCGTTAGCATTTGGAAAGTACAAATAAATTGATATGATAACCAAGGAAGAGAACTCTTGAACGAACCACCGTAAGAATTGAAAATGAACGAATAAAAGATGAAGAACCACCGGGAAGAATTAGAGAACGAAAGAAGATACTTGAGGGAAATTTAGATCCATGAGAACGAAGAGATCACGAGCTGATTAGAGGATATTTGAATGAAGCACCGGTAAGATTTGGAGAGTGATAACTGAAGTCTGAGAATGGATAAGTCTTCCGAAATGATGGGCTCCGGAGAAACAAATTGAAAAGAATCTTGAATTTCTTCGGATAGGTGAAAAGAATTCTGACAATCAAAAACAATTATGAGAGGATGGGCTCGACTAGAACCACGAATCTCTGAGAGAACGGATAAGATATGGAGGTAAAACTCTTCTTCGGTCTTCAAAATCTGAGAATGGCGATGAGAAACACCACCAAATTGTTGAGATACTCCGGAATAAAGTAGAATGGAAAAGTTGAACCAACGATGAAAATAGTGTGAAAGATCTTGGAGAAGGCATTTGACCGATGAAAAATAATTCTTACGTCAAACTTTGAAATGAATTTGAGAATAACTCCAGAAAAATAAGAAGAGTCAGGTAAGATCCTGCGAAAAGACCTGTGGGTTAGGGCCCACTCAAAAGATACACCGTTGAACCATTTGAAGGAGAGATTGCACCGGTTGAATTAAATGGCTTGAATAAGATAGGACCTCCAAATAGCTTGAATGGATGTAAAGTGAAAACACAAATCTTTGAAATATCTTCAGCACTCCAGAACAAATGAATAGCGAGAGGTGAATGATTAAGAATTGCACCGGCATGAGAAATCATAGAAACGAGGAAAGGATATGATCAACAAAGCTTGACTTGAATCCACTGGGGATGAAAAGAATGAAAAAAATGAACTTGAAGCTCCATTAGAATCTTCATGAGAATAGCCGGATAAGAACATTGACGGAAAAAGAATGGAGAGGCTTCTCATCAATAAGATGATACTGGATTACAAAATCTTAGTCCTTGAAGAAAAAGGGGTGGGTGGGTGAGAAAACAAAGACAATTTGGGATGGATGAAACGAACATCGTCGAGAAAGCTGAGATTGAACCTTGCAAATGTTGAAAATGAACGAATCCACTTGAAGAGAGACACACCGGTTGAAAAGGATTGCCATGACAATCTCGATGACCAAGAAGGATTAGTATTCACATGGGAACATGAGAACACCAATTGGGGAAGGTATGGAATCAACATTTGACTTCGAAGCAACTCGAATACCACAACTCAAAACAAAACAAAGGTTTGGCTTGCAAAATAAGCCGGAACAAACATATGATTGAGATTTCGACCGGAGTTTTCGTGGTGGGGCCTACACGGGCTCGATCGTACATCACCATCATGTACAAGGCAGTGCACATGACATACGAAGCGTCCCCGAGTTGGCATAGCCAAGGACTCTTTAAGACACAATGAGACCATTGTAAAACCAACCGTGAATAGGTGGACCACTAGACGTCGAACCCCAATTTCATATCATACCTCTGTCGGAAAGATATTCTAAGATCTACTTGAATTCCCGCTTATAAACTCCCGAAATTTTCCGGTTATGCAATCAGGTGTTGGAGATACAGGGGAAGCACAATATCTCACCCAAAACTAGCAAATCCTACATCCATCTATATCCATCCTTCAACACATAACCAAGAAACCTTTAGAAATCGTTTACCTCAACCTTCGAAAAGCATCCGTTATACGAGTTATGGCAATACTCCCGAACTCCCGCCCCAGTACTGGGTGGCGTCGAGGTTATCTCACCAACAACTGCATAAAAGAGATTTTCGATGTCGGCGAAACTAAACTCAGGTATTCCAGAACTGCAACGATAAAATTGTGAAGACAACACCTCGGAGCTCAACTACCTGGGACACTGCCACAACCCCTAAATGTCAGGAGGCACCAAGAACAATGTTCTCGTCACAAAACTATATGAACAATTCCAAGATACCCGCGTGATCCTAAAAATTTTTTTAGTGAAATTTGAGAAGAGAAGAGTCAAAACTCTACATCAGGATGCCTAACCAGCGCGATGAAGGGACTGGGGAGTAAAAAGAATTCCTAACTCTCTGATATATAATTCCTAAATGACTCAAAACATTTTTCTAGACTCAACAATGCCAACGATTCGATCAAGCAGGGGGGGCTCCTAAGGTTGGGGCAGGCTCTGATACCAACTTGTAACACCCTCGATGCGGCTATATCTCCCACGTGTCGAAGCACGACTTAGAGGCATAACCGCGTTGAAAGCAATGTCGCGAGTGAGGTAATCTTCAAACAACCCATGTAATACATAAGGGAGAAAGATACATAGTTGGCTTACAATCGCCACTTCACACAATTACATGAATAAAACATTACATCATCCAAATGCAATCAAGGCCCAACTACGGAGCCAAAATAAAAGAAGACTACCCCAAAAGCTACACAGATGCCTGATCGACCCCAACTGGGCTCCTTTACTGATCAACTAGAAACGAAACAACATAAAGGACAATATCTTCATCGAGCTCCTCCTTGAGCTTGGTTGCATCATCTGCACGGTTCAACGGCACCTGCAAGCTGGTTTTGGAAGTATCTGTGAGTCACGGGGACTCAGCAATCTCACACCCTCGCGATCAAGACTATTTAAGCTCATAGGAAGGGTAAAAGGTATGAGGTGGAGCTGCAACAAGCGACTAGCATATTTGGTGGCTAACATACGCAAATGAGAGCGAGAAGAGAAGGCAAACCACGGTCGAACAACTATGATCAAGAAGTGATCCTAGAACAACCTACGTCAAACATAACTCGAACACCGTGTTCACTTCCCGTACTCCGCCGAGAAGAGACCATCACGGTTACACACGTGGTTGATGTATTTTAATTAAGGTCAACTTCAGGTTTTCTACAACCGGACATTAACAAATTCCAATCTGCCCATAAACGCATGCACGGCTTTCGAAAGTTCAAATCCCTCCAGGGGTGTCCCAACTTAGCCCATCACAAGCTCTCACGGTCAACGAAGGATATTCCTTCTCCCAAGACATTTCGATCAGATTCGGCATCCAGGTTATAAGACATCTCGACAATGGTCAAACAAGTCCAGCAACACCGCCCGAATGTGCCGACAAATCCCGATAGGAGCTGCACATATCTCGTTCTCAGGGCACACTTAGAAGAGACATCCTATGCGTAAAACCAACCCTCAAGTTGCCCCGAGGTGGCCCCGTAGTCTACTCGGTCGGACCAACACTCAGAGGAGCACTGGCCCAGGGGGTTAAAATAAAGATGTCCCTTGGGTAGGCCTACCCAAGGGAAAGAAAAGGCTAGGTGGCGAATGGTAAAACCAATGTTGTGCATTGCTGGAGGAGTTTTATTCAAGGCGAACTGTCAAGGGGTTCCCATTATAACCCAACCGCGTAAGGAACGCAAAATCCGGGAACATAACACCAATATGACAGAAACTAGGGCGGCAAGAGTGGAACAAAACACTAGGCATAAGGCCGAGCCTTCCACCCATTACCAAGTATATAGGTGCATTAATTAAATAAGAGATATTGTGATATCCCAACAAATAAAACATGTTCCAACAAGGAACAACATCTCCATGTTCCAACAAGGAACAAACTTCAATCTTCACCTGCAACTAACAACGCTATAAGAGGGGCTGAGCAAAGCGGTAACTTAGCCAAACAATGGTTTGCTAGGACAAGTTGGGTTAGAGGCTTGGTTTAACAATATGGGAGGCATGATAAGCAAGTGGTAGGTATCGCAGCATAGGCATAGCAAAAGAGCGAGCATCTAGCAAGCAAAGATAGAAGTGATTTTGAGGGTATAGTCATCTTGCCTGAAATCCCGCAAGGAAGAAGAAGGAGTCCATGAAGAAGACAAATGGACGTAGTCGAACGGGTCCTCACAAACGCGATGTTATCGAAACCAACCCGAATAAGCAACACCGGAAAATAAACACACAACATAGTAAACAGACAACACATGAACATGGTATGATATGCGGGATGCGGTATGCGGTGCATATGCATTATTTGGAAATGAATGATTGAACCTAGCCTCAACTTGGAAATCCAAGAGTGCCATTGGAAAGGTGAGGAGATTTCGGCCGAAATCGAAATAAAGATCACCGGAATCGGATGCACGGTTTGGAAATGGCAAGCAAAACAAATATGGCACCGGTCTGCAATTAACAGCAAGTGACCATCCAAATGCATCAATATAAATATGCTACGGCACTCAAATATGACAACAAAATACATGGCAGGGATCCACTCATGATACTTGACAAAATATGAACACTGAGCTACGGGTAATTCATCCATTAACAGGTTCAAACAAGCATGGCAAAAGTGCAAATGATAACAGGTGTCAGACTTAGTGAAATTAACACAAGTCTGGAATTTATCATCAGGAAGCAGACTTTAGAGCATGAAAACTACATGCTACAGGAACATATCATGGGAAAGCAAGGCATTTCATGAAGATACTCAAAGCACTTAACAAAAGTCCCTTAGTGACCTTGAGCCAAAAGGGATCAGAAAATACAATTGCAAGCATGTGAACATGGCAAAAACATAAACAGATTCAGACTTAGTGAAAAACTAGAGCATGGCAAAACAGTTTACGAGTAGGCATGTTGACGAGCTCGATGCACTCACTATAGAGCATGGCATGACAAACTAAGCATACACCCATCAAGAATACATGACATAGAAGCTAGACATGGAAGGAACAACAACATAGCCTGCACGGATCAATAGCAACATCCTCGGCATAATTGCTAAACATGTCAACAATCTGCCAGGATTATTTTATAGCAAAAGTAGAGCTCGATTGACTCAGGCTAGGGTTCTCCATAAATGCAAACAATGGCATGGATGGATAGAGCACCACAACTTTAACAAAACATCCTTACTGATCATCCTCAAAAGAGGCATGGAGCACTAGGAAACAACATGAACAAATGGCATAAAAACAAAAACAGGACAAGGACTTGGTAAAATTCTAAGTCCCTGAAATCAGCATTAATGATTACGCTACTTTGCAAGCTTGTGCTAGTCACCAAAAAGGTCACAAAAGTACATGGCATACACCCCTGTAAAGATGGCATGGCATATAAAAAAACATATGTAGAGCTTAGGATCATATCATGCACACATTAATCATGGCAAAAATGACAAAATGTCATTTGTTGAAACCGATCTGACGAATTCCTCACATAGCCCTCTTCCAACAGCATTTCAGATGTCAAGATGAGCTCAAATGAAAATGATGCAATGAGGTGAAATGATGTACTCGTCGAGACAAACATTTTGATATGCTACACGCGCGAATCGGAGCTACAAGAGCAGAGTTATGACATGATGAATATGCATAAAAATTACTGGGACTTAGCAGTTTTCAGGAAAAAAACAGAGGAGCGTTATATAGTTACACAATGCACGGGCGGAGGATAGCGGGTTCTCACCCCGTGGGCTCGGCCCAGTTGCAGAAGAGAGAGGAGGTAGGCGGGGCAGGCCGGCGCTGGCCTGCTGGGCCGGATTCGGGCGCGCGGCCCACTTGGAGGTCTCCCTCCTCCCGATCCCTCCTAGATCGGGGAGACAGGAGGCGGCAATCCAGGCGCGTCGCCGCCGAGCTGGACCGGCGGGTCGGCGAAAGGACAGCGCTGGGAGAGGGGGGACGGCGGATCCCAGTCCGGCGGGGCCAGATCCAGGCTAGGCGGCGACAGGGAGCCGCGGTGGCGCACGGGCGAGCTCGGATCCGGCTCCCCGGTGGCGAACGGCGGAGCAGGGCGGCGGGAACCGGTCGCCGGAGTTAGTCGCCGGTGTCGGCTGACGGTGGCGGGCGAGCGCAGCGGAGAAGAGCGGCGAGGAGGCGCGGGGAGGCGCAAGCGACGGCGTAGACGAACCATGCCGGGAGGGCCGGATCTGGGCGCCTCGGGCCCGGCGGCGCGGGGACAGCGGTGGAGCCACGTGGTGAGACAGGATTGGACGGCGCGGCGGCTGGATGCGTCCGGCGCGGCGCGGAGGGAAATTCTAGGGTTTCGTCCGCGAAAATGGATGGGGTGCACATATTTATAGGTAGAGGGAGCTAGGAGAGTCCAAATGAGGTGCGGTTTTCGGCCACGCGATCGTGATCGAACGACCGAGATGATGGAGGAGGTTTAGGTAGGTTTTGGGCCACTATGGAAGGGTGTTGGGCTGCAACACACACGAGGCCTTTTCGGTCCCTCGGTTAACCTTTGGAGTATCAAACGAAGTCCAAATGCCACGAAACTTGATAGGCGGTCTACTGGTAGTAAACCAAGGCCGCATGACAAGTCTCGGTCCAATCCGAAAATGTTTATCACCCGCACACGAAAAGAGGTAGAGAGGGACACCGGGTGACATAGGAGCGCCGGATTGCAAAACGGACAACGGGGAAAATGCTCGGATGCATGAGACGAACATGTATGCAAATGAAATGCACATGATGACATGATATGCAAAGCATGACATGCAATCAATGACAAGGCAACAACAGCGAATAACTGGAGGACACCTGGCACATCGGTCTCGGGGCGTTACATTTTCCTCATCTAATGAAAAGGGAGAGGCTACTGCTATTATTGATGAAGGCATTCGTCCATTGGATGGTCAGTTCTGCAAAGCTGCATCCTACTCCACCAATGATGACTCTGCCACTCATGAATCTACCGCAAATGCTTCAACGAAAAATCCTCAAAGCACAGCTCCAAGGGTGATGACTGATTGTGAGCTTCTCCTCAGTCTTCGCCAGAAGGTCGATTGCAACCACAAATGGGTTAAGCATCACATTAGTTCTATTATTCACAACATGAGTGCTACACACAATGTAGTGAAGAAAAACCATTACTACCTCCATGAAGTCTTCGGTCGCACCTAAGTTGTTCTGTCACATCTATATGGTGAAGAAGATCTGAAGCAAATGGGTTTCAAGCAGGACATTCCTTCATTGGTAGCCAGCTCATATTCTTCATCGCGTGAGACTGATGAGCATGAAGATTTGGACGACACTGCGGCAGGCCTGACCTCAACAACCAACCCCAACAATGCTGGTGCTCCTTCATCGACTCAGTGATGATATTCTTCAGGGGCGTTAGTCCTCACTTTTTGTCCCTTTTGGTCATTCGATGACAAAGGGGGAGAAATTTGAGTTAGTCTTCAAGAGGGTCTCCTTATATGGGCGTTTTTCTGTTAAGTTACAACTCTCGTTCTTTTGAAGACTTTGCTGGATCGAGTTGTAAACTTAAAGCCGATGGTGGTCTGATACTTTTGTTGTGTTCTTCTGCATGTGTATTCCTCATATGTGTTAATGCACGCATGCTGAATTACATCAGTCACCATATTTCATCATGCATTTCAAATTCTTCATATTATATGTTAAATGCGTGTATGAATTACAAGATATAGGGGGAGATCTCCATGATTCTACTCTTCAAGTGTGCATTGCTTCAAAAGCAAATTCCTCACTATGCACATCTTCAGGGGGAGTTCTTCTATATCTTGCAATCAAATTCCTCAATATCAGTATTTACACTTCATATGTTTATCCCCGTTGAAAACATAACCTATATTGTCATCAATCACCAAAAAGGGGCAGATTGTAAGTGCATCTAGTGCCCCATAGTGATTTTGGTGTATTGAAGACTTATAGGTTAAGGGACTGATACATTTGTGAGTGTACACAGGTCTATAAGTCTATGAGGAGTTTGATATATACAGAGAAAAGTCGACCCCTAAAAATGAAGTTTTTCAACTGAAGACTTTGGATTTCTGAAGACTTTCTGAAGACTTTCAAAGTGAAGAAATTGGTGTGATCGTGAAGACTTGGTATTCATTCGAGGAACATCAAGTGTGAAGACTTTTGTTTTCGTAGTATCTTTTGCTCTTTCTTGAGTCATAGGAAACACCGTACTTTTAAAGGGGGTCGACGAAAAACTAAGGAAAAGTTTCCAAGTGATGCTCAACTCAAAATCCTACACCTACCAATCCCTTCGAGTGAACCCATTGGAAATCTCATGCAGTTTAGTCAATTTCTTTAGTGACAGAGACGAAGTTCTTATGTTCTCTGAGGAATTTGTTCTGATTGGGGAGTTAGGAATTCGCCAGTGCGGATTGCCTGCAAGTGAGGAACATGATAGCCCTGAGGAATCTAATAGTCAAATTTCTGACCGTTGTTGTGCTACGCGCCAGCTATCCCAAAATATCTTCCCACCTAACGGTCATATCATTGAAGGGCATTCATGTCTTATCATGTCGGGCTGCTCCTTAGGTTATAAATAGCCGCCCCCTACAACCACTAGCTAGTTGGCTGCTCCGAGAGAAACTGACACTTGCCATTGAGAGCATCCCATCCTCCGAGGACTTTGAGCGAAAATCATCAAGTGAGGAAAACCCAAACCCAAACATCTACAAACCCAAAGTGATTGAGCATCATTGAAGAGATTGATCCTGCATGGATCCGACGCTTGTTACCTTTGAAGACTGTGCATCTTCCAGACGGTTAGGCATCATGGTCTAGAACATCCAAGAGGAAATTGTGGATCACCGAGTGACCGAGTTTGTGAAGCTTAGGACGTCACCTAAAGACTTACCACGAGTGATTGGGTGAGGTCTGTGTGAGGACTAAGTGTCCTGGACTGCGTGTTCAGAATTGGGTGTCCGGAACTGTGTGTCCTCAGGTTTGAATACCTAGCCCCCCTAACCAGACGTACAATGGTCACAGAAGTTGGAACTGGTCTACCAAATCATTGTCTTCACCGAGCTAACTAGTTCTACTTCCTCAACAATTCCATTTTCTCATTTCTGTGTTGTGTGCTTCATATCTGTTCGAAGACTTTGACTAAAGACTTTCTCAATTTCCTTAGTTCAATTTCTTGAGTCTGTTTGTCTTCATCCTATTTTATCCTGTGTTTACGCTTTCTGCACTTTGTGCTTGTTTTCATTTCATCATGATGACCATGCTTGTGTTCTGTTATATTTGCATCTGAGCACTTACTCCGCTGCAAGTAGTTCTTCTCTTAGGAATTTCCTCACCCTAAAATTCCTCAATGAAGAATTCATAAAAATCGCCTATTCACCCCCCCCTCTAGTCGACTTAACGCAATTTCAAATCTGATCATAAATTCACAATTCATTGACCTCAGCAAACACACTGCAAAAGAGTATTACATCGATAGATCTCCAAGAACATCGAGGAGAACATGGTACTGAGAATCAAAGAGAGATAAGAAGTCGTCTAGCTACTAGCTATGGACCTGTAGGTCTGAGGTAAACTACTCATGTTTGATCAGAGAGGCAATGTTGTTGATGTAGAAGCCCTTCATGATAGAATCCCCCTCCGGCAGGATGCCAGAAAAGGCCCCTAGATGGGATCTCACAGGTACAGAAGGTTGTAGCGGTGGAAAAGTGTTTTCGTAGCTCTCCTGGTAGGTTTTGGAATATTTGAGAATATATAGGCGGAAGAAATAGGTCAGTGGAGTCACGAGGGGCCCACAAGGGTGGGGGTGCACCCTACCCCCTGGGCACACCCTCCGTCCTTGTGGGTGCCTCATGGATTTCCTGACGTGTACTCCAAGTCCTCTGGATGTCTTCTGGTCCAAGAAAAATCATCGCGAAAGTTTCATTTTGTTTGGACTCCGTTTGGTATTCCTTTTCTACGAAACTCTAAAACAAGGAAAAAATAGAAACTGGCACTGGGCTCTAGGTTAATTTGTTAGTCCCAAAAATAATATAAAATAGCATATTAATGCATATAAAACATCCAAAACAAATAATATAATAGCATGGAAGAATAAAAAATTATAGATACATTGGAGACGTATTAGAGGTGGTGAAAACGCCGCATGCGCCGACCGCGTCCCCCGCAGCACCCACATCCTCGTGTGCCTCTGTATTCCCCATGGCATTGGCGGCTATGGGTGGCAAAGCCTTCGAGGTGGACGGGAGTTACAGCACCGGGTTTCTTCTTGGGCGCCATAGTCGATGGAGCCGCTGATGATGAAAATGGCGATGAAGATGACGCACTACTCACGCTTTCAGGTTCGTGCAAGTGATCCCCCTACCTGGCGTGCCAAAGATGTTGTGGGAAACCACGACCACCTATGGGACAAAGATTCCCTTTCTGGTTCGGCAGGGGGATGGCACGTAGCACAAGGAGCACAGGAGCGTGGAACAGCATGGCAGAGATCACACGAGCAGTCTTTACCCAGGTTCGGGCCACCATGAGGCGTAAAACCCGACTCCTTCTTTCTTTGATTGATGGTGGGAAAATGGAGGTGAGCGCAACACGCTCGCCCGATAGGGTTGCCTCGAGGCGAAAGCGGCTACGTGCGTATGCGTGTGTGGGGAGATGGATTGCAAACACTTTCTACGGTTGCCTTGGGCCTCCTTTATAGATAAAAAGGTCACCCGCAAATCAGTCATTATGCACTGATTAGATAGCAAACAGTGCTATCATACCTAACTCTGGAGGTTGACATAGCGCATTAAATGCATCGCTCAATGTCACATCATAGCTCGCCCAGCAGGCCCTGCCGGGCTATTTTGCCAGCTTCGCGCCTGCCTGCTTGACACATTGCAGGACGGGTGTTGCTTGTAGGTATTTTTTGTAGGAAGCGGCTTCCATGTGGCAAATAGCAGGCACTTAGTCACTTTGGAGCTTGACACCGCACTGATCTATGATGTGTGTCGTGATGGGGTGGTGCGGTGGGGGTGGCTTCGTCTCCGTAAGCCTCGGCAGGCCTGCCTGGACGACCCGAAGGCTTGCCTCCGGGGGTAACCCCATCCTTGCTGAGCTCGCCTGCCCGGCAAGGGAGGGTTCCCCTTTGCAATATCTTGCTTCTCTGGCTAGTCTTGGTCCTCTTGTGATGCACGCCGATCCTTTGAAGAACTGATCCCTTGCGCTCCAATCTGACCTTGCTGCTGCGATCTTGTTCTTGTGCCTGTGCACAGTCTGGGCAACGGACCCAGGGTTTGTTGCACCGACAATGAACCATAGAACTTAATTCAAATTATGTCCTAAATTTCTGTCCTAATAAAAATTCAGTAAAAATTAAGAAATTTATATTTTTTATATTGAATGTTTTTTATAAACTAAACTCTACTGTCCTAATTAACATCTAGTTAAACCCTAATGCCCTAACATTTCTAGTTAAACCCTACTGCCCTAACCCTACTACCCTAGTTATGCACAACAACTATACAACTACTTAAGCATATACAAATTTGTCCTAAAAATTATAATTAGTTAACTACATTGGGTGCATAGCAACTATACAACTACTTAAGAATCTACAAGTGCTAGCTAATTTGATGAGCCCTAACTAATTAGATGATCCCTACCTACTTAAGCATGTACAACTACTTAAGCACACTAGGTAGGCAGAGGTAGGGGAGGAGGAGGTGTAGGAGTCCTCACCTCGGGCGCCAGCGGAGGTAGGGAGGAGGAGGAGGCAAAGCAGCCGAGGCAGAGGGGGCGCGTGGATTCGAGGTCGTGGATGGGGCTCAAGCGCACAGCGAGGGAGGGCAGTAGATGGCGACAAAGGGCACCAGACGATGTGCGGAGGGCGATAGGACAGCACGCAGAGCGCGATAGCAGTGACACAGGGTGGGGATTTGGGCAAGAGGTGGCCAAGGGAGAAAGCATGCGCGGGTGTTATGTCAAACTTAGCGGTAGCGCTGGTAGCGCTGGACGTAAAACGTGCTGCTGCTATAGGAAGTAGCTATAGCACTTGTTCAAAAACACGCTCCTACTATAGGAAGTAGCTATTTATTTTCTTTTTCTTTTCCTTTTTCCTTTTCCTTTTCCTTTTCCTTTTCCTTTTCCTTTTCCTTTTCCTTTTCCTTTTCTTGTTTACTTTTATTTTTTCCTTTCTCCTTTATTTAAGGAAATTAGCTATAGCGCCCGTCTAACAAATGCGTTACTGCTAGATTAGCTATAGCGCCTGTTAGAAACAACCGCTACTGCTATGCCTTTCTCCTTTATTTTTCTTTTATTTTTATTTACATTTCCTTTCTCCTTTTTCCATTTCTTTCATTTTCATTTACTTTTCTATTTCTTTTTCATTTTTTTTCTTTTTATTAGCAGTAGCGCTCACCGCAGAAAACATGCTGCTACAAATAACTTATATGTACGGCATTTTCCCCAAGCATGCTACAACTATTCCGAGTCTACCGGCAACAGTGTGGGAATTTTAGTAGTAGCGCTTGTTCGTCTAGACATTCTACTGCTGCCATAATAGCTGTAGCACCCTTTTTGTCCCCGCGCTATGGGTAAAGAGCAGTAGCGCTTTGTTTTAACATGCGCTACTGATAATGCTCTGTGTATAAGGTTTTCCCTAGCAGTCGTTCCGTTTAATTATGACACATACCATCATTGTCATATTGCTTTGCATGACCATATGCATGAGGCATTCATATAGAGTCATATCTTTGTTGTAGTATTTATTTGTAATTCTTGAGTTGTAAGTAAATAAAAGTGTGATGATCATCATTATTAGAGCATTGTCTCATGTGAGGAAAGGATGATGGACACTATGATTCCCCCACAAGTCAGGATGAGACTCTGGAATTGAACAAATAAAAAAGAGGCCAAAGAGCCCAAAATAAAAAAAGTAGGCCAAAGAGCCCAGAAAGGAAAAAAAGAAAAAAGAGAGAAAAAGAGAGAAGGGAATTCTATTTTGTCACAGTATCCTTTTCCACACTTGTGCTTTAAAGTAACACCATGTTCTTCATGATAGAGAGACTCCTATTTTGTCACTTTCATATATTACTAGTGGGAATTTTTCATTATAGGACTTGGCTTGTATATTCCAATGATGGGCTTCCTCAAATGCCCTAGCTAGTTCTTCGTGAGGAAGTGAGTTGGATGCACACCCACTTATTTTTCTTTTGAGGTTTCATAAACTTATAGCTCTAGTGCATCCGTTGCATGGAAATCCCTACTCCTTGCATTGACATCAATTGATGGGCATCTCCATAGCCCATTGATTAGCCTCTTCGATGTGAGACTTTCTCCTTTTTTGTCTTCTCGACAAAACCTCCACCATCATATTCACTACAAAAAAATACACTTCCGTGATGATACGTGTTTGTCACAGTAGGTTGCGTTTTTTGTCATGCATGTACATCCATGACGATTTTATGACAGAATCAAGATAGTCATACCTGTGGTGTCGTAGAAGTGTTCCATGACATTACCAAAATTATCATCACGGAAGTGTCCACTTCCATGACGATAAATCGCGCGTCACAGAAGTGCTTTCGTCAAGGGTGACCGACACGTGGCATCCACCGTAACGGAACGCCGTTAAGCTATCGGGTCGGGTTTTGGATCCGATAACCCATTAACAGCCCCGACCAATGGGGATTTTCCACGTGTAAAATCATCATTGGCTAGAGGAAACACATGTCGGCTCACCGTTGGGACAGATGTCATCCGCTCATTGGACCGAAGGCGCCTATGATACGGCAACACGTGGCATGGCCCAACAGAGGCCCATTCCTGTGAAAAGGCCGGCCCGTTTGACTTGGTCAAAAGGTGGCAGGTCGGCCCACGGAAAGCTTGTTAACGGTCTATTCGCATATAGCCCATTTATAGCCCGCTAACCCAGGGCCCGTTATGCCCTATCCGAATTAGGCCCAGTAGCGTCATCTGGGCTGTCCAATATGATTCAGCCCGTTTTAACTTTCGGCCCATGTGTGGCCCATGACTTCTTTCGGCCCATATGAGGACCTTTGTAACTCTTGGCCCATTAACGGCCCATGGTGAAACTGGCCCGTAATGAACAGTGTATCACTTTATACCCATTAACGACTCGTTATTCCATTGGCCCGTTTCCAGCCCAAGTTATCTTTCCGCCTTCTCAGGGCCCAATTCTTGGGCTCATTTTGTCGGGACCCTGATCCTAAGTCACACCGATCTAGCATGTAACACTTCATAGCACTTTGCGGCCTCACGCACAGTATTCCCACTGGAGCCACCTTACCTGGCCCGAGACCGTTTGCGCCTTTTGGCTCATGTATATGATAGTGTCGCTAGCATCCATATGACAGAGAACCCGGGCCGACATGACTAGTCGTGAACCCAAAGTAGCACTAACTTATAGGGACAGGCATACATGAATCATCCTCGAGCATGTCGGTCAACAGCGTATGAATCTGGGCTGTAGCACTGGGCTAACAGGACTCCGGGAACCCGGGCCGTAGCAGGCTAGGCAGGACTCCGGATGTCACCGCGTGACATTTCCCCGAAGGAATAGACACAGGAACGAAGTGAATCACATGCCGGCCAGTCAAGTGTTCCGGAGCAGTAGTGCTGGGCTAGCAGGACTCCGGTGAACCGGGCTGTAGCGGACTACTATGGCACATGGAAGCACAAGACTACATTTCCCCATAAGAGAGGCTATCAGAGGTAAACAACTAGGTTGTCGGATCCCACACATAGCAATACACATTACACGTACGCATAACATGCAAGTATGTGTTGTACAACATGGCATCACAACATAACTAAAACTCATATAGATAAAGGCCCAGAAGAGCCACATAGCATTCAATACAAACAAGGGTCTCATGACCCATCATTCAGAGCATACAAGCAACGGAAGCATTACATGTCTGAGTACAGACAACTACAAAAGGAAAAGACTAAGAAGCCTGACTAAACACGACCCTCCCAAGGGTACAAGATCGTAGCTGGGATACAAGCTACTCGTCGAAGCCACTAGTGTAACCAACTGCAAAACATAAATAAGCAAACGTGAGTACAAAGGTACTCAGCAAGTCTTACATCAGAACTATCTACATATGCCACATTATCAACAAAGGGGTGGTGGAGTTTAACAGCAGCAAGCCAGCTTTGACTCAGTGGCTAACCTATACTACGAGTATCAGAAACTTCTTTGAGGTGAGAAGACGCACACGAGTCCACATATTCACCATATTAATACTCCACTATGGATCTGTTCCCGTCTCCCTACGAGAAGGCCATCCATAGCACTCACGCTTATCTCGCGGATTTTAGAGTATCCACTTCAAGTTGTCTATGTACTACATAAGTCCTCCAAGTTTCCATATCCGAGGAAAACGGCTATTCGAATAGATAATATTGACCCTGCAGGGGTGTACTTCTTCACACACGCTCTCGCCACTTATAGCCCTGTACACGTCATGTACCTCGACAACCTTCAAGCGGAAGCCGGGCGAGGGTGTCGGCCATGACCTGACTAACCACACAAGTCTCTCGTCTAGGTTTATCGCCTATTCGGGTTATATATATATCAGAGAGTAGGACTTCTTTTTACTCCTCAGTCCCTTCGTCGCTCTGGTGAGGCATCCTGATGTAGAGTTTTGACTCTTCTCTTCTCAAATTTCACTAAAAAATTTAGGATCACGCGGGTATCTTGGAATCGTTCCGATGGTTTTGTGACGAGAACATTGTTCTTGGTCCCTCCTGACATTTAGGGGTTGTGGCAGTGTCCTGGGGAGTTGAGCTCCGAGGTGTTGTCGTCACAATTTTATCGTTGCAGTTCTGGAATACCTGAGTTCGCCGACATCGAAAATCTCTTTTATGCAGTTGTTGGTGAGATAACCTCGATGCCACCCAATACTGGGGCGGGAGTTTGGGAGTATTGCCATAACTCGTATAACGGATGCTTTTCGAAGGTTGAGGTAAATGATTTCCGAAGGTTTCTTGGTTATGTGTTGAAGGATGGATACAGCTGGATGTAGGATTTGTTAGTTTTGGGTGAGATATTATGCTTCCCCTATATCCCCAACACTTGATTGCATAACCGGGAAAATTTTGGGAGTTTATAAGTGGGAATTCAAGTAGCTCTTAGGATATCTTTCCGACAAATGTATGATTTGAAATTGGGGTTCGACGTCTAGTGGTCCGCCTATCCATGGTTGGTTTTACAGTGGTCTCGTTGTGTCTTAAAGAGTCCTTGGCTATGCCGACTCGGGGACGCTTCGTATGTTATGTGCACTGCCTTGTACATGATGGTGATGTACGATCGAGCCCGTGTAGGCCCCACCATGAAAACTTCGGACGAAATCTCAATCATATGTTTGTTCCGGCTTATTCTGCAAGCCAATCCTTTGTTTTGTTTTGAGTTGTGGTATTAGAGTTGCTTCGAAGTCAAGTGTTGATTCCATACCTTCCCCAAATGGTGTTCTCATACTCTGATGTGAATACCAATCCTTCTTGATCATCAAGATTGTCTTGTCAATCCTTTTCACTGGCGTGTTTCTCTTCAAGTGGATCCGATCATTTCAACATTTCCAAGATCCAATCTCAGTTATTTTCAACGGTGTTCATTTCATTCGTCCCAAATTGCCTTTGTTTTCCCTCCGTCCCACCCTTTTCTTCAAGGACCCAGATTTCTTATTCAAGTATCCTTTTATTGTTGTGAAGTCTTTCCATTCTTTTCCGTCAATGTCTTATCCGATGATTTCTCATGAAGATTCTAATGGAGCTGCAAGTTCATCATTCTTCGTTCCTTTTCTTCTCTGGTGGTTTCAAGTCAAGCTTTGTTGATCATACCCTTTCCTCATTTCAATGCTTTCTCATGCCAGTGCAATTCTTAATCATCCACTTCTCGTTGTTCAATTGTTCCGAAGTGCTCAAGATATCCCAAAGATTCGTGCTTACACTCTGCTTTCGTTCAAGATCTTTCGAGGATGTTATCTCTTTCAAGCCATTCAATTCAACCGGTGCAATCTATCTCTTTAAATCATTTCAACGATGTTTCTTTTGAGTGGGCCCTAACTGTCAGGACCCCGATTCCAAGTCACACCGATCTAGCATGTAACACATCATATCACTTTGCGGCCTCACGCACAGTATTCCCACGGGTGCCACCTTACCTGGCCCGGGACCGTTTGCGCCTTTTGGCTCACGTATATGATAGTGTCGCTAGTATCCATATGACAGAGAACCCGGGCCGACATGGCTAGTCGTGAAACCAAAGCAGCACTAACCCATGAGGACAGGCATACATGAATCATATCGAGCATGTCGGTCATCAACGTGTGAATCCGGGCTGTAGCACTGGCTAACAGGACTCCGGTAACCCGGGCTGTAGTAGGCTAGGCAGGACTCCGGAAGTCACCGCGTGACATTTCCCCGAAGGAACAGACATAGGAACGAAGTGAATCACATGCCGGCCAGTCAAGTGTCCTGAGCAGTAGTGCTGGGCTAGCAGGACTCCGGTGATCTGGGCTGTAGCGGACTACTATCGCTCAGAAGCACTAGACTACATTTCCCCATATGATAGGCTGCCAAGGATAAACAACTAGATAGTCGGATCCCACACATACCAAGCATTTCAATCATACACACAATATGCTCGATATGTGTAAATACAACATGGCATCACAACATAACTCTACAACCCAAGTATTTATTCATTAGGCTCCGAGGAGCAAGCTATTACAAACATGGGTCTCATGACCCAACAATCATAGCATACAGGTCAAAGCACATGCGGAAGCTTAACATGTCTGAGAACAGACATCTACAAATGAAAAAGGCTAAGAAGCCTGACTATCTACCAGATCCTGTCGGGGGCACAAGATCATAGCTGAGGTGTCAAGCTAAACGTCGAAGTCCACGCGGAACTACTAGCGAGACTGAAATCTCTCTGCAAAACATAAATTAAGCAAACGTGAGTACAAAGGTACTCAGCAAGACTTACATCAAATCTAAACTACATATGCATCGGTATCATCAAGGGGGGTGGAGTTTAACTGCAGCAAGCCAACTTTGACTCGGTGGCTATCTGAACTACGACTGCAAGCAACTCTTTTGAGGTGGCGCACACGAGTCCACATATTCACCATTCAATACACCACTATGGAACCGCTCTCGTCTCCCTACGAGAAGGCCATCCATAGCACTCACGCTTATCTTGCGCATTTTAGAGTATCCACTTTCTCTTACCTATGAACTGTTATAGGTAACCCAGAAGTCCATTACCGCGGACGTGGCTATTCGAATAGATGATGTTAACCCTGCAGGGGAGTACTTCTTCACACACGCTCTCACCACTTACCGCCGTTTACACGACATGTACTCGGCAACCTTCAAGCGGAAGCCCAACGAGGGTGTCGGCCACGGCCTACCTAAACACCTAAGTCTCTAGTCCAGGTTTATCGCCTATCCAGGTTCCATCCGCAGGGAGTCCGGCCGAGGTTTCCACATATAGCCCCGAACAATGTGAACAGGGTTCCCGAGACACCAAACGGGCGCCCGGTACACCGTGCCACGGTGTATCTACCGCAACATAGCCCACCCCTAGGGTCAGCGCTACGCATGGCCTCCAACACATATCCTATAAACACCAGAAACTAGTTGCAACTCCTGGACAGAGGACAAGGGTGATCAAGAAGCCGAGAGGGTCCATTGGTTTCGGGCCCAATGCGTGGTAGTAACTGTTTCATGGATCACAAACACAGAACTCAGTTTCTAAGAACGGTTTCAATGAGACAACCCACCATGTACTCCAACATGGCCTCTCACCGCTACCTTTACCAAATCGTGTTCACACACTTAGCTCACACACAGTAGGACATGTTCACACATCTCCAATTCATCCCCGATGAATCGGAACTGACTCAACTCTAAGCAGTAGCAGGCATGACAAACAAGCATGAATGAGTAGGCACATCAGGGCTCAAACAACTCCTACTCATGCTAGTGGGTTTCATCTATTTACTGTGGCAATGACAGGTCATGCAGAGGATAAGTGGTTCAACTACCGCGGCAAGTAACAGTTGAAACGTGTTGTCCTAATGCAGTAAAAGAGAGCAGGAGCGAGAGAGGGGGAATTGTATGTCAGGACCCCGATTCTAAGCCACATCAATCTAGCCGGTAACACCTCATATCACTTTGCGGCCTCATGCACGGTATCCCACGGGTGTCGCCTTACCATGGCCTGGGACCGTTTGCGCCTTTTGGCTCGCGTATATGACAATGTCGCTAGCATCCATATGACCGAGAACCCGGGCCGACATGGCTAGTCATGAACCCAAAGCGGCACAGACCTATGGAGACAGGCATACATGAATCACATCGAACATGTTGGTCATCAACGAGTGATTCCGGGCTGTAGCACTGGGCTAACAGGACTCCGGGGATCCTAGGCTGTAGCAGGCTAGACAGGACTCCGGAGATCACCGCGTGACATTTCCCCGAAGGGTCAGACATAGGGACGAAGTGAAACACATGCCGGCCAGTCAAGTGTCCTGAACAGTAGTGCTGTGCTAGCGGGACTCCGGTAAACCGGGCTATAGCGGACTACTATGGCTCGAGGAACACTAGACTACATTTCCCCATAAGAAAGGCTGCATAGGACAAACAACTAGATTGTCGGATCCCACCCATACCAAGCATTTCAATCATACACACAATATGCCCGATATGAGTACATACAACATGGCATCACAACAAAACTCTACAACTCAAGTACTCTATTTAAAGGCTCCAGGGAGCCATACATAACATATTCATACAGATAGGGGTCACATGACCCGACAATCAAGTCATACAGTCATACAAGCACATGCGGAAGCAACTAGTCTGAGTACAGACTCTAGAAAGAAAGAAGGCTTCTCGAAGCCTGTCTATCTACATAGGGCCCTCCATGGCCTGGATCACCACCTGGGTGGCTAGTCACTCGTCGACGTCAAGGTCTACGTAAAACCCATCGGAGGGGGCAGTGTTGTCGTCTGAAAACAATAAATAAGCGAACATGAGTACAAAGGTACTCAGCAAGTCTTACATCAGAACCTACTATACATGCTCATTCTCAAGAAGGTGGTGGGGTTTATGCAGCAAGCCAGCTTTGACTCTTGGCTAAGCTATCCTACGGAACCTTTTAGCAAAATAGTTTTCGCACACGAGTCCACTACTCACCAACACAATACTCCACCGTGGATCCTCCCTCGTATCCTGCGAGAGGGCCATCCTTGGTACTCACACTTATCTTGAGTCTTTTAGTAGTATCCATTAACTTGTCTATGAACTGTATAGGCAACCAAGTAGTCCTTTACCGCGGACGCGGCTATTCGAATAGTTTTATACCCTGCAGGGGTGTACTTCGTCATACACGCTTTCACCGCTTACCGCCGTCTACACGACATGTACTCGGCAACCTTCAAGCGGAAGCCCAGCGAGGGTGTCGGCCACGGCCTACCTAAACACCTAAGCCCCTAGTCCAGGTTATCGCCTATCCAGGTTCCATCCGCAGGGAGTCTGGCCGAGGTTTCCACATACGGCCCCGAACGATGTGAACAGGGTTCCCAAGACACCAAACGGGTGACTCGGTACACCCGGCCACGGTGTATCTACCGCAACATAGCTCACCCCTAGGGTCAGCGCTACGCACGACCGCCAACACATATCCTATAAACACCAGAAACTATTTGCAACTCCTGGACAGAGTACTAGGGTGGCTAAGAAGCCGAGAGGGTCAATTAAGGATCCCAATGCACGGTAGTAGCTGAATCTTAAATCACACCTACAGATCTCAGTTCTTAGGGGCGGCCTCAATGAAACAACCCACCATGTACTCCTACATGGCCTCTCATTGATACCTTTACCAAATCATGTTCAACACATCCCACATATTACTGACACAAGCATTTCACTCTAGCCATCACCCAGATGAACCTGACCTGACACAACTATAAGCATAGCAGGCATAGCAAGGTAGGAAACACAAAACATGGCTCAATCAACTCCTACACATGCTAGTGGGTTTCATCTAGTTACTGTGGCAATGACAGGTCATGCAGAGGATAAGGGTTCAACTACCGTAGCACACAACAGTTTGAATCGTGTTGTCTTAATGCAGTAAACAAGAGCAGGAGCGAGAACATGGGTTTGTATCGGAATGATCAATGGTTGCTTGCCTGATGGAGTGGTAACGGGATACTGCCCTTCAGTTGGATACTCGTGAATATCCTCGGAGGCAGAACCTACCACGAAGAACACAACCGAGCTCAATCAACCCATGAAGATATGCAACAATATGATGCATGCTATGACATGGTAATATGAATGTGTTTTGGCCTAATGCAAGCTAAAACAGAAAGGGGTGAACTCATTTGAATCCAAGATTCAAATGTTAGCTCATTAATTATTGCATTTATAGGCCATTTTCTTATTCTGCTTAAACAGTAGGGTAAACTTGTTTTGTCATGCATGAAACCATTACAGATGGATAGATTGAATTTTTCTGATAATGTTTCATATATAATTTGTCTCATTTGGAGTTATGGTTGAATTTCTATGAATTTTTGAAGTTTAGGCAATTTTCTGGAATTTTCTATATAAAATTAAATCCAGAAAAGAGTTACTGCGTCAGCATGACGTCAGCAAGTCAAAGGCACGGTCCAGGTCAAACCCGACCAGTGGGGTCCACTGGTCAGTGACCCTAGCTGGTTTCTGTGGCTGACGTGTGGGACCAGGTCAACGGTGACATGGCAAAGTCAAAATGACAGGTGGGGCCCTCCTCAGACCGGTGCTAATCTAACAGAGTAGTTAACTAACTAATTAGGCACTAGGGCCCACATGGCAGTGGCTCTAGAGGGGCTGGTTAGTGGGATAGTTAACCGCTAATGACGGCCACGTCAGCTACCGGCGTTTAGCCGCCGGTGACCTCAGATCGCGGCGGCGTCCGCGTCGGGATTTCGCTACAGGCGATGGTTTGGCGCGCTGGGGGCACTAGGGAGGAGCTCTTGCTCGTCCGCATCCAAAGGAACGGACGGGAAGCCGCGAGGTGGCCGGAGCTGAGCACGGCGTCGACCTCGGCGGCGGCCGGAATTCGGGCAAGGTCGGGGTTGGCACTAGGGGGCACGGCAGGTCGAACGGGTGGGCGCGCCCGGCTCCTGGAAGCGTGTTGAGCACAGCAGCGTGCTCGGCTTCGAGCTACAGTGGCTCTAGCCACGACGGCCTCGAGGCTCAGCGGCGGCGAGCTTCGGGTGCTCGCGGGGCAGCAGCTACGGGGCGAAAACGACGGCGTGGCTAAGGGGGAAAGGATCGGGAGCTCACAGCGGTGCCATAGGGATGGCTAGCGGGCTCGGGGTCGACCTTGACGGCGCGAATCGACGGCGAGGAGCTCGGGTGCCCGAGGTTGAAGATGACCACGACGGCGTCGAAACAGGGCCTCCCGGCGTCTTCTAGCTCGATTGGGAGGACGAGCAGGCTTCGGGGGTGCTTCTGGACTCGGCGGAAGGGTGAGGGGAGCATGGTGGCTACGTCTACGGCGTACGGCGGCGACGAGCTCCGCTCGGTGGAAGAGAGAGGGAGCCAGAGGAGAGAATGGGGACGAGAGAGTGAGCGAGAGGGGTTCCAGGGGCTGCGTGGCGCTCGTCTAGAGGGGTCAGGAAGCAGGAGGTGGCCAGGCAGGGTGGAGGTGGCACGCGCGCGTGCCAGCGGGCGTCGAGCACACGCCCCTGTCCTTCTGTCCGAGGAGGGAGACGACAGGAGGCAGCGGTGGTGGGCTGGGCCGCCAGCTGGAGTTGGGCCAGGTAGGGTCCAGGTAAGTGGCCCAGTGGCCTTCCCCTCTTTTATTTATTTCTGTTATTTTGTTTTGATTTAGTTTGAATACTAAATCATTTTATAAAATCCTGAAAATATTCATGGACACTTGCTGAATTATTTCAGTGGCCCAAAAAATAGTTCCAACATTATTTGAGCATTTGAATTATTTAATAGCATTTAAATGCCCAAATTCAAATATTTATGAATTAAATCAGTGACCTTCTGTTGACCTAGAAAAATGTGCACCTATTTTCCCAAAGGTTCTAACCCAAGGCAAAGAGGGTGAGCATTTTAGAAGGGCATTTCAGGTTCATTGAATTTATTTTTAGTAAACCCTAGTTGATTTCAGGGGGAGTGCTGGGGGTTCTGCTTTCCCCATTTCAAGTTTCTGATGAAAGTAAACATGATGCACACTCTAATGCATGGTCTAGCTAGGGTGTGACAACTCACCCCCACTCAATAGAATCTCGTCCCGAGATTTAGGATCATCTGGGAAGAAGGTGGGGTACTCGAGTCGAAGACGATCCTCCCTTTCCCAAGTGGCTTCTTCCTCGGAATGGTGTGACCATTGAACCTTGAGAAACTTGATATTATGACGTCGAGTGGTATGCTCGGCTTGATCAAGGATACGAACGGGGTATTCTCGATAAGAAAGGTTATCATGTAAATCAAGCGTTTCGTGGTCCACTCCACGGATAGGATCCGCGAAGCAACGCCTGAGTTGCGAAACATGGAAGACATCGTGAACTCTGGAAAGATGCGGAGGTAGTTCCAATTGGTAGGCAACTTCTCCTCGTTTGGCAAGAATGCGAAAGGGTCCAATGTAACAAGGAGCCAATTTGCCTTTGATACCGAAGCGATGGGTTCCCTTTAACGGGGTAACCCGAAGGTAAGCCTTCTCGTCAACTTCAAATGTCATAGGCTTATGTTTACGATCATATTGACTCTTTTGGCGAGATTGGGCTGTTTTCAATTTCTCATGAATAACGCGAACCTGCTCTTCTGCTTCCTGAATCATATCCGGGCCAAAGAGTTGTCTTTCCCCGGTTTCTGACTAGTTAAGAGGCGTTCGACATTTTCGTCCATAGAGAACTTCGAAGGGAGCTTTGCCCAAACTAGCTTGATAACTATTGTTATAAGCAAACTCCACGAATGGAAGGCATTTCTCCCAACTCATTCCGAACGAGATAACAGAAGCTCGGAGCATATCTTCCAGGATTTGATTGACTCGCTCTACTTGACCACTTGATTGAGGATGGAAGGCGGTGCTAAAGGAGAGATGAGTTCCCATAGCATTTTGGAAAATTTCCCAAAATCGAGAGGTGAAGAGACTTCCACGGTCTGAGTTAATTTCCAATGGGACACCATGAAGAGACACTATTGGGGAGATGTATAAGTCAGCTAGCTGGCTAGCGGTGATACTCTCATGAACAGGTAGAAAATGGGCTACTTTGGAAAGTCGGTCGATCACAACGAAGATGGCATTATTTCCTCTCTTGGTCCTGGGAAACCCAGTGATGAAATCCATACTGATTTTGTCCCATTTCCATTCAGGAATAGCCAAAGGTTGAAGGGTGCCAGCAGGACGTTGATGCTCTGCTTTAACACGATGACAAACATCGCAATTAGCAATGTATTGAGCGATTTCTCTCTTCATCCTAGTCCACCAATACCTCTGGCATAGATCTTGATACATCTTAGTACTACCGGGATGAATGGTGAGAGGGGATTCATGAGCTTCCTTAAGGATCATCTGGCGTAGATGTTGTTTCTTGGGAACCACCAGACGGTTCTCGAAGAAGACAGCACCTTGTTCATCCATGGAAAAACATTTAGCAACTCCGCTAGCAATGTTTTCCTTAATCCGGGATATGCCCTTGTCATACCGCTGAGCGGTTATGATTTGATCCATAAGGGTAGGTTTCGCCACCAGGGTGGAAAGGAACCCTTGAGGAATAATGTGAAGATTTAGCTTACGAAATTCCTCATGGAGAAGTGGTTGACTTTGTTGTAACATCAGATTGTTACAATAGGACTTACGTCTTAGCGCATCAGCCATGACATTGGCTTTGCCCGGGGTGTAAGTTATTCCTAAGTCGTAATCCGAGATCAACTCGACCCAACGTCTTTGCCTGAGATTCAAATCTGGTTGGGTGAAGATATATTTCAAACTTTGGTGATCGGTGAAGATCTCGCAACGATTACTGAGAAGGTAATGTCGCCAGGTTTTGAGTGCATGGACTACAGCTGCAAGCTCTAGATCATGTGTGGGATAATTTTCCTCATGTGGGTGTAATTGCCTTGAAGCATAGGCAATTACCTGATGATCTTGCATGAGTATGCAACCTAGTCCTTGTCGCGAGGCGTCGCAATAGATAATAAAGTCCTTGGAGAAATCTGGTGGTACCAGTACGGGAGCAGATGTCAGGCGTCTTTTCAGTTCCTGAAAACTGAACTCGCACTGTGGAGTCCACTCGAACTTTTTATCTTTCTTGAGGAGTTCAGTTAGAGGTTTAGCAACCTTGGACAAGTTCTCGACGAAGCGGCGGCAATAGCTCGCTAGGCCAAGGAAACTCCGAACTTGCTTGACCGTTTCAGGTGGAGTCCAATCAAGGATGGCTTGAACTCGCTCGGGATTGACAGCAATACCCTTACCAGAGATTACATGGCCTAGATAGGTCACTTCTGGAAACCAAAATTCACACTTGGAGAATTTGGCATAAAGGCAATGCTCTCGAAGTTTCATCAATACCAGCCTTAGATGTTCGGCATGTTCCTCTTCATTCTTGGAGTAGATGAGTATGTCATCGAGGTATACTACGACGAATTTGTCCAAGTACTCCATGAAAACCGAGTTCATTAACCGGGAGAAGGTGGCCGGGGCATTGGTTAAACCGAAGGACATGACGGTGTACTCGTATTGGCCATAACGAGTAACAAAGGCCGTTTTGGGAATGTCCCCGTTTCTGATTTTGATTTGATGGTAGCCCAACCGCAAATCCATCTTGGAGAAGACTAAGGATCCAGCGAGCTGATCATACAGGTCGTTGATCCTGGGAAGCGGGTATTTGTTCTTGATGGTGACCAGATTGACAGGTCGGTAATCCACAACCATTCGATCTGTTCCATCCTTCTTCTTGACGAAGAGGACGGGGCAAGCCCAAGGAGAGGAGCTAGGACGGATGAACCCCTTGTTCAAGGACTCATCGAGTTGGTTCTTAAGCTCGGCCAGTTCTAGGGGTGCCATCTTGTAGGGTCTTCTAGAAATTGGAATGGTTCCTGGAACAAGGTCTATTACAAACTCAACATCCCTGTCAGGTATAACACCTGGCAGTTCTTCTGGAAACACATCCGGAAAGTCTCGGACTACCGGAACGTCCTCAAGGTCTGGAAGAGGGTTGGCATTGAGGGAGTAAAGTTGGCGCTTGGCCACTCGAGTTAAGACATTAACTGTCTTGCCCGAGGGGTGAGTAAGTTGAACGGTTCTAGTGGCACAATCGATCTTGGCATAATGAGCCGACATCCAGTCCATACCCAAGATGATGTTTATGTCAGAGGACTTGAGAGCTATTAAAGATGCAAGGAGGACAAGCCTATCGACAAGAATTTCGTTCCCATGGCTTACCCTAGACGTTTGCCATCTAGAGCCAGGGGTTTGAATTTCCATGGTGGAGGGCACATCACAGAAGGTCGTGTTATGCAACCGAGCATAATTCTCGGATATGAATGAATGAGATGCTCCAGTATCGAAAAGAACAGATGCCGGATGGCAGTTAACAAGGAGCGTACCAAGGACGACGTTGGGATCCTCATGAGCCTCTTCGGCTGAAACATAATTGACATGGCCATGTGCAGTGGTGGCTGGCTTGGCGTAGAAAGTCTTTCCCGCGGGCTTACCACGGCCAACGGACTTTCCAGCTTGATTGGGGTTGTTCTGGGGACACTCCCGACTATAGTGACCCGGTTCTCCAGACTTGAAGCATGTTACCACAGTGGGGCGTGGAGCAACATTAGCAGCGGGGCCACCATAGGGCTTGGGCGGTGCAAACTGCTGGTTGGGACGAGGCGCCTCAAAGGATGGCCTCGGGGTGAATCTGGGTGGCAGTGCTGTGCTCGGAATCCAGACCCGGCGCTTCTGAGCTCCAGAGCCGGATGAAGACCCAAAATCACGGGAGTGCTTGCGTGAAGCGTCATAATCAGTCTGGCCCTTCTCAGCACTGATAGCTTTATTGACCAACTTCTGAAAGGATGTGCACTCGTGCAGACGGAGATCACGGCGAAGCTCAGGGCTAAGTCCCTTGCGGAACCTTGCCTGCTTCTTGGCATCAGTAGAAACCTCTTCAGGAGCATAGCGTGCCATGTTCCCAAATCTCGGCTATATGCATCCACAGTCAGCCTTCCTTGGGTGAAGTTGCAGAACTCTTCCCTCTTGCGATCCATGAGACCTTCCGAAATGTGATGCTCACGGAAAGCCTCGCTGAACTCAGCCCATGTAGTGATTTGACCGACCGGGCGCATAGCTTCGTAGTTTTCCCAACAATGGCTAGCGGGGCCCTCGAGATGATAGGCCGCATAGGTAACCTTGTCGGCTTCAGCTACATTGGCAGAACGTAGCTTGTGGGTGATGCTGCGAAGCCAATCATCCGCGTCGAGGGGCTCGACGGAATGGTTAAACTTTGGTGGGTACATCTTGATAAAGTCATTGATTGACACCAAGTTATTCCGTGGGTGGCGTGCAGTGTTCTGCTCAATCCGCTCCAGCAGGCGGTTGGTCTCACGCTTGTTTCTTTCTGCCTCCAGCATCACTTCGGCCAGAGAAGGCGGGTGAGGCAGATTTTCACCTCTAGCTGCACTGGCTTCCCCCCGCTCCAGGACAGCAGGGTTGCCGCGGGTGTTGACCATCCTAGGAGGAAACAAGACAACGGTTTAGACAAGGATGGCTCAAACTTAACAAGTGCAGAATGTAAAGGATAACACGGAATGCAGAGATGCTCATTTGTATGCCATGGTAATATAAAACTGCCATATATACACCAACGGTCATACTCGTCATACATAGTTTAGTACAAGCCCATGCTACAGTACAACTATGAAGGTAGACGTTACATCTCATCGGAGGCATTCCGAGTTCCTATACATTATTTGTCTACACCTCCGGAATCGATTACACGCCAAGTCATATTCCATAAGTCACGCAGGACAGTGGAGGTACAACTACTACAATACTAGTGGTACTACTACTAACTCAGATAGCTCCGTAGTAGTCCTCATAGAAGTCACCTCCATAGCCTGGAAGTTCAACGTGATCATCCGGAAACAGACGGTCCTGAGGAGCCTGTGGACCATAGGGGCTAGGATGAGGTCTTGGACCAACAAACGGTGCCCTGCGGGGACCACGGGGTGGGGTGATGCCTCCCACATCATGCCAATCCACCATGTCTGGCAGAGCTGATCTCACAGGATACAGATCCCTGGTATCCATACATCTAGCTTGCACCACGGGTGCAAACCGAGTCAATGTGGCCCAATGATCAGCACGAGTATTAAAAAGCTCCAGCCTCAAGGCCCGATACTCTCGGTCCTTATCTTCGAGCATCTCAGCGGTGGTACGAGTTAATGAGTCCTCCTGAGTGGAGTCAGCATAGATAGCCTGAAGATACCCTTGCGCTCCCGGAAGTGAAGCTGGCATGTAGCGGAAGTCAGTGTTCCGAAGCAGGCCAGTCCGTACTCGCAAGATGGTCATCATGGAGTAGGCAGCATCCTGCACAGCCATCTCAACGGTAACCCCGAGTCCATAGGAACAGTGAAGGGGCTTGGTAGAACCAGGATAGGAAGGAAATATCCTGACGGTGCAGAAATACTGGCTTTGATTAAAGTCGCGGAACTGCTCTTCAAAAGTGTATTCGGGATACCAACGGTATCCTGTCTCGATCATGACCCGGACTAACATAGCAGTATGACCGGGCACGTCGAGGCACCTGGTTAGGCGAACCACTTGATTTTGAGAACGGTTGGCCATCTGAAAGCACAACCACAAGACAAAGACATCATAATTCCTAGGGAAAATTGGACAGCATAACGGCTGTAAATGCTCAGAAAAAGATTTGAGACATCCACAACAGTTCACAATACCGCTCAACAGCATCATATTAAGGTTCTGGTTCAAATAGCAACATACTAAAATAGTAGAAACTGGACTGGAACTTGTAGCAATAATCCTATAAACTACTACGGATTAGTAACACGTGAACCTGATAGAAGAATAGAGCCTAGTCCTTAACCCACGTTGAATGAGAAGAGAATGACTCAGATCAGAGGCATAGGGTAAAGGAGTAAAAGAACCTTACGTTCCCTCCCACAATCAATTCCCTTACATATAACTAAAGCATTTCTAGACTCGACATCGACCAGTTTGGCTCAACGAACCTACAGGCAGTCCGGCTCCGATACCAACGCTGTCAGGACCACGATACTAATCCACATCGATCTAGCCAGTAACACCTCATATCACTTTGCGGCCTCACGCACGGTATCCCACGGGTGTCGCCTTACCATGGCCCGGGACAGTTTGCGCCTTTTGGCTCGCGTATATGACAATGTCGCTAGCATCCATATGACCGAGAACCCAGGCCGACATGGCTAGTCGTGAACCCAAAGCGGCACAGACCTATGGAGACAGGCATACAAGAATCACATCGAACATGTCGGTCATCAACGAGTGATTCCGGGCTATAGCACTGGGCTAACAGGACTCCGGGGATCCCGGGCTGTAGCAGGCTAGACAGGACTCCAGAGATCACCGCGTGACATTACCCCGAAGGGACAGACATAGGGACGAAGTGAAACACATGCCGGCCAGTCAAGTGTCCTGAACAGTAGTGCTGGGCTAGCAGGACTCCGGTAAACCGGGCTGTAGCGGACTACTATGGCTCGAGGAACACTAGACTAGATTTCCCCATAAGAAAGGCTGCGAAGGACAAACAACTAGATTGTCGGATCCCACCCATACCAAGCATTTCAATCATACACACAATATGCCCGATATAAGTACATACAACATGGCATCACAACAAAACTCTACAACTCAAGTACTTTATTTAAAGGCTCCAGGGAGCCATACATAACATATTCATACAGATAGGGGTCACATGACCCGACACTCAAGTCATACAGTCATACAAGCACATGCGGAAGCAACTAGTCTGAGTACAGACTCTAGAAAGAAAGAAGGCTTCTCGAAGCATGTCTATGTACATAGGGCCCTCCATGGCCTGGATCACCACCTGGGTGGCTAGTCACTCGTCGACGTCAAGGTCTACGTAAAACCCATCGGAGGGGGCAGTGTTGTCGTCTGAAAACAATAAATAAGCAAACATGAGTACAAAGGTACTCAGCAAGTCTTACATCAGAACCTACTATACATGCTCATTCTCAAGAAGGTGGTGGGGTTTATGCAGCAAGCCAGCTTTGACTCTTGGCTAAGCTATCCTATGGAACCTTTTAGCAAAATAGTTTTCGCACACGAGTCCACTACTCACCAACACAATACTCCATCGTGGATCCTCCCTCGTATCCTGCAAGAGGGCCATCCTCGGTACTCACACTTATCTTGAGTCTTTTAGTAGTATCCATTAACTTGTCTATGAACTGTATAGGCAACCAAGTAGTCCTTTACCGCGGACGCGGCTATTCGAATAGTTTTATACCCTGCTGGGGTGTACTTCGTCATACACGCTTTCACCGCTTACCGCTATCTACACGACATGTACTCGGCAACCTTCAAGCGGAAGCCCAGCAAGGGTGTCGGCCACAGCCTACCTAAACACCTAAGCCCCTAGTCCAGGTTATCGCTTATCCAGGTTCCATCCGCAGGGAGTCTGGCCGAGGTTTCCACATACGGCCCCGAACGATGTGAACAGGGTTCCCGAGACACCAAACGGGTGACTCGGTACACCCGGCCACGGTGTATCTACCGCAACATAGCCCACCCCTAGGGTCAGCGCTACGCACGGCCGCCAACACATATCCTATAGACACCAGAAACTATTTGCAACTCCTGGACAGAGTACTAGGGTGGCTAAGAAGCCGAGAGGGTCAATTAAGGATCCCAATGCACGGTACTAGCTGAATCTTAAATCACACATACAGATCTCAGTTCTTAGGGGCGGCCTCAATGAAACAACCCACCATGTACTCCTACATGGCCTCTCATCGATACCTTTACCAAATCATGTTCAACACATCCCATATATTACTGACACAAGCATTTCACTCTAGCCATCACCTAGATGAACCAGACCTGACACAACTCTAAGCATAGCAGGCATAGCAAGGTAGGAATCACAAAACATGGCTCAATCAACTCCTACACATGCTAGTGGGTTTCATCTAGTTACTGTGGCAATGACAGGTCATGAAGAGGATAAGGGTTCAACTACCGTAGCACACAGCAGTTTGAATCGTGTTGTCTTAATACAGTAAACAAGAGCAGGGCGAGAACATGGGTTTGTATCGGAATGATCAATGGTTGCTTGCCTGATGGAGTGGTAACGGGATACTGCCCTTCAGTTGGATACTCGTGAATATCCTCGGAGGCAGAACCTACCACGAAGAACACAACCGAGCTCAATCAACACATGACGATATGCAACAATATGATGCATGCTATGACATGGTAATATGAATGTGTTTTGGCCTAATGCAAGCTAAAACAGAGAGGGGTGAACTCATTTGAATCCAAGATTCAAATGTTAGCTCATTAATTATTGCATTTATAGGCCATTTTCTTATTCTGCTTAAACAATAGGGTAAACTTGTTTTGTCATGCATGAAACCATTACAGATGGATAGATTGAATTTTTCTGATAATTTTTCATATATAATTTGTCTCATTTGGAGTTATGGTTGAATTTCTATGAATTTTTGAAGTTTAGGCAATTTTCTGGAATTTTCTATATAAAATTAAATCCAGAAAAGAGTTACTGCATCAGCCTTGCATCAGCATGACGTCAGCAAGTCAAAGGCACGGTCCAGGTCAAACCCGACCAGTGGGGTCCACTGGTCAGTGACCCTAGCTGGTTTCTGTGGCTGACGTGTGGGACCAGGTCAACGTTGACGTCGCAAAGTGAAAATGATAGGTGGGGCCCTCCTGAGACCGGTGCTAATCTAACAGAGTAGTTAACTAACTAATTAGGCACTAGGGCCCACATGGAAGTGGCTCTAGAGGGGCTGGTTAGTGGGATAGTTAACCGCTAATGACGGCCACGTCAGCTACCGGCGTTTAGCCGCCGGAGACCTCAGATCGCGGCGGCGTCCGCGTTGGGATTTCGCTACAGGCGATGGTTTGGCGCGCTGGGGGCACTAGGGAGGAGCTCTTGCTCGTCCACATCCAAAGGAACAGACGGGAGGCCGCGAGGTGGCCGGAGCTAAGCACGGCATCGACCTCGGCGGCGGCCGGAGTTCGGGCAAGGTCGGGGTTGGCACTAGGGGGCACAGCAGGTCGAACGGGTGGGCGTGCCCGGCTCCTGGAAGCGTGCTGAGCACAGCAGCGTGCTCGGCTCCGAGCTACCGTGGCTCTAGCCACGACGGCATCGAGGCTCAGCGGCGGCGAGCTTCGGGTGCTCGCGGGGCAGCAGCTACGGCGCGAAAACGACGGCGTGGCTAAGGGGGAAAGGATCGGGAGCTCACAGCGGTGCCGTAGGGATGGCTAGCGGGCACGGGGACGACCTTGACGGCGCGAATCGACGACGAGGAGCTCGGGTGCCCGAGGTTGAAGATGACCACGACGGCGTCGAAACAGGGCCTCCCGGCGTCTTCTACCTCGATTGGGAGGACGAGGAGGCTTCGGGGGTGCTTCTGGACTCGGCGGAAGGGTGAGGGGAGCACGGTGGCTATGTCTACGGCGTACGGCGGCGACGAGCTCCGCTCGGTGGAAGAGAGAGGGAGCCAGAGGAGAGAATGGGGACGAGAGAGTGAGCGAGAGGGGTTCCAGGGGCTACGTGGCGCTCGTCTAGAGGGGTGGGGAAGCAGGAGGTGGCCAAGCAGGGTGGAGGTGGCGCGCGCGCGTGCCGGCGGGCGTCGAGCACACGCCCCTGTCCTTCTGTCCGAGGAGGGAGACGACAGGAGGCAGCGGTGGTGGGCTGGGTCGCCAGCTGGAGTTGGGCCAGGTAGGGTCCAGGTAAGTGGCGCAGTGGCCTTCCCCTCTTTTATTTATTTCTGTTTTCTATTTCTGTTATTTTGTTTTGATTTAGTTTAAATACTAAATCATTTTATAAAATCCTGAAAATATTCATGGACACTTGCTGAATTATTTCAGTGGCCGAAAAAATAGTTCCAACATTATTTGAGCATTTGAATTATTTAATAGCATTGAAATGCCCAAATTCAAATATTTATGAATTAAATCAGTGACCTTCTGTTGACCTAGAAAAATGTGGACCTATTTTCCCAAAGGTTCTAACCCAAGGCAAAGAGGGTGAGCATTTTAGAAGGGCATTTCAGGTTCATTGGATTTATTTTTAGTAAACCCTAGTTGATTTTAGGGGGGGTGCTGGGGGTTCTGCTTTCCCCATTTCAAGTTTCTGATGAAAGTAAACATGATGCACACTCTAATGCATGGTCTAGCTAGGGTGTTACATTGTATCGGGATGAACAAGGGGGTTTTGCTTGCCTGGCACTTCTGAAGATAATATAACTCTTCATCGGTGTCACCGATCACAACGTCGGTACATCGTCTATCGAGAGGGGACATTTACCGGCAAACAAGGAAGAACACAATCAATGCGATGCAACAATATGATGCATGATCATGACATGGCAATATGCTGTTGATTGAGCTAATACAACTAACGACAAGTTAAATGGAGTTGGTTTGAACACTAGGTTCAAATTCAAATTTAAACTATGAATTCAAATAGTGCATTATCATGTTTTGGACTAAACAGTGAGGTTAAGTTGGTCAAACATGCATGAAAATGCCGTAAACAGATTCCTTGAATTTTTCTGATAATTTTTCATATATAATTTATTTCATTTGGAGTTACGGTTGAATTACTATGAATTTTTTAAGTTTGGGGTATTTTCTGGAATTTTCTATATAAAATTAAATCCAGAAAAAGAGTTACTACGCCAGTCTTGCGTTAGCGTGATGTCAGCAAGTCAAAGGCACGGTCCAGGTCAAACCCGACCAGTGGGGTCCACTGGTTAGTGTCATGGGGCTAGCTAGAGTCACTAACATGTGGGGCCGGTCAAAGGCCACGTCAGCAAGGTCAAAGCTGACGCGTGGGTCCCGCGGGGTTAGATTAGTTCTAACTAATTTCATTAGCTGACTAATTAAACCGGTGGGGCCCGTGTGTAAGTGGGTCAGGGGGGTTAATTGGTGGAGATGTTAGCGGCTAATGACGTTGACCGTCAGCACGCCGGAGTTTTGGCCGGTGGCGACCTCAAACCGCAGCGGCGTCCGCCGGAGTTGCGCCAGAGGCGACGGAACAACGCGCCGAGGACAACAGGAGGTAGCCCGTGCCCGCGCGCATCCAGGGGAACCAACGGAAGGGCGCGGGGTGGCCGGAGTTCGCCGGAATGGAGCTCGCGGAGGTGGCCGGAGTTCGGACGCCGATGAAAACGACGACACCGTGCACGGAAGGATCAACGGGTAGCACCTACGCATTCTGCAGGCTCTCACAAAGCCAACGGGCATATGTACGGGGCCGATTGGCCACCGGAGCCTCGTCGGCGACGAGTTCGTGCGGTGGTGTGCTTCGGGCGTCATGGAAAGTGGTGCTACAGTGAGCGCTAGGCCGCGGGGTTAGGGGGAGACTACGGAGGAGCTCACTGGGAGGTTGAAGCGCAGCTCAGTGGGCTTGGGAACGACCTGGAGACGGAGAATCGGGGCCGGAAATCTTCGGTGCCCGTCGGTGAAGACGATGGCGATGGCGTCACTACAGGGCTCCCGGCGTCGCTTGGAGCGGTGAGGAGGAAGAGTAGGTCGAGGCGGAGCTTTAGGAGGCGTCGGGGAGGCGAGGCGGTGGCTGTGGCTGCGGCGAACGGCGTTGGTGGCGACGGGCGCGTTCGGACGAACGCGAGCGAGAGAGACAGAGGAGGGAGGGCCCTCGAGGGAGAGAGGAGAGGAGTGCAGGGGGGGTCCAGGGGGTGTCGTGGCGCTCGGGGTAGCCTCCAGCAGCGGCGAGCAAGCAGGAGGTGGCCGGACGCATGCTCGCGCGCGCCGGCCACGCGCTCGTCCTCCTGGCAAGGGGGAAGACGACAGGGAGGAGCCCCTGGTGGGCTGGGCCGTCTCATGGGCCGCACAGGTAAGTGGCCAGGTTGGTTTTTCTCTCTCTCTGTTGTTTTATTTCTATTTTTCTTTTGTTCTATAAGTTTGTGGCATTACTAAAAATATCTAAGCACTTTCAAAAATCACCAAACTGTGCATGCCCAATGTTTAGAAAATCTCAAACATGGAACATTTTGGTTTGGGATTATTTGGGCATTTTAAATATTTTATAGGATTTAAATGCTCAAATGCAAATACTGTAAGATTTAATTCAGTGACCCCCAATTGACCTAGAAAAATGTGCAATATTTTTGGCAGAGGTTCAAGACCAATCCAAAGATGATGAACATTTTAGAGGGGCATTTTGGGTTCAGTGAAATGAATTTTTTTATTTGGACCCTAGTTGAGTTTCATTTGTTGCTAGGGTTTATCAGCCCCCATTTCAAAATTAAAATAAATTGAAATTGATGCATGATGCAATGCCACTAATTACAAGAAGATTTCTAGGGCTGTGACAACTCACCCCCACTAAACAAGGATCTTGTCCCGAGATTCAAGTCGTGAGGTAAGAAGACAGTGGGGACACGGAACTGACACAGTCTTCACGATCCATTACATTTCTGAAGATGTTGATCCACTCATCATCTAGCATTGGCATCTTGCTCTGAGAATTTCATCCACTCATGACAATGAGAAGGAAGGAAAACCCTAGAAGGATTGATCTTATCAAAGATCAAACAACTCAGGATCAACTCGTGGAGCGAGACGCTGAAACAACTCTCGAGCTGAGACACGAAGCATACATCGAGAGGAATGGAGTGCAACACATGACAAAGGTACACTAGGTAGGCAAACAATTCCACACCTAAGAGGTGGTGGTCGGTTGCCAAAGTAGCGAGGAATTGAGTTGCCATGACACCAAAACGAGACATCTTGGAGGAGGGTGACTCGAAGAACTATTCCCTTAAGTGGCAAAAAGAATTACTTTTGATCCATAAATCATTGAAACTCTTTATACCAGCCTAAGGCAATCACAATCGATCGTTTGAGATAGCTTGAAGAGATGACATACTTGGACTAGGATGGATGATGTGGACTACCTTGTTGAAGACAACGCAATGGATGATTTTTGCTTATCATCGGAAATGGATGGGACCTATGGTAAGTCCACTTTTGAGGATGATCCTGAACAATAGCTACTGAGGTGTAAGCTGGGAACAAAATGCAAATGTTGGGAATGATTCTAGTAAATGGGGAGAAGGTTCATCGGCAAAGGTGATTCCACCAATTGGATGGCTAACAAACAACTGAGAGGACGGAGGCACATTCCAGTTAACGACAGCATCAGAACCTAGTGCCTGAGCGTGCTCTCGAGAACTTGAGCATTTCCATATTCATCAAGGTCTTACCAACATCCATGTCAAGGATCCTGGCAACACAACATACCACCATGATGAATGGTGATGGATAATGCAGATGCAAAGTAAGATAACACTTCCTCAGATTTCACCTTAGCGAAGCCAAGGAAACAAAATCTGGATGATCGACCGAGAGACATTTAGCACTCCGCTTCTAATGTTCTCCTTGATGTACTAGGATAACCCATTTATTGATATGGTTTGGTATCTAGGACATCAAGTAAAGGTCAGACTTTGGAAGATCAAGAATCCATAAGGATTAACTATGGAGGTAAATCCTATGAAATCCTCATGGGGAGGTGGACAACTTCCTCAATCAAGATACTACAATAATAGGTCTTCCGACTGGATGTGTTGGCCACGACATCTACTTTACCCGTTATCGAGGGACCAATATTACAGTTCTTGGAAAGTGCTCCAACCATCATATCTGCCTGAGATTCAGATCTGGTTGGTGTCAGGATATTCCAGACTCATTGAGTCTAGAAACAAAATGAAAGTTTGCAACACAAATCGACGAGACGACGTTGCGAGATTCTCAGGGGAATGAACTACGGTAGTAAGCTCAAAAACATGAGCCGGTTCTGCTACAAGCATGTGAACATGTTGTCCTAGACAAGCATGGTCACCTGGTAGTCTTAAAATGAAACACTACCGAGTTTAGGGGGAACCATCAACGAGGATATCGAAGTCCTTGCGTAGGTCTAACCCTTAAGAAGAAACTTCTTCTCCTTGAACAAATCAATCAGTGGCTTGGTGTGCTAGGGATACGTATAGAATGTAGATGATCAGTCTATCAGACCATAAAATACTTCGCACATGCATGACTGACATGGGATGATTCCAGAGGAAGCAAAAACAAAATTTCTCGAATTCACGGCGGCAACTTACATCAGATGCACATGAATTAGAGGAAGTCACATCTTTCAACCGGACATATGCTTCACGATCGGGACATGAGGGCAATGCCTATAAAGTTTCCAACACTAGCTGGATGTTCAACACAATCATGGAGGAGACAAAATGCCGCTGATGGGCTCAGTAGCAACTCATCGGAATTTCCATATCACTAGACTTCCACCACTATGTGAACAATACGATAGTATTGGTCATACCACAGATATAATGGTGTATGCTCGAGGGACAATTGCAAGTAAGACAACATTACGAACATCGTTGGGTCTGATTTGATTTGACGATAGCCCACACTCAAATCAAGGTTTGGACAAGATAATAGATTCAACAGCTGATCACGGGGATCAGTCGATGAATATATCATCTTTCTTCAACACACACACAAACACAAAGATATCCCTTAACATGAACTAAGTCAGACAAGCTTTTATCTTCCAACTCTCCAAGTTGTTGTTAAGCTTAACCAACTAGCTCAGGGGTATCCAACACTGATTCTTGGAGAATGGGTGGTTGGAGGAAAACCAACATGATCACGAACTCAACATAGCAGTCAGGTAACAACCAGGTAATACTTCCGAGAAGATAATCGGAACATCACGAACCACTGATATGATACTAAGCTCGAGATCAATCTTGCTTTTCAGGGCAAGACGATATGATCGATAGAGCAAGGGTTTGGCAAAATCCTAACTCGTTGATCGAAGAGTGCACCAGGAAATAAGGATTAGGTAGCACAATCTATCTTAGAATGATGATTCAATAACCAACACGCTAAGAATGAGAATATTGTCCATTAACTACCAAGCAACGGAGTTGCTAGGAGTATTGATTTCACACATCACGACTCACTTGCCGGCATTCCGGTTACAATAACATGGGAACCGAGGAATGAACAATGATGGCAAGAAGTATCACTGCGTCAAGAATTCATGGGAGAAGGTGCAATTCTCACGACGCTCCTGACATAAAGTGGTAACACTCCAAGGTAGAACAGAGCAAAAGTTGGATTGGCATTTGATCTGCGGAATACAACTGCTTTGACCCAACCCTGGATATGGATGAGGTACTGGAGTTTGTTTCTCCCAGTCATTCTGAAATAGAACGGCTTGACGAACCACAAGAATACTAGGCATCGATGAACACGAATGCATACATACTCCTCACTATCAATTGATAGACGAAGATCGGAATATAACGGAAGGGGGACAACTCAAGGTACATATAACTCTCTGAGTTGTGGATGCATAGATTAGTATGTCGAACCAAATTCAATAGGTTTCTTCCGGATAACCCATGCAGGAAGGTAGAACTGGCAGAATCACAATTATGAATGGAGAACTCCTCAAAGGTACTCTGATTGTGAGCTTTTGGTTCAAATAACTTCCGCCTTAATGGTTCATGGTATTTGGAAGAAGGAAATACCACGGACCTTGAGAACTGTTGCAAGGCTACTAATATCCTAAAGGAACTAGCAACACTATCATCACTAGGGTGAATCTCGGGTTCAAAAACCCAGGAATAGAATACCTACTAACTAATAGCATCACAGGATGCTTTTGAGAATGATGGCCAGAATCACACACTGGGAATACAAAACATGGCTAGATCACTAGATGACTCCCTAAAACACCTAGGGTCATAGTAATAGCTGCAACATATATGTCGAGGCAACAGAGTACCTCAACTTACCGATTAGTGTTATTAAACTGGCCCAAAAGGACATCGAGAACAGAAAGAAAGGGTTTGCAAATGCATCAGACTATGTAGAGACCTGGGATGACTCGGATGGCATAACGGCTGTAAATGCTCGAAAAGATTTGAGACATCCTGTAAAAATGGTGGCATAACCACTCAACATCACAATATCAAGGTTCTGAGGCCAGTTATGAATATATGGAAGTAGTAGGAACTGAACTGAGGCTTTAACTCAACAATCCTAGGCAACTACAGTTTAGTAACACGTCATCCTGAGAGATAGAAGAGAAACCTGGTTCTTAACCCCATAGGAAGGATAAGATGACTCAGATCAGAAGGTCATGAGGATAAGGAGTAAAAAGAGCCTTACGTTCCCTTCCACAATCAATTCCCTTATATAACTATAGCATTTCTAGACTCAACTTCGACCAATTTGGCTTGGTAAACCTACAGGCAGTCAGGCTCTGATACCAACGCTGTCAGGACCCCGATTCCAAGTCACACCGAACCAGCATGTAACACATCATATCACTTTGCGGCCTCACGCACGGTATTCCCACGGGTGCCACCTTACCTGGCCCGGGACCGTTTGCGCATTTTGTCTCACGTATATGATAGTGTCGCTAGTATCCATATGACAGAGAACCCGGGCCGACATGGCTAGTCGTGAAACCAAAGCGGCACTAACCCATGAGGACAGGCATACATGAATCATATCGAGCATGTCGGTCATCAACGTGTGAATTCGGGCTGTACCACTAGCTAACAGGACTCCGGTGACCCGGTCTATAGCAGGCTAGGCAGGACTCCGGAAGTCACCGCGTGACATTTTCCCGAAGGGACAGACAAAGGAACAAAGTGAATCACATGCCGGCCAGTCAAGTGTCCTGAGCAGTAGTGCTGGGCTAGCAGGACTCCGGTGATCCGGGCTGTAGCGGACTACTATCGCTCAGAAGCACTAGACTACATTTCCCCATATGATAGGCTGCCAAGGATAAACAACTAGATAGTCGGATCCCACACATACCAAGCATTTCAATCATACACACAATATGCTCGATATGTGTAAATACAACATGGCATCACAACATAACTCTACAACCCAAGTATTTATTCATTAGGCTCCGAGGAGCGAGCTATTACAAACATGGGTCTCATGACCCAACAATCATAGCATACAGGTCAAAGCACATGCGGAAGCTTAACATGTCTGAGAATAGACATCTACAAATGAAAAAGGCTAAGAAGCCTGACTATCTACCAGATCCTATCGGGGGCACAAGATCGTAGCTGAGGTATCAAGCTAAACGTCGAAGTCCACGCGGAACTACTAGCGAGACTGAAATCTCTCTGCAAAACATAAATTAAGCAAACGTGAGTACAAAGGTACTCAGCAAGACTTACATCAGATCTAAACTACATATGCATCGGTATCATCAAGGGGGGGTGGAGTTTAACTGCAGCAAGCCAGCTTTGACTCGGTGGCTATCTGAACTACGACTACAAGCAACTCTTTTGAGGTGGCGCACACGAGTCCACATATTCACCATTCAATACACCACTATGGAACCGCTCTCGCCTCCCTACGAGAAGGCCATCCATAGCAATCACGCTTATCTTGCGCATTTTAGAGTATCCGCTTTCTCTTGTCTATGAACTGTTATAGGTAACCCAGAAGTCCATTACCGCGGACGCGCCTATTCGAATAGATGATGTTAACCCTGCAAGGGAGTACTTCTTCACACACGCTCTCACCACTTACCGCCGTTTACACGACATGTACTCGGCAACCTTCAAGCGGAAGCCCAACGAGGGTGTCGGCCACGGCCTACCTAAACACATAAGTCTCTAGTCCAGGTTTATCGCCTATCCAGGTTCCATCCGCAGGGAGTCCGGCCGAGGTTTCCACATACGGCCCCGAACGATGTGAACAGGGTTCCCGAGACACCAAACGGGCGCCCGGTAAACCGTGCCACGGTGTATCTACCGCAACATAGCCCACCCCTAGGGTCAGCGCTACGCACGGCCGCCAACACATATCCTATAAACACCAGAAACTAGTTGCAACTCCTGGACAGAGGACAAGGGTGATCAAGAAGCCGAGAGGGTCCATTGGTTTCGGGCCCAATGCGTGGTAGTAACTGTTTCATGGATCACAAACACAGACCTCAGTTCCTAAGAACGGTTTCAATGAGACAACCCACCATGTACTCCTACATGGCCTCTCACCGCTACCTTTACCAAATCGTGTTCACACACTTAGCTCACACACAGTAGGACATGTTCACACATCTCCGATTCATCCCCGATGAATCGGAACTGACTCAACTCTAAGCAGTAGCAGGCATGACAAACAAGCATGAATGAGTAGGCACATCAGGGCTCAAACAACTCCTACTCATGCTAGTGGGTTTCATCTATTTACTATGGCAATGACAGGTCATGCAAAGGATAAGGGGTTCAACTACCGCGGCAAGTAACAGTTGAAACGTGTTGTCCTAATGCAGTAAAAGAGAGCAGGAGCGAGAGAGGGGGAATTGTATCGGGATGAACAAGGGGGTTTTGCTTGCCTGGCACTTCTGAAGATAATATAACTCCTCATCAGTGTCACCGATCACAGCGTCGGTACATCGTCTATCGAGAGGGGACATTTACCGGCAAACAAGGAAGAACACAATCAATGCGATGCAACAATATGATGCATGATCATGACATGGCAATATGCTGTTGATTGAGATAATGCAACTAACGACAAGTTAAATGGAGTTGGTTTGAACACTAGGTTCAAATTCAAATTTAAACTATGAATTCAAATAGTGCATTATCATGTTTTGGACTAAACAGTGAGGTTAAGTTGTTCAAACATGCATGAAAATGCCATAAATAGATTCCTTGAATTTTTCTGATAATTTTTCATATATAATTTATTTCATTTGGAGTTACGGTTGAATTACTATGAATTTCTGAAGTTTGGGGTATTTTCTGGAATTTTCTATATAAAATTAAATCCAGAAAAAGAGTTACTGCGTCAGTCTTGCGTCAGCGTGACGTCAGCAAGTCAAAGGCACGGTGTCAGGACCCCGATTCTAAGCCACATCGATCTAGCCGGTAACACCTCATATCACTTTGCGGCCTCACGCACAGTTTTCCACGGGTGTCGCCTTACCATGGCCCGGGACCGTTTGCGCCTTTTGGCTCGCGTATATGACAATGTCGCTAGCATCCATATGACCGAGAACCCGGGCCGACATGGCTAGTCGTGAACCCAAAGCGGCACAGACCTATGGAGACAGGCATACATGAATCACATCGAACATGTCGGTCATCAACGAGTGATTCCGGGCTGTAGCACTGGGCTAACAGGACTCCGGGGATCCCGGGCTGTAGCAGGCTAGACAGGACTCCGGAGATCACCGCGTGACATTTCCCTGAAGGGACAGACATAGGGACGAAGTGAAACACATGTCGGCCAGTCAAGTGTCCTGAGCAGTAGTGCTGGGCTAGCAGGACTCCGGTGAACCGGGCTGTAGCGGACTACTATGGCTCGAGGAACACTAGACTACATTTCCCCATAAGAAAGGCTGCGAAGGACAAACAACTAGATTGTCGGATCCCACCCATACCAAGCATTTCAATCATACACACAATATGCCCGATATGAGTACATACAACATGGCATCACAACAAAACTCTACAACTCAAGTACTTTATTTAAAGGCTCCAGGGAGCCATACATAACATATTCATATAGATAGGGGTCACATGACCCGACACTCAAGTCATACAGTCATACAAGCACATGCAGAAGCAACTAGTCTGAGTACAGACTCTAGAAAGAAAGAAGGCTTCTCGAAACCTGTCTATCTACATAGGGCCCTCCATGGCCTGGATCACCACCTGGGTGGCTAGTCACGCATCGATGTCAAGGTCTACGTAAAACCCATCGGAGGGGGCAGTGTTGTCGTCTGAAAACAATAAATAAGCAAACATGAGTACAAAGGTACTCAGCAAGTCTTACATCAGAACCTACTATACATGCTCATTCTCAAGAAGGTGGTGGGGTTTATGCAGCAAGCCAGCTTTGACTCTTGGCTAAGCTATCCTACGGAACCTCTTTAGTAAAATAGTTTTCGCACACGAGTCCACTACTCACCCACACAATACTCCACCGTGGATCCTCCCTCGTATCCTGCGAGAGGGCCATCCTCGGTACTCACACTTATCTTGAGTCTTTTAGTAGTATCCATTAACTTGTCTATGAACTGTATAGGCAACCAAGTAGTCCTTTACCGCGGACGCGGCTATTCGAATAGTTTTATACCCTGCAGGGGTGTACTTCGTCATACACGCTTCCACCGCTTACCGCCGTCTACACGACATGTACTCGGCAACCTTCAAGCGGAAGGCCAGCGAGGGTGTGGGCCACGGCCTACCTAAACACCTAAGCCCCTAGTCCAGGTTATCGCCTATCCAGGTTCCATCCGCAGGGAGTCCGGCCGAGGTTTCCACATACGGCCCCGAACGATGTGAACAGGGTTCCCGAGACACCAAACGGGTGACTCGGTACACCCGGCCACGGTGTATCTACCGCAACATAGCCCACCCCTAGGGTCAGCGCTACGCACGGCCGCCAACACATATCCTACAAACACCAGAAACTATTTGCAACTCCTGGAGAGAGTACTAGGGTGGCTAAGAAGCCGAGAGGGTCAATTAAGGATCCCAATGCACGGTAGTAGCTGAATCTTAAATCACACATACAGATCTCAGTTCTTTGGGGCGGCCTCAATGAAACAACCCACCATGTACTCCTACATGGCCTCTCATCGATACCTTTACCAAATCATGTTCAACACATCCCACATATTACTGACACAAGCATTTCACTCTAGCCCATCACCTAGATGAACCAGACCTGACACAACTCTAAGCATAGCAGGCATAGCAAGGTAGGAATCACAAAACATGGCTCAATCAACTCCTACACATGCTAGTGGGTTTCATCTAGTTACTGTGGCAATGACAGGTCATGCAGAGGATAAGGGTTCAACTACCGTAGCACACAGCAGTTTGAATCGTGTTGTCTTAATGCAGTAAACAAGAGCAGGAGCGAGAACATGGGTTGTATCGGAATGATCAATGGTTGCTTGCCTGATGGAGTGGTAACGGGATACTGCCCTTCAGTTGGATACTCGTGAATATCCTCGGAGGCAGAACCTACCACGAAGAACACAACCGAGCACAATCAACACATGATGATATGCAACAATATGATGCATGCTATGACATGGTAATATGAATGTGTTTTGGCCTAATGCAAGCTAAAACAAAAAGGGGTGAACTCATTTGAATCCAAGATTCAAATATTAGCTCATTAATTATTGCATTTACAGGGCATTTCCTTATTCTGCTTAAACAGTAGGGTAAACTTGTTTTGTCATGCATGAAACCATTACAGATGGATAGATTGAATTTTTCTGATAATTTTTCATATATAATTTGTCTCATTTGGAGTTATGGTTGAATTTCTATGAATTTTTGAAGTTTAGGCAATTTTCTGGAATTTTCTATATAAAATTAAATCCAGAAAAGAGTTACTGCGTCAGTCTTGCGTCAGCATGACGTCAGCAAGTCAAAGGCACGGTCCAGGTCAAACCCGACCAGTGGGGTCCACTGGTCAGTGACCCTAGCTGGTTTCTGTGGCTGACATGTGGGACCAGGTCAATGGTGACGTGGCAAAGTCAAAATGACAGGTGGGGCCCTCCTGAGACCGGTGCTAATCTAACAGAGTAGTTAACTAACTAATTAGGCACTAGGGCCCACATGGCAGTGGCTCTAGAGGGGTTGGTTAGTGGGATAATTAACCGTTAATGACGGCCACGCCAGCTTCCGGCGTTTAGCCGCCGGCGACCTCAGATCGCGGCGGCGTCTGCGTCGGGATTGCGCTACAGGCGATGGTTTGGCGCGCTGGGGGCACTAGGGAGGAGCTCTTGCTCGTCCGCATCCAAAGGAACGGACGGGAGGCCGCGAGGTGGCCGGAGCTGAGCACGGCGTCGACCTCGGCGGCGGCCGGAGTTCGGGCAAGGTCGGGGTTGGCACTAGGGGGCACAGCAGGTCGAACGGGTGGGCGCGCCCGGCTCCTGGAAGCGTGTTGAGCACAGCAGTGGGCTCGGCTTCGAGCTACCGTGGCTCTAGCCACGACAGCGTCGAGGCTCAGCGGCGGCGAGCTTTGGGTGCTCGCGGGGCAGCAGCTACGTGGTGGAAACGACGGCGTGGTTAAGGGGGAAAGGATCGGGAGCTCACAGCGGTGCCGTAGGGATGGCTAGCGGGCTCGGGGTGAATCGACGGCGAGGAGCTCGGGTGCCCGGGGTTGAAGATGACCACGACGGCGATGAAACAGGTCCTCCTGGTGTCTTCTCGCTCGATTGGGAGGACGAGGAGGCTTCGGGGGTGCTTCTGGACTCGGCGGAAGGGTGAGGGGAGCACGGGGGCTGCGTCTACGGCGTACGGCGGCGACGAGCTCCGCTCGGTGGAAGAGAGAGGGAGCCAGAGGAGAGAATGGGGACGAGAGAGTGAGCGAGAGGGGTTCTAGGGGCTGCGTGGCGCTCGTCTAGAGGGGTGGGGAAGCAGGAGGTGGCCAGGCAGGGTGGAGGTGGTGCGCGCGCGTGCCGGCGGGCGTCGAGCACACGCCCCTGTCCTTCTGTCCGAGGAGGGAGACGACAGGAGGCAGCGGTGGTGGGCTGGGCCGCCAGCTGGAGTTGCGCCAGGTAGGGTCCAGGTAAGTGGCCCAGTGGCCTTCCCCTCTTTTATTTATTTCTGTTTTCTATTTCTGTTATTTTGTTTTGATTTAGTTTCAATACTAAATCATTTTATAAAATCCTGAAAATATTCATGGACACTTGCTGAATTATTTCAGTGGCCCAAAAAATAGTTCCAACATTATTTGAGCATTTGAATTATTTAATAGCATTTAAATGCCCAAATTCAAATATTTATGAATTAAATCAGTGACCTTCTGTTGACCTAGAAAAATGTGCACCTATTTTCCCAAAGGTTCTAACCCAAGGCAAAGAGGGTGAGCATTTTAGAAGGGCATTTCAGGTTCATTGAATTTATTTTTAGTAAACCCTAGTTGATTTCAGGGGGGGTGCTGGGGGTTCTGCTTTCCCCATTTCATGTTTCTGATGAAAGTAAACATGATGCACACTCTAATGCATGGTCTAGCTAGGGTGTGACAACTCACCCCCACTCAATAGAATCTCGTCCCGAGATTTAGGATCATCTGGGAAGAAGGTGGGGTACTCGAGTCGAAGACGATCCTCCCTTTCCCAAGTGGCTTCTTCCTCGGAATGGTGTGACCATTGAACCTTGAGAAACTTGATATTATGACGTCGAGTGGTACGCTCGGCTTGATCAAGGATACGAACGGGGTATTCTCGATAAGAAATGTTATCCTGTAAATCAAGTGTTTCGTGGTCCACTCCACGGATAGGATCCACGAAGCAACGCCTGAGTTGCGAAACGTGGAAGACATCGTGAACTCTGGAAAGATGCGGAGGTAGTTCCAATTGGTAGGCAACTTCTCCTCGTTTGGCAAGAATGCGAAAGGGTCCAATGTAACAAGGAGCCAATTTGCCTTTGATACCGAAGCGATGGGTTCCCTTTAACGGGGTAACCCGAAGGTAAGCCTTCTCGTCAACTTCAAATGTCATAGGCTTATGTTTACGATCATATTGACTCTTTTGGTGAGATTGGGCTGTTTTCAATTTCTCACGAATAACGCGAACCTGCTCTTCTGCTTCCTGAATCATATCCGGGCCAAAGAGTTGTCTTTCCCCGGTTTCTGACCAGTTAAGAGGCGTTCGACATTTTCGTCCATAGAGAACTTCGAAGGGAGCTTTGCCCAAACTAGCTTGATAACTATTGTTATAAGCAAACTCCGCGAATGGAAGGCATTTCTCCCAACTCATTCCGAACGAGATAATAGAAGCTCGGAGCATATCTTCCAGGATTTGATTGACTCGCTCTACTTGACCACTTGATTGAGGATGGAAGGCGGTGCTAAAGGACAGATGAGTTCCCATAGCATTTTGGAAACTTTCCCAAAATCGAGAGGTGAAGAGACTTCCACGGTCTGAGTTAATTTCCAATGGGACACCATGAAGAGACACTATTGGGGAGATGTATAAGTCAGCTAGCTGGCTAGCGGTGATACTCTCATGAACAGGTAGAAAATGGGCTACTTTGGAAAGTCGGTCGATCACAATGAAGATGGCATTATTTCCTCTCTTGGTCCTGGGAAACCCAGTGATGAAATCCATACTGATTTTGTCCCATTTCCATTCAGGAATAGCCAAAGGTTGAAGGGTGCCAGCAGGACGTTGATGCTCTGCTTTAACACGATGACAAACATCGCAATTAGCAATGTATTGAGCAATTTCTCTCTTCATCCTAGTCCACCAATACCTCTGGCATAGATCTTGATACATCTTAGTACTACCGGGATGAATGGTGAGAGGGGATTCATGAGCTTCCTTAAGGATCATCTGGCGTAGATGTTGTTTCTTGGGAACCACCAGACGGTTCTCGAAGAAGACAGCACCTTGTTCATCCATGGAAAAACATTTAGCAACTCCGCTAGCAATGTTTTCCTTAATCCGGGATATGCCCTTGTCATACCGCTGAGCGGTTATGATTTGATCCATAAGGGTAGGTTTCGCCACCAGGGTGGAAAGGAACCCTTGAGGAATAATGTGAAGATTTAGCTTACGAAATTCCTCATGGAGAAGTGGTTGACTTTGTTGTAACATCAGATTGTTACAATAGGACTTACGGCTTAGCGCATCAGCCATGACATTGGCTTTGCCCGGGGTGTAAGTTATTCCTAAGTCGTAATCCGAGATCAACTCGACCCAACGTCTTTGCCTGAGATTCAAATCTGGTTGGGTGAAGATATATTTCAAACTTTGGTGATCGGTGAAGATCTCGCAACGATTACCGAGAAGGTAATGTCGCCAGGTTTTGAGTGCATGGACTACAGCTGCAAGCTCTAGATCATGTGTGGGATAATTTTCCTCATGTGGGTGTAATTGCCGTGAAGCATAGGCAATTACCTGACGATCTTGCATGAGTATGCAACCTAGTCCTTGTCGCGAGACATCGCAATAGATAATAAAGTCCTTGGAGAAATCTGGTGGTACCAGTACGGGAGCAGATGTCAGGCGTCTTTTCAGTTCCTGAAAACTGAACTCGCACTGTGGAGTCCACTCGAACTTTTTATCTTTCTTGAGGAGTTCAGTTAGAGGTTTAGCAACCTTGGAGAAGTTCTCGACGAAGTGGCGGCAATAGCTCGCTAGGCCAAGGAAACTTCGAACTTGCTTGACCGTTTCAGGTGGAGTCCAATCAAGGACGGCTTGAACTCGCTCGGGATTGACAGCAATACCCTTACCAGAGATTACATAGCCTAGATAGGTCACTTCTGACAACCAAAATTCACACTTGGAGAATTTGGCATAAAGGCGATGCTCTCGAAGTTTCATCAATACCAGCCTTAGATGTTCGGCATGTTCCTCTTCATTCTTGGAGTAGATGAGTATGTCATCGAGGTATACTACGACGAATTTGTCCAAGTACTCCATGAAAACCGAGTTCATTAACCGGGAGAAGGTGGCCGGGGCATTGGTTAAACCGAAGGACATGACGGTGTACTCGTATTGGCCATACCGAGTAACAAAGGCCGTTTTGGGAATGTCCCCGTTTCTGATTTTGATTTGATGGTAGCCCAACCGCAAATCCATCTTGGAGAAGACTGAGGATCCAGCGAGCTGGTCATACAGGTCGTTGATCCTAGGAAGCGGGTATTTGTTCTTGATGGTGACCAGATTGACAGGTCGGTAATCCACAACCATTCGATCCGTTCCATCCTTCTTCTTGACGAAGAGGACGGGGCAAGCCCAAGGAGAGGATCTAGGACGGATGAACCCCTTGTTCAAGGACTCATCGAGTTGGTTCTTAAGCTCGGCTAGTTCTAAGGGTGCCATCTTGTAGGGTCTTCTAGCAATTGGAATGGTTCCTGGAACAAGGTCTATCACAAACTCGACATCCCTGTCAGGTGGAACACCTGGCAGTTCTTCTCGAAACACATCCGGAAAGTCTCGGACTACCGGAACGTCCTCAAGGTCTGGAAGAGGGTTGGCATTGAGGGAGTAAAGTTGGCGCTTGGCCACTCGAGTTAAGACATTAACTGTCTTGCCCGAGGGGTGAGTAAGTTGAACGGTTCTAGTGGCACAATCGATCTTGGCATAATGAGCCGACATCTAGTCCATACCCAAGATGATGTTTATGTCAGAGGACTTGAGAGCTATTAAAGATGCAAGGAAGACAAGCCTATCGACAAGAATTTCGTTCCCCTGGCTTACCCTAGACGTTTGCCATCTAGAGCCAAGGGTTTGAATTTCCATGGTGGAGGGCATATCACAGAAGGTCGTGTTATGCAACCGAGCATAAATCTTGGATATGAATGAATGAGATGCTCCAGTATCAAAAAGAACAGATGCCGGATGGCAGTTAACAAGGAGCGTACCAAGGACGACGTTGGGATCCTCGTGAGCCTCTTCGGCTGAAACATAATTGACATGGCCACATGCAGTGGTGGCCGGCTTGGCGTAGAAAGTCTTTCCCGTGGGCTTACCACGGCCAACGGACTTTCCAGCTTGATTGGGGTTGTTCTGGGGACACTCTCGACTATAGTGACCCGGTTCTCCACACTTGAAGCATGTTACCACAGTGGGGCGTGGAGCAGCATTAGCAGCGGGGCCACCATAGGGCTTGGGCGGTGCAGCTTGCTGGTTGGGACAAGGCGCCTCAAAGGATGGCCTCGGGGTGAATCTGGGTGGCAGTGCTGTGCTTGGAATCCACACCCGGCGCTTCTGAGCTCCAGAGCCGGATGAAGACCCAAAATCACGGGAGTGCTTGCGTGAAACGTCATAATCAGCCTGGCCTGTCTTAGCACTGATAGCTTTATTGACCAACTTCTGAAAGGATGTGCACTCGTGCAGACGGAGATCGCGGCGAAGCTCAGGGCTAAGTCCCTTGCGGAACCTTGCCTGCTTCTTGGCGTCAGTAGAAACCTCTTCAGGAGCATAGCGTGCCAGGTTCCCAAATTCTCGGCTATATGCATCCACAGTCAGCCTTCCTTGGGTGAAGTTGCAGAACTCCTCCCTCTTGTGATCCATGAGACCTTCCGGAATGTGATGCTCACGGAAAGCCTCACTGAACTCAGCCCAGGTAGTGATTTGACCGACCGGGCGCATAGCTTCGTAGTTTTCCCACCAATGGCTAGCGGGGCCCTCGAGATGATAGGCAGCATAGGTAACCTTGTCGGCTTCGGCTACGTTGGCAGAGCGTAGCTTGTGGGTGATGCTGCGAAGCCAATCATCCGCGTCGAGGGGCTCGACGGAATGGTTAAACTTTGGTGGGTACAGCTTGATAAAGTCATTGATTAACACCAAGTCATTCCGTGGGTGGCGTGCAGTGTTCTGCTCAATCCGCTCCAGCAGGCGGTTGGTCTCGCGCTTGTTTCTTTCCGCCTCCAGCATCACTTCGGCCAGAGAAGGCGGGTGAGGCAGATTTTCACCTCTAGCTACACTGGCTTCCCCCCGCTCCGGGACAGCAGGGTTGCCGCGGGTGTTGACCATCCTAGGAGGAAACAAGACAACGGTTTAGACAAGGATGGCTCAAACTTAACAAGGAAATGCAGAATGTAAAGGATAACACGGAATGCAGAGATGCTCATTCGTATGCCATGGTAATATAAAACTGCCATATATACACCAACGGTCATACTCGTCATACATAGTTTAGTACAAGCCCATGCTACAGTACAACTATGAAGGTAGACGTTACATCTCATCGGAGGCATTCCGAGTTCCTATACATTATTTGTCTACACCTCCGGAATCGATTACACACCAAGTCGTATTCCAAGAGTCACGCAGGACAGTGGGGATACAACTACTACAATACTAGTGGTACTACTACTAACTCAGATAGCTCCGTAGTAGTCCTCATAGAAGTCACCTCCATAGCCTGGAAGTTCAACGTGATCATCCGGAAACAGACGGTCCTGAGGAGCCTGTGGACCATAGGGGCTAGGATGAGATCTTGGACCAACAAACGGTGGCCTGCGGGGACCACGGGGTGGGGTGATGCCTCCCACATCACGCAAATCCACCATGTCTGGCAGAGCTGATCTCACAGGATACAGATCACTGGTATCCATACATCCAGCTTGCACCGCAGGTGCAAACCGAGTCAATGTGGCCCAATGATCAGCACGAGTATTAAAAAGCTCCAGCCTCAAGGCCCGATTCTCTCGGTCCTTATCCTCGAGCATCTCAGCGGTGGTACGAGTTAATGAGTCCTCCTGAGTGGAGTTAGCATAGATAGCCTGAAGATACCCTTGCGCTCCCGGAAGTGAAGCTGGCATGTAACGGAAGTTAGTGTTCCGAAGCAGGCCAGTCCGGACTCGCAAGATGGTCATCATGGAGTAGGCAGCATCCTACACAGCCATCTCAACGGTAACCCCGAGTCCATAGGAACATTGAAGGGGCTCAGTAGATCCAGGGTAGGAAGGAAATATCCTGACGGTGCAGAAATACTGGCTTTGATTAAAGCCGCGGAACTGCTCTTCGACAGTATATTCGGGATACCATGACGGTGCAGAAATATCCTGTCTCGATCATGACCCGGACTAACATAGTAGTATGACCGGGCACGTCGAGGCACCAGGTCAGGCGAACCAATTGATTTTGAGAACGGTTGGCCATCTGAAAGCACAACCACAAGACAAAGACATCAGAATTCCTAGGGAAAATTGGACAGCATAACGGCTGTAAATGCTCAGAAAAAGATTTGAGACATCCACAACAGTTCACAATACCGCTCAACAGCATCATATCAAGGTTCTGATTCAAATAGCAACATACTAAAATAGTAGAAACTGGACTGGGACTCGTAGCAATAATCGTTCAAACTACTACGGATTAGTAACACGTGAACCTGGTAGAAGAAGAGAGCCTAGTCCTTAACCCACGTTGAATGAGAAGAGAATGACTCAGATCAGAGGCATAGGGTAAAGGAGTAAAAGAACCTTACGTTCCCAACCACAATCAATTCCCTTACATATAACTAAAGCATTTCTAGACTTGACATCGACCAGTTTGGCTCAATGAACCTACAGGCAGTCCGGCTCTGATGCCAACGCTGTCAGGACCCCGTTCTAAGCCACATCGATCTAGCCGGTAACACCTCATATCACTTTGCGGCCTCACGCACGGTTTTCCACGGGTGTCGCCTTACCATGGCCCGGGACCGTTTGCGCCTTTTGGCTCGCGTATATGACAATGTCGCTAGCATCCATATGACCGAGAACCCGGGCCGACATGGCTAGTCGTGAACCCAAAGCGGCACAGACCTATGGAGACAGGCATACATGAATCACATCGAACATGTCGGTCATCAACGAGTGATTCCGGGCTGTAGCACTGGGCTAACAGGACTCCGGGGATCCCGGGCTGTAGCAGGCTAGACAGGACTCCGGAGATCACCGCGTGACATTTCCCCGAAGGGACAGACATAGGGACGAAGTGAAACACATGCCGGCCTGTCAAGTGTCCTGAGGAGTAGTGCTGGGCTAGCAGGACTCCGGTGAACCGGGCTATAGCGGACTACTATGGCTCGAGGAACACTAGACTACATTTCCCCATAAGAAAGGCTGCGAAGGACAAACAACTAGATTGTCGGATCCCACCCATACCAAGCATTTCAGTCATACACATAATATGCCCGATATGAGTACATACAACATGGCATCACAACAAAACTCTACAACTCAAGTACTTTATTTAAAGGCTCCAGGGAGCCATACATAACATATTCATACAGATAGGGGTCACATGACCCGACACTCAAGTCATACAGTCATACAAGCACATGCGGAAGCAACTAGTCTGAGTATAGACTCTAGAAAGAAAGAAGGCTTCTCAAAACCTGTCTGTCTACATAGGGCCCTCCATGGCCTGGATCACCACCTAGGTGGCTAGTCACTCGTCGACGTCAAGGTCTATGTAAAACCCATCGGAGGGGGCAGTGTTGTCGTCTGAAAACAATAAATAAGCAAACATGAGTACAAAGGTACTCAGCAAGTCTTACATCAGAACCTACTATACATGCTCATTCTCAAGAAGGTGGTGGGGTTTATGCAGCAAGCCAGCTTTGACTCTTGGCTAAGCTATCCTACGGAACCTCTTTAGTAAAATAGTTTTCGCACATGAGTCCACTACTCACCCACACAATACTCCATCGTGGATCCTCCCTCGTATCCTGCGAGAGGGCCATCCTCGGTACTCACACTTATCTTGAGTCTTTTAGTAGTATCCATTAACTTGTCTATGAACTGTATAGGCAACCAAGTAGTCCTTTACCGTGGACGCGGCTATTCGAATAGTTTTATACCCTGCAGGGGTGTACTTCGTCATACACGCTTCCACCGCTTACCGCCGTCTACACGACATGTACTCGGCAACCTTCAAGCGGAAGCCCGGCGAGGGTGTCGGCCACGGCCTACCTAAACACCTAAGCCCCTAGTCCAGGTTATCGCCTATCCAGGTTCCATCCGCAGGGAGTCCCGCCAAGATTTCCACATACGGCCCCGAACGATGTGAACAGGGTTCCCGAGACACCAAACGGGTGACTCGGTACACCCGGCCACGGTGTATCTACCGCAACATAGCCCACCCCTAGGGTCAGCGCTACGCACGGCCGCCAACACATATCCTACAAACACCAGAAACTATTTGCAACTCCTGGACAGAGTACTAGGGTGGCTAAGAAGCCGAGAGGGTCAATTAAGGATCCCAATGCACGGTAGTAGCTGAATCTTAAATCACACATACAGATCTCAGTTCTTAGGGGTGGCCTCAATGAAACAACCCACCATGTACTCCTACATGGCCTCTCATCAATACCTTTACCAAATCATGTTCAACACATCCCACATATTACTGACATGAGCATTTCACTCTAGCCCATCACACAGATGAACCAGACCTGACACAACTCTAAGCATAGCAGGCATAGCAAGGTAGGAATCACAAAACATGGCTCAATCAACTCCTACACATGCTAGTGGGTTTCATCTAGTTACTGTGGCAATGACAGGTCATGCAGAGGATAAGGGTTCAACTACCGTAGCACACAGCAGTTTGAATCGTGTTGTCTTAATGCAGTAAACAAGAGCAGGAGCGAGAACATGGGTTGTATCGGAATGATCAATGGTTGCTTGCCTGATGGAGTGGTAACGGGATACTGCCCTTCAGTTGGATACTCGTGAATATCCTCGGAGGCACAACCTACCACGAAGAACACAACCGAGCACAATCAACACATGACGATATGCAACAATATGATGCATGCTATGACATGGTAATATGAATGTGTTTTGGCCTAATGCAAGCTAAAACAGAAAGGGGTGAACTCATTTGAATCCAAGATTCAAATATTAGCTCATTAATTATTGCATTTATAGGGCATTTCCTTATTCATCTTAAACAATAGGGTAAACTTGTTTTGTCATGCATGAAACCATTACAGATGGATAGATTGAATTTTTCTGATAATTTTCCATATATAATTTGTCTCATTTGGAGTTATGGTTGAATTTCTATGAATTTTTGAAGTTTAGGCAATTTTCTGGAATTTTCTATATAAAATTAAATCCAGAAAAGAGTTACTGCATCAGTCTTGCGTCAGCATGACGTCAGCAAGTCAAAGGCACGGTCTAGCTCAAACCCGACCAGTGGGGTCCACTGGTCAGTTACCCTAGCTGGTTTCTGTGGCTGACGTGTGGGACCAGGTCAACGGTGACGTGGCAAAGTCAAAATGACAGGTGGGGCCCTCCTGAGACCGGTGCTAATCTAACAGAGTAGTTAACTAACTAATTAGGCACTAGGGCCCACATGGCAGTGGCTCTACAGGGGTTGGTTAGTGGGATAATTAACCGTTAATGACGGCCACGCCAGCTACCGGCGTTTAGCCGCCGGCGACCTCAGATCGCGGCGGCGTCCGCGTCGGGATTGCGCTACAGGCGATGGTTTGGCACGCTGGGGGCACTAGGGAGGAGCTCTTGCTCGTCCGCATCCAAAGGAACGGACGGGAGGCCGCGAGGTGGCCGGAGCTGAGCACAGCGTCGACCTCGGCGGCGGCCGGAGTTCGGGCAAGGTCGGGGTTGGCACTAGGGGGCATAGCAGGTCGAACGGGTGGGCGCGCCCAGCTCCTGGAAGCGTGCTGAGCACAGCAGTGGGCTCGGCTTCGAGCTACCGTGGCTCTAGCCACGACGGCGTCGAGGCTCAGCGGCGGCGAGCTTCGGGTGCTCGCGGGGCAGCAGCTACGGGGCGGAAACGACGGCGTGGTTAAGGGGGAAAGGATCGGGAGCTCACAGCGGTGCCGTAGGGATGGCTAGCGGGCTCGGGGACGTCCTTGATGGTGCGAATCGACGGCGAGGAGCTCGGGTGCCCGAGGTTGAAGATGACCATGACGGCAATGAAATAGGGCCTCCTGGCGTCTTCTAGCTCGATTGGGAGGACGAGGAGGCTTCGGGGGTGCTTCTGGACTCGGCGGAAGGGTGAGGGGAGCACGAGGGCTACGTCTACGGCGTACGGCGGCGACGAGCTCCGCTCGGTGGAAGAGAGAGGGAGCCAGAGGAGAGAATGGGGACGAGAGAGTGAGTGAGAGGGGTTCCAGGGCTGCGTGGCGCTCGTCTAGAGGGGTCGGGAAGCAGGAGGTGGCCAGGCAGGGTGGAGGTGGCGCGCACGCGTGCTGGCGGGCGTCGAGCACATGCCCATGTCCTTCTGTCCGAGGAGGGAGACGACAGGGGGCAGCGGTGGTGGGCTGGGCCGCCAGCGGGAGTTGGGCCAGGTAGGGTCCAGGTAAGTGGCCCAGTGGCCTTCCCTCTTTTATTTATTTCTGTTTTCTATTTCTGTTATTTTGTTTTGATTTAGTTTAAATACTAAATCATTTTATAAAATCCTGAAAATATTCATGGACACTTGCTGAATTATTTCAGTGGCCCAAAAAATAGTTCCAACATTATTTGAGCATTTGAATTATTTCATAGCAATTAAATGCCCAAATTCAAATATTTATGAATTAAATCAGTGACCTTCTGTTGACCTAGAAAAATGTGCACCTATTTTCCCAAAGGTTCTAACCCAAGGCAAAGAGGGTGAGCATTTTAGAAGGGCATTTCAAGTTCATTGAATTTATTTTTAGTAAACCCTAGTTGATTTCAGGGGGGGTGCTGGGGGTTCTGCTTTCCCCATTTCAAGTTTCTGATGAAAGTAAACATGATGCACACTCTAATGCATGGTCTAGCTAGGGTGTGACACACGGTCCATGTCAAACCTGACCAGTGGGGTCCACTGGTCAGTGTCACGGGGCTAGCTAGAGTCACTGACATGTGGGGCCGGTCAAAGGCCACGTCAGCAAGGTCAAAGCTGACGCGTGGGTCCCGCGGGGTTAGATTAGTTCTAACTAATTTCATTAGCTGACTAATTAAACCGGTGGGGCCCGTGTGTAACTGGGTCAGCGGGGTTAATTAGTGGAGATGTTAGCGGCTAATGACGTTGACCGTCAGCACGCCGGAGTTTTGGCCGGCGGCAACCTCAGACGGCGGCGGCGTCCGCCGGAGTTGCGCCAGAGGCGACGGAACGACGCGTCGAGGACAACAGGAGGTAGCCCGTGCCCGCGCGCATCTAGGGGAACCAACGGAAGGGCGCGGGGTGGCCGGAGTTCGCCGGAATGGAGCTCGCGGCGGTGGCCGGAGTTCGGACGCCAATGAAAACGACGACACCGTGCACGGAAGGATCAACGGGTAGCACCTACGCGTTCTGCAGGCTCTCACAAAGCCAACGGGCATATGTACGGGGCCGATTGGCCACCGGAGCCTCATCGGCGACGAGTTCGTGCGGCGATGTGCTTCGGGCGTCATGGAAAGCAGTGCTACAGCAAGCGCTAGGCCGCGGGGTTAGGGGGAAACGACGGAGGAGCTCACTGGGAGGTCAAAGCGCACCTCAGTGGGCTTGGGGACGACCTGGAGACGGAGAATCGGGGCCGGCGATCTTCCGTGCCCGTCGGTGAAGACGACGGTGATGGCGTCACTGCAGGGCTCCCGGTGTCGCTTGGAGCAGTGAGGAGGAAGAGTAGGTCGAGGCGGAGCTTTAGGAGGCGTCGAGGAGGCGAGGCGGTGGCTGTGGCCGCGGCGAACGGCGTTGGTAGCGACGGGCGCGTTCGGACGAACGCGAGCGAGAGAGACAAAGGAGGGAGGGCGCTTGAGGGAGAGAGGAGAGGAGTGCAGGGGTCCAGGGGGTGTCATGGCGTTCGGGGTAGCCTCCAGCAGCGGCGAGCAACCAGGAGGTGGCCGGACGCGTGCTCGTGCGCGCCGGCCACGCGCTCGTCCTCCTGGCAAGGGGGAAGACGACAGGGAGGAGCCCCTGGTGGGCTGGGCCGTCTCATGGGCCGCACAGGTAAGTGGCCAGGTTGGTTTTTCTCTCTCTGTTGTTTTATTTCTATTTTTCTTTTGTTCTGTAAGTTTGTGGCATTACTAAAAATATCTAAGCACTTTCAAAAATCACCAAACTGTGCATGCCCAATGTTTAGAAAATCTCAAACATGGAACAGTTTGGTTTGGGATTATTTGGGCATTTTAAATATTTTATAGGATTTAAATGCTCAAATGCAAATACTGTAAGATTTAATTCAGTGACCCCCAATTGACCTAGAAAAATGTGCAATATTTTTGGCAGAGGTTCAAGACCAATCCAAAGATGATAAACATTTTAGAGGGGCATTTTGGGTTCAGTGAAATGATTTTTTTATTTGGACCCTAGTTGAGTTTCATTTGTTGCTAGGGTTTATCAGCCCCCATTTCAAAATTAAAAGAAATTGAAATTGATGCATGATGCAATGCCACTAATTACTAGAAGATTTCTAGGGCTGTGACACTAACCCACAGGTCTTTTCCCAGGATATTACCTCACTCTTCTAATTTTCCCGGAGCTATCATAAATTCTTTTTGAAGTTTGACATAAGAATGAATCATCATCAGTCAAATGTCTTTCCCCAAGATCTTTCAAACTCTTTTCATTGTTGGCTCAACCTCTTCGCTTTCATTCTCTCGGGGTCTCTCATCAATTATCATGGTGTTGTTTCTCATCATCATTCTCGAATTGTGAATACCGAAGAAGAGTTTTTCCTCCATATCTTGTTCGTTCTCTCAGAGATGCGTGATTCTAGCTTGTTGCCATCCTCTCATAATTGTTTCAATTGTGAAAATTCTTTTTCACCCATCCGGAGTAATTCAGGAGTCTTTTTCAGTTTGATTCTCCGGAGCCCATCATCTCAGAATTATTCGTTCTCAGCTGTCAGCTCTCCTTCTCTAAATCTTATCGGTGCGTCTTCCAAGTATTCTCTTCCTAGCTCGGGATCTCTTCGTTTCATTTGTATCTAAATTCTCTCAAGCATCTTCGTTCATTTGCAAATTCTTCCTGGTGTTTCATTATCTTTTATTCGGTCTTTTTCAATTCTGACGGTGATTCGTTCAAGATTTCTCTTCCTTCTTTATATTATCAATTCATTCATTGTTTCAATCCTACCGCTGGTTTGTTGAAGACCTTCTCAGTTTACGCTATATCTCTCATCAATCCTTTCCAACGGGAATAAGTAGTATGCCAAATCCATTGTTTGTCATCAATTTAATTGATGAAGGATAAGCATAATGTAATTCTTATTCTTGTTTCATCGGGTAAATTCAATATCTTACTTCGGAGGTTCATCATATCATATTCTCGGTTTGAGTTGCTTTATCTTTTCTCCCGGAGTTCAAAATATTCCACTTTACCTCATCACAAAGCTTCATCCAATCATTGCAAGGCTTCACCTTGTGTTTTTTAACCTCCATTTCCTTCTGTTTGATCATCCTTTTGTTACCGGAGTTCTTAATGAAGATTCTACATGATGGTTCATCAAGGATTTTATCCCTTCTCGAAGTTTTCATCGAGATTCTTTTCTAAGGAGCTCAAGTATTCTTCATCTTGCAATCCGGAGTGCAATTCTTCCTTCCGTATCAATAGAGGTGGTATTATGTCATTCTTGATAATTTGAGTTCATGTTCCATGTTTCACATGTTGTTAAGAATGAGATATTTTAAATCCATCAATCTGTTCATTGCAGCTACCTTGGATTATATTCCACCTAAAGCCTTCCCTAAGGATTGTTTCTATCATGGTGTTTATAATTGACCCGAGTTCTTCACTTATCCTCCCGGTGAAATAAGTTTCTCGTTTCCTTGTTCATATCAATCCAATCTTTTTCCGTGAGTGTCAAGTTGTCACCTCATAATGTTGAGATACCTTTTATAAGCCCATATCAAGTTTATCCTTTTCTTTGTTGGTTTTCCAACAACTCCATTTGACGCTTCTCCTAAAGATGCTTTTTCAAGCTCTTTGAGGCAGAAGATGTGGTTTTCTCCCCCGTTCTTTTGATTCCATTCTTACATTCATCCTGGAGGCATTGTATTGTTGCTATATTCACCCATCATCTCGTTTTGTCAAAGATCATGTTCTTTTCGTGCTTATCCTTTTAACCGAAGTGTTGTGCCCTCTGCTCAAGCTCTTTTCATCTTATCAAGTTTCATATCACTTTTCAACCGAAGTGCTGCCCAAATTTGTTCTTTTTGTACCTCTTTTCTAACGAAGTGTTTTCAACTTCGTTCATCTCCGTTGTATTCTTTTCTCGAAATGGCTTAACCTTTTCAAGGTTCTTTGGTTTCACTCGTTTGCCAAAGAAGCAACTTAGTTTTACCTCTTCTCTTTCTCTTCCGTTTTCCCTCCGGTGCCATTCTAGATCTCGGGACGAGATCCACTTGTAGTGGTGGAGTGTTGTGACGCCCCAAGACCGGAGCTTCAGATGTCTTCCAGGGTTTCCGGGTTTCGTTGTGTGATTTGTTTCGTCTGTTGCATTCTTCTTTGCATTGTGTGCATTGCATCATGTCATCATGCCATCATGTCATTTCTTTTTCTTAACTCAACTAAATAAATTGCATGGATCTTCGGTCCATTTAAATCAAGGGAACTCACATGGTGATTTCTCTATATAACATATCCTCCCAATATTTTAGGGAGCTATTATAAAGTATTCCATTAATTTGGAATTATCCGCAACCCACTTGCTAGATAAATCCTTGACCTTTCCTTCTTCCGGTTTTCGACTCTCAACTTTGTCGATAATTCTTTTACCTTATTCCGGAGCTCCACCAAAAACATCAACATTTTTTTGGACCTCCCTATCACCTACTTCCTATGCAAAACCATTTGAATTTAGAGTTCGTTTCAAACTTCACCCATGTGTTCATTTCCATTTTTCTTGGATCGGGCTCATTTTTGTGACTCTGAGAAAATTTACTTCATGTCCAAACTCCACTGCAATCCACCTCGGCCTTTCTTCAAGTTTCTTTTCTTTTATATAGTTTAAAAATGAGGGAGAGAGAGAGGTTAGCCAGCAGGCCTCTCTAGGCCCAATCCTCCACCCAGCTGGGCCTCCCAACTCACGCCGGCCCATCTATTTCCTGGCCCAGCCGACCCCTTGCTAACCCTAGCGCATCTCTCCTCTCTCCCATGTCTTCCCTCGCGCCGCCAAAAGCCCCCACGCCCGACACCCATCTCATCGATCTCCACCGTCTCCTCTGCCTGATTCCATCTCCCTGATCCCCTCGTTTTCTCCCTCGACAATGCCCTTCCTTCTCCCCCGCGCCGCCATCGCCTCCCTTCGCCGTTGTGCCACCTCACTGTCCAAGATGATGTAGCCATCTCCTCCTGCTCGCTCCTCCCTCCATGACCCCGTCACCTGCGTCGGTGCTCCCCTGCATCTGCGCCGAGGTGCTGCCTCCTTTCCTCGAGTTCCCGAGGTCTAGCGAGATGCCGCCAAGCTTTGCTCCGGCGACCAAGATGAACGGGAATCGCACCGGAGCTCCTTCTCTACGCCCTCTCCTGGAGCTGCTCGCTACTGCTGCTCTTCATCGAGGTGCAAGTCCCGCCATGGTTGCTGCTCTGCTCCTGCCCCGCGGGTCGCCTCTGCCTCGACCCCGCGCCCTCGACTCCGGCGACCATCGTTGCTCCATGCACCCCGGCCATCTTCATGCGCCCCTCACGCCTCTGCCTCGCCTTTACGCCTCCGCATCGACGCGCCTCCTCCTCGTCGCCCCATAGCCTGACGCCTTGGATGCTCGCGTCCGCGACCTTGCAGCAGGCCGCCGCCGCGACTTCGTACCTCCTTCCGCAATGATGAGCACCCGGAGCTCTAGGTCCACGGCCCTGTTGCCTTCGGTTGCGGCTGGGTTTCTTTCGGCCTTTTGAACATCGCCCCTGTTTTGCTGCCAAGTACCTATTTGACCACTACGAGGAACGCCTCTGCACCCCGGCTTCTCTATGGGCTTTTGTCCGTCATCACTTGTCACCCAAGGCCCCTTGTGTTGCTTAGTTTTGGACCACCAAAACCGGCAAGATCGACTACATGGACGCCAAGTACCCTGGACCGCCAAATTCGTCCACCGCCGTCAAGTGAACAGCTACTGCCGCCGAAGACCCGGGCTGCAAAAATGCCAAGTACCTCTTCGTAACGACCTTGTACTACTACCATCTCTGAAGAACCATGTACTCGAACCATCAAGTTCCACTACCGTCATGAGTACCACTACCGTCGACCCCGAAGGACTTGGATTCACCAAGTTCCTCTTCGACACTGTGTACCACTACTGCCGCCCGGACTTCTACAGAACGTGTACCACAACCATTGCCGCAGACCCGTGAACGACTACCGATGACCCTCCAAGTTCGTCCACGATTGCTATGTACCACTACCATCGACGTGAACCACTACTTCCCTCGACGAGCCGTGAACGACTACTTCCTCTACGAACCGATCCGCTTCGAAACGCACGCTTCGAAGGTATAACCGCCGAGAACGACCATCCGAGAACAAAGGCATGTGTTGTATGAGTTGCACCCTATGTTTGCACCGTGTTTGAGTTGTCACTTGCTCGGTCCTCCTCGTTTGCCGATAACCCGTGGGAACCCGGTAACCGGGAGCACCCCACTGTTCATCGCATGACCTGCTCCCATCACACTCTCTTTTGCATCGGCGTCTCAATCGAGTTACCGGTACCCGGAATGTTGCCATGGTATCATTTTCATTATCGCCTCCATGGTACCCCTTTCATTCCGTCATGGCGACCAAATGCTTCATATCATGTTCATGTCAACTTTTAACAAAAATTGCGTAAACTTGAACATGTCATCTGCATCATGTTAACAACATTAAGAATGTTTAAATTGTTGTAGCAATAAATTACTAATGCATATGGGGATTTACCGGATTCGTTGTTTGTTATATCCGGCCCCATTTAAATTGTTTAGATGGTGTAATTTGGTTATGCTTCACCTCTTTCCATGTTAACCAACATTTAATATTGTTCGGTACCTAACCGGGAGTGAACTAAATAATTGATGTGGTGTTTCGCCAATATGCAACCCGTTGCATATTTAGCTCCACTTAATTTGTAGTTTTGGTTGTTGCACTTTGCCATGTCATGCATTTTTAAACCGGACAGGCATCATACTTGGTTGTCCATCATGCCATGCTTATGTGATGCTTGTTTACCATGTTGTTTGCTTCTTTCCGGTGTTGCTTCTTCGGATTAGTTCCGTTAACGTCGTGTTTGTGAGGACCCGTTCGACTACGTCCGTTTGTCTTCTTCACGGACTCGTTCTTCTTCCTTGCGGGATCTCAGGCAAGATGACCATACCCTCGAAATCACTTCTATCTTTGCTTGCTAGTTGCTCGCTCTTTTGCTATGCCTATGCTGCGATACCTATCACTTTCTTATCATGCCTCCTATATTGTTAAGCCAAGCCTCTAACCCACCTTGTCCTAGCAAACCGTTGTTTGGCCATGTTACCGCTTTGCTCAGCCCCTCTTATAGCGTTGTTAGTTGCAGGTGAAGATTGGAGTTGTTCCATGTTTGGAACACGGATATTTTGTTGGGATATCACAATATCTCTTATTTAATTAATGCACCTATATACTTGGTAAAGGGTGGAAGGCTCGGCCTTATGCCTGGTGTTTTGTTCCACTCTTGCCACCCTAGTTTCTGTCATATCGGTGTTATGTTCCCGGATTTTGCGTTCCTTACATGGTTGGGTTATAATGGGAACCTCTTGACATTTTGCTTCGAATAAAACTCCCTATTTTTGGTTTTACCATTCGGCACCTATCCTCTTTTTCCCTTGGGTTAGGCCAGCCCAAGGGTCATCTTTATTTTAACCCCCCCCCCCGGGGTTAATGCTTGTCTAAGTGTTGGTCCAAACTAGAGCCCCTTGCAGCGCCACCTCGGGGAAACTTGGGGGCTGGTTTTAGTTGTACGGATTGCTTATCCAGTGTTGCCCTGAGAACGAGATATGTGCAGCTCCTATCGGGATGTCGGCGCATCGGGCGGTCTTGCTGGACTTGCTTTACCATTGTCGAGGATGTCTTGTAACCGGGATGCCGAGTCTGATCGGATTGTCTTGGGAGAAGGAATATCCTTCGTTGACCGTGAGAGCTTGTGATGAGCTAAGTTTGGACACCCCTGCAGGGTTTTGAACTTTCGAAAGCCGTGCCCGCGGTTATGGGAAGATGGGAATTTGTTAATGTCCGGTTGTAGAAAACCTGAAGTTGATCTTAATTAAAATACATCAACCGCGTGTGTTACCGTGATGGTCTCTTCTCGGAGAAGTCCGGGAAGTGAACACAGTGTTGGAGTAATGCTTGACGTAGGTTGGTCTAGGATAACTTCTTGATCATAGTTGTTCGACCGTGCCTTTGCCTCCTCTTCTCGCTCTCATTTGCGTATGTTAGCCACCAAATATGCTAGTCGCTTGCTGCAGCTCCACCTCATACCTTTTACCCTACCTATAAGCTTAAATTGTCTTGATCGCGAGGGTGTGAGATTGCTCAGTCCCCATGACTCACGATTTACTTCCAAAACCAGCTTGCAGCTGCCGATGATAACATGCAGGTGACGCAACCGAGCTCAAGGAGGAGCTTGATGAAGATCGTGTTTGTTATGTTGTTTCCGTTTCCAGTTGATCAGTAGTGGAGCCCAGTTGGGCCGATCGGGGGTCTATGTAGCTTTTGGGGTAGTCTTCTTTTATTTTGGTTCCGTAGTCGGACCTTGATTGTATCTAGATGTTGTAATGCTTTATTCATGTATTGTGTGAAGTGGCATTGTAAGCCAGCTATGTATCTCTTTCCCTTATGTATTACATGGGTTGTGTGAAGATTACCTCACTTGCGACATTGCTTACAATGAGGTTATGCCTCTAAGTTGTGCTTCAACACGTGGGAGATATAGCCGCATCGTGGGCGTTACATCCAGCCTTCCACACCACGGGGTCATGTTCAACGACCCCTCCACGGGCACCCCTCCACCGTCTGTTGTTCATCCAGCCCTCCACACCATGGGGTCATGTTCATCCAGAGGCAACACCACCGCTCACTGTTCATCCACCCCCCCCCCCCCCCCCGCACAACGCTCACTGTTCATCCAATCGATCGGCTTCAGTTAGCAGCAGTAGCGAAGGAATCGCTCGATCGGGTTCAGTTAACAGCCATCGATCGACTGCTCGGGTTCAGTAACGCGTAGCCTGCAGTGCAATCGCTCGGGTTCAGTTAGAGCCCAACGCCTTGCTCGGGTTCAGTTAGAGCCAACGCCTCGCACACACGCGCGTACGTGTACGAGAGAAACGCGGATCTCTCGGCCCCTGACCTCCCACCGTAACCGGGAACTCCCTGAAATTTTCCTCGCCCTCCCTTCTACCACGGTTTTTTCCGCCATCGACGGCCCAAAGAATGTCATGTAGCTGCGTCTCCGGCCCGCCCAGGACGAAAAGCCCATTTTCTGTCATAGAAGTAGGAGCCCACCACATCTATGGTGATACCGGGTTTTGTCACAATTATCATCATAGAAGTGTCATATGTATGACAGAAAAAAAATTCATTCGGCCCAAAATGTCACGGATGTGTCTTTTTTGTAGTGATTCTATTCCACCTATAGTGTTATATGCATGGCTCACGCTCATGTATTGCATGAAAGTTGAAAAAGCTTACGAACATTAAAAGTATGAACCAATTCATTGGCTTGTCATCGGTCTCATGCATGATAAATACTTTGTGTTATGAAGATAGAGCATGACAAGATTATATGATTTTGTAGGGATAACTTTCTTTAGCCATGATATTTTGAGAAAACATGATTGATTTTTAGTATGCTTGAAGTATTATGGTTTTTATGTCAATATTAAACTATTATTTTAAATCTTATGGATCTGAATATTCATACCACATAAAGAAAGATTACATGATAAACATGTTAGGTAGCATTCCACATCAAAAATTATGTTTTTATCATTTACCTACTCGAGGACAAGCAGGAATTAAGCTTGGGGATGCTTGAGATGTCTCCAATGTATCTATAATTTTTGATTGTTCCAAGCTATTATATTATCCATCTTGGATGTTTTATATGCATTATTATGCTATTTTATATAATTTTTTGGGACTAACCTATTAACCTAGTGCCAAGTACCAGTTGCTGTTTTTTTCCTTGTTTTTGTCTTTTACAGAAAATCAATACCAAATGGAATCCAAACAGAATGAAACTTTTTGACGATTTTTCTTGGACAAGAAGACACCTAGGAAGCTTTAGGAGGAGGCCAGAAGGGACACAGGTGATCCACAAGCTCACCATGCGCGCCCAGGGGGCGCCCTATGAGCTTGTGGGCCCATCGTGGGTCCTCTAACCCTAATCTCAGCTCCATAAATATCCAATTATTCCCCGTATACTTGGGGGAACAAAAAATACTTTTCCACCGCCGCAAGTTTCTGTCCTCGCGAGATCCCATCTGGAGACCTGTTCTGGTACTCTGCCGGAGGGGTTTTCGATCATAGAGGGCCTCTACCTTAACATTGTGGCCCTTCTAATGATGTGTGAGTAGTTTAACAAAGACCTACGGGTCCATAGCTAGTAGCTAGATGGCTTATTCTCTCTCTTTGATCTTCAATACAATGTTCTCCTCGATGTTCTTGGAGATCTATTCGATGTAATCTTCTTTTGCGGTGTGTTTATTGAGATCCGATGAATTGTGGGTTTATGATCAGATTATCTATGAATATTATTCGAGTCTTCATTGAACTCTTTTATGAATGATTAAGATAGCTTTGTATTTCTCTCCGATCTATTGATTTGGTTTGGCCAACTAGATTGATTTTTCTTGCAATGCAAGAGGTGCTTTGTAATGGATCCAATCTTGCGGTGCTCAATCCCATTGATAGAAAGGGACATGACACGTATTTGTATTGTTGCTATTAAGGATAAAAAGGTGCGTTTTATTCATATTGACTTGATCTATCCCTCTACATCATATCATCTTGCTTAAGGCATTACTTTGTTCTTGTAAACTTAATGCACTAGATGCATGTTGGATAGCGGTCGATGTGTGGAGTAATAGTAATAGATGCAGGCAAGAGTCAGTCTATTTGTCACGGTCGTGATGCATGTATTCATGATTGCCTTAGATATTATCATAATTATTTTCTTTTTTATCAATTGCTCAAGAGTAATTTGTTTACCCACTATATGTGTTCTTTCAAGAGAGAAGCCTCTAGTGAAAACTATGCCCCCCGGGTCTATTCTTATCATATTATTTTCATATCTGTAAAACCAAAACCCCAAAAATATCTTGCTGCAATTTATTTACCTTTACTTTATTTTATGCTTTTATTTATCTCTTATACCTATCCCTATCAGATCTCATCCTTGCAAGTAACTATGAAGGGATTGACAACGCCTTTATCGCGTTGGGTGCAAGTATTTGTTTGTTTGTGTATGTGCTATCACTGTAGACTTGTGTGTTCCTCCTACTGGAGTGATACCTTGGTTCTTAACTAGGGGAAATACTCATCTCTACTTTGCTGCATCACCCTTTGCTCTTTAAGGGACAAACCAATGTAAGCTCAGGAAGTAGCAGCAACTAGCATAGCACTAAACACTTGGTTCATCGCCGCTAAGTATAGCAGCAACGGTTCCTATGGCCTAGGCGTGACTAAGGTTGGTGCAGAAGATAGGTACCTTTTTAGATCTTTCAGCGCATCCTCCTCTTCCGGAGCCCATTTTACTGGACTTGCCTTTTTCAATATCTTCAAAAATGGTAGGGCGTGCTTAGCAGATCTTGAAATGAACCTACTCAGAGCTATGACACAACTGGCAAGGTGCTGCACATCCTTGACGGCTTTAGGTGCTTGAATCTGGTCAATGGCTTTGATATCGTCGGGGTTTGCTTCAATTCCACGTTGGGACACCAAACACACACCTCTCATGGTTAAGCTTCCAGTTGATCTTGCGCAAGTTCGCGAATGTTTCTTCTAAATCTTCAATGAGGGTAGATTTGTCCTTGGTTTTGACTACTATATCATCCATATATGCTTCCACATTCCTGTGTATCTGGGGTTCAAAACCGATCTGGACTGCTCTTGCGAACATTGAACCAGTGCTCTTTAGTCTGAAAGGCATGCTACAAAGCAATACCTGCCACATGGAGTAATGAATGTGGTTTTCTCCTCATCTACTTTTGACATAAATATCTGATGATACCCGGAGTATGCATCCAGAAATGATAGAAAATTACAGCCAGCAGTGGAGTCCATAATATGATCAATGTGTAGCAAGGGGAAAGGATCCTTGGGACATGCTTTGTTGATATTAGTATAATCAATGCAAAGTCTGCATGTCATGGGAAACCACGGCCACCTATGGAACCATAGGGCCCCTTGCTTGTTCGGTAGGGGACGTCGCATTGCACAAAGAGCAAACGAGCATGGGGCAGCATAGCAGAGATTACACAGGCAATTTTACCCATGTTCGGGCTGCCGTGAGGCATAAAACCCTACTCCTGCTTTGGTGGATTGATGGTGGAAGAGTGGTGGTGGAGCATAGTACACTTGCCCGGCAAGGGCGGAAGTGTCTATGCATGTATGGGTGTGTTTGTTATCCAACCTTCTAATCCTTTCTACGGTTGCCATGGGCCTCCTTTTATAGATTAAGGGGTTACCACAATGGAAAAGTGGTCATTATGCATTGCTTAGATAGCAAACGGTGCTATCATACCTAACTCTGTAGGTTGATAGGGTGCATTAAATGCACCGCTCAAGGTCACATCGTTGCTTGCCTGGCAAACCTTGATGGGCTCGTCTTGCCAGCTTCATGCCTGCTCGCTTGACACGTCGCAGGACAGGTGTCATCTATAGGCATTTCCTGTAAGGAGAGGCCGCCATGTGGCGAATGGCTGCCACTTGGTCACTTTGCGGCTTGACACTGCACTGATTCACGTTGTGGGTCGTGGCGAAGTGGTTGGGTGAGGTGGTTTTGCCTCCGTGAGCCCCGGCAGGCCCTGCCGGGGCGTCGTGGGTGTCTTCTTCCGGGGTGGCCCCGCTCCTGCCGAGCTTGTCTGCCTGGCAAGGGAGGCTTTTCTCCTGATGGTATCTTGTTTCTCTGGCTCGACTTTGGTCCTTTTGATCTGCATGTTGATCCTTAGAATCTCTTGATCTCTTGCATCTTGGCACGACCTTGGCATGTCCGTGCACGAGTCAGGGGAAAATGTACACCCATGTCTGTTTTCCCCGACATAAGCCCCCAGGCCTGAGCAACACGTCTTGGTGCGGCACGTTGGGTTAGGCCCCAAACAATGCATGGACACGTGGCAGGAGAAGGTTGCGCATGCCGGTTTGCCAAGGTGACTATTCAATCCAACGTCCACTCCGCACAATTACTAGGCATCGTGGGGTCATTGGACCGTTGCGGACAAGGTAAAAATGCTAACTTTTTTAAGCGTCGCGCTTCTATTCCGCACTCCTCCCCTTAAAAATAGGGAAAAGCGAAGTGCCACAGGTCACTTGTTGCTCGCTTCGCTCCCGAAAGCCACACGACGGTTCCCCCTTCTCTCCCGTCTACCGCCACCCTTCCTACTATATCCTTTCTCCTTTCTGGGGAGCGGCGCCACCCTGATCTTGGGGAGGCGCCGAATCCTAGCTGGGTCCAACACCGGCCTCTTCGACCTCTTCCTAAAGCAGATGGACAGGGGCAAAGGCATCATGGGACACTTATCTTTTTTCAATCTTAAATCTGTAGGCACTTGCCAAATTTTAATTCAAATAATGTAATCTCTCGAGTCCATGTTTGTGTTCTGTAATGCTTGTACTTGTATTGCCAGCATATTAACAAAAAAGATAAACCTTGCCAGGAACTCGTGCATGTATATGTCCATGCAGAGGTGGGATGCCTACTTAGTGTAAATAGATGAGTTTTCCCCGGCAGGCTATCCTGCCGGCACCCTTTGGCTTGCTGGAGAACTGTGTCTATCGGGCAAGAAATAAGGAGACCAGCCCCCCACCAACTTCCTTCTATGAAAGGCCACTGCGACCATTCTGACCGATGCAACGTTTGAGTCAAGGATGGGAGCACCTAAGTTTCAATAGATTTGCGAGGGTTTCTCATGCACAACTTATAGCTTACAGAACACTAATGGACAAGATGTAGAACTTATCGGTTTGGCTTGCCAAATATCACAAAGTTGGTTCATCTTCCCAACTCCTTGTAGAGGCCAAGTTCACGGCAGGACCCTGCAGCATCATGCAGATGGGAATAATGCAAGATGTGATCCTATCTATATGCATATGCAAATGCTCATGAAATGCTCATGCAGTGCTCTTGGAATGATCATGCATCCATGCAACTTGGTCGGGGCCCCCCAGCGCTTCCTTTATTTTTCTCTTGCACAGGGTCATCGCCCTTGGCTTTGTACAAGGGGTTACATGCAGTTGAGGCAAGGCCTGTACTAAAGGGTGGCTGCCGGGTAGGGCCCGACCGCCATGCCTTACGGGTAGAACTTGCGGAGATGCTCAATATGCCATGACTTTTGCAATTGGATGCCATCTCCGGTCTCCAGATGGACTGTGCCGGGTCTGGTGACTCGTACTACCCGGTAAGGGCCTTCCCACTTCGGCATCAACTTGTTTGTACCCTTGGCGGACTGAACGTGCCTAAGGAGAAGGTCGCCTTCCTCAAAACACCAGGCATGAATCCTATGGCTATGATAGTGACACAGGGCTTGTTGATAGCGTGCATCACGCTTACCAGCCCAGAGACAGTTCTCATCTAGTAACATAGCCTCGTCACACCGGTGCTGATCTTGCGCTACTTCATCGTAGGCAAGCACTCGAGGCGACCCGTAAATGAGTTCTGTGGGGATAATTGCTTTTGCCCCGTAGACTAGGGAGAAGGGAGTTTGCCCGGTAGCTTGATTTGGGATCGTTCTGAGGGACTAGAGAAATACCGGCAGCTCATCGATCCACCGCCTATTGTGCTTCTGCAGTGTATCAAAGGTTCTTGTCTTCAGTCCTTGCAACACTTCAGCATCTGCCCTCTCAGCATGTCCATTGTTTCTACGATGTGCAACAGAGGCAAATGAGATCTTGCATCTGAGGGCATGAACATATTGCATGAAGGTGCGGCTCGTGAACTGGGTGCCTTTGTCGGTAATGATCCTTGTCGGGACTCCAAAATGGCACACCAATTCTTTCAAGAACTTCATTGCTGACTGAGCAGTCACCTTTCTCACGGCAGTCACTTCCGGCCACTTTGTAATCTTTTCGATAGCAACGAACAAGAATTCAAAGCCCCCGATTGCTTGGGGGAAGGGGCCGAGAATATCGAGCCCCAGACCAAAAATTTCCATGATAGAGAGATCATCTAAAGAGGTTGCGCAGGCATGTGGATGTTCTTGGAATGGAACTGGCAAGCTTCACATTTGGTGACTAGCTCGACCGCATCTTGGAGGGTTGTGGGACAATAGAATCCTTGCCGGAATGCTTTCCCAATTAATTCCCTCGATTAAATGTGGGAGCCACACATGCCTTTGTGTATCTCAGCCAGCGGTTCCTTTCCTTCTTCCCGGCAGATGCACTTCAATTTCACACCTCTGGGCCTCCTTCTGTATAGAGTGTGATTGTCAAACTGATATATACTGGCCCTCTCAGCTACTCTCTCAGCTTCATGTTGGTCGCCGGGAAGCTCTCCGGTTTGGAGGAAGTGGACTATGTGCCTTGCCGAAGTTGGAGCCTGGGGCTCGGCAACAAGGACTAACGGCACCTCCTCTAGTGTAGGGGAACATTCCTCGTTCGCGGGGACCATGGGCATGACGCCCGGATAATTAAGCTATGGTAATCACCCACTAATGATGCCATGTCATCATAATTAATTTGCTAAATGTCACTTTGATCCTAACCGAGTTCAAATTCAACATTTAAAGACAAGTCAAGTAATTATTTTCCTCAAACTATAAAACTAAAATGTTCAGATTTCAATATAAATCCCCGTGATCAATTGTCATGTTGAAACCAACATCATTTGACTCATCGGGTAATCCCTAGTAAAATATAAAGTTGTCCAACAACAAATAAAATAGCCATTTCATTTTACACAAATAATTATACAATTCCAATTGACTTGAAACTTTGTGGGCCTCTTGAAAAAAATTGTGCTTGATTTATGTGACAAGTTTTGTTTTCATCAAAACTAAATTGGTATTTATTTAAAAAGCAAAACATGGAGAAAATACAAGTCAGAGAATAAATAAAAACAAAATAAAAATAGAATAAAAACAAGGGGGGACACATGCCACTGTGCACTAGGCCAAGTGAGCAGTGCCTAGCCCAATTATTCCAGCCCACCACGGCCACTGTTGTCTCCCTCCTCTGTTCATAAAGGGGAGGTGGATGCCGGGCAGGCGCCCGTGGCCGCGATGGCCACATGCTGGCCATCCCATGCCTTCCAGTCGCCTCCCTCGAACAGGATAAGGTCCCCTGTGCCCCCTCGTTTGAACCCTAGATCGAATCTTCCGCGTAGTCACCCTCGCTCTCTACTTCACACATCCGAGCAACGCCATGGACGCGCCCCAGTGAAGTTCGCGGCCACCGGTCACCCCGAGCCATGAGGAGGCGTCCGGGAGCTTCGTCATGGTCGTCTCCATCACCACACCGAAGGGCTCGAGCTAGGAGGCCCCGAGCGCTCGCCATTGGTCATCTTCCCCACGTCCGGTCGTCCCTTCCCCGCCCCGGGTCTCCTCCCTCGGCGCTTCCCCGGTCTCCCGAGCACGCCGTCGAGAACCGTTGTGAGGAACTTTCCCGATTCCCCTTGTTTCTCCTTCGATTCAATTTACGTAGTCGCGTGTATGAGCCAGAGTCCGCCATGGCCAAACCTTTGTGTCCGTGTACACGCGCCTGCTGCTGCTTTGCTTGCTGCCTCTGCTCTAGTAAGTTGTTGGTGCCTATTGCTGCTCCGTTGCCCTGCTCACCGCTCGCTGTAGTCGACGCCCCCTGCTTCGGCTACTGTCGTTGCATGCTGTGGCACTGCCTACTGCAACCTCTTCGCATGTGCGCACCCACCATTTGCCCACACCGCGCGCCTGGCCGCACGCTGGCCGTGCCCCGAGCGTGCGAGCACGCCCACCTCCTAGGTGTTGCGCTGCTTCATGCTGCTAGGGCTGGTGGCTACAGCTGCTGGCGTCGTAGCATTGTGTGTGCTCATCTCCCATGCCCCGGCCTGCTGCTTGCACCGTCGCTGCTATGTTGTTGTTGCCGCCGCCTACTAGCGCCCACTGCCGCTCGTGCATGTCAGTGTAGGTCGATGTTGTCCCGCGGTCGCCTCGGCTATGGTTGTAGCCAGGGCCGAGTGCCCATGCATTCGCGTGATGTATGTGTGTGTGGTGTGTGTTCATGTGTGTGGCTGCCTAGTCTACTACCACCTGGGCCGGCCCCTATTGATATTAGGAACTAATCCCCATTAGTGCTAATCCCCCTAAGTTAACTAAATTGACTGATTTGGTCTAGACGTAGTCTATGTCATGTGGGCCTATCTTACTTTTTTTAAAGCCTAATTAAATGTCTGTTTCAATGTCAGGTAGGCCCCACTTGTACTATTCATTGGTTGACCAGTCAATTGTTGACTGAGTCAACCCAGCCCCTGGCCCCACCGGTCATTCATAGTGGGTAGGTGTTGTTGTGTACAAAAGGTATTCACTGTTTTATTTTGATTTAGTAATAAATCTAGAAAATGTTTAAAACTTAGGAAAATCATAGAAAATTATCCGTAGCTCGGATGAAAATACTTTGTACATGAAAGTTCCTCAGAACGACAATACGAATCCGAATACTCACTCTGTTCATCTGCCACGCATCCCTAGCATAGCGAACATGCAACTGTCCCCCTCTGATTCACCTGTCCGAAAATGCCAAACTCCGGGAAAACTTTCCCGGAGGTTTTCCCCCTTCGCCAGTATCGCCTAGTACCGTGTTCGGGCACACCTAGCACCGCTTAATGTCATATCGTGCATCTATGTTGCATTTGTGTGCTTTATATTTACTGTTTCTTCCCCCTCTTCTCTCAGGTAGACCTCGGGACTAACACTGCCACCGAGTACGACTATGCCCTGACGATCAGTACTTTTAGCAGAGCTTCCAGGCAAGCCCCCCACCCTTTCATCATCCCGATATCACCTATTCCATTCTCTCATGCTTGCATTAGATTTTGCTACTGTAATTGATTGATCCTATTCTGATGCATAGCCTACTTTTGTAACCTACTTATTGTTACCTACCTGCTTATCCTAAACTGCTTAGTATAGGTTGGTTAGTGATCCATTAGTGACCCCTGTCGGTGTCAAAACCGGCGGAGCTCGGGTAGGGGGTCCCGAACTGTGCGTCTAGGGTCAATGGTAATAGGAGATAGGGGACACGATGTTTACCTAGGTTCGGGCCCTCTCTATGGAGGTAATACCCTACTTCCTGCTTGATTGATCTTGATGAATATGAGTATTACAAGATTTGATCTACCATGAGATCGTAATGGCTAAAACCCTAGAAGCCTAGCCTATATTATTATGATTGTCTCTGCCTCTATGGACTAAACCCTCCGGTTTATATAGACACCGGAGGGGACTAGGGTTACAGAAAGTCGATTATAGAGAAAGGAATCTTCATATCCGAACGCCGAACTTGCTATCAAGGCCAATGAGAGTCCCATCCGGACACGGGTGAGAGTCTTCAGTCTTGTATCTTCATAGCCCATCAGTCCGGCCCATGTCCAACCGGCCAGACGCCCGAGGACCCCTTAGTCCAGGACTCCCTCAGTAGCCCCTGAACCAGGCTTCAATGACGAGGTGTCCGGTGCACAGATTGTCTTCGGCATTGCAAGGCGGGTTCCTCCTCCGAATACTCCAACACAGTCTTTGAACACAATGAATGTGTCTGGATCTACAAAACAAGTACCACACACCACCGCAAAGAGTATAATATTTCATGAGTCCAATCTGCTGACAACTTTTTCGTAACGTGATATCACGTCCCTGCCAGGTTATTATTTTGAACCGTTTTTCGACATGCCGCTCCATATTTCGAGATGTGGTTTATTGGTACGTCTTGTCAAAGCAGAGATTGTGTCCCCTTATTGTAGGATTTTCATCAATACGGGTATGGATAATCCAACCGCGCCACCAGCACGGCCCCTGGGGAATGGGCGAGTTTTATGGCGAGTGGGGAGGCGCTTGATATTCACTACCTTTATAAGGAGATAAGGATTCACCTCTTTCACCCATGCATTCTCTCTTTCCGCCTACCCACTCTCGAGCTCCAGCACCCAAGTTCTCATCTTTTCCGCCTCAAGAAAGCACTCCGACCATGTTTGGAGCGCAGGGCAAGTGGATGGCCTCCACCATTAGGGAGAAGGACATCACGCAGCTTCTGGAGGCCGGATATTTGGCCAAGGAGGTTGCCCATCGGCTTCCGACCGAGGGACAGATCATCCCTACCCTGAAGCCCCATAAGAGGGTAGTTTTCATCCCCCACTTCGTCCGCGGGCTGGGATTTCCACTCCACCCCTTCGTCCGCAGACTCATGTTCTACTATGGCAGGATTTCCATGATCTGGCCCCAAATTCCTTCCTCACTATCTCAGCATTCATCGTCGTGTGTGAGGCCTTCCTCCGCACCCAACCCCACTTCAGATTGTGGCTGAAGACCTTCAATGTGAAGCCGAAGGTGGTGGGCGGCCAACACGCAAAGTGTGGAGGCGCCATGGTGAGCAAGATGTCCAACGTCCCGTAGCCCAAAGGCACCTTTGTGGAGACCGTCAAGGGGTGGCAGAAGATGTGGTTCTATGTCACGGAGCCCCGCGACACTACGTCGGCCGCGGCTCCCGAATTCAAATCCAGGGCCCCAATGCGGCTTACCTCCTCAAAAGAGAAGGGCCTAGATTGGTCCTCGTCGGACGAGCTAACAGCGCTTCAGACGCGGATCAGGAGCATGATGGACAAGAATGTCAAGCTTGTCGGTGTGATTCAGGTGAGGCTAGTTCGCGGGATCCTTCCATGCCAGAGCCGGGCTTGCCACCTATGGGAGTTCGATCCGGCCGAGCACAAGACCTTGCAACGGTTCTTCAGAACTACGCACGAAGATATCTGGAAGGTTCTCTTCAAGGCCAACGAGATGTGGCCGAAGACAACCGAGGACCGTGGGCACGACCTGGCCCATCCCGCCAGTTCGGTAAGTTTTCCGTGTTTCAAGGTATATCCCTTACTTGCTTACTCAAGGAGGATGTCTGAACATCCCTATTTGTTTTTTTCAGGGTTGGATGAAGAAGGCGGAGCGGATTCAGTGTCCGGCTCCGCTGCCCGAGGAACCAGCCGTCCCGCTTTTGACGAAGATGCTAGTTCCGGCGCCCTACAAGGCGCCGGAGAAGAAGGCCAAGAAGAAGGCCAAGGGGACCAGAGGTGGCCTCCGTCCCAAGGGTACTTCAGACATGGTGTCCGAAGACGCCGAAACTCAGTCCTCCGCCGCCGAAGATGATGATGAGGAGGAGGAGGATGAAGAAAGAAATTCCCCCTTCATGAGCAGGGAAAGAAGTGGGCAGCCTCCACAAATCTGGAGGTGGAGGCGTCCAAGAAGGGAAAGTCTCCCTCGCGGATAGCTCCACGTGGGACGTCGACAGCAGCCTAGAACGACACCCCCGAGATAAGCCCCAGGCCGACGTATTGAGAGACCCTGACGTATTCATATATCAGCCTGTTTACTTTGTAATTTTCACATGTGGAATCATGCACTTACAGTCCGGTTTGTTCCGCCCTCATGCGATCCTCATCTTCGGGGAACTCACTGGACCCGAAGGTGATGGACAGCGGGTCCCTTCCGGTGGCCTCCTCTCCCAGGGCCATGGATGATACCAAGTTGTTGTCCCGAAGGATCCCAGACCAGGGAGAGACGCAAGAGGCCGTCAGGGAGGCGCTAGAGGGCGAGACCACAGCCGCCGGACACATGGGGGAGCAGATCCCCATGGATACTAGTGATGGGGGCCATGTACAATTCGGCCCCCAGCCGAATACGGTCCCGGAGACCTATACGGCTCTGGAATCCGGCAAGCAGCCTCCTTCGTCGGAAGGAGGTGTGCCAATTCTGTCGGTGACCTCAGTCCAACCAGAGGCACCGGATACTCTACTAGAAGCGTTGCGAAGTGCTTCCATCATTGAGGAACACCGTACCCTCATGGGTGCGGTGATTGAGAAGATTCAGTCTGCAAAGAGCGGACTAACCGAAGCCTACGCAAGACTTTTAATAGGCTTTGAGGTAAGCAATGCATTTTGTGAAAAGAAAGTCACAGTATAGATAGTAGCCCCTGAGACTTTGTCCGGTGTTCGGAAAGAAGATCCGTACAGAGGATCAAATAGTTTTTCGCAGGAGACTAACCAGATATGTCTATGTGAATAAGCAAGTGTCGCTACTAGCCGTGACTTCTCATGCTGCCGAAGTTTCCAGACTGAGGCAGAGTCTGGAGCGGGCCGAGGAAGAGCTCGGCCGAGTGAAAAAGCAGCTGGAGGACAAGCAGGGTATGTAATGACCTATTCAGATTTGGCAAGATATGAATTTCTTGTGTTGATCGTATGATAATTTGTAGGAGCGGCATCCGAGGTGGAAACCCTCTAGGCAGCACTGGCCGAAGCCCAGAAGAGGGCGGCAGATGAACAGGTCGTCCGCGAAAAGCACGAGGCCAGGGTCTGTGAGGTCCAGAAGGAGCTATAGGATGCCGTGAAGAAATATGAGTCGTTGGAGTGCAAGAATGCGGATCAAGAGTCTAAACTTGCCAAGGCTCGTCAAAGTGCAGAAGCGGCCCGGGTCGAAGCCCAGGGCGCCCTCCAGGAAATCCAAGAGGCCAAGAAAATTGCGGCGAGTAAGGCTTTTAGTATGCAGAGCAAGTATGTGAAGAAGAGATATCTCTTGCTAACCCGGATTTTGAGTTCTCCACGGGTGTTTGCGGATGTTCCACGCAGTGTTTCTAACGCTGCGGAATTCTTCCGACCCGAAGAGGGGAGCTCGACGGAGAAGCTATTCTGGTCGCAATACCTTGCACTAGAACATCTGGTGCCCTTTAGCAACCAGCTAAAACAGCTGGTTGAGCTGCGTAGGGTGGCCGAACTAGCCCTGAAGGATTTAATAATCCGGCTGTGGCCTGCAGAAGCTATACTCGGCAGCTACTTCGGACTCATGAAGCGGCTGGTCAATGGCTACCCTCGGCTTGACGCCATCAAGTGGTCGGTCTGCATAGAAGGTGTGTGGATGGCCTTCGCCCGTGTCAAGATACAATGGGCGAAGATGGACGCCGTCAAGCTCACGACTGAAGGATGGCCCATGGGCAAGGAGCACCGCACGCCCGAGCGGTATTTTGAAGATGTTCTGAAGGGATCCCACATTGTGGCGGAGCAATGTGCTAAGGACATTATTTTTGAATGAATACATTCATGTTATCCCGTCCTTTATGATGAAAACAAGGCTGATATGTAATATAATGCTTCGCTGCTTATTATTTAAAGTTTTACCTCATGTGCGGCCATTTTATCAAGTCTGAGAGTTGGCCAGTCGTCGGCTTCAGCCCCCACATAGGTAGTACGGGGGTGTTCGGGATGAATCTAAACACTCTTTATCCAAGAATTTGGTCCTTGAAGGAGGTGTTTAGCGCAATGAATCAAGCAATCGGACTCTATGGCTTTACACCCTCACTTAGCCATAGGAGTTTGACAATACAAATTTAGGCGCAGCCCCTAGTATACGAACTAGTGTGATGTAAACACCTGATCGGATGGGAACCAGTTCATCGCATAATGCAGAAAAATCACTAAAGATTTGAAACCTCTGAAGAGCTGACCGGCCCATGCCACATCATGACAGTCTGTTTTCGGCTTTCTCTACTGAGGTGCTCATCCGAATAAACCAGGACACAATCGCAGTACTTCTCCCATTACTACCCTAGCTGATATAGCGGAACGTAAGGTAGTAAGCACAGGAGCCGGGCAACCCAACTATTGACCAAAGACATGATTCGGAGCCAATGCATATAATGCTAAATTCGGGGTGCCGAACTGTACTGGAAAAAGTGTTCGGACTTTGTGTTGGAAATATGCCCTAGAGGCAATAATAAAAGGATTATTATTATATTTCCTTGTTCATGTTGATTGTCTTTTATTAATGCTATAATTGTGTTATCCGGAAATCGTAATACATGTGTGAATACATAGACACCAACATGTCCCTAGTAAGCCTCTAGTTGACTAGCTCGTTGATCAACAGATAGTCATGGTGACTATGGACATTTCATGTCATTGATAATGAGATCACATCATTAGGAGAATGATGTGATGGACAAGACCCAATCCTAAACATAGCACAAGATCGTATAGTTTGTTTGCTAGAGTTTTTCCAATGTCAAGTATCTTTTCCTTAGACCATGAGATCGTGTAACTCCCGGATACCGTAGGAGTGCTTTGGGTGTGCCAAACGTCACAACGTAACTGTGTGACTATAAAGGTACATTACAGGTATCTCCAAAAGTGTCTGTTGGGTTGGCACGAATCGAGACTGGGATTTGTCACTCCGTATGACGGAGAGGTATCTCTGGGCCCACTCGGTAATGCATCATCATAATGAGCTCAAAGTGACCAAGTGTCTGGTCACGGGATCATGCATTACGGTACGAGTAAAGTGACTTGCCGGTAACGAGATTGAACGAGGTATTGGGATACCGACGATCGAATCTCGGGCAAGTAACGTACCGATTGACAAAGGGAATTGTATATGGGGTTGCTTGAATCCTCGACATCATGGTTCATCCGATGATATCATCGAGGAGCATGTGGGAGCCAACATGGGTATCCAAATCCAGCTATTGGTTATTGACCGGAGAGCCATCTCGGTCATGTCTACATGTCTCCCGAACCCGTAGGGTCTACACACTTAAGGTTCGGTGATGCTAGGGTTGTAGAGATATGAATATGCAGTAACCCGAAAGTTGTTCGGAGTCCCGGATGAGATCCCGGACATCACGAGGAGTTCCGGAATGGTCCGGAGGTGAAGAATTATATATAGGAAGTGCAGTTTCGGCCATCGGGAGAGTTTCGGGGGTCACCGGTATTGTACCGGGACCACGGGATGGGTCCTGGGGGTCCACCGGGTGGGGCCACCCATCCCGGAGGGCCCCATGGGCTGAAGTGGGGACGGGAGCCAGCCCATGGTGGGATGGTGCACCCCCCTTGGCCCACCCCCTGCGCCTAGGGTTGGAAACCCTAGGGTGGGGGGCGCCCCACTTGCCTTGGGGGCCACTCCACCCTTGGCCGCCCCCCCCCCCTAGGAGATCCCATCTCCTAGGGCCGGCGCCCCCCCTTGGGGAGCCTATATAAAGGGGGGAGGGAGGGCAGCCACACCATTGACTCTTGGCGCCTCCCTCTCCCCTGCTACACCTCTCCCTCTTGCAGTAGAACGGCGAAGCCCTGCTGCGGTGACTCATGCATCCACCACCACGCCGTCGTGCTGCTGGAGCTTCATCAACCTCTCCTTCCCCCTTGCTGGATCAAGAAGGAGGAGACGTCACGCTGACCGTACGTGTGTTGAACGTGGAGGTGCCGTCCGTTCGGCGCTAGGATCTCCGGTGATTTGGATCACGTCGAGTATGACTCCCTCATCCCCGTTCTCTTGAACGCTTCCGCTCGTGATCTACAAAGGTATGTAGATGCATCCGATCACTCGTTGCTAGATGAACTCATAGATGGATCTTGGTGAAAACGTAGGAAATTTTTTTGTTTTCTGCAACGTTCCCCAACACTTTGTTCCTGTATTATGGGGTGCAATGACACCCCTGGAGGATTAAAGCGTACCAAAGTGTACGGGTGCGATTTGATAAGATTATCAAAAGAGCAAACTAGTGCCTGATACGTCCATTTTGCATCATGCTTTTATATCAATATTATTGCATTATGGGATGTCATTACATGTTATGTCACAATACTTATGCCTATTCTCTCTTATTTTACAAGGTTTACATGAAGAGGGAGAATGCTGGCAGCTGGAATTATGGGCTGGAAAAGGAGCAAATATTAGAGACCTATTCTGCACAGCTCCAAAAGTCTTGAAACTTCACGAAAGTTATTTTTGGAATTAATAAAAAATACTAGCAAAAGAATCCATCAGAGGGGGCCCACACCCTGGCCACGAGGGTGGGGGCGCGCCCTACCGCCCTGGGTGCGCCCCCTAGCTCGTGGGCTCCCTGGCAGGCCTCCGGTGCCCATCTTCTGCTATATGAAGTATTTCGTCCAAGAAAAAATCATCACCATGAGTAGGGCTCCGACGGAGCTGTTCTGCTGGGGAAACTTCCCTTTGGGAGGGGGAAATCATCACCATCGTCATCATCAACGATGCTCTCATCTGGAGGGGGTCAATCTCCACCGCCACGAGTAGGGCTCCGACGGAGCTGTTCTGCTGGGGAAACTTCCCTTTGGGAGGGGGAAATCATCACCATCGTCATCATCAACGATGCTCTCATCTGGAGGGGGTCAATCTCCATCAACATCTTCACCAGCACCATCTCATCTCAAAGCCTAGTTCATCTCTTGTATCCAATCTTTGTATCAAACCTCAGATTGGTACCTATGGGTTGCTAATAGTGTTGATTACTCCCTGTAGTTGATGCTAGTTGGTTTACTTGGTGGAAGATCATATGTTCAGATGCATTATGCATATTAATACCCCTCTAGTTACATTTGTGAGTATGTTCAGAACATGAATATGCTTTGTGAGTAGTTACATTTGTTCCTGAGGACATGGGAGAAGTCTTGCTATAAGTAGTCATGTGAATTTGGTATTCGTTCGATATTTTGATGAGATGTATGTTCTCATCCCTCTAGTGGTGTCATGTGAACGTCGACTACATGACACTTCACCATTGTTTGGGCCTAGAGGGAGGCATTGGGAAGTAATAAGTAGATGATGGGTTGCTAGAGTGACAGAAGCTTAAACCCTAGTTTATGTGTTGCTTCGTAAGGGGCTGATTTGGATCCATATGTTTCATGCTATGGTTAGGTTTACCTTAATACTTCTGTTGTAGTTGCGGATGCTTGCAATAGATGTTAATCATAAGTGGGAAGCTTTTCCAAGTAAGGGAAGTACCCAAGCACCAGTCCACCCACATATCAAATTATCAAAGTACCGAACGTGAATCATATGAGCGTGATGAAAACTAGCTTGACGATAATTCCCGTGTGTCCTCGGGAGCGCTTTCCTTCATATAAGAGTTTGTCCAGGCTTGTCCTTTGCTACAAAAAGGATTGGTTAATCTTGCTGCACCTTATTTACCTTTATCACTTGCTACTCGTTACAAATTACCTTATCACAAAACTATCTGTTACCGATAATTTCAGTGCTTGGAGAGAATGCCTTACTGAAAACTGCTTATCATTTCCTTCTGCTCCTCGTTGGGTTCGACACACTTACTTATCAAAAAGGCTATGATAGATCCCCTACACTTGTGGGTCATCAAGACTCTTTTCTGGCGCCGTTGCTGGGGAGTGAAGCGCCTTTGGTAGGTGGAATTTGGTAAGGAAAATTTTATTTAGTGTGCTGAAATTTACTGTCACTTGTTAATATGGAACATAATCCTTTGAGGGGCTTGTTCGGGGTATCTTCACCCCGACCAGTAGAGCAAAGAGTTGCTCCTCAACCTACTGAACCTACTGAAAATGTTTACTTTGAAATTCCTTTTGGTATGATAAAGAAACTGCTAGCTAATCCTTTTGCAGGAGATGAAACATTGCATCCCGATTTACACTTAATCTATGTGGATGAAGTTTGTGGATTATTTAAGCTTGCAGGTATGCCCGATGATGTTATCAAGAAGAAGGTCTTCCCTTTATGTTTAAAGGGAGAGGCATTGACATGGTATAGGCTATGTGATGATATGGGATCATGGAACTACAAACGATTGAAATTGGAATGTCATCAGAAGTTTTATCATATGCATCTTGTTCATCGTGATCGTAATTATATATATAATTTTTGGCCTCGCCAAGTATAAAGCATCGCTCAAGCTTGGGGAGGCTTAAGTCAATGTTATATTCATGCCCCAATCATGAGCTCTTGTAACGCCCTCGATGCGGCTATATCTCCTACGTGTCGAAGGACGACTTAGAGGCATAACCGCATTGAAAGCAATGTCGCAAGTGAGGTAATCTTCACACAACCCATGTAATACATAAGGGAAAGAGATACATAGCTGGCTTACAATCTCCACTTCACATAATTACATGAATAAAGCATTACATCAACCAGTTACACACAAGGTCCGACTACGGAACCGAAAATAATAGAAGACTACCCCAAATGCTACACAGATCCCCGATCGTCCCAACTGGGCTCCTCTACTGATCAACTGGAAACGGAACAACATAACGAATACGAACTTCATCGAGCTCCTCCTTTGAGGTCAGGTTGCGTTACCTGCATGGTTCAACGGCACCTGCAAGCTGGTTTTGGAAGTATCTGTGAGTCACGGGGACTCAGCAATCTCACACCCTCGCGATCAAGACTATTTAAGCTTATAGGAAGGGTAAAAGTATGATGTGGAGCTGCAGCAAGCGACTAGCATATATGGTGGCTAACATACGCAAATGAGAGCGAGAAGAGAAGCCAAAAGCACGGTCGAGAAACTATGATCAAGAAGTGATCCTAGAACAACCTATGTCAAGCATTACTCCAACACCGTGTTCACCTCCCGGACTCGCCGAGAAGAGACCATCACGGTCACACACGCGGTTGATGCATTTTAATTAAGAATAAGTTTCAGATTTTCTACAACCGGACATTAACAAATTCCCATCTGCCCATAACCGCGGGCACGGCTTTCGAAAGTTCAAATCCATGCAGGGGTGTCCCAACTTAGCCCATCACAAGCTCTCACGGTCGACGAAGGATATTCCTTCTCCCAAGAAGACCCGATCAGGATCGGAATCCCGGTTACAAGACATTTCGACAATGGTAAAACAAGACCAGCAAAGCCACCCGAATGTGCCGACAAATCCCGATAGGAGCTGCACATATCTCGTTCTTAGGGCACACTGGATTGTCCAAGGTTCCGGTAGGCCAGCCTAGAGTTTCCCCTGGTGGCCACCGACAGCTGACAGGTTGGACCAACACTCAGAAGAGCACTGGCCCGGGGGTTTAAAATAAAGATGACCCTTGAGTCTGGAGAACCCAAGGGAAAGAAAAGGCTAGGTGGCAAATGGTAAAACCAATGTTGGGCCTTGCTGGAGGAGTTTTATTCAAGGCGAACTGTCAAGGGCTTCCCATTATAACCCAACCGCGTAAGGAACGCAAAATCCGGGAACATAACACCGATACAACGGAAACTAGGGCGGCAAGAGTGGAACAAAACACCAGGCATAAGGCCGAGCCTTCCACCCTTTACCAAGTATATAGATGCATTAATATAAATAAGAGATATTGTGATATCCCAACAAAATAACCATGTTCAAAACATGGAACAAGCTCCAATCTTCACCTGCAACTAACAACGCTATAAGAGGGGCTGAGCAAAGTGGTAACATAGCCAAACAACGGTTTGCTAGGACAAGGTGGGTTAGAGGCTTGGCTTAAAAATATGGGAGGAATGATAAGCAAGTGGTAGGTATCGCGGCATAGGCATAGCAAAAGAGCGAGCAACTAGCAAGCAAAGATAGAAGTGATTTCGAGGGTATGGTCATCTTGCCTGAAATCCCGCAAGGAAGAAGAACGAGTCCATGAAGAAGACAAACGAACATAGTCGAACGGGTCCTCACAAACGCGACATTATCGGAACCAACCCGAAGAAGCAACACCGGAAAGAAGCACACAACATAGTAGACAACCACCACGTGAACATGGCATGATATGCGGGATGCGGTATGTGATGCATATGCATGATTTGGAATGGAATGATTGAACCTGGACTCAACTTGGAAATCCAAGAGTGCCACTGGAAAGAGGAGATGATTTCGGTTGAAATCAATATAAAGATCACCGGAAACGGATGCACGGTTTGGAAATGGCAAGCAAAACAAATATGGCAGCGGTCTGCGATAATCAGCAAGTTACCAACTAAATGCATCAAGATAAATATGCTACCGCACTCAAACATGACAACAAGATACATGGCAGGGATCCGCTCATGATGCTTGACAAAAGTTGAACACTGAGCTACGACTAATTCACTCATTAACAGGTTCAAACAATCATGGCAAAAGTGCAAAATATTACAGGTTATAGACTTAGTGAAATTAACACAAGTCAGGAATTAATCATCAGGCAGCAATCTTTAGAGCATGAAAACTACAAGATACAGGAACATATCATGGCAAAGCAAGGCATGGCATGAAGCTAGTCAAAGCATGTAACAAAAGTACCTTAGTGACCTTGAGCCAAAAGGGATCATAAAATACAATTGCAAGCATGTGAACATAGCAAAAACACAAACAGATTCAGACATGAAAAACTGGAGCATGCAAAACAGATTAGCAAGTAGGCATGTTTACGAGCTCGATGCACTCACTACAGAGCATGGCATGACAAACTAAGCATACACCCATCAAGAAGACATGGCATAGGAGCTAGACATGGAAAGAACAACAACATAGCATGCACGGATCAATAGCAACATCCTCGGCAAAATTGCTAAACATGTTAACAATCTGCCAGGAACATTTTATAGCAAAAGTAGAGCTCGATTGACTCAAGCTAGGGTGCTCCATAATTACAAACAAAGACACGGATGGATAGAGCACCACAATATTAACAAAACATCCTTAGTGATCACCCTCAAAAGAGGCACGGATCACTAGGAAACAACATGAACATATGACATAACAATAAAATCAGGACAAGGACTTAGTGAAATTCTAAGTCCCTGAAATCAGCATCAACGATTACGCTACTTTGCATGCTTGTGCTAGTCACCACGAAGATCACAAAAAATATATGGCAATCACCTCTGTAAAGATGGCATGGCATATAACAAAACACATGTAGATCCCAGGATCATAGCATGCACACATTAATCATGGCAAAAATGACAAAAGGCCATTTGCTGAAACAGATGTGACATAATCATCACATAGCCCTCTTCCAACAGCATTTCGGGCAACAAGATTACCTCAAATGAAAATGATGCAATGAGATGAAATGATGTACTCGTCGAGACGAACATTTTGATATGCTACACGCACGAATCGGAGCTACGGATGCAGAGTTATGATGCGATGAAATATGCTAAAAATGTTGGGGACTTGGAGAAAATTAGACCTCGCGAAAAACTGGACGGAGAAGACCCAGAACGGAGGGAGGCGTTTGGATCGGTGGATGGGTGGATCTGGTCGGCGGTGAGGATGGCGATTCCGGCGAGGAGGCTCTCCGGCGCGGCCGCGGGCGGGCTCCGGCGAGCGGCGGGGCCGGCGAGCTCGCGCGCGGCGGCGGTGGTCGCCGGACGGCGAGGCGACGAGGTTGGAGGCGGCGGCGAGCATGCGGCAGCTGAAGGAAATATGCCCTAGAGGCAATAATAAAGTTATTATTTATTTCCTTATATCATGATAAATGTTTATTATTCATGCTAGAATTGTATTAACCGGAAACATAATACATGTGTGAATACATAGACCAACAGAGTGTCACTAGTATGCCTCTACTTGACTAGCTCGTTAATCAAAGATGGTTATGTTTCCTAACCATGAACAAAGAGTTGTTATTTGATTAATGAGGTCACATCATTAGTTGAATGATCTGATTGACATGACCCATTCCATTAGCTTAGCACCCGATCGTTTAGTATGTTGCTATTGCTTTCTTCATGACTTATACATGTTCCTATAACTATGAGATTATGCAACTCCCGTTTACCGGAGGAACACTTTGGGTACTACCAAACGTCACAACGTAACTGGGTGATTATAAAGGAGTACTACAGGTGTCTCCAATGGTAGATGTTGGGTTGGCGTATTTCGAGATTAGGGTTTGTCACTCCGATTGTCGGAGAGGTATCTCTGGGCCCTCTCGGTAATACACATCACATAAGCCTTGCAAGCATAATAACTAAGATGTTAGTTATAAGATGATGTATTACGGAATGAGTAAAGAGACTTGCCAGTAACGAGATTGAACTAGGTATTGGATACCGACGATCGAATCTCGGGCAAGTAACATACCGATGACAAAGGGAACAACGTATGTTGTTATGCGGTCTGACCGATAAAAGATCTTCGTAGAATATGTAGGAGCCAATATGGGCATCCAGGTCCCGCTATTGGTTATTGACCGGAGACGTGTCTCGGCCATGTCTACATTGTTCTCGAACCGTAGGGTCCGCACGCTTAACGTTACGATGACAGTTATTATGAGTTTATGCATTTTGATGTACCGAAGGTTGTTCGGAGTCCCGGATGAGATCACGGACATGACGAGGAGTCTCGAAAAGGTCGAGACGTAAAGATTGATATATTGGAAGCCTATGTTTGGGCACCAGAAGCGTTCCGGGTGAAATCGGGATTTTTCCGGATTACCGGGAGGGTTACCGGAACCCCCCGGGAGGTAAATGGGCCTATTGGGCCTTAGTGGAAAAGAGAGAAGAGGCAGCCCACACCTGGCCGGCGCCCCCCACCTTTCCCAAGTCCTAATAGGACTAGGAGAGGTGGGCCGGCCCCCTCTTTCTCCTTCTTCCCCAAGAATCCTAGTTGGAATAGGATTGGGGGGAAGGAGTCCTACTCCCGGTGGGAGTAGGACTCCTCCCTGCGCCTCCCACCTGGCCGGCCGAACCCCCTGCCCCTGGCCTTTATATACGGGGGCAGGGGGCACCCCAAGACACACAAGTTAATCGCTCCTTAGCCGTGTGCGGTGCCCCCTGCCACCAAATTCCACCTCGATCATACCGTTACAGTGCTTAGGCGAAGCCCTGCGTCGGTAGTACATCAAGATCGTCACCACGCCGTCGTGCTGACGGAACTCTTCCTCGACGCTTTGCTGGATCGGAGCCCGAGGAACGTCATCGAGCTGAACGTGTGCTAAGAACTCGGAGGTGCCGGAGTAACGGTGCTTGGATCGGTCGGATCGGGAAGAAGACGTACGACTACTTCCTCTACGTTGTGTGATCGCTTCCGCAGTCGGTCTGCGTTGGTACGTAGACAACACTCTCCCCTCTCGTTGCTATGCATCACCATGATCTTGCGTGTGCGTAGGAAAATTTTTGAAATTACTGCGTTCCCCAACAGTGGTATCAGAGCCTGGTTTTTATGGTTTGATGTTATATGCACGAGTAGAACACAAGTGAGTTGTGGGCGATACAAGTCATACTGCCTACCAGCATGTCATACTTTGGTTCGGCGGTATTGTTGGACGAGACGATCCGGACCAACCTTACGCGTACTCTTACGCGAGACCGGTTCCCTCGACGTGCTATGCACACAGATGGCTTGCGGAAGACTGTCTCTCCAACTTTAGTTGAACCAAGTGTGACTACGCCCGGTCCTTGAGAAGGTTAAAACGGAGTCTATTTGACGAACTATCGTTGTGGTTTTGATGCGTAGGTGAGATGAGTTCTTGCTTAAACCCGTAGCAGCCACGTAAAACTTGCAACAACAAAGTAGAGGACGTCTAACTTGTTTTTGCAGGGCATGTTGTGATGTGATATGGTCAAAGCATGATGCTGATTTTATTGTATGAGATGATCATGTTTTGTAACCGAGTTATCGGCAACTGGCAGGAGCCATATGGTTGTCGCTTTATTGTATGCAATGCAATCGCGATGTAATGCTTTACTTTATTACTAAGCGGTAGTGATAGTCGTGGAAGCATAAAGATTGGCGAGACGACAACGATGCTACGATGGAGATCAAGGTGTCGCGCCGGTGACGATGGTGATCATGACGATGCTTTGGAGATGGAGATCACAAAGCACAAGATGATGATGGCCATATCATATCACTTATATTGATTGCATGTGATGTTTATCCTTTTATGCATCTTATCTTGCTTTGATTGACGGTAGCATTATAAGATGATCTCTCACTAAATTATCAAGAAGTGTTCTCCCTGAGTATGCACCGTTGCAAAAGTTCTTCGTGCTGAGACACCACGTGATGATCGGGTGTGATAGGCTCTACGTTCAAATACAACGGGTGCAAAACAGTTGCACATGCAGAATACTCAGGTTATACTTGACGAGCCAAGCATATACAGATATGGCCTCGGAACACGGAGACCGAAAGGTCGAGCGTGAATCATATAGTAGATATGATCAACATATTGATGTTCACCATTGAAAACTACTCCATTTCACGTGATGATCGGTTATGGTTTAGTTGATTTGGATCACGTAATCACTTAGAGGATAAGAGGGATGTCTATCTAAGTGGGAGTTCTTAAGTAAATTAACTGAACTTAAAAATTATCATGAACTTAGTCCTGGTAGTATCTTGCAAATCATGTTGTAGATCAATAGCTCGCGTTGTTGCTTCCCTATGTTTATTTTGATATGTTCCTAGAGAAAATTATGTTGAAAGATGTTAGTAGCAATGATGCGGATTGGATCCGTGATCTGAGGTTTATCCTCATTGCTGCACAGAAGAATTATGTCCTTGATGCACCGCTAGGTGACAGACCTATTGCAGGAGCAGATGCAGACGTTATGAACGTTTGGCTAGCTCAATATGATGACTACTTGATAGTTTAGTGCACCATGCTTAACAGCTTAGAATCGGGACTTCAAAGACGTTTTGAACATCATGGACCATATGAGATGTTCCAGGAGTTGAAGTTAATATTTCAAGCAAATACCCGAGTTGAGAGACATGAAGTCTCCAGCAAGTTCTATAGCTAAAAGATGGAGGAGAATCGCTCAACTAGTGAGCATGTGCTCAGATTGTCTGGGTACTACAATCGCTTGAATCAAGTGGGAGTTAATCTTCCAGATAAGATAGTGATTGACAGAATTCTCTAGTCATCATCACTAAGTTAGTAGAACTTCGTGATGAACTATAATATGCAAGGGATAACGGAAACAACTCCCAAGCTCTTCGTGATGCTGAAATCAACGAAGGTAGAAATCAAGAAAAACATCAAGTGTTGATGGTTGACAAGACCACTAGTTTCAAGAAAAGGGCAAAGGGAAGAAGGGGAACTTCAAGAAGAACGGCAAGCAAGTTGCTACTCAAGTGAAGAAGCCCAAGTCTGATCCTAAGCCTGAGACTAAGTGATTCTTCTGCAAAGGGACTGATCACTGGAAGCGGAACTACCCCAAGTGATTGGCGGATAAGTAGGATGGCAAAGTGAACAACAGTATATTTGATATACATGTTATTGATGTGTACTATACTAGTGTTTATAGCAACCCCTCAGTATTTGATGCTAGTTCAGTTGCTAAGATTAGTAACTCGAAACGGGAGTTGCAGAATAAACAGAGACTAGTTAAGGGTGAAGTGACGATGTGTGTTGGAAGTAGTTCCAAGATTGATATGATCATCATCGCACACTCCCCTATACTTTCGGGATTAGTGTTGAACTTAAATAAGTGTTATTTGGTTTTTGCATTGAGCATGAATATGATTTGATCATGTTTATTGTAATACGGTTATTCATTTAAGTAAAAGAATAAATTGTTGTTCTCTTTACATGAATAAAACCTTATATGGTTACACACCCAATGAAAATAGTTCATTGGATCTCGATCTTAATAATACACATATTCATAATATTGAAACCAAAAGATGCAAAGTTAATAATGATAGTGCAACTTATTTGTGGCACTGCTGTTTAGGTCATATTGGTATAAAGCGCATGAAGAAACTCCATGCTGATGGGCTTTCGGAATCACTTGATTATGAATCACTTGATACTTGCGAACCATGCCTTTTGGGCAAGATAACTAAAACGCCGTTCTCCGGAACAATGGAGCGAGAAAAGATTTATTGGAAATCATACATACTGATGTATGTGGTCCGATAAATATTGCTCGCGACAGGTATCATTATTTTCTAATCTTCACAGATGATTTGAGCAGATATGAGTATATCTACTTGATGAAACATAAGTCTGAAACATTTGAAAAGTTCAAAGAATTTCAGAGTGAAGTGGAAAATCATCGTGACAAGAAAATAAAAGTTTCTACGATATGATCGCAGAGGTAAAATATTTGAGTTACGAGTTTGGTCTTCAATTAAAACAAAGTGGAATAGTTTCACAAAATCATGCCACATGGAACACCACAGCATAATGGTGTGTCCGAACGTCATAACCGTACTTTATTGGATATAGTGCAATCTATGATGTATCTTACCGATCTACCACTATCGTTTTGGGGTTATGCATTAGAGACAGCTGCATTCACGTTAAATAGGGCACCATCTAAATCCTTTGAGATGACACCGTGTGAACTATGGTTTGGCAAGAAACCTAAGCTGTCGTTTCTTAAAAATTTGGGGTTGCGATGTTTATATGAAAAGGTTTCATCCTGATAAGCTCAAACTCAAACGAAGAAGTGCGTCTTCATAGGATATCCAAAGGAAACTATTGGATAAACCTTCTATCACAGATCCGAAGGCAAGACTTTTGTTGCTAAAATTCGGAAACTTTCTGGAGAAGGAGTTTCTCTCGAAAGAAGTGAGTGGGAGGAAAGTAGAACTTGACGAGGTAACTGTACCTGCTCCCTTATTGGAAAGTAGTACATCACAGAAAAATGTTTCTGTGACACCTACACCAGTTAGTGAGGAAGCTAATGATAATGATCATGAAACTTCAGAACAAGACACTACTGAACCTCGTAGATCAACCAGAGTAAGATCCGCGCCAGAGTGGTACAGTAATCCTGTTCTGGAAGTCATGCTACTAGATCATGATGATCCTACGAACTATGAAGAAGCGATGGTGAGCCCAGATTCCGCAAAGTGGCTTGAAGCCATGAAATCTGAGATATGATCCATGTATGAGAACAAAGTATGGACTTTAGTTGACTTGCCCGATGATCGGCAAGCCATAGAAAATAAATGGATCTTCAAGAGGAAGACGGACGCTGATAGTAGTGTTACTATCTACAAAGCTAGAATTGTCGCAAAAGGTTTTCGACAAGTTCAAGGTGTTGACTACGATGAGATTTTCTCACTCGTATCTATGCTTAAGTCTGTCCGAATCATGTTAGTAATTGCCGCGTTTTATGAAATCTGGCAAACGGATAAACAAAACTGCATTCCCTAATGGATTAATTAAAGAAGAGTTCTATATGATGCAACCAGAAGGTTTTGTCAATCCAAAAGGTGCTAACAAAATGTGCAAGCACCAGCGATCCATTTGTGGACTGGTGCAAGCATCTCGGAGTTGGAATATACGCTTTGATGAGTTGATCAAAGCATATAGTTTTATACAGACTTGCGGTGAAGCCTGTATTTACGAGAAAGTGAGTGGGAGCACTACAGCATTTCTGATAAGTATATGTGAATGACATATTGTTGATCGGAAATAATGTAGAATTATTCTGTAAAGCATAAAAGGAGTGTTTGAAAGGAGTTTTTCAAAGAAAGACTTCGGTAAAGCTGCTTACATATTGAGCTTCAAGATCTATAGAGATAGATCAAGACGCTTGATAAGTTTTTCAATAAGTACATACCTTGACAAGATTTTGAAGTAGTTCAAAATGGAACAGTCAAAGAAAAAGTTTCTTGCCTGTGTTACAAGGTGTGAAGTTGAGTAAAGACTCAAAGCTCGACCACGGCAGAAGATAGAAAGAGAATGAAAGTCATTCCCTATGCCTCATTCATAGGTTCTATAAAGTATGCCATGCTGTGTACCGGATCTATTGTATACCCTGCACTGATTTGGCAAGGGAGTACAATAGTGATCTAGGAGTATATCACTGGACAGTGGTCAGAATTATCCTTAATGAAATAAGGAAATGTTTCTCGATTATGGACGTGACAAAAAGGTTCGTCGTAAAGGGTTACGTTGATGCAAGTTTTTGACACTGATCCAGATGATTCTAAAAACTGGATACATATTGAAAGTGGGAGCAATTAGCTAGAGTAGCTCCGTGTAGAGCATTGTAGACATAGAACTTGCAAAATACTTACGGATCTGAATGTGACAGAACCGTTGACTAAAATTATCTCACAAGCAAAACATGATCACACCTTAGTACTCTTTGGGTGTTAATCACATAGATATGTGAACTAGATTGCTGACTCTAGTAATCCCTTTGAGTGTTGGTCACATGACGATGTGAACTATGGGTGTTAATCACATGGTGATGTGAACCATTGCTGCTAAATCACATGGCGATGTGAACTAGATTATTGACTCTAGTGCAAGTGGGAGACTGAAGGAAATATGCCCTAGAGGCAATAATAAAGTTATTATTTATTTCCTTATATCATGATAAATGTTTATTATTCATGCTAGAATTGTATTAACCGGAAACATAATACATGTGTGAATACATAGACCAACAGAGTGTCACTAGTATGCCTCTACTTGACTAGCTCGTTAATCAAAGATGGTTATGTTTCCTAACCATGAACAAAGAGTTGTTATTTGATTAACGAGATCACATCATTAGTTGAATGATCTGATTGACATGACCCATTCCATTAGCTTAGCACCCGATCGTTTAGTATGTTGCTATTGCTTTCTTCATGACTTATACATGTTCCTATAACTATGAGATTATGCAACTCCCGTTTACCGGAGGAACACTTTGGGTACTACCAAACGTCACAACATAACTGGGTGATTATAAAGGAGTACTACAGGTGTCTCCAATGGTAGATGTTGGGTTGGCGTATTTCGAGATTAGGGTTTGTCACTCCGATTGTCGGAGAGGTATCTCTGGGCCCTCTCGGTAATACACATCACATAAGCCTTGCAAGCATAATAACTAAGATGTTAGTTATAAGATGATGTATTACGGAACGAGTAAAGAGACTTGCCAGTAACGAGATTGAACTAGGTATTGGATACCGACGATCGAATCTCGGGCAAGTAACATACCGATGACAAAGGGAACAACGTATGTTGTTATGCGGTCTGACCGATAAAAGATCTTCGTAGAATATGTAGGAGCCAATATGGGCATCCAGGTCCCGCTATTGGTTATTGACCGGAGACGTGTCTCGGCCATGTCTACATTGTTCTCGAACCGTAGGGTCCGCACGCTTAACGTTACGATGACAGTTATTATGAGTTTATGCATTTTGATGTACCGAAGGTTGTTCGGAGTCCCGGATGAGATCACGGACATGACGAGGAGTCTCGAAAAGGTCGAGTCGTAAAGATTGATATATTGGAAGCCTATGTTTGGGCACCGGAAGCGTTCCGGGTGAAATCGGGATTTTTCCGGATTACCGGGAGGGTTACCGGAACCCCCCGGGAGGTAAATGGGCCTATTGGGCCTTAGTGGAAAAGAGAGAAGAGGCAGCCCACACCTGGCCGGCGCCCCCCACCTTTCCCAAGTCCTAATAGGACTAGGAGAGGTGGGCCGGCCCCCTCTTTCTCCTTCTTCCCCAAGAATCCTAGTTGGAATAGGATTGGGGGGAAGGAGTCCTACTCCCGGTGGGAGTAGGACTCCTCCCTGCGCCTCCCACCTGGCCGGCCGAACCCCCTGCCCCTGGCCTTTATATACGGGGGCAGGGGGCACCCCAAGACACACAAGTTAATCGCTCCTTAGCCGTGTGCGGTGCCCCCTGCCACCAAATTCCACCTCGATCATACCGTTACAGTGCTTAGGCGAAGCCCTGCGTCGGTAGTACATCAAGATCGTCACCACGCCGTCGTGCTGACGGAACTCTTCCTCGACGCTTTGCTGGATCGGAGCCCGAGGAACGTCATCGAGCTGAACGTGTGCTAAGAACTCGGAGGTGCCGGAGTAATGGTGCTTGGATCGGTCGGATCGGGAAGAAGACGTACGACTACTTCCTCTACGTTGTGTGATCGCTTCCGCAGTCGGTCTGCGTTGGTACGTAGACAACACTCTCCCCTCTCGTTGCTATGCATCACCATGATCTTGCGTGTGCGTAGGAAAATTTTTGAAATTACTGCGTTCCCCAACAGCAGCGCGCGGGCGGAGAGGAAGAGGCGACGCGGCGGCAGGCGCTAGGGCGGCGGCGGCGGGCGGCGGCGAACAGCGGGGCAGTGGAGCTAGGGCAGAATGGGCGGTGCTAGGGCGGCGGCGAACGGGCCAGGCGGCAGCGGGATCTGGGCCCGCGCGGGCCCCGGATGGGCTCCGCGGCCCGCGGCGGCGGAGACGGCGGCAAATGGTGACGTGGCCGGCGCGGATTGGTCAGGGACGGCGGTGCGGACATGTCCGGTGCGGTGCGGACGTGTCCGTCGGCGCGAGGAGGTGGGATCTAGGGTTTCGTCCGCGAAAAATGAACGTGGTGCACATATTTATAGGTAGAGGGAGCTAGGAGAGTCCAAATTAGGTGCAGTTTTCGGCCACGCGATCGTAATCGAACGACCGAGATAATGGAGGGGTTCTTAGGTGGGCTTTGGGCCACTTTGAAGGGGTGTTGGGCTGCAACACACACGAGGCCTTTACGGTTCCTCGGTTAACCATTGGAGTATCAAACGAAGTCCAAATGGCACGAAACTTGACAGGTGGTCTACCTGTAGTAAACCAAGGCCGCATGACAAGTCTTGGGTCAATTTGAAAACGTTTAACACCCGCACACGAAAAGAGGTAGAAAGGGACACCGGGTGACATAGGAGCGCCGGATTGCAAAACGGACAATGGGGAAAATGCTCGGATGCATGAGACGAACATGTATGAATATGAAATGCACATGATGACATGATATGAAATGCATGACACGCAAGCAAAGACAAGGCAACAACAGCGAATAACTGGAAGACACCTGGCACATCGGTCTCCGGGCGTTACAACACTCCACCACTACGAGAGGATCTCGTCCCGAGATCTAGAATGGCACCGGAGGGACAACGGAAAAGAAAGAGAAGAGGTAAAACTAAGTTGCTTGTTTGAGAATCGAGTGAAACCAAGGAACCTTGCAAGGTTAAGCCATTACGAGAAAAGAATACAACGGAGATGAACGAAGTTGAAATCACTGCGTTAGAGAAGATGAACAAGGAAGAATAACTTCGAACAGCACTCCGATTGGAAAGAGATGAAAGACTTGATAAAATGAAAAGGCTTGAGCAAAAGAGCACAACACTCCGGTTAAATGGATAAACCAAGAAAAGAACACGATCCTGACAAAACAAGAAGATGGGTTTAAGATAGCAACATCACAACGCCTCCAGAGGAAAAGAGAGAATGGAATGGAATGAGCGAAGTAGAAAACAAGATCTTGGCATGCGCCAGCTTCCAACAAAGGCTAGAATAGAGTTGTTGGATTATCAACAACGAAAAGGATTATCTTGATATGGACTTATGGAATACATCTCAAATTGTGCGGTGACAACCTGCCACTCCCGGGTAGAAGAATTGGAAATGATAAGAACAAGGAGACGAGAAACTTATTTCACCAGGAGGATAAAAGAAGAACTTGGGTCATTTATGAGCACCATAAACAAGACACAAGATAACTCCAACAAAGAGGTTGATGGATTTAATATATCTCATTCTTAACAACATGTGAATCATGAAACATGACTCAAAATATCAAGAATGACATAATACCACCTCCAATGATACGGAAGGAAGAATTGCACTCCGGATTGCAAGATGAAGAATGCTTGAGCTCCTTAGAAAAGAATCTCAATGAACACTTCGAGAATGAATTAAATCCTTGGTGAACCATCATGCAGAGCCTCCATGAAGAACTCCGGTAATGAAAGAATGGTCAAACAAAAGGAAAGAGAAGTTGAAAACACAAGGTTAAGACTTGCAATTATTAGATGGATCTTCGCGACGATATAATTGAGAGAGCTTGGAACTCCGGGAAAGAAAAGATGAACCAAATGAAACTGGGAATTTGATGAGCCTCCGGAATACGGAGTTAAACACTTGGGTGAAACAAGAGTAAGAATTATGTTATGCGTATCCTTCACCAATTAAATTGATGACAATCAATGGATTTGGCATACTACTTACTCCCTTAGAAAGGATTAAGATAGATATTGCGCAAACTTGAAGAGGCCTTCAATGATCCACCGGTAGGATTTGAAAGAACGAAAGAATTGATATGGTAACGAAGGAAGAAGAATCTTGATCAAACCACCGTAAGAATTGAAAAAAACGGAGTAAAGGGATGAATCACCGGTAAGAATTAGCAAATGAACGAAGATACATGAGAGAGTTTAGATACAAAAGAACGAAGAGATCATGAACTGATTAGAGGGTATTTGATCGATGCATCGGTAAGATTGGAGGATGATAACTGAAAGCAGATAATGAATAAACCTGAATTGATGGACTCCGGATAACAAACTGAGAAGACTCTTGAATTGCTCCGGATAGGTGAAAAGAATTCTCAAAATCGAAAATAATTATGAGAGGATGGCAACCACACTAGAATCACGAATCTTGAAGAGAATGGAACAAGATTGAGAGAAAAATCTTCTTCGGTCTTCAAATGCAGAGAATGACGATGAGAAACACCACCATGAATTGTTTAGACACTCCGGAAGAATCAAAAGCGAAGAGGTTGAGCCAACGATGAAAAGAAATGAAAGATCTTGGAGAAAGTCATTTGACTGATGACGATCATTCTTACGTCAAACTTCGAAAAGAAATTTGAGGATAGCTCCGGGAAAAAAAGAGTCAGGTAAGATCCTGGGAAAAGACCTGTGGGGTAGGGCCCACTCAAAAGAAACACCGTATAATGATTTAAAAGAGAGATTGCACCGGTTGAATTAAATGGCTAGAATGAGATAACAACATCGAAATAACTTGAATGGATCTTGAATGACAAGACGAGCCTTCTGAGATATCTTTAGCACTCCGGAACGAATGAATAGCGAGAAATGGAAAGACAAATGAGGTGCACCGGCATGAGAAGATATTTGAAACGAGGAAAAGGATATGGTCAACACCGAAAACTTGAATTAAATCCACCGGAGAAGAAAAATAATTAAGAATGATGAGCGTGAGGCTCCGTTAGAATCTTCATAAGCATCACCGGATACAAACATTGAAAGAAGCCCACTGTTATCGAAGACGGATGAAGCAAACACCATTGAGAAAGCTGAGATTGAATCTTGCGGATGTTGAAAAAGATTGGATCCACTTGAAGAGAAACACACCGGTTGGCAAGGATTGACATGACAAACTCGATAATCGAGAAGGATTAGTATTCAGATACAAATATGAGAACACCGCTTAGGAAAGGTATGTAATCAACACTTGACATTGAAGCAACTCGAATACCACAAGTGAAAACAAAAACAAAGGATTGGCTTGCAAAATAAGTCGGAACAAACATATGATAGAGATTTCGTCCGAAGTTTTCATGGTGGGGCCTACACGGGCTCGATCGTACAACACCATCATGTACAAGGCAGTGCACATGACATACGAAGCGTCCCCGAGTCAGCATAGCCAAGGACTCTTTAAGACACAACGAGACCACTGTAAAACCAACCGTGGATAGGCGGACCACTAGACATCGAACCCTAATTTCATATCATACTTCTGTCGGAAAGATATCCTAAGAGCTACTTGAATTCCCACTTATAACTCTCGAAATTTTCTGGTTATGCAATCAGGTGTTGGGGATACAGGGGAAGCATAATATCTCACCCAAACTAGCAAATCCTACATCTAGCTATATCCATCCTTCAACACATAACCAAGAAATCTTTGGAAATCGTTTACCTCAACCTTCGAAAAGCATTTGTTATACGAGTTATGGCAATACTCCCGAACTCCCGCCCAGTACTGGGTGGCATCGAGGTTATCTCACCAACAACTGCATACAAGAGATTTTCGATGTCGGCGAGCTCAGGTATTCCAGAACTGCAATGATAAAATTGTGATGACAACACCTCGGAGCTCAACTCCCCGGGACACTGCCACAACCCCTAAATGTCAGGAGGCACCAAGAACAATGTTCTCGTCACAAAACCATCGGAACGATTCCAAGATACCCGCGTGATCCTAAAAAAATTGAGTTAAATTTGAGAAGAGAAGAGACAAAACTCTACGTCAGGATGCCTCACCAGAGCGACGAAGGGACTGAGGAGTAAAAAGAATTCCTAACTCTCCGATATATATAATTCCTAAATGACTCAAGACATTTTTCTAGACTCAACAACGCCAGTGACTCGATCAAGCGGGGGGCTCCTAAGGTCGGGGAAGGCTCTGATTACCAACTTGTAACTCCCTCGATGCGGCTATATCTCCTACGTGTCGAAGCACGACTTAGAGGCATAACCGCATTGAAAGCAATGTCGCAAGTGAGGTAATCTTCACACAACCCATGTAATACATAAGGGAAAGAGATACATAGCTGGCTTACAATCGCCACTTCACATAATTACATGAATAAAGCATTACATAACCCAGTTACACACAAGGTCCGACTACGGAACCCAAAATAAAAGAAGACTACCCCAAATGCTACAAAGATCCCCGATCGTCCCAACTGGGCTCCTCTACTGCTCAACCGGAAACGGAACAACATAACGAATACGAACTTCATCGAGCTCCTCCTTTGAGCTCAGCTTGCGTTACCTACACGGTTCAACGGCACCTGCAAGCTGGTTTTGGAAGTATCTGTGAGTCACGGGGACTCAGCAATCTCACACCCTCGCGATCAAGACTATTTAAGCTTATAGGAAGGGTAAAAGTATGATGTGGAGCTGCAGCAAGCGACTAGCATATATGGTGGCTAACATACGCAAATGAGAGCGAGAAGAGAAGCCAAAAGCACGGTCGAGAAACTATGATCAAGAAGTGATCCTAGAACAACCTACGTCAAGCATTACTCCAACACCGTGTTCACCTCCCGGACTCCGCCGAGAAGAGGCCATCACGGTCACACATGCGGTTGATGCATTTTAATTAAGATTAAGTTTCAGATTTTCTACAACCGGACATTAACAAATTCCCATCTGCCCATAACCGTGGGCACGGCTTTTGAAAGTTCAAATCCCTGCAGGGGTGTCCCAACTTAGCCCATCACAAGCTCTCACGGTCAACGAAGGATATTCCTTCTCCCAAGAAGACCCGATCAGGCTCGGAATCCCAGTTACAAGACATTTCAACAATGGTAAAACAAGACCAGCAAAGCCACCCGAATGTGCCGACAAATCCCGATAGGAGCTGCACATATCTTGTTCTCAGGGCACACCGGATTGTCCAAGGTTCCGGTAGGCCAGCCCAGAGTTGCCCCTGGTGGCCACCGGCAGCTGATAGGTTGGACCAACACTCAGAAGAGCACTGGCCCGGGGGTTTAAAATAAAGATGACCGTTGAGTCTGCAGAACCCAAGGGAAAGAAAAAGGCTAGGTGGCAAATGGTAAAACAAATGTTGGGCCTTGCAGGAGGAGTTTTATTCAAGGCGAACTGTCAAGGGGTTCCCATTATGTTGGATTTCGGGTTCCGGCAGACCCTTGAGGTTCGAACACTGGGGTGCGCGCGGAGATTTCGCCTCCTAACTACCTGCGCCCCTCCGCCTCGCTAGGATCTGAACTATGGAAAGAACAACACAAGAGACACAGGGTTTATACTGGTTCGGGCCACCGTTGTGGTAAAATACCCTACTCCAGTGTGTGGTGTGGTGGATTGCCTCTAGGGCTTATGATGATGAACAATACAAGGAAGAACATCCTCGCGAGGGTCTGTTCTTGGCTGGGGCGATGAACTGCTGGGAGGAGTTCAGCCACCTTTCTCTCTCTCTCTCTCTCTGGCTGCTTCTCGGAAAACTCTCCTTTTCCACCCCCCCCCCTTGCTCTGTGGGTGGCTGGTCCTATTTATAGAGGCCCTGGTCCTCTTCCCAAATATCGAGCGGGAAGGGAGCCAACAATGGCGGGCTAATTTGAAAGGGGACAGCCGGTAACAGCTATCCTGACAAAAGTTGTCTTCGCCTGCGCAAAGCTCTGGTGATGACGCCGTCTTGGGCTCCACGGTGACCTCTGTCTCGTAGTCCTCCTGGTCTTGGTCTCATTGCATCGAAATGGCAACCTTTTCCTGATGCCTCGGTACTCTGCGACTGTGCTTGCCCCCTTTGCACCAAAGAGGAAAGGGAGGACACTGCGCGGGCTGGCACCCGCCTGGCGCCCTTGGTCGTCATGGCTTGCGTCGCGGGCACCTCGTGAGGTACCCTGCCTTGATCTCTCCGCCTCCTCGTGAGCCAGCCTGATGAGGCCGTGCCTGAGGAAGCTCCGCGTCGTCCGCCCCGCGAGGCTTGGCCCCTCGCGAGGGTCTTGGGTTTGTGTTGGTGAAGATGGGCCGCGCTGGGCCCCCTTTTTGAGCCACGCCGCAGGCCGCAGGTAGGCAAGTCTGGGGACCCCCGTTCCCAGAACGCCGACAGTAGCCCCTGGGCCCAAGACGCGCCCGGACTTGGCTGTGCAGGGAGGCGGAAGGGCAAGAGCGAAGCACCGCGGGCCCTAACAGCCTGCGGCCTTGGGCGCCGCATGGCGGTTGACTGGACGTGGGCGCCTCCACTTCCCCATGGTGCCTTGGCAACTGCACGGATTGGACAACTCCCTGCATGCAAAATGGGTCATGATTACCTGCAATCGTGGAGGTCGGCGGTTGGCCTTCGCTGGCCATAAGTACGGAACAGCCAGCGCCCTTCCAGTCCATCCCTCCTTGCTTCTCCTTCTTCCCGATCCTTGCTCCGTCTTGCTGCGATGGCTCCGATCCGCCGGTTCTCGACAGCAAAGAAGGGAAAGGCTCCCCGAGAGGGACCAGACCCACTCCCGCCGAAGAAACGGCTCGTCCATCATGGCCCGGACGAGGGGGCCCTTCAGGTGGTGTCGAGGCCTCGGTGCGAGCGGGCGCCGCCGGGGTACCCGCTTCCATTGTATGCCCACCTCGAGGGCTCCGAAGGAGCTGATGCTGACGGCCACGGGCGGTGCCGCCGTCGGCGCCGACGGGTCACGAAGGTGTGGGTCGTCCCCCCGGGGTCCACGCTGAGGGCTCCTCCCAAGAGTTCGTGCTCCACGTCGCCATTCCTCTTCAGTCTTGGATCCGCCTTCCTCCCTTGTTCGCCTCCATCATCCCGCAGGGGGAGCCCCTGGAGCTCTGGCTGCAGCACGCCGGCTGCAGCACCCTCGCGACCGAGGCAGAGGTCGCGGTCGTCGCCCCGGGCGAGGTCTACATGACTCGGGGCTGGAGAGAGATCGCCCGGGTTTGCAGGACAAGGGGCGTCTTCATGATCCACTTGGACTATGACGGTGCTTCGGTGATGCTCTTCAAGGTCTTCGATGCGAGCGGGCGCCGGCTGGAGTGCTGCCCCGGGGAAGGTGGCCAGGGCCCCGCTGCGACGAGGACCGGGCTCGCCAACCGCTCCCTTGGCGGCTCCTCAGGCGGTGGAGACGTTAGAGGTTCCAGCGACTCTGGCAAGCCCTTCGCCACTCCAGAGACGAGCGACGACAGCTACGAGCCCCCGTGCCGGCACCGCTCCTGGAGCAGGGCGGGCTCGTCAGGCCGCCGCCGACTCTGATCTGGATGGGGTTGGCGTCGATGCTTGACGGCCCACTGTTGATGATGGCGCCTTTTGTAGGGATGCACGTAGTTTGCGTCCCTTTAGGATCTGTTCCCTGCGAGGAACCAAAAACGCGCCCCGCGGGGGCTTGTAAGGTGTCTGCGATCCTGTTTTGTTAATATAACCCTTGTCATAGAATTGCGTGAGTTGCTCATCCCGTCTTAGCTCAGTCCTCCCTTTCGAACCTCACGAGGGCTTGGTGCTCTGCGCCGACAGGTCCCAGTCCCAAGGCGGCTTCAGCCGTCGCTGGTATGCCAGGTCGCGATGCCGTGGTCAAGGCTAGGAGGTGAGCGACCCGGAGTCCGGTAAGAGCTCTTGAGTCGCGATGCTCAGGAGGTCCCCTTTGGCGCCCAAGCAGCCGTCGTTTGGTGAGAAAGGAGAGCGGCGTCGCTAACAAGGGATAGCATTAGGTACGGGGATGGTGCCTCGGTAGCTGGCGCTTCCGGGTGATGACTTATCTCGAGGGTCAGGGGCCGCTCTCTGGTGTGTCGCCGGGTCCATGCATCGGCAGGCGCGAGGTTGCTCGGCGAGGTCCTCGTGCGTCTCTCCCCTCTCGCCTTTGCTCCCTTTCTGCTCTACGTCCTCGGGTCCCGGCCCTCGAGCGAGTCTTAGCCATCGCTGGTATGCCAGGTCGCGATGCCGTGGTCAAGGCCAGAGGGTGAGGGCTGGAGAGCCAATAGGAGCCCTGAGTCGCGATGCTCAGGCACCCCCCCCCCTTTAACATGCAAGTGGTTCGCGCGGACGAGAGCGCAGGAGACACCGCAAGAGCCTCGCTTGACGCAGCTCCTTCAGGAGGTCCTGCAGGTCCATCATAGAACAAACAAGGGGTTGCCATGACAATTGACAGTCAGCCGTTGGTTGCTTCCAAGGGGTAGTGAGGCACTGAAGGCTTGATGAGGTGACGCTATGCAGGGCTGCCGCGACCAGAGCTCAGCCATCCAGGTTTGTTGGTGTTGTAGGGACGGACCCATGCGCAAGCGTCGTGTCGTTTGGGAGCAGCTCCATTAGTTGGCGTCAGCTGAGCAGGCAACTAGGTAAAACACATTAGCCGCGAAGGAGTGGATTCGTTCAAATAGATGCTGGGAATGCGGACATCACTGGGTCAGGCCTGAGCGACTTGGGGGGTCATGCAGCCCGAGGGGCGCCCCCAACAAGGTAAGCTAACAACAGGGAATAAAAAAGGGATACACGCCGCAGGGACGGACCCACGTGGCTGGGAATAATGTAGCCCTGGGGGGCGCTCCCAGCTGGAAGTGAAACTTGAAAGATGTCACCTGATGATGCTGAAGACGAATGGGTGTTGGTGTAGCAGACTCGGTGGGCTGTGGAAGCCGATCCTCATGAGCCCCCAGGCCCAGGGACCTCGGGAGGCTCCGGAGGCACTGGCAGCTCCACGCGGACCATCTCCATCTCCGCCAGGGCTGCGGAATGCCTGGCCTCTTGTGCTTCCGTGATGCCCCTCACGAGGCGCTGGTACGTGTCAGCCGCGCTCGGCAAGTCGTAAGGCATGCGAACGTAGCTGTGGGGCGGACCTCCGCAGCGACCCACTCGCGAGGGCCAGAGGCGCTCCAGAGAGGCGACTCGGTTGAGCCCTGGTACGTCGATGCAGACGCGTAGCCCACCATCCTCGCCTAGATGGGGAGCCAATGCTGGTAGGCGGCGGCCGCCTTTCATGACTCTTGACTCCTGTAGCTCCTGAATGGCCTTGCTGACGAACTCTTGAGGGTCTGGATCTCCTTGCCCTGCTCCTTCTTGAGGGAAACATGCTTCGAAACACGCCTCCATGTGATGCCCAAGCGCCTCCCTCGTGAACCTAGCTAGGTCGGTGGCCCTCCAGGGGAGAGCCCCTGAGCCCTGCCTAGGGAGGGCGCCGGGCGCGCTTTCCTATGCGATGGAAGGAGGTTCCCCCTGGGCAGGCGCGGGCCCAGAGGGGCCTGCCTCCTAAGTGGTCGGGCCGGACGATGTCTTCTTCTTCTTAGGGGCGGTCTCGGGAAGCCTCCTGCTTCCACGATCTGGGTCTTCTAGTGACGCGGCCTGAAAGGCTCATTCCAGGGAACACACCGCGTCCTTCTCTTCACAGGGCACCGTGATGACTCCGCCACTTCCTGGCATCTTGAGGACGTTCTAGCCGTGGTGAGTTACGGCCATGAACTTGGCCAGCGCTGGGTACCCAAGGATGGCGTTGTACGGCAGGCGAATGTGAGCGACGTCGAAGTCGATGAGCTCGGTGCGGTAGTTGTCGCGTGCCCCGAAGGTGACAGGGAGGCGGACCTGCCCAATTGGGACCATGGAGCCGTCGGTGATTCTGGAGAAAGGCTTGGTTGGCTGAAGCTGGCTGTAGGGCACTTGGAGGTTGTCTAAGGTCTCCACAGACAGGACGTTCAGCCCTGCCCCGCCATCGATGAGGGTTTGGTGACCACCACATTGCTGATGATTGGGGAACAAAGCATTGGGAGGACTCCGGCTGTAGCCGCACACTTGAGCTGATCTGCTGAGCTGAACGTGATGGCGCACGCCGACCACCTGAGAGGGTGTGTGGCTTCGAGCCTGGGGAGGACTGCGTTCACTTCGCGGGCAAACTGCTTAAAGATGCGCTGAGAGGCTGGGGCTTGCGCACCACCCAGGATGCAGGCGATCACGCGCGGCTCCTGGAAGCCCCCAGCCCCCTCGTCCTGGTGGCGGTCCTCGTTTCTCCTTGGCTGCGGCGGCAGTGGTGGGAGGCCTGCGTTGCCTTGCGGGCGATCCTCGCGAGGCTGATCCCTCCAGCCTCCCTCGCGAGGCGGGTCTTGCCAGTGATCCTCGCGAGGTTGATCGCGCCACCCTTGGCGCGGGCCACGGTCTTCCCGGCATCCTGCGTTCCTTCCTCCTCCTCGATCGTAGCCCCGGTCACCGCGGTTGGGGCGACGGCCGATCCGTCCTTCTCGTACGGCTTGGAGTTCTTGACATTCGTTGGTGTTGTGGGTGTGGAGGTCATGGTACACATAGTACAGGCTGCCCTTGGACGGTTCGGGCTGATCTCTGCCCCGCTTGGTGCTGGTTCTGCCGCGAGCACGGCAGCCCCCTTGCGCTTCACATCCTTGGCCTTGGGCTTCTTCTGTTCTGGGTCTGCGGCAGGCAGCTCGAGGAGGGAGAGACGCCCTTCCTTCACCCTGGCGCACTTGTTTGCTAAGTTGAACAGCTCCAAGGAAGTGCACAGGTCTTCATGCATCGCCAGCTCCTCCTTCATCTTGACATCGCGCACGCCGTCGAAGAAGGCTGGGATGATGGCCTCCTCAGTCACCTTGGGAATCTTGAGGCGTGCGTTGTTGAAGCGCTGGATGTACTTCTGCAGGGTCTCCCCGGGTTGTTGCTTGATGCGGCGCATGTCGCTCACGGCGGGTGGCCGGTCGCGAGTGCCTTGGAAGTTGGCGATGAAGCGGGTGTGCATCTCCTCCCAGGAGGACATTGTGCCTGGGGCCAGGTTCAGGAGCCAGGTGCGGGCCCCGTCCTTGACCGCCATGGGAAACCAGTTCGCCATGACCTTCTCGTCTCCGTTGGCAGCCTCGATGCCCAGCTCGTAGAGCTGGAGGAACTCCGCAGGGTCGGCCGTGCCGTCGTAGCAAGGAGGCAGGTCTGGCTTGAACTTGCCGGGCCACGTGACGCTGCGCAGTTCGGTGGTGTAGGCGCGGCAGCCTACTGTGGCCACGGGAGGCCTTGGGTGGCGGAGAGCTTGGTCTTGCATGTCCCCACGCGCTGCGGCTGAGAGCAGCGCGGGGTCTTGGCGCGCGGGAGCAGGAGGATGGTCGCGACATGCTGAAGCAGGGAGCGCCCGGGCATCTTCTTGCGGGTAAGGGACTTCTTGGCAGCTCTGTTCTTGCCACGCTGGCACCTGACGGAGCGAGTTCCACCCAGGGGCCACGCGCCTTGGAGCCATGGCGTCTTCTTTAGAAGGAGGCGGTCGGGGCGCCGCCGGAGCTTCGTCGCCCGCGCGGGGCGGGGTGCAGTGCAGCGCAACGAACGGCGCACGAGAGCCCCCTGCGGCACGGACGAGCTCGGCGACGCGGTCGAGCCATTCTTCGTAGACGTCGTCGACGGGCTGGTAGCGCAAGAGCTCGCTTGCCGCGATGAGCGCAGCTCGAGCCTCCATGGGTGCGCGGAGCGCGTGGGACGAAGAACCAGCTGGTGTGAGCGAGGGGGTTGCGGTGCGGCCGTCTTGCCGCACGGATGGGTGCTGAGACGATGCTTGCTGCTCGTCCCCCGCTGGGCCGGTGGCAGTGTTGATGGCAGGTGACGGGGAACGACGAGGATGCCCGCCGACAGGGGCCGTCTGGGAGACGCGGGAAGCGAGGGCGGCCAAGCGCTCCGCGCGGGCCCGACGAACATCAGACATGAGCGTGATGGTTGGAGGAGAACGGGGTGGTGGAAGACGAATTCCGGCGCACCCCTACCTGGCGCGCCAAATGTCGGATTTCGGGTTCCGGCAGACCCTTGAGGTTCGAACACTGGGGTGCGCGCGGAGATTTCGCCTCCTACCTACCTGCGCCCCTCCGCCTTGCTAGGATCTGAACTATGGAAAGAACAACACAAGAGACACAGGGTTTATATTGGTTCGGGCCACCATTGTGGTGTAATACCCTACTCCAGTGTGTGGTGTGGTGGATTGCCTCTATTTTGGTCTGTTCTTGGCTAGGGCAATGCACTGCTGGGAGGAGTTCAGCCACCTTTCTCTCTCTCTCTGGCTGCTTCTCAGAAAACTCTCCTTTTTCACCCCCCCCCCCTTGCTCTATGGGTGGCTGGTCCTAGTTATAGAGGCCCTGGTCCTCTTCCCAAATATCGAGCAGGAAGGGAGCCAACAATGGCGGGCTAGGGGACAGCTGGTACCAGCTATCCTGACAAAAGTAGTCTTCGCATGCGCAAAGCTCTGGTGATGACGCCGTCTTGGGCTCCACGGTGACCTCCGTCTCGTGTCCTCCTGGTCTTGGTCTCGTTGCACCGAAATGGCAACCTTTGCCTGATGCCTCGGTACTCCGCGGCTGCGCTTGCCCCCTTTGCACCAAAAAGGAAAGGGAGGACACTGCGCGGGCTGGCACCCGCCTGGCGCCCTTGGTCGTCATGGCTTGCGTCACGGGCACCTTGTGAGGTACCCTGCCTTGATCTCTCCACCTCCTCGTAAGCCAGCCTGATGAGGCCGTGCCGGAGGAAGCTCCATGTCATCCGCCCCGCGAGGGTCTTGGGTTTGTGTTGGTGAAGATGGGCCGCGCTGGGCCCCCTTTTGAGCCATGCCGCAGGCAGGCAAGTCTGGGGACCCCCATTCCCAGAACGTCGACACATTATAACCCAACCGCGTATGGAACACAAAATCCGGGAACATAACACCGATATGACAGAAACTAGGGCGGCAAGAGTGGAACAAAACACCAGGCATAAGGCCGAGCCTTCCACCCTTTACCAAGTATATAGATGCATTAATATAAATAAGAGATATTGTGATATCCCAACAAAATAACCATGTTCCAAACATGGAACAAGCTCCAATCTTCACCTGCAACTAACAACGCTATAAGAGGGGCTGAGCAAAGCGGTAACATAGCCAAACAACGGTTTGCTAGGACAAGGTGGGTTAGAGGCTTGGCTTAACAATATGGGAAGCATGATAAGCAAGTGGTAGGTGTCGTGGCATAGGCATAACAAAAGAGCGAGCAAGTAGCAAGCAAAGATAGAAGTGATTTCGAGGGTATGGTCATCTTGCTTGAAATCCCGCAAGGAAGAAGAACGAGTCCATGAAGAAGACAAACGAACATAGTCGAACGGGTCCTCACAAACGCGACATTATCGGAACCAACCCAAAGAAGCAACACCGGAAAGAAGCACACTACATAATAAACAACCACCACATGAACAAGGCATGATATGCGGGATGCGGTATGTAATGCATATGCATGATTTGGAAAGGAATGATTGAACCTGGCCTCAACATGGAAATCCAAGAGTACCACTGGAAAGAGGAGATGATTTCGGTTGAAATCGATATAAAGATCACCGGAAACGGATGCATGGTTTGGAAATGGCAAGCAAAACAAATATGGCACCGGTCTGCGATAATCAGCAAGTGACCAACTAAATGCATCAAGATAAATATGCTACCGCACTCAAACATGACAACAAGATACATGGCAGGGATCCACTCATGATGCTTGACAAAAGTTGAACACTGAGCTACGGCTAATTCACCCATTTACAGGTTCAAACAATCATGGCAAAAGTGCAAAATATTACAGGTTACAGACTTAGTGAAATTAACACAAGTCAAGAATTAATCATCAGGAAGCAATCTTTAGAGCATGAAAACTACAAGATACAGGAACATATCATGGCAAAGCAAGGCATGGCATGAAGCTACTCAAAGCATGTAACAAAAGTCCCTTAGTGACCTTGAGCCAAAAGGGATCATAAAATACAATTGCAAGCATGTGAACATAGCAAAAACACAAACAGATTCAGACTTGGTGAAAAACTGGAGCATGCAAAACAGATTAGCAAGTAGGCATGTTTACGAGCTCGATGCACTCACTACAGAGCATGGAATGACAAACTAAGCATACACCCATCAAGAAGACATGGCATAGGAGCTAGACATGGCAATAACAACAACATAGCATGCATGGGTCAATAGCAACATCCTCGGCAAAATCGCTAAACATGTTAACAATCTGCTAGGAACATTTTATAGCAAAAGTAGAGCTTGATTGACTCAAGCTAGGTTGCTCCACAATTTCAAACAAAGACACGGATGGATAGAGCGCCACAATATTAACAAAACATCCTTACTGGTCATCCTCAAAAGAGGCACGGGTCACTAGGAAACAACATGAACATATGGCATAACAACAAAATCAGGACAAGGACTTGGTGAAATTCTAAGTCTCTGAAATCAGCATCAATGACTATGCTACTTTGCATGCTTGTGCTAGTCACCATGAAGATCACAAAAAATACATGGCAATCACCTCTGTAAAGATGGCATGGCATATAACAAAACACATGTAGAGCTCAGGATCATAGCATGCACACATTAATCATGGCAAAAATGACAAAAGGCCATTTGCTGAAACAGATGTGACATAATCATCACATAGCCCTCTTCCAGCAACATTTCGGGCAACAAGATGAGCTCAAATGAAAATGATGCAATGAGATAAAATGATGTACTCGTCGTGATGAACATTTTGATATGCTACACGCACGAATCGGAGCTACGGATGCAGAGTTATGATGCAATGAAATATGCTAAAAATGTTGGGGACTTAGAGAAAATTAGACCTCGCGAAAAACTGGATGGAGAAGACCCGAAACGGAGGGAGGCGTTTGGATCGGTGGATGGGTGGATCTGGTCCACCCGACCAGATCCGAAGCGGACCGGGTCCGGCGATGGCGAGGAGGGCGATTCCGGCGAGGAGGCTCTCCGGCGCGGCCGCAGGCGGGCTCCGGCGAGCGGCGGGGCCGGCGAGCTCGCGCGCGGCGGCGGTGGTCGCCGGACGGCGAGGCGACGAGGTTGGAGGCGGCGGCGAGCATGCGGCAGCGCGCGGGCGGAGAGGAAGAGGTGGCGCGGCGGCCGGCGATGCGAAGCGGCAGGCGCTAGGGCTGCGGCGGCGCTAGGGCGACGGCGGGCGGCCGCGAACAGTGAGGCGGCGGAGCTAGGGCAGAGCGAGCGGCGCTAGGGCGGCGGCGAACGGGCCAGGCGGCAGCGGGATCTGGGCCCGAGCGGGCCCTGGATGGGCTCCGCGAGCCGCGGCGGCAGAGACGGCGGCAAACGGTGACGTGGCCAGCGCGGATTGGTCGGGGACGTGTCTGTCGGCGCGACGAGGTGGGATCTAGGGTTTCGTCCGCGAAAATGAACGGGGTGCACATATTTATAGGTAGAGGGAGCTAGGAGAGTCCAAATGAGGCGCGGTTTTCGGCCACGTGATCGTGATAGAACGACCGAGATAATGGAGGGGTTTTTAAGTGGGTTTTGGGCCACTTTGAAGGGGTGTTGGGCTGCAACACACACGAGGCCTTTATGGTTCCTCGGTTAATCGTTGGAGTATCAAATGAAGTCCAAATAGCACGAAACTTGACAGTCTACCAGTAGTAAACCAAGGCCGCATGACAAGTCTTGGTCCAATCCGAAAACGTTTAACGCCCCCACACGAAAAGAGGTACAAAGGGACACCGGGTGACATAGGAGCGCCGGATCGCAAAACAGACAATGGGGAAAATGCTCGGATGCATGAGACGAACATGTATGAAAATGAAATGCACATGATGACATGATATGAAATGCATGACACGCAAGAAAAGACAAGGCAACAATAGCGAATAACTAGAAGACACCTGGCACATCGGTCTCGGGGTGTTACAGCTCTCAAGAGAAATGATTATTCAAAAAATTTATGCTCGGCTTTCTCTCAATAATCGCTCTATGCTCGATACTTCTTGTACTGGATCTTTTATGATGAAGACTATTGAATTCAAATGGGATTTATTGGACAGAATTAAACGCAACTCTGAAGATTGGGACCTCGACGAAGGTAAGGAGTCAGGTATAACACCTAAGTTTGATTGTGTTAAATCTTTTATGGATACCGATGTTTTTCGTGAATTTAGCACTAAATATGGACTTGACTCTGAGAATGTAGCTTCTTTCTGTGAATCCTTTGCTACTCATGTTGATCTCCCAAAGGAGAAGTGGTTTAAATATAATCCTCCCACTGAGGTAAAAGTAGTTGCTCCTATTGAAGTTGAAGAAAAGACTATCACTTCTGATGATCCTGTTGTTCCTGCTGCTTATATTGAGAAGCCACCTTTCCCTATTAGAATAAAGGATCATGCTAAAGCTTCAACTGTAGTGAACATAAGTAATATTAGGACACACAAACCCCCTGAGCAAGTTAAAGTTGAACCTAAAATTGCTATGGTTAAAGATCTCTTTGGCCGATAATATTGATGGGCATGTTATTTACTTCTGCAGTGAAGCTGCTAGCATTGCTAGACCTGATGCTAAAAATAAACGTAGACCTGTTGTAGGCATGCGTGTTATTTCCGTTAAAATAGGGATCATTGTTATCATGGCTTACGTGATATGGGTGCTAGTGCAAGTGCAATACCTCATTCCTTATATGAAGAAATTATGCATGATATTGCACCTGCTAAGATAGAATATATCGATGTTACCATTAAACTCGCCAATAGAGATACTATTTCACTGATTGGGATTGTTAGAGATGTTGAAGTCTTGTGCGGGAAGGTTAAATATCCTGCTGATTTTCTTGTTCTTGGTTCCCCACAAGAGAGCTTTTGTCCCATTATATTGGGTAGACCCTTCTTGAACACTGTTAATGCTAGGATAGACAGCGAAAAGGATGTTGTTACTATTGGTTTGGGTGATATGTCTCATGAGTTTAATTTTGCTAAATTTAGTAGACAACCCCGTGATGAGGAATTGCCTAGTAAAGATGAAATTATTGGTCTTGCTTCTATTTCCATGGCTCCTAGTGATCCTTTAGAACAATATTTATTAGACCACGAAAATGATACGTATATGAATGAAAGAAGGGAAATAGATGAAGTATTCTTTAAACAGGGACCTATTCTGAAACACAACTTGCCTGTTGAAATCCTAGGGGATCCTCCTCCACCCAAGGGTGATCCCGTGCTTGAGCTTAAACCATTGCCTGATACTCTTAAATATGCTTATCTTGATGAGAAAAAGATATATCCTGTTATTATTATTGCTAACCTTTCAGAGCATGAGGAAGAGAGATTATTGAAAACTCTGAAGAAGCACAGTGTTGCTATTGGATATACTCTTGATGATCTTAAGGGCATTAGTCCCACTCTGTGTCAACACAAAATAAATTTGGAGAAAGACGCCAAACCAGTTATTGATCACCAACGACGGCTAAATCCTAAGATGAAAGAAGTGGTAAGAAAGGAAATATTAAAGCTCCTTGAAGCACGTATAATTTATCCCGTTGCTGATAGTCAGTGGGTAAGTCTTGTCCATTGTGTCCCTAAGAAGGGAGGTATTATTGTCGTTCCTAATGATAAAGATGAATTGATTCCGCAAAGAATTATTACAGGTTATAGGATGGTGATTTATTTCCATAGATTAAATAAAGCTACTAAAAAAGATCATTACCCTTTGCCTTTCATTGATCAAATGCTAGAAAGATTATCCAAACATACACATTTTTGCTTTCTAGATGGTTACTCTGGTTTCTCTCAAATACCTGTGTCAGCTGAAGATCAAGAAAAGACTATTTTTTAATTGCCCTTTCGGTACCTTTGCTTATAGATGTATGCCTTTTGGTTTATGTAATGCACCTGCTACCTTTCAAAGATGCATGATGGCTATATTCTCTGACTTTTGTGAAAAGATTTGTGAAGTTTTCATGGATGATTTCTCTGTTTATGGATGCTCTTTTGATGATTGCTTGAGCAACCTTGATCGAGTTTTGCAGAGAGGTGAAGAAACTAACCTTGTCTTGAATTGGGAGAAGTGCCACTTTATGGTTAATGAAGGTATTGTCTTGGGGCATAAAATTCCTGAAAGAGGTATTGAAGTTGACAAAGCTAAAGTTGATACTATTGAAAAGATGTCGTGTCCCAATGACATCAAAGGTACAAGAAGTTTCCTTGGTCATGCCAGTTTTTATTGGAGGTTCATTAAGGACTTCTCAAAAAATTCCCGGCCTCTGACTAACCTATTACAAAAAGATATTCCTTTTGTCTTTGATGATGATTGTGTAGAAGCATTTGAAATACTTAAGAAAGCCTTGATTTCTGCACCTATTGTTCAGCCACCTGACTGGAATTTACCATTTGAAATCATGTGTGATGTTAGTGACTATGTTGTAGGTGTTGTTCTAGGACAAAGAGTTGATAAAAATTAAATGTTATTCAATATGGTAGTAAAACTCTAGACAATGCCTAGAGAAATTATGCTACTACTGAAAAGGAATTCTTAGCAGTTGTATTTGCTTGTGATAAGTCCAGACCTTATATTGTTGATTCTGAAGTAACTATTCACACTGATCATTCTGCTATTAAATATCTTATGGAAAAGAAAGATGCTAAACCTCGACTTATTAGATGGGTTCTCCTACTACAAGAATTTGATTTACATATTATTGATAGAATGGGTGCTGAGAACCCCGTTGCAGACAACTTGTCTAGGTTAGAGAATGTTCTTGATGACCCACTACATATTGATGATGGCTTTCCTGATGAACAATTAAATGTCATAAATGCTTCTCGTACTGCTCCATGGTATGCTGATTATGCTAATTAAATTGTTGCTAAATTTATACCACCTAGTTTCACATACCAACAAAAGAAAAAGTTTTTCTATGATTTAAGACATTATTCTGCGATGACCCACACCTTTATAAAGAAGGAGTAGATGGTGTTATTAGACGTTGTATACCTGAGCATGAACAGGAATAGATCCTACACAAGTGTCACTCAGAAGCTTATGGAGGACACCATGCTGGAGATGGAACTGCACATAAGGTATTGCAATCCGGTTTTTATTGGCCTACTCTCTTCATGGATGCCCGTAAGTTTGTCTTATCTTGTGATGAATGTCAAAGAATTGGTAATATTAGTAGACGTCAAGAAATGCCTATGAATTGTCCACTCGTTATTGAACCATTTGATGTTTGGGGCTTCGATTATATGGACCGTTTCCTTCCTCTAATGAGTATACACATATTTTAGTTAATGTTGATTACATTACTTAGTGGGTAGAAGCTATTCCAACTAGTAGTGCTGATCATAACACCTCTATTAAGATGCTTAAAGAAGTTATTTTTCCAAGGTTTGGAGTCCCTAGATATTTAATGACTGATGGTGGTTCACATTTTATTCATGGTGCCTTTCATAAAATGCTTGCTAAGTATGATGTTAATCATAGAATTTCATCAACATATCACCCGCAGCCTAGTGGTCAAGTAGAATTGAGTAACAGAGAGCTCAAATTAATTTTGCAAAAGACTGTTAATAGATCTAGAAAGAATTGGTCCAAGAAACTTGATGATGCATTATGGGCTTATAGAACTACTTATAAAAATCCTATGGGTATGTGTCGGTGTCAAAACCGGCGGATCTCGGGTAGGGGGTCCCGAACTGTGCGTCTAAGGCGGATGGTAACAGGAGGCAGGGGACACATTGTTTTACCCAGGTTCGGGCCCTCTTGATGGAGGTAAAACCCTACGTCCTTCTTGATTATTCTTGATAATATGAGTAGTACAAGAGTTGATCTACCACGAGATCAGAGAGGCTAAACCCTAAAAGCTAGCCTATGGTATGATTGTATGTTGTCCTATGGACTAAAACCCTCCGGTTTATATAGACATCGGAGGGGGCTAGGGTTACACAAGGTCGGTTATGAAGGAGGAGATATACATATCCGTATTGCCTAGCTTGCCTTCCACGCCAAGGAGAGTCCCATCCGGACACGGGTCGAAGTCTTCAACCTTGTATCTTCAGAGTCCAACAGTCCGGCCAAAGGATATAGTCCGGCTGTCCGGAGACCCCCTAATCCAGGACTCCCTCAGTAGCCCCCGAACCAGGCTTCAATGACGTCAACTCCGACACGCAGTATTGTCTTCGGCATTGCAAGGCGGGTTCTTCTCCAAATTTAGAATGTTTGTTAAGCAGTGTCCGGCCCCATAAATGTTGGACCTCTTGGCTTCTGTGCCCAATAAGGGCTATCTTCCATGCGTTGAATGAATACGAGGAGCCAGGGCGTTTTTACATTCGCCCTCCTAGCCAGATAAATAAATTGTCTATTAAAGGGATGGGGATTCTTAGATCCAATCCATATCATCCTCCCCCAGCGAGAATCCATCAGAGTGCGCTTCGAAAAAATCCACTCCAGCATGGCCAACAACCGCAGCTCCTCCTCCCGCCCCCATAGCCCCAAGCCCGATGATTGGGAGAGGTGTTCTATCCCACACAGTCGATTAGTCGAACTGCAGACTAAGGGATTTCTCTCTCCAGCGTATATGGTTCCTGTCTGAGCCGGGCTCGCCACCTACAATGGCGAGGAGCAAGCGGAGAGCTTCCCAGTCCCTCTACGGGGGAACGAGTATGCCTTGTTCCTTACTTATTAAGGGGACTCGGATTTCCAATTCATCCGTTCCTCCACGGGCTCCTGGAGTTTTACGGCCTCCAACTGCATAATTTCACCCCCTGCTTCCATATTACACATCGCCGGCTATGTTGCCCTTTGTGAGTTATTCCTGGGCTGCGAAGCTCATTTTGAGCTGTGGAAAAGGTTATTTTGCCTCGTCCCCTGCACACAGAAGGGGGTCACTTTATCAAGTGGGCGGAGCCGAAATATGGCGTATCACTGAAACCAGATACCTGTCCGGTACTCCGAAGAAGACGTCCGAAGACTGGCTTTTGGAATGGTTTTATATGGAGGACGTCCCCCTTCCGGACCCTGTTCGGCAGGGTCTTCCTGAGTTCAACAATGCTCCTCTGAAGAAACACCAAAGTTGGCGCCCACGGAGCCCCCAGGAGGAAGACAACGGAGAAGTCCTTTACATGATGAACCAGATTAAAGCGCTGGCTCGATCAGGATTGACAGTAATCGAGGTTGTGTCAATATGCATAATGCGGGGAGTGCAGCCACTTCAATATCAAGGGCACCCCCTGTGGTGTTTTAACGGGGAAGATGACGCCACCCGTTGCGGGTGTAAGGGTCCGGACAACGCTGCTGCTTTAGCAAAAAATTTGTCCGAGTTGTTCAAGGGAGAGGAAGAGGAGTTCATCCGCATCGAGCCACAGGATGGATTCTCTATGTACAACCCTCCAAGGTGGGTGAGTTATATCTTCTTACTCCCATTCTTCCTGCATTCTTTGTCGTAGGTACTCACCTTGCCATTTTGCGGCAGGAACTGCGAGAAGCCATAAGGAGGTCAACAGCCCATCTCCACAACCAGAGGATCCTGATCGGGCCCTTGGTCCCGGACTCGAAGAAGATCCGGACATATTCGTGGAGCTGATAGACTGGCAGTTCTATCAATTAAGCTGTGATGACGCCATGGTGGCCATTACGGCCGACTATCCCGGACTGCTTCCTGCGTCGCATGTAAGAAAAAACAAAAATCCCAACTCCAAAAACTAGGATCCCCTTTTAGACACTTCACCTACCATATACATATGGTGTTTTACAGGGAAGGCATTCGGGACGTCGTGCCGAACCCGCGGCAACTCGCCAACAAGAGGCATCGAGGCCGGGCAGGCCAAAAAGGAAGGCGGTCAGGACGGAGACGCCGGCGTAGAGGTATGACAAAAACCCCGCTCCATGGTTGTCGTCTTTCTCAAAATGTAATGACGTCCATGTTTCTTTAACAGAAAAAATGCTCACCGCAATATGTCCGGTGAGGCTCCCGATCATGCTTCCACCAGTCGGGCTCCAGGACCAGACATAGAGGCGGAAGCCGACATGGGGCGGATGCCGGATACTCCCCCTACAGAGGATGCGGATAGACTATCCGCTACAAATTCAGAAGTGTAGAGCGCCATGAATCATAGGCGTCGTCGGGCCGTACTCCATGACGCTTGCTTCTCACCTGAGGCATTTGATACCTTCAATTCTGGAGAGGCGTACCTCCGTGCTACTCAGAATGGTCTAGCCAGAGCCACGGACCAGTATGTAAGGGATGTACGGGTAAGCAAATCTGACGATTATATGTATCAGTAGCCCCTGGGACTTAAAACAGTTAGCAGGACTGATTTAACGATCATCTATTGTGCATGTTCTTACAGAGAAGAATACTTGACTGTCACAGGAGCTGGAGGAATGCAAGACCCAACTCCGGGCCGCTGTTGCCGCATTGAAGGAACCTAAAAAGTCCCTAGCTTGTAACATTTCTTTCAAAGAATGATAGGTACCATATAGCGTGCGGCATGGCTGCAGATCTAACAATAGATGTTGTAGATGAATCCAGAGAGAATCCGGAGGACCAGCATGTTGTACGACAGCTAAAGGCTAGCGAACGCATGCTGACTAAGGTCAGGCGGGAGGAAAACAATCTCCAAGATGCCAATACCAAGCTGAGCGTGGAACTGAAAGATGTTCGAGCCCAGCTTGCGGACTCCGAGAAGGAGAATAAGCGGCTTCGATGCAGCATTTTCAGTAAGTGCTTGAACGAACCCTTAAAAGGGGGCGGCGGAGAAGCCGGCTAACAGAGTTATGTCTGCAGGTATGCTGACGGGTCGTCCCGCGGAGGAGATGCCCGGGTCTGCGGGTGATCTTCTATCCAAGCTCTCACAACTGCACGAACAAGTTCGGCAGGCGATGCAGGGTATTGCCCAGGCCTTGTGGCCATCCGTCTCCCTGCCAGAAGGCATTGGAGAGCTTGCGGAGAAGCTCAAGGGAGCACGGCGGCGCTTCCGATTATGGAAGATATTGGCCTGCCGTCAAGGTGCCAGGGAAGCCTGGGCCATGGTGAAGACGTGGTATACCAAGGCTGACCCAAACCACATGGCCGAGGTCGGACCAGTGGGGCCTGATGGGAAAGAGATCCCCGTTAGCTTAGTCTTTGGGCAAGTAGAATTAGCCGCAAAGTATTCCCAACAGGATTGTAGGCTAGACCGCCTGTTGGATGGTATAGAAGAGGAATTTAGTTAGTCTACATGACTATGTAATTAAAGTGACATGTATAATGCCTTCTAGCTGGATTATAAATCATTTGTCATGGCAGACCTTTTCGCTTCAACCTTGGGACCCGATAGTCCGGAGTGCGTCCGAATACCCGCTCAGTTATATAAGAACCGGGGTATGAGTGGAAACCAGGCGTTGGGGTCATTAGTGCTTGAACAGACAAGTACCCAACTAGTTATGTTATATTACATGGGTAGTAAGAAACATCTTCCAGGGAGAATAGTTCCGTTAGGGGTTCCTTTCCCTAAAGTGCATGTCCGGACTGCGAGCGGAGACGTAGGCAAAAACATCTGGGGGCATATATGGAAAATAAATAAAAATCATCTTTTGTTCGCCAACCGAATATTCCCTTAAGAATGCTAGCTTTCGGCTTCACCCGGTCTGAGGTACACATCCGGCTGACCTGGCAGTAACAATCACAGAGGTGCTCCCCTTATGCCCTAGCCGAATTAACGGGAACATATGGCATAAATACAAGAGCCAGGCAACCCAGCTTGGCCAAAACTTAAGTCATATCTATGCATAAAATGGCGAAGAAAAGGTACATGCGGAAGAATAACACATGTGTGGGGCATGAAGCCTAGATAGATAAATTAAGCTTCTGTGTAAGAAGCCCCCAAGTATAATGAGCGCGGTTAGCGTGTATATAGTGTGCAAGCAAGGCACAAGTTGGCCCTTGAAGGCCTCGAGAAAGAATAAAAGAAAGAAAGAGAAAAAAGACAGACAATGTATATGCAAAAAATGGATAGAGGAAGGAGACGAACATAGAGTCCGGTGCTAGGCGTAGAATCTTCGGAGCCTGGCTGCGTTCCATGGGTTTGGCTCAAGTCGATTATTCGATGAATCCCGCAGACGGTATGCTCCACCGGTTAGAACTTGGTCAACAATGAAGGGACCTTCCCATTTGGGCTCGAGCTTGGTCTTTTTCTTCTCCGGCAGGTGTAGAACTAACTCGCCAACGTTATAATTTTTGGCCCGTACTTCTCTGCTTTGGTATCTGCGAGCCTGTTGCTGATAGAATGCAGAACGGGCTTTTGCCACGTCGCGCTCCTCCTCCAAGGTGTCCAGACTGTCCTGCCGATCGAGCTCGGCTTCTCTTTCTTTGTACATGCGCACTCGAGGTGAGTCATGAATTATGTCACAGGGCAGAACTGCCTCTGCGCCGTACACCATAAAGAAGGGTGTATATCTAGTAGTACAATTCGGCGTGGTCCGCAGCCCCCAGAGTATGGAGTCGAGATCCTCTACCCAGTGCGTGTTAGACTCCTTTAAGGACCGCACTAATCCGTGTTTAATGCCGCTCATGGTAAGACCATTTGCTCGCTCAACTTGGCCGTTGGTTTGTGGGTGATAGACGGAAGCATAATCGATCTTGATGCCCATGTTGCTGCACTAGAGTTTTACCTCGTCGGCCGTGAAGTTCGTGCCGTTGTCAGTGATGATGCTGTGGGGGACTCCATAACGGTGTACAACCCTGGATATGAAGTCTATCACCGGTCCGGATTCGGCCGTTTTAACAGGTTTGGCTTCTATCCATTTGGTGAATTTATCCACCATGACTAGTAAGTAATTTTTCTTATGGGTTCCCCCTTTAAGGGGTCCAACCATGTCAAGCCCCCAGACCGCAAAGGGTCAGGTAATGGGGATTGTTTGGAGGGCGGTGGGTGGCATGTGGCTTTGGTTTGCAAAAAGCTGGCAACCAACGCAGCGTTGGACCAAGTCATGTGCGTCTTCCCGGGCCGTCGGCCAATAAAAACCTGTACGGAAGGCCTTGCTTACAAGGGCCCGGGCTGCGGCGTGGTGGCCGCCGAGTCCGGCATAAATTTCTGCCAAAAGCTTCCGCCCTTCCTCTTCGGAGATGCACCTTTGAAGGACTCCGGTAGTGCTTTTTTATACAGCTCTCCCTCGTGGACCCTGTAGGCTTTAGATCGCCGCACTATGCAGCGTGCCTCATTTTGGTCCTTGGGAAGTTCCTGCCTAGTTAGGTAGGCCAGGAATGGTTCTGTCCACGGGGCAATGATGGCCATTATTACGTGGGCTGAAGGTGTTATTTCGGTGGCAGAGCCTCCGATTATGTCAGACTGTTTGGTATCGGGCATTTTGGCCAGGTCGGGACTGTTGTTACCGGTGTCCCCTTCCCATACCACGGATGGCTTAAATAACCTCTCCAAAAAGATGTTGGGGGGGACCGCATCACGTTTTGCGCCGATGCGGGCGAGGATATCCGCCGCCTGATTGTTTTCCCGAGCCACATGGTGAAATTCGAGCCCCTCGAACCGAGCTGACATCTTTAGGACGGTGTTTCGATAGGCCGCCATCTTCGGATCCTTGGCATCGAAGTCTCCATTTATTTGGGATATTGCAAGGTTCGAATCCCCATGCACCTCAAGGCATTGAATGCCCATGGAAACTGCCATCTGAAGACCATGTAACAGGGCTTCGTATTCGGCTGCGTTGTTGGAGTCTGTATACAGTATCTGTAGTACATATTGAACTGTATCTCCGGTTGGGGACGTCAGGACGACGCCAGCCCCTAGACCAGCCGGCATTTTGGAGCCATCGAAGTGCATGATCCAATTGGAGTATGCGTCGTACTCTTTAGGGAGTTCGGCTTTCGTCCATTCGGCGACGAAGTCGGCCAATACTTGCGATTTAATGGCTCGCCGAGGTTTGTATGTTATGTCGAACGGGAGGAGCTCAATGGCCCATTTGGCAATCCGGCCCGTGGCGTCGCGGTTGTTTATAATATCATTAAGTGGCACTTCCGAGGCTACTGTAATCGAACACTCTTGAAAGTAGTGTCGCAGCTTTCGGGATACCATGAATACCACATAGGCTATCTTTTGATAATGTGGGTACCGTGATTTGCATGGGGTGAGGACAGTGGATACATAATATACCGTCTTTTGAAGAGGGAATTTATGTCCGTCCGCTTCTCATTCGACGACGAGCACTGCGCTTACAACCTGATGAGTTGCCGCAATGTACAACAGCATTGGTTCGCCGATGTTTGGCATGGCCAGGATCGGGTTGGTTGCCAGTATGGCCTTTATTTCTTCCAATCCGGCTGTGGCAGCATCCGTCCACTCGAAGTGTTCGGTGCACCGAAGGAGGCGATAAAGGGGTAATGCCTTTTCTCCTAAGCGGGAGATAAAGCGGCTTAGAGCCGCCACACATCCAGTTAATTTCTGGATTTGTTTGAGGTCTATTGGGGTAGCCAACTGTGACAGAGCTTGGATTTTGGCTGGATTAGCTTCAATTCCTCTACTGGAGACAATGAAGCCCAGGAGCTTTCTGGCCGGTACGCCGAAAACGCATTTTTCCGGATTGAGCTTGATGTCGTATTGTCGGAGGTTGTCGAATGTGAGCCTCAAGTCGTCTATTAGAGAGTCGATGTGCTTGGTTTTGACGACCACATCATCTACATATGCCTCTACTGTTTTGCCGATCTGTTTCTCCAGACATGTCTGAATCATGCATTGATATGTTGCGCCGGTGTTTTTGAGCTCGAAAGGCATTGTGTTGAAACAGAAGGGGATGTATGGTGTGATAAATGCCGTTGCGGCTTGGTCGGACTCCGCCATCTTGATTTGGTGGTAGCCGGAGTATGCGTCGAGGAAACACAATGACTTGTGTCCTGCGGTAGCATCGATAATTTGATCAATGCGGGGGAAGGGGAAGGGATCCTTTGGGCAAACCTTGTTGAGGTCCTTAAAATCGACACACAGGCGCCAGGATTTGTCCTTCTTTGGTACCATCACCAGGTTTGCTAGCCAGTCTAGGTGTTTATTTCTCTAATGAATTCGGCCTCTAATAACTTGGCTAGTTCTTCTCCCATAGCTTGTCTCTTAGGTTCAGAGAAACACCGAAGAGTCTGCTTGACCGGCTTGAATCCCTTTAGAATATTGAGGCTGTGCTCGGCCAGCCTGCGTGGGATTCCTCGCATGTTTGAGGGGTGCCAGGCGAATATGTCCCAATTCTCGCGCAGGAATTCTCGTAGTGCGGCGTCCACGGCGGGGTTTAACTGTGCCCCAATGGAGGCTGTTTTTGTAGGGTCCGTTGGGTGGACTTGGAATTTGACTATTTCATCCGCTGGTTTAAAAGAGGTGGACTTGGATCTCTTGTCAAGTATCACGTCATCCCTGTCCACTGTGGAGCGTAGCGCAGTTAATTCCTCGGCCGAAAGGGCTTCGGATAATGCCTCGAGGGCCAATGCTGCTGTTTTGTTTTCGGCGCGGAGTGTTGTGTCCGAATCACTAGCGAGAGTGATGATTCCGTTGGGCCCGGGCATTTTGAGCTTCATGTACCCATAATGGGGTATGGCTTGGAAGATCGTGAACGCCTCCTACCCTAAAAGGGCGTGGTATCCACTACTGAACGGGGCCACTTGGAATGTAATTTCTTCGGATCTATAGTTCTCCGCCGTGCCGAATACCACATCTAGTGTGATTTTCCCAGCACAGCGTGCTTCCCGAGTGGGGATGATTCCTCTGAAGGTTGTGCTGCTTTGCTCAATGCGGTTCCAGTCTATTTCCATTTTTTGAAGAGTTTCCTCATAGATGAGGTTTAATCCACTACCGCCGTCCATGAGTACTTTGGTGAGTCGAAAGCCGTCCACAATTGGACTAAGGACCAGTGCAGCTGGTGCTCGGGCTGTTCGGAATTTAGGTTCATCACTGGCATTGAAGGTAATAGCCGTGTCGCTCCATGGATTTATTGCTGCCACATGGCAAATTTTGGCAATGCTGCGGAGTGTTCGCTTGCGCCTATTATTTGATGTGAAGGTCTCAAAGACTGTTAATACCCTATTGTTATCCATGGGATGGTGCTCTGTGGCATCTGGGATGAGAAGATCCTCGCCGCTTTTGGCCACCTGCCGGAGTATCCAACATGCTCTAAGGCTGTGTGTTGGTATGGTATCCGCTGTACTATGAATTTTGCAGGGTTTGTTGAGCCATCCCTCCAATACGGTTCCACGCCCTGTAGAGGGTTCTTGCTTCTTTGTAATTAACTCGGGTGTCTTATGATAGTGCACCCTTTTACTTTGAACTGGGTGTATATTCGGAGCCGGATTATCCCAAAATTTTGTTTCAGTTTTCCAGACACTTTCCATCGCATAGTACTTTCGTACTATGGACGCCAAGTCGGCGAAGTGTGATATGTCACGGCGACTTATGGCGTTAAGGATTCCCTTCTCCGTGTAGTTATTGCAGAAAAGTGAGACTGCGTTTTCCTCACGGCAGTCCTTAACCTTGTTCATCACAAGGAGGAATCTGGCCCAATAATGATGTACTGTTTCATGGGGCTCTTGCCTAATGTGGGAAAGATCGTTTATGTCTGGATGGGTGGGTGTATTTGAGTCTGAACCCTTACCCGATCTGAGACCCAGGGGTCGAGGTGTTTCCAATCTTGGAAGTTTGGATTCTGGGATGTTGCCCGATGAGTCTGGCCCACTGCCTGACTCTAGGATCAGGGCTTGGGTGATGTCCTCCCATAAACGGGTATCCGGCTCGGAGAGCTCAGGAATCCGGACATAGTTAGTCCTCAACATAGAGGAAGAATCGCCGCATTGTTCCTCCACCACCGCAATATGATGGGTAACCGGTGGAGAGTTAATCTCCCTTTGATCGGGTTTAAGCCCAATCCGATCATAGTCCATAGCGACGCCCAAGGCGGCGATGCGATCCAAGAGTTCGTTTAGGGAAGAGAGCTCCATTGGATCCATCTGCTCGACGAATTCCAAGCCGACGTGGAGGCTGTTTTCGATGACCCGAGAAGTCATCGTCGGTGCAGCGGCCGAACGGGCGGTCATGATGAAACTGCCAAGCCGGAGAGTTTGGCCGACAGCCAGGGCTCCCCCGGTGGTAATGTTGTTTTTAACAATGAGACGAGGCATCCTTCCTTACGGCGACGACACAGTGGAACTCTCAATGAAAGCACCAATGTAGGTGTCAAAACTGGCGGATCTCGGGTAGGGGGTCCCGAACTATGCGTCTAAGGCGGATGGTAATAGGAGGCAGGGGACACGATGTTTTACCTAGGTTCGGGCCCTCTTGATGGAGGTAAAACCCTACGTCCTGCTTGATTATTCTTGATAATATGAGTAGTACAAGAGTTGATCTACCACGAGATCAGAGAGGCTAAACCCTAAAAGCTAGCCTATGGTATGATTGTATGTTGTCCTATGGACTAAAACCCTCCAGTTTAAATAGACACCGGAGGGGGCTAGGGTTACACAAGGTCGGTTACAAAGGAGGAGATATACATATCCGTATTGCCTAGCTTGCCTTCCACGCCAAGGAGAGTCCCATCCGGACACGGGACGAAGTCTTCAATCTTGTATCTTCAGAGTCCAACAGTCCAGCCAAAGGATATAGTCCGGCTGTCCGGAGACTCCCTAATCCAGGACTCCCTCAGTATGTCTCCATATAAAATGGTTTACGGAAAAGCATGTCACTTACCTCTCGAATTAGAGAATAAGGCATATTGGGCCATCAAAGAGCTCAATTATGATCTCAAACTTGCCGGTGAGAAGAGGTTATTTGACATTAGCTCTCTTGATGAATGGAGAACCCAGGCCTATGAGAATGCCAAACTGTTTAAAGAAAAAGTTAAAAGATGGCATGACAAAAGGATACAAAAGCGTGAGTTTAATGTAGGTGATTATGTGTTGCTATTCAACTCTCGTTTAAGATTTTTTGCAGGCAAACTTCTCTCTAAATGCGAAGGTCCTTACGTTATCGAGGAGGTCTATCGTTTCGGTCCCATAAAAATCAACAACTTCGAAGGCACAAGTCCGAAGGTGGTGAACGGTCAAAGAATCAAACATTATATCTCAGGTAATCCTATAAATGTTGAAACCAATGTTATTGAAACCGTAACCTCAGAGGAATACATAAGGGACACTTTCCAGAACCTTTCAGACTCCGAAAAGGAATAGGTATGTGGTATGGTAAGTAAACCGACTCCAAAACAGTTCTAATGGCATTTTTTCTCTGTTTTGGAATATTTAAGAAAATAGGAAAATAAGAAGTAGTCCGGGAAGGACACGAGGCGTCCATGAGGGTGGAGGGCGTGCCCTACCCCCCTAGGCGCGCCCCCTGCCTCATGGGCACCTCGTGTGCTCTCTGGACTCCGTTTTCTTGCAAGATACTTCTTATGGTCGGTAAAAATTCATTATATAATCTCCCGAAAGTTTTGACCACCGTACCACGCAAATATCCTTTGTTCTTGTTTCGAGCTTTTTTTGTGACAGATCTAGATCACCATGACATCTCCAAGTGCCCCCAAGGACAAGTTCTTCGACAAGGTCATCAACCCCTACCTTGCAGAAGTGTTGCAACATCCTCAAACCATTGAGATGCGTGAGGAGTTGCTGCACATCCGCGATGTTGAGGGACCAAGGAGGACCGCAAGCGTGGAGGCAAGGCTCGAGGCAATGGAGCAACAAGTTTTCAAGTGTCAGGAGATGCGTGTGGACTCGACTCCAATCACATAATGATCACGAAGTTCACCAACAACCACAAGCTGGACACCAAGGACACTGGGGAGGCCATATTCAAGCTTCATGAGAAAATCGAGCACCTCCAACCCCAGATCTATGAACTGCAAAATCAAAACTGTGAGTATGAATATAGATTCAAGAGGATGAGTTTGGCTGTAGATTTAAGGATCCCGGAGACTCGATCATCCTTCTATGATGGTGAGCCTATGCCTTGGAAGAGGGACAACAAGCCTACAACATCAACAACTCCATCTCCTTCACCAGCAAAAGAGACATAATCACATGGGTATGGGCACTCCCCTTGGCAACTGCCAAGCTTGGGGGAGGTGCCCCGTTATCGTATCACCATCACACTCCTATCTTTACTGTTTTCTTAGTTCGATCCTTTTGGTAATATCTTGATCTAGTAGAATAAAGTTTTAGTATGATTTAGTTTTGAGTTTTGCTTCTTGATCCTTCTATGTAATCGAGTCCATGAGCTATATATAATAAAGATTAGTGTTGAGTCAAGGGCTTGATTATCTTGCTATGATCGTGAGGGAATTGAAGAAAAAGAAAGAATAAAAAGAAATAAAGTGATCATATTGATCTTATGGAGAGTAATGACTTCACATATAAAGAGTATGATGATTAAAAGTTGTTGAGAGTTGACAAACTTATTGTTGTTCATCGTTGCAATTAATAGGAAGTAATAAAGAAAGAGAGGTTTTCACATATAAATACACTATCTTGGACATATTTTTTGATTGTGAGCACTCATTAAAGTATGACATGCTAAAGAGTTGATGTTGGACAAGGAAGACAACGTAATGGGTTATGTTTTCTTATATCTGAAATAAAGTATATTGTCATGGATCATCCAACATGTTGAGCTTGCCTTTCCCTCTCATGCTAGCCAAATTCTTTGCACCAAGTAGAGATACTACTTGTTCTTCCAAATACCCTTAAAACCAGTTTTGCCATGAGAGTCCACCATATCTACCTATGGATTGAGTAAGATCCTTCAAGTAAGATGTCATCGGTGCATGCAATAAAAAATTTGCTTTCTAAATATGTATGTTCTATTAGTGTGGAGAAAATAAACTTTATACGATCTTGTGATATGGAAGCAATAAAAGCGACAGACTGCATAATAAAGGTTCATATCACAAGTGGCAATATAAAGTGACATTCTTTTGCATTAAGATTTCATGCATCCAACCATAAAAGCACATGACAACCTCTACTTCCCTCTGCGAAGGGCTTATCTTTTACTTTTATCTTATGCAAGAGTCCTGGTGATTTTCACCTCTCCTTTTTATATTTTATCCTTTGGCAAGCACCTTGTGTTGGAAAGTCCTGATATATATATACCCAATTGGATGTAAGTTAGCATGAATCATTATTGTTGACATTACCCTTGAGGTAGAAGGTTGGGAGGCAACACTATAAGCCCCTATCTTTCTCTTTGTATGATTAAAACTCCGTACCCATAAGTATTGCGTGAGTTTTAGCAATTGTGAAATACTAAATGATAGTTGAGTATGTGGACTTGCTGAAAAGCTCTTATATTGACTCTTTCTGATGTTACGATAAATTGTAATTGCTTCAATGACTAAGATTATAGTTTGTTGGTTCTCAATGAGGTTTTTGATTCATACTTTACATTGTGAATAGATTATTACTCAAGCATAAGAAATAATATGAGAATATCCATATATGTTGCTGTTATAAGAATGATCATGATGCCCTCATGTCCGTATTTTATTTTATCGACACCTCTACCTCTAAACATGTGGACATATTGATAACCCACAAGTATAGGGGTCAATTGTAGCCTCTTTCGATAAGTAAGAGTGTCGAACCCAATGAGGAGCTAATGGTAGAACAAACATTCCCTCAAGTTCTATCGACCACCGATACAACTCTACGCACGCTTAACGTTCGCTTTACCTAGAACAAGTATGAAACTAGAAGTATTTTGCAGGTGTTGTTGGATAGGTTTGCAAGATAATAAAGAGCACGTAAATAAAAAGTAGGGGCTGTTTAGATGAAGACACAACTAAGTTAGTTTTAGTAGAGAGCTTGTTGTCACACAAGAAAGTTATTTGTCCCTAGGAAATTGATAACTAGACCGGTAATCACTATTGCAATTTTATTTGAGGGAGAGGCATAAGCTAACATACTTTCTCTTCTTGGATCATATGCACTTATGATTGGAACTGTAGCAAGCATCCGCAACTACTAAAGATCATTAAGGTAAAACCCAACCATAGCATTATAAGGCATCAAGTCCTCTTTATTCCCATATGCAAACAACCTACTTACTCGGGTGTGTGCTTCTGTCACTCACGCCACTCACCATAAGCAAATCATGAACATATTGAAAACCCTATAGTGGGGATCCCTCATGCTTGCGTGACACGGAGAGCACCATAGGGCAGCACCAATAATAAAACATGCAACTCAAACCAATCACGATCATCAATTAACCCATAGGACAAAATGGATCTACTCAAACATCATAGGATAGCCATACATCATTGGGAAATAATATATAGCATTGAGCACCATGTTTAAGAAGAGATTACAGCGGGTAAAAGAGGGGTTACATCACTGCATAGAGGGGGGAAGAGTTCGTGATGACGGTGGTGAAGTTGTTGATGTAGATCGTTCTCGCGATGATGGCCCCGGTGGCATTCCAGCGCCACCGGGGGAGAGGGGGAGAGAGCCCCATTCTTCTTATTCTTCCTTGACCTTCTCCCTAGATGGGAGAAGGGTTTCCCCTCTGGTCCATGGCCTCCATGGCATGGGAGGGGCGAGAGCCCCTCCAAGATTGGATATGTCTCTCTGTCTCTCTCTGTTTCTGTGTTCTCAGATTCTACCCTTTCACCATTTCTTATATTCCCGGAGATCCGTAACTCCGATTGGGCTAAAATTTTAGCACGATCTATATCTGGATATTATCTTTCTTGCGGAGAAATAATGGCATCAACCACCTTACGGGGTGGCCACGAGGGCCCAGGGCGCGCCCCCTGCCTCGTGGCCCCCTCGGGCATTGTCTCGCGTTGATTTTTCTTCCCAAAAATCACATATATTTCAAAACAATCTCCGTTAGTTTTTATCCCATTTGGATTCCGTTTGATATGGATTTACTGCAAAACAAAAAACATGCAACAAACAGGAACTGGCACTGGGCACTAGATCAATATGTTAGTCCCAAAAATAGTATAAAAAGTTGCCAAAAGTATATGAAAGTTGTAGAATATTGGCATGGAACAATCAAAAATAATAGATATGATGGAGACCTATCAGCATCCCCAAGCTTAATTCCTGCTCGTCCTCGAGTAGGTAAATGATAAAAAAGATAATTTTTGATGTGGAATGCTACCTAGCATAATCTTGATCACGTAATCTAATCATGGCATGAATATTAAGACACGAGTGATTCAAAGCAATAGTCTATCATTTGACATTAAGACAATAATACTTCAAGCATACTAATAAAGCAATCATGTCTTTTCAAAATAACATGGCCAAAGAAAGTTATCCCTACAAAATCATATGCTCTGCCTATGCTCCGTCTTCACCACACAAAATATTCAAATCATGCACAACCCCGATGAAAAGCCAAGCAATTGTTTCATACTTTTGACGTTCTCAAACCTTTTCAACTTTCACCCAATACATGAGTGTGAGCCATGGATATAACACTATAGGTGGAATAGAATATGATGATGGAGGTTGTGTGGAGAAGACAAAAAGGAGAAAGTCTCACATCGACGCGGCTAATTAACGGGCTATGTAGATGCCCAACAATTGATGTCAATGTGAGGAGTAGGGATTGCCACGCAACGGATGCACTATGAGCTATAAGTGTATGAAAGCTCAGACTGGAAACTAAGTGGGTGTGCATCCAACTTGCTTGCTCATGAAGACTGAGGGAGTCCTGGATTAGGGGGTCCTCGGACAGCCGGACTATATACTTTGGCCAGACTGTTGGACTATGAAGATACAAGATTGAAGACTTCAGCCCGTGTCCGGATGTGACTCTCCTTTGCGTGGAAGGCAAGCTTGGCGATTCGGATATGTAGATCTCCTCCCTTGTAACCGACTCTGTGTAACCCTAGCTCCCTCCGGTGTCTATATAAACTAGAGGGTTTTAGTCCGTAGGACAACAACAATCATACCATAGGCTAGCTTCTAGGGTTTAGCCTCTCCGATCTCGTGGTAGATCAAGTCTTGTAATACTCATATCATCAAGACAATCAAGCAGGAAGTAGGGTATTACCTCCATCGAGAGGGCCCGAACCTGGGTAAACATTGTGTCCCCCACCTCCTGTTAGCATCCACCTTAGACACATAGTTCGGGACCCCCTACCCAAGATCTGCCGGTTTTGACACCGACATTGGTGCTTTCATTGAGAGTTCCACTGTGTCGTCATCATAAGGCTTGATGGCTCCTTCGATCATCGACAACGATGCGATCCAGGGTGAGGTTTTCCTCCCCGGACAGATCTTCGTATTCGACAGCTTTGTACTGCGGGCCAACTCGCTTGGCCATCTGGAGCAGATCGAGAGCTACGCCCCTGGCCATCAGGTCAGGTTGGGAAGCTTGAACTATACCGCCGACATCTGCGGAGACTTGATCTTCAACGGATTCGAACCCATGTTAGGTACACCGCACAGTCACGATGAGCATGATTTAGCTCTGCCATCGGACAGTGTTCGGGAGATCACACCTGTAACTACCCCGGCCCTCAATCCGGAACAGATCGCACCGTCTGAGGACGGGTGGATGGACCTCGCCAGGGAGGCCGCACACTCAACGGCAATAGAGCCGAATACTGACTTCACCTCCTACGAGACCTGTGTTGCCGGACACTCGGATTCGTCCCCGGCCACAAACTCGAAACCGCTCACGTCCATACCCATCCAATTTGATTGGGCACCGATCATGGAGTTCACCTCCACGGATATCTTTCAGCACTCGCCCCTAGGCGACGTGCTAAACTCATTACGGTCTCTCTCCTTGTCAGGAGACCCTTGGCCGAACTATGTCCGGCTCGAATGGGAAGCGAACGGTGAAGAAATTCGTTCCCCACCCACCACCCACTTAGTGGCCACTGTCTACGACCTAACCGACATGCTTGACTTCGACTCCAAAGACATCGATGGTATGGACGATGATGCGGGAGACGAACAGGAACCACCGCCCACAAGGCGATGGACTGCCACCTCATCGTATGATATATACATGGTGGACACCCCCAAAGAAAGTGATGGCAATAAGGCAATAGAGGATAATTGTCAGGACCCCGATTCTAAGTCACATCGATCTAGCCGGTAACACCTCATATCACTTTGCAGCCTCACGCACGGTATTCCCACGGGTGTTGCCTTACCATGGCCCGGGATCGTTTGCGCCTTTTGGCTCACGTATATGATAGTGTCGCTAGCATCCATATGACAGAGAACCTGGGCCTACATGACTAGTCATGAACCCAAAGCGGTGCTAACTTACGGGGACAGGCATACATGAATCAACATCGAGCATGTCGGTCAGCAGCGTGTGAATCCGGGCTGTAACACTGGGCTAACAGGACTCCGGGAACCCGGGCTGTAGCTGGCTAGGCAGGACTCCGGATGTCACCACGTGACATTTCCCCGAAGGGACAGACACAGGAACGAAGTGAATCACATGCCGGCCAGTCAAGTGCTCCAGAGCAGTAGTGCTGGGCTAGCAGGACTCCGGTGAACCGGGCTGTAGCGGACTACTATGGCTCATGGAAGCACAAGACTACATTTCCCCATAAGAGAGGCTACCAAGGATAAACAACTAGGTTGTCGGATCCCACACATACCAAGCATTTCAATCATACACACAATATGCTTGATATGTGTAAATACAACATGGCATCACAACATAACTCTACGACTCAAGTATTTATTCATTAGGCTCCAAGGAGCGAGATATTACAAACATGGGTCTCATGACCCAACATTCAGAGCAGACAAGTCAAAGCACATGCGGAAGCTTAACATGTCTGAGTACAGACATCTACAAATGAAAAAGGCTGAGAAGCCTGACTATCTACAAGACCCCGCCGAGGGCACAAGATCGTAGCTGAGGTATCAAGCTAAACGTTGAAGTCCAAACGGAACTACTAGTGATACTGAGGTCTCTCTGCAAAACATAAATTAAGCAAACATGAATACAAATGTACCCGGCAAGAATTACATCAGAACTAGCTACATATGCATCATTATCAACAAAAGAGATGGTGGGGTTTAACTCCAGCAAGCCAGCTTTGACTCGGTGGCTATCCTGAACTACGACTGCAAATAACTCTTTGAGGTGGCGCACACGAGTCCACATATTCACCATATCAATACACCACTATGGATCCGCTCCCATCTCCCTACGAGAACGCCATCCATAGCACTCACGCTTATCTTGCGCATTTTAGAGTATCCACTTTCACTTGTCTATGAACTATGCAAGGGGTCCAAGTTTCCATATCCGAGGAATCCAGCTATTCGAATAGATAATGATAACCCTGCAGGGGTGTACTTCTTCACACACGCTCTCGCCACTTACCACCATGTACACGTCGTGTATCTCGGCAACCTTCAAGAGGAAGCCTGGCGAGGGATTCGGCCACGACCTGACTAATCACACAAGTCTCTTGTCCAGGTTTATCGCCTATTCGGGTTCCATCCGTAAGGAGATCCGGCCGGGGTGTCGCTGACGGCCCCAAACGATGTGAGCAGGGTTCCCAAGCCCACCATCTGGGTGCCACTTGGTACACCGTGCCACTGTGCCTAGTCTGTCCCAAGCCCACCTGTACCGGGTGCCACTTGGTAGACTAGTAACACTACCTACAAACACCAGAAACTAGTTGCAACTCCTAGACAGAGATCGAGTTGATTAATAAGCCGAGAGGGCCCGAGTTACCGGAACCCAATGTCTGCTAGTAACTGTTCATGGATCACAAAACATAGAACTCAGTTCCTGAGGACGGCTGCAATGAGACAACCCACCATGTACTCCTGCATGGCCTCTCACCGCTACCTTTACCAAATCGTGTTCACACACTTAGCTCACACACAGTAGGACATGTTCAACACCATTCCAATTCATCCCCGATGAATCAGAACTGACTCAACTCTAAGTAGTAGCAGGCATGACAAGCAAGCATGAATGAGTAGGCACATCAGGGCTCAAGCAACTCCTACTCATGCTAGTGGGTTTCATCTATTTACTGTGGCAATGACAGGTCATGCAGAGGAAAGGGGTTCAGCTACCGCAACATGTAACAGTTGAAACGTTGTTGTCCTAATGAAGTAAAAGAGAGTAGGAGCAAGAGAGTGGGATTATATCGGAATGAACAACGGGGTTTTGCTTGCCTGGCACTTCTGAAGATAGTATAGTTCTTCATCGGTGTCATCGATCTCATCGTCGGAACCACGTCTATCGAGAGGGGGCAAACACCGGCAACTGAGAAAGAAAACAATCAATGCAATGCCACAATATGATGCATGATCATGACATGGCAACATGCTGTGATTTGAGCTAATGCACATCTAGCTATGATTTAAATGAAGTTGGTTTGAATACATGATTCAAATTCCAACTCCATATATGATTATTTAAATGCCCTTTATTTTTTTGTCCAAAACAGAGGACAAACATTGTTCAAACATGCATGAAAATGGTACAGATGGATTCCTTGAATTTTTCTGATAATTTTTCATATATAATTTATCTTATTTGGAGTTATAGATAATTTTCTATGAATTTTAGAAGTTTTGGGCATTTTCTAGAATTTTCAGATTTGTTTCTAAATGAGAAAATACCAGGAAATGTGTTTATGATGTCAGCACCGTGTCAGGCTTGCGTCGGCAAGTCAACACAGTCAAAACGGACAAGTGGGTCCCGCATGTCATAGACACACTGGTTAACAGGGGTTAATTAAACTAGACTATTTTAACCCGAGGTTTAATTAGGGTGTGGGGCCCAAATGTCAGTCGCACGGGGAGGGTTAATTAGCAGCTTAAACAGGGATTACCCATCGGCTAATCGCCGGTTTAAGCGGGGCACGTCGAAGTTGCCCGTCCGGCCAACTCCGCCGATGATGGTCGTGCGGCTGGGCTTGTTGGAACTGGCGCAACGAGGCGCGTAGCTTGGTGGCATCAGGCAGTCCTGGGGTGGCCAGGTGTGTCGTCGGCGTCGAGGTTTAGCAGCGGCGGAGCTCGGCCTCGAGCGGGTGCGGGGTTTCAGCGAGAGCTGCAGCAAACGGCGCGGCGCGTTAACTTCCCGGGGACGCGGTGAGCATGTTGATGGTGCTGGGGCGAGCGGGAGAGCGCAGGAGCATGGAGCTCGTCGGCCATGGCGGCGGCCGAAGCTCGGAGCTCGCGGACGAGGATGCTACGGCACGGGAACGAGCAAAACAAAGGGAGGGAGAACGGGCAGGAGCTCACGGTGAACTCGATGGCGTCGTCGGTGAGGTCGGGGAAGCACCGAAGAGAGCGGAGCGGCGATGGGGAGATCCGGCGTCCGGGGTTGAAGAAGACGATGGGGAGAGCACTCGGGGGCGTCCGGCGGCACGTGGGTCGTCGGGAAGGCATAGGAGACGGTGGCGGATCTCGGGAACACGGTGGCGGCGCTTGGCAGTGGCAGTGGCCGCGGCGGCAGTGAGCGGCGGCGACGGCTGCGCTCAGCGCATGCGAGGGAGAGAGGCAGAGGAGGGGAAAGGAGCGAGGAAAGTGAGAGAAGGGTCGGGGGTCGCGTGGCATCGTCCAGAGCCGTCCAGAGCGAGCAAGCAGGCTGGAGGTGGCCGGGCATGTGCCGGCGGCCGGCGGCCATGCGCGCTCCAGTCCTTCTGGCGGGAGCTGGAAGAAGACAAGGGAGAGAGATGGGCTGGGCCAACAGTGTTGGGCCAACACAGTGCAGGCCAGGTAAGTGGCTCAGGTAAGCCTCTCTCCCCTTTTTTCTATTTTGTTTTCTGTTTTCTATTTTTCTGTAACTCTGTTTTGATTTGATTTTTAACCCAAATCATTTTTTTTGAGCTTCTGAAAATTGTTGTATGGACTAGTGACATTAATATGAAGCCCCATAACAATTTCCAAAATTATTGGATCATATTTGAAATATATAAAATATAAATCCAATACAAATAATTATTGAATTAATTCCAAATGCCCAAAATAAATATTTATGAGCTCCTGAAAATATTGGTTTGAATTTTAGTTCTGGCCAATATTTTCAAAGAGAAACATGAGCATTTTCTTGGACCCATTCGAAAAGATTTTAATGTTGATTATTTCTGAAGTGACTTCTGAGGGTTTCAACTAACCTCAATTTAACTTTCAGAATTTAGACATGATGCATGATGCTCTCAAATGCAACTAATTACAAACAAATGCTAGGGCTGTGACAACTCACCCCCACTAAACAAGAATCTTGTCCCGAGATTCAAGACGTGAGGTAAGAAGACAGAGGGGACACGGAACCGACACGGCCTTCACGATCCATGTTGCACTTCATAAGAACATTGATTCGATCATCATCTTTGATCATGACATCCTTACCCTCGAAAACTTCATCCAACATGGCGACAAGAGAGCAAGACAACCTCACAACAATGGATCATCGATCTTAATGAACACAAGATCAACTCACGGAATGAGACATACAAACATCCCTTGAGCTGAGAGGCAAAACACACCTTAAAAGGACGGAAGAAACAATTGACGAGGGTTCACTAGGTAGGCAACAATTCCACACCTAAGAGGGTGGTGAACGGTTGTCAACGTAGCGAGGAGTTGAGTTGCCATGGTACCATAATGGGGCTCCTTAGGGAAGGTGACTCGTAGAATCATTCCTTAAGTGGCAAAAAGAATTACTTTTGATTCAGAGATCATTGAAACTCTTTATACCAGCCTAAGGCAATTTACGAACAATCGTTTGACGGAGTTCGGGAGAACGACACACTCGGTCTAGAATTGATGATGTGAACTACCTTGTTGAAGACAACGCAAGGGATGATTTTGCTTGCGCGTGCTCTCAAGAACTTAAGCATTTCCATATTCATCAAGGTTCTACCAACATCCGTGTTGAGTATCCTGGCATCAAATCTTACTACCATGATGAATAGTGATGGACAATGCGGATACAAAAGAAGATAACACCTTCTCAGACTTCCCCTTAGCGAGGCTAAGGAAACAGAATCTGGATGATCGACCGAGAGACATTTAGCACTCCGCTTCTAATGTTCTCCTTGATGTGCTAGCGTAATCCATTCATAGATATGGTTTGATATCTAGGACATCAAGTAAAAGGTCGGACTTCGGGAACACAAAAATCCATAAGGAACAACTATTGGAATAATCCTACGAAATCCTTATGGGGAGGTGGCCAACTTTCTCAATCAAGATACTACAATAATAAGTCCTCCGGTCGGGTGTGTTGGCCACGACATCCACTTTACCGGGTTACAGAGAGACCAATATTATAGTTCTTGAGAAACGTTCCAACCATCATATCTGCCTGAGATTCAGATCTGGTTGGTGTCGGGATATTCCAGATTCATCAAGTCTAGAAAGAAAAATTGAAGTTTGCAACACAATTCGATGAGATGACATTGCGAGATTCTCGGGAAATGAACTACGATAGCAAGCTCCAAAAGATGAGCTGGTTCTGCTACAAACCTGTGAACACGCTATCCAAGACAAGCATGACCACGTAGTAGTATTACAATGAAACGCTACCGAGTCCTAGTTGGGAACCATCATCAAGGATATCAAAGTCCTTGCATAAGTCATATGATTAGCTCTTATGAAGAAACTTCTTTTCCCTGAACAAATCAGCCAATGGCTTGGTGTGATAGGGAATACAAATGGAATGGGGGTAGCGAGCCTGTCAAACCATAGCATACTTCGCACATGCATGACTGACTTGGGATGGTACCAGAGGAAAAAAAACTTTCTTGAATTCACGATGGCAACTTACTTCAAATACACGTGAATTAGAGGAAGTCACTTATTTCATCCAAACATATACCTCAAGAGCGGAACATGAAGGCAATGCTTACAAAGTTTCCAACACTAGGTTGATATTCAACATAAATCATGGGGGAGACAAAATGCTGCTGATGGGCTCAACAGTGACTCATCGGAATTTCCATATCACTGGACTTCCACCATTATGTGAACAATGTGATAGTATTGGTCAGACCAAAAGATGTAATGGTGTATGCTCGAGGAATCAACCACGAGTAAGACAACATTACGAATATCGTTGGTTCTAACTTGATTTGACGATAGCCCACACTCAAATCAAGGTTTGGACAAGACAATAGATCCAACAACTGATCATGAGGACCAATCGATGGAGACATCATCTTTCTTCAACACAAACACACACAGACAAAAAGATATCCCTTATCATGAACTAAGTCAGACAAGCTTCCATCTTCCAACTCTCCAAATTGTTGTTTAGCTTAACCAACTAGCTCAGGGGTATCCAACACAGATTCTTGGAGAATGGCTGGTTTACAAGAAACCAACTCGATCACGAGCTCAACATAGCGGTCAGGGGACAACCTGGTGATACTTCCGAGAAGGTAATCGGAAAATCACGAACCACCAATATGTTACTAAGCTCGAGAACAATCTTGCTTTTCAAGGCAAGACGATATGATCAAGAAGAGCGAGGGATTGATACAATCCTAACTCGTTGACCGAAGAGTGCACCAGGAAAAATGGACTAGGTAACACGATCAATCTCAGGATGATGATTGAATAACCAACACGCTAAGAATGAGATTGTTGTCCATTAACTACCAAGCAACATGGTTGCTAGGAGTATTGATTTCACACATCAAGGTTCACTTGTTGGTATTCCGGTTACAATAACACGGAGACCGAGGAATGAACGATGATGGCGAGAAGTATCACTGTATCAAGAGCTCATAGGAAGTTGTGCAATTCCTATGATATTCCTGACATAACGAGAGCAATACTTTAGGGTAGAACAGAATCAAAAGCTGGATTGACATTTTGATCTGCGGAATACAACTACTTTGACCCAATCCTCGAAATGGACAAGGTATTGGAGTTTGTTTCTCCTATCCATTCTGAAATAGAACGGCTTGACGGACCACAAGAATAGTACGCATCGAAGAACACGAATGCATGACATAAACTTGACTATCAACGGATAGACAAGGATCGGAATACAACTACAGAGGGACAACTCAAAGGAACATATATCTTTCTGAGTTGTGGATGCATAGGTTAGTATGTTGAACAAGCTCAACATATTTCTTCCGGATAACCCATGCTGAAAACGAAGGACTGATGGATTCATAATATGAATGGAGTACTCCTCAAGAGCACCCTGGTTGTGATTCTTTGGTTCAAAAGAACTTCTGCCATGAATTGTTCATGGTATTTGGAAGAATGATATACCACGGACCTCGAGGACTATCGCAAAGGTTACTAATATCCTAAAGGAACTAGCAAACACTATCAACATGAGGTAAGAAGAGTGAATCTCGGGTTCAGAAACCCAGGAATAGAATACCTACTAACTAAATGGCATCACGGGATGCTTTCAAGAATGGTGGCCAAAATCATCACGCTGGGAACACGAAACATGGCTAGATTACTAGGTGATCCCCTAAGACACCTAGGATCATAATAATAACTCCAACATATATGTCGAGGCACTGGAGTACCTCAACTCAGCAATTAGTGTGATTAATCTGGCCCAAAAGGATCATCGGGAATGAGAAGAAGGGATTTGCAAATGCATCAGACTATTTAGAAACCTAGGATGACTCGGACAGCATAACGGCTGTAATTGCTCGAAAAAGATTTGAGACATCCTGCAAAATGGTGGCATGACCACTCAACATCACAATATCAAGGTTCTGAGGCCAGCTATGAACACACGAAAGTAGTAGAAACTGGGCTGAGACTTGAATCCATCAATCCTATAAGTCTATGGGTTAGTAACACGTCATCCTGATAGATAGATGAGAAGGCCTAGTTCTTAATCCCCGTATAAAAGAAGAGGTTGACTCAGATCAGAAGGGCATAAGGTAAAGGAGTAAAAAGAGCCTTATGTTCCCTTCCACAATCAATTCCCTTACATAACTAAAGCATTTCTAGACACGACTTCGACCAGCTTAGCTTGGTAATCCTACAGGCAGTCAGACTCTGATACCAAAGCTGCCAGGACCCCGATTCTAAGTCACATCGATCTAGCTGGTAACACCTCATATCACTTTGCGGCCTCACGCACGGTATTCCCACGGGTGTCGCCTTACCATGGCCCGGGACCATAGGCGCCTTTTGGCTCACGTATATGATACTGTTGCTAGCATCCATATGACAGAGAACCCGGGCCTACATGACTAGTCGTGAACCCAAAGCAGCGCTAACTTACGGGGACAGGCATACATGAATCAACATCGAGCATGCCGGTCAGCAGCGTGTGAATTCGGGCTGTAGCACTGGGCTAACAGGACTCTGGGAACCCGGGCTGTAGTGGGCTAGGAAGGACTCCGGATGTCACCACGTGACATTTCCCCGAAGGGACAGACACAGGAACGAAGTGAATCACATGCCGTACAGTCAAGTGCTCCAGAGCAGTAGTGCTGGGCTAGCAGGATTCCGGTGAACCGGGCTGTAGCGGACTACTATGGCTCATGGAAGCACAAGACTACATTTCCCCATAAGAGAGGCTACCAAGGATAAACAACTAGGTTTTCGGATCCCACACATACCAAGCATTTCAATCATACACACAATATGCTCGATATGTGTAAATACATCATGGCATCACAACATAACTCTACGACTCAAGTATTTATTCATTAGGCTCCGAGGAGCGAGATATTACAAACATGGGTCTCATGACCCAACATTCAGAGCATACAAGTCAAAGCACATGCGGAATCTTAACATGTCTGAGTACAGACATCTACAAATGAAAAAGGCTGAGAAGCCTGACTATCTACAAGACCCTGCCGAGGGCACAAGATCGTAGCTGAGGTATCAAGCTAAACGTCGAAGTCCAAGCGGAACTACTAGTGATACTGACGTCTCTCTGCAAAACATAAATTAAGCAAACGTGAGTACAAATGTACCCAACAAGACTTAAATCGGAACTAGCTACATATGCATCATTATCAACAAAAGGGATGGTGGGGTTTAACTGCATCAAGCCAGCTTTGACTTGGTGGCTATCCTGAACTACGACTGCAAATAACTCTTTGAGGTGGCGCACACGAATCCACATATTCACCATATCAATACACCACTATGGATCCGCTCCTGTCTCCCTATGAGAACGCCATCCATAGCACTCACGCTTATCTTGTGCATTTTAGAGTATCCACTTTCACTTGTCTATGAACTATGCAAGGGGTCCAAGTTTCCATATCCGAGGAATCCGGCTATTCGAATAGATATTGATAACCCTCAGGGGCGTACTTCTTCACACACGCTCTCGCCACTTACCACCATGTACACGTCATGTATCTCGGCAACCTTCAAGCGGAAGCTTGGCGAGGGAGTCGGCCGCGACCTGACTAATCACACAAGTCTCTCGTCCAGGTTTATCGCCTATTCGGGTTCCATCCGCAAGGAGATCCGGCCGGGGTGTCGCTCACAGCCCCAAACGATGTGAGCAGGGTTCCCAAGCCCACCATCCGGGTGCCACTTGGTACACCGTGCCACTGTGCCTAGTCTGTCCCAAGCCCACCTATATCGGGTGCCACTTGGTAGACTACTAACACTACCTACAAACACCAGAAACTAGTTGCAACTCCTGGACAGAGATCGAGTTGATTAATAAGCCGAGAGGGGCTGAGTTACCGAAACCCAATGTGTGGTAGTAACTGTTCATGGATCACAAACACAGATCTCAGTTCCTGAGGATGGCTGCAATAAGACAACCCACCATGTACTCCGGCATGGCCTCTCACCGCTACCTTTACCAAATCGTGTTCACACACTTAGCTCACACACAGTAGGACATGTTCAACACCATTCCAATCCATCCCCAATGAATCAGACCTGACTCAACTCTAAGTATTAGCACGCATGACAAACAAGCATGAATGAGTAGGCACATCAGGGCTCAAGCAACTCCTACTCATGCTAGTGGGTTTCATCTATTTACTGTGGCAATGACAGGTCATGCAGAGGAAAGGGGTTCAGCTACCGCAGCATGTAACAGTTGAAACGTTGTTGTCCTAATGCAGTAAAAGAGAGCAGGAGCGAGAGAGTGGGATTATATCAGAATGAACAAGGGGGTTTTGCTTGCCTGGCACTTCTAAAGATAGTATAGTTCTTCATCGGTGTCATCGATCTCATCATCGGAACCACGTCTATCGAGAGGGGACAAACACCGGCAACTGAGAAAGAAAACAATCAATGCAATGCCGCAACATCGTGCATGATCATGACATGGCAACATGCTGTGATTTGAGCTAATGCACATCTAGCTATGATTTAAATGAAGTTGGTTTGAATACATGATTCAAATTCCAACTCCATATATGATTATTTAAATGCCCTTTATTTGTTTTTCCAAAACAGAGGACAAACATAGTTGAAACATGCATGAAAATGGTACAGATGGATTCCTTGAATTTTTTTGATAATTTTTCATATATAATTTATCTTATTTGGAGTTATAGATAATTTTCTATGAATTTTAGAAGTTTTGGGCATTTTCTAGAATTATCAGATTTGTTTCTAAATATGAAAATACCAGGAAATGTGTTTATGACGTCAGCACCGTGTCAGGCTTGCGTCGGCAAGTCAACACAGTCAAAACGGACAAGTGGGTCCCGCATGTCATAGACACACTGGTTAACAGGGGTTAATTAAACTAGACTATTTTAACCCGGGGTTTAATTAGGGTGTGGGGCCCAAATGTCAGTCGCACGGGGATGGTTAATTAGCAGCTTAAACAGGGATTAGCCGGTGGCTAATCGCTGGCGTAAGCGGGGCACGTCAGAGTTGCCCGTCCGGCCAACTCCGGCGACGAGGGGTCGTGCGGCTGGGCTTTTTGGAACTGGCGCAACGAGGCGCGTAGCTTGGTGGCGTCGGGCAGTCCTGGGGTGGCCAGGTGTGTCACCAGCGTCGAGGTTTAGCAGCGGCGGAGCTCGGCCTCGAGCGGGTGCGGGGTTTTAGCGAGAGCTGGAGAAAACGGCACGGTGCGTTAACTTCCCGGGGACGCGGTGAGCATGTTGATGGTGTTGGGGCGAGCGGGAGAGCGCAGGAGCATGGAGCTCATCGGCCATGGCGGCGGCCGAAGCTCGGAGCTCGCGGACGAGGGTGCTACGGCACGGGAACGAGCAAAACAAAGGGAGGAGAATGGGAAGGAGCTCACGGTGAACTCGATGGCGTCGTCGGTGAGGTCGGGGAAGCACCGAAGAGAGCGGAGTGGTGATGGGGATCTCCGGCGTCTGGGGTTGAAGAAGACGATGGGGAGAGCACTCGGGGGTGTCCGGTGGCACGTGGGTCATCGGGAAGGCACAGGAGACGGTGGTGGATCTCTGGAACACGGTGGCGACGCTAGGCAGTGGCAGTGGCCGCGGTGGCAGTGAGCGGCGGCGACAGCTGCGCTCAGCGCGTGCGAGGGAGAGAGCCAGAGGAGGGGAAAGGAGCGAGGAGAGTGAGAGAAGGGTCGGGGGGTCGCGTGGCATCGTCCAAAGCCGTCCATAGCGAGCAGGCAGGCTGGAGGTGGCCGGGCGTGTGCCTGCGGGCGTCGGCCACGCGCCCTCCAGTCCTTCTGGCGGGAGCTGGAAGAAGACAAGGGAGAGAGATGGGCTGGGCCAACAGTGTTGGGCCAACAGAGTGCAGGCTAGGTAAGTGGGTCAGGTAAGCCTCTCTCCCCTTTTTTCTATTTTGTTTTCTGTTTTCTATTTTTCCGTAACTCTGTTTTGATTTGATTTTTAACCCAAATCATTTTTTTGAGCTTCTGTAAATTGTTGTATGGACTAGTGACATTAATATAAAGCCCCACAACAATTTCCAGAATTATTGGATCATATTTGAAATATATCAAATATAAATCCAATACAAATAATTATTGAATTAATTCCAAATGCCCAAAATAAATATTTATGAGCTCCTGAAAATATTGGTTTGAATTTTAGTTCTGGCCAATATTTTCGCAGAGAAACATGAACATTTTCTTGGACCCATTCGAAAATATTTTAATGTTGATTATTTCTGAAGTGACTTCTAAGGGTTTCATCTAACCTCAATTTAACTTTCAGAATTTAGACATGATGCATGATGCTCTCAAATGCAACTAATTACAAACAAATTCTAGGGTTGTGACAATAATCCCCCCGAGAAGCAATCCAAGAACCGGCGTCATCGGCGCCTCTCTAAACCCCGCCATAGCAAAAACAGCGATACCGGCACAGGAGACAATAACGTCGCAAATAGTGCCGAAGACAAAGACAATCCCCTCCAGCCAGGCTTTGAGCAGGAGGATGGGCAAGCCAGCTCCAAGGAACAGGCAGCAGACGGAGAATCAGAGGATGAAAAATACATGCCTCTCTCCGAAGATGAGGTGAGCCTCGGCGACGAAGAATTTATCGTGCCTGAGGATCCCGTCAAACAGGAGTGCTTCAAGCGTCGGCTTATTGCCACAGCAAAAAGCCTAAAGAAAAAGCAACAACAGCTTCAAGTTGAGCAAGATCTGCTAGTGGATAGATGGACTGAGGTCCTGGCAGCCGAGGAACACGAACTCGAGCACCCAATCAAAAGTTTCCCAAAGCGCAGGTTGCTGCCCCAGCTTGAAGAGGAAACATTAAAGCCTGCGCTTCCAGCGTATGATGTGGCAGACCGGCCACCTTGTGGCCGAGACAAAGTGGCATATAAGCCCGAAGTCCAGCCCGCACCCCGTCGCCAGTCAAACAAGAACAGCAAAGCTCGGGGTAACATGCAGGACCTGCGAGACGTATTGGAAAACAAAGCAGGACAGAAAAGATCAGTCTTCGGATCACAAGGGCGCGCCCCAACACATGACGACGACCGTCATGCCAGATATACCAAAAGCAAATCCGGCCGGGCCGAACATAGCAGAGAAGACTCGTACGAACTGCGTCGGGACATAGCCCGGCACAGAGGCGCCGCACACCCCCTATGCTTCACTGATGAAGTAATGGATCATGAATTCCCAGAAGGGTTTAAACCCGTCAATATTGAATAATATGATGGCACTACTGACCCCGCGGTATGGATAGAGGATTTGTTCCTCCACATTCACATGGCCCGCAGGGATGATCTACACGCCATCAAGTACCTCCCGTTAAAACTCAAAGGACCAGCTCGACATTGGCTAAACAGCTTGCCAGCAAACTCCATTGGAAGTTGGGAGAACCTGGCAGACGCATTCCTGGACAACTTCCAAGGCACTCATGTGCGACCACCGAATGCTGATGATTTAAGTCACATAACACAACAGCCCGGAGAGTCAGCCAGGAAATTTTGGACTCGGTTCCTAACCAAAAAGAACCAAATTGTGGACTGTCCGGATGTTGAAGCCCTAGCGGCCTTTAAACATAACATGCGTGACGAGTGGCTCGCCAGACATATCGGACAAGAGAAGCCAAAGTCCATGGCAGCCCTCACAACACTCATGACCCGCTTCTGCGCGGGTGAGGATAGCTGGTTGGCCCGTAGCAACAACACAGCAAGCAACCCTGGCACATCGGTGGCTAGAGACAGCAACGGCAAGCCACGTTGCAACAGATACAAGCGCCGCAACAACGGCGTTAACGCCGAAGACACGACAGTCAATGCCGGATTCAGTGGCTCTAAATCCGGTCAGCAGAAAAGGTCGTTCAAAAGAAACAATCCAGGCCCGTCCAGTTTGGACTGCATACTCGACCGCTCGTGTCAAATTCACGTCACCCCTGATAAGCCAGCCAACCACACCAACAGAGAATGCTGGGTGTTCAAACAAGCCGACAAGTTGAATGCCGAAAGCAAGGAAAAGGGGCTGCATAGCAATGACGAGGAGGAGCCCCGGCCACCGAACACAGGAGGATAGAAGAAATTTCCTCCCCAAGTGAAAATGGTGAACATGATATACGCAACCCATATCCCCAAGCGGGAACGGAAGCGTGCACTTAGGGACGTCTACACGATGGAGCCAGTCGCCCCAAAGTTCAACCCATGGTCTTCTTGTCCGATCAATTTTGATCGCAGGGACCACCCCACTAGTATCCATCATGGCGGTTCTGCTGCATTGGTCCTCGGTCCTATCATTGACGGATTCCACCTCACTCGAGTCCTTATGGACGATGGCAGCAGCCTAAACCTGCTTTATCAGGATACGGTGCGCAAAATGGGTATCGACCCCTTGAGGATCAAACCCACAAAAACCACCTTCAAAGGTGTCATACCAGGTGTAGAGGCCTATTGCACGGGCTCAATCACACTGGAAGTGGTCTTCGGATCTCCGGATAACTTCCGAAGCGAAGAGTTAATCTTCGATATCATTCCCTTCTGCAGTGGCTATCATGCACTACTCGGACGAACCGCATTCGCTAGATTCAATGCGGTACCGCATTATGCATACCTCAAGCTCAAAATGCCAGGACCTCGCGGGGTTATAACAGTTAACAGAAACACAGAACGCTCGCTCCGCACGGAGGAGCACACTACGGCCCTTGCAGCAGAAATGCAAAGCAGCCTTTTGAGGCAAACCGCCAATTCGGTGACAAGGTCCACAAACACATTCAAGCGAGTCCGGAATAACCTGCAACAGAATCACCAGGCGGGTTCAGAGCTCGCCTAGCAATTCGGCCTCTGTCCTAGTCCCAATCAAGCGACGAAATTTACACCGCGTGTACATAACTATGCACTAAAGGTACCATGGGTATAGGCGGAGGCACGGCTATGGCACGTCCCACAATGCGGTTCAACCGCCTCAGGACCAGTATATCTTTATCATTTTCTTCCTTTCAGGACCCTATTCTCTAGAGGCCCTCTCCGATAGCTAGATAATCGGACCCATTACGGGAGGGAAGCACCAAGGGAGCAAGAAGCTTTGACGTACAAGGGAATACCAGGTGGTTTCTCATACCGATCGTTATACCTGTTTTACATACCCGCACGCAGCTCGCCCTTGGATTGGACATGTCAGATAGTCCTATTTTTGCTTATTGTACTACTTATACACATAGGCTTTGACGTATCCTATAAATAACAATGCACAGCTTCAGCTTATTATTACATTTCTTCACCTTTTTTATTTTCCTTGTTTGTCTATTCATGACAAGTTGCCCCCGTACATTCTGGTACGTTCAGTACGCCAGGGGCTTCAGTGTACCCCATAACACGGCAAGAAAAGTCCGAACACTTTCGACAGTGTGGCACCCTGAACTTATAGCATTATATGCATCAGCTCCGAATCATGTCTTGGGTCAATAGTTTGGTTTGCCCGGCTCCCATGTTTTGGTGCCTTACGTTCCACTATATCGGCTAAGGTAGCACTGGGAGAACTACTGCGATTGTGTCCCGATTCTTCCGGACAAGCACCTCAGTAGAGAAAGCCGAAAACTGACTGTCATGATGCGGCAAGAGCTGGTCGCTATTCAAGAGGTCCCAAATCCCTAAAGATTTTTTCCGCTTCAGGCGAGGAGTCGGCCTTGTCCGATTTAGGCATTCATAGCGCCCCAAGTTCGGCCTTCCGAATACTAGGGGCTTCGCCAAAATTTAAAATTGTAGACTTCTATGTCTAAGTGAGAGCGATAAAGCCTTATAGTCCGATTGTCTAGTTCGTTGTGCTGAACACCTCCTTCGGAGGACCCAAAACTGGGATAAAGAGTGATCAGATTTATCCCGAACACCTCAGTACTAGCTACATGGGGGCAAAAGCCGACGACTGGCCAACTCTCAAATTTTATAATATTTCAAATCAACAAGCGTTATATAGCGCAGACGAACTCGTTTTCATATTATAGGATCACATGAGTACATTCATTCAAATATTACATCCTTAGAACATTCCTCCGCCACAAGGCGGGCACCCTTCAGGACGCTGTCATAATAATTTTCAGGGCAGCGATGCTCCTTGCCCTCCGGCGGCCCCTCCTTCACCAGCTTCTCGGCGTCCATCTTCGCCCGGTGCACTTTCGCTCGGGCAAAAGCCCTGCACGCACCCTCAATGCAGACGGACCGCTTTATAACTTCAAGCCATGGGCAGGCATTCACAAGCCACCTCACCAGGCCGAAGTAGCTGCCAGGCAGGGGCTCACCAGGCCACATCCGGACTATGAGGCCCTTCATGGCCTGTTCGGCCGCCTTGTGGAGCTCGGCCAATTGCTTCAACTGGTCGCTCTGTAACGCCCTCGATGCGGCTATATCTCCCACGTGTCAAAGCACGACTTAGAGGCATAACCGCATTGAAAGCAATGTCGCAAGTGAGGTAATCTTCACACAACCCATGTAATACATAAGGGAAAGACATACATAGTTGGCTTACAATCGCCACTTCACACAATTACATGAATAAAGCATTACATCAACCAGATACAATCAAGGTCCGACTACGGAACCAAAATAAAAGAAGACTACCCCAAATGCTACACAGATCCCCGATCGACCCCAACTGGGCTCCACTACTGATCAACTAGAACGAAACAACACAAAGGACAAGACCTCCATCGAGCTCCTCCTGAGCTTGGTTGCGTCATCTGCACGGTCTCATCGGTACCTGCAAGCTGGTTTTGGAAGTATCTGTGAGTCACGGGGACTCAGCAATCTCACACCCTCGCGATCAAGACTATTTAAGCTTATAGGTAAGGCAAGGTGTGATGTGGAGCTGCAGCAAGCGACTAGCAAATATGGTGGCTAACCTGTTCGCAAAAGAGAGCGAGAAGAGAAGGCAAAAGCACGATCGAACAACTATGATCAAGAAGTGATCCTAGAACAACCTACGTCAAGCATTACTCCAACACCGTGTTCACTTCCCGGACCCCGCCGAGAAGAGACCATCACGGTTACACACGCGGTTGATGTATTTTAATTAAGGTCAACTTCAGGTTTTCTACAACCGGACAATAACAAATTCCCATCTGCCCATAACCGCGGGCATGGCTTTCGAAAGTTCAAATCCTTGTAGGGGTGTCCCAACTTATCCCATCCAAGCTCTCACGGTCAACGAAGGATATTACTTCTCCCAAGACAATCCGATCAGGCTCGACATCCAGGTTACAAGACATTTCGACAATGGTAAAACAAGTCCAGCAACACCGCCCGAATGTGCCGACAAATCCCGATAGGAGCTGCACATATCTCGTTCTCAGGGCACACTCAGATGAGCTCTCCATACAACGAAAACCAAACCTCGAGTTTCCCTGAGGGGGCGCTGCACAGGGCTCTAGTTTGGACCAACACTCAGAGGAGCACTGGCCCGGGGGGTAAAATAATGATGACCCTCAGTAGCGCGACTCCCAAGGGAAAAGAAAAGGCTAGGTGGCGAATGGTAAAACCAATGTTGGGCATTGCTGGAGGAGTTTTATTCAAGGCGAACTATCAAGGGGTTCCCATTATAACCCAACCGCGTAAGGAACGCAAAATCCGGGAACATAACACCGATATGACGGAAACTAGGGCGGCAAGAGTGGAACAAAACACCAGGCATAAGGCTGAGCCTTCCACCCTTTACCAAGTGTATAGATGCATTAATTAAGTAAGAGATATTGTGATATCCTAATAAAATATCCATGTTCCAACATGGAACAAGCTCCAATCTTCACCTGCAACTAACAACGCTATAAGAGGGGCTGAGCAAAGCGGTAACATAGCCAAACAATGGTTTGCTAGGACAAGGTGGGTTAGAGGCTTGGCTCAACAATATAGGAGGCATGATAAGCAAGTGGTAGGTATCGCGGCATAGGCATAGCAAAAGAGCGAGCAACTGGCAAGCAAAGATAGAAATGATTTCGAGGGTATGGTCATCTTGCCTGAAATCCCGCAAGGAAGAAGAACGAGTCCACGAAGAAGACAAACGGACGTAGTCAAACGGATCCTCATAACTCCAGAATGGAACCGAAGCTCATGAGAAAGGCAACCCAGAAAGAAGCAAACAACATAGTAAACAACCACTACAACAACATGGCATGATGCACAACAAGTATGATGCATGTCCGGTTTAATGAAGCATGGCATGGCAACGTGCACAAGCAATCCTACAAATTAAGTGGAGCTCAATATGCAACGGGATGCATATTGACGGAACACCACATTCGAGTTACTTAGTTCGATCTCGTTTATGTACCCAACAAGATTAAATGTTGTTAGCATGGCAAGAGGGTGAAGCAAAGTAAAACTACCTATCTAGTCAAGTTTAAATGAGGCCGGAAGCAACGAACAACGATTCCGGTAAATCCCCATATGCATATATTAGGTTTGGTGCTGTTCTGCCCTAAATCAAATTTTATAGTTGTTAAACATGCAAAGTGATGCCACCATGTTAAACTAGGCAAAATTCTACCCCATTTACATGTAAAGTTTATTACAAACCGAGTTACGGTTATTTAGTTATGAATTAAAGCATTTTAGCATATTCATAGAGAAAAATTTAAACAAACATCATTTTAAACATTTTAAACATAGATGAAAGTTGCATATTATTAAACTAGACAAAATTCTAAGCAACTTTCATATTAAGTTTGTTTTAATCCGATGCATGGTTATTAAGTTATTATATGCATGATCTACAAGGGGTTTTCTGTAAAACAGCAGTTTTCTGGAAATTAGCTAAATTCGCAAAGCCTCAAAAAAAAGCTGGGCCGAATCTGCTGGCCCAACAACAGGAAAAAAGGGGTGGGGCGCCAGGGGTATTCTCACCATGGGCTTGGCCCATTCGGGTGAGAGGGCAGGCTTGAGCTGGGCCTGGGAGAGGCTGCTTGGGATGCGGTCAACGCGCGGTGGCGCTCACTACTGCTACTCGAAGCAGGAAAGCAAAGCATGCAGCGGCAATGGCCTCGGCCACGGGTGGCGCGATGGAGGGAAGGTGGAGGACGGAGGGGAGCGGGGCTCGGCGCTGGCCTATCTTGGTGGCCGGAGCGCGGATCCGGGCCAGTTTGGGTCGGCAAGGGGAGGTAGAAGGCCGACGTGGAAGATCTCAGGCGGTCATGGCGTCCGTTGGTGACGAACCCTGCGGGAGTTCCCTATTTCAACAAGCCAGAGAGAGAGGGTGAAACACGGGAGAGAGATGGGGAAGAAAGGGAAGGAAAGCAGGAGAGAGGGCGAGGGAGTTTGGCCTGGCGATTCAGGATCGAGATCATCTCGATCTGGAGGTCGGGCGCCATGGGGCTGTGCGAGCTCGAGGACAGGGCTCATAGCTGACAACGGGAGCGAGGAGTCCCGCGTGTGCTCGGCACAGCAGGAGACGTGGTGGAGCTCGAGGCCGGAGGGCTCGGGTGCAGGAGGGGCTCGGGTTGGCCGGCTCATGATCCCAAGGTGGGAGGAGGCTGCAGGCAAGGGGATCGAGGAGATGGCACTGGGAGATGTAGTTGGATGGATGAATCGATTGAAAAACAGTGGGGATTGGCCGGCGTTGAAAACAAGGAGAGTGGTGGCGGATGGGATGGATGGAAGGGACAAACTGCCTAGGATCTAGGGTTGGTCTAGTTTATATAGTGAGTGGGTTTGTTTAGGGGCTATATCATCCCTCCGATCGCAATCGGACGATCACGAAAAAAAATAGCTAGGGGTCCAAATAAGAAAACGGTGACGTTTTGTAGATGTTTGGGGATGATCCGGACACAACGGTGGCGACTGCCCTGGTCGGGTCCGGGACAACTTTCCGGACGCGCGCGAGGGGGGTTGATGCACTGAGCAGAGAGGGTTTCGGACCGTGCGATCGCATCGGACAACTCCGGAAGCGAAGAGGGGAAGGAGGATGGACTAGGTGGGCTGTGTAGACGGTCTCGAGCTGCGAGAAGAGAAGAGAGGGAGGCCCGGCGACTGTTTCCGGAGACTGAAAATGTCTGACGTTAGACCGACTACTATTGCCGCTATATTTATCCGTTGGGGCGTCAAACAGACTCCGAATGCGATGAAACTTGGCAGGCGGTCTACTGACAATAAAACAACACCGCATGCCAACTTTCAACCCATTCCGAGAACATTTTCCGGCCACTTATAAAATAATATTTCGGACATGTCGCAGGCGTGTGCAAGTGTGGTTGGGCTCAGAACGGACAACGGAGAGTATGAGGAGACCGAGGCGGATGCAAGTTTTAAAAAATGATGATGCAATGCACATGATGACCTGATAAGATGCAACACGCAAGCAAATGACATGCAACAACAGCGAATAACTCGAAGACACCTGGCACATCGGTCTCGGGGTGTCACAGCTCAAGGGCATCGGATGTTCGTTCCCAGTATACTGAGACCAAAACAACTTCTCTGTCAAGCTCCCTTCCATGGCCCGGTAAAATTCCGCGGCATCATACACACTGTGGGGAAGATCTGCGAACGCTCCTAGAGAGCTCCGAACTCAGGTAAGTAAAAGGAAAGTTTCCTCCACATGCTTGCTATGCATAATGAATTCCTTACCCGCCACTATCTTCTGGACTGCCTGAAGCTCCTGGAGGGCCTTGTGGGCCTCGGGCTTGGCATTTTTGCGTTCTCAAGGGCCTTCGCAAGCTCAGACCCTTGCGTCTTAGAGTCACGCTCCAAGGACTCGTATTTTTTTACGAAATCCTGGAGCTCTTGATGCACCTCGCTGACTCGAGCTTCTTGCTTCTCGCGCTCGGTGCGCTCCTTGGCCGCTTTGTCTTCGGCTTCGGACAGCGCCTCCTTCAGGGCCGCCACTTCGGTCATGGCCCCTAGCAAAATCCATGATGATCCTGTGACTTAACAACCACATTCCTTTTTATTCCTTATCAATATACGGACGGGTATTACTTACCTTTGTTCTCTTCGAGCTGCCTCTTGGTAAGGCCGAGCTCTTTTTCGGACCGCTCAAGGTCCCGCTTCAGTGCGGAGACCTCCACAGTGCGAGCGGCAGCGGCCAGCAGCGAAGCCTGCTTATTCACATAAGACACATTCTGATTAGACTCCTGTGATTATTATTTGATCCTCTGTTCGGCCTTTCTTTGCGAACGTCAAACAGAGCATCAGGGGCTACTGTCTATGCTATAGCATTTTCTTACAAATTGATTACTTACCTCAAAGCATGTTAAGAGGCTGGCACAGACTTCAGTCAGTCCACTTTTAGCGAACTGAACCTTCTCTACCACCGCACTCATGACAGTGTGGTGCTCTTTGTCAATGGAAGTGCCACGAAGCGCTTCCAGCAAGTTGTCCGGTGCCTCTGGATGGACAGAGGCCATTGGCACAAACGGCTCGCCCCCCTTTGTGAGGGGTCGCCCGACAGAGTCTGGAACCACGGGAGGTTCCGGCACAGTATTCGAGCGAGGGCCGGACTTGCTGCCCCCGTCCTTAGGGCCCACGGGAGCCTTGCCTCCCATGCGCCCGGTGTCTGGGAGGTCGCCTTGGGGCGCCCACAGAACTACCTTCCCTTGGCTTGGTGCCCTTCGGGACAACACCTCGGCGTCGTCCGTAGGGCGGGGGGAGGAGCGGTCGGGAGCGAATCACTGTTCATCTCCGACAGGCCCAGAGACCCATCCGAAGAGGAAACGTCAAGACGATCCTTGGGTGGGCTGCATGATCATGTTCGGCATGATAAGAAACAATAAAATGAGATATACCAGAACTGTTATGGTATCCGGATACTTACGACTTTCCCAGGGGCTTGTCCCTGGGCAACCACTCCTCATCGTTGAACGCGGCCGTGGTGGAACGGTCCGGAAGGAGGGCTCTTTCCTTCTTGGACCCTTTGGCCTCCCTGGATGGGGCGGCCTTCCTTCTCTTATCCCCCTGGCTAGATGGGGAGAATTTTCCTCTTCCTCCTCCTCGTCTTCGTGGGAGGAGGGCGTCTCGGTGTTATCGGACGACGATTCTGATACAACCTTGCGCCGGAGACCTTTCCTGGTCCCCGCAGCCTTCTTCTTGGCCTTCTTCTCCAGCGCCTCATAGGGCGTCGGAACCAGCATCTCCATCAGGAGAGTACTTGTTGGATCTTCGGGCAGCGGGGATGGACAGTCGATCCGCTCCGTTGTTGCGACCCATTCCTGTCAAAAAATGTGGAGGCTCAGATCCCTCACATAATTATACTAGGGAAAGAAACACCTTATGAGATATAAGGAGCTTACCGAATTAGCAGGGTGCTTTGCACTAAGTCCGTGGTCCTCGATAAGGGGAGGAGGAACCTCGGCAGACTTTAACAGCACCCTCCAGATGTCCTGGTGCATCGTGTCGAAGAGCTCTCGCAGCGTCTGGTGCTTTGCCGAGTCGAACTCCCACATATTGAATGCCCGTCTTTGACACGGGAGAATCCGACGGAAGAGCATGACCTCGACCACGTTGACAAGCTTGATTTTCTTGCTTATCATGTTTTTAACGTAGTTCTGGAGTCCTGTCAGCTCCACCGATGAACCCCAAGATAAGCCCTTCTCTTTTCAGGAAGTGAGCCGCATGGGGATGCCGGATCAGAATTTTGGGGGCGCCGCCCAGTTGATGTCACGCGGCTCGGTGATGTAGAACCACCCCGATTACCACCCCTTTACAATCTCCACATAGGAGCCTTCGAGCCAGGTGACGTTGGGCATTTTGCCCACCATGGCACCTCCGCACTCCTCTTGCTGGCCGACCACCACCTTCGGTTTAACATTGAAGGTCTTCAGCCACAGGCCGAAGTGGGGCTTGATGCGGAGGAAGGTCTCGCACACGATGATAAACGCCGAGATGTTGAGGATGAAATTGGGGGCCAGATCATGGAAGTCCAGCCTGTAGTAGAACATGAGCCCGCGAACGAATGGGTGGAGGGGAAATCCCAGCCCGCAGATGAAATGGGTAAGGAATACAACCCTTTCATGGGGCTCGGGGGTAGGAACGATCTGCCCCGCGCCTGGGAGCCGGTGCGTAATATCTGTGGCCAGGTATCCGGCTTCCCGGAGCTTCGTGATGTTCTCCTCCGTGACGGAGGAGGCCATCCACTTGCCTCCCGCTCCGGATATGTTCGGAGTTTTTTTGCGGAGAAAGATGCGAACTTGGGCACTGGAGCTCGAGTGCGCGAGAATGGGTGGGCAGGGAGGAAGAAGGCGTGGGTAAAAAAATAGGAGTCCTCATCCCTTTATAAGGGCGGTAGAAACTGCGTGCCTCCCCACTTGCCTGGTAAAACTCGCTTATTCCCCAAACATCGTGATTGATGGCGCGGTTGGTTTACCCACACCCGTATTGATGAGAATCCCGTGATAAGGGGACACGATCTCTGCTTCGACAAGACGTGCCAAGAAAACCGCATCGCAATATGTGCAATAGCTTGTTGAGAAAAACGGTTCGAATAATAACCAGAGCCATGGCGTGGTGTCATGTTATGAAAAGTTGTCAGCAGATTAGATTTGTGGAAATATTATACTCTCTATGGTGGTATGTGGAATTTGTTTTGCAGAGACGGACACTATCCTCGTGTTCAAAATCTTCTATGGAGTATTCGGGGGGAGGAACCCGCCTTGCAATGCCAAAGACAATCTGCGCGCCAGACTCGTCGTCATTGAAGTCTGGTTCAGGGGCTACCGAGGGAGTCCTGGATTAGGGGGTCCTCGGACAGCCGGACTATATAATTTGGCCGGACTACTGGACTATGAAGATACAAGATTGAAGACTTCGTCCCGTGTCCGGATGTGACTCTCCTTTGCGTGGAAGGCAAGCTTGGCGATTCGGATATGTAGATCTCCTCCCTTGTAACCGACTCCGTGTAACCCTAACTCCCTCCGGTGTCTATATAAGCTGGAGGGTTTTAGTCCGTAGGACAACAACAATCATACCATAGGCTAACTTCTAGGGTTTAGCCTCTCCAATCTCGTGGTAGATCAACTCTTGTAATACTCATATCATCAAGATCAATCAAGCAGGAAGTAGGGTATTACCTCCATCGAGAGGGCCCGGACCTGGGTAAATATTGTGTCCCCCGCCTCCTGTTACCATGCGCCTTAGACGCACAGTTCAGGACCCCCTACCCGAGATCCGCCGATTTTGACACTAACAAAGACCTCGGGCATTTGAGGAAGCCCATCATCGGAATATACAAGCAAGTTGTAAAATGAAAATTCCCACTAGTATATGAAAGTGGTAGCTCAAAAGACTCTTTATATGAAGAATATGGTGCTACTCTGAAGCACAAGTGTGGTAAAAGGATAATAAAATTGTCCATGCCATTCACGTATCTAGGATTGCCAATGCAAACTTCTAGACCTACAATCTATGATCTGCTGCCTCTGGTCGGTCGTGTCGAGCGACGTTTATCTGCTTCCTCATCTTTACCTAATAATAAAGGACGAAAGATTTCATAGTTCTCCGTACGTCATTGATTTATATCCATTAATTTTATGTTAACCATAAAAGTCAAAGACTGAGATTTAAAAGGCAAAAGACGGTTCATTGGTCTCCTCACACGCCCATTGTAACCAAACCCGAAGAGGACTCTTTTTCGGAATGCAACCGAGTAGGAATCTAAACCACACAACGTGATTAAATATTGCAAACCGTGATAATGGGTAAAAAAACGTTTTGTGGGTACTTAAAAAAACGTTTTTTGGTACATAAAAAAAATGACTCTTGACGCCTACCCCGACCCGCTCGTCCGTCCCCACGCCCCGATCCACTTTTTCGGCCAAGCGAATTGATGGCCGCCGCGAATCAACCTATGGTTGAGTTGGTTAGGTGGACAGTGGTATCCCCAACCCATCAGAGTTCAAATCCTGGTGCTCGCATTATTTTTAGATTTATTTCAGGATTTTCGGCGATGCGCTTTCAGTGGGAGGAGACGTTCCCGTCGACGACGAGGCGCCTACGATGACTTCGTAAATCTCAAGATGATATGCCGGCTCAGTCTCTCGGAGATGCTCATAGAGGTAGGGTGTGCGTGTGTACGTTTATAGGGATGAATGTATACGTGTGTATATAAGCGCTTGTGTTTGTACTTATGCTAAAAAAAATTAACGGCCGCCGCCGCACGTCTCGCCGCTCGCCACCGCCGCTGACCAACCTCCCCCAACTCGCTACTGTCTCCGCCAATAGCGTCGCTCCCGACCAATCTTACCACGCCGGCGCGCCACCTCCCAGCTTCTCCCGTCCCCGATCTGGAGCACCAGCCTCTTCTCCTCCCTCCACCTCGATCTGGTAGCACCGCCTGTTGGACGAGCACATATGATGGGCGCGGGCAGTGGCACGCGGCTACAGATGCGTGAAGGCGGCGCTCGCGCAGTGGCCACGCCATGCTCATCCGGCGAGGTGGTGACCACTTGACGAGTGCGGGCGGCACACTGCCCGGGCGAGAGGAGCAGGAGGGAGGCGCTGAGGAGGCGGTCGTCACCGGAGGCGGGGCCGGATGCGTCGACGCGCGCGCGGGGAGGACGAGGGGAGGAGCCACTGCCAGCGCCGGGAATGGAGCGGGAGGCGGGCGGATCTGGCGATTCTACAGGGGCGGCGGCGACGAGCGGCTCCGCGGGAGCTTCCATGGAGGTTTGCGGGCAGCCCTCTCTCCGTACAGGAAAAAGAGTGAGAGAGACGTCGTGTGTGGGTGGAGACCCCTATCGCCCTACCTCGCCGTAGACGCGGATCCAGAGATCGAGCTTCTGCCAGGGATTGTCCACGCCTCCACGGAGTCCCCCTATCATCGCCATGACCGGAGAAAGGGAGGAATCACGGAACTGGCCGCGACTGCGCACTTACTCATAGAGCTAGAGCCAAATCCGTCTTCTTCCCTTCGCGCCCACCATGGAAGAAGAGCAGAGGACGGCGTCGGCGACCATTGAGGAAGCGCTGCACGCACACGACGGTGGGATACATAGGCATTGTGTTCAGAGGGCCAACAAGTGGTGCACCATTATTTGCCCAGCTGGGAGTAGGCATCTCAACATGCTACATAAATTTGTAAGTTGTGGACATTGAAACATTGCTGGGAATAGCCTCTTGCCTGCCATTGAAAGCCCAACCACCAGAAGACATGGGAAGTGACTCATTAACATCACAGTTTCCAGGACCTGATGCAGATGCAGTATTCTGAATAGCAACTGGTCCGCCAATTGTTCGCCACCCAGCAGTAGACATTTCTACAGGCCGAATATATCCATTAACGGGTAGTTCGGTAAGTACTGTTGGGAGCTTCTCTGACGCTGTAGGTTTGAAAACAATTTCTTCATCATCTTCTCCCTTGGAACACAACTGTACTCCCGACTGCATTGCTCCAAGATTAGTTGCCACTGCATCAAATTTGTTACCAATTTCATGTTCCAGCTCAACAGCATTTGCTTCAGGTCCATTGCGAGATAACGCCCACCGGTCATAGGGTCCAGGCAAACATCTCAGTCTAGCTGCTAGGAGAAGAGAAATGAGAGTCGCTCTCGGTTGGTCTCTGTTGGCCAGATATGCACCTTTTTGAATTTTGCATGACAAGTTCTGCAACTGACTGGAATTTTATTCATTGGGTTTGGATATGGCATTTGGTCATTTGATTTTGCATTAAATTTGCGAGCTAGCTATTTTAGTTAGAATGCACTTTAATAAAATGAAGAGGAACCGCCCGACGGATTTCAGATGGTTTCATTCACGGAGGTGGGGATGGACGTGGTCGAGGCCTCCTCGCCTCGTGATCTTCCCGGTGGCTGCCTCGGTGCCCTATAGAAGCCGCGTGCCAGGAATCCACCTTCAAGAAGGAAGATCGGTTGGGGCCGCAGCGCGCTCGTCTCGCTTGTCCGTAGCCATCGGTGGTGGGCGAAGGGGTCGATGGGAGATGCAGAAGCCAGCAGATCGAGGAAGCCGGCAGGTATGTTCTCGATCGAGGGTGGTGCGCCAGGAGTATTATCTTGTGCAGCCAGTATTTGATGTATGGCATGCCACTTGATGTAAAAATCCATATGCCCATTCCTGCAAGCTCCTGGATCTTTTTATAAGCTTGTATATGCATGCTGATGGAGGGAGCCGGTTTTGTTGTAGGTGATTGTTCCCGGAGCAAGAAGAGAGCTTGGCTTGGCGCATATGGGTTATTTGTTCTTGATCAGATGGAGATCAGGCTTTGTCTGCAACATATTGTGCGTTAATTCATTAGGACAGCCTTAAATTAAGCAGATTAGTGACCTCTTCTGATCTGTACCATGTGCATTTGGTTAGGCAACTTGATTTTCTCGTGTTTCTGGTCAGCCACTGGCCAATAATATTTAGTTAATTTCCGTATTTTTTGTTGTGAAAGTTGGGTGACAGCACCCACCAACATGGCCTCAGATCGTGCACTTATAATAACGTTTACGGAAAGATATCTGTAGCATATATGCTACAATAAAAGTATGCTTGTGCGGTCTATTTGGTGAATGGTGAAGACCTAAATTGCAGAAAGTTGGGTTAGCTAAATTGCTTGATTTACTTCCTCTCGTCGTTTTCATGAATTTTTTTTTTTGCCTTATACATAGTGGGACAGCCTAACGAATGAGAGTAACAGTAATCTTCAAGGCTTGACACATGAACTTTGCTCTCTCCACTATCTTCTGAAGAGTGCTAATCAGAACGTCCAATGGGGAGGATTGTGGTGGACACACAGCACGACGGAGGGGACCCGAGGATGTGTTGTAGAGCGGTGAGGATGGACCTGCGCCCAGGTGACAATGGAGCTGGAGGGAACCACGGATTACGCCCTCAATTTCAGCGGACGGCCGGACACGGCAAGCACCGTAGATGTTTCGCTTGCTGCTATAGTTATTCCAGATACTTTGATAATGCTATTTTTTGGGATTCTACTTTTAAATTCCAGCATGAATTAGTAATTTGAAGTTAGCTTTGTTCACCTGGATGATTTGACTTGGGATCATGTCCCATGTGCCGAACTGGAGTCCTGAAGAACACTGCCCTCAATGGTAGGGTTGGATGAAAAGCTCGAAGCTCGTGAGCATAATGAACGCTCGATTATTTGGCTCGTTTCGGCTCGTGCTCGTTAGTTAATGAACCAAGCTGAACAGTGTTTTTTACTCGTTAAGATTAACGAGCTTAATGATCGAGCAAACGAGTTTCACAAGCTAACTCGTTTAGCTCGTTAAATTTCTAGTAGTTTTTTTTGAGAATTTCCAGAGCCCACTAATAGTTTGGCCTGCCTAAAGGCCGAGCGCCCTAGCCCACTTCGGGCCACACGGCCCACGCCTCTCGCAGAGACCCAGACCTAGGAGACCTAGAGTACACGACTCATCTTCAGTCTCCACGAGTCAGCCGCCAGCGCCAGGAACCAGAGGAAGTGATGAGGGCACAAGGCAGTACAGCGGCGGTCGGCGACCGGTGACCTTCCGGCATCCAAATCTCCGGTATCCCCGCCCCCGTTCGCCTCTCACCTCGAACATCTCCATTCCCCCAGTCCCGACCTCTTGCATCGGTCGTCTCTAACTCTGGCAATCCCCATCTCCATCTGCGAGCCTAGTGCAAGAATGGATGAACGCCGGCGGCCAGCACCTTCTGCCACAGCTGCAAGCATGGAGTCGCGGAAGAAACGAGCTGCCTCTGATTGTGCGTCACGGGACTCTCCATCCACCGCAGCACAGCCTGATCCTCCTCTTCTTTCACAAGCGCAGAAAAGGGCAAGGGTGGATCCAACAATGTCTGTTGTTGATGATGCCAAATCAGCAACAGTAATTTCCTATTGTGCTCATGTGTTAGATGGTTAAATCTCAACAATTCAGTTCATATGAATGTGTACTCCAGTAGTGTTGTTACTATTTAAATGCAGTATAGACTACTAAATTTTATTTGTCTGTTCCCATTGCAATTTTGTTTATTGATGTCTGATGTTTATAATGCTAGATCAAGAGCAATGCAACTATTTTGTTGATTGCAATTTTGGTATAGAACTCTAATTTCAGTTTCGTACATTGCCATTTTTGCTATACTTTTATAGAACTCTAGTTACAATGTAGATTAATAGAACTTCACCATTCATATTCCTAATCAATCATGGAGTGATGACTTGTTAAATTTGATTATCTAAATCATTCTATTTCTTTCTGCATAGGATGGTGATATAGAGGAATGGGTTGAGGTTAACGAAGGATACTAAGAGGTTGATGAGGCAGATGCGTATGACATGGATGATGATATGTCAGATCCTTCTCAAGGATTGGGTGACAAAGGAAATGATGTACAAGCTGAGGTCAATGACAATGAGAAAACAAAGAGAGGGATAAGGAAAAAGGCAATAGTTGATGTTGGTAATAAGGTTAAGGTGAGGAAAACTAGAGTTAAGCGTGCACCATGTTGGCAACATTTCAAGGAGGTCAAAGCTGTATGCAATAAGAAACCAGGGGCGGTCGTCACGAAGGCAAAATGCTTGCATTGTTGTAACTTGTTTGCGTATACTCCAGGGGGAGCAACTACTAGTCTCAATCGGCATGTAGATGTTTGTGCGGACTATCTAAACAAGAAGGGAAGACAACAACGACAAGGTACAATCAATTTGGATCCTGAAAAGCCAGGTGCATCTCTTATAGTGAATCATGAATATGATCATGCACAAGTCGTTAAAATCATAGCAAAGATGATAATTGTGCATGAATATCCTTTTAGGATGGTAGAGCATGCTTGGTTTAATATCCTCATGAGATATATGAATGCATCATACAAGTTCATTGGTAGGAAGAAAATTAGAGTCGAATGCATGAAGGTGTATCTTTCTGAGAAAGAAATCCTTAAGAAGCAACTAAGGTCTGTTGAGAGCATTAGTTTGACAAGTGATATATGGACTTCCAACCAGAATCTTTCCTACCTAGCTGTTGTTGCTCACTACATAGATGAGGGTTGGGTTATGCAATGTCGTGTTTTAAACTTGATAGAGTTAGACCCACCTCACACAGGCTTTGTCATAGCTCAAGCTATTTTTGTATGCTGCCAAGAATGGAAAATAGAAGATAAGATCATGACAATGACCATGGATAATGCTCCCTCGAATGATTCTGCTGCTAAGAAATTGATGGACAAGTTCACTGCTAGGAAATCAGCAAAATTCATATCTAAGTACTTCCATGTTCGATGCTGCGCACACATAGTGAATTTGATAGTCAATGATGGCATGGAACCATTGCAGCCTTTGATAGGCAACCTCAGAGAAACTGTCAAGTACTTGAAAAAATCTCCATCACACATGTCGAACTTCTTGTCAGATTGCAAGTCTCTTAATATTAAAGTTGGAAAAGGATTATGCCTAGATGTAGCAACTAGATGGAGTTCTACATACAGAATGATAGATGCTTGCACTTTGTATAAGGAAGCTGTCCATGAGTATGCACAATCAGATCCTAATTATGAATGGCAGCCCGATGATGAAGATTGGGTACTATATGGCAGAATTCAACCCATCTTGAAATCATTTGCTGAGGTAACTACTATACTATCAGGATCTACTTACCCCACTACCAACATTTTTTATCCATACATCATGAATGTTAAGATTGCTATAGTAGAGCATGCTATGTCCGGAGATGACAATTTGAAAATGATGGGGGAAGCCATGCTTGATAAGTTTGATAAATATTGAGATAGCACTGTTGTGCCAGAAAACAAAAATCGGAAAGATAAAAAAATGTAAAGAACAATGTTATGGTGATTGCCACCATTCTTGATCCGAGATTTAAGATGAAACTTGTGGACTATTGTTTTAAGAAAATGTATGGTAAAGAGGGGGGTAGTAGTGAGATGGAAGATATCAAAACAGAGTTCTTTGATCTGTATGCCACATATGAGATGGAAAATCGTCAGCATGAGGCTTCTAACACCAATGAGCAGAATTCGATTTCGAGTAGGCAAGCATCTACATCTATGACCACATTGTCGAGTGGGTTTCAATCCTTTCTCGAGGAGACAAATTCGGAGCCATGCAAATCTGAATTGACTACTTATCTTGAAGACAAGACTCATCCCATTAATGATCCAAGTTTCACATTACTTGACTGGTGGAGGTTGAATGCTCATAGATATCCTATTGTGGCAAAAATGGCAAAGAAGTTCTTGACTATACCAGCTACTAGTGTTTCATCAGAGTCAACATTCTCTACAGGAGGTAGAGTTCTCGATGACTACCGTAGTTCTCTACTCCCAAGCATGGTTGAGGCACTTGTTTGTGCTTCTAGCTTCATCAAAGGATCAAAAGAAAACCACATTAGGCCTACAACCATAGTGGTAATATTAGTTGCTCTTTGTTGTCTACTACTTATAAGCTTTGACATACTATTTCTAAATGGACTGCCTAACTGAAACTACATTTCCCTTTGTAGGAAGATGACATTGATGATGATGTTGAGTTCATTCCATTTCCTGAATCTATTGTGGAAAGCAACTAGCAGGTTGGTGCTTGGCTACTGGCCGAGACTTGTAATTTTTATTCTGCAACTTTCTTTTCTTTCTCTTGTACTATTTATATTGCAATGCCCATTTTGTCTATTAAACCTTCTCCTATTTAAGGTCTACTACACTACTGTAAGAGAAACCTGAAAGTTTACTTTCTTTGTTTCAAAATTTGCATGTAGGAAAACTCTGCAAGTTCATGAAGGCATCATACGCAGCAAGGTGGAAGGGCTCCTGGAATGTTCATTCACTACTGCCTGTAGCGTGTTGCTACTATCTTTAAAATTTATTAAATTATGCAAACTGAAAGGTGCACCAGACTTGTTGGTGTTTGCTGTTGCGTACTAGACTGCTAGTGTTGCTACTTTATGCTTTTGTGATGGACCAGACTCGAATGGTGTTACTGCTACATAGTAGTCTTGCTATGCTACCGTTTTGACTCCAACGTCCTTTTATTAATTTATGCTATTTGTGAATTTGTGATGGAAACCTTCTGTGTTTGGGGTTTGGCAATTTGGCTATAGCGTGTTGCTATTATTTTTTAAATTCAAATGATGCAAAGGTGCACCAGCCACCAGACTTGTGTGTTGTTGCTGTTGTGTACTAGTGTTGGTAGTTGTTACAACTAGAATATAATTGTCAAATTTATGCCATTGTGAATTTCTGATGGGATCACAAGATTCTTCTGTGTACTGTGTTGTCTGTACCTTAACGAGTACTCGTGAAAGCTCGCGAGCATAACGAGCTCATAACGAACTGAGCTGAACAGAGGTTTCAGCTCGTTAATATTAACGAGCTTATTGATAACGAGCTTAACGATAACGAGCTTAATGATAATGAGCCGAACGAGCCGAGCAGCTCGTTAATCCAGCCCTACTCAATGGACATCGCATATTGTAATATGGTTACGTGTATTATTGGCTCAGTCCCATGGACTACATGAAAAAAACGTAGAAGATGTTTATGGATCAAGAAAAGAGATATCTAATTACATGAGGGATACCTGGATTAGAAGTCTTCAAAAATTTATACAATGAAGAATTTCCATATAGTTTTTCTTAAAATAACAGTTTCAATACTTGTTTTAGATAAGACTCTTAGGGCATGTACAATGGTGATATCTTAGGAGTGCCACATAGGATAAATAATGAGGTGGAGGAGAGAGAACTCGTAAGAAAAGGCTTGTCTTCTCTTATTTAAGATAAGACAAGAGATGATCTCTTAGCACAATTTGTCTCACCATGTTTTAAGAAATTGCTAGTTATTTTTTTTGAGCATCAGTACAGACACAAGCGCTCATATACACGTGCATACACTCACCCCTATGAACGCACACACGCATACCCTACCTCTATGAGCATCTTCGAGAGACTGAGCCGGCATATCATCTTGAGATTTACGAAGTCACCGTAGGCGCCTCGTCGTCGACGGGAACGTCTCCTCCCACTGAAAGCGCATCGCCGGAAATTCTGAAATAAATCCAGGAATAATGCGAGCACCAGAATTTGAACCCTGGTGGGTTAGGGATACCACTGTCCACCTAACCAACTCAACCACAGGTTGATTCGCGGAATTGCTAGTTATTGAAGATAAGGCTAAGATATAACTCATTATAGACGTATTTTTTTGTCATCTCTAAATTACATGCAAGAATTAAGATAAGACTGTCTTATCAACCATTGTACATGCCCTTACTTGGTGGATAAAGAGTGCATTCCCATTTTATACATAGGAAACTCTATGTAGAATACGTAGCTAAGTACACATTAATAGTTCATTTTTAAAAATAAGAACACACTAATGTGGAATTAGAAAAATAGATCATTTGATTTCCACTATAGAATTTATTTTATTGTGACGAAGGACCGGCAAATCCTAAACAGCGCCCGCTGCGCCCGTTTTAGTTCTTTTCACTAACGGGTGCATACCCCCGCAGCGGATTGGGCTCAGCCGTCTACCCGCAAGAAAGCAGGAGCGTGGGTGGGAATCGAACACACGACTTCTTCGTTCTATGTAGGTCACAGTAACAAACTAGACAAAGAGATCATATGTGTTCATTTACATCCTCTTCCTTCTTTTGTTCTTTTCCTCCTTTTCTCTTTTAATTTCTTTTTCTTTGTTAAATGCGTGAACGTTTTTCAATTTCTTGAACTTTTTTTTTGAAAATCCGATGAACATTTTTCAAATTCGTGAACTGTTTTTCCAAATTGATGAACTTTTTTCAAAATCGATGAACTCTTTTTTCAAAATCGATGAACACTTTTTCAAAACCGATGAACTCTGTTTCAAAATTGATGAACTCTTTTTGAAAATTGATGAACTATTTTCAAAATCAATGAACTCTTTTTCGAAATCGATGAACTTTTTTGAAAATCAATGAACTCTTTTTCCAAATCGATGAAATTATTTTCAAGATCGATGAACTCTTTTTAAAAATTGATGAACTCTTTTGAAAATCGATGAACTCATTTTCAAAATTGATGAACTATTTTGAAAATTGATGAACTTTTTTCAAAAACGATGTTTTTCCCCAAAATCAGTGAATTTTTTCTTAAAAAATCATGAACTTTCTAAAAATCAATGATCTTGTTTTCACATTTACCTTTTCTTTTCTCAAGAGAATCTATATTGGTTCTTACTAAAAAAAACGTTAAATAGGACGATTTTATAGTACTAGACAGAAGAACTAGGTTGGTCTAGTGGTTAATGCATTAAGCTACGAATGGGGTGGTCCTGGGTTCGAATCCTATCCATCCCATGCCATATTTTTCAATGACGATTAGTCTTCTTTATTTTTCTTCGCATTTGCTTGCTGATTCGGTAGGTGGGCCAGCCCGCTACGCGTCGCTAGCGAGCACCCGTATCGCCAGCTGGCGCCTGAAGCGCTGGTTAGGAGCACCCCGAAGAACTGTGTGAAAGTAACATGACTAACCTGTATCAGTTCCTAATATGCACGGGCTCCATGTTATACATTATAGAAACATGTGTATGTCAACACAGACAAAATAGTTACGAGGGCGGCGTGCATGATCTAATGTTGTAGATTTTGAAAGAATGAGATAATATATGCATGTACAAAATGATGTACAAGGCAAGCATGACACCATGTATGGATTGAGGAAGCATGAGTTGTGGTTACGAGCCATGACTAGATTCAATAATATTTAGCAATTTTCAATTAATAAATATATAGTGTGAAGTTGGTTTAGAAGAGCTAGCAACATATTAAATTTAATTAAGGTGCACATGCAAGGAAGCATATAAAAGACATGGTATTTCATGAGTAAAAATACAAATATGACTATGATAAGAAGAGAAGTTGCCAATTGTTTACGTATGAACTTTGATGTAAAGTGCCTTAAAAATTATGGTTGAAAAGATACACCCCATGGATGTGGAGTGGAAATACGAAGTCATACACCAGTCTAAATCAATCGGGAAGCTCTCTAATTAAAATGGAATTATATGAAGCTCATAAGAAAAATGTCGATGACCTATTGAGATATTTAATATGGAATCGCTTGGCAATATCTATTGTTTCAAAAAACCATAGTAAAACCAATTGAGTCTCAGGAATTTTTATCCCATTGCAACATTTTTTTTTACAAAATGCACAGGATTGCGAGTAGTTTTTATCCCGTTGCAACACACGGGTGTGTGGCCGACTGGGAAGATGAGATGAGAATAGGCGAACCTTAGTGAGGCATGAGACATGTAACAATGTCTCCCGTTGCAACGCACGCGCATTTGTGCTAGTGCTTGCTAAATCAAGGAAGCCGACTGCAACTTCTACAGTCGGTGTTCTGCTCCATGCCAATATATTTCTTGTGTACCTTATCTCTTTCCAAGGGCATTTTGCAGCAATTAGAGCGAATCATGAGACAATGCATGTGGAGAGGCAACACGGATAACCCACACCAATCATTGGCTGCTTGGGATATGGTCTGTCGCCCTAAGAAATACAGTGGTTTGGGTGTCCTTAATTTGGGCATTCAAAATGAGGCTTTGTTACTAAAGCATCTCTTCAAGTTCTTTAATAAGGTTGACGTGCCTTGGGTCACTTTAATTTGGGACACTTATTACGCATCGTCACCGCCTCAGAGCACCCAGATCTGTGGCTCCTTTTGGTGGCGTGATGTCATGCGTTTATATACCAATTTTTGCAAGCTCACAGTTCCAGAAGTTCATGTTGGCGACACGGTGCTTTTTTGGCTCGACCGTTGGCAGCTGGGAAATCGTGTTGTCCTATTACATGAGTGCTTCCCAAGGCTACATTCATTTGTAGTTGATGATGCAATCACTATCAAGGAGTTTATGGAGCTGCCTGATGCCTTAGATCACTTCCAGCTGCCTCTGTCACAGGAGGCTTATTCTGAATTCTCACAACTCCAGGCCCTGCTGCCTTTGATCAACCTGGATGGGGAGAGCAAATACACTTGGAAATGGCCTTCGAAGTCTGGTGCTTTTATGTCAAAGATGTACTATGACTCATGCTTCTCCCACCTAGTGGTTGACCCCATCTTCAAATGGATTTGGAAGTGTGCATGCACGCTCAAGTTCAAGGTGTTTGGTTGGCTTCTCTTAATGGATTGTTTGAACACTAGGGATATGATGCAAAGCCGACATTGGATCATCCAGGATGACACATGTGTGCTATGCAACTTTGCACAACATGAGCATCGGGCTCATCTTTTCTTTGCTTGCAACTTTAGTCAAAGGGTTTGGAACTATCTTGGGATATCTTGGTCCGTTCAACCGAACCAAACCACATATGAGATGGCTCAATCAGTTAGGAGGGATTTCGGTCATCCTTTTTTCACTGAGGTTGTCTTCACTGCTACTTGGAATATTTGGACACAAAGGAATGGGAAGATCTTCAGAAATGAGCAACCTTCTTTTAGAGCTTGGAGGAGGAACTTTATCCATGACATTTCTCTTCTGTCTCATAGAATTAGATGTAAATATAAAGATAGCTTACTGTCTTGGATAGCTAACCTTTCATAGACCTTTTTTGTAAGTATCTCTTCTCTTTTTTTGTAAACTTGTAAACTTGTAACTTTCCTTTTTCAATTAATAAAGGACTGTGAGGCTGTTGCCTTGCAGTATATAGTCAAAAAAAACATTGTCCCTTCTCTCTTTTCTCTCATTTTTAATTATTTTTTCTCTTTTTTTTTCTTTTTTTGTAGGCTTCTTTGGCCTCTCTCTCTTTTTTGGGGGCATCTTTGGCCACTTTTATTTTGATAACCTCACATGGGACAATGTTCTAATAATGATGATCATCACACTTTTATTTACTTACAACTCAATATTACAACTCGATACTAAAACAAAGATATGACTCTATATGAATGCCTCTAGCGGTGTATCGGGATGTGTAGTTATCTAGCGTAGCAATGACATCAAAAAACGGACAAGCCATGAAAGCATCATGCTAGCTATCTTATGATCATGCAAAGCAATATGACAATAAATGCTCAAGTCATGTATATGATGATGATGAAAGTTACATGGCAATATATCTTGGAATGGCTATGGAAATGCCATGATAGGTAGGTATGGTGGCTGTTTTGAGGAAGATATAAGGAGGCTTATGTGTGACAGAGCGTATCATATCATGGGGTTTGGATGCACCGGTGAAGTTTGCACCAACTCTCGAGGTGAGAGAGGGCAATGCACGGTACCGAAGAGGCTAGCAATGATGGAAGGGTGAGAGTGCGTATAATCCATGGACTCAACATTAGTCATAAAGAACTCACATACTTATTGCAAAAATCTATTAGTCATCGAAACAAAGTACTACGTGCATGCTCCTAGGGGGTTAGATTGGTAGGAAAAGACCATCGCACGTCCCCGGCCGCCACTCATAAGGAAGACAAACAATAAATACCCCATGCTCCAACTTCATTACATAACAGTTCACCATACGTGCATGCTATGGGAATCACAAACTTCAACACAAGTATTTCTACAATCCACAACTACCCACTAGCATGACTCTAATATCACCATCTTTATATTGCAAAACTATTTCAAGGAATCAAACATATCATATTCAGTGGTCTACAAGTTTTATGTAGGATTTTATGACTAACCATGTGAATGACCAATTCATGTCATCTCTCTAAATAGATATAAGTGAAGCAAGAGATTTTAATTCTTTCTACAAAAGATATGTCCACTCTCTAACAAATATAAGTGAAGCAAAAGAGCATTCTACAAATGGCGGTTTTCTATGTGAAGAGAAACAGGCAATCCAAACTTCAAAAGATATAAGTGAAGCACATGAAGCATTCTATAAATCCATACTCAAAAGATATAAGTGAAGTGCAATGAGCATTCTATAAATCAACCAAGGACTATTTCATACCAGCATGGTGCATTAAAGAAAAGTGAAAACTAAATGCAAAAGACGCTCAAAGATTTACGCATATCATGTGATGAATAAAAATATAGCTCCAAGTAAAATTACCGATGATTGTTAGAAGAAAGAGGGGATGCCTTCTGGGGCATCCCCAAGCTTGGTTGCTTGGGAGTCCTTGAATATTTCCTTGGGGTACCTCGGGCATCCCCAAGCTTAGGCTCTTGCCACTCCTTATTCCTTCATCCATCGTGATCTCTCCCAAAACTTGAAAACTTCAATCACACAAAACTTAACAAAAAGTTCGGTAAGATCCGTTAGTATAACAAAGCAAATCACTACTCTAAGTACTGTTGCAAACCAATTCATATTTTATTTTTGCATTGTAGCTACTGTAATATAACTTTTCCATGGCTTAATCCACTGATAGATATTGATAGTTTCATCAAAACAAGCAAACTATGCATCAAAATCAGAATTTGTCTTAAACAGGATAGTCTGTAGTAATCTGAACATTCACCATACTTATGGTACCCCAACAATTCTGAAACAATTAGGAAAAATAAAACATTTGTATATAAAGACAGTGCAAAACGTTTCAGAGCCGTTTGACATTCCAGTAAAAAATGTAAAATCGTGCACTACAGCCAAAGTTTCTGTTCTGCACCGGACAAACCAACAAGCAATGTAAACATCCTAAAGGCAAATCTTGGCACATTATTTTTATAATACAATGGAATTGTACAAGGGGATAATTATTTTTGTTGAAATTTTTCTGTAATCAAGATTCACAAAGTTTCCGTGACAATGAACAAAGTTCAAGGAGCTCCCCCACTTAAACAATGCTTGTCTCTCTCACTTTCACTTTCCTTTTTGAAAAGTTTTGGGTTCCCCTCTTTATTTTTTGTTTTTAAACTTTATAAAAGCACTCAATAGAACTAAATTAATCTCTAAAACTTCCAGGTTGTCTCCCTGGAAGCGCTTTCTTTAAAGCCATTAAGCTAGGCATATAGTGCTCAAGTAATGGATCCACCCGGATCCCAAGGTATATCAAAGCCATTTTGAATTAGCAATGATTTGGCATTTAGTAGTGAGCACAAAGCAACATATATCAAGCAATGATGAAGTCTAACTCTCTTCCTATGCATCGGGATGTCATAAAAGAACAATTCGTGCACACATAGTAAATGCCAATGCATAGTATAAACAATTTCTTGCAATTTTATCGTGTTGGAAACATAGAGAGGTGGAGATGTAGTTCCTCTATCATAATAATTGCAAGTAGGAGCGGCAAGCACATGCATATTATATCTATCAAAATCAACATGTGTAGTAGTGAAACGCAACCCATCAATATAATCCTTAATAAGGGCAAACTTCTCCGATATAGTGTAGTCAGGAGAATTCAAAAAGATAAATAGGACTATCATGTGTGGGTGTAATAGCAACAACTTCATGTTTAATATAAGGAAATATAGCAAGTTCATCTCCATAAGCATAATTCATATTGGCATCTTGGCCACAAGCATAGCAAGCATCATCAAAAAGGGATATTTCAAGAGAATCAACGAGATCATAACAATCATCATAGCAATCATCCTTCGGTAAGCATGAAGGGAAATTAAACAATGTATGAGTTGAAGAGTTACTCTCATTAGAAGGTGGGCACGGGTAGCTAATCCGCTCTTCCTCCTTTTGTTCTTCGCTCTCCTCATCATCTTTTTCATCCAATGAGCTCACAGTTTCATCAATTTCTTCTTCCATAGACTCCTGCAAAATATTAGTCTCTTCTTGGACAGCGGAGGAGACCTCGATATATGGTTTAACATAGGCATTAGAAGCATAATTCTCATAACAATATTCAAGTATGGCAAAATTTTCAGATTTGTAAAGAGTAGCATCATACGTTTCAATCAAAGAAGCAATTTAATAAGCACCCTTAAAAGCAAAAACTTCTTCGATTTGTTGAACATCATAGTAATTATAAACACCCTTAGCATAAGAAGATATGATTCCATTATCACTAAACAAACATTGGTAGGGAAGGTGTTTCTTAGGGTCTTCAGAACAACAAGTAATATCATATATTTCGCATAAATTCCAAGCATAGCATTGCAAACGATGAATTTGATCCAGTAAATGTTTCCCTTTTTCAGATATGCGGTATCGCACATAACAAGCATGCTCATCTAAAGATTTTCCCTCAACTAAGCTAGTTGGGGTTTCAGCACGAGCACATAGGGATCGAAGATGATCCAAGTAATAAGCTCCAGGAGTGTGATAGATTTTGAGTGGTTCTTCAACCATTGGTTCAGTAGGTACAACTATTTTTTTGGTATTTTGCATTTCCTACCCATAACTAAAGATAGAAAACAACTAAGAATGGCAAATAAAAATTACTTAGTGATAAAGCAAACAAGCACACACAAGAATATTCACCCCACGCTATGACTCCCCGGCAATGGTGCCACAAAAAGGTATTGATAACCCACAAGTATAGAGGGTCAATTGTAGCCTCTTTCGATAAGTAAGAGTGTCGAACCAAATGAGGAGCTAAAGGTAGAACAAACATTCCCTCAAGTTCTATCGACCACCGATACAACTCTACGCACGCTTAACGTTCGCTTTACCTAGAACAAGTATGAAACTAGAAGTATTTTGCAGGTGTTGTTGGATAGGTTTGCAAGATAATAAAGAGTGCATAAATAAAAAGTAGGGGCTGTTTAGATGAAGACACAACTAAGTTAGTTTTAGTAAGATCTTGTTGTCACACAAGAAAGTTATTTGTCCCTAGGCAATCGATAACTAGACCGGTAATCACTATTGCAATTTTATTTGAGGGAGAGGCGTAAGCTAACATAATTTCTCTTCTTGGATCATATGCACTATGATTGGAACTATAGCAAGCATCCACAACTACTAAATATCATTAAGGTAAAACCCAACCATAGCGTTATAAGGCATCAAGTCCTCTTTATTCCCATACGCAAACAACCTACTTACTCGGGTCTGTGCTTCTGTCACTCACGCCACTCACCATAAGCAAATCATGAACATATTGCAAACCCTACAGCGGGGATCCCTCACGCTTGCGCGACACGGAGAGCACCATAGGACAACACCAATAATAAAACATGCAACTCAAACCAATCACGATCATCAATTAACCCATAGGACAAAACGGATCTACTCAAACATCATAGGATAGCCATACATCATTGGGAAATAATATATAGCTTTGAGCACCACGTTTAAGTAGAGATTACAGCGGGTAAAAGAGGGGTTACACCACTTCATAGAGGGGGGAAGAGTTCGTGATGATGGTGGTGAAGTTGTTGATGTAGATCGTTGTCGCGATGATGGCCCCGGCGATGTTCCGGCGCCACCGGGAGAGAGGGGGAGGGAGCCCCCTTCTTCTTATTCTTCCTTGAGCTTCTCCCTAGATGGGAGAAGGGTTTCCCCTCTGGTCCATGGCCTCCATGGCACGGGAGGGGCGAGACCCCTCCAAGATTGGATCTGTCTCTCTGTCTCTCTCTGTTTCTGCGTTCTCAAATTCTGCCCTTTCACCATTTCTTATATTCCCAAAGATCCGTAACTCCGATTGGGCTGAAATTTTAACACGATCTCTACCCGGATATTAGCTATCCTGCAGCGAAAGAAGGGCATCAACCGCCTTACAGGGTGGCCACGAGGGCCCAGGGCGCGCCCCTGCCTCGTGGCCCCCTCGGGCATCTTCTCGTGTTGATTTTTCTTCCCAAAAATCACATATATTCCAAAAAAATCTCCATCATCTTTTATCCGGTTTGGACTCCGTTTGATATGGATTTACTGCGAAACAAAGAACATGCAACAAACAGGAACTGGCAGTGGGCACTGGATCAATATGTTAGTCCCAAAAATAGTATAAAAAGTTGCCAAAAGTATATGAAAGTTGTAGAATATTGGCATGGAACAATCAAAAATTATAGATACGACAGAGACATATCACATATTTATCGTCATCGGCTTCCGCTTGAGGACAAGCGAGGTCTAAGCTTGGGGGAGTTGATACGTCCATTTTGCATCATGTTTTTATATCGATATTTGTTGCATTATGGGCTGTCATTACACATTATGTCACAATACTTATGCCTATTCTCTCTTATTTTACAAGGTTTACATGAAGAGGGAGAATCCCGGTAGCTGGAATTCTGGGATGGAAAAGGAGCAAATATTAGAGACCTATTCTGCACAGCTCCAAAAGTCCTGAAACTTCACGGAAGTTATTTTTGGAATTAATAAAAAATACTGGTGAAAGAATCCACCATAGGGGGCCCACACCCTGGCCACGATGGTGGGGGCGCGCCCTACCCCCTGGGCGCGCCCCCCTACCTCATGGGCCCCCTAGCAGGTCTCCGGTGCCCATCTTCTGCTATATGAAGTCTTTCGTCCGAGAAAAAAAATCATAAGCAAGCTCACGGGACGAAAGTCCGCCGCCACGAGGCGGAACCAATATAGGGCTCCGGCGAAGCTGTTCTGCCGGGGAAACTTCCCTTCGGGAGGGGGAAATCATCACCGTCGTCATCATCAACAATCCTCTCATCGGGAGGGGGTCAATCTCCATCAACATGTTCACCAGCACCATCTCATCTCAAACCCTAGTTCATCTCTTGTATCCAATCTTTGTATCCGAACCTCAGATTGGTACCTGTGGGTTGCTAGTAGTGTTGATTACTCCCTATAGTTGATGCTAGTTGGTTTACTTGGTGGAAGATCATATGTTCAGATCCACTATGCATATTAATACCCCTCTGATTATGAACATGAATATGCTTTGTGAGTAGTTACGTTTGTTCCTGAGGACATGGGAGAAGTCTTGCTATAAGTAGTCATGTGAATTTGGTATTCATTCGATATTTTGATGAGATGTATGTTGTCATCCCTCTAGTGGTGTCATGTGAACATCGACTACATGACACTTCACCATTGTTTGGGCCTAGAGGGAGGCATTGGGAAGTAATAAGTAGATGATGGGTTGCTAGAGTGACATAAGCTTAAACCCTAGTTTATGCGTTGCTTCGTAAGGGGCTGATTTGGATGCATATGTTTCATGCTATGGTTAGGTTTACCTTAATACTTCTGTTGTAGTTGCGGATGCTTGCAATAGGGGTTAATCATAAGTGGGATGCTTGTCCAAGTATGGGCAGTACCCAAGCACCGGTCCACCCACATATCAAACTATCAAAGTACCGAACGCGAATCATATGAACGTGATGAAAACTAGCTTGACGATAATTCCCATGTGTCCTCGGGAGCGCTTTCCTTCATATAAGAGTTTGTCCAGAATTGTCCTTTGCTACAAAAAGGATTGGGCCATCTTCCTGCACCTTATTGACCTTTATCACTTGCTACTCGTTAAAAATTACCTTATCACAAAACTATCTGTTACTGATAATTTTAGTGCTTGTAGAGAATACCTTACTGAAAACTGCTGATCATTTCGTTCTGCTCCTCGTTGGGTTCGACACTCTTATTTATCGAAAAGGCTACGATAGATCCCCTACACTTGTGGGTCATCAGTTCAGCAGAAGTTTGGTTGCAAACTGTTTCCATTAAAGTTTGATTAATACATCAAAGCTTATTTGTACAAGTAGTGCAATTAGCAACAGGGCTATTTAATATGCCACAACCAAGGGAGAGCTGCGTGCGGGTCGTGAAAATAGGTAGAGTGATCATTGAAAGAGACCACCTAAAAATTCCCTTATACGTTGGTGCTTTTTGCCGTCTTGGTGTATCTATCTTTTCGAAAGGACCTGTGATCAGGCAGTCAGGAAAGGCCTGTGGAAAAGAAACCTGAAAAGGGGAAAAGAAAAAAGAGAAAAAGTATGTGTGTCCAGGGGAGGTCGAACCGTATTATGATTCACAATCTAGTTATGCCTCCGTCTATGCCCATGGTATTTTGAGTGCGTAGTTATGTACGCGCGATACGAACACCGCTACTTGGTAGGGACTGGGATGGAGGCCGAATTGCTAGTCGAGCTCTTGATGAGCTGGGCTGTCCTGTTGCGGAGTAGTCCAGACTCATTTAACAGTGTCCGGGAGCTCGGCCGCCGTATTGAGGTTCTGCTTGAAGAGGCCGCTCGATAATTCTGCTGCTAAAGCAGCGGTGTGCTCCTCGGTATGGAGGGAGCGTTCCATGGTTCCATTGATTGTTATGACACCGAGTGTTCCGGGGATCTTGAGATTGAGATAAGCATAGTGTGGCACCGCGTTGAATCGAGCAAATGTGGTTCGTCCCAGTAGTGCGTGATAGCCACTGCGGAAGGGGGCGATATCAAAGATCAACTCTTCGCTTCGGAAGTTGTCCGGGGATCCGAAGACAACCTCTAGTGTGATTGAGCCCGTACAGCGGGCCTCTACACCTGGTATGACTCCTTTAAAGGTAGTCTTTGTGGGCTTGATCCTTGAGGGATTAATACCCATTTTGTGCACTGTATCCTAATAGAGCAGGTTCATGCTGCTACCACCATCCATGAGGACTCGCGTGATATGGAATCCATCAACGATTGGGTCAAGGACTAGTGCGGCTGAACCGCCATGACGGATACTGGTCGGATGGTCCCTACGGTCGAAAGCGATCGGGCAGGAAGACCATGGGTTGAACTTTGGCGTGACTGGCTCCATCGCGTAGACGTCCCTGAGCGCGCATTTGCGCTCCCTCTTGGGGATATGGGTATATATCATGTTCACTGTTTTAACTTTGGGGGGGGGGGGACTTCTTCTGCCCCCTGTGTTCGGCGAACGGGGCTCCTCGCCATCGTCCTCGCTTTGCGACCCCTTCTCCTTGTTCTCAGCATTTAATTTGCCGGCCTGTTTAAAAACCCAGCAGTCTCTGTTGGTATGATTGGTTGGTTTGTCTGGGGTGCCATGGATCGGGCATGGACGATCGAGTATGCGGTCCAAGCTAGATGGGTCCTGATTGTTTCTTTTATATGGCTTCTTCCGCTGGCCGGACTTGGAACCACTGAATCCGGCGTTGACCGTCGTGTCGTCGGTATTGTCACCGTTGCTTCGACGCTTGTGCCTGTTGCGTCGGGGCTTGCCGTTGCTGTTTTTGGTCTCAGAGGTGCCAGCCTCACTTCCAGTGTTTTTGCTATGGGCTAGCCAACTATCCTCGCCCACGCAAAAATGGGTCATTTGTGTCATGAGGGCTACCATGGACTTCGGCTTTTCTTGGCCAAGGGGACGGGCGAGCCATTCGTCGCGGATGCTATGCTTAAAGTCCGCTAGGGCTTCGGCATCCGGACACTTGACGTTTTGGTTCTTTTTAGTTAGGAACCTAGTCTAGAATTTCCTGGCTGACTCCCCGAGCTGTTGAACTATGTGACTTAAGTCATCTGCATCCGTAGGTCGTACGTATGTACCTTGGAAGTTGTCGCGGAAGGCATCTTCCAAGTCCTCCCAGCTGCCAATAGAGTTTTCACGAAGACTGTTTAACCAGTGCCGAGCTGGCCCTTCGAGTTTTAGCGGAAGGTATTTGATGGCATGAAGGTCATCACCGCGGGCCATATGAATATGGAGAAGAAAATCTTCAATCCATACCGCGGGATCTGTTGTTCCATCGTATGATTCGATGTTCACGGGTTTAAACCCTTTAGGGAATTCATGCCCCATTACTTCATCAGTGAAGCAAAGAGGGTGTGCGGTGCCTCTATATCGGGCCATATCGCGACATAGCTCAGATGTAGTCCGTCTGCGGCATTCGGCCTGGGCGTGATTAGGCTTGTCACATCTGAATAGATAGCCATCGTCGCGTGTTGGGGCATGCCCCCTCGATCCGTAGATCAATCTGGTATGTCCTGCTCTACTGTCCAGGTCCTGCCGAAGGTCATATGTATATGCCCGAGATGTTTTATCCCAGCCTTTACGGCGAGGTAGTACATGCTGGTGTTTGGCTTGGGTTGCCACTTTGTCCCGACCACGTGGTGGTCGGTCGGCCACATTGTGCGCTGATGGCACGGGCTCTAACGCCGTATCATCGAATTGAGGTAGTAATTTGCGCATCGGGTAACTTTTGGGTGGTCGCTTGAGGCCGTATTCCTCGGCTACCAGGACGTTAGTCCATCTACCATTGAGCAGATCTTGATCAGCTTGAAGCTGTTGCTGCTTCTTTTTTAGGCTCCTTGAAGTGGCTATTAGTCGGCGCTTAAAGCGCTCCTCCTCGAGAGGTTCCTCAGGAACGATAAAATCCTCATTGCCGAGGCTCACCTCATCCTTGGAGAGTGGAAGATAATTACTGCCCTCCAAGTCTTCATGCACAGCCTGTTCATCAGGGCCGACTCTCCCATCTTCCCGTTCATCCTATTCGGAAGATGGCTCAACGGGGTCTTCATTGTCTCCAGCATCGTCTAGAGTATTGTTTTCTCTTGTGCCGGTATTGCTATCTTTTTCATGGCGTAACTTAGAACGGCACCGCTTTCGTTGGTGCTTTGGCTGTGTCTCAGGAGGTTTATCTTCCACTGGGTCTTCTTTGTCATTGTTGTTAACTTCTTTGGGTGTGTCCACCATGTATACGTCCTAGGAGGAGGTGGTCGTCCAGCGCCCGGTAAATGGCGGGTTTTGGGCCTGCTCCTCTTCGGCATCGTCGTCCACACCATCGATGTCTTTGGAGTCGTAGTCGAGCATGTCGGTTAGATCTTCGACAGTGGCTATTAAGTGGGAGGTGCGTGGGAAGCAAAATTCCCTGTCATCTGCCCCCAGTTCAAACCGGATATAATTCGGCTGTAGGTACTGTGGGAGTCCTGGATTAGGGGGTCTCCGGACAGCCGGACTATATCTTTCGGCCGGACTTTTAGACTATGAAGATACAAGATTGAAGACTTCGTCTCGTGTCCGGATGGGACTCTACTTGGCTTGGAAGGCAAGCTAGGCAATACGGATATGTATATCTCCTCCTTTGTAACTGACCTTGTGTAACCCTAGTCCTTTCCGTTGTCTATATAAACTGGAGGGTTTTAGTCCGTAGGACAACAGACAATCATACCATAGGCCAGCTTCTAGGGTTTAGCCTCTCTGATCTCGTGGTAGATCTACTCTTGTACTACCCATATCATCAATATTAATCAAACAGGACGTAGGGTTTTACCTCCATCAAGAGGGCCCGAACCTGGGTAAAACTTCGTGTCCCTTGCCTCCTGTTACCATCCGCTTAGACGCACAGTTCGGGACCCCCTACCCGAGATCCGCCGGTTTTGACACCGACATTGGTGCTTTCATTGAGAGTTCCTCTGTGTCGTCGCCGTTAGGCCTGATGGCTCCTTCTATCATCGATAGCGATGCAGTCCAGGGTGAGATTTTTCTCCCCGAAAAGATCTTTGTGTTCGGCAACTTCGCACTGCGGGCCAACTTGCTTGGCCATCTGGAGCAGATCGAAAGTTACACCCCTGGCCACCAGGTCAGGTTTGGAAGCTTAAACTACACAGCCGGATATATTCGACGGATTCGAGCCTCCGCCTTGTGCGTCGCGCGGTCACGATGAGTACGATTTAGCTCTACCATCAGACAGTGTCTGAGAGATCGCATCGGCAGCCGCTCCGACCCTCAATTCGGAGCCGGTTGTGCCATCCATGGACGGGTGGATGGACCCCGCCACGGAGGCCTTACCCTCAGTGACGATCGAGCCGAACATCGACCTGACCCTTCAAGAGAGCCGTGTTGCTAAACCGCCGGATTCTTCTCCGGCCACGGACTTCGAACCGCCTGCGCCCGTTCCTATTGAATCCGAGTGGGCGCCGATCATAGAGTTTACCTCCGCGGATATTTTTTAGCACTCGCCCCTTGGCGACATACTGAACTCATTAAGGTCTCTCTCCCTGTCAGGAGGATCCTAGCCGAACTATGTCCGGCAGGATTGGGATGCGGATGACGAAGAAATTCGCCGCCCACCCACCACCCACTTAGTAGCCACTGTCGATGACTTAACCGACATGCTCGACCTCGACTCCGAAGACATCGACAATAACGACGATGCAGGAGAAGAACAGGAACCACTGCCCACAGGGCACTGGACAGCCACTTCATCACATGACGTATACATGGTGGACACACCAAAAGAAAACAACGACGAGGAACGGAAGGACGCAACGAAGGGTTGTCCCCTCAAGAAGCAGTCAAAGCGGCGGCGTAAGCGCCGCTCCAAATCCCGCCTCGGCAGAAACAATGATCATATAGACTCAGCGTTAGAGCAAGGCGAACCATCGCCGGACCACGGCAACACGGAGAATCAAACCGAACAACCTGACTCTGTCAAAGACAATAGTCCGGATGACATCACACCAGACAGACACCTGGAGCAACAGAATGCCCGTCAAAGGCTTGTTGCCACCGTGAGGAGTCTAAAAAAGCAGAAGCAAAGACTCAAGGCTGCACAAGACACACTTGGAATCAGATGGAACAAATTACTCAACGCAGCAGCGAAGTACGGCGGTAATCGCCCCACCAAGAGCTACCCGAAGCGGAAGTTGCTACCTGAACTCAATGAGGAGGCCTTAGATCCCCCGCAACCAAAAATCAAAACGGCCACCTGGCCGGATAGACGGTCTCACGGCCAACATAGAGCGGCAAACAACACAGCACATAAGCCAATACGCGATCCACGTGAGGGCTCGCATCAAAAGGACGGTGCAACCAGATCCATCTATGGACCATGCAAGCCCGCTCCAGCATACGATGCAACACAATAAACATCCGAACAACGCGGTACACCCAGATACAGGGGTGCCGCACACCCCCTATGTTTCACCGATGAGGTGCTGGACCTTGAATTTCCAGAGGGATTCAAACCCGTAAACATAGAGGCATACGACGGAACAACATAGCCCGGGGTCTGAATTGAGGACTATAACCTCCATATCCATATGGCTCGAGGAGATGATCTCCACGCCATAAAGTACTTACCCCTCAAGCTCAAAGGGCCAGCTCGGCACTGGCTTAAAAGCCTCCCCGAAAACTCCATCGGAAGCTGGGAAGAGCTCGAAGACGCCTTTCGGGCAAATTTTCAAGGGACTTATGTCCGACCTCCGGATGCGGACGATTTAAGTCATATAACTCAACAGCCCGGAGAGTCAGCCCGAAAGCTTTGGAACAGGTTTCTTACTAAAAAGAACCAAATAGTCGACTGTCCGGACGCCGAAGCCTTGACGGCTTTTAAGCATAGCGTTCGCGACGAATGGCTAGCCAGACACCTCAGCCAAGAAAAGTCGAGAACGATGGCAGCATTAACAAGCCTCATGACCCGCTTTTGCGCGGGTGAGGACAGCTGGCTAGCCAGATGCAGCACCAGCGACCCAAGTACATCCAAAGTGAGAGATGAAAATGGGAAATCATGACGCAGCAAAAATAATAAGCGCCGGAATAAAGAAGAGAGCCCGAAGAGCACGGCGGTAAACGTCGGATTCAGAAGCTCTCGGCCAGGTCAGCAAAAGCCGCCCTCTAAAGGCGCCAGAGGTGAACTATCCAGCCTCAACCAAATTCTGGACCAAATATGTCAGATCCATAGCACCCCTGGTAAACCCGCTAATCATACCCATGGGGAATGCTGGGTCTTCAAGCAGTCCGACAAGCTCAACGCCGTAGACAAGGGGGAAGATACACCAAGCGAAGACAAGGATGAGCCTCTCAAGCAAGACACTGGGGAACAAAAGAAATTTCCACCAGAAGTCAAAACAGTAAACGTGGTACACGTGCTCAAGGGGAGAAATAAAGCGGCACTCCCAGATAAATATACCCAAGGGCCTATCACAGCGGAGTCCTGCCACTGGTCGTCTCAACCGATCACTTTTGACCATCGGGATTACTCAGCAAGTATCCGGCGTGCAGGATGGGCTGCCTTGGTATTAGACCCAATAATTGACGGATACCGCTTCACACGAGTCCTGATGGACGGTGGCAGCAGTCTAAACCTCATATATCAGGACACAATCCGCAAAATGGGGATAGACCCAACGAAAATTTGCCTTAGCAATACTACCGTTAAAGGAGTAACGCCAGGCCCAGGGGCTCATTGCACGGGCTCCCTGCTGCTAGAAGTTATATTCGGCTCCCCCAATAACTTCCGTAGCGAAAATTTAACCTTCCACATTGCTCCGTTCCAAAGTGGCTATCAAGCACTACTTGTACGCGAAGCTTTCGCTCGCTTTAATGCAATACCGCATTATGCTTCCCTCACGCTTAAGATGCCCGGTCCACGTGGCATCGTTATAGTAAATGGAAATATTGAGCGATCCCTATGCGCCGAAGAGGGTGCGGCCGCCTCGGCAGCCGCACACTAAAACGGCCTCACCAACTAAAGTATTCGATAGGTCATCAAGACCACAGACACAGTTAGACGAGTCCGGCACAGCTATATGTAATTTGTACAGGTTTGATGGCCACACGCCTATCACAAACACAAGGGGCTCAACGCACGCAGACAAGTGGCAATTTTTACTCATCTTGAAATTTACATGGTTCCTTTAAAACCTACCTTTTTGCATGACAAATTTTCACCTAAGTTCCTCTCTTTTATAGATGACCACCATGCTACACCCGTCCAGGATACGACACAATGGAGACACAGGCGCAGATGTGTAGCAGGGACCCATCCCAAGGACTCTTTTTAGATTAAGACCCTACGTTAACCTTTTTTACTGTCTCTTGTTGATACACATCCCTCGGATTCTCAGTACAATTGAGAAGGATGCTGGCGTCTTGGCATGTGGCCACGTTAGAATAATGCACGTACCTGGACACCAGGGGCTTCTTACAAAGGGCACTGTTTAGGCCCGGTTTATACCATAAAGACCGAATACCTTAGGGAGTGTTCGGCGTCGCGAGTTTGGCCTTATATGCATCAGCTCCGAATCATGTCTTTGGTCAAATGTTGGGTTTTCCCGGCTCCTATGTTTTGGTACCTTACATTCCGCTCTATCAGCTAAGGTAGCACTAGGAGAACTACTGCGATTGTGCCCCGTGTCATCCGGACGAGCACCTCAGTAGAGAAAGCCAAAAACTGTCTGTCATGATATAGCGTGAGACTGGTCAACCACTCAATGACATATCGGAATGTTAGAATTCCTCCACCTTAACGAAGGGCCGTTTCCCGGCCAGGCATGTACGCGCCCCGAATTTGGGAGAGTGCGGAGCCACCAGGGGCTATATAGTAGCCCCACCGTCAAACTCCTATGGCTAAGTGAAAGTGTTAAAGCATTATAGTCCTGTTGCCTCGTTTGCTGCGCTATCACCTCCTTAATAGGGCCAAGACATTGGGTTAAGTGTGAACACGCGTCTTCTGCGAACACCTACGCATTATATGCGTGGGGGCTGAAGCCGACGACTGCAATCTTTCAGGTTATACACATGTATACATAAACGGCCACACAGGAGGCATCATATTACTTTCAGGCAAAAGTATAAACACAGCCTTAATAAATTTCATAAAAACATTGTGTTTACAATGGGATTACATGTCACTCAAACATAATATTCTTCGAGCACTGGGCCTCTATCAAACGAGCACCCTCGAGAACCTCTTTGAAATAGTGCTCGGCGGCAACTCGGCCTATGGCCGAACCCTACGCCGCAACAGTGGTAGCATCCATCTCCGCCCAGTATGCTTTAACACGGGCAAGGGCCATCCACGAGCCTTCTATGCACGCCTACCTCTTCATCGCATTGATGCGCGGCACCCACCAAGGAACTACTGCACTAAGCTGAAATAGCTATTCGGCTTTGGCTTTTCCGGCCACAACTGATCCATGACAGACCTCATGGCAAGTCCGGACAACCTATTGAGTTCAGCCCATTCGGCTAGCTGATCAGTCAATGGAAGCGGACGCTCTGGAACATTAAATTGCGACCAGAATAGCTTGTCCACTTCACGATCTGTTTGATCTTGGAAGTATTTGGCCGCATCGACAACGCTCGCTGCCAAGTCCATATATGCGTCTGCCGAACTCCACAGCCGATCCAGAGGGGCATACCGTGGATCTCCGAACTTCCTCCGCAGCATGAAGGGCTTCCCAGCCGCAATATCCCCGGCTTCACGCAGCTCCTCCTTCGCTCTCATAGCAGAGCGGGTGTCTTTGGTCGTTATCGTGGCCTTTTCAAGGTCCGTCGCCTTCACTCGGTTTTCTTCTTCAAGGAATTGGCAACGGTCGGCAGTGTCTTTTAAGTTTACAGCCATCTTGGCCATTTTCTCTTTGCTCTCGTAATGTGCGGCCTTCTCGGCCCTCAACTCTTCGGCCGCCTTCAAAGCAGCTGCACTACTACTCCTCGCTTGTTCTTTGGCTCGGGCAAGTTCCGCCCGAAGGGTCTCCACAGTGGCAGCTCCATCTGCAGTCACAACATATTAAAGATACTGGCATCATACTGCTCTTACTATGTGACATTCACCAGAAAGCATTACTTACCCTGTGCCTCGTCAAGCCGCTTGTTAACAAGCTCTATGTTGACATCTGCCGCATCCAGTTGCTGCTTTAGTTCGGCAAACTCATTAGTCCGGCTAGCCACCGGAGCTTCCACCACCTGCACATAAAGGCGGTTGGGTTACTACCTGGGACTACGATCCTCTGTTCGCCGCCGTTCTCGACGACAACCAGAGTCTCATGGGCTACTATCTACACTAGACACACCTAAAAATGTGCGGTACTATCAAAAAGTATCACGTACCTCAAAGCCTGTCAGTAGACTCATAAAGGCTTCATGCAATCCACTTTCGGCGGACGAAATTCTTTCCATCACCGTACCCATTAACGTACGGTGTTCTTCTGAGATGGCCGCTCGCTCCAACAGCTCCCTCAGTACGTCCGACCGCATACCAGACGGTGCCGGACTCTTTTGTTTGCTCTCTTCAAGAGCCGGACACTGAGGATTTCGGGTGACTATAGGATTATCTTCTGGCCTCACCGGATCCGGAGAGGCCCTCCGTGACGACACTTCAAGGTCGCCCGCTTCTTGTGCGGGGGAGTCCGGGGGAGGCCTTTTGCTCTCCATCATCTCCGGAAGAAGATCCCCCGAAGACGAGCTCTGCCGAGAGGGGCTAAGATCCGAACTGCAAGATAAATGCTTTGGTTATTTTCCTCAGAAGTAAGGTAGTATATCTTCACTATTAAAGTGCTTTTTGATTACTTACAGCTCGTTAGAGGGCAGATCCCCACGCGGACTTTGTGCGGCAAGAGCACCCTTCGAGGTAGGACCCTCTAGTGGAGACTTCTTCTCCCATTTGGAAACCTTGGTTTCCAAATCTTCAGGGGTAGTCCTCTTCCTTCCCCGGGGGTGAGAGAATGCCAGATTCCTCCCCTTGGTTATCCTTCGTCATGGAGGCGCCCGTTCCCTCGGTCGGAATGGGTAGCGGTGGAGGCCCGCTTTCGCCCCCTTTATTCCCCCCTTTATCTTCTTGTGAGGGCTCCGGGCAAGGTGCTAGTTCGAGCATCTTTTCCAGCACCGGATTCTCCAAGCCTTCCGAAAGGGGGGCCGAACACCGGATCATCTTCGCCTTTGTTATCTAGTCCTGGTCAAAGAGCGATTTCTTAGAATGACGTCATGATAAATAAAAGACGGTGTGTTCGGCTAGAGGATAACTTACTTGGTCGGCGGTGCGGTTGCTGCTTAGGCCCACGTCCTCGGTAGTGTCTGGACACTCTATCTGGGGTCCGAAGAATGATTTATACATCTCCTCGTGTGTTAGGCCGAGGAAATTCTGAACAGCGCGCGGTCCTTCTGGATTGAACTCCCACATGTGAAGGGGCCGACGTTTGCATGGCTAGATTCGTCGAACCAGCATGACTTGCATTACCATAATCAAACTAAAATCTCCTTCGAAGAGATCTCGAATGCGGCTCTGCAGTACATGCACGTCCTTGGCTGGACCCCAGCTCAGCCCTCTGCTAATCCATGACATCAGTTGTGGTGGAGGGCCCGAGCAGAAAGCAGGGGCAGCCGCCCACTTGGCACTTCTGGGAGCTGTGATGTAAAACCACTCTCGTTGCCATAATCCGGACACCTCTGGAATGGAACCCTTTGGCCATGGAGCTCTAGCGATCTTGCTTATTAATGCACCTCCGCATGCTACATGCTGCCCCTCGACCATCTTCGGCTTCACATCAAAGGTCTTGAGCCACAGGCCGAAGTGAGGGGTAATGCGGAGGAAGGCCTCACATACGACAATAAATGCTGAGATATGGAGAAAGGAGTCTGGGGCTAGATCGTGGAAATCTAGCCCGTAATAAAACGTCAACCCCCTAATGAAGGGATCTAGAGTGAGGCCTAGACCTCGGAGGAAGTGGGAGATGAAGACGACGTCTTCGTTGGGTTCAGGAGTAGGGACGACCTGCCCTCGGGCAGGCAGCCGATGCGAAACCTCGGCGGTCAGGTATCTGGCCTCCCTCAACTTCTTGATGTCTTCTTCCATAACGGAGGAGGGCATCCACCGGCCTTAAAGGCTAGATCCGGACATGATTGAAGGTCCGGAGCACCTGACCTGGGCTTTGGGTGTTAGAACTCGAGGCGGGGGAAGGATTCGATTGAGCACGGGAGGGAAAAAGGTAAAAGCCTTGTCCCTTTATAAAGAGGGTGAATATCAAGCATCCTCTCCGTAGCCGTTTGGGACTTGCCTATAATCTAGGAGTCCTAGACACGGTTGGGTTACCCATGACCGTATTGATGAGAATCCCGTAATTAGGGGAGCACGATCTCTGCTTTGACAAGACGTGTCAAAAAACTGCCTCGCGTTATGTGCGGGGCTAGTTAAAGGAAACGGTTCGAATAATTACCGGGCCATGGCACAATGTCGTGTTGCCAAAACGTATCAGCAGATTAGATTTGTGGAAATATTATTGTCTCTACGGTGGTATGTGGAACTTATTTTGCAGGGCCGGATACTATCCTTGTATTCAAATTCTTCCGTGGTGTATTCGGAGGAGGAACCCACCTTGCAATGCCGAAGACAATACCGCATGCCGGACTCATCGTCATTGAAGCCTGGTTCAGGGGCTACTGTAGGAGTCCTGGATTAGGGGGTCTCCGGACAGACGGACTATATCTTTCGGCCGGACTGTTAGACTATGAAGATACAAGATTGAAGACTTCGTCTCGTGTCCGGATGGGACTCTACTTGGCGTGAAGGCAAGCTAGGCAATACGGATATGTATATCTCCTCCTTTGTAACCGACCTTGTGTAACCCTAGCCCTTTCCGGTGTCTATATAAACTGGAGGGTTTTAGTCCATAGGACAATAGACAATCATACCATAGGCTAGCTTCTAGGGTTTAGCCTCTCTAATCTCGTGGTAGATCTACTCTTGTACTACCCATATCATTAATATTAATCAAGCAGGACGTAGGGTTTTACCTCCATCAAGAGGGCCCGAACCTGGGTAAAACTTCGTGTCCCCTGCCTCCTGTTACCGTCAACCTAGACGCACAGTTCGGGACCCCCTACCCGAGATTCGCCGGTTTTGACACCGACAGGTACCCTGCTAAAGAGAGGGGTTTTAATGAGTTTAGCACATCGCGTAAAGGTGAGTGCCGGAAGATGTCCGCGCAACTGAATTCGACGATCGGCGCCGGGTAAGGCTCGGTGGACGCGGATGCACGTATTTCGAAACCATTAACCGGAGATGAATCTGGGGGTTCGGTTACATAGACCCTGCTTGAAGTTGGGTCTGTGTGCGGCTTCAACGCCGCTGAGTTTGCGGCTTCCGTGGCGGGGTTAAGCTTCCCGTCTTCGGATGGCACAAGTTGTTCGAGATCTAGGGCCAGAGCACTTACAGGCGCAATCTCCTGGATATCAGCGACGTAGTTCAAGCTTCCAAACCTGACCTGACGGCCAGGGGCATAACTATTGATCTCCTCTAGATGGCCAAGCGAGTTGGCCCGCAGTGCAAAGCCGCCGAATACGAAGATCTAACCAGGGAGAAAGACATCCCCCGGGAAGAATTGTTGTAGATGATGGATGGAGCCATCGAACCTTCTGATGACGACACACCGGAACTCTCAGTGAAAGCACCAATGTCGGTGTCAAAACCGGCGGATCTCGGGTAGGGGGTCCCGAACTGTGCGTCTAGGGTCGATGGTAACAAGAGACAGGGGACACGATGTTTACCCAGGTTTGGGCCCTCTCTATGGAGGTAATACCCTACTTCCTGCTTGATTAATCTTGATGAATATGAGTATTACAAGAGTTGATCTACCACAATATCGTAATGGCTAAAACCCTAGAAGTCTACCCTATATGATTATGATTGTCTCTGCCTCTATCGACTAAACCCTCTGGTTTATATAGACACCGAAGGGGACTAGAGTTACACAAAGTCAGTTACAGAGAAAGGAATCTTCATATACGAACGCCAAAATTGCTATCCACGCCCAGGAGAGTCCCATCCGGACACGGGTGAGAGTCTTCGGTCTTGTATCTTCATAGCCCATTAGTCCGGCCCATGTCCAACAGGCCGGACGCCTGAGGACCCCTTAGTCCAGGACTCCCTCAACCCCCACATTATGCTTGTTGCCCCTGCTTCATCATCAATGACTCGATCAACGTGATCAATGACCAGAGGCCGACACCTCACAACACATCACACCCCTTTTGTTGCTCGACTCTGTAGAGCTACTATCGAGTGCCGAGGGTGATACCTCATAACACACTCCTAGTGATGACTTTGTAGTGTAGCTACTCGGTCATGGTCATCGAGGGTGATTCCTCCTTTACCACTCCCAATACGACTCTGTCGTGCAACCCCTCAAGTGTGAACCTTGAGGGTGGTTCCTCTTACGTTCACCTTGACAATTACATCGAGTGGAATTCCCTGCGGGTGATTCCTAGGGTTTTCCCCTTGATGTTTGGACACACAGTTACCTTGATTTTACTTTAGACCTTTGTGAAAGCTAGGCGGGCCCGGAGAGCACCCGCAAGATAATTACGTGGCACGGCTGGGCATTCTGGGCCCTTGACGTAAGTCCACGAGATGGGGCGATAGAGTCACATCGATCGTGAGTCTCTGCAAGCTAACAATACACTCTGGTTTGGGTATTTGTTCTGAGTTGGCCTTTGGCCTTTACGCACTAACCACCACATGAGAATAGTTATGGGCCTCGACGATGTAGTATCAGCCGAAGATTTTTCAGATGTCTAGTTCAGCATTGCGGCACGGCTGGGCCGGCACCATCCATGTAGAGGTGGATCTTGGACCCACCCTGACCGCAACGACCCGGAGTGCAACAGGCGATGGGCCCAGACCCCGGAGTGCTTAGGATGTAGACCGGCGGAGACCTCTCTGCTGAGCCTAGGTAGAGCTACGACGTGTCGATCTTTCAAGGCTGGGCATTGACCCAAAAGAGTATGTCCGGCCAGAGTAATCAAGCGTGTTGGAAATGTGGTGCACCCCTGCAGTGAACATTATCTATTAATAGCCATGTCCATGGGAACGGATGTTCAGACCTATATCCTGATCTATTATAACTAGAAATGGATACTTGAGATATGTGGCTCCGAGATTGCTTTCTCACATGGAGTCAAGGAAGGATCCCTTGGCATTAATGCTACAACATGCTTGTTAATTATAAACTGCTATTCTTTACTCTTCTACGTGCTTCAAGATGCTTGGAGCTATTTGAAGATGCTAGTCTTCGATAGGCTAGGCCTTCCCCTCTATCCTGGCATTCTGCAATTCAGTCCATAGATACAACCCTCCCATTTGATACCAATGCATACTTAGTACATATCTGATGCTTGTGAGTACTTTGGATAAGTACTCATGGTTTCTTTGCTACCCCTTTTCCCCTTCTTCCTTCTTTCCGGTTATTGCAACTAGATGGTGGATCCCTGGAGCTAGATGCCACCACTGACGGATACTACTACATGGAGGCCACTGAAGACCAGGAGTAGTTAGGAGGTCCCAGGCAGGAGGCCTTGCCTCTTCGATTGCTGATGTTTGTGCTATCCTTATTAAGGCATCCTTGTTTGACTTATGTCTGTACTCATATATTGTTGCTTCCGCTGACGCTTGTGTATCGATCTATGTATTCGAGCCCTCGAGGCCCCTGGCTTGTAATATGAAACTTGTATGACTTTCATTTGTGTCTAGAGTTGTGTTTTGATATCTTCCCTTGAGTCCTTGATCTTGATCGTACACATTTGCATGTATGATTAGTGTATGATTGAATCAGGGGCGTCACAATGGGCCCGGCTGGAGGGTGCTGTTTGACAGGTGGCGTGGAGTTGTTTCTGGCAGGGTCTGTGCCAAGAGCGAACGGCTCTACCAGGAGAGGCTTACCGGAGTCCAACTTTCTCCTTTTTATGGCCATTGTTGCTGGGGATACGGAGGGCTGAGTAAGATGGAGAACAAAAGTCCCTGGTTCCACAGGAAGCTTCTGCGCAGCACACTTTGACAAATGATCAGCTATGATGTTTTCCACATGGGGTGCGTGCTCTATTTGCAATCCGTCAAAGCGTTCCTCCAATCTCCTCACTTCCTTGACGTATGCCTCCATCAATGTGCTTTGGTAATCCTTGTTGACTTGTCTCACCAGGAGCTGTGAATCTCCTCGAATGATCAAGTTCTTAATTCCCAATTTTGCAGCAATCCTGAGCCCGACAAGGAGCCCTTCATACTCTGCTGTATTGTTGGTTGCCTCTTCCTGGGAAAAATGCATATGTATGACGTACTTCAAGTGCTCCCTAGAGGGGGCAACAAGAAGCACGCTAGCCCCTGCACCTTGTAAGGAAAAGGCACCATCGAAATTCATAATCCATTCTTGGGGTGATTCCTTGCTGGGGATAACTGTCTCTGGCACTTCCACATTAGGGGCTGGCGTCCATTCTGCAATAAACTCTACCAATGCCCTGCTCTGGATAGTTGATGTACTCTCAAACTTTGAACCAAAACTGGATAACTCCAAAGCTCACTCCACTATTCTACCGGTAGCCCTAGGGTTTCGGAGTATCCTTTGCTACGGAAATGAGTGATAACTGTGATCTCGTGGGCTTGGAAGTAGTGTCATAGTTTCCTTGAGGCCACGATAAGACCAAAGATCAACTTTTGCATGCTAGAGTACCTCAATGTAGCCCCCTGTAACAAGGAGCTGACAAAGTACACTGGGCGTTGCACCACTTTCTTCCTTGCGTGTCCTTGGGGTTGCTCTCGCTGCTGTGCTCATTGCTGTCTCAGTCCTTCTCTGGCTCTCTCGGTCCTTCCTTATTCTCTGCCTCATCCACTTCCCGCTGTGCCACCGCGGCTGCACTAACGACTTGGTTGGTTGCCGCTAAGTACATCGGCAATGGATCTTGTGGTTTGGTAGCAACCAGGGTAGGCACAGAGGACAAGTAGGTCAGCAACTCTTGCAAAGCTACATCTGCTTCCGGGGTCCACCTCATGGGCCCTACCTTCTTCAAAATTTTGAAGAACGGCAGGGCGCGCTTGGCAGACTTGGAGATGAATCTGCTTTGCGTGGCAACACATCCTGTCAGACGCCTCACATCTTTGAATGTCCTTGGCGCTCGGATCTGCTCGATAGCATTAATCTTGTCAGGGTTGGCTTTGATCCCTCGATGGGACACTAAGAACCCAAGCAGCTTGCCAGAGGGAATGACAAACACACATTTCTCCGGGTTGAGCTTCAAGTTGATCTTGAACAAATTAGCAAATGTCTCCTCCAAATCCGGAATAAGGGTGGCTCTATACCTAGTCTTGACCAAGATACCATCCATATAAGCTTCAATGTTTCTGTGCAGCTGTGGCTTGAAACCAATCTGGATGGCCCTTGCAAAAGTGGACCCGACACTCTTTAATCCAAATGGCATGCGGATAAAACAGTATGTACCACATGGAGTGATGAACGACGTCTTCTCTTCGTCTTCCTTGGACATGAAGATTTGGTGATACGCAGATTATGCATCCAAAAAGGAGAGCAAATCACAACCTAAAGTGGAATCCACGATCTAATCGATACGTGGCAAGCGGAATGGGTCCTTTGGGTAGGCTTTGTTGACATTTGTGAAATCTATGCGAAGCCTCCACTTCCCGTTAGCCTTCCGAACTACCGCTGGATTTGCCAACCATGTCGGGTGTAGCACTTCTCTGAGCAAACAAGCTGCTTCAAGTTTCTTGATCTCTTCCGCAATGAACTACTGCCTCTCCAAGGCCTGCTTCCAAACTTTCTGCCTGACAGGTCGGGCGTGTGGGCAGATAGCAAGGTGGTGCTCGATTACCTCCCTGGGAACACCGAGGATATCAGATGGTTGCCAGGCAAACACATCGATATTCGCCTGCAGGAAGGCAACGAGCGTGCTTTCCTATTTTTCATCAAGGGTGGCGCTGATAGTGAAAGTACCATCAACGCTAGCTAGCCCTGTCGGGACCTTTTTCACTTGGGGTGCAGCGACCTTGGATCTCACGCTGTTGGAGCTCTCCGACAAGTTATAAACAGGCGCAGCACACTCCGAAGAGGTACACTTCCCGGATTCCTTGCCAGCGTCCTTGCTACCCTTCTTCTTTCCTCTGTCCTCCTTGGCGGGACCTACTGTTGCCGCCGCCTCTGTCGCAATTGCGTCCTGGTACATCTTGTCCACGCAAATGATTGCATCCTTCTCATCTGTTGTGTCGAGGCACAACTTAGAGGCATAACCGCATTGTGGTTTTGTCGCAAGAGGGATAATCTTCACACAATCCCATGTACTGAATAAGAAAGGGATAAAGTGTTGGCTTACAATCGCCACTTCACACAAAATAACAAGTTAAACATACATCATCCGGAATACAATCAAGGTCCGACTACGAAACCAAAATAAAAGAAGACAATCCCAAATGCTAGATCCCCGATCGTCCCAACTAGGCTCCACTACTGATCAACTGGAAAAGACACAAAGCAACGATCGAGATCTTCATCGAGCTCCCGCTTGAGCTCGGTTGCATCACCTGCACCAGTATCATCGGCACCTGCAACTATTGGCAGGATCTGTGACTCATGAGGACTCAGCAATCTCACACCCGGAGATCAAGACTATTTAAGCTTATGGGTAGGATAGGGTAATGAGGTGGAGCTGCAGCAAGCACTAAGCTTATATGGTGGCTATCATATGAAAATGAGAGCGAGAAGAGCAGCAATGCAGTGGCTGAGAAGCTAGAAGTGATCAAGAAGTGATCCTGAAACTACTTACATTCAAGCATAACCCAAGACCGTGTTCACTTCCCGGACTCCGCTGAAAAGAGACCATCACGGCTACACACGCGGTTGATGTATTTTAATTAATTCAAGTGTCAAGTTCTCTACAACCGGACATTAACAAATTCCCATCTGCCACATAACCGCGGGCACGGCTGTTGAAAGTTTATACCCTGCAGGGGTGTCGCAACTTAGCCCATCCCTAGCTCTCACGGTCAACGAAGGATATTCCTTCTTCCGGGAAGACCCGATCAGTCTCGGAATCCCGGTTACAAGACATTTCGACAATGGTAAAAAGAGACCAGCAAGACCACCCGACTGTGCCGACAAATCCTGATAGGAGCTGCACATATCTTGTTCTTAGGGCACACTGGATAAGCTAAGCGTACAGGTACCAAAATAACCCAAGTTGCCAAGGGACGGTCCTGCACGGTGCTCTAGTTTGGACCAACACTCAGAGGAGCAGTGGCCCCGGGGTTTAAAATAAAGATGACCCTCGGGCTCGCGAAAACCCAAGGGAAAAGGCTTAGGTGGAAAATGTTAAAAACCAAGGTTGGGCCTTGCTGGAGGAGTTTTATTCAAAGCGAACTATCAAGGGGTTCCCATAACACCCAACCGCGTAAGGAACGCAAAATCAAGGAACATAACACCAGTATGACGAAAACTAGGGCGGCAAGAGTGGAACAAAACACCAGGAAAAAGGCCGAGCCTTCCACCCTTTACCAAGTATATAGATGCATTAAATTAAATAAGAGATATTGTGATATCCCAACATATCCATGTTCCAACATGGAACAAACTTCACCTGCAACTAGCAACGCTATAAGAGGGGCTGAGCAAAAGCGGTAACATAGCCAAACAACGGTTTGCTAGGAAAGGTGGGTTAGAGGCTTGACATGGCAATATGGGAGGCATGATATAGCAAGTGATAGGTAGAGTGACATAGCGATAGAACGAACAACTAGCAAGCAAAGATAGAAGTGATTCTGAGGGTATGGTCATCTTGCCTGCAAAGTTCTCAGAGTTGTCAAAAGCTTGATCCTCGTTAGCGTACTCAAGAGGTTCCTTGGTCACGTACTCGTCTGCCGGATCTACCCAAGGTAAGAAAACAAACAATGGAACAACAATCAATCACGGCGCAATGCACAAGCAACATGATGCAATACATGGCATGATATGCAAGATATGATATGCAATGCATATGCGTGCTCCAGAAGGGAAAGAATGATCAAAGCATCAACTTGGAAAACCAAGTGTGCCGCTGGAAAGATGAGATGATTTCGGTTGAAATCAATATAAAGATCACCGGAAATGGACGCACGGTTTGCAAATGGCAAGCAAAACAAGGTTGATGCTATTATGCGGTTAACATCATGATGCCACTTAGAATGCAACAAGAAACTAAGATACTGCACTCCAACATAACAACAAAGCATATGGCAGTGATTTACAAGAGATGCTTGACGAAACATGAACACTGAGCTATTGCTCAATCACAATAGAACATGTTCAAACAAGCATGGCAAAAGTGCAAAAGATATCAGCTTCACAGACTTAGTGAAAATACTAACATGTCAAAAACAACATCAGGAAGCAAAGTTTAGAGCAAGGAAACAACATGATGGAGGAACATATAATAGCAAACCAAGGCACGACATGATTGTACTGAAAGCATAGAACAAAAGTCCCTTACTGAACATGAGCCAAAAAGACACAGAAGATATGATGACACCCATGTAAACATAGCAAGTTTTATAAATAGATTCAGACTTAGCATAAAAACATTGCATGGCATAAACAGATTTACGATAGCAACTTTGCGAGCTCATGCCACTCACCACAAAGCATTAAATGACAACATAAGCATACCAACCGCAAGATGAGATGTTCATAAAGCAAACCACAGCAATAGAAAATTAATAGGATGCATGGATCAGTAGCAACAACCATGGCAATATTGATTAACATGTTGACAATCTGCCAGGAATAATTTACAGCAAAAGTAGAGCAATAAAATGACATGCTAGAGCACTCCATAATTGCAACCAGGGGCCTGGATGCATAGCGCATAACCATATGTTCAAAAAAACCTTAATGAAGTATCTCAAAATAAGCATGGATCTCATGGTAGAATCAAGTTTACATGGCATCAAAATAATAGCAGGAAAAGGACTTAGCAAAATCCCAAGTCCCTGAAAACAGCACCATCACGGAGCCTAGTTTGCATGCTTGTGCTAGTCACCACATAGATAAAAAAAATACAAGGCTTGCACCTCTGTAAATGTGGCATGATCTAGTTCAAAACACATGCAGACCACATGCTCATATGATGCACGCATCAAATGCAACAAAAATGACAAATCACCATGTTCTGATAAGTACCAGCAATTAAAATTTTATAGCACTATTGCATCAAGGAAAAAGTCATCATAATGGGAATTAACATGCATGGAAATGCTAGTGTAATGAAGAGCTCAATGACGCGAACATTTCTACATATCGTATGCATGATTTGGAGCCACGGTCATGGAGATGTGACATGACGAAGAGGTGCACAAAATGTTACAGATCTGAGACTTAGCCATATTTCACCTCCCGGAAAAACGGGATGGAGTGGTTCGGGACGGCGCGGTACGGCTCGAGACGGTGATTGGTTGGTGGGTCCCAGCGGATCTGGAACGACGGTGTCCCGGCGGTGAGGGCGAACTCCGGTGAGCGCGAGGTGCTTCGGCGAGCGGAGGAAGGCGAGGGGGAGGCCGGAGGAGGGCGGATCCGGCCTGGTCCGGTCGAATCCGAGCGCGGCAGCGGACGGGGAGGCGGGGCGACGTCGATCTCCGGCCGGCGAGGCGCTGCAGAGGCACGGCCGGCAAGGGCGCGAGGTCGCCGGCGTGGGCGCGCGCGGGGGCGGGGCGGAGCGGATGGCGCGGGGCGACAAGGAGCGCGCGGCGATGTGGAGTAGGGCGGTGACCAGAGCGGACTCGGACGGCGGCCCGCTCGGCGAGCTCCGGTGAAGGCGGCGGGGCGCGGTGGAGGAGAAGGCAACGCAAAGGCTCGACGGCGGTGACGCATGGTGAGGCGGCGGAGAATGGGCGGCGAGGCGCGGGCCACGACGGCAGAGATCTGGGCCTGGGCGGGCCAGATCCTGGTCCCGGCGGTCCACGGGAGGTGTGAGGCGTGTGGAGGACGCGTGGCACTGCGGGATTGAGCGCGAGGGCTGTCGTGGAATTGTCACGATAGATGTCCTAGCGAAAGGACTTAGTCGTAGGGCCATCACAACTAGGAAGCTTAAAGGGGTTAATCGGGACAAAGGACACGAGAGGTTTATACTGGTTCGGCCCCTTACGGTGAAGGTAAGGCCTAGTCCAGTTGATGTTGTATTGCTAGGTTTGGATGACCAAGGAGCGAATCCGCTAGCTTGGCTATCGATCTCTTGTCTCTTCCCCTAAGGCGCCGCCAGGTCGTCCCCTTATATACACGGGTTGACGCCTGGCGGCCTATAGAGTCCCGGCCGGCTCATAAAATGTGTCCGGCTCGGTGACTTCTTTTATATCCCTTTCTTTACAAGTCGTTCTTTACATATGGCGGTTTACAATGTTGGGCCTTAAGCCGTCTCTGGGCTTAGGCCTTCTACAATTCTTAATAAACTGTCACCTTGAATATTACTTGGGCTTCTCTTAACAATCCGCCTTTAGGGTTGACCCGGCCCATCCTGGGAGGGTCATACCTGAAAGTTATATTCCCAACATTAGGCCCCAGGTTGATTTGAACCTTGTTCTTGTCAACCTTCAATATTTAGACGAAATCCATCTTCCCTTGTCTATAATAGCTTTGTAACCCGCCATGACATCATCTTCCAAAAATATGAAAGCCTGCTATGATGTCATCTATGATACGTCTCCAACGTATCTACTTTTCCAAATACTTTTGCCCTTGTTTTGGACTCTAACTTGCATGATTTGAATGGAACTAACCCGGACTGACGCTATTTTCAGCAGAATTACCATGGTGTTATTTATGTGCAGGAGCAAACGTTCTCGGAATGACCTGAAACTTCACGGAGACACTTTTCAGAAAATAAGAAAATACTTGCAAAAGATGAAGGCCACCACCTACCTCATGGGCCCCCTGTTGCCTCTTCGACTCCAACTCCACCTCCATATATTGAGTTTCAGGGAGAGAAAAACCAGAGAGAAGAAATCATTGCGTTTTATGATACGGAGCAGCCGCCAAGCCCTAAAACCTATCGGGAGAGCTGATTTGGAGTCCGTTCGAGGCTTCGGAGAGGGGAATCCATCGCCATCGTCATCATCAACCATCCTCCATCACCAATTTCATGATGCTCACCGCTGTGCGTGAGTATTTCCATCGTAGGCTTGCTGGACGGTGATGGGTTGGATGGGATCTATCATGTAATCGAGTTAGTTTTGTTAGGGTTTGATCCCTAGTATCCATTGTGTTCTAAGATTGATGTTGCTATGATTTTGCTATGCTTAATGCTTGTCACTAGGGCCCGAGTGCCATGATTTCAGATCTGAACCTATTGTGTTTTCATCAATATATGAGTGTTCTTGATCCTATCTTACAAGTCCATAGTCACCTATTATGTGTTATGATCCGTTAACCCCGAAGTGACAATAATTGGGATACTTACCGGTGATGACCGTAGTTGAGGAGTTCATGTATTCACTATCTGTTAATGCTTTGTTCCGGTTCTCTATTAAAAGGAGGCCTTAATATCCCTTAGTTTCCGTAAGGACCCCGCTGCCACGGGAGGGTAGGACAAACGATGTCATGCAAGTTGTTTTCCATAAGCACGTATGACTATATTCGGAATACATGCCTACATTACATTGACGAACTAGAGCTAGTTCTGTGTCACCCTAGGTTATGACCATTACATGATGAACCGCATCCGGCATAATTCTCTATCACCGATCCATTGCCTACGAGCTTTCCATATACTATTCTTTAGTTATTTACTTTCCCGTTGCTATTGCTATCATCACTACAAAATACCAAAAACATTACTTTTACTACTGTTACCTTTTGCTACCGTTACCACTACTATCATATTACTTTGCTACTAGATACTTTGCTGCAGATATTAAGTTTCCAGGTGTGGTTGAATTGATAAGTCAGCTGCTAATACTTGAGAGTATTCTTTGGCTCCCCTTGTGTCGAATCAATAAATTTGGGTTGAATACTTTACCCTCGAAAACTGTTGCGATCCCCTATACTTGTGGGTTATCAAGACTATTTTCTGGCGCCATTGCCGGGGAGCATAACTCTATTCTTTGAGTCACTTGGGATATATATATATATATATATATATATCTTCTTATCATTATGAAGAACTTGAGAGATCCAAAAACCAAGTTCTATCCCTCAACTACGAGGGGAGGTAAGGAACTGCCATCTAGCTCCGCACTTGATTCACCTTCTGTTATGAGTATGTTTGCGACACCTACACCTGCTTCTGCTATTCGTTCTGATATGTCGCATGTTATTGATGATGCCACTTCTACTATGCATGATACTTATGATGAAACTACCTCTATGCCTGATACTACAATGCCACTTAGTGATTTTCTTGATGAACAACTTGCTAGGGCTAGAGAAATTGAAAATATTGAATCTGATGATACTGATGAAAGTGATGATGAAGAACCACTTGTTATTCCTAAGGGTTATGTTTTTGATCAAGAAGCTTCTTTAGCTATTTTAGCTTGCAAAAATAGAAATGAACTCAAAAGGTTATTAGCTAAATGGAGTAAGCAATCTCTACATGCTAGAATGAAACCTGACCCTGCTTTTGCTACTTCACCTATCTTTGTTACTGATAAGGATTATGAATTCTCTGTTGATCCTGATATAATTACTTTGGTTGAATCTGATCCTTTTCATGGTTATGAATCTGAAACTGGTGTGTCACATCTTACTAAATTGAATGATATAGCTATCCTGTTTACTAAAGATGAGAGAACTCGTTACTTTTACATCCTTAAAATATTTCTGTTCTCATTAAAGGGTGATGCTAAGATATGGTTTAATTCTCTTGATCCTGGTTGTGTGCGTAGTCCCCAGGATATGATTTATTACTTCTCTGCTAAATATTTCCCTGCTCATAAGAAACAAGCTGCTTTAAGGGATATATATAATTTTGTGCAAATTGAAGAAGAGAGTCTCCCACAAGCTTGGGGGAGGCTTCTCCAATTACTCAATGCTTTGCCTGATCATCCTCTTAAGAAAAATGAAATACTTGATATCTTTTATAATGGACTAACCGATGCCTCTAGAGATTACCTGGATAGTTGTGCTGGTTCTGTTTTCAGGGAAAGAACACCAGATGAAGCTGAAATTCTATTGAATAATATGTTGACAAATGAAAATAATTGGACACCTCTGGAGCCAATTCCTGAGCCTATTCCTAAACCAACTCCGAAGAAGAGGGGTATTCTATTTCTCAGTCCTGAAGATATGCAAGAGGCAAAGAAATTTATGAAAGAAAAAGGTATTAAAGCTGAGGATGTTAAGAATTTACCTCCTATTGAAGAAGTACATGGTCTTAATTTACCGCCTGTGGAAGAAACATATAATCTTAATCCATTACCTATTGAAGAAACTCATGGTCTTGATAACCCGACACAGGTAGTAAAGGTAAATTCTCTCTATAGATATGATAAAGCTGTAATCCCATTTACTAAATTTGCTAGCCCATGCTTAGATGAGTTTGATAAATTTATGGCTAAGCAAGAAGACTTTAATGCTTATTTTGGTAGACAATTGAAATACAATTCAAATATGCTTGAACACTTGGGTGATTATATGGCTAATGTTAAAGGTGAACTTAAACTTATTAGTAAACATGCTTCTATGGTTACTACTCAAGTAGAACAAGTACTTAAAGCTCAAAATGATTTGCTGTTAGAGTTATGACTAGAGGTGGTAAGATGACTCAGGAACATCTATATCCTGTAGGCCATCCTAAGAGAGTTGAGCAAGATTCTCAGAGAAATAATATAGATGTACCTAGTTCTTCTAAAAAGAAGAAAAATAAAAATGATAGGACTTTGCATGCTTCTAGTGATCCTATTGTTGTAACACTTGAGGATCCAAATGATATTTCTATTTCTGATGCTGAAACACAATCTGGTAATGAACCTGAAACTAATGATAATGTTCATAATGATGCTCAACCTAGTAATGATAATGATATAGAAATTGAACCTTTTGTTGATCTTGATAACCCATAATCAAAGAATTAACGTTATGATAAAAAAGACTTTGTTGCTAGGAAACATGGTAAAGAAAGAGAACCATGGGTTCAGAAACCCATGCATTTTCCTCCCAAACCATCCAAGAAAAAGGATGATGAGGATTTTGAGCGCTTTGCTGAAATGATTAGACCTATCTTTTTGCGTATGCGATTAACTGATATGCTCAAAACCAATCCTTATGCTAAGTACATGAAAGATATTAATACAAATAAAATAAAGATACCGGAAGCTGAAATTTCCACCATGCTTGCTAATTATACTTTTAAGGGTGGAATACCAAAGAAACTTGGAGATCCAGGAGTACCCACTATACCATGCTCTATTAAAAGAAACTATGTTAAAACTGCTTTATGTGATCTTAGAGCCAGTGTTGGTGTTATGCCTCTCTCTTTATATCGTAGACTTGATTTGAATAAGTTGACACCTACTAAAATATCTTTGCAAATGGCTGATAAATCAACTGCTATACCTGTCGGTATTTGTGAGGATGTGCATGTTGTAGTTGCAAACATTACTATTTTAACAGACTTTGTTATTCTTGATATTCCCGAGGACGATAGTATGTCTATTATTCTTGGAAGACCCTTTTTGAATACTGCAGGGGATGTTATTGATTGCACTAAAGGCAATGTCACTTTTCATGTTAATGGTAATGAGCATACGGTACACTTTCCGAGGAAACAACCTCAAGTTCATAGTATCAACTCTATTGGAAAAATTTCATCGATTATATTTGGAGGCTTTGAATTTCCTCTTCCTACTGTCAAGAAGAAATATGATATTCTTATTATTGGGGATGTGCATATCCCCGTTGAGGTAACATAGTGTTATTCAAAATTTCTCCAGTTCCATGTTATTCGGAATGAGTTCGTTAACAAGACTTGATCAACCTTGTTAGTGGATTCCTTTTGATGATCATGAGATGGATGAAACTAGAAGGCACAACCTTTTGTACCCCACTTTTACTTTTTGTTATTTATATTAAATAAAATAAAATAAATACTTTTTCCTTCTGTCATCTGATTATCCGTGCAATATAAAAATACCTCGAAAATAAAAGTTCTCCAAATGCCCTGAAATTTAAATATGATTTTTTCTAGAATATTTGAGAATATTTGGCACGAAGAACACATCAGGGGGGTCAACCACCTGCCCACGAGGGTGGAGGGCGCGCCCCCTGCCTCGTGGGCCCACGGTGGCCCTCCTCCACTTATCCTTTCACCCATACACTCCTTCCTCCCACAAACACGAATATCCAGCCCAAACCCGAGTCCAAGCTCACTTTGTTGCCATTTTCGATCTCCTTGCTCAAAGCACCTCTCACAAAACTGCTTGGGGAGATTGTTCCTTGGTATGTGACTCCTTCATTGGTCCAATTAGTTTTTGTTCTAGTGCTTTATTCATTGCAAATTTTTGCTGCTTAGGTGACCCTGTTCTTGAGCTTGCATGTCAAATTTATATGGTCAAAAGTAGTTTTGATGCATGATATAGGCCCTAGGCACTTGTAGGAGTAGTTGCTATCAATATTATTGAGTTTTGTTTACTTTTATTTTGAAGTTACTAAAAAATTTCAGAAATTTTCAGGGAAAGAAAAATGCTTAGGAAAATGTTCCAAGGTGGTTCCTCAAGGAAGCAAGGACCCAGGCTTGCAATGTGTGATGCTGATGAAGAGCCACCAAGAGACGCTCCAATGCGTCCTTGTGAGTGGCCTTCTGAGAACTTTATGGATCGAGCGGGAATTAAGGAAGAATTCAATGCATACTTGCGTAATGCTGATCTCGTGAGCTTCGAGGAAGAGAAGTGCAGCCAGTACCACAACCTCACCAGTACCTTTGTGAGGAGCTTTGAATTTTCAACTTCACGTAATTCTCCAACTGTCCTGTTTGATCTTTATGATAAGTCTTACACTATGGACTTAGAGGATTTTACCACTGCATGCAAACTTCCACAATGGGGTAGTATAAGGGATCCTCGCAAATCTGAATTTATAGATTTTCTTCCTAGCATAACTGTGGGAGAATCTAGAGATATTACACAAGCTACCATAGGGAGCATTCACTTTCCAGCTGTACATTATTTTGCTCTCTTTATAGGTACTCCCTCCGTTCGGAATTACTTGTTGCAGAAATGGATGTATCTAGACGTATTTTAGTTCTAGATACATCCATTTTTAAGACAAGTAATTCCTAACGGAGGGAGTAGATGCATTAATGGTAAAGATGAGGCATGTTACATGTGTGTCCCCGATCTCAGTATTCTTAGGAGTGCCGTGTCAGGAGACAAATCATATAATTTGGGAGCCATTGTTGCACGTAGGTTGCATCTTAATAGACTTAATGGAGATTTCTTTGGTGGAATTTATGCAACCCGCATAGCTAATTTTCTTGGTATAGCCACACGCGAAAATGATATTGAATTGCCTCCTGCTTATCCAGATTTTAATGCTATGGTTCACCACCAGTTTGTTGAGAGGAACGAATCACCTCCCCAGTATTGACTAATCTTTGACAGACGCCGTGCTGTCCGTATTACTCTCCCTGCTCCTACCTTCTTTGATTATCAGGCAAGAGGAAGATATACTATTACTAGAGAGGAGGTAGATGAGTATGAGAGGAGAGAGGAGGCCGCTCGTCGCCACGCTGCAGCTCAGCAGGCGATAGCTGCTGCATCGCAGTACGACCCCAACTATCATTATGGATATCCGTCAGGCCAGCCGTGGCCATAGACCAACTTAGGCCAAAAGCCTAAGCTTGGGGGAGTACGTATTTCCCACCGACATTGCATTTACGTTCACACACTCATTTCTAGATGTCGGTGCTCATACTTTTTCATTGTATCATCCATGCTAGTTTATTTCCCTTTTTATGCTTTCTTCTTGTGTGTTTAATAAACCTTAAGAAAAAAAATTAGTTGTAGCTTTTTAACCAGTTTAATTTCCATGCTTGTAGTAGTAATTAAAAATAAAACCCAAAAAGATTTCCTGTTCTTCTTTTGCTTGTTGGGAGCTTTCCCGTGTAAATAGTTTTATTTCCTTCCTTTTCTTTGGGGGTCAATAGGAGAAGACCATAATTAAATTGTTGAAGTGGCTCTTATATGCATTATTGTTTATCCGATAAAAGATCCCATATTGCCTTGTCTTCTCCTGTTTATTGAATGCCTGTAGATTCCAGCTTAGTCCAATGCACGTGCACTATTATTATTATTCACATCGTTCGGTCATGCAAGTGAAAGGCAATTATGACGATATATGATAGATTGGCTGAGATGAGAAAAGCTGGTATGAACTCGACCTCTTTTGTTTTTGTAAATATGATTAGTTCATCGTTCCTGATTCAGCCTATTATGAATAAACATGTTTGCAATGACAATTAGAGATCATAGTTTCTTGTGCCACACTTGATTAGCTATGAGTTATAATGGTTTACCTTGTGTGCCAACATGCTATTAAAATGGTCATGATGTGGTATGATAGGGTGGTATCCTCCTCTGAATGATTTAAGTGACTTGACTTGGCGCATGTTCACACATGTAGTTGAAAAAAAAATCAACACAACCTTCACGATATTTATGTTCATGGTGGATTATATCCTACTCATGCTTTCATTCGGTGTTGATTAATTTTAATGCATGTTCATGACTGTTGTCGCTCTCTAGCTGGTCGCTTCCCAGTCTTTTGCTAGCCTTCACCTGTACTAAGCGGGAATACTGCTTGTGCATCCAATCCCTTAAACCCCAAAGTTATTCCACATGAGTCCACTATACCTACCTATATACGGTATCTACCTACCGTTCCAAGTAAATTTGTATGTGCCAAACTCTAAACCTTCAAATAAATATCCTGTTTTGTAAGCTCGAATAGCTCATGTATGAACTAGGGATGTCCGTATCTTCCATGTTAGGCGGGTTATTCTCAAGAGGAGTGGACTCCGCTCCTCACTCATGAGATAAATGGCTGGTCACCGGGATGCCCAGTCCCATGCTTTATGCAAACTAAATCAAAATAATTGCAAACAAAACTCCCCTTGGGACTCTTGTTAGTTGGAGGCACTCGTTGTTTTGAGCAAGCCATGGATTGATGCTTGTTTGTGGAAGGGGGAGTATAAACTTTACCATTCTGTTTGGGAACCGCCTGTAATGTGTGTAGCATGGAAGATATCGCCATCTCTTGGTTGTTATGTTGACAATGCAAGTATACCGCTCAAAATGTTATTCACCTCTGTTTCAAAACCGAGCTCTGGCACCTCTACAAATCCCTGCTTCCCTCTGCGAAGGGCCTATCTATTTACTTTTATGATGAGTCATCATCCTCTTATTAAAAAGCACCAGTTGGAGAGCACCACTGTCATTTGCATTCATTACTGTTAGTTTACATTGAGTATGACTTGACTGGATCTCTTTTACCATGAATTACAATGTCTAGTCAGTCCTTTGTCTTTAAAGGTGCTCTGCATTTATGTTTTGCGGTCTCAGAAAGGGCTAGCGAGATACCACCTTGTTATATCATATTATGATTGTTTTGAGAAAGTGTTGTCATCCGAGATTTATTATTAGTGCTCGCTAGTTGATTATGCTATTGATATGAGTAAACTTGAGACCTATGTGTTATTGCAAATGTGGTTAGTTATAATCTTTGCTGAAAACTTGAATGCTGGCTTTACATATTTACAACAACAAGAGCAAACAGAGTTTGTAAAAGTTTTTCTTTATCACTTTCAGTTTGTCAACTGAATTGCTTGAGGACAAGCAAAGGTTTAAGCTTGGGGGAGTTGATACGTCTACAACGTATCTACTTTTCCAAACACTTTTGCCCTTGTTTTGGACTCTAACTTGCATGATTTGAATGGAACTAACCCGGACTGACGCTGTTTTCAGCATAATTACCATGGTGTTATTTATGTGCAGGAGCAAACATTCTTGGAATGACCTGAAACTTCACGGAGACACTTTTCAGAAAATAAGAAAAATACGTGCAAAAGATGAAGGCCAGGGGGCCCACCACCTCTCCACGAGGGTGGGGGGGCGCGCCCCCTACCTCGTGAGCCCCCTGTTGCCTCTCCAACTCCACCTCCCTATATTGAGTTTTGGGGAGAAAAAAATCATAGAGAAGAAATCACCGCGTTTTACGATACGGAGCCGCCGCCAAGCCCTAAAACCTCTCGGGAGGGCTGATCTGGAGTCCGTTCGGGGCTCCGGGGAGGGGAATCCGTCGCCATCGTCATCATCAACCATCCTCCATCACCAATTTCATGATGCTCACCGCCGTGCGTGAGTAATTCCATCGTAGGCTTGCTGGACGGTGATGGGTTGGATGGGATCTATCATGTAATCGAGTTAGTTTTGTTAGGGTTTGATCCGTAGCATCCACTGTGTTCTGAGATTGATGTTGATATGACTTTGCTATGCTTAATGCTTTTCACTAGGGCCTGAGTGCCATGATTTCAGATCTGAACCTATTATGTTTTCGTCAATATATGAGTGTTCTTGATCCTATCTTGCAAGTCTATAGTCACCTATTATGTGTTATGATCCATTAACCCCAAAGTGACAATAATCGGGATACTTACCGATGATGACCGTAGTTGAGGAGTTCATGTATTCACTATGTGTTAATGCTTTGTTCTGGTTCTCTATTAAAAGGAGGCCTTAATATCCCTTAGTTTCTGTAAGGACCCCGCTGCCACGGGAGGGTAGGACAAAAGATGTCATGCAAGTTCTTTTCCATAAGCACATATGACTATATTCGGAATACATGCCTACATTACATTGACGAACTGGAGCTAGTTCTGTGTCACCCTAGGTTATGACTATTACATGATGAACCGCATTCGGCATAATTCTCTATCACCGATCCATTGCCTACGAGCTTTCCATATATTGTTTTACTTCGCTTATTTACTTTCCCGTTGCTATTGCTATCATCACTACAAAATACCAAAAACATTACTTTTACTACTGTTACCTTTTGCTACCGTTACCACTACTATCATATTACTTTGCTACTAAATACTTTGTTGCAGATATTAAGTTTCCAGGTGTGGTTGAATTGACAACTCAGCTGCTAATACTTGAGAGTATTATTTGGCTCCCCTTGTGCCGAATCAATAAATTTGGGTTGAATACTTTACCCTCGAAAACTGTTGCGATCCCCTATACTTGTGGGTTATCAATCTCCAATAGATCTTTATCCTTTAATGTCTTCCGAGAATCGAGGCATCCATTTAGCTGGATAATCATTATTCGGGTCTTCCTTGATTTTCGTGCCTGCTGGTTCGCTTATCCCTTATAAATAGGCACGACCAGGTCTTTCCTCACTCTTCCCTTTCTTCATCTTCTTCCTCTCGCAACCCTACTGCCGCCCGAGCTTCGCCGCCGCGGCAGAGCACCTCATCTTCCCCGACCTCGACCACTGCATCAACCTGAATCGATCCAAAGAACGGCAGCGACCCTCCGTAGAAGATCCGTGGCTGTAAGTGTTCACCCTCCCGCTCCTTAGATCCGCATTAGGGTTTCTACGTTTCTGTGTGTTCTTCATAGTTCATCACAGTTTCTTCGTAGTTCCTCCTGCGCAACCTCTTCTGATCCAAAAAGGAACACATAACTCGTGCGGTAGTTGTTTTGCGTCCTTTTTTATACTAGTAGATCCCTTTTTACTGCACAGAGGCCTCATTATAACTCACAAACATATCGGCACTAGATTTTTAGGTCTAGAATATTTTCTTTTCGGAACGGCCATTTGATCCAAAATAATAATGACAGCTTGGTAAACTTGCTTGTGTCAACACTTAGCCAATTCTGTTTCTGGCATCCTTCAAATATCTTTAGTCATGGCGGCTTATCACGCCGTCTCACTTTTCCTTTATATGTCATTAGCCCTTATTTCAAGACGCCATTATTTGTACCATCATCATTTAATGTCTAATTTCATCATTGAATTGAACCGGCACATCACCTTCTTTTCAGTCTGTCTTTTCATCAGGCTGTCCAAAGCGCCAACAGTCTGCAATTGGGTCCCTTCCACAGTTACTGAGGATACCTTGAAGGAATTTGTCACCATAGGATTTTTTCCAGAGAAAAATGTTATGTCTTATCATGCTCCTGACCCGGATGAAGAATGGCCTCATCCCAAAGACGGTGAACTTATCATTTTCACTGATCACATGAACCGGGGATTCTCACCACCCGGCTCAAAGTTCTTCTGAGACGTTCTGCATTTTTTCAAGCTTCACCCACAAGACACTAGACCCAACTCCATATCCAATATCTGCAATTTTCAAGTTCTTTGTGAGGTATATCTTCAAGAAGAACCGACCGTGGAACTTTTCAGAGAATACTTTTATCTGAACCGCCAGAACGAATGCACCAACGACCTTAGTTTGGAGCTTGGTGGAATCTCAATTCAGAGCCGACAGGGCTCCGTCTTTGCCTTAATAGTCTTACCGAGCCATCCCAAAGATTGGAATCATACCTGGTTCTACTGCCAAGATACGTCACCAGCCAATGAAAAACCACTGCTGAATTACCGCGCGGAGCATCTGGATTCCAAGTTTGTGCTCCGTGATAAGTTTACCGCTGCTGAACGCAAGAAGCTTATTCCATATATTAAAAGGATTCAAGCTTTATTGGGGAATGTCTTAACTGGGGTTGACCTGATCCGTTGCTGGGTCGCATGGCGGGTCATCCCTCTAAGCCGCCAATCCAAGTTAATGTATGAAAATGGTGAGGCCCAAATGACTCTCTGCGTCATAGCTCTGTTCAATTGATTGAATAAGACATTGTTGCAATGTCAACCATCCTTGTGAACGACAAATATGAGGACTGCAGTAAGGTTGGGTTAAACCCCTTCTGCAAACTTAACCCGACACCAGAGGTGATGTCACAGCCCTAGAATTTGCTTGTAGCTAATTACCAGAGTGAGCATCATGCATCATGTCTAAATTCTGAAAGTTGAATTGAGGTTAGTTGAAACCCTCATAAATCACTTCAAAAATAATCAACATTAAAATCTTTTCAAAGAAGTCCAAGAAAATGTTCCTCTTAGTCTCTGAAAATATTGGCAAGAGGTAAAACTTAAAACAATATTTTTGGAATCTCAGAGAAATTTATTTTGGGCCTTTGAATTAAATCAGTAACTATTTGCATTGGATATATATTTATTAATTAATTAATATATGTTCAATAATTCTGGTCTTTGGTGAAGGGCTTTGGAATAATCCAACTAGTCCCTACAATGATTATCAGAAGCAACAAAATTGATTTAGTGTCTAAAACTAAATCAAAATTTTTTACAGAAAATGCAAAATAGAAAGAATTAGAAAGAGAGAGAGAGAGAGATAGTACCTGGGCTTACCTGGCGGCCCAAGTGGCCGGCCCAGCCCACCACCGCAGCCTCCTGTCGTCTTCCTCCCCGGACAGAAGGATGAGCGCGTGCTCGCCGTGTGCTGGCCACACGCATCGCCAGCTCCTGCTTGCCGCTCCCCGTCGACGCCCTGGCCTTCTATGGAGACGCCACGCAAGCCCTGACCCCTCTGACTCTTCCCCGTGGCCCTCCTCTCCTCTGCTTCTCTCTCCCACCTACGCTGAGCGCCTTCGTCGCCGCCACTCGCTGTTGTCGTGGCCACAGCCATTGCCTCGTCTCGCCAACGCGCTCAGAGGCTCCGCCTCGACCCCCTCATTCTTCTACCCCGAGTCACGCCACCGTGGGAGCCCCACATCGCCGCCACGAGTTATCTTCCCCGAGCATGGCCGCCGGACTCCATCGACGGATTCGTCGCCTTCCGGTCGCCCCCGAGCCCGCTGAGCCTCTCTTCCGAACCCCCGTGAGCTCACAATCCTTTTCCCCCATCTCCCCTCGTCGTTATCCTCGCCTAGGCCATAGTTTCGCCGAAGCCGTGAGCTCCTCGCTACCGGCGATGATGCAGCCACGGCCACGGTTGCTGCAGCTCGTGTACAAGCACATCAGTGTGCTCAGGACGTCTCCGCCAACCCGTAGCCACCAGTAGCTCCCCCTCCCACGCTCCGTAGCGTCGAGCCCGACTGCTCCTGACCTTCGGCCGCCGCCACGAGCTCGACTCCGGCGAGCTCACTCCACTGCAGCCTCTCTCGCTTGCTCCAATGGATGCGCGAGAGTGCCATCTCTCTGTAGGTGGTCTCCGCCGGCCATTTGGTCGCCGGAGCAAGAAACCCGAGCCGCTGCTGTGTGACTCCGCCGTGTTTCTGGTCGCCGCCGGCGTAGCTCCCGTGATGCTGACATGGTTTAGGCTAATCCCGGATTAGTTAGCCACTAACCACTACCCCAACTCACTGACAGACAGGCCCCACCATTTAATTAACCACAGGGTTAATCCCTTTTTAATTTAAGCTAATGCCTGTGACCTATCAGTTTGACCTTGCCACCTCAGCATTGACCTGGCTCCACTGGTCAGCCTCTGCTGCTCACGCTGTTACACTGACATGCGGGGCCCACAGTCAGGTTTGACCCTGGTCAGCTAGGGTTGACCTAGTGATGTCATGTCGCTATCATGCTAACGCAGAAATGATATTCTGGATTTAACTTAATTCAGGAAATTCCAGAAAATGTTCAAAACTTATAAAAATCATAGAAATTCAACCGTAACTCCAAATGAAATAAATTATATATGAAAAATTATCAAAACAAATTCAAGGAATCCGTCTGTACCATTTTCATGCATGTTAGAATAACTTAAGGCCACTGTTTAGGACAAATCAAATGAATGGTATTTAAATAACCACATGTGGAGTTTGAATTTGATCTTTGGGTTCAAACCAACTTCATTTAATTGTGTTGCTAGTTGCATTAGCTCAATCAACAACATATTGCCATGTCATTATCATGCGTCATGTTGTGCATTGCATTGATTTTGTTCCTTCTCTGTTGCCAGTGGTTGTCCCCTCTCGATAGATGTTGTACCGACGCTGTGATCGTTGACACTGATGAAGACCCAATGATATCTTCAGAAGTGCCAGGCAAGCAAAACCCCCTTGTTCATTCCGATACAATCCCACTCTCTCGCTCCTGCTCTCTTTTACTGCACTAGGACAACAACTATTCAACTGTTACATGCTGCGGTAGTTGAACCCCTTTCCTCTGCATGACATTTCATTGCTACAGTAAATAGATGAAACCCACTAGCATGAGTAGGAGTTGTTTGAGCCCTGATGTGCCTACTCATTCATGATTGTTTGTCATGCCTGCTATTGCATAGAGTCGTGTCAGGTCTGGTTCATCGGGGATGAATCGGAGGTTTGTGAACATGTCCTACTGTGTGTGAGCTAAGTGTGTGAACACGATTTGGTAAAGGTAGCGGTGAGAGGCCATGTAGGAGTACATGGTGGGTTGTCTCATTGAAGCCGTCCTCAGGAACTGAGCTCTGTGTTTGTGATCCATGAATCAGTTACTACCATGCATTGGGCCCTGAAATATGACCCAGCTCGACTTACTGACCCCTCTCGTCCTCTGTCCAGGAGTTGCAACTAGTTTCTGGGGTTTGTAGGTTATGTGTTGGCGGCCGTGCGTAGCGCTGACCCTAGGGGTGGGCTATGATGCGGTAGATACACTGTGGCCGGGTATGCCGGGCGCCCGTTTGGCGTCTTGGGACCCTGTACACATCGTTTGGGGCCGTTGAGGACACCCCGGCCGGATTTCCTTGTGGATGGAATCCGAATAGGCGATAAACCTAGACTAGAGACTTGTGCAGTTAGTCAGGTCGTGGTCTACACCCACGTCGGCTTTCACTTGAAGTCTGCTGAGCACATGTCGTGTGCAAACACTAAGTGGTGGAAACATGTATGACGAAGTACACCCCTGCAGGGTTATAAATGATCTATTCGAATAGCCATGTCCATGATAAAGGACTTCTGGGTTGCCTATAACAGTTCCTAGACAAGTGAAAGTGGATACTCTAAAACTCGCAAGATAAGTGTGACTGCTATGGATGACCTTCCCGTAGGGAGACGGGAGCGGATCCATAGTGGTGTATTGAATGGTGAATATGTGGACTCGTGTGCGCCACCTCAAAAGAGTTGCTTATAGTCGTAGTTCAGGTTAGCCACTGAGTCAAAGCTGGCTTGCTGCAGTTAAACTCCACCACCCCCCCCTTGTTGATACCGATGCATATGTAGCTAGTTCTGATGTAAGTCTTGCTGAGTACCTTTGTACTCACGTTTGCTTAATTTGTGTTTTGCAGAGAGACTTCAGTCTCGCTAGTAGTCCACATGGACTTCGACGTTTAGCTTGATACCTCAGCTACGATCTTGTGCCCTCGGCATGATCGGGTAGATAGTCAGGCTTCTTAGCCTTTTCCATTTGTAGATGTCTGTACTCAGACAGGTTAAGCTTCCGCATGTGTTTGATTTGTATGCTATGATTGTTGGGTCATGAGACCCATGTTTGTAATATCTCGCTCCTCGGAGTCTAATGAATAAATACTTGAGTTGTAGAGTTTTGTTGTGATGCCATGTTGTATTTACACATATCGAGCATATTGTGTGTATGATTGAAATGCTTGGTTTGTATGGGATCCAAAAATCTAGTTGTTTATCCTTGGCAGCCTCTCTTATGGGGAAATGTAGTCTAGTGCTTCCATGAGCCATAGTAGTCCGCTACAGCCCGGTTCACCGGAGTCCTCTTAGCCCAGCACTACTGCTCAGGACACTTGACTGGCCGGCATGTGTTTCACTTTGTTCCTGTGTCTGTCCCTTCGGGGAAATGTCACGCGGTGACATGCGGAGTCCTGCCTAGCCTGCTACAGCCCGAGTTCCCAGAGTCCTGTTAGCCCAGTGCTACAACCCGGATTCACACGCTGCTGACCGACATGCTCGATGTGATTCATGTATGCATGTCCCTATAGGTTAGTGCCGCTTTGGGTTCACGACTAGCCATGTCGGCTCGGGTTCTCTGCCATATGGATGCTAGCGACACTATCATATACGTGAGCCAAAAGACGCAAACGGTCCCGGGCCATGGTAAGGCAACACCCGTGGGAATACCGTGCGTGAGGCTGCAAACTGATATGAGGTGTTACTGGCTAGATCGATGTGACTTGGAATCGGGGTCCTGACAGCTTTGGTATCAGAGCCTGACTGCTTGTAGGATTACCAAGCCAAACTGGTCGAAGTCGAGTCTAGAAATGCTTTAGTTGTGTAAGGGAATTGATTGTGGATGGGAACGTAAGGCTCTTTTTACTCCTTTACCCTATGCCCTTCTGATCTGAGTCAACCTTTTCTTTTCTACTGGGATTAAGAATTAGGCCTTCTCATCTATCTATCAGGATGACGTGCTACTAATCCATAGACTTATAGAATTGATAGTTTCAAGCCTCAGTTCCGTTCCTATTACTTTTGTATGTTGACAGTTGATCTCAAAACCTTGATATTGTGTTGTTGAGTGGTTATGCCACCAGTTTTGCAGGATGTCTCAAATAATTTTGAGCATTTACAACCATTATGCTATCCGAGTCATCCCAGGTCTCTAAATAGTCTGGTGCATTTGCAAATCCCTTCTTCCCGTTTCCGATGTCCTTTTGGGCCAGATTAAGCACACTAATGGTCTGTTCAGGTACTCTACTACCTCGACATATATGTTGGAGCTATTATTATGACCCTAGGTGTTTTAGGGAGTCACCTAGTAATCTAGCCATGTTTTGTGTTCTCAGTGTGATGATTCTGGCCACCATTCTTGAAAGCATCCCGTGACGCCATTTAGTAGTAGGTATTCTACTCCTAGGTTTTTGAACCCGAGATTCACCCTATGTCATGTTGTTAGTATTGCTAGTTCCCTTAAGATATTAGTAACCTTGCAACAGTCCTCGAGGTTCGTGGTATTTCCTTCTTCAAAATACCATGAACCATTAATGCAGATGTTCTTTGAACCAAAATATCACAATCAGAGTACTCTTGAGGAGTTCTTCATTCATAATTGTGATTCTGCTAGTTCTACCTTTCTGCATGGGTTATCTGGAAGAAACCTGTTGAACTTGGTTCGACATATTAATCTATGCATCCACAACTCAGAAAGATATATGTCCCCTTGAGTTGTCCCTCTTCATTTGTTATCCGACCATCGTCTATCAATTGATAGCCATGAGTAATTGTGCATCTGTTATCGATGCTTATTATTCTTGTGGTCCGTCAAGCCATTCTATTTTAGAATGACTAGGAGAAACAAACTCCAGTACCTCGTCCATCTCTAGGATTGGGTCAAAGCAGTTGTATTCCGTAGATCAAAATGCCAATCCAGCTTTTGATTCTGTTCTACCCTGGAGTATCACCCCCTTTATGTCAGGATTGCCATGAGAACTACACCATCCCTCATGAATATTTGGTGCAGTGATACTTCTTGCCATCATTTTTAATTCCTCGGTCTCGTGTTGCCACAACCGGAATGTCGACAAGTGAACCATGATGTGTGAAATCAATACTCCTAGCAACTCCGTTGCTTGGTAGTTAATGAACAATATTCTCATTCTTAGCGTGTTGGTTATTAAATCATCATCCTAATATTGATCGTGCTACCTTGTCCTCATTCTGGTGCACTCTTCGATCAATAAGTTAGGATTATTCAATCCCTCACTCTTTTGATCATATCGTCTTGCCCTGAAAAGCAAGATTGTTCTTGAGCTTAGTGACATATCGGTGGTTCGTGATTTTCCGAATATCTTCTTGAAAGTATCACCAGGTTGTCACCTGACTACTATGTTGAGTTCGTGATCAAGTTGGTTTCTTATAAACCACCCCTTCTCCAAGAATCCGTGTTGGTTACCCCTGATCTAGTTGGTTAAGCTAAACAACAACTTGGAGAGTTGGAAGATAAAAAGCTTTGCCAAATTTGGTTCTTTCTGAAGGGATATCCTTGTGTTTGTGTGTGTGTTAAAGAAAGATGATATCTTCACCAATTGGTCCTCGTGATTAGTTGTTGAATCTATTGTCTTGTCAAAATTTTGACTTGAGTATGGACTATCGTCAAGTCGAATCAGAAACAACGATGTTCATAATGTTGTCTTACTCGTGGTTGATCCCTCGAGCATACACCATTACATCTTTGGTCTGACTAATGCTATCACCGTGTTCACATGATGGTGGAAGTCCAGTGATATGGAAATTCCGATGAATTGCTGTGGAGCCCATCAGCAGCATTTTGTCTCCCCCCATGATTCATGTTGAACATCAACCTAGTCTTGGAAACTTTGCAAGCATTGCCTTCATGTTCCGCTCATGGGGTATACGTTTGGATGGAGTAGTGACTTCCTCGAACTCACGTGCATTGGATGTAAGTTGTCGCCGTGGACTCGAGAAAGATTGTTTTGCTTCCTGTGGAATCATCCCAAGTCAGTCATGCATGTGCGAAGTATTCTATGGTTTGATAGACTGATCATCTTCATTTCGTATGTGTCCCTAGCACACCAAGCCACTAATTGAATTGTTCAAGGAAAAGGAGTTGTTGTGCAAATCCTAGGTCATGCACAAGACTTCGTTACCCTAGATGATGGTTCCCCACCTGAACTCGATAGTGTTTTATTATAAGACTACTACGTGGTCATGCTCGTCTTGGATAGCGTGTTCACAGGTTTGTAGCAGAACCAACTCATGTTTTGGAGCTTGCTATCTTAGTTCATTCCTCCAGAATCTCGCAACGCCATCTCATCGACTTGTGTTGAAACTCTTCTTTTCAGACATGTGAGTCTGAAGTATCCTATTTCTAACCAGATCTGAATCTCAGGCAGACATGATGGTTGGAACATTCCTGACATTTGCATTTTGTTCCCAGCTTGCACTGCCTTCTGTCAATCTCCCTGTGGACTGCCCTTCTCAGCAATTGTTGTCCAGGATCATCCTCAAAGTGGTCCTGTCATGGGTCCCATCCATTTCCGGTGATAAGCAAAAATCATCCATTGTGTTGTCTTCAACAAGGTAGTCCACATCATCCATTCTAGTCCGAGTATGTCATTCTTTCGAACTCCTTCAAAAGATCGATTGTGATTGCCCTAGGCTGGTATAAAGAGTTTCAATGATCTGTGGGTCAAAAGTAATTCTTTTTGCCACTTAAGGGAATAGCTCTACGAGTCACCTTCACTAAGGTGCCTCGTTATGATATTATGGGAAACATAACTTCTCGCTACTTTGAAACCCCCTCACCATCTATTTAGGCGTGGAATTGTTGCCCACCAAATCAAACCCCGTCGTTTGTTCTTCCACCCCCCTCGATGTGTTTTGTGTCTCAACTCAAGATGTTCCAACATCTCATTCCGCGAGTGGATCTTGTATAGCTCGATCTTCGAGAAGATCAATCCTAGTATAGTTTCTTTCTGTCGTCATCGCGTGGATGAAGATCTCAAAAACGAGGATGTCAAGATCGACTTGATGCAATGAATCAACATCTTCGAGAAGGGCAATCGGATCGTGAAGATTCTTTATTGGTGTTCCCTCTGTCTTCTTACCTCACGTCTTGAATCTCGGGACGAGATTCTTGTTTAGTGGGGGTGAGTTGTCACAACCCTAGAATTTGCTTGTAGCTAATTACCTGAGTGAGCATCATGCATCATGTCTAAATTCTGAAAGTTGAATTGAGGTTAGTTGAAACCCTCATAAATCACTTCAAAAAATAATCAACATTAAAATCTTTTCAAAGAAGTCCAAGAAAATGTTCCTCTTAGTCTCTAAAAATATTGGCAAGAGGTAAAACTTAAAACAATATTTTTGGAATCTCAGAGATATTTATTTTGGGCCTTTGAATTAAATCAATAACTATTTGCATTGGATATATATTTATTAATTAATTAATATATGTTCAATAATTCTGATATTTGGTGAAGGGCTTTGGAATAATCCAACTAGTCCCTACAAGAATTATCAAAAGCAAAAAAAATGATTTAGTGTCTAAAACTAAATCAAAACAAATTACAGAAAATGCAAAACAGAAAGAATTAGAAAGAGAGAGAGAGAGAGAGAGAGAGAGATAGTACCTGGGCTTACCTGGCGGCCCAAGTGGCCGGCCCAGCCCACCACCGCAGCCTCCCTGTCGTCTTCCTCCCCGGACAGAAGGATGAGTGCGTGCTCGCCGTGCGCTGGTCACGCGCCTCGCCAGCTCCTGCTTGCCGCCCCCCGTCGACGCCCTGGCCTTCTATGGAGACGCCACGCAAGCCCTGACCCCTCTGACTCTTCCCCGTGGCCCTCCTCTCCTCTGCTTCTCTCTCCCACCTACGCCGAGCGCCATTGTCGCTGCCACTCGCTGTTGTCATGGCCACAGCCACTGCCTCGCCTTGCCAACACGCTCAGAGGCTCCGCCTCGACCCCCTCTTTCTTCTACCCCGAGCCACGCCACCGTGGGATCCCCACATTGCCGCCACGAGTCATCTTCCCCGAGCATGGCCGCCGGACTCCATCGACGGATTCGTCGCCTTCCGGTCGCCCCCGAGCCCGCTGAGCCTCTCTTCCGAACCCCCGTGAGCTCACAATCCTTTTCCCCCATCTCCCCTCGTCGTTATCCTCGCCTAGGCCATAGTTTTGCCGGAGCCATGAGCTCCTTGCCGCCAGCGATGTTGTAGCCACGGCCACGGTTGCTGCAGCCCGTGTCCAAGCACATCAGTGTGCTCAGGACGTCTCCGCCAACCCGTAGCCACCAGTAGCTCCCCCTCCCACGCTCTCTAGAGCCGAGCCCGACTTCTCCCGACCTCCGGCCGCCGGCACGAGCTCGACTCCGGCGAGCTCACTCCATCGCAGCCTCTCTCGCTTGCTCCAATGGATGCGCGAGAGTGCCAGCTCTCTGTAGGTGGTCTCCGCCGGCCATTTGGTAGCCGGAGCAAGGAACCCGAGCCGCTGCTGTGTGACTCCGCGGCGTTTCTGGTCGCCGCCGGCGTAGCTCTGGTGATGCTGATGTGGTTTAGGCTAATCCCGGATTAGTTAGCCACTAACCACTACCCCAACTCACTGACAGACGGGCCCCACCATTTAATTAACCACAGGGTTAATCCCTTTTTAATTTAAGCTAATGCCCATGACCCCACCTGTCAGTTTGACCTTACCACCTTAGCATTGACCTGGCCCCACTGGTCAGCCTCTGCTGCTCACGCTGTTACACTGACATGCGGGGCCCATAGTCAGGTTTGACCCTGGTCAGCCAGGGTTGACCTAGTGACGTCATGTCGCTATCATGCTGACGCATAAATGATATTCTGGATTTAACTTAATTCAGGAAATTCCAGAAAATGTTCAAAACTTCTAAAAATCATAGATATTCAACCGTAACTCCAAATGAAATAAATTATATATGAAAAATTATCAGACAAATTCAAGGAATCCATCTGCACCGTTTTCATGCATGTTAGAATAACTTAAGGCCACTGTTTAGGACAAATCAAATGAACAGTATTTACATAACCACATGTGGAGTTTGAATTTGAACTTTGGGTTCAAACCAACTTCATTTAATTGTGTTGCTAGTTGCATTAGCTCAATCAACAACATATTGCCATGTCATTATCATGCATCATGTTGTGCATTGCATTGATTGTGTTCCTTCTCTGTTGCCGGTGGTTGTCCCCTCTCGATAGACGTTGTACCGACGCTGTGACCATTGACACTGATGAAGACCCAATGATATCTTCAGAAGTGTCAGGCAAGCAAAACCCCCTTGTTCATTCCGATACAATCCCACTCTCTTGCTCCTGCTCTCTTTTACTGCATTAGGACAACAACGATTCAACTGTTACATGCTGCGGTAGTTGAACCCCTTTCCTCTGCATGACCTGTCATTTCCACAGTAAATAGATGAAACCCACTAGCATGAGTAGGAGTTGTTTGAGCCCTGATGTGCCTACTCATTCATGCTTGTTTGTCATGCCTGCTATTGCATAGAGTCGTGTCAGGTATGGTTCATCGGGGATGAATCGGAGGTGTGTGAACATGTCCTACTGTGTGTGAGCTAAGTTTGTGAACATGATTTGGTAAAGGTAGCGGTGAAAGGCCATGTAGGAGTACATGGTGGGTTGTCTCATTGAAGCCGTCCTCAGGAACTGAGCTCTGTGTTTGTGATCCATGAAACAGTTACTACCACGCATTGGGCCCTGAAATATGACCCAGCTCGACTTACTGACCCCTCTCGTCCTCTGTCCAGGAGTTGCAACTAGTTTCTGGTGTTTGTAGGTTATGTGTTGGCGGCCGTGTGTAGCGCTGACCCTAGGGGTGGGATATGATGTGGTAGATACACTGTGGCCGGGTATGCCGGGCGCCCGTTTGGCATCTCGGGACCCTGTACACATCGTTTGGGGCCGTTGAGGACACCCCGGCCAGATTTCCTTGCGGATGGAACCCGAATAGGTGATAAACCTGGACTAGAGACTTGTGCAGTTAGTCAGGTCGTGGTCTACACCCACGTCGGCTTTCGCTTGAAGTCTGCCGAGCACATGTCGTGTGCAGACGCTAAGTGGTGGAAACATGTGTGACGAAGTACACCCCTGCAGGGTTATAAATGATCTATTCGAATAGCCGTGTCCATGATAAAGGACTTCTGGGTTACCTATAACAGTTCCTAGACAAGTGAAAGTGGATACTCTAAAACTCGCAAGATAAGTGTGAGTGCTATGGATGGCCTTCTCGTAGGGAGACGGGAGCGGATCTATAGTGGTGTATTGAATGGTGAATATGTGGACTCGTGTGCGCCACCTCAAAAGAGTTGCTTACAGTCGTAGTTCAGGTTAGCCACTGAGTCAAAGCTGGCTTGCTGCAGTTAAACTCCACCACCCCCTTGTTGATACCGATGCATATGTAGCTAGTTCTGATGTAAGTCTTGCTGAGTACCTTTGTACTCACGTTTGCTTAATTTGTGTTTTGCAGAGAGACTTCAGTCTCGCTAGTAGTCCACGTGGACTTCGACGTTTAGCTTGATACCTCAGCTACGTCTTGTGCCCTCGGCATGATGGGTAGATAGTTAGGCTTCTTAGCCTTTTCCATTTGTAGATGTCTGTACTCAGGCAGGTTAAGCTTCCGCATGTGTTTGATTTGTATGCTATGATTGTTGGGTCATGAGACCCATGTTTGTAATATCTCGCTCCTCGGAGTCTAACGAATAAATACTTGAGTTCTAGAGTTTTGTTGTGATGCCATGTTGTATTTACACATATCGAGCATATTGTGTGTATGATTGAAATGCATGGTATGTATGGGATCCGACAATCTAGTTGTTTATCCTTGGCAGCCTCTCTTATGGGGAAATGTAGTCTAGTGCTTCCATGAGCCATAGTAGTCCGCCACAGCCCGGTTCACCGGAGTCCTGTTAGCCCAGACTACTGCTCAGGACACTTGACTGGCAGGCATGTGTTTCACTTCGTTCCTGCGTCTGTCCCTTCGGGGAAATGTCACACGGTGACATCTGGAGTCCTGCCTAGCCTGCTACAGCTTGGGTTCCCAGAGTCCTGTTAGCCCAGTGCTACAGCCCAGATTCACACGCTGCTGACCGACATTCTCCATGTGATTCATGTATGCCTGTCCCCATAGGTTAGTGCCGCTTTGGGTTCACGACTAGCCATATTGGTCCAGGTTTCTGTCATATGAATGCTAGCGACACTATCATATACGTGAGCCAAAAGACGCAAACTGTCCCGGGCCATGGTAATGCGACACCCGTGGGAATACCGTGCGTGAGGCCGCAAAGTGATATGAGGTGTTACTGGCTAGATCGATGTGACTTGGAATCGGGGTCCTGACAGGTGAAAACCCCTGACCTCTTTCTCTTTTTGTGTTTTCCTCCGTAGTTTAAATACTTGAATGACCTTTTAACCTATTTATTTGTTTACAGGCCAAATCTGACTTCTGGAAGGCCAAGTATGATCATGAAGCTGCCAAGAAGGCTAGAGCCGCTGCCATAGCCACTAGGAGAACAACCCGAAAGCCCAAGAAGAAGAAGACTGCATTTGACTTATTCCACCTGGATGATGCTTCTAAGTCGAAGGTAGCCCTTAACTCCCTTGGCCAGTTTTTTAACTACCTCATTGACACTGACTATTGCCAGGACGACACGGGGGCCAGCCAGGCCGTGGAAGAAGAGGTAACTATTTCCTCCGACTCAGCCCCTTTGCCAAGACAGAAACTTCGACTGGTAACCCAGAAAGTAAGGTTTTCGCACCCTTTGGCTTATCTGGACCCTCATTTTGTTTTGAAAAAGAAGCAACATGAGAGCCGCCGTCAGACCCGGACTAATGACGACGATGAGCTGCCATCCGATTTACAACAAACTCCTCGAAAACGCCAGAATGAGGTTTCTTTCATCTTTGTCTTTTGCTTCCATTAATGGATCTATTCCCTTGCATCACTAACTTTATTTAACTTTTGCAGGAGGTTTCTCGCTCTTCTGGCGACTCGTCACAAACTCAATTTCTGGCTTTCAAGACTGCCCCTGGGTAAGGACAATCATCTTTCTTCTGCATCTTTTAAAAACTGCATTATTATACTAACTATCTCATAAAATCTTTCTTAGTGGTCAGCCAAATCCAAGAAGGCCAAGGTGATTAAGCCGACAGAAAACCTGAAAGTTCCTGCACCTGAGTCGACCATGCCAACTTCTCCCTCTCAAACTGAAGCACCAGAAAACCTGGCTGTTCATACTCTATTGGACCCTCCTGAGTTGTCAGCCGATGAGGCCACCCTTAATCCGACCATTACTAAACCATCTAGCTCAGCTAAAGCGCCAACAACTTCTGATACTGATGTTTTGATTACCGGTAGCCGGTTTGTTGAACGGGGGACCCCCACTGTATTAGCCCGGCATACTCCTAAGCAACAGGCTTTAGATAAGCAGAAAGTGAGGTTTGATATCTCCCATTACGCTCACCTCAATGTCAATGATGTACTGTCCGGCTATCTCAGTCATGTGCACTCCAGCCATGACTCGGAAATCGAGATGGTCAAACAATTGCAACTAAAATATGAGGTATGTTCTCCGGTTTACTTATACTCTGCCAGCCCCCAAGTCTTCAGATGATGAACTTGAATGATCTGTAGACTTTATGATATAAGTTGATACTTTACCTCTAGGTTTTTCGAAAGTCCAATAGAGTAGCGTAAACTTCACCTGTAGTCGCCAAGGGCCGGCTCAATTTATCATAAATGAACCGGTACTTAATTGCATAACTGTCTTTTACTAGTCCCAATAAGTATTGTGATCCAGCTCAATCTTGAAAAACTTTCTGAATATCATGCATTAGCCCCCAAGTGCCAAGCGTTGTTACTTTGTAAAACACTTGGGACTTGAAACATATAAAAGTCATAAAAATGATTTGGCAGACATTAGCCCCCAAGTGTCAAGTGGTATTGCAGTGCAAAGTACTTGAGACTTGAACCCTTATAACTTTTAGTTTAAGTCTTGACACACCTGTGAATGTTTTGTAGAATGCCTTATCTGAGTTGGGCTCTCAATTGACGGATGCCAAGACCCGGTTGGCAGAGCAGGAGACAGAGATAAATACCACTGACTCTAAACTCCAATTGAGCATCTCTGAATCTGAGAAATTGAAGACCAGCTTAGCTGCAAAAAAGAAATCTTGGGCCGAAGAAAAGACGCTGTTGATACAATGCGCTGAGACAGCTGAGGCGGCTCTTGAGGAGGCTACTACAGAGCTCACCGGTTTAAAAAATCGTGTGTCTCAAATGGTCTTCGCCATCTTTGGTGAGTTATTTGCATAAGTCCCTTATACTCTATTTTTACCAAGAATGTAAACCGCCTGCTTAACCTTTGTTAAAATACTTATAGGTCCGCAGAGTAACAACCTGAGCCAGGACAGTGTGACAAAGCTGAAGGTGGTTTATACCTTGGTGGAACAACTTTATATGGGGGCTCAACGGGCGTTTGCTGCTATCTCTGCTAACAACCAAGGACCCAATCGCCTAAGTGATGTTTTGAAGAAGTTATCGATCTTACCCGTAGGTTTCAAGAGGCCAAACGATCCTGTGCCAGAGCCAGAGCCCTGACTGCCCTGAGCCGCTCCAAAGCCTGGGTGCCGGATTTAGACCCGGTTGACGTGGCTAAGGGGTACCCTACTATGAAGGAAGACGGGACTGCATTTGAGCAAGATGACTTTATTGCCTGTGTGAGGGGAGTTCATCCTCAAGCTACCATTCTTGGAGACGAGACCAACATCGACAAATATCAGCTAGGTTTTGATATGGAGAATAAGAAGATGGTGAATCCCTCTTACAAGGTGACAGATCTTATCCCGCCGGTTTGCCAACACACTTTTGCCCCAGAAGTCGACCTAGTCGGCCTGATTGACGATGGAGCGGAGTTCATTGCTCTGAATGGCCTTGAATGGTCCAAGCCCAGCTTCCAACCAGTAGAGGGAGCTGAACCGGCGAGGGGAGAGTCATAACCATCTTTTGGGCTCTCAAAGCCTTGTAATAGATTAGTTTGAAAACTGCATGGTTTGCCTATGCCATCGTGCATAAAATGTTGCATATGACTCTTTGCCAATGATGTCAATATATATATGCAGCACATCCGTGATTACATATGCAATGTTTTAATTCCATTCCTGTAAAAAATGAAAGAGCTGGATTGTGTTCTTTGAATCTGGACTGCCGGTTTACATGACCCGGATGATGAGGTTGATAACCCAATCTTTTGTAGAAGTCAATACTTCCATGTCTTGATGACTGTTATGCCTTGGCAACTCATTGTCAAATAACCGAGCCGGTTTAATTTGAAACCATACTGATAGTTAGATTTGAGATAATAAAAAACAGCAAGACAAAAACACTAGGCTTCAGACAATGTAAATCAAAACATTTAAATAAAAACTGGAGGCTTCTCATTTGAATACGATCAGTAAATCGGACAAAAGGGGTTAAGCTAAGATTTGAATGCGATCATATAGCCCCTAGTGGCTTTGGTGTTGCGCCGATCAAGAGATTACCGACAGCTATGTTCTCTTTGGTTTGAATACGACCTATGTTTGAATAGGAAGCCCCCAAATGACCTTGAGAGGTTTTCAATGACCCTAATTAATATACGATCCAAGTCGGACCCAAAAGTGGTTAAGCTATGATTCAGATATGATCAAGAAGCCCCCTAGTGAGTTTGGCTTGACCCTATCAAGAGGGTTACGACAGCTATGTTATCTTTGGTTCGAATACGACCTATGTTTAAACAGGAAGCCCCCAAGTGACCATGAGGTTTACAGCTAGATTCGAATACAATCATGAGCCGGACCAAAAGGGTTAAGCTAGATTCGGATACGATCAGCCCCCTTTTGGTCATTTTAAATAATGAAAATAATAAAGATATATGATCATTGAAAGGGAAAAGGACAGAGGTCCTGGTTTATTACTTATCATAATATATACATGTCACATCCCTGCTGTTAGTCTTGCATTAGGATTGGATGAACATGTGCATCATGTTTAAATTTCTTTTAAACTTGAAATGGGGCCTAATCAACCCCAACACCCCCCTAAAAATGCTAATTTCCAACAATTGGAATTTCAATGAACCCAAAATACCCTTCATAAAAGCCCACCATTTTTGGTCTTGACTAAAACCTCTGCAAAAATGGTCTTGCAGTTTATGGAGCCAGTCTGGATTTTTTGAACAAGCCATAAGTATTTGAATTTGGGCATTTTAAATGCTATAAATATTTTAAAGTGCTAAAATAATCTTGGAAGCATTTTTTATGCAGTTGAGAATATTCCCAAATGCGCCTCTGAATATTTCCAGAGTTTTTGGAAATGAAATAGTATTTATTCTATTTCAACACACATAGCAGGAAATAAATAAAAGCAAACAGAAAGAGAGAGAGAGAGAGAGAGAGTTAGAGTTTACCTGTCGCCCTGGCCTGGCCCAGCTCGGCCCAGCCCACTGGCTACTGCCAGTCATCCTCCGCCTCTCTCCAGGAGGACGAGAGGCGCGTGGCCGGCGCCCGCAGCCACACGCCGGCCACCTCCTGCTTCTGCCGACGCCCAGGACGTCGTCTACGAGTGCCACGCACTCTCCCTCGTCCCCCTCTCACTTTCCCCACTCTTCCCATGGCCCTCTCCCTCCTCTGGACCTCTCCCCATCCCCTGCCGAGCGCAGCCGTGCCACTCGTCGTTGCCGCGACCACCGCCTCCCCCTCGCCCCTCTGACGCATCTAAGAGCTCCACCGCGATGACCTCTTCCTCTTCACCAAGTCACACGGCGCCGGACGGCCAGGAACGTCGCCATCAAGCTCATCATCGTCCTCTGCCCCGACGATTGCCGCCCGTCGATACGTCACCGTCCGTTCCTCCCCGAGCTCAATGGCTGCACCAGAAGACTTGCCGTGAGCCCCGCCATCTTTCCCCCCATCTCCCATGTTCATTTGCGTGCTATATGCGTGCTAGCCACCGGACCCGAGAGCTCACCGCCGCCGCGCTCGTCATCGCCGGCGAATAGGCTAGCAACCTTCGCGTCTGAGCACTGCTAGGTGCTCAACATGTTCCCAGAAACCCAACACCACCATCAGCTAGTCCTCCCGTGCACCACAGCGTCGTTGCCGAGCTTGTCCGAGCTCCGGCCGCCGCGCTTGCCATCGCCGCCGTCGTACGGTCCACTCCGGCGCGAGCTGATGGCTCTGTTGGATGCGAACGAGCGCCGACTTCACGCCAAGCCAGACCGCCGCTCGTTTCATCGCCTGTGCTGCGTTTCCGAGCCGCGCCGCCGTCTCGGGCCTCGCCGGCGTCATGTCGCCGGTGGGTTTGACCCATTTGACCATGTGGGCCCCGCCCCCTGGTCAAACCTAGATTAGGAGTTAAACTAACACTAATTTAGTTAGGTTACCACTGACATGTGGGCCCCGGCCCCACTGACATTTTAGTTAGGCTTAATTTAAGGTTAATTAACCATATGAATTAGCTGAGTCAATGACATATGGGTCCAACTGTCAGGTTTTACTCTGACTAGGCGCTGTTGACTAGCTGACGTCACAGTGACGCAGTGCTGACGCAATTATTCATTTTCTGGATTTATTTTTATATAGGAAATTCCAAAAAATAGCCAAAACTTCTAAAAATCATAGAAAATCAACCATAGATCCAAATCAAACAAATTATATATGAAAAATGATCAGAAAAATTCAATCTATCCATCTGTAATGGTTTCATGCATGACAAACCAATTTAACCTTGCTGTATAGGTGAAACAAGCTAATACACTTTTTTATGCATAAGAACTTTAACCTTCATTTGAATCTTTGATTCAAATGGACCCATTTCAACTTGTTTCACATTGCATTAGGCAGGACACATCGTTTTGCCATGTCATAGCATGCATCATATCATTGCATATTGTCATGTGTTGATTATGTGTTGTGTGTCCTTCGTGGTAGGTTCTGCCTCCCAGGATATCTCCGAGTATCCAACTGAAGGGTAGTACCCTACTACCACTCCATCAGGCAAGCAACCCCATTGATCATACCGATACTTTCCCAAGTTCTCGCCTCTGCTCTCATTTACTACATTAAGACAACAAAGTTTCAAACTGCTGTGTGCTACGGTAGTTGAACCCTTATCCTCTGCATGACCTGTCATTGCCACAACAACTAGATGAAACCCACTAGCATGTGTAGGAGTTGATTGAGCCATGTTTGTGTTTCCTACCTTGCTATGCCTTCTATGCTTAGAGTTGTGTCAGGTCTGGTTCATCTGGGTGATGGGGTAGAGTGCAATGATTATGTTGGTAATGTGAGGGATGTGTTGAACATGTTTTCGTAAAGGTTTCGATGCAAGGCCATGTAGGAGTACATGGTGGGTTGTTTCATTGAGGCCGTCCCTAAGAACTGAGATATGTATGTGTGATTTAAGATTCAGTTACTACCATACATTGGGCCCGAAACCAATGGACTCTCTCCGCTTCTTAATCACCCTAGTACTCTGTCCAGGAGTTGCAATTAGTTTCTAGTGTTTGTAGGTTATGTGTTGGCGGCCGTGCGTAGCGCTGACCCTAGGGGTGGGCTATGTTGCGCTAGATACACCGTGGCACGGTGTATCGAGTCACCCGTTTGGTGTCTCGGGAACCCTGTTCACATTGTTCGGGGCCGTATGTGGAAACCTCGGCCGGACTCCCTGCGGATGGAACCTGGATAGGCGATAGACCTGGACTAGAGACTTGAGTGTTTAGGTAGGCCATGGCCGACACCCTCGTTGGGCCTCTGCTTGAAGGTTGCCGAGTACATGTCGTGTAAACGGCGGTAAGTAGTGAAAGCGTGTATGAAGAAGTACACCCCTGCAGGGTATAAAACTATTCGAATAACCGTGTCCGCGTTAATGGACTACTTGGTTGCCTATATAGCTCATAGACAAGTTAATGGATACTACTAAAAGACTCAAGATAAGTGTGAGTACCGAGGATGGCCCTCTCGTAGGATGACGAGGGAGGATCCCCGATGGAGTATTGTGTTATTGATTAGTGGACTCATGTGCGAAAACTATTTTACTAGTGGAGTCTCGTAGGATAGCTTAGCCAAGAGTCAAAGCTGGCTTGGTGCAATAACTCCACCACCTTCTTGAGAATGAGCATGTATAGTAGGTTCTGATGTAAGACTTGCTGAGTACCTTTGTACTCATGTTTGCTTAATTACTGTTTTCAGACGACAAAACCGTCCCCTCCGATGGGTTTTATGTAGATCTCGACGTCGATGAGTGACTTGCCACCCAGGTGGTGATCCTGTCCATGGACGGCCCTATGTAGATAGACAGGCTTCGAGAAGCCCTCTTGCTTTCTAGTGTCTGTACTCAGACTATTTGCTTCCGCATGTGCTTGTATGCTTGTATGACTTGAGTGTCGGGTCATGTGACCCCTACCTGTATGAACATGTTATGTATGGCTCTTTGGAGCCTTTAAATAAAGTACTTGAGTTGTAGAGTTTTGTTGTGATGCCATGTTGTATTTGCACATATCGAGCATATTGTGTGTATGATTGAAATGCTTGGTATGTGTGGGATCCGACAATCTAGTTGTTTATCCTTGGCAGCCTTTCTTATGGGGAAATGTAGTCTAGTGCTCCTCGAGCCATAGTAGTCCGCTACAACCCGGTTCACCGGAGTCCTGCTAGCCCAGCACTACTGCTCAGGACACTTGACTGGCCGACATGTGTTTCACTTCGTTCCTATGTCTGTCCCTTCGGGGAAATTTCACGCGATGACTTCCGAAGTCCTGCCTAGCCTGCTATAGCCCGGGTTCCCCGGAGTCCTGTTAGCCCAGTGCTACAGCCCGGATTCACACGCTGATGACTGACATGCTCGATGTGATTCACGTATGCCTGTCTCCATAGGTCTGTGCCGCTTTGGGTTCACGACTAGCCATGTCGGCCCGGGTTCTCTGTCATATGGATGCTAGCGACACTATCATATGCATGAGCCAAAATGCGCAAACGGTCCTGGGCCATGGTAAGGCGACACCCGTGGGGATACCGTGCTTGAGGCTGCAATGTGATATGATGTGTTACCGGCTAGATCAGTGTGACTTAGAATCGGGGTCCTAACAGCGTTGGCATCAGAGCCGGACTGCCTGTAGGTTCGTTGAGCCAAACTGGTCGATGTCGAGTCTAGAAATGCTTTAGTTATATGTAGGGGAATTGATTGTGGGAGGGAACGTAAGGCTCTTTTTACTCCTTTACTTTATGCCCTCTGATCTGAGTCATTCTCTTCTCATTCAACATGGGTTAAGGACTAGGTTGCATACTCATGCAAGATTGTCAGGTAATTGCCTATGCTTCATGACAATTACACCCACACGAGGAAAATTATCCCACACATGATCTAGAGCTTGCAGCTGTAGTCCATGCACTTAAAACTTGGCGACATTACCTTCTCGGTAATTGTTCCAAGATCTTCACCGATCACCAAAGTTTGAAATATATCTTCACCCAACCGGATTTGAATCTCAGGCAATGACGTTGGGTCGAGTTGATCTCGGATTACGACTTAGGAATAACTTACACCCTGGGCAAAGCCAATGTCATGGCTGATGCGCTAAGTTGTAAATCTTATTGTAACAACCTGATGTTACAACAAAGTCAACCACTTCTCCACGAGGAATTTCGTAAGCTTAATCTTCACATTGTTCCTCGAGGATTCCTACCCACCCTAGTGGCGAAACCTACCCTTGCGGATCAGATCATCAAGGCACAGAAGGTAGATCCAGGAATCTCCCGTATTAAGAGAAACATTAAGATTGGAGTCATGAATTGTTTCTCCGTTGATGATCAAGGTGCCGTATACTTTGGAAACCGCTTAGTGGTTCCCAAGGCACGAAACCTGAGGCGGCTGATCCATAAGGAAGCTCATGAATCCCCTCTCACCATTCATCCCGGTAGTACTAAGATGTATCAAGACCTACGCCAGAGGTTTTGGTGGGCTAGGATGAAGAGAGAAATTGCTCAATACATTGATAGCTGCGACGTCTGTCGTCGTGTTAAAGCAGAGCACCAACGGCCTGCTGGCACCCTTCAACCTCTGGCTATTCCTGAGTGGAAATGGGATAAAACCAGTATGGATTTCATTACTGGGTTTCCCAAGACCAAGAGAGGGAATAATGCCATCTTCGTCGTGATCGACCCTCTTCCAAAGTAGCCCATTTCCTACTTGTTCATGAGAGTATCACCGCTAGCCAGCTAGCTGACTTATACATCTCTCGAATAGTGTCTCTTCATGGTGTTCCATTGGAAATTAACTCAGACCGTGGGAGTCTCTTCACCTCTCGATTTTGGGAAAGTTTCCAAAATGCTATGGAAACTCGTCTCTCTTTTAGCACCGCCTTCCATCCTCAATCAAGTGGTCAAGTAGAGCGAGTCAATCAAATTCTGGAAGATATGCTCTGAGCTTCTGTCATCTCATTCGGAATGGGTTGGGAGAAATGCCTTCCATTTGCGGAGTTTGCCTATAACAATAGTTATCAAGCTAGCTTGGGCAAAGCTCCTTTCGAAGTTCTCTATGGACGAAAATGTCGAACGCCTCTTAACTGGTCAGAAATCGGGGAAAGACAACTCTTTGGCCTGGATATGATTCAGGAAGCAGAAGAGCAGGTTCGCGTTATTTGTGAGAAATTAAAAACAGCCCAATCTCGTCAAAAGAGCCAATATGATCGTAGACATAAGCTCATGACTATGAAGTCGGCGAGAAGGCTTACCTTCAGGTTACTCCGTTAAAGGGAACCCATCGTTTCGGTATCAAAGGCAAATTGGCTCCTCGTTACATTGGACCCTTTCACATTCGTGCCAAATGAGGAGAAGTTGCCTACCAATTGGAACTACCTTTGCATCTTTCCAGAGTTCACGATGTCTTCCACGTTTCTCAACTCAGGCGTTGCTTTGCGGATCCTATCCGTGGAGTAGACCACGAAACACTTGATCTACAGGATAACCTCTCATATTGGGAATATCCCATTCATATCCTTGATCAAGCCGAGCTTACCACTCGACGCCATAATATCAAGTTTCTCAAGGTTCAATGGTCACACCATTCCGATAAAGAAGCCACTTGGGAAAGGGAGGATCGTCTTCGACTCGAGTACCCCACCTTCTTCCCGGAGGATCCTAAATCTCGGGACGAGATTCTTTTGAGTGGGGGTGAGTTGTCACATCCCTGCTTTTAGTCTTGCATTAGGATTGGATGAACATGTGCATCATGTTTAAATTTCTTTCAACTTGAAATGGGGCCTAATCAATCCCAACACCCCCTGAAAATGCTAATTTCCAACAATTGGAATTTCAATGAACCCAAAATGCCCTTCATAAAATCCCACCATTTTTGGTCTTGACTAAAACCTCTGCCAAAAATGGTCTTGCAATTTATGGAGCCATTCTGGATTTTTTGAACAAGCCATAAGTATTTGAATTTGGGCATTTTAAATGCTATAAATATTTTAAAGTGCTCAAATAATCTTGGAAGCATTTTTAGGCAGTTGAGAATATTCCCAAATGTGCCTCTGAATATTTCCAGAGTTTTTGGAAATGAAATAGTATTTATTCTATTTCAATACACATAGCAGGAAATAAATAAATTTAAACAGAAAGAGAGAGAGAGTTAGAGTTTACCTGTCGCCCTGGCCTGGCCCAGCTCAGCCCACCCACTGGCTACCGCCAGTCATCCTCCTCCTCTCGCCAGGATGACGAGAGGCGCGTGGCCGGCGCCCGCAGCCACACGTCGACCACCTCCTGCTTCTGCCGACACCCAAGACGTCGTCTACGAGTGCCACGCACTCTCCCTCGTCCCCCTCTCACTTTCCCCACTCTTCCCGTGCCCCTCTCCCTCCTCTGGCTCTCTCCCCATCCCCTGTCGAGCGCAGCCGTCGCCGCCACTCGTCGTTGTCGCGACCACCGCCTCCCCCTCGCCCCTCTGACGTGCCCGAGAGCTCCGCCGCGACGACCTCTTCCTCTTCACCAAGTCACACGGCGTCGGACGGCCAGGAATGTCACCATCTAGCTCATCATCATCCTCTACCCCGATGATCGCCGCCCGTCGATACGTCACCGTCCGTGCCTCCCCGAGCTCAACGGCTGCACCAGAAGACTCGCCGTGAGCCCCGCCATCTTTCCCCCCATCTCCCATGTTCATTTGCGTGCTATATGGGTGCTAGCCACCGGACCCGAGAGCTCATCGCCGCCACGCTCGTCGTCGCCGGCGAATAGGCTAGCAACCTTCGCGTCCGAGCACTGCTACGTGCTCAGCATGTTCCCAGAAACCCAACACCACCATCAGCTAGTCCTCCCGTGCACCACAGCGTCGTTGTCGAGCTTGTCCGAGCTCCGGCCGCCGCACTTGCCATCGCCGTTGTCGTATGGTCCACTCCGGCACGAGCTGATGGCCCCGTTGGATGCGGACGAGCGCCAGCTTCACGCCAAGCCAAACCGTCGCTTGTTTCATCACTTGTGCTGCGTTTCCAAGCCGCGCCGCTGTATTGGGCCTCGCCGGCGTGATGTTTAGGTTAGCCGCTGACATGTGGGCCTCGGCCCCACTGACATTTTAGTTAGGCTTAATTCAAGGTTAATTAACCATATTAATTTGCTGAGTCAATGACATATGGGTCCCACTGTCAGGTTTAACTCTGACTAGGCGCTGTTGACCAGCTGACGTCACAGTGACGCAGTGTTGACGCAATTATTCATTTTCTGGATTTATTTTTATATAGGAAATTCCAGAAAATAGCCAAAACTTCTAAAAATCATAGAAAATCAACCATAGCTCCAAATCAAACAAATTATATATGAAAAATGATCAGAAAAATTCAATCTATCCATATGTAATGGTTTCATGCATGACAAACCACTTTAACCTTGCTGTTTAGGTGAAACAAGCTAATACATTTTTTTATGCATAAGAACTTTAACCTTCATTTGAATCTTTGATTCAAATGGACCCATTTCAACTTGTTTCACATTGCATTAGGCAGGACACATCATTTTGCCATGTCATAGCATGCATCATATTGTTGCATATTGTCATGTGTTGATTATGTGTTGTGTGTCCTTGCTGGTAGGTTCTGCCTCCGAGGATATCTCCGAGTATCCAACTAAAGGGTAGTATCCTACTACCACTCCATCAGGCAAGCATCCCCATTGATCATACCGATACTTTCCCATGTTCTCGCCTCTGCTCTCATTTACTGCATTAAGACAACAACGTTTCAAACTGCTATGTGCTACGGTAGTTGAACCCTTATCCTCTGCATGACCTGTCATTGCCACAGTAACTAGATGAAACCCACTAGCATGTGTAGGAGTTGATTGAGCCATGTTTGTGTTTCCTACCATGCTATGCCTGCTATGCTTAGAGTTGTCTTAGGTCTGGTTCATCTGGGTGATGGGCTAGAGTGAAATGATTATGTCGGTAATGTGAGGCATGTGTTGAACATGTTTTGGTAAAGGTTTCGATGAGAGGCCATGTAGGAGTACATGGTGGGTTGCTTCATTGCGGCCGTCCCTAAGAACTGAGATCTGTATGTGTGATTTAAGATTCAATTACTACCATACATTGGGCCCGATACCAATGGACCCTCTCCACTTCTTAATCACCCTCGTACTCTATCCAGGAGCTGCAATTAGTTTCTGGTGTTTGCAGTTTATGTGTTGGCGGCCGTGCGTAGCGGTGACCCTAGGGGTGGGCTATGTTGCGGTAGATACACCGTGGCACGGTGTACCGAGACACCCATTTGGTGTCTCGGGAACCCTGTTCACATCGCTCGGGGCCGTATGTGTAAACCTCGGCCGGACTCCCTACGGATGGAACCTGGATAGGCGATAGACCTGGACTAGAGACTTGAGTGTTTAGGTAGGCCGTGGCCGACACCCTCGTTGGGCCTCCGCTTGAAGGTTGCCGAGTACATGTCGTGTAAACGGCGGTAAGTGGTGAAAGCGTGTATGAAGAAGTACACCCCTGCAGGGTATAAAACTATTCGAATAGCCGCGTCCGTGGTAAAGGACTACTTGGTTGCCTATATAGTTCATAGACAAGTTAATGGATACTACTAAAAGACTCAAGATAAGTGTGAGTACCGAGGATGGCCCTCTCGTAGGATGACGAGGGAGGATCCCCGGTGGAGTATTGTGTTATTGATTAGTGGACTCGTGTGCGAAAACTATTTTACTAGTGGAGTATCGTAGGATAGCTTAGCCAAGAGCCAAAGCTGGCTTGGTGCAATAACTCCACCACCTTCTTGAGAATGAGCATGTATAGTAGGTTCTGATGTAAGACTTGCTGAGTACCTTTGTACTCATGTTTTCTTAATTACTGTTTTCATACGACAACACCGCCCCCTCCGATGGGTTTTATGTAGATCTCGACATCGATGAGTGACTTGCCACCCAGGTGGTGATCCTGGCCATGGAGGGCCCTATGTAGATAGACAGGCTTCGAGAAGCCCTCTTGCTTTCTAGTGTCTGTACTCATACTATTTGCTTCTGCATGTGCTTGCATGCTTGTATGACTTGAGTGTCGGGTCATGTGACCCCTACCTGTATGAACATGTTATGTATGGCTCTTTGGAGCCTTTAAATAAAGTACTTGAGTTGAAGAGTTTTGTTGTGATGCCATGTTGTATTTGCACATATCGAGCATATTGTGTGTATGATTGAAATGCTTGGTATGTGTGGGATCCAACAATCGAGTTGTTTATCCTTGGCAGCCTTTCTTATGGGGAAATGTAGTCTAGTGCTCCTCGAGCCATAGTAGTCCGCTACAGCCCGGCTCACCGGAGTCCTGCTAGCCCAGCACTATTGCTCAGGACACTTGACTGGCCGGCATGTGTTTCACTTCATTCCTATGTATGTCCCTTCGGGGAAATGTCACGCGGTGACTTCCGGAGTCCTGCCTAGCCTGCTACAGCCCGGGTTCCCCAGAGTCATGTTAGCCTAGTGCTACAGCCCGGATTCACATGCTGATGACCGACATGCTCGATGTGATTCACGTATGCCTGTCTCCATAGGGTTGTGCCGCTTTGGGTTCATGACTAGCCATGTCGGCCCGGGTTCTCTGTCATATGGATGCTAGCAACACTATCATATACGCGAGCCAAAAGGCGCAAACGGTCCTGGGCCATGGTAAGGTGACACCCGTGGGGATACCGTGCATGAGGCCGCAATGTTATATGAGGTGTTACCGGCTAGATCGATGTGACTTGGAATCGGGGTCCTGACAATACAACGTCAAAGTATGTACATGACGAGAGCCAGTGGCTTAAGTATAGTATGGCCGAAGCTGAGCAATGTTCCACGACCGGCGGGTCTCCTCCTCCAACTTACGTGAGTCTTTGTGCTCTCGAACGTCAATGAGGTAATATGACCTGTTGTTTAAGTTCTTGCTGACCACAAAGGGTCCTTCCCAAGGCAGGGATAGTTTATGTGCATCAGACAGATCCTGGATGAGCCGGAGCACCAGGTCACCTTCTTGAAAGGTCCTGGACTTAACCCGGCGGCTGTGATAATGGTGCAGGTCCTGTTGATAAATTGCTGATCGAGCCGCTGCCAAATCTCTCTCCTCATCTAACAAGTCAGGCGCATCATGTTGGGCTTGTTCATTATCAGCTTCAACGTAAGCCGCCACGCACGGTGAGTCATGACGGATGTCATTAGGCTGCACTGCTTCTGCTTCATAAACCATGAAGAAAGGTGTATAACCTATAGACCTGTTAGGAGTGGTATTGATACTCCACAGCACCGAGGGTAATTCCTCTACCAACAACCCGGCATCCGTTGTAAGGGAACCATAAGTTGGGGCTTGAGACCTTTTAAGATTTCCTGATTTGCTCTCTCAGCTTGACCATTGGATTGGGGGTGAGCTGCTGACGAAATGTCAAGCCGGATATGCTCACGTTGACAAAACTCCTCCATAGCACCTTTGGACAAATTAGTGCCATTGTCAGTTATAATGCTGTGTGGAAAACCAAAGCGAAAAATCACCTTTTTCAGGAACTGAACCGCCGTGGCTGCATCACACTTGTTCACTGGCTCTGCCTCAACCCATTTTGTGAATTTGTCAACTGCCACCAAAAGATGTGTCTTTTTATCTTTGGATGTTTTGAAAGGTCCAACCATATCAAGCCCCCAAACTGCAAATGGCCAAGTGATTGGAATCATCCATAGTTCTTGAGCCGATACGTGTGCTCGTCGTGCGAACTTTTGACATCCATCGCACCTACTGACCAGATCCTCTGCATTAGCATGAGCCATTAACCAGTAAAAGCCATGATGAAAAGCGTTGGCCACTAGAGATTTTGAGCTGGCATGACGGCCACAATCTCCCTCATGGATCTCACGAAGAATCTCTTGACCTTCTTCAGGAGAGGCACATCGTTGAAACGCCCCAGTGACGCTGCGATGATACAACTCACCGTCAGAAATTGTCATTGACTTGGACCGCCGGGTTATCTGTTGGGCCAGAGTCTCGTCCTCTGGCAACTCGCCCCAGGTCATGTAAGCCAGGAATGGTACTATCCAATCTGGAATGACATGAAGAGCGACCACCAACTTTGCTTCCGGGTCAGGAATGGCCCAATCTTCCTCTGTAGGCAACTTAACAGGAGGGTTATGTAAAACATCCAAAAAGGTGTTAGATGGCACCGGCTTACGCTGTGATCCCAACAAGCTTAAGGCATCGGCCGCTTCGTTCTTTCTGCGGTCAATGTGTTCCACTTAACAACCAATAAAATGCCCGCAACAGCGCCGACCTTGCGGCGATAGGCCGCCATGAGAGGATCCTTGGAATCCCACTTGCCTGACACCTGCTGAGCCACCAAATCTGAGTCGCCAAGGCACCGTACCCGGCTCAGACTCATCTCTTTATCCATTCGAAGACCATGGAGCAAGGCTTCATATTCTACTGTGTTGTTAGTATAAGGAAACATCAATCGCAACACATAACAAAACTTGTCACCTCGAGGAGAAGTTAAAACAACTCTAGCCCCCGAGCCTTCCAACTGTCTAGACCCATCAAAATGAACCGTCCAATATGTGTTGTCTGGTTTCTCCTCTGGCATCTGCAACTCTGTCCAGTCATTAATGAAGTCAAGCAGCGCTTGAGATTTGATCGCAGTACGTGACACATACTTCAAACCATGAGACCCAAGTTCAATAGCCCACTTGGCGACTCGTCCTATGGCTTCTCTATTTTGAATAATGTCTCCTAGAGGAGCAGAGCTAACCACAGTGATTGGGTGACCCTGAAAGTAATGCTTGAGCTTTCGTCTTGCCATGAACACCCCATAAACAAGCTTATGCCTATGTGGATATCTTTGTTTAGATTCAATGAGCACCTCACTTACGTAGTAAACCGGCTGTTGGATCGGATGTTCCTTGCCATCCTCCTTGCGCACCACAACAATGGCCACACTGACAGCACGTGAGTTAGCAGCCACATACAACAACGGCTCTTTCTCAACCGGAGCAGCAAGAATCGGCGGCTCAGCGAGCTGTTTCTTCAGATCCTCAAAAGCAGAGTTAGCAGCGTCACTCTAGACAAAGTCATCCGCCTTCTTCATCATTTGATACAAAGGCATCGCCTTCTCCCCTAACCGGCTTATGAACCAGCTTAAGGCTGTGATGCGACCCGCCAACCGCTGAACCTCATTGATGCACGCCAATTTAGCCAGAGATGTAATTGCCTTAATTTTCTCCAGGTTAGCCTCAATGCCTCTGTTAGACACCAAAAAAACCCAAGAGTTTGCCAGCTGGGACTCCAAAAACACACTTGGCCGGGTTAAGCATCATCTTGTAGACCCGGAGGTTATCAAATGTCTCCTTTAGATCAGTTACCAAGGTTTCCTTCTCTCTGGATTTCACCACTATATCATCCACATAAGCATGAACATTACACCCAGTCTGATTGTGAAGGCAGTTCTGCACACATCGTTGATAAGTGGCCTGGGCACTTTTAAGCCCAAAAGGCATAGACAAATAGCATAAGGCTCCAAACGGAGTGATGAAAGTTGTCTTCTCCTGGTCCTTAACTGCCATGTTGATCTGATGATAACCCGAATAGGCATCCAAAAAACTCAAACGCTTGCAACCCGCCGTAGCATCAGTGATCTGATCAATACGAGGGAGAGCAAAAGGGTAAGCCGGACAAGCCTTGTTTAAATCGGTGTAATCCACACACATATGCCAGGTGCCGTTCTTTTTGAGTACAAGCACCGGGTTAGCCAACCACTTCGGGTGAAAAACTTCAACAATGAACCCGGCCGCCAAGAGCCAAGCCACCTCTTCTCCAATCGCCTTGCGCCTTTCCTCGTTAAACCGTCGAAGAAACTGCCTGACCGACTTAAATTTCAGATCAATATTGAGAGTGTTCTCAGCGAGTTCTCTCGGGACACCTGGCATGTCAGAAGGCTTCCATGCAAAGATGTCCCGGTTCTCACGGATGAACTCGATGAGTGCGCTTTCCTATTTTGGATCCAAGTTAGCACTGATAATGAACTGTTTGGATGTCGCCAGGCACAAAATCAACCATCTTGGTGTCATCAGCTGATTTGAATTTCAACACCGGTTCATGATCTGTAGTTGGCTTCTTTAAAGACGTCATGTCTGCCGGGTCAACATTATCTTTATAAAACTTTAATTCCTCTATTGCACAAACGGACTAAGCATAAGCAGCATCACCTTATTAACATTCCAGGGCTATTTTTCCAGCTTCCATGTACTGTGATGGTGCCTTTATAACCCGGCATCTTGAGCTGCAGATATACATAACACGGCCGGGCCATGAACTTGGCATAGGCCGGCCGTCCAAATAGGGCATGATATGGGCTTTTGATCTTAACCACTTCAAAAGTTAACTTCTCAGCCCTAGAATCATATTCATCCACAAAGGCTACTTCCAGCTCAATCTTTCCAACTGGGTATGCTGACTTACCATGTACAACACCATGAAAAACAGTGTTGGATTGTTTAAGACTCTTGTCAGTCAACCCCATTCGATGAAACGTCTCATAATAGAGGATGTTGATGCTACTGCCTCCGTCCATGAGCACCTTAGTAAATTTAGATCCGCCAACCTGAGGCGCCACCACCAAAGCCAAGTGACCCGGATTATCAACCTGGGGAGGGTGCTCCTCCCTACTCCACACAATAGGCTGTTCTGACGATCTCAAATAACGTAGAACCGCCAGCTCAACAGCGTTTACAACCCTCTTATGAAGTTTCTGGTCCCTCTTGCACAAACTAGTGGTAAATACGTGGTACCACCCACTGTTCAGCTGTTTCGGGTAACTCTGATACCCGGACTGCTACTGATGTTGCTGCTGATTACTTTGGCCGGATTGCTGATTATAACCACCTTGGTTACCTGGATAGCCCTGGCCGTGAAAACCGCCTCCGCCTGAGCCGGCGCCCGGGCCATGAAAACCGTTGCCGCCTGAACCGCTGCCAGGTCCGTGGTTACCATCGAACATGTTGGAATTTTTAAACGCCTTCATGATCATACAGTCCTTCCACAGATGGGTAGCTGGCTTCTCTCGGGTGCCGTGTCTCAGACAGGGTTCATTCAGTAGTTTCTCAAGAGTGGGACCTGACCCTCCTGACCGAGGAGGTGGCCTCCCCTTGCGCCGCTGGTTGTTGCCCTGTGTACTAGCGTTAGCCACAAACTCGTGAGCCTTACGTTTATTACCTCCTTGATTCACTGGGTTATGCTGGTGACCCTTGCCATTGTCGTTCTTTTTTCCCTTCCCTGCCTTCTCTTAATCAGACGCGGGATCCTTGGTACTATCTGAATCAGCATATTTGACCAGAGCCGCCCTCAGCTGGCCCATGTCATGACAATCAGGCTTGAGCCGCCCAGCTTCTGCTTTAGAGGTTCAAAACATCAATTTTTCTCCAACATTAAGACCGCAGAGCCGGCATCCATCTTATCAGATGAATGTATTATCTTCTTGACCCGGCGCACCCAATGGGCCGTGGACTCACCTTCCTCTTGCTTACAGTTAGTTAAGTCCACAATTTACATAGGTTGCTTACATGTGTCCTTGAAGTTCTGAATGAATCGGGCTTTTAACTCCGCCCATTAGCCGATGGAGTTGGGTGGCAACACTTTCAACGAAGTGTGAGCTATTCCGTCCAACATCATAGTGAAATATTTAGACATTGCTGCATCGCTGACCTCCAATAGCTCCATCGCCATCTCATAACTTTCAATCCATGCCCCAGGCTGCAAGTCGGCCGTGTAATTAGGCACTTTACAAGGCCCCTTCAAATCTTTTGGCAAGCGCTCATTACGTAGAGCCGGCAGTAGGCAAGGGACACCTCCTGTCCTTGTGGCCACTCCTGCCTCAACAGAGGTTGCTGGATAAACCGGAAAAGCCTGATGAGCCGCCTGCTCAGCTGCCAGTTGAACCGCCCGCTCAGCCTCCTGACGGATCCTCTCCTGATCCACCAAGTTAAAGGCTCCATCCTACGTCGGGTCATGCATGCGCGGTTGGTTACGACATTGGGCATTGCTTGACATAGCCGCTGAGTCCATATGCCTGCTATAGCTCGGGCTCCGACTTGGGCGGGGGGTTGAATGCATTCTGTCTCGACTATAACAGTACGCATCCTGCTGTGCCAGGGCTGTCTGAAGAAGCTCTCTGACCCTTCGTGTTTCGATCGCCGTTGGAGAGACGCCTTCCATTGGGAGAGCCGCCAAACGAGCCGATGCAGCAATTAAATTCTCCAAAGGGTTAGAGAAGTGACCCGGTGGTACTGGCATGTAATGAGGCGGAGTAGTATTCACATGGGGTGGTTCCATGGCCCTTGGCCGAACCGGTGCCTCCGTCCCAGGTGTTGTGATCCTGTTTGCCTCCGGCGGGTTGCTGCGACCGGCCCCGGGTGTGTGGAAAAGGTTCCTAGGATTGTAAGTCAGAGGCAGACGTGACTGAGTTTTCTGGTGTCTTCTCCTCATGACCTTGTTTGACGCGTTCAGATCCACCGAGATCCGGAAAGTCTCCACTTGAAGCTGCCGAGCATGAGCATCCAAAACCGCCCGCTCCGCAGCCATCCTGACATCTTTTGGTGCTAAATTTTCCTTGGCTTGTGCCACCTCTTCACGTAGTCGTGCCACCTCCGCGTCATGCTGAGCCTTATCCGCCGACTCAACCACATCAGTCAACAGAGCCGTCATCCTATCCATGAGGTCCATTGGTACCTAAGCCAGGGGGCGCGTGGGGTCTCCTGACCCGGCTGCCGCCGACCCGGTGGTTATTGCTGCCGCAGCCGTAGAATTCTGCCCGGGTTGAGTGCCAGCCATGAAGACTCTGGCTCGATTTGGGCGGCTCAGAGGGGTCCGGAGTACTGCTGCCATCGGAACAGCCCCCAAGCACGCCATCTTGTAGCTGATACAAAGAATCTGTCTCGCCCGTGGACGATGCACCATCAGAGCAGACGGCCGTCTCACCATCGTCTATCGATCCTTCACAAAATTCCTCTCCATGGATGCAAGTCACGAAGGCCTGCTGCACGGCGGGTTGAGCCCGGGCGGGTCTCGCGCGCTGAGCCGTCTCGATGAGGTTGGTGCAGATGTCCGGCTCAAGGCCTGACTCACTGATCCGGCCAATGAAGACATGGATTCAGCCGAAGGGGACCCGGTACCCATACTCAATCGAGCCGGCGTCGGGGCCCCATCCTTTGTCGTCGATGTAGAGCTTGCCGCGATGACTCTTAGTCATTCGGCTCACATCGTATCCCTTGATCCCTTCGAAGTTGCCCTTCAAGAACTCAAATCCACCATGCGCTGGCCCCACGATGGGCGCCAACTGTCATGGAATTGTCACAACAGATGTCCTAGCAAAAGGACTTAGTCGTAGGGCCATCGCAACTAGGAAGCTTAAAGGGGTTAATCGGGACAAAGGACACGAGAGGTTTATACTGGTTCGGCCCTTTACGGTGAAGGTAAGGCCTAGTCCAGTTGATGTTGTATTGCTAGGTTTCGATGACCAAGGAGCGAATCCGCTAGCTTGGCTATTGATCTCTTGTCTCGTCCCCTAAGGCACCGCTGGGTCGTCCCCTTATATACATAGGTTGACGCCTGGCGGCCTACAGAGTCCCGGCCGGCTCATAAAACGTGTCCGGCTCGGTGACTTCTTTTATATGCCTTTCTTTACAAGTCTTTCTTTACATATGGAGGTTTACAATATTGGGCCTTCTACAATTCTTAATAAACTATGACCTTGAATATTACTGGGCTTCTCTTAACAATCCGCCTTTAGGGTTGACCCGGCCCCTCCTGGGTGGGTCATACCTGAAAGTTATATTCCCAATAGGGGTGGCAGCGGTGACGTGGCGCTCCGCCATTGGTCGGGCGACGTTGCCGACTGGACATGTCCAGTGAGGGTGGACATGTCCGGCGGTGCGAGGAAGGGGAAGGTAGGGTTTCATCCGTGGATTTTCGGGGAGGGGCACATATTTATAGGTAGAAGGAGTCAGGTGTGTCCAAATGAGGTGCGGTTTTCGCCCATAGGATCGTGATCTGACGACGGAGGACATGGAGATGGTTTAGATGGGTTATTGGGCTGTTTGAAGGGGGTGTTGGGCTGCAACCCAAAGAGGCTTTTGCGGTTACCCGGTTAACCGTTGGGGCATCAAACGACCTCCGAATGGAACGAAATTTGAAAGGCGGTCTACCGATGATTTACCAAGTCCACTTGACAAATCTCGGCCACTCCGAGAAAGTTTTTCTCCCGCACACGAAAAGAGACAAGAGGGGTGCGCCGGGTGCATGTGGGAGTGTTGGATTGCGAAATGGACAACGGGGAAAAAGCTCGGATGCATGAGACGAACATCAATGCAAATGCGATGCACATGATGACATGATATGAAATGCATGACATGAACAAAATGCAAAACGAAAGACAAAACCCAACCACGAAGGGAATCTCGTAACTTAGAGCTGAAAATGGCAAGAGTCGGAGTTACAAATATGGAAAGTTGTATCCAGGGCGTTACAACACTCCACCACTACAAGAGGATCTCGTCCCGAGATCTAGGATGGCACCGGAGGGAAAACAAAAGATGAATAGGTAAGACAAAGTTGCTTCTTTGACAAACGAGTGAAACCAAAGAACCTTGAGAGGGTGAACCATTTTGAGAAAAGAATACAACGAAGAAGATCAAAGTTGGAACCACTCAATTAGAAAAAAGGAACAAGGGAGAACAAATTCGGACAGCACTCCGGTTGAAAAGAGATGCAAGACTTGATAAGATGAAAAGAACTTGAGCAGGGGGCACAACACTCTATTTAAATGCATAAGCATGAAAAGAACACGATCCTCACAACTCGAGATGATGAGAGAAGAGAGCAACAACACAATGCCTCCGTAGGAAATGAAAGAATGGAATGGAATGAACGGAGTGAAACAAAATATTGTGAGAGTATGCTTACACCAAATGCTAGAACGGAGTTGTTGGATTATCAACAACAAAAGGATAAGCTTGATGTGGGCTTATGGAAGACATCTGAAAATTATGAGGTGACAACCTGCCACTCACGGGAAAAAGATTTGATTGATCTAGAAAAGATAAAAAACTTCTTCCACCGAGGTGATAAGAAAACTTGGATCATAGGTAATCATCAGAAAGAGCAACATTCCCAATGGAAGGCTTTAAGTGAAATCTATACCAAGATAACTCCAAGGAAGAAAATGATGGGTTTAAATATCTCATACCTGAACTTGTGAATCATGAAACACAAACAAATTGTCAAGAATGACATAACACTACCTCAAAAGATAAGGTAGAAAGAATTGCACTTTGGAATGCAAGATGAAGAATGCTGGAACTCCTCATAACAAGACATGTGTTGAACACCATGTTTATTTGAGAGTATAGCTTGGCAGATCTTAACTTCGAGAGAAATCTTCAGGACAATTGAAGAATGAAAGGAATCCTTGACGAACCACCATGTAGCCTCCATGAAGAACTCTGGTAATAAAAGGAGGATATAAGGAAGAGAAGTTGAAAACACAAGGTGAAGCCTTGCAATGATTCAGATGGAGCTTCGCGACGATTTAATTGAGAGATCTTGTTGCTCGGGGAAAAGTATGAAGCACTTGAACCGAAAATTTATTCATTATGAACAAACTCCGAAGGAAGGAATCAATCACTTGGTTGAAATAAGAATACGAATTACATTATGCATATCCTTCACCAATTGAAATTGATGACAAGCAACGGATTTGGCATAGTACTTTTTCTCGTAGAAAGGGTTAAGATAGATATAGAGCCAACTTGGGAAGGTCTTCAACAAACCACATGTAGGATTTGGAACAACAAATGAATTGATATAATAACGAAGGAAGAGAAATCTTGAACGAAGCACCGTAAGGATTGAAAATGAACGAAGATACTTGAGTGAATCAAGATGCAAGAGAACGAAGAGATCGCGAACTGATTAGAGAATACTTGAATGATGCACCGGTAAGATTTGGAGAACAATAGTTGAAAGCTGAGAATGAATAATTATGAGATGATGGGCTCCAGAGAATAAAGCTGAAAAGACACTTGAATTGCTTTGTATGGGTGAAAAGAATTCTCAAAATCGACAACAATTATGAGAGGATTGTATAAAGCTAGAACCACGAATCTTTGAGAGAACGGATAATATTTGATGGAGAAACTCTTCTTCGGTCTTCAAAATCCAAGAATGACGATGAGAAACAACACCATGAATTGTTGAGACACTCATGAATAAAAATTTGAAAGGTTGAGCCAATGATGAAAAAAATTGAAAGATCTTGGAGAAAGATATATGACTGATGATAATTCATTCTTACGTCAACTTTTAAAGAATTGAGGATAGCTCTGGGAAAATTAGAAGAGTCAGGTAAGATCCTGGGAAAAGACCTGTGGGTTAGGGCCCACTCAAAAGATACACTATTGAACGCTTTTAAATGGAAGATTGCACCGGTTGAATTAAATGGCTCAAAAGAGATAACAACCTCGAGATATCATGAACCGATTGATAATGGAGACACAAATCTTCTGAGATATCTTCAGCACTCTGGAACAATTGAATAGCGAGAAATGGATGATTAAGAGGTGCACCGGCATGAGAAAACATTTAAAATGAGGAAAATATATGATCGACAAAGCTTGAATTGAATCCATCATAGAAGAAAAGAGAACGAAGAATAATAAACTTGAAGCTCCGTTAGTATCTTCTTGAGAATCATCGGATAAGAACACTGAAAGAAAGGACTGAAGAGACTTCACATCCATAAAATGGATACTTGATTAAGAAATCTGAGTCCTTGAAGAAAAAGGGTGGGAGAGCGGGAAAACAAAGGCAACTTGGGACAGATGAAACAAACACCGTTGAGAAGAACTGATAATTGATCTTATGGATGGGGAGAATGATGGGATCATCTCGAAGAGAAACGCACCAGTTGAAAATAGAATTGGGATGCCAATCTCGATAAATAAGAAGGATTAATGTTCACATAGGAATATGAGAACACCACTTAGAAAAGGTATGGAATCAACACTTGACATTGAAGCAACTCGAATACCACAACTCAAAACAAAACAAAGGATTTGGCTTGCAGAATAAACCAGAAACAAACATATGATAGATCCTACTACCTCTTGATCACTACGTTGGTTTTCCCTTGAAGAGGAAAGGGTGATGCAGTAAAGCAGCGTAAGTATTTCCCTCAGTTTTTGAGAACCAAGGTATCAATCCAGCAGGAGACCATGCGTGAGTCATCTCGTACCTACACAAACAAATAAGAATCTCGCAACCAACACGATAAAGGGGTTGTCAATCCCTTCACAGCCACTTGCAAGAGTGAGATCTGATAGAGATGATGATAATAATAAGATAAGTATTTTTGGTATTTTTATGATATAGATTGAAAGTAAAGATTGCAAAATAAACAGTAATGGAAATAATGGTAGATTAATATGATGGAAGATAGACCCGGGGGCCATAGATTTCACTAGTGGCTTCTCTCAAGATAGAATAAGTATTACGGTGGGTGAACAAATAACTATCGAGCAATTCATAGAAAAGCGAATAATTATGAGAATATCTAGGCATGATCATGTATATAGGCATCACATCCGAGACAAGTAGACCGAAACGATTCTGCATCTACTACTATTACTCCACAAATGGACCGCTATCCAGCATGCATATAGAGTATTAAGTTCATAAGAACAGAGTAATGCCTTAAGCAAGATGAAATGATGTAGAGGGATAAACTCATGCAATATGATATAAACCCCATCTTTTTATCCTCGATGGCAACAATACAATACGTGTTGTTTCCCTTTCTGTCACTGGGATCGAGCACCGCAAGATCGAACCCAAAGCTAAGCACTTCTCCCATTGCAAGAAAGATCTATCTAGTAGGCCAAACCAAACTGATAATTCGAAGAGACTTGCAAAGATAAACCAATCATGCATAAAAGAATTCAGAAAAGATTCAAATATTGTTCATAGATAGACTTGATCATAAAACCACAATTCATCGAATTTCGACAAACACACTACAAAAAGAGTTACATCGAATAGATCTCCAAGAGAATCGCAGAGAACTTTGTATTGAGATCCAAAGAGAGAGAGAGAGAAGAAGCCATCTAGCTACTAGATATGGACCCGTAGGTCTGAGGTAAACTACTCACACATCACCGGAGAGGCCATGGAGTTGATGTAGAGGCCCTCCATGATCAATGCCCCCTCTGGCGGAGCTCTGAAAAAGGGCTCAAGATGGGATCTCTTGGGTACAGAAGGTTGCAGTGGTGGAAATAGGGTTTTGTGGTGCTCCTGGATGTTTGCGGGGTATGAGAACATATATAGGAGGAAGAAGTAGGGCGGTGGAGCAACGAGGGGCCCACGAGGGGGGGGGGCGTCCAGGGGGTAGGCGCACCCCCTGCCTTGTGGCCGCCTCGTCGATTGCTTGACGTCCACTCCAAGTCCTCTGGATCACGTTTGTTCCAAAAATCACGTTCCCGAAGGTTTCATTCCGTTTGGACTCTATTTGATATTCCTTTTCTACGAAACACCGAAATAGGAAAAACAACAATTTGGGTTGGGCCTCCGGTTAATAGGTTAGTCCCAAAAATAATATAAAAGTGTAAAATAAAGCCCATTAACATCCAAAACAGATAATATAATAGCATGGAACAATCAAAAATTATAGATACGTTGGAGACGTATTAGATCCCATATCGTATCATGTGTCTGTTGGAAAGGATATCCTACGTGATACTTGAATTCCCACTTATAAACTCCCGAAACTTTCTGGTTATGCAATCAGGTGTTGGGGATACAGGGGAAGCATAATATCTCACCAAAACTAACAATTCCTACATCCAGCTGTATCCATCCTTCAACACATAACCAAGAAACCTTCGGAAATCATGTACCTCAACCTTCGAAAAGCATCCGTTATACGAGTTATGGCAATACTCCCGAACTCCCGCCCCAGTACTGGGTGGCGTCGAGGTTTCCTCACCAACAACTGCATATAAGAGATTTTCGATGTCGGCGAACTCAGGTATTCTAGAACTCCAACGATAAAATTGTGACAACAACACCTCGGAGCTCAACTCCCCGGGACACTGCCACAACCCCTAAATGTCAGGAGGCACCAAGAACAATGTTCTCGTCACAAGACTATCGGAACGATTCCAAGATACCCGTGTGATCCTAAAAAAATTCGTGAAATTGGAGGAGAGAAAAGTCAAAACTTCTACGTCACGAGGCCTCACCAGAGTGACGAAGGGACTGAGGAGTAAAAAGAATCCTACTCTCTGATATATATATTCCTAAGACTCGAAACATTTTGTTCTAGAGTCAACAACGTCAGCGATTTGATCAAGCAGGGGGCTCCTAAGTCGGGGATGGCTCTGATTACCAACTTGTAACACCCACGATGCGGCTATATCTCCCACGTGTCTAGGCACGACTTAGAGGCATAACCGCATTGTGGTTTTGTCGCAAGAGGGGTAATCTTCACACAATCCCATGTACTGAATAAGAAATGGATAAAGAGTTGGCTTACAATCGCCACTTCACACAAAATAACAAGTTAAACATACATGATGTATAATACAATCAAGGTCCGACTACGAAACCAAAATAAAAGAAGACAACCCCAAATGCTAGATCTCTGATCATACCAACTGGTCTCCATTACTGATCAACCAAAAAGACACAAAGCAACGATCGAGATCTTCATCAAGCTCCCACTTGAGCTCGGTTGCGTCACCTGCACTTGTAAGTGCATCTAGTGCCACCCCTAGTTGGTTTTGGAGTATTGATGACAAACCTAGTTGAGGGACTAATGTGTTTGTGAGAATTGTAGGATAACACAGGTAGAAGTCCCTCATTGATTCAGTTTTCCTACCAGAGATGACCCCTAAAAATGTAAGAAGACATTGAAGTCAAAGGTGGTATGTGAAGACATTCACATTGAAGACTATGACAAGAGAAGACATCGCATGAAGACTATGGAGCGCGAAGACTTAGTTCTTTCGTCGTTCTTTTTCTTCTTTGTTGAGTCATAGTAACCACCGTACTGTTAAGTGGGGTCCAAGTGAACCAGTCAGAATGACTGAAGTGATGCTTAACCAAAATCCTATGTCTTCGAGTGAAGACTATGAGAGCAAATCTTGTCCAGAGTTGGATAAGTCAGCTTTGCTTGTAGCTCAAGTAAAGTTGCCGTGTGTGTTTGAAATCTGACTGTTGGAACATGTGTCAGTTCCTTAGTGACCAAGGGTCATTTCAGACAAATCAGGTCGGGTTGCCTAGTGGCTATAAATAGCCCACCCCCTACAACCATAAACGGTTGGCTGCTCAGAGTTAGTGCACGGCTTTTGTCGTTTGAGAGCAACCCACCTCGAGCCTTTGAGAGAGAATTCCTTGCGAGGATAAAGCCCTAACCAACCAGAGCGAAAGAGTGTTAGGCATCACTTAAGTCTTCATGTCTGTGTGATCTAAAGAATTATTACACTTGAGGACTGTGAATCCTCCAGCCGGTTAGGCGTCGCGTTCTGAGCATCCAAGAGTCATTGTGGATCACCGGTGAACGAAGTCTGTGAAGGTTTGGAAGTCTACCTTGAAGACTTACCGGAGTGATTGGGCGAGGTCTGTGTGACCTTAGCTCAAGGGGAATACGGTGAGGACTCAGTGTCCTGAGCTGCGTGTTCAGGACTGGGTGTCCGAGACTGTGTGTCCTCAGGTTTAAATACCTAGCCGCCCTAACCAGACGTACAACTGTCACAACAGTTGGAACTGGTCTACCAAATCTTTGTCTTCACCAAGCTCACTGGTTCTATCCTTCCCATCTCTTTATTTACAGTTGGTCCTTGTGAAGTTATTGTATGATTGCTTTATCTTTTGTCTTCACTTAGTGACTGCTTGTTCTGATTGGCTTCACAATATCTTCCTACCTAATCTTTACTGCCTAGCTGCTATTAGTCATTGTGCTTTCACTCCATTGAATACTTGACTATGGTTTGCCTAGTGTAGTCTACCTTCCGCTGCATGGTAATAGGTTTATTTCTATCGTTTGTCTTCGAAACTTCCATGTTTTGAAGGCTTTCATAAAAATCGCCTATTCACCCCCCTCTAGTCGATCACTAGCACTTTCAATTGGTACCAGAGCAAGGCACTCCCTTGTTCTGTGTGATTCGGTTTAACCACCTAGAGTTTAAGCTATGTCGACTGCAGGGATAATCAAAGTCTCCACTGCGTGCCCAGTCTTTGATGGAACTGAATATCCCTACTGGAAGAATAAGATGCGCATGCATCTTGAAGCCATTGATGTCGACCTATGGTATGTCATCAAGAATGGCGTTACCAAGGCTGGTGAAGGTGTCACCGCTGCTGATGTCAAGAAGTTCGTTCAACTGGACTCCACTACCACGAACATCATCTGTGGTCATCTTACCAAAGGACAGTATGGCCGTGTGAGTGCTTTGGAAACATCTAAGCTAGTCTCGGACTGGCTCTCCAAGGTCAACGAAGGCGTCTCAACCCAAAGAGATCAGAGAATCAGTGTCCTTCGCAACCTCTTCAACCGCTTCAAGAGAAATGGCAATGAGAATGTTCAGCTCACCTTTGGTCGACTCACTGACATCACAAATGAGCTTCAAGCCCTCGGTGCCACTGAGATCACCAAGCATGAAGTTGTCAAGACACTCCTGAGATCATTTGACAGCTCGTTTGACACCCTAGCCCTGATGATTCAAGAACGTCCTGACTTCAAAACACTCGATCCGTCTGACATACTTGAGAGGCTCAACACACACGAGTTTTAGCTTTCTGAGAAAAGAGACATCTACGGTCCCAACTATGGGCGAACTCATGCCTTGAAGGCAAAAGCTCTCTCCTCATCTGAAGAATAGTCTAACAGCAGTTCTGATGATCCTGAAGACATTGGAAAGGAGCTTGCTATGCTTGTGAAGAAGTTCCAAAAATTCACCAAGAAGAAAGGCTTCAGAAAGTCCTCACGATCAAGCTCAAGGAATGATGAAGCTTCTGCTCATGACTACAAGAAGAGAACATGCCACAATTGCAAGAAACCTGGCCACTACATCTCTGAGTGTCCGCAGTGGGACAATGAGAACAAGAAGAAAAAGAAGAGCAAGGAGTATGATTCTGACGACAAGAAGAAGAAGAAATACTCAAAGTCTTCTTCCAAGTCCTCCTCAAAGTCTTCATCACACAAGAAGAGCTCATCTGGCAAGGCACGTGCGTTTGTTGGCAAGGAAATGGATTCAGAGGAGGAGTCCGCTTCTGAGGAGGCGGAGGTAGAGTCTGAGGAGGAGTCCGATTCTGGCGTTGCGAGTCTGGCTACAGCATACGTTGCCAAGTCCATCTTCAACATTGAAGACAATGACTCCATCACCGACAACGATGCAAATGACAAGGACTACTCCGCTCCTACCTACTGCTTCATGGCACGCGGTGCCAAGGTAAACGCACGCACTACTCACAATCAAACTTCCAGTAAAGATGACTCTGATTGTGGTTCCAAACCCAGCTGCAAAACACTTGCTAAAATTGCAACTGAACAACAGAAAGCTATGGAACACATTCAAAAACTGTTAGACAAAAGCGATGACCTGTTAGACGCTGAAATGACTCGATCTCGGTCCTTAATTGAAGACATAAAAAATCTTCACGTTAAGTATGAGGAACTTGAAAGTTGTCATGAAACGCTCTCAACAACTCATGAAAAGCTTTCCTATGATTATCTTCAAAGGAAGCAAGATCTTGAGAAATTGAGAGCGGCTCATGAAGATCTTCAAAAGGAAAACGAGTCACTTCGCGCCAAACAGATTAGTTCAGCTCAGGAAGGATTTGAACCACCATGCATTAAATGTATTGAGCATGACAACGCTACTTCTCTTGCTGGTTGTTCTACTGCTGCTACTATTGCAATATCTTCAACTGCTGATGTGCCAACTAACCCCTCTGCTAAGGATGCCACTGCTATTGCTGATGAGAATGCTAGGTTGAAGACATTGCTTGAAACAGGGATGTTCAAAAGCCTCAAAGGGCATCAGACACTATGTGATGTCCTCAAAAGGCAAATCCTGAACCGAAACCCTAGGAAAGAGGGTGTTGGGTTCGAAAGGAAAATGGATGCTGATGGCTCTTACTGGAAACCTGAGCAGTACCCCAAAACCACATGGGTTGCTGCAAAGGGACCTTCAGTGGATCCATCCACCCTATCTGGCTTCACTTGTGCTAATCCCATTGTTATTGATGAATCCTTTGATGCAAACTATAAACTGTTTAAGAATCAGAAGGGTGAAGTGTTTGCCAGGTATATTGGTACAAACTACAGGAATGGATCGCCTATGAAGAAGGTCTGGGTGCCGAAAAGGTGTTTGGAGAATCTTCCTGTGAATGTCATCATGACACCACAGGTGAAGAAGACAAACCCCAGACCACAGGCTTCATATGGTCCAAAGGCTTCATATAGACAAAGGACTCACCTGAGTCACACTAACGCAAATGTTTTGCAGGGAAGCCATACTCAGGCCTGTGAATATGAGCGCCTTTCATCAAAGCACCATGTTCATAAGACCAAGAACTATTTCTGCTTATTCTTATGAGTTCTATTGTCCACCTGCAAGACTTTTTGCTAGGGCTCCAAAGCCAAAGTTCTCAGATGCTGCACTTAGACTCATTGCTTCAAAGCCACCCTTGAAGATGTGGGTGGCTAAGAAAGCTGAACTCTCTTTTGCAGGGAAAGGTCTCCAGCCAAAAACCAAAATTGTCTGAAGCTATTGCTGGGGACCTTAAACATCTTGTAGGGCGCAAGATCAAATGCCCAAATGGTCTTATTATGTACTTTGTTCCTCAGTCGCTTGCTACTTGCCCTATAAGTCCTAATCTCGATCTAAGCTTTCATAATCCACTAGCTTGTCAAATTTTTTGCTTCACAATTCCCTTTGTGAAGCCTATCCCCCTAACTGCACTATAGGGTACGACACCAGCTGCTTCAGAATGGATTATTGATAGTGGGTGTACCAATCACATGACTGGCAAGCGAAGCCTTCTTATGGACTCAACCTTACGTCCATCTGACAAAAGTCACATCACATTTGCTGACACTTGTAAAATTAAGGTATTGGGTCTAGGTAGAGTTGCAATCTCAAAGGATCAACACATGGATAAAGTCATGCTTGTTGAATCCCTTGGTTTCAACTTAATGTCTGTCTCAATGCTTTGTGATTTAAACATGATTGTGATGTTTGGAAAATATCGTTGCCTTGTTCTAATGGAATCAGACAAGTCTTTAGTGTTTGAAGGGTATCGGAAAGATGATTTGTACGTGGTAGATTTCTCAGCAGGACCACAACTTGCCGTATGTCTTCTAGCAAAAGCTTCAGAATGCTGGCTCTGGCATCGGAGGCTAGGGCATGCTGGCATGAGGAACTTGCACACTCTTGCAAGAAAGAAGCATGCATAGGCATCGAGGGCGTCAAGTTCAAGAAGGATCACTTATGTGGTTCCTGTGAAGCAGGAAAGATGATGAGGGCCAAGCATCTCTCGAAGACAATCATGACAACGACTCAACCCTTCGAACTACTCCACATGGATCTTTTCAGTCCCACTCATTACTCAACTCTTACTACCACTGCTTGTCTCTATGGCTTTGTCATTGTTGATGATTATTCAAGATATACCTGGGTGCATATAATCCTCTACAAGACTAAAGTGCAGGATGTCTTCAGACGCTTCGCCAATCGAGCAATGAACAACTATGGCGTCAAGATAAAGCTCATCAGAAGTGACAATGGCACTGAATTCAAGAAAACTGACCTAGATACATATCTTGATACTTTGGGCATCACACATGAATTCTCAGCTCCGTACACGCCACAGCAGAATGGCGTCGTCGAACGCAAGAACAGAACACTTATTGAGATGGCTCGGACGATGCTTGATGAATACAAGACTCCAAGAAAATTATGGCATGAAGCCACTGATACTGCATGCCATAGCATCAACCGTGTTTATCTTCACAAGCTTCTAAACAAGACATCCTATGAGCTCCTTACTGGCAAGAAGCCAAATGTCAGTTACTTCAGAGTATTTGGTGGCAGGTGCTGGATCAAGGATCCACATCACACTTCAAAATTTGCACCAAAAGCACATGAAGGTTTTATGCTTGTATATGGAAAGGATTCGCACTCCTACAGAGTCTTCAACCTCTTTCAATATAAAGTGGTTGAAACTGTGGATGTGCAGTTCGATGAGACTAACGGCTTGCAAAGAGAGCACCTGCCAAATGTGCTGGATGAAGTTCCATCCAGTGAATCAATCAAACTTATGGGAACTGGAGAAATCATACCTTCTGAAGCTCAGCCCGAAGAGGAACTTATCATCTCCGCACCTGATCAACCTGAAGACAATGATCAACTTGAAGACAATGCTCAGCCTGAAGACAATCCTTCTAACGATGACAATGATCAGCAAGAGCAAAATCTTCGTCCTGTACATCCTCGTGTTGCAAATGAAGTACATATTGAGAGAATAATTGATAGCATCAATGCACCAGGTCCATTCACTCGTTCAAGGGCAACACAGCTAGCAAATTTCTGTGGGCACTTCGCATTTGTCTCAATATCTGAACCCAAGAAAGTTGATGAAGCCTTCATGGAACCTGAATGGATTCAAGCTATGCAAGAAGAGCTTCAACAGTTTGAGCTGAATAATGTATGGGAACTGGTTAAGCGTCCTGATCCTCGCAAGCACAATATAATAGGCACCAAATGGATATATCACAACAAGAAAGATGAGCATGGTCAAGTTGTCAGAAACAAAGCTCGTCTCGTTGCTCAAGGATATACTCAAGTTGAAGGGATTGACTTCGATGAGACATTTGCTCCTGTGGCTAGACTTGAAGCCATACGCATACTGCTGGCCTATGCAAATCATCATAACATTCTTCTGCATCAAATGGATGTGAAGAGCGCTTTTCTCAATGGCAAGATTGACGAAGAAGTGTATGTTGGACAACCGCCTGGCTTTGAAGATCCAAAACATCCTGATATGGTGTACAAGCTCAACAAGGCACTATATGGCCTCAAACAAGCCCCTAGGGCTTGGTATGACACACTCAAAGACTTCCTGAAGAGCAAAGGCTTCAAACCTGGTTCCCTCGACCTCACTCTCTTCGCGAAGACATATGATTGTGAACTGTTTGTGTGCCAAATATATGTGGATGACATTATCTTCGGCTGCACCAATCAGAAATACACTGACGAGTTTGGATATATGATGCAAGAGCAATATCAGATGTCCATGATGGGTGAGCTGAAGTTCTTCCTTGGTCTTCAAATACGTCAGCAACGCAACGACATCTTTATATCTCAAGAGAAATACCTCAAAGATTGCCTAAAGAAATTTGGAATGCAAGATTGCAAAGGCTACACGACGCCAATGCCAGCCAAACATCATCTGGGTCCCGACGACAATGGTAAAGAGTTCGATCAAAAGGTATACCGCTCCATGATTGGTTCCTTACTTTATTTATGTGCATCTAGGCCAGATATCATGCTTAGTGTTTGCATGTGTGCCCGGTTCCAAGCAGCACCAAAGGAATCGCATCACTTAGCTATGAAGCGAATTCTCAGATATTTGGCTCACACCCCAACACTAGGATTATGGTATCCAAAGGGCTTAGAGTTTGATCTAGTTGGATTCTCGGATGCTGATTATGCTGGTGACAAGGTGGATCGCAAGTCTACATCAGGCACATGTCATTTTCTAGGGCGATCGCTTGTATGTTGGTCTTCAAAGAAGCAGAACTGTGTATCTCTCTCCACTGCTGAATCTGAATACATTGCTGCTGGATCTTGCTGCACTCAGCTTCTATGGATGAAGCAAACACTCAAAGACTATGGAATTCACCTGAAGCAAGTACCACTCTACTGTGACAACGAAGGCGCCATCAAGATTGCCAACAACCCAGTTCAGCACTCGAAGACAAAGCACATTGAAATTCGTCATCACTTTCTCAGAGATCATGTTGTGAAGGAAGATATTGATATCATACACGTCAACACTGAAGAGCAATTGGCAGATATCTTCACCAAGCCCTTGGATGAGAAGAGGTTTTTCAAGTTACGGTGTGAGCTAAATATCTTGAAATCCTCAAATGTCATGTGATCAGGCACACATCCTAACACTTATGCATGTTGCTGACTTAGATGTGCAACACACGAAGTAAAGTATATCTTCAATCAATGAAGACTTACATTCTGAGTGTGAATACATTAACGTGGAATTTGACTTCGGAGCGCCATGATAATTGTGCGCCGTGTCTGGGTCTAATACTTCCTATGCGGTGGGTAACGCCACCACCAAATTCTTCTGTTTGAAGTGTTTTACCCATGGCGTTACATGTGCTATGTCTTCACATTTTGTTTGTCTTCATTTTCAACTTGTCTTCATGATTATCTTCACTATGTTGACTTGATTGTCTTCTGATATATACATACTAGTGTTCCGTCCTCTACAGCATTCACTTATAGCCATGTCTTCCTTGTTGAATCTTTTGAACTAAGTGAATGTGATCGGACCCTAATCTCTCTATGCTTTCTATCTCAAACTCTATCTGTCCAAATCATATGCATTCTATTGAAACTGTCGAATGTCTTCTCTGCGTCCTAGTCAGCAGAAGATACAGAGACAAACATTAAGTCCGTTTTCAATGCTAATTCCTTCACCTGAAACCCGGAGAAGTGGGAACGACCACCCGACAATCCAGGCGTGCGTGGGAATGTGGAACAACCTCCGATATGTTGCATGATGGCCACGTGTCCTTCAGATGTGAATCGCCAGGGGCACCTGTCTAATAACACCGTGCCGTCCCTATCCCTATAAATACATGCCTCACCACAGTCATTATCCTTTCTTCCACTCTCGCACAAACCCTAGCGCCACCGCTAGCCCTCGACGACGCCGGCGACGAAGCGCTTAGCTGCCGCGACCTCACCGACGTTGTCTTCACTCCGGCCGCGGACATCGCCTTCTCCGCCATCGCCGGAGGTGTCCTCCGTCGCCAAGTTAGGGCACGGACGATCGAACTGCTCGGCCTCCTCTCCCACTCCGTCTAGTAGTTCTTCGTGTGGTAAATAAAACCTCCTTTTTATGGCCCCTTTGATCCTATAGATTCATCACTTTCTACCACAAGCAGTTTCTGTTCACGCAAGTTGGATCTATTTCATACTGCATCTCATTATATGCCTAGTATGTTCACTTATGCTTCAGAAAGTAGTTAGACTCCTCACTTGTACTTATTCGTAGATTCGTACAAATTTGGAACCAACTCTCTATCTATGAGTGAATGTCTTCGCACTATGAGGTCAATGTCTTCTAAACTGATGAATCTTCAAAATCTTCTGAGAATGCATATGACCTCTTCCCCTTCCCTCGCACCTTAATGCTGTCACAGGTACATGTTCGTGGGAGAATCCCTTGGTTCTCATAGTCTGCATTCGTTTGCAGATTTCTTACAGCATCACATTAACTCTCCCGAAGCCAGTTCCTGTTTGACCAGAAAGCGGAAGCCTTTGAAGCCTTTAAACGTGTTGAACCCCTTCAGTTTAAGCTTCATGGCACCAGAGAAACCTACAAGAAAGGGTGGCAGACAGCTTCGTGGCAACACCTCAAGAGATTTGCCTCCTGAACTCTATGAGTTGTACAAGACAGATCCAGAGGAGGACTACAATCAGCGAAAAACTCGAATCCAATGGATTCAAAGATATTGGGTAGAACAGTGGTTCAAGTACAGGTTCGTGACCCAGGAGTATGCTGAGAAGAATGCCATCAAACGACCATGGGGAGACATTCTATACAGAAATCTTCAACCCAAGTCCAGAGCTAAAGCCATTGAACAAGGCTTCTATCCTTGCATGGTCCGTGGACCGCAGCCTGCGGATGCAGACCCATCTTCATTACTGTGGTGCCGCGATGATAATCTGTTCAAGTGCAACCTTTAGTTTGCCAGGAACTCGGCCAAAGAGAACAAGAATTCACGAGGCTTGGACTTCAATCCAGGTCCCTCTGCTCCTCGTGTTGATGGCACACGCGAAGCTGAACCTAATCTTGTTGGGCCCTTCTACAACCTGGAAGGTCTCATCACTCATATCATGGTTCAAGGGACAGCCGTGGATGAGCCTGCAGATGACACTGAATCTGATGAAGCGCCTGCACCGCCGAAGCCAAAGAAACTGAAGAAGCCTAAAGCTTCAAAGCCTGCTCCTCCACCAAAGGTCTTACAGGCGAAGCCTCGGGCCACTGCACCTCCTGAACACAGTGTGCAGTCTGAAGATTTGGCACGCATCTCCAAGCCCTCGAGAGTAAAGATGCTCTTGCAACCCACCAGCCAAGAACTGACTGCTGCTGCTATTCTGCGCAACGACGCCATTGATCTGTCCAACGATGAAGATCTTGCAGATGACGCTCTTGAGCAACTGATCAGGAGCAAAGAAGAAGTAGAAATCTTCAATGAGTTGCCTCTCTTTGATGTAGCAATCCTTCACAACTTCGTTGATGAGTGGTTTGAAACCCCCAATTTCAGCTTTGATGATCTGCAACTTCCAATTGGCCTCAGCGACGCTTTCACTGGTGCCATTGCTTCTGAGCTAGCTCTAGCTCAGCGCATCGTTGAACTGAAGCAAAAGATCGACTATGAGAAAGCTCAGTTCAAGCAGCACATGGCAAAGCTCAGCGTGCAAGATGTGAAGAACTTCAAGACTATGTTGCACGAGCTCAAGGAAGCCTTTCTCAAGAGACGCGAAGAAGCTAAAGGTTCTCGTGAGCGCATGAAGAGTCTGGCTGACAAGTGCGTGCAAGCCTACAATGAAGCTGAAAAGCACAAGGCTCTTGGGCGTCCTGGCATCGATCCCAGGATGGCTGCAAAGAAGAAGAAGAAGCCAGCTGTGGCCAACCTGAAGCAACAAGGCAGGAAGCACATCCCATTGTCTTCCCAGCCAGTATGACAGGCTCGAAGCCTAAGGTCCCCACAGTGGCTTCAGAATTAAAGAAGACAAGGGCTGCCAAGGCTGAAGCCAGAAAGAGGAAACATCTTGAAGCTTCTGATGTCGCTCCCTCCAAGAAGAAGCGCAAAACCAAGAAAGATCGGGCTACTCCCACAGAGCCCCTTATTGTTGAGCCCATCTCGGTTGCTCATCCTGCCTCTTCGCATCAAGAACGACAGATGGTAATTCATGAGCCTGCTTCCACAGAGGTCCTGAAGGTGAAGACATTCCAGCAGTTGACCCCACCGCTGCTGAAGACATTGGTCACCATGACAATGTTGATGATGATGAAGTCCTTCCTCAGATCGAGCACCAATTGGTATCATCGCCTGTGCTTACGCACAACGAACTCATCAGCATTGGTCATCCTCTGACGCCAACTTCTCAGGATGCATCGTGGGCTGATCACCCACAGAGACAAGACACTCCAAGCTCTCCCCAACCGCAAGCTACCCCAATAGTGCAAGATAATGATGACTTTGTGGCCCAGCACACTCCATCTCCACAAGCACCGCCCGCATTATGCAGGCTTCACAAAGGACCAAGGCCCCAAGTCACTCCCATAATGCACGTGTCTGAACCCGAAGCCAAAATGGCTGAAGACATTCCGGCTGCATCAGCCGACGAAGAAGAAGATGAAGAAGCCCCAAGAGACACAAGAGTTGCTACACCCCCGTCTCACCAAGATGTTGTTCTCGAGGAGAACGTGACCGACCCTCCAGCTTCTGAAGTGGAGGTTAACAACCCTGAAGTAACCACCAATATCACTGCTGATGCCAATGACGTTGTCATGGTTGACGCCAATATGGCGCCGGAAGCCAATGAGGCACTAGAAGTCAATGCCGCAACACCTGAAGTCAATGCTGCAACACCTGAGGTCCAAGTACCTGAAGCACATGTGGCCCCTGAAGCCCATGAAGACAATGCCAATGCCTCTGTTCCCCCTCCAAGACCTCACACAATGGAGCTGGCATTTGATCGTGGTCAGCCAGTTATGGTTCGATGGCCCATTCTGACTCCTCCGCCTGCTGCTGTTCCACAATTTGAGTACCACGTCGAGCACAGGCCTCAAGTCCAAAAGCCCAAGCCAAGACTTCCATGTTTCCTAGGCATTGCCACTTCACCTGGGGTCTTTAATGCAAATGGCTTCGTGGCACATAATACCTTCTTCAACAGCTCCAAGAACCCTTATACCAGACCGCGCATTTCCTCAGATCGGTTCTGGAGCTATCAGCAGTGCAGCTACTATTCCTGTGTCATATACAATCAAGGGCGCATATTTCCACATATGCACCTCGAATCTGAAGCTATAGCTGGTCTGCCCTGCCTCGAAGAAGCATTGGACTGTTTCAGAGATGCTGGTCTGTTGTAGTTCATCACTGACAAGGAGCACTAGAATGAAGAATTGCTGCTTCAATTCTATGCCACTCTTCATATTCGAGGCTACAACAGGGATTCGAAGACTTGGGTCCTTGAGTGGATGACAGGCAATGTCCATCATGAAGCTAAAGCTCTTGATATCATTGAGCTCACAGGCCTGCACACTCCTGGTGAATACTATGAACCAGCTTGTCAACAACATCAAAATGCCTTGGAAAGGATCTTTCAGAAGCCAGAACCCAACATGAGTCAAATGTTGAGCATGATGAAGCCTCTGCCTCACAACGCTGAATACCCATCTAAGTTCTTTGTTGAAGACCTAGAGTACTTGCCTCGCACCATTTACCACATCATCAGGAAGACTCTATGGCCTGTCAAAGGACACTCATATGAAGTGAATCTTGAAGGAGCAATGAAGACTTTGGTTTTCTATATCTTCAATGGCATCAGCTTCAATGCTCAAGATTTCTTCATCAGGCAGTTGGCTGTGTCTGGCTCCGACATCTTTGGGTTGAAATTCTATGCTCCATGGGTCATGCGTCTGATCAAGCGTCACTCAGCCTTCAACTATCAGCCGTCTGCGTGCAATCATCTTATATTCTTGCCCGAGGTTGATCTATCAGTTGAAGCCATTTACCTAGAGCCTGCTAAGGATCCCATTTATCTTCACAATGTTGATCACCAAAGCTTCACCCAGCCCATTGAAGGAATTCCAGCAGTGTCTCATGTTTATCCCCTTGCTGGAAACACACATGCCCCTCGTGCTCAAACTGATGCCACTGGTCGCACCATTGCGCAAAGGCCTCAAAGACGATCTCGTGTCCTCAATGACCGAGAGCTTCTCGTCGCGCTGCATCAGAAACATGACAAACATGACGACTGGCTTAAGCGTCAGATGCAAAGCCTCTTGGTGGATGTCAACTGCATTCGCAATCTTGCCACCAAGAATTCCTTTGTCACTCATGAAACCTGTCGGAGGTCGTGGAAGAGTTTGACCCTACTGAGTGCTGAAGCTGATCTGCACGACGATGGCTTCACCGAACGCTTCAAGTTTGACTCAACTCCACCTAGAAATGCTCACTTGCGTCGGACTCCCTCACTTGAAGACTCTAAATACTCGTCCTCAGCTGCGACCATAAATGCCAGAGTCATCAATGACCAAGATGATGCAACTTCACCTCCTCCAACTTCAGCGTGTGACAACACTGCACCAAGTTCCTTTGCACCACCGGATCTCACCGACGACCCTGCTGCCTCGCCTGCACCTCATGGGATGAGTAGGCGCTCTATGTCTTCAAACCTTTTTGGTCCTCACTAACAAAAGGGGGAGAAGCATATGAGTTGATAGTCTTCAAGCGGGTCCATATGGGTGGTTGCTTTACTTTTTGCTACTTTTGCCAAGTGCTTACAACTCTCATTTTCGATACATTTGGTTCTTTGAGTTGTAACACTCAAACTCGATGCTTGTCTGCTACTTATTTGCTATTCTGTGACGCGATGATAAATTCCGCATGTGCGACAATAAATTCTGCACTTAGATCATTTTGCAGACGTCCATTTTTCATTATGCATGTCATTATCTTCACATACTTTTCTTGCATGATGAATTGTCATCATAAGTTGAAGAGGATCTCCACAAGTACAACCTGCCATGTGCATTTGCATACCAAAAGCAAATTACTTATATGCACATCTTCAAGGGGAGCCTTTGCCACTTATGATGACAATCCCCTATCCTTTACAATTTCACATATTTTATTCCCCGTTGAAAACTTCAACTAGTTTGTCATCAATCACCAAAAAGGGGGAGATTGTAAGTGCATCTAGTGCCACCCCTAGTTGGTTTTGGAGTATTGACGACAAACCTAGTTGAGGGACTAATGTGTTTGTGAGAATTGCAGGATAACACAGGTAGAAGTCCCTCATTGATTCGGTTTTCCTACGAGAGATGACCCTAAAAATGTAAGAAGACATTGAGGTCAAAGGTGGTATGTGAAGACATTCACATTGAAGACTATGACAAGAGAAGACATCGCATAAAGACTATGGAGCACGAAGACTTAGTTCTTTCGTCGTTCTTTTTCTTCTTTGTTGAGTCATAGGAACCACCGTACTGTTAAGTGGGGTCCAAGTGAACCAGTCAGAATGACTGAAGTGATGCTTAACCAAAATCCTATGTCTTCGAGTGAAGACTATGAGAGAAAATCTTGTCCATAGTTGGACAAGTCAGCTTTGCTTGTAGCTCAAGTAAAGTTGCCGTGTGTGTTTGAAATCTGACTGTTGGAACAGTGTCAGTTCCTCAGTGACCAAGGGTCATTTCGGACAAATCAGGTCGGGTTGCCTAGTGGCTATAAATAGCACACCCCCTACAACCATAAACGGTTGGATGCTCAGAGTTAGTGCACGGCTTTTGTCGTTTGAGAGCAACCCACCTCGAATCCTTTGAGAGAGAATTCCTTGCGAGAATAAAGCCCTAACCACCCAGAGCCAAAGAGTGTTAGGCATCACTTAAGTCTTCCTGTCTGTGTGATCTGAAGACTTACTTGTCAGGACCCCGATTCCAAGTCACATCGATCCAGCCGGTAACACCTCATATCACATTGCGGCCTCACGCACGGTATCCCCACGGGTGTCGCCTTACCATGGCCGAGACCATTTGCGCCTTTTGGCTCACGTATATGATAGTGTCGCTAGCATCCATATGATAGAGAACCCGGGCCGACATGGCTTGTCATGAACCCAAAGCGGCACAGACCTATGGAGACAGGCATAAATGAATCATATCGAGCATGCCGGTCATCAGCGAGTGAATTCGGGCTGTAGCACTGGGCTAACAGGACACCAGGGAACCCGGGCTGTAGCAGGCTAGGCAGGACTCCGGATGTCACCGTGTGACATTTCCCCGAAGGGACAGACATAGGAACGAAGTGAAACACATGCCGGCCAGTCAAGTGTCCTGAGCAGTAGTGCTGGTCTAGCAGGACTCCGGTGAACCGGGCTGTAGCGGACTACTATGGCTCATGGAAGCACTAGACTACATTTCCCCATAAGAGAGGCTGCCAAGGATAAACAACTAGATTGTCGGATCCCACACATACCAAGCATTCCAATCATACACACAATATGCTCGATATGTGTAAATACAACATGGCATCACAACATAACTCTATGACTCAAGTATTTATTCATTAGGCTCCGAGGAGCGAGATATTACAAACATGGGTCTCATGACCCAACAATCATAGCATACAAATCAAAACACATGCGGAAGCTTAACACGTCTGAGTAAAGACATCTACAAATGAAAAAGGCTAAGAAGCCTGACTATCTACCATATCCTACCGAGGGCACACGATCATAGCTGAGGTATCAAGCTAACGTCCAAGTCCACGCGAAACTACTGGCGAGACTGGAGTCTCTCTCTGCAAAACATAAATTAAGCAAACATGAGTACAACAATACTTAGCAAGACTTACATCAGAGCTAGCTACATATGCATCGGTATCAACAAAGGGGGGTGGTGGAGTTTAACTGCAGCAAGCCAGCTTTGACTCAGTGGCTATCCTAAACTACGATTGCAAGTAACTTTTTTGAGGTGGCGCACACGAGTCCACATATTCACTAATCAATACACCACTATGGATCCGCTCCCGTCTCCCTATGAGAAGGCCATCCATAGCACTCACACTTATCTTGCGAGTTTTAGAGTATCCACTTTCACTTGTCTATGAACTGTTATAGGCAACCCAGAAGTCCTTTACCGCGGACATGACTATTAGAATAGATCATTTATAACCCTACAGGGGTGTACTTCGTCACACATGTTTCCACCACTTAGCGTCTGCACACGACATGTGCTCGACAGACTTCAAGCGAAAGCCGACGTGGGTGTAGACCACGACCTGACTAACCACACAAGTCTCTAGTACAGGTTTATCGCCTATTCGGGTTCCATCCATAAGGAAATCCGTCCGGGGTGTCCTCAATGGCCCCAAACGATGTGTACAGGGTCCCGAAACGCTAAACGGGCGCCCGGCATACCCGGCCACAGTGTATCTACCGCATCATAGCCCACCCCTAGGGTCAGCGCTATGCATGGCCGCCAACACATAACCTACAAACACCAGAAACTAGTTGCAACTCCTGGACAGAGGACGAGAGGGGTCAGTAAGTCGAGCGGGGTCATATTTCAGGGCCCAATGTGTGGTAGTAGCTGTTTCATGGATCACAAACACAGAACTCAGTTCCTGAGATCGGTTTCAATGAGACAACCCACCATGTACTCCTACATGGCCTCTCACCGCTACCTTTACCAAATCATGTTCACACACTTAGCTCACACACAGTAGGACATGTTCACAACCTTCCAATTCATCCCCGATGAATCAGACCTGACCCAACTCTAAGCAATAGCAGGCATGACAAGCAAACATGAATGAGTAGGCACATCAGGGCTCAAACAACTCCTACTCATGCTAATGGGTTTCATCTATTTACTGTGGCAATGACAGGTCATGCAAAGGGAAGGGGTTCGACTACTGCAACATGTAACAGTTGAATCGTTGTTGTCCTAATGTAGTAAAAGAGAGCAGGTGCGAGAGAGTGGGTTTGTATCGGAATGAACAAGGGGTTTTTGCTTGCCTGGCACTCCTGAAGATAACATAGTTCTTCATCGGTGTCATCGATCACATCGTCGAAACCACGTCTATCGAGAGGGTACAAATACCGGCAATAGAGAAAGAAACACAATCAATGCAATGCACAATATGATGCATGATCATGACATGTCAATATGTTGTGGTTTGAGCTAATGCAACTAGCAACATGTTAAATGGAGTTGGTTTGAACCCTAGGTTCAAATTCAAACTCCATATGTGAGAGTTTAAATTCCATTTATATGAATTGGCCTAATCGGCAGCCATAAGTTATTCTAACATGCATGAAAATGCCATCAACAGATTCCTTGAATTTTTCTGATAATTTTTCATATATAATTTATTTCATTTGGAGTTACGGTTGAATTTCTATGAATTTTAGAAGTTTAGAGCATTTTCTGAAATTTATAAATCATTTCTGATTTATTTTAATTCCAGAAAAAAATACTGCGTCAGCATTGAGTAAGCACGATGTCAGCAATTCAACTGCGGCTGACCGTGGTCAAACCTGACCAGTGGGGTCTACTAGTCAGTGACCCAGGGCTGTGTTGTGTGGCTGGCAGGTGGGACCAGGTCAATGGCCACGTCAGCAAGTCAATGCTGACGCGTGGGTCCATGGATTTGTTAATTAATCTAACGATTTTGGTTAGCCCGTAATCCCAACTAAGTGGGTCCAACTGTCAGTGTCTAAATGTTAATCCAGAGGTTGGTTAGCCCCTAATCTAATGACGGCCACGTCGGCTAACCGACGATTAGCCACCGGCGCTAAACAGGACGCAGCGGCGCTCCTTGTCCGGGCGATTCCGGCGACGAGAGGAGGCGGGGTTGGGCTCGTTGGAATGGCCGCGATGCGGCGCGTCCAACAGTGGTGGTTGTAGGGGCTGGGGCGGCTGGAGACGACGGTGAGGAGCTCGGCCGCGGCGGCCGGCGTTCGGGTGTGCGCGGCGATGCGGTTGCGGTGGCCGTAGCGGTGCGAGCGTGGCACCTACGGGCTCTACGCAGCACAGCGAGCAGGTTGGGCACGACGGCCGGTCCATTAGTTGGCCGGGAGCATGCCGGCGACGAGAGCAGGCGGCGGCGTGTACGGGTGAGCGCGGTGCAGCAGCTACGGCGTGCAAGAGAGGGAGCGGGAAAGGAGAGCAGGGGCAGGAGCTCACTGCGATTGCGACGAGGCCAACAGCGAGCTCGGGGAGGAACCGGAGCGAAGCGGGGCGGCGAGGGCATCTCCGGCGGCCAAAGCTTCAAGATGAGGTCGGGGGAGATGATGCGGGGCTTCCGGCGTCGCGTGAGTCGGTGATGAGGAAGAGGGAGTCGCGGCGGACCTCGGGAACAGCTCGGAGAGGCGAGTAGGTGGCTGTGGACGGCGGCGACGGACGCGTTCGGTCCGGGTGAGAGGGAGGGAGCAGAGGAGAGGGGAGAGGTTGCGGGCGAGGGAGAGAGAAGTCAGGGTTCTCTAGGCGTCTCCAGGCGCGAGGGAGAGGCCGGAGGTGGCAAGCAGGAGCTGGAGCCTGCGGCCTGCGCGGGCGCTCTCTCGCGGCGACAGCAGCAGCTTTGGGGTGAGGGGAGGAAGATGACAGGAGGAGCCCCTGGTGGGTTGGGTTGGCTTTGCCCAGTGTTGGGCCGGTTGGTGGGCTGCACAGGTGAGGCCAGGTACGATTCCTTTTCTCTCTTTTATTCTAGTTTTCTATTTCTTTTATTCTGTTTTGAATTAGTAAAAATACTAATCCACTTTGTAAAATCCTGAAAATAATTGTGGGTAGTGTTTGGATTATTTCCAACAACCCAAAACTAGTTTCAGAGTAATTAGAGCATTTAAAAATATTTATAGGATTTAAATGCTTCAATTCAAATACGATATGACTTAATTCAAAGATCCAGAATGTCCTGGAAATATATTCATCATTTTTGGCAGAGGTTTTCACCTTTATCAAAAATCATGAACATTTTCAAAGGATAATTTGGAATCTCTGAAAATATTTTTTACTGAGCCTAGTTAAATTCATTTGGTGCTAGGGTTTCGACAATCCCCATTTCAACTTTCATAGAAATTTAGACATGATGCATGGATGCTTGTGCAACTATTTGCAATCAAGTTCTTGGGCTGTGACAACTCACCCCCACTAAACAAGAATCTCGTCTCGAGATTCAAGACGCGAGGTAAGTAGAAAGAGGGGACACAAAGCTAACACGATCTCACGATCCACTTTCCCTTCTTGAAGATGTTGATTCATTGCTTCGTATTGATCTTGATATCTTTGCTTTCGAGATCTTCATCCAACATGATGACGACAAAATGAAACTCTACAGGAAACGATCTCCCCAAAGATCGAGCACTCAAGATCAACTCATGGTGTGAGACGTTAGAACATCTCTTGAGATGAGACATGAAACACAGATCAGGAGTGATGGAAAAGGAGGTAGATGACAAGGTTCTACTGGGTAGGCAAAAATTCCACGCTGAAAAGGATGGTGCATGATTTCAAGATAGCGATGAAATAATTGCCATGATTCCAAAATGGGGCACCTTAGGGGAGATGACCCGTGAGATTTTCCCTTAAGTGGCAAAAAGAATTAATTTTGATACAAAGATCATTGAAACTCTCTATACCAGCCTAAGGCAATCACAAACGATCGTTTGAAGAAGTTCGAAGAATGGCATACTCCGACTACAATGGATGATGTGGACTATCTTATTGAAGACAATGCAATGGATGATTTTTGCTTATCATCGGAAATGGATGGGACCCATGGTAAGTCCACTTTTGAAGATGATCCTAAACAACAACTACTGAGGTGCAAGCTGGGAACAAAATGCAAATGTTGGGAATGATTCTAGTAACTGGGGAAGAACTCAACAGTCGAGAGTGAGTCCACTGTTTGAAAAGGTTATAACATAACCAAGGAAACTGGAAGCAAATCCCAGTTAACGCCAACGGTAAAATCTGGTGCTTGCGCGTGCCCTCAAGAACTTGAGCATCTCCCTATTCATCAAGGTTTTACCAATATCCATGTCAAGGATCCTGGCAATACAACATACCACCATGATGAATGGTGATGGGTGATGCAGATGCAAAGGAAGATAACACTTTCTCAGATTTCACCTTAGTGAGGCCAAGGGAACAGAATCTGGACGATCGACCGAGAGACATTTAGCACTCCGCCTCTAATGTTCTCCTTGATGTGCTAGCGTAATCCATTCATAGATATGGTTTGATATCTAGAACATCAAGTAAAAGGTCGGACTTCGGAAGCTCAAGAATCCATAAGGAATAACTACGGAGGCAGATCCTGTGAGATCCTTATGGGGAGGTGACCAACTTCTTCAACCAGGATACTACAATAATAGGCCTTCCGGTTAGGTGTGTTGGCCACGACATCCACGTTACCGGTTACAGAGGGACCAACAATATAGTTCTTGGAGTATGTTCCAACCATTATATCTGCCTGAGATTCAGATCTGGTTGGTGTTAGGATATTCCAGACTCATCGAGTCTAGAAAGAAAATGAAAGTTTGCAACACAAATCGATGAGATGTCATTGCGAGATTCTCAGGAAATGGACTATGGTAGTAAGATCCAAAACATGAGCTGGTTCTGCTAAACACATGTGAACATGTTGTCCCAGACAAGCATGACCACATAGTAGTCTTACAATGAAACACTACCGAGTCCTAGTTGGGAACCATCATCAAGGATATCGAAGTCCTTGCATAAGTCATATGATTAGCTCCTATGAAGAAATTTCTTTCCCCTGAACAAATCAGTCAGTGGCTTGGTGTGATAGAGAATAAAAATGGAATGGAGGTAGCGAGCCTGTCAAACCATAGCACACTTCACACATGCATGACTGACTTGGGATGGTACCAGAGGAAACAAAAACAACTTTCTCGAATTCACGGCGGCAACTTGCACCTAAAGCACATGAATTCGAGGAAGTCACTTCTTCCATCCAAGCATAAGCTTCATGAATGGGACACGAAGACATTGCTTACAAAGTTTCCAACACTAGGTTGATGTTCAACATGACCCATGGGGGAGACAAAATGCTGCGGATGGGCTCAGCAGCAACTCACCGGAATTTCCATATCACTTGACCTACACCATCATACGAACACGGTGATAGCATTGGACAGACCAAAAGATGTAATGGTGTATGCTCGAGGGATCAACCACGAGTAAGACAACATTACGAACATCGTTGGTTCTAATTTGACTTGACGATAGCCCATACTCAAGTCAAAGGATTGATAAGACAATAGTGCCGACAATTGATCACGTGGATCAATCGATGAAGATATTATCTTTCTGCAACACAGATAAAAGATATCCCTTAGGGATGAGCGTGGTAGGACAAGCTTTTATCTTCCAACTCTCCAAGTTGTTATTAAGCTTAACCAACTAGCTCAGGGGTATCCAACACAGATTCTTGGAGAAGAGGGTGGCTACAAGAAACCAATTTGATCACGAACTCAACATAGCGATCAGGTGACAGCCTGGTGATACCTCCGAGAAAATATTCGGAAAATCATGAACCACCGATATGTCACTAAGCTCGAGAACAATCTTGCTTTTTAGTGCAAGACGATATGATCAAATAAGCAAGGAATTCAATCCTAATTCCAAGACCAAATAGTGCACCAGGAATAAGGACAAGGTAGCACGATCAATCCTAGAATAGGGATTCGATAACCAACACGCTAAGAATGATAATAATGTCCATAACTACCAAGCAACACAGTTGCTAGGAGTATTGATTTCACACATCATGGTTCACTTGTCGGCATTCCAGTTACAATAACATGGGAACCGAGGAATGAACAATGATGGCAAGAAGTATCACTGCGTCAAGAATTCATTTAAGGGTGTGTGCAATTCTCACAATACTCTTGTTATGATAGAGGGTGATTCTCCGTGGTAGAACAAAACAAAAGTTGGATTGGCATTTTGATCTGCGGGATACAACTACTTTGACCCAATCCTAAACGTGGACGAGGTACTGGAGTTTGTTTCTCCTAGTCATTCTGAAATAGAATGGCTTAACGGACCATAAGAATGATAGCATCGATAACACGGATGCACAGTTACTCCTGACTATCAATTGATAGATGTTGGTTGGAATACAAATGAAGAGGGACAACTCAAGGGAACATATATCTTTCTGAGTTGTGGATACATAGATTAGAATGTTGAGCAAAGCTCAACATTTCTCCCGGATAACCCATGCAGAAAAGTAGAACTGGCAGATTCACAATGTAGAATGGAGAACTCATTACGAGCACTCTGGTTGTGATCTTTTGATTCAAACGAATTTCTGCCAAGGATGGTTCATGGTATTTGGAAGAATGATATACCACGGACCTCGAAGACTATCACAAAGATTACTAACATCCTAAAGGTACGAGCAACACTATCAACACGAGGTAAGTAGAGTGGATCTTGGGTCAAGAACCCAGGAGTAGAATACCTACTACTAAATGGCATCGAAATGCTTTCGAGAATGGTGGCCAGAATCATCACACTAGGGATACAAAGCATTGCTAGATTACTAGGTGACTCCCTAGAACACCTACGGTCATAATAATAGCTCCGACATATATGTCGAGGCAATAAATTACTTCAACGCACCGGTTAGTGTGCTTATTCTGACCATAAAGGACATCGGGAATAGAAAGAAAGGATTGCAAATGCATCAGATCATCTAGAAACCTGGGATGACTCGGATAGCATAACGGCTGTAAATGCTCAAAATTATTTGAGACATCCTGCAAAAATGGTGGCATAACCACTCAACAACACAATATCAAGGTTCTGAGATCAACTGTCAACATACGGAAGTAGTAGGAACGGAACTGAGGCTTGAAACTATGAATTCTATAAGTCTATGGATTAATAGCACGTCATCCTGATAGATAGATGAGAAGGCCTAATTCTTAATCCCCGTAGAAAAGAAGAGGTTGACTCAGATCAGAAGGGCATAGGGTAAAGGAGTAAAAAGAGCCTTACGTTCCCTTCCACAAACAATTCCCTTACATAACTAAAGCATTTCTAGACACGACTTCAACAAGCTTGGCTTGGAATCCTACAGGCAGTCAGGCTCTGATACCAACGCTGTCAGGACCCCGATTCCAAGTCACATCGATCTAGCCGATAACACCTCATATCACATTGTAGCCTCACGCACGGTATCCCCACGGGTGTCACCTTACCATGGCCGACACCGTTTGCGCCTTTTCGCTCACGTATATGATAGTGTCGCTAGCATCCATATGACAGAGAACCCGGGCCGGCATGGCTAGTCGTGAACCCAAAGCGGCACAGACCTATGGAGACACGCATACATGAATCATATCGTGCATGTCGGTCATCAGCGAGTGAATCCGGGCTGTAGCACCGGGCTAACAGGACTCCGGGGACCCGTGCTGTAGCAGGCTAGGCAGGACTCCGGATGTCACCGTGTGACATTTCCCCAAAGGGATAGACATAGGAACGAAGTGAAACACATGTCGGCTAGTCAAGTGTCCTGAGCAGTAGTGCTGGTCTAGCAGGACTCCGGTGAATCGGGCTGTAGCGGACTACTATGGCTCATGGAAGCACTAGACTACATTTCCCCATAAGAGAGGCTGCCAAGGATAAACAACTAGATTGTCGGATCCCACACATACCAAGCATTCCAATCATACACACAATATGCTCGATATGTGTAAATACAACATGGCATCACAACATAACTCTACGACTCAAGTATTTATTCATTAGGCTCTGAGGAGCGAGATATTATAAACATGGGTCTCATGACCCAACAATCATAGCATACAAATCAAAACACATGCGGAAGCTTAACACGTCTGAGTACAGACATCTACAAATGAAAAAGGCTAAGAAGCTTGACTATCTACCAGATCCTGCCGAGGGCACAAGATCGTAGCTGAGGTATCAAGCTAACGTCGATGTCCACGCGAAATTACTAGCAAGACTAGAGTCTCTCTCTGCAAAACATAAATTAAGCAAACGTGAGTACAACAGTACTCAGCAAGACTTACATCAGAGCTAGCTACATATGCATTGGTATCAACAAAGGGGGGTGGTGGAGTTTAACTGCAGCAAGCCAGCTTTGACTCGGTGGCTATCCTAAACTACGACTGCAAGTAACTTTTTTGAGGTGGCGCACACAAGTACACATATTCACTAATCAATACACCACTATGGATCCACTCCCGTCTCCCTACGAGAAGGCCATCCATAGCACTCACACTTATCTTGCGAGTTTTAGAGTATCCACTTTCACTTGTCTATGAACTGTTATAGGCAACCCGGAAGTCCTTTATCACGGACACGGCTATTCGGATAGATCATTTATAACCCTGGAGGGGTGTACTTCGTCACACATGTTTCCACCACTTAGCGTCTACACACGACATGTGCTCGGCAGACTTCAAGCGAAAGCCGACGTGGGTGTAGACCACGACCTGACTAACCACACAAGTCTCTAGTCCAGGTTTAACACCTATTCGGGTTCCATCCACATGGAAATCCGGCCGGGGTGTCCTCAACGGACCCAAACGATGTGTACAGGGTCCCGAGACGCTAAACGGGCACCCGGCATACCCGACCACAGTGTATCTACCGCATCATAGCCCACCCCTAGGGTCAGCGCTACGCACGGCCGCCAACTCATAACCAAAAAACACTAGAAACTAGTTGCAACTCCTGGACAGAGGACGAGAGGGGTCAGTAAGTCGAGCGGGGTCATATTTCAGGGCCCAATGTGTGGTAGTAGCTGTTTCATGGATCACAAACACAGAACTCAGTTCCTGAGATTGGTTTCAATGAGACAACCCACCATGTACTCCTACATGGCCTCTCACCGCTACCTTTACCAAATCGTGTTCACACACTTAGCTCACACACAATAGGACATGTTCACAACTTTCCAATTCATCCCCGATGAATCAGACCTGACACAACTCTAAGCAATAGCAGGCATGACAAGCAAACATGAATGAGTAGGCACATCAGGGCTCAAACAATTCCTACTCATGCTAGTGGGTTTCATCTATTTACTATGGCATTGACAGGTCATGCAAAGGAAAGGGGTTCAACTACCGCAACATGTAACAGTTGAATCGTTGTTGTCCTAATGCAGTAAAAGAGAGAAGGTGCAAGAGAGTGGGTTTGTATCGGAATGAACAAGGGGGTTTTGCTTGCCTTGCACTCCTGAAGATAACATAGTTCTTCATTGGTGTCATCGATCTCATCGTCGAAACCACGTCTATCGAGAGGGGACAAATATAGGCAATAGAGAAAGAAACACAATCAATGCAATGCACAATATGATGCATGATCATGACATGTCAATATGCTGTGGTTTGAGCTGATGCTACTAGCACCATGTTAAATGGAGTTGGTTTGAACCCTAGGTTCAAATTCAAACTCCATATGTGAGTGTTTAAATTCCATTTATATGAATTGGCCTAATCAGCAGCCATAAGTTGTTCTAACGTGCATGAAAATGCCATAAACAGATTCCTTGAATTTTTCTGATAATTTTTCATATATAATTTATTTCATTTGGAGTTACGGTTGAATTTCTATGAATTTTAGAAGTTTAGAGCATTTTCTGAAATTTATAAATCATTTTTGATTTATTTTAATTCCAGAAAACAAATACTGCGTCAGCATTGAGTAAGCATGACGTCAGCAAGTCAACTGCGGCTGACCGGGGTCAAACCTGACCAGTGGGGTCCACTGGTCAGTGACCCAGGGCTGTGTTGTGTGGCTGGCAGGTGGGACCAGGTCAACAGCCACGTCAGCATGTCAATGCTGACGCGTGGGTCCACGGATTTATTAATTAATCTAACTATTTTGGTTAGCTGGTAATCCCAACTAAGTGGGTCCCACTGTCAGTGTCTAAATGTTAATCCAGAGGTTGGGTAGCCCCTAATCTAATGACGGTCACGTCGGCTAATCGACGATTAGTCGCCGGTGCTAAACAGGACGCGGCGACGCTCCTCGTCCGGGCGATTCTGGCGACGGGAGGAGCCGGGGTTGGGTTCATTGGAACGGCCGTGATGCGGCGCGTCCAACGGTGGTGGTTGTAGGGGCTGGGATGGCCGGAGACGACAGCGAGGAGCTCGGCCACGGCGGCCGGCATTCGGGTGTGTGTAGCGATGCGGTTGCGGTGGCCGTAGCGGCGCGAGCGTGGCACCTACGGGCTCTACGCAGCACGGCGAGCAGGTTGGGCACGACGGCCGGTCCATTTGTTGGCCGGGAGCACGCCGGCGACGAGAGCAGGCGGCGGCGCGTACGGGTGAGCGCGGTGCAGCAGCTACGGCGTGCAAGAGAGGGAGTGGGGAAGGGGAGCAGGGGTAGGAGCTCACCGCGGTTGCGACGAGGCCAACAACAAGCTCAGGGAGGAACCGGAGCGAAGCGGGGCGGCGAGGGGATCTCCGGTGGCCGAAGCTTCAAGACGAGGTCAGGGGAGACGATGCGGGGCTTCTGGCGTCGCGTGAGTCGGTGATGAGGAAGAGGGTGTCGCGGCGGACCTCGGGAACAGCTCGGAGAGGCGAGTAGGTGGCTGTGGACGCGGTGGCTTTGGACGGCGGCGACGAACGCGTTTGGTCCGGGCGAGAGGGAGGGAGCAGAGGAGAGGGGAGAGGTTGCGGGCGAGGGAGAGAGAGGGCGGGGTTCTCTGGGCGTCTCCAGGTGCGAGGGAGAGGTAGGAGGTGGCAAGCCGGAGCTGGAGCCTGCGGCCTGCGTGGGCGCTCTCTCGCGGCGTTAGCAGCAGCTTTAGGGCGAGGGGAGGAAGACGACAGGAGGAGCTCCTGGTGGGCTGGGCTGGCTTTGCCCAGTGTTGGGCCGGTTGGTGGGCTGCACAGGTGAGGCCAGGTACGATTCCTTTTCTCTCTTTTATTTCAGTTTTCTATTTCTTTTATTCTGTTTTGAATTAGGAAAAATACTAATCCACTTTGTAAAATCCTGAAAATAATTGTGGGTAGTGTTTGGATTATTTCCAACAACCCAAAACTAGTTTCAGAGTTATTAGAGCATTTAAAAATATTTATAGGATTCAAATGCTCCAATTCAAATATGGTATGACTTAATTCAAAGATCCAGAATGTCCTGGAAATATATTCATCATTTTTGGTAGAGGTTTTCACCTTTATCAAAAATCATGAACATTTTCAAAGGATAATTTGGAATCTCTGGAAATATTTTTTTTTACTGAACTAGTTAAATTCATTTGGTGCTAGGGTTTCGACAATCCCCATTTCAACTTTCATAGAAATTTAGACATGATGCATTGATGCTTGTGCAACTATTTGCAATCAAGTTCTAGGCCTGTGACATTATTACACTTGAGGACTGTGAATCCTCCAGCCGGTTAGGCATCGCGCTCTGAGCATCCAAGAGTCATTGTGGATCGCCGGTGAACGAAGTCTGTGAAGGTTTGGAAGTCTACCTTGAAGACTTACCAGAGTGATTGGGCGAGGTCTGTGTGACCTTAGCTCAAGGGGAATACGGTGAGGACTGAGTGTCCTGAGCTGCGTGTTCAGGACTGGGTGTCCGGGACTGTGTGTCCTCAGGTTTAAATACCTAGCCGCCCTAACCAGACGTACAACTGTCACAGCAGTTGGAACTGGTCTACCAAATCTTTGTCTTCACCAAGCTCGCTGGTTCTATGCTTCCCATCTCTTTATTTACATTTGGTCCTTGTGAAGTCATTGTATGATTGCTTTATCTTTTGTCTTCACTGAGTGACTGCTTGTTCTGATTGGCTTCACAATATCTTCCTACCTGATCTTTACTGCCTAGCTGCTATTAGTCATTGTGCTTTCACTCCATTGAATACTTGACTATGATTTGCCTAGTGTAGTCTATCTTCTGCTGCATGGTAATAGGTTTATTTCTATCATTTGTCTTCGAAACTTCCATGTTTTGAAGACTTCCATAAAAATCGCCTATTCAGCGCCCTCTAGTCGATCACTAGCACTTTCAGCACGGGTATCATCGACACCTGCAACTATTGGAAGTATTTGTGAGTCACGAGGACTCGTCAATCTCACACCTGCGAGATCAAGACTATTTAAGCTTATGGGTAGGATAGGGTAACGAGGTGGAGCTGCATCAAGCACTAAGCATATATGGTGGCTATCATACGCAAGTGAGTGCGAGAAGAGAAACAACGCAATGGTCGAGAAGCTAGAAGTGATCCTGAAACTACTTACATTCAAGCATAACCCAAGACCGTGTTCACTTCCCGGACTCTGCCGAAAAGAGACCATCAAGGCTACACACGCGGTTGATGTATTTTAATTAAGTCAAGTGTCAAGTTCTCTACAACCGGATATTAACAAATTCCCATCTGCCACATAACCGGGGGCACGGCTCTCGAAAGTTTATACCCTGCAGGGGTGTCCCAACTTATCCTATCACAAGCTCTCACGGTCAACGAAGGATATTCCTTCTTCCGAGAAGACCCAATCAGTCTCGGAATCCCGGTTACAAGACATTTCGACAATGGTAAAACAAGACCAGCAAGACCACCTGACTGTGCCGACAAATCCTGATAGGAGCTGCACATATCTCGTTCTCAGGGCAAACCGGATAATCTAAGCATACAGGTACCAACATAACCCAAGTTGCTAACGGACGGTCCCGCACGGTGCTCTAGTTTCGACCAACACTCAAAGGAGCACTGGCCCGGGGGTTTAAAATAAAGATGACCCTCGGGCTCGTGAAAACCCAAGGGAAAAGGCTTAGGTGGCAAATGTTAAAAACCAAGGTTGGGCCTTGCTGGAGGAGTTTTATTCAAAGCGAACTGTCAAGGGGTCCCCATAACACCCAACCACATAAGGAACACAAAATCAAGGAACATAACAACGGTATGACGGAAACTAGGGCGGCAAGAGTGGAACAAAACACCAGGCAAAAGGCCGAGCCTTCCACCCTTTACCAAGTATATAGATGCATTAAATTAAATAAGAGATATTGTGATATCCCAACATATCCATGTTCCAACATGGAACAGACTTCAACTTCACCTGCAACTAGCAACGTTATAAGAGGGGCTGAGCAAAAGCGATAACATAGCCAAACAACGGTTTGCTAGGAAAGGTGGGTTAGAGGCTTAACATGGCAATATGGGAGGAATGATATAGCAAGTGGTAGGTAGCGCGACATAGCGATAGAACGACCAACTAGCAAGCAAAGATAGAAGTGATTCCGAGGGTATGGTCATCTTGCCTGCAAAGTTCTCAGAGTTGTCGAAAGCTTGATCCTCGTTAGCATACTCAACAGGTTCCTCGGTCACGTACTCGTCTCCTGGCTCTAACCAAGGCAAGAACACAAGCAATGGAACAACAATCAATCACGACCCAATGCACAAGCAACATGATGCAATACATGGCATGATATGCAAGATATGACATGCAATGCATATGCGTGCTCCGGAAGGGAAAGAATGATCAAAGAATCAACTTGGAAAACCAAGTGTGCCTCTGGAAAGATGAGATTATTTCGGTTGAGATCGATATAAAGGTCCTCAAAAATGGATGCACGGTTTGCAAATGGCAAGAAAAACAAGGTTGATGCTATTCTGCGATTAACAGCATGATGCCACTTAGAATGCAACACGAAACTAAGCTACTGCACTGCAACATAACAACAAAGCATATGGCAGTGATTTACAAGAGATGCTTGACAAAACATCAACACTGAGCTACGGCTAAATCACACAAGAACAGGTTGAAACAAGCATGGCAAAAGTGCAAAAGATATGAGCTTCACAGACTTAGTGAAAGAACTAACATGTCAAAAACAACATCAGGAAGCAAAGTTTAGAGCAAGAAAACAACATGATGTAGGAACATATCATTGCAAACCAAGGAATGGCATGATTCTACTAAAAGCATAGAACAAAAGTACCTTACTGAACATGAGCCAAAAAGACACAGAAGATATGATGGCACCCATGTAAACATAGAAAGTTTTATAAGCAGATTCAGACAACATAAAAACAGAGCATGGCATAAACAGATTTATGATAGCAACTTTGTGAGCTCATGCCACTCACCACAAAGCATTAAATGACACCATAAGCATACAAACAGCAAGATGACATGTTCATGAAGCTAACCATGGAAAGAGAAAATTAATAGGATGCATGGATCACTCGCAACAACCATGGCAATATTGATTAACATGATAAAAATCTGTCAGGAACATTTTATAGCAAAAGTAGAGCAAGAAAAATACATCCTAGAGCACTGCATAATTGCAACCAGGGGTAAGGATGGATAAATCATAACCATATGTTCAAAATATCCTTACTGAAATATCACAAAATAAGCATGGATCTCATGGTAGCATCAAGTTTACATGGCATCCTAAGTCCCTGAAAACAGCAACATCATGGAGCCTAGTTTGCATGCTTGTGCTAGTCACCACATAGATCACAAACATACAATACTTGCACATCTGTAAAGATGGCATGATGTAGTTCAAAACACATGTAGACCACATGCTCATATGATGCACGCATCAAATGCAACAAAAATGACAAATCACCATGTTCTGATAAGTACCAACAGTTAACATTTTATAGCACTCTTGCATCAAGGAAAAAGGCATCATAATGGGCATTCACATGCATGGAAATGCTACTGGCATGAAGAGCTCAACGGGGCGAACATTTCAACATATTGTATGCGTGATTTGGAGCCACAGCCATGGAGATGTGACATGACGAAGAGGTGCACAAAATGTTACAGATCTGAGACTTAGCCATATTTCACCTCCCGGAAAAACGGGATGGAGTGGTTCTGGATGGCGCGGTACGGCTCAGGGACGGTGTTTGGATGGCGGGTCCCAGCAGATCTGGAACGACGGCATCGTGGCGGTGAGGGCGAACTCCGACGAGCATGCGGGGTGCTCCGACGAGCGGAGGAAGGTGAGGGGGAGGCCGGAGGAGGGCGGATCCGGCCCGGTCCAGTCGAATCCGAGAGCGACAACAGATGGGGAGGCGGGGCGACATCGATCTCCGGCCGGCGCGGGCGCGCGCAGTGGCGGGGTGGAGTGGATGGCGCAGGGCGGCGAGGAGCGCGCGGCGTGGTGGAGCAGGGCGACGACCAGAGCGGACTTGGACGGCGGCCGGCTTGGCGAGCTCCGGCGAAGGTGGCGGGGCGCGGTGAAGGAGGAGGCAGCGCAAATGCTCGACGGTGGTGGCGCACGGTGGCCAGACGATGAGGCGGCGGAGAACGGGTGGCGAGGCGCGGACCTCGCGGGCCGCGACGGCGGAGATCCGGTCCCGGCGGGCCACAGGAGGTGTGAGGCGCATGGAGGACGCGTGGCACTACGGGATTGGGCGCGGGGGCAGCGGCGGTGACGTGGCGCTGCACCATTGGTCGGGCGATGTGGCCGACTGGACATGTCCGGTGAGGGTGGACATGTCCGGCGGCGCGAGGAAGGGGAAGGTAGGGTTTCATCCGCGAATTTTCGGGGAGGGACACATATTTATAGGTAGAAGGAGACAGGGGTGTCCAAATGAGGTGCGGTTTTTGCCCACACGATCGTGATCCGACGACGGAGGACATGGAGATGGTTTAGATGGGTTATTGGGATGTTTGAAGGGGGTGTTGGGCTGCAACCGAAAGAGGCTTTTGCAAGGTTGGAAAAGGCGGTAGGCGTAAGCGAGGCGGTTGGCCTTCGCCTAGTGCCTAGGCGGCGCCTAAGCGCCCTAGGCGCGGCCTAGGCGGTAATATAGTTTTTACTCGTAGTATATTTGTGATTATTATATGGGTGTTGATATTAGTTTAAGGCATATAAATAAGTTAATTCCCGTCTACGGCCATTGGAATCTAACCCATTTGGCATATCAGTATAGTATGTTGCATGATTTCTTGCTTGGGTAGACAATTCCTTACTTGCCCTACCTAGATCTCCATTTATGCCCTAGGCGAGGTGTTCGGCCATTGCCTAGCGCCTAGGCGTGCCTAAGCGCCTCCTAGGCACTGCCTTTTCCAACAGAGGGCTTTTGTGGTTACTTGGTTAACCGTTGGGGCATCAAACGGCCTCCAAATGGAACGAAATTGGAAAGGCGGTCTACCGGTGATGTACCAAGGCCACTTGACAAATCTCGGGCCACTCCGAGAATGTTTTTCTCCTGCACACGAAAAGAGACAAGTGGGGTGCGCCGGCTGCTTGTGGGAGTGTCGGATTGCAAGATGGACAACGGGGAAAAAGCTTGGATGCATGAGATGAACATGAATGCAAATGCGATGCACATGATGACATGATATGAAATGCATGACATTAACAAAATGCAAATAGAAATACAAAACCCAACCACAAAGGGAATCTCACTTAAAGCCAAAAATGGCAAGAGTCGGAGTTACAAATATGGAAAGTTGTATCCGGGGCGTTACAACACTCCACCACTACAAGAGGATCTCGTCCCGAGATCTAGGATGGCACCGGAGGGAAAACAGAAGATGAATAGGTAAGACAAAGTTGCTTCTTCGACAAACGAGTGAAACCAAAGAACCTTGAGAGGTTGAACCATTTTGAGAAAAGAATACAATGAAGAAGATCGAAGTTGGAACCACTCCGTTAGAAAAAAGGAACAAGGGAGAACAAATTTGGACATCACTCCGGTTGAAAAGGGATGCAAGACTTGATAAGATGAAAAGAACTTGAGCAGTGGGCACAACACTCCGGTTAAATGGATTGATAATGGAGACACAAAGTAAATGGCTCAAAAGAGATAACAACCTCGAGATATCTTGAACGGATTGATAATGGAGACACAAATCTTCTGAGATATCTTCAGCACTCCGGAACAATTGAATAGCGAGAAATGGATGCTTGGTTGGTTTGTCTGGGGTGCCATGGATCGGGCATGGACGATCGAGTATGCGGTCCAAGGTGGATGGGTCCTGATCGTTTCTTTTATATGGCTTCTTCCGCTGGCCGGACTTGGAGCCACTGAATCCGGCATTGACCGCCGTCTCGTCGGTATTCTCACCGTTGCTTCGAAGCTTGTGCCTGTTGCGTCGGGGCTTGCCGTTGCTGTTTTTAGTCTCAGAGGTGCCAGCCTCACTTGCAGTGTTTTTGCTATGGGCTAGCCAACTATCCTCGCCCGTGCAAAAACGGGTCATGAGTGTCGTCAGGGCTGCCATGGATTTCGGCTTTTCTTGGCCGAGGTGACGGGCGAGCCATTCGTCGCGGATGCTATGCTTAAAGGCCGCTAGGGCTTCAGCATTCGGACAGTCGACGATCTGGTTCTTTTTAGTTAGGAACCTGGTCCAGAATTTCCTGGCTGACTCCCCAGGCTGTTGAACTATGTGACTTAAGTCATCCGCATCAATAGGTTGTATGTATGTACCTTGGAAGTTGTCACGGAAGGCGTCTTCCAAGTCCTCCCAACTGCCAATAGAGTTTTCAGGCAGACTGTTTAACCAGTGTCGAGCTAGCCCTTCAAGTTTTAGCGGGAGGTATTTGATGGCATAAAGGTCATCACCGAGGGCCATATGAATATGGAGAAGAAAATCTTCAATCCATACCGCGGGATCTGTTGTTCCATCGTATGATTCGATATTCATAGGTTTAAACCCTTCGGGGTATTTAAGCCCCATTACTTCATCGGTGAAGCAAAGAGGGTGTGCAGCGCCTCTATATCGGGCCATATCGCGACGTAGCTCAGATGTAGTCCGTCTGCGGCATTCGGCCCGGGCGTGATTAGGCTTGTCGTGTCCGAATAGATAGCCGTCGTCGCGTGTCGGGGCATGCCTCCTCGATCCGTAGATCGATCTGGTATGTCCCGCTCTACTGTCCAGGTCCTGCCGAAGGTCATATGTAAATGCCCGAGTTGTTTTATCCCAGCCTTTACGGTGAGGTAGTATGGTCTGGTGTTCGGCTTGGGTTGCCGCTTTGTCCCGACCACGTGGTGGTCGGTCGGCCGCATTGTGCGTTGATGGCACGAGCTCCAATGCCTCGTCATCGAATTGAGGTAGTAATTTGCGCTTCGAGTAACTTTTGGGTGGTCGCTTGAGGTCGTATTCCTCGGCTACCAGGACGTTAGTCCATCTATCATTGAGTAGATCTTGATCAGCTTGAAGCTGTTGCTGCTTCTTTTTCAGGCTCCTTGCAGTGGCTATTAATCGGCGCTTAAAGCGCTCCTCCTCGAGAGGTTCCTCTGGCACGATAAAATCCTCATTGCCAAGGATCACCTCATCCTCGGAGAGTGGAAGATAATTACTGTCCTCCGAGTCTTCATGCACGGCCTGTTCATCAGGGCTGACTCGCCCATCTACCCGTTCATCCTGTTCGGAAGTTGGCTCAACGGGGTCTTCATTGTCTCCGGCATCGTCTAGAGTATTGTTTCTCATGTGCTGGTATTGCTGTCTTTTTCATGGCATGACTTAGAATGGTGCCGCTGTCGTCGGTGCTTTGGCTATGTCTCAGGAGGTTTATCTTCCACTGGGTCTTCTTTGGGTGTGTCCACCATGTATACGTCGTAGGTGGAGGTGGTTGTCCAGCGCCCGGTAAATGGCGGGTTTTGGGCCTGCTCCTCTTCGACATCATCGTCCATACCGTCGATGTCTCCAGAGTCGTAGTCGAGCATGTCGGTTAGATCTTCGACAGTGGCTATTAAGTGGGAGCTGGGTGGGAAGCAAAATTCCCCGTCATCCGCCCCCAGTTCAAACCGGATATAATTCGGCTGCGGGTCCCCTGCTAAAGAGAGGGTTTTTAATGAGTTTAGCACATCGCCTAAAGGTGAGTGCTGGAAGATGTCCGCGCAACTGAATTCGACGATCGGCGCCTGGTAAGGCTCGGTGGACGCAGATGCATGTAGTTCGGAACCAGTGACTGGAGATGAATCTGGGGGTCCGGTTACACAGACCCCGCTCGAAGTTGGGTCTGTGTGCAACTCCAACGCCGCTGTGTCTGCGGCTTCCGTGGCGGGGTTAAACTTCTGGTCTTCGGATGGCGCAAGTTGTTCGAGATCTAGGGCCAGAGCGCTTACAGGCGCAATCTCCTGGGTATGGTCCGATGACAGATTTAGGTCATGTTCATCGCGGTGGTAGGGAGCGGCTGCCATGGGCTCAAATCCGTCGAAGATCAAGTCTCCGCGGATATCAGCAACGTAGTTCAAGCTTCCAAACCTGACCTGATGGCCAGGGGCATAGCTGTCGATCTCCTCTAGATGGCCAAGCAAGTTGGCCCGCAGTGCGAAGCCGCCGAATATGAAGGTCTGACCAGGGAGAAAGACATCCCCTCGGGCAGCATTGTTGTAGAAGATGGATGGAGCCATCGAACCTTCTAATGACGACACAGCGGAACTCTCAATGAAAGCACCAATGTCGGTGTCAAAACCGGTGGATCTCGGGTAGGGGGTCCCGAACTGTGCGTCTAGGGTCGATGGTAACAGGAGACAGGGGACGCGATGTTTACGCAGGTTTGGGCCCTCTCTATGGAGGTAATACCCTACTTCCTGCTTGATTGATCTTGATGAATATGAGTATTACAAGAGTTGATCTACCACAAGATCGTAATGGCTAAAACCCTAGAAGTCTAGTGTGGGGACCCCGACTCATAAGTCGTGATCACCGAATGCACGTGTACAGTGATCCCAGAGATCAATGCTCACTGAACACACAGAAGCTAAATAACAAGAGTCTTACATCCATACATACCGTATTACACAAGTAGGACCATTATGGTCAAGTCTTGAGTATAACATTGCAGCGGAAATCTTCGTCGATAACTTGGACCCATGCCATCTGCCTTAACCCTACAGGCATTCTGACTGGGAAGCGTCCTAGCTCACATGCTCGTCACCGAAGTATTCTTCTTCATATCATGTTCTTTCATGCCTGGCCAATAAAATAACCAGTGGCAAGCCAATGAGTACTTTGAATGTACTCGCAAGCATCCCAAGGGTGATAACAGAATAATTATGCAAGGCACTACTGCTAATTTGGCATTTTTGCGGAAAGCTAGTTTTTCTCATGCAAGTATGATCAAGGATATGAATGCGTCTGCAACAAGTATCAGGAGGTTACAGACATCAACATCGAGAGAGAGTTAGGAACAACTCATGCTCAAGCTCATCGTGACTTCCTCACGAATCATGTCAGTAGATTTACCAAACCGTGTTGTTTGTCAGAAACATATGGACGTAGTCTAAGCACCACCACCCAGCTGTCCTTGACCGTGGACACGGCTATTAGAATAGTTTTACACTCTGCAGAGGTTGCACACTTTACCCACAAGATCCGGGGAACTTCCGTGTCATCCACGACCCGTGGTACCTCAAGTACCCGGGGTAGGCACCCGATCACTATTTTCCCTAGACGACACTAACAAGGAGTCCACTCGTTGTTCCGTATCCTCATGATATACATCATACGAGACTCACTCGAGATCGTAACATCCGAGAGGGGACACAATGGTGTATCCGATGCCCTGTGAAAACAGTCAGGGCCGCCCTACCTAGCACGACCCTGTCCCAAGAGAGCGCACCAACAACTCTCCCGTCACTAGTAATGTGGGCTCCAAGCTAGTATCGGCCTAGGTAATCAATAATGCCCTTTCCCATATAAGGGTAGAGTGGTTGCGCATGTAAGGTTGGGACAGTCGACAAATCTTAAATCTAATCCATCTCTGTAAACAACACTTTTATCGAGCCTCGGTACACTACCTCTCCACCAAGTAGTGACCTAGTTCATCATCATCTCCCAGGGGCATTAGTGGCACCCACTGGGCTGTTTGCAAGTATGTCAACCCACACTTGTTTCTTTCAATGCATAACCCTGACCCACTTTGTGTAGCCATCTACTATAGCATATTTCTACAACCCACCAACACAACTCTAAGCAAAGGTAGAGTCATGAACAATGCAAATATCAATGGAGTATGCAACGGAGGCAAGCCTAGCAAGGTTGCCATTCAAGATATATATCATGCACTCGATGAAACAATGAAAATGCTATTATGATGAAAAAAATGGTTCATCATGGTCAAAGGGCTGCTTGCCTGTTTTAACCAAGTCTTCGAGGTCTTCAAATATCTTTGGTCCAACTCCAAGCATTTCGTCTACTTCGTCAACTATCGTTGAAAGCAACCATAATAAGCAACACAACAAGACAGAAAATAAAAGTGCTCTAAAAATGAGAGTTGGACTTTTCTAGGATACCTCTGGTCATATGAGGAATGACCAAGGTGATTTCATTGGAAGTGGATCAAATGGATATTTCTAAGCATTTTGATATGATTGAATCAAGGGGTTTATGGATTTGCAAGAAGTGTACAAAAACATATTTTTGAAAAATGAGCAAAGGCACCCATTTAACAAAACATGATTTTAGAAGCATCTAGGAGTTGGTTTCACTGGATTTGGAGTTGAAATGATTTTCCTATGAATTTGCAAAGTTGAAAAATATGAAGAAATAGACCATTATTTGAGGTGATACAGAAAGTATTACTGAAAATGTTCAAAAACTAATTTTTGAACTTATAGACACCTAGGATTTTGAATCATGGAATTTTGATCAATTTTGAGCCTTCTGTGATTTTCTAAAATTTATGACAGAAATGGAAATATGGGATTTGATAAATGTTTGTGAAGAAATTCTTTATGGAAAAATGTGCAAATTGCACCATGTGATAGATCAGGAATTTATGAACTTATAGAAATTAGAATCATCAAATTTGGAGTCTATTTGAATTTTTGGGAGGTTTTACAAGTTATCTGGGAAAAGGAAAATAAGAAAAAGGCTATACCCTTATTTTCCGCACTGGGCGAGAGATAGGCATTGGGCCGGCCCAGCGGCTCAGCTGTGTGGGTGGCAGGGCGACGTCGAAGGCGCACTGCGGGAAGGCGCCACCCAGCGGGGCAAGCGGATCGGCCCGAAACCGTTTCCACTTAACCTGGCTAGTGGCCGGCTTGGTCGCCTCTGCCGCTGACGGGCAGGCCCCCTGCCAGCTGGCGGGGTGGTCGTCCTCTTCCTCGCGCCTGAGGCAGAGGAGCGTTAGGGGAGGCGAGGCCGAGCACACGCCAGCGTTGATCCCCGACGACTCCGGCCGTCCCCGGTGGCGTCCGGTACACCGATGGACTCGGTATGACGAGCCGCTTCCATCCAGGGGCTTCACGCGGGCTGGGAGGATCTGGGGCAATGGCGACCCTGGCGATGGTGGCCGGCGTCTGGAGTGGATGGGCGCGACGCCGTGAGCACAAGGGCAGGGGAGAAGGAGCGGGAAGGATCCCATGGCCTGTTGCGCTTCCCCTAGTGGTTAAAGGGGTGGAGGGGAGGCCCTGGTTCGCCGGAGCCGGGTGGAGGTCGACGGCGACCATGGCAGCCATGGAGGGGGCAGGAGGGCGCGAGGGGTAGAGGTGTCTTGTCTAGGAGATTGCTGGGGAAGAGGGAGAGCGGGAAGAAGCCGTAGGAGAGCTCGGGAGGGCCTCTAAATAGAGGGGTCGTGGTGCACCGTGGACGCGGCCTATGGCGCACTCGGGCGAGCTCCATGGAGGAGAGAGGGTAGAGGTTTAGGAGGGGGCCGGCAGCTTGCCGTGTCCCAGACGCCGAGGCGGCCTCGTGAGACATGCTGGGGAGGCCCGAGGTGGCCGGAGGTGGTTGGCAGGGGGCGGCTACAGTGCGGGAGCACACTGTAGCGCGCTCCAGAGCGTGCAAATGGGCGGCATGCCATTTTTTGGCAAAGTGGGCACGGCAAAGCATGTCTGGTAGCTCTAGGGAGGAGTAAAGAATGTGGGGAAAGCCTTGGATGCCTTGGGTGGCCACTGGAGTGAGGAGGGAGGTGAGGAAGAGGTGTGCAAGGGCTGTTCAGAGAGATAAAAGAGGTGGTTTTACCCCTCAATTATTGATCTGAGATGCAGCCATTGCTACTGGAGGTAGAAGAGGTCTAGGAGGGGCTGTGGTAAAAAGTGGAGGCCATGGAGAAGAGTGGAAGAGGTCAAAACAGGGGTTTTAGTAAAATGGCAGAAGGTGTTTGATGCTTGTTTGGTTAAGCAAATGAACTCCATTTGGCAGGAGACTCCACAGGGTGAAATTGCACATATAATTAGGGCCTTACACCCATTTTGAGCTTATTTGGGCAAAGTTCACAATGTAACTTTTGTAAACCCTAGAAATTAGCAAAAATGGACTTGTGTAGATCTAGTTGAGAAAATCATTTCTCCTTGATGCACCACTTGGTGTAGTGGCCTAATTTGGTCATGTGAACATGCTCACAAAAGTTGGGGTCCAGGAGAAAAAGTTGGCAGTACAAACTTGTTCAAATTTGATTCTAGTCAGAGAGGGTTTTGGTGTACTTTGATCAAGATAAAATTCTCTCCAACTTGTGCCATTTGGTCTAGATGCATTATTACACCATTTGAGAATGTGCACCAAGTTTGAGAGCATTTGGACATGTTTGACAGTGCAAAGCTGTTCAAACTTGAAAAAGGACAGAAGTGGTTTTGAGAGGGTTTCATGGGGTTATACTGCTCTCCATGACATGGTACTTGGCAAGATCATCGAACATGTCATATGTGACATGATAGAATTTTTTTGGAATTTTTGGGGAATATTTCCTTTGTAAATATTTCAAAAGCTTGAAATATCCACAAAGGGTTTTTGAGGGATTTGACCAATATTTTGAACATGACCATGTGTTGAAACTCTTATATGTGGGAAATATATGCCCTCTGAGTTTCCCTGTTTTTTGTCAAATATTTTTGAAACAATAAAAAGAATTTTTCCCTATTAAAGACCATTTCTGGCCTTAAGAAGAAGCTTTTAAATAAAATAGGAAAATAACTTTTAAAATTATATTTTTGTGGTTTCTGGGAATCCTATATCTAATAGGTTTCAAATATACCTTTTGAAAGATTTTTCACACCTCAAATCAAGTACTTGCAGTGCAAATCTCAATTCAAGGGTTTTTGGAAAACTAATTTTAGAAAATACTTTTTGGCAAAATTATTTTTGTAAGAAATTATTTTTATGTCCTATACACATGGCATGATCATTTGTTCAAGAGTTTGGAGCAAGGAGATGAAGTATAGGAGTTGGAGAATTTATTTGATTTTTAGAGCACTTGCAAACAACAGACAAAAATCCAAACAAGGCAAGGTCCAAAACACTCAAAAGTTTTTGTCAAACCACATTTTATCATGATTTATTAGCTTAAGCGTTGTGGCATGAAAATCAGGGTGTGACATCTAGCCTATATGATTATGATCGTCTCTGCCTCTACGGACTAAACCATCCGGACTATATAGTCCCTTGAGGGGACTAGGGTTACACAAAGTCAGTTACAGAGAAAGGAATCTTCATATCCGAACGCCAAACTTGCTATCCACGCCAAGGAGAGTCCCATCCGTATACGGGTGAGAGTCTTCGGTCTTGTATCTTCATAGCCCATCAGTTCGGCCCATGTCCAACAGGCCGGACGCCCGAGGACCCCTTAGTCCAGGACTCCCTCAACCCCCACATTGTGCTTGTTGCCCTGCTTCATCATCAATGACTCGATCAACGTGATCAATGACCAGAGGCCGACACATCACAGCACATCACACCCCTTTTATTTCTCGACTCTATAGAACTACTATTGAGTGCCGAGGGTGATACCTCATAACACACTCCTAGTAATGACTCTGTAGTGTAGCTATTCGGTCATGGTCACTGAGGGTGATTCCTCCTTTACCACTCCCAATACGACTCTGTCCTGCAACCCCTCAAGTGTGAACCTCGAGCGTGGTTCCTCTTACATCCACCTTGACAATTACATCGAGTGGAATTCACCGAGGGTGATTCCTCGGGTTTTCCCCTTGATGTTTGGACACACGGCTACCTTGATTTTACTTGAGACCTTTGTGAAAGCCGGGCAGGCCAGGAGAGCACCTACAAGATAATTACGTGGCATGGCTGGGCATTCTGGGCCCTTGTTGTAAGTCCACGAGACGGGGCGACGAAGTCACATTGATCGTGAGTCTCTGCTCGTCTCTGCAAGCTAATAATACACTATGGTTTGGGTATTTGTTCTGAGTTGGCCTTTGGCCTTTACGCACTAACTACCACATGAGAATAGTTATGGGCATCGACGACGTAGTATCAGCCGAAGATTTGTCAGATCTCTAGTTCAGCATTGCGGCACGGCTGGGCCGGCACCATCCATGTAGAGGTGGAGCTTGGACCCGCCCTGACCGCAACGACCCGGAGTGCAACAGGCGATGGGCCCAGACCCCCGAGTTCGTAGGATGTAGACTAGCGGAGACCTCTCTACTGAGCCTAGGTAGAGCTACGACGTGTTGATCTTTTGAGGCTGGGCATTGACCCAGAAAAGTATGTCCGGCCAGTGTAATCAAGCATGTTGGAAACGTGGTGCACCCCTACAGGGAACATTATCTATTAATAGCCGTGTCCATGGTAACGGACGTTCAGACCTATATCCTGATCTATTATAACTAGAAATGGATACTTGAGATATGTGGCCCTGAGATTGCTTCCTCGCATGGAGTCAAGGAAGGATCCCTTGGCATTAATGCTACAACATGCTTGTTAATTATGAACTGCTATTCTTTACTCTTCTACATGCTGCAAGATGCTTGGAGCTATTTGAAGATGCTAGTCTTCGATTGGCTAGGCCTTGCCCTCTATCCTGGCATTCTGCAGTTCAGTCCATAGATACAACCCTCCCATTTGATACCAATGCACACTTGGTACATATCTGATGCTTGCGAGTACTTTGGATAAGTACTCATGGTTTCTTTGCTACCCCTTTTCCCCTTCACCTTGTAGGGAAAAGGCACCATCGAAATACATAATCCATTCTTGGGGTGATTCCTTGCCGTGGATAACTATCTCTCGCACTTCCACATTAGGGGTTGGCGTCCATTCTGCAATAAACTCTGCCAATGCCCTGCTCTGGATAGTTGATGTACTCTCAAACTTCAAACCAAAACTGGATAACTCCAAAGCTCACTCCACTATTCTGCCGGTAGCCCTAGGGTTTCGGAGTATCCTTTGCTATGGAAATGAGTGATAACTGTGATCTCCTGGGCTTAGAAGTAGTGGAGTAGTTTCTGTCGGCGTTCTGGGAACGGGGGTCCCCAGACATGCCTGCCTGCGGCCTGCGGCGTGGCTCAAAGGGGGGCCCAGCACGGCCCATCTTCATCAACACAGACCCAAGACCCTCGCGAGGGGCCAAGCCTCGCGGGGCCGACGACACGGAGCTTCCTCAGGCCCGGCCTCATTAGGCTGGCTCGCGAGGAGGCGGAGAGATCAAGGCGGGGTACCTCACGAGGTGCCCGTGACACAAGCCATGACGACCAAAGGCGCCAGGCGGGCGCCAGCCCGCGCAGTGTCCTCCTTTCCTCTTTGGTGCAAAGGGAGCAAGCGCAGCCGCGGAGTACCGAGGCATCAGGAAAAGGTTACCTTTTCGGTGCAACAAGACCAAGACCAGGAGGATTGCAAGACAGAGGTCATTGTGGAGCCCAAGACGGCGTCACCACCAGAGCTTTGTGCAGGCGAAGACTACTTTTGTCAGGATAGCTAGTACTAGATGTCCCCCTTCAAATTAGCCCACCATTGTTGGCTCCCTTCCCGCTCGATATTTAGGAAGAGGACCAGGGCCTCTATAAATAGGACCAGCCACCCACAGGATCGGGGAGGTTGGAGGTTGGAAGAAGATAAGATCGAAATCAGAGAGAGAGAGAGAGAAGGGTGGCTGAACTCCTCCTAGCAGTTTGTCCCCCTAGCCAAGAACAGACCCTCGCGAGGCTGTTCATCCTTGTATTGTTCATCATCATCAGCCCAAGAGGCAATCCACCACACCACACACTGGAGTAGGGTATTACACCACAATGGTGGCCCGAACCAGTATAAACCATGTGTCTCTTGTGTCGTTCTTCCTATAGCTTAGATCTTAGCGAGGCGAAGGGGTGCAGGAAGGTAGGAGGCGAAATCTCCACGTGCACCCCAGTGTTCAAACCTCAAGGGTCTGCCGGAACCCGAAATCCGACATTTGGCGCGCCAGGTAGGGGTGCGCCGGAATTCGTCTTCCACCACCCCGTTCTCCGATCATCGCGCCCATGTCTGATGCTCGTCGGGCCCGTGCCGATCGCCGGGCCGCTCTCGCTTCCTGCATCGCCCAGACGGCTCCTGTCGGCGGGTGTCCTCGCCGTTCCCCGTCACCTGCCGTCAACGCTGCCACCGGCCCGGCGGGGGACGAGCAGCAAGCATCGTCTCAGCATCCGTTCGTGCGGCAAGACGGCCGCACCGCTACTCCCTCGCTCACCCCAGCTGGTTCTTCGTCCCGCGCGCTCTGCGCGCCCATGGAGGCTCGAGCTGCGCTCATCGCGGCAAACGAGCTCCTGTGCTACCGTCCCGTCGACGACGTCTATGAAGAATGGCTCGACCGCGTCGCCGAGCTCGTCCACGCCGCAGGGGGCTCTCCTGCACCATCCGTTTCGCTGCGCCGCACCCCGCCCCGCGCGGGCGACGAGGCCCCGGCGGCGCCCCGGCCGCCTCCTCCTTAAGAAGGCGCCATGGCTCCAAGGCGCGTGGTCCCTGGGCGGAACCCGCTCCGTTAGGTGCCAGCGCGGGAAGAGCAGAGCTGCCAAGAAGTCCCTCGCTCGCAAGAAGCTGCCCGGGCGCTCCCTGCTCCAGCACGTCGTGACCATGCTCCTACTCCTGCACGTCAAGACCCCACTCTGCTCCCAGCCGCAGCGCATGGGGACATGCAAGACCAAGCTCTCCGTGGCCACAACAGGCTGCCGTGCCTTCACCACCGATCTACGCAGCGTCGCGTGGCCCGGCAAGTTCAAGCCAGACCTGCCTCCTCATTACGATGGCATGGCTGACCCTGCGGAGTTCCTCCAGCTCTATGAGTTGGGCATCGAAGCTGCCAACGGAGACGAGAAGGTCATGGCGAACTGGTTTCCCATGGCGCTCAAGGACGGGGCCCGCACCTGGCTCCTGCACCTGGCTCGAGGTACGATCTCCTCCTGGGACAAGATGCGCACCCGCTTCATCGCCAACTTCCAAGGTACTCGCGACCCGCCACCCGCCATGAGCGACATGCGCCGCATCAAGCAACAACCCGGGGAGACCCTGCAGAAGTACATCCAGCACTTCAACAACACACGCCTCAAGATTCCCAGGGTGACTGAAGAGGCCATCATCTCAGCCTTCTCTGACGGCGTGCGCGATGTCAAGATGAAGGAGGAGCTGGCGATGCATGAAGACCTTTGCACTTCCTTGGAGTTGTTCAACTTGGCAACCAAGTGCGCCAGGGCTGAGGAAGGGCGTCTCTCCCTCCTCGAGCTGCCTGCCACAGACCCAGAAGAGAAGAAGCCCAAGGCCAAGGATGTGAAGCGCAAGGGGGCTGCCGTGCTCGCGGCAGAACCAGACCCCAAGCGGGGCAGAGATCAGCCCGAACCTTTCAAGGGCAGTCGATACTGTGTGTACCACGACCTCCACACCCACAACACCAACGAATGTCAAGAGCTCCGAGCCGTGCGAGAAGGAAGGATCGGCCGTCGCCCCAACCGCGGTGACCGGGGCTACGGTCGAGGAGGAGGAAGGAACGCAGGACACTCGGAAGACCGTGGCCCGCGCCAAGGGTGGCGCGATCAACCTCGCGAGGATCGCTGGCAAGACCCGCCTCGCGAGGGAGACTGGAGGGATCAGCCTTGCGAGGATCGCCCGCAAGGCAACGCAGGCCTCCCTCCGCTGCCGCCGCCGCCAAGGAGAAACAAGCACCGCCACCAGGACGAGGGGGCTGCGGGCTTCCAGGAGCTGCACACGATCGCCTGCATCCTGGGCGGGGCTCAAGCCCTAGCCTCTCAACGCATCTTCAAGCAGTTCGCTTGCAAAGTGAATGCAGTCCTCCCCAGGCTCGAAGCCACACGCCCTCTCAGGTGGTCGGCGTGCGCCATCACGTTCAGCTCAGCAGATCAGCTCAAGTGTGCGGCTACAGCCAGAGTCCTCCCGATGCTTTGTTCCCCAATCATCAGCAACGTGGTGGTCACCAGGACCCTCATCGATGGCAGGGCAGGGCTCAACGTCCTGTCCGTGGAAATATTCAACAATGTCCAAGTGCCCTACAGCCAGCTTCAGCCAACCAAGCCTTTCTCCGGAATCACCGACGGCTCCACGGTCCCGATTGGGCAGGTCCGCCTCCCTGTCACCTTCGGGGCACGCGACAACTACCGCACCGAGCTCATCGACTTCGACGTCGCTCACATTCGCCTGCCGTACAATGTCATCCTTGGGTACCCAGTGCTGGCCAAGTTCATGGCCGTAACTCACCACGGCTACAACGTCCTCAAGATGCCAGGAAGTGGTGGGGTCATCACGGTGCTCTGTGAAGAGAAGGACGCGGTGTGTTCCCTAGAACGAGCCTTTCAGGCCGCGTCACTGGAAGACCTGGATCGCGGAAGCATGAGGCTTCCCGAGACCGCCCCCAAGAAGAAGAAGACATCGTCTGGCCCGGCCCCTCAGGAGGCAGGCCCCTCTGGGCCCGTGCTAGCCCAGGGGGAACCTCCTTCCATCGCATAGGAAAGTGCGCCCGGCGCCCTCCTCTGGCAGGGCTCGGGGGCTCTCCCCTGGAGGGCCACTAACCTAGCTAGGGTCACGAGGGAGGCGCTTGGGCACCACATGGAGGCATGTTTCGAAGCACGTTTCCCTCAAGAAGGAGTAAGGCAAGGAGAGCCAGACCCTCAAGAGTTCGTCAGCAAGGCCATTCAGGAGCTACAGGAGTCAAGAGTCATGAAAGGCGGCCGCCGCCTACCAGCAGTGGCTCCCCATCCAGGCGAGGATGGCGGGCTGCGCGTCTGCATCAACATACCAGGGCTCAATCGAGACGCCTCTCTGGAGCGCCTCTGGCCCTCGCGAGTGGGGCGCTGCGGAGGTCCACCCCACAGCTACGTTCGCATGCCTTACAGCTTGCCGAACGCGGCTGCCACGTACCAGCGCCTCATGAGGGGCATCACGGAGGCACAAGAGGCCAGGCGTTCCGCAGCCCTGGCGGAGATGGAGATGGTCCGCGAGGAGCCGCCAGCGCCTCCGGAGCCTCCCGAGGCCCCAGGGCCTGGGGGCTCGTGAGGATCGGCTTCCGCAGCCCACCGAGTCTGCTACACCAACACCCCTTCGTCCTCAACGTCATCAGGTGACATCTTTCAAGTTTCACTTCCAGCTAGGAGCGCCCCCCTAGGGCTGCATTATTCCCAGGCCGCGTGGGTCCGTCCCTGCGGCGTGTATCCCTTTTATTTCATGTTGTTAGCTTACCTTGCTGGGGGCGCCCCTCGGGCTGCATGATCCCCAAGTCGCTCGGGCCAGACCCAACGGCATGTATCCCATTTGCGTTTATTTCCGGTTATGCGTTCGACCCACCATGCTTGATTATTTGATGCCAGTCCATGGCACCTCTTCTTCTCCATGCCGACCACTTGCACGTTAAAGGGGGGGTACCTGCGCATCGCGACTCAGGGCTCTTACTGGCTCTCCAGCCCTCACCCTCTGGCCTTGTCCACGGCAGCGCGATCTGGCATACCAGCGACGGCTGAGACCAGCTCGAGGGTCGGGACCCGAGGACGTAGAGTGCCGACATCTAACCGAATTTGCAGGGACACATCACAAGATAAGGCCCAGTGCCAGGCGCAACACGCCTAGAGGTAGGGCCCCGTGAGTCCCGTGCTGGCTCACGGGTGCCCAGATAGACCTCGCCAGGCCCTACCGTGCTAGCCACGTGTCAGGGCGGGGCTGTACACGCCCCGGGGGCTCCTCCCGGAGGGGGGCCCCCTCCCACGTACCAGTGGAAGCACCATGCTCCGCGCTGGCTGACGACACTGCCGAGGAGCGGCTATGCCCGTACACATACGGAAGCGCTATGCTCCGCGCTGGTGATAAACAACTGAGGGTGGCCCCTAGGCCGCATCAACCTCAGGGAGCCTAGAGCTCAGTGTCTAGCCTCATCGTAACGCCTCCCCTCGAGAGTTTCGCGCGAGGGGGCTGGGCACGGGGGCTGCGCCTGGATCACGCCCAGACGCACGCCGCCCAGCCAGGCCCCCCTGGGCCTGGTTCATCGCGCGTCTCTCCCCGAGCGGAGCCAAGGTACGAAGGCCGTTTGAGCGTCAAGGGGGACTCCTGAGCATCGTGACTCAGGAGCCTAACTGGTCACGTAGCCCCTCACTCCTTAGTTCTAAAAGGCTAACGGCGGTTGAGGTATGCGCGCGGCCGGGCTGTGCAGACGTAGAACGGTAGATCCACCCACATCACACCTCCCTACTTGCTGTTCGTGCGCCAAGGGGGACTCCTGAGCATCGCGACTCAGGAGCCTAACTTGTCACGTGGCCCCTCACTCCTTGGCCCCGTCCTGGTTTCCGATCGGGACTAACGCTGGGTGAGGCGTGCGCGGGGCCGGGCTCTGCCGGCGTAGAACATAAGCAAGTAGGAAGGAAAAGCGCAAATTTCAAGGAATTCAAAAGCAAATATTACAGTCCACACTGTTATCTCAATACCAAACGCAAGTTTAAACGCCTCCCCGAGGCATGATACATGTGCAGGAATTAAAGGTAGGACAGCAGCCACAACGGAGTCACTTGTCGGCGGTGGAGCAGCACGGAGTGGGTTCGCCTTATGGAGTAGTGGGGTCGGCAGCGCCTTGCTTCGGCTTGGTGCTGAAGGCCCGGAACTTCCCCAGCAGAGCCTCTGCGCGACCCTTCACGGCCTCGGCAGCGGCAGCGGCACGCTCGCCGCTTACTGGCTCCAGCAGGCTGTCGAGGTCGACGCCGGGATCGCGAAGGTAGATGTGGGTGAGGACCCGCGTCAGTCCTGCAGAAGACAGGACACACGCCTCGGCCTCGGTCGTGGGGCCAAGGCCAAGGGCGACATCTTCAAGAGCACGAACCAGGAAGGGAAGCAGCTTGGCGGGGCCGTCCTCGACGCCAGCCAGCGGGCTCTCCAGGCCGCTGTCGTAAAGCGTCCTCAGCGAGGAGCGAGCCTTCGCCTCCATCTCCGTGAAGGCCACGCGGTCCTCGGCAAGAACCAGGGCCTTGTCGTCCAGCTCGGCTTTCCTCGCCCCCAACTCCTGCTCCAGTGCGCCTAGGTGGTCGCGGCGCTTCCTGAGCTTGACCTCCCTCTCCTTGACGGCCACCTCACAAGCCTTCACGCCTTCTTCCTGCTCTTGGCGAAGGCGGGCCTCTTTTGCGAGCTGGTCCCGCAAGCCTTGCAGCTCATCCTCCAGCGCCTTGCAGCGACCAAGGACGTCAATCACCTCCCCCAGGACTGCGTCACGAGCAGCCTTCGCCTCAAGGACGGCCTGCTTCTCCTCATCGCAAGCTGTCGAGGCCTGGACCAGCGCCGCCCGAATCGAAGCGTCGGAGCAAACCCATCCTGAAGCCAGCTCCAAGCGTCCGGCCACCAAGCGGGGGTCGGCGCCAAGAAGATCCTGCCGCAGTCGGTCCAGCTTAGCAGCAACACGATCCAGAACGGCAGAAGGAGTCGGAGAGACAGCAGCCGGTGGAGTAGGAGGAGAAGGCGGCAGCGCGGCCACAGCATCCTGAGGCGGAGTCTGCTGCGCCCCAACGGCTGTAGTGGTGGCAGCAGGCAAAGGCACCTCGGGAGTCTCTTGGGCCATGGGGGCTGAGCTCGCCCCAGCCAGCTCAGCCAGGCCTCGCGAGGACGACCGGGCAGGAGAAGCCCATGCATCGCGGTCACCCTCCTTCGCGGGCAGAGGCGCTGCCACAGATGGAACCTCGGGAGCTCCCTTCGACTTCTTTGCTGCGGGCGCCAGCCTATCCAAGAGATGCGGACGTCAAGCCTCAGAAGCAGAGCAAGAAATAAATACAAGAATCAAATTCTTACGGGTCGTCGCCAGTGAGCTCAAGCGGCCTCCAACCAAATTTGAAGCCTGAAAGCCGGCTGGAAGGATCAACCTCGGGAAGCTTGGAAGCAGAAGGTGCGTCTGCGATCTGCCTCGGGGCTGGGGTAGACCCACGGGAGATCAGCCCGGTCCTGTCCTCCTTCGGGATCGGGGGCAAGCTCCCGCCATCCTGCTCGTCTTCATCCTCGTCGTCGTCGCTCGGAGAGAGGCGGAGAACGTGGGACCTACGCTAGGGGAGGGGAGCCCTCGACTCTCCGTCAGTCGCCTCGGAGTCAGGCCCTTCTTCCCGCTCCCCTCCTTCCTCCTCTTCGCTGGAGTCGTCGGAGGACACGTCCACCGATTCCCCGGGAGTTTCCATGGGCATGGGCCCATCCCCGTTGAAGATGGGCATGGACTCCACTGCCCGCTCCCAGTCGTCGCGGAGGAACAAGGGCGTAGGAGCGCCCTCCAACCTCGCCGCATCACCCCCGACCAGAGATTGGAGGACCGCAGCCAGATCTCCGTCGGCCAAGGCCTCGGGGCTCGGATGGGGCCTCCACATTGGAAGTGAGTACTTCCGAAGCGGAGCCAGCTGGTGCTCCAGGAATTCCCTCAGCAGCGACGCGCGGGTCAGCTTCTCCGCCACCATGTTGGCCGGCCTCAGATCCGCGTCCATCTTCTCCAACACCAGCTTCGCGCGGGGGTCTGCGAGCTCCGCTCGGCCCCAATCGCTGGAGCTCATGGGCTGCTCCGTGGGCAAGATCAGCCGAGGGTGGATGCGCCCAGCATCCGCCAAGACCCACTTGCTCCTGAAGCCCTCAATCCTTTTCCCCGGGTTAGAAATGGCAATGGCGCCACCGTACGCGATGAAGCTTGCGCACGCGGAAGCAGGACCGCGAGAGGTCCGGAGGTAGAAGTAGTGGCGCAGCAAGGCCACTGAGGGCTGCACCCCTACGTGAGCCTCGCACTAATAGGCGAAGATTGCCAGGAGAAGGACGGAGTTGGGGTGGAGATGCAAATCCTGTAGCTTATAATGGCGGAGGACAGAGAAGAAGAACTCAGAGAAGGGAGGAACCAGGCCAGCAGCAATGGCACTTATGAAGAACGGATAGAAGGTGCTCCCTTGACCCTCAGGGGTGGCGGAGCCGGCCTTGAACACCTTCGCCCCGTCAATGCCCCGCGCTGCCGCCATCCGGCGCAACCGGGCGAGGCTTGCCTCCGACACGTTCGGCGAGTCCAGGGCAGACGAGTACCAAGCTACGGCCGGGGGCTGACGAGGCGCCATGGCTTCCTAGGTCACGCGGTCGGAGTAGATCTGGAAATTTTGGAGGAAGGAGGGAGAGGCGCAAGAAAGGGGATCTGAGCAGCAACCGGAGAAAGCAAAAAAGCAAAGCCTGGGCGGATGCCGCTCCCTTATCGCCTCGCGCGGTTGCTAAGGCACCCACGTCCAATCAACCGCCACGCGGCGCCCAAGGCCGCAGGCTATTAGGACCCGCGGCGCTTTGCTCTTGCCCTTCCGCCTCCCTGCACGGCCAAGTCCGTGCGCGCCTTGGGCCCGGGGGCTACTGTCAGCGTTCTGGGAACGGGGGTCCCCAGACTTGCCTCGCACCATTTACCACATCATCAGGAAGACTCTATGGCCTGTCAAAGGACACTCATCTGCAGTGAAGCTTAAACGAGCAATGAAGACTTTGGTTTTCTATATCTTCAATGGCATCAGCTTCAATGCTCAAGACTTCTTCATCAGGCAGTTGGCTGTGTCTGGCTCCGACATCTTTGGGTTGAAATTCTATGCTCCATGGGTCATGTGTCTGATCAAGCGTCACTCAGCCTTCAACTATCAGCCGTCTGCGCGCAATCATCTTATATTCTTGCCCGAGGTTGATCTGTCAGTTGAAGCCATTTACCTAGAGCCTGCTAAGGATCCCATTTATCTTCACAATGTTGATCACCAAAGCTTCACCCAGCCCATCGAAGGAATTCCAGCAGTGTCTCATGTTTATCCCCTTGCTGGAAACACACGTGCCCCTCGTGCTCAAACTGATGCCACTGGTAGCATCATTGCGCAAAGGCCTCAAAGACGATCTCGTGTCCTCAATGACCGAGAGCTTCTCGTCGCGCTGCATCAGAAACAGGACAAACATCATGACTGGCTTAAGCGTCAGATGCAAAGCCTCTTGGTGGATGTCAACTGCATTCGCAATCTTGCCACCAAGAATGCCTTTGTCACTCATGAAACCTTTCGGAGGTCGTGGAAGAGTTTGACCCTACTGAGTGCTGAAGCTGATCTGCACGACGATGGCTTCACCGAACGCTTCAAGTTTGACTCAACTCCACCTAGAAATGCTCACTTGCGTCGGACTCCCTCACTTGAAGACTCTGAATACTCGTCCTCAGCTGCGACCACAAATGCCAGAGTCATCGATGACCAAGATGATGCAACTTCACCTCCTCCAACTTCAGCGTGTGACAACACTGCACCAAGTTCCTCTGCACCACCGGATCTCACCGACGACCCTGCTGCCTCGCCTGCACCTCATGGGAACGAGTAGGCGCTCTATGTCTTCAAACCTTTTTGGTCCTCACTAACAAAAGGGGGAGAAGCATATGAGTTGATAGTCTTCAAGCGGGTCCATATGGGTGGTTGCTTTACTTTTTGCTACTTTTGCCAAGTGCTTACAACTCTCATTTTCGATACATTTGGTTCTTTGAGTTGTAACACTTAAACTCGATGGTCGTCTGCTACTTATTTGCTATTCTGTGAAATTCCGCATGTGCGACAATAAATTCTGCACTTAGATCATTTTGTAGATGTCCATTTTTCATTATGCATGTCATTATCTTCACATACTTTTCTTGCATGATGAATTGTCATCATAAGTTGAAGAGGATCTCCACAAGTACAACCTGCCATGTGCATTTGCATACCAAAAGCAAATTACTTATATGCACATCTTCAGGGGGAGCCTTTGCCACTTATGATTACAATCCCCTATCCTTTACAATTTCACATATTTTATTCCCCGTTGAAAACTTCAACTAGTTTGTCATCAATCACCAAAAAGGGGGAGATTGTAAGTGCATCTAGTGCCACCCCTAGTTGGTTTTGGAGTATTGACGACAAACCTAGTTGAGGGACTAATGTGTTTGTGAGAATTGTAGGATAACACAGGTAGAAGTCCCTCATTGATTCGGTTTTCCTACCAGAGATGACCCTAAAAATGTAAGAAGACATTGAGGTCAAAGGTGGTATGTGAAGACATTCACATTGAAGACTATGACAAGAGAAGACATCGCATAAAGACTATGGAGCACGAAGACTTAGTTCTTTCGTCGTTCTTTTTCTTCTTTGTTGAGTCATAGGAACCACCGTATTGTTAAGTGGGGTCCAAGTGAACCAGTCAGAATGACTGAAGTGATGCTTAACCAAAATCCTATGTCTTCGATTGAAGACTATGAGAGCAAATCTTGTCCATAGTTGGATAAGTCAGCTTTGCTTGTAGCTCAAGTAAAGTTGCCGTGTGTGTTTGAAATCTGACTGTTGGAACAGTGTCAGTTCCTTAGTGACCAAGGGTCATTTCGGACAAATCAGGTCGGGTTGCCTAGTGGCTATAAATAGCACACCCCCCTACAACCATAAACGGTTGGATGCTCAGAGTTAGTGCACGGCTTTTGTCATTTGAGAGCAACCCACCTCGAATCCTTTGAGAGAGAATTCCTTGCGAGAATAAAGCCCTAACCACCCAGAGCCAAAGAGTGTTAGGCATCACTTAAGTCTTCCTGTCTGTGTGATCTGAAGACTTACTTGTCAGGACCCCGATTCCAAGTCACATCGATCCAGCCGGTATGACCTCATATCACATTGCAGCCTCACGCACGGTATCCCCACGGGTGTCGCCTTACCATGGCCGAGACCGTTTGCGCCTTTTGGCTCACGTATATGATAGTGTCGCTAGCATCCATATGACAGAGAAACCGGGCCGACATGGCTTGTCATGAACCCAAAGCGGCACAGACCTATGGAGACAGGCATAAATGAATCATATCGAGCATGTCGGTCATCAGCGAGTGAATTCGGGCTGTAGCACTGGGCTAACAGGACTCCGGGGAACCTGGGCTGTAGCAGGCTAGGCAGGACTCCGGATGTCACTGTGTGACATTTCCCCGAAGGGACAGACATAGGAACGAAGTGAAACACATGCCGGCCAGTCAAGTGTCCTGAGCAGTAGTGCTGGTCTAGCAGGACTCCAGTGAACCGGGCTGTAGCCGACTACTATGGCTCATGGAAGCACTAGACTACATTTCCCCATAAGAGAGGCTGCCAAGGATAAACAACTAGATTGTCGGATCCCACACATACCAAGCATTCCAATCATACACACAATATGCTCGATATGTGTAAATACAACATGGCATCACAACATAACTCTATGACTCAAGTATTTATTCATTAGGCTCCGAGGAGCGAGATATTACAAACATGGGTCTCATGACCCAACAATCATAGCATACAAATCAAAACACATGCGGAAGCTTAACACGTCTGAGTAAAGACATCTACAAATGAAAAAGGCTAAGAAGCCTGACTATCTACCAGATCCTGCCGAGGGCACACGATCATAGCTGAGGTATCAAGCTAACGTCCAAGTCCACGCGAAACTACTGGCGAGACTGGAGTCTCTCTCTGCGAAACATAAATTAAGCAAACATGAGTACAACAATACTCAGCAAGACTTACATCAGAGCTAGCTACATATGCATCGGTATCAACAAAGGGGGTGGTGGAGTTTAACTGCAGCAAGCCAGCTTTGACTTAGTGGCTATCCTAAACTACGATTGCAAGTAACTTTTTTGAGGTGGCGCACACGAGTCCACATATTCACTAATCAATACACCACTATGGATCCGCTCCCGTCTCCCTACGAGAAGGCCATCCATACCACTCACACTTATCTTGCGAGTTTTAGAGTATCCACTTTCACTTGTCTATGAACTGTTATAGGCAACCCAGAAGTCCTTTACCGCGGACACGACTATTAGAATAGATCATTTATAACCCTACAGGGGTGTAGTTCGTCACACATGTTTCCACCACTTAGCGTCTACACACGACATGTGCTCGACAGACTTCAAGCGAAAGCCGACGTGGGTGTAGACCACGACCTGACTAACCACACAAGTCTCTAGTACAGGTTTATCGCCTATTCGGGTTCCATCCATAAGGAAATCCGTTCGAGGTGTCCTCAATGGCCCCAAACGATGTGTACAGGGTCCCGAAACGCTAAACGGGCGCCCGGCATACCCGGCCACAGTGTATCTACCGCATCATAGCCCACCCCTAGGGTCAGCACTACTCATGGCCGCCAACACATAACCTACAAACACCAGAAACTAGTTGCAACTCCTGGACAGAGGACGAGAGGGGTCAGTAAGTCGAGCGGGGTCATATTTCAGGGCCCAATGTGTGGTAGTATCTGTTTCATGGATCACAAACACAGAACTCAGTTCCTGAGATCGGTTTCAATGAGACAACCCACCATGTACTCCTACATGGCCTCTCACCGCTACCTTTACCAAATCATGTTCACACACTTAGCTCACACACAGTAGGACATGTTCACAACTTTCCAATTCATCCCCGATGAATCAGACCTGACACAACTCTAAGCAATAGCAGGCATGACAAGCAAACATGAATGAGTAGGCACATCAGGGCTCAAACAATTCCTACTCATGCTAGTGGGTTTCATCTATTTACTGTGGCAATGACAGGTCATGCAAAGGAAAGGGGTTCAACTACCGCAACATGTAACAGTTGAATCGTTGTTGTCCTAATGCAGTAAAAGAGAGCAGGTGCGAGAGAGTGGGTTTGTATCGGAATGAACAAGGGGGTTTTGCTTGCCTGGCACTCCTGAAGATAACATAGTTCTTCATCGGTGTCATCGATCACATCGTCGAAACCACGTCTATCGAGAGGGTACAAATACCGGCAACAGAGAAAGAAACACAATCAATGCAATGCACAATATGATGCATGATCATGACATGTCAATATGTTGTGGTTTGAGCTAATGCAACTAGCAACATTGTAAATGGAGTTGGTTTGAACCCTAGGTTCAAATTCAAACTCCATATGTGAGAGTTTAAATTCCATTTATATGAATTGGCCTAATCGGCAGCCATAAGTTATTCTAACATGCATGAAAATGCCATCAACAGATTCCTTGAATTTTTCTGATAATTTTTCATATATAATTTATTTCATTTGGACTACGGTTGAATTTCTATGAATTTTAGAAGTTTAGAGCATTTTCTGAAATTTATAAATCATTTCTGATTTATTTTAATTCCAGAAAAAAATACTACGTCAGCATTGATTAAGCATGATGTCAGCAATTCAACTGTGGCTGACCGTGGTCAAACCTGACCAGTGGGGTCTACTAGTCAGTGACCCAGGGCTGTGTTGTGTGGCTGGCAGGTGGGACCAGGTCAACGGCCACGTCAGCAAGTCAATGCTGACGCGTGGGTCCATGGATTTGTTAATTAATCTAACGATTTTGGTTAGCCAGCAAGCCCAACTAAGTGGGTCCAACTATCAGTGTCTAAATGTTAATCCAGAGGTTGGTTAGCCCCTAATCTAATGACGGCCACGTCGGCTAACCGACGATTAGTCGCCGGCGCTAAACAGGACGCAGCGGCGCTCCTCGTCCGGGCGATTCCGGCGACGAGAGGAGGCGGGGTTGGGCTCGTTGGAATGGCCGCGATGCGGCGCGTCCAACAGTGGTAGTTGTAGGGGCTGGGGCGGCCGGAGACGACGGCGAGGAGCTCGGCCGCGGCGGTCGTCGTTCGGGTGTGCGCGGCGATGCGGTTGCGGTGGCCGTAGCGGTGCGAGCGTGGCACCTACGGGCTCTACGCAGCACAGCGAGCAGGTTGGGCACGACGGCCGGTCCATTAGTTGGCCGGGAGCACGCCGGCGACGAGAGCAGGCGGCGGCGCGTACGGGTGAGCGCGGTGTAGCAGCTACGGCGTGCAAGAGAGGGAGCGGGGAAGGGGAGCAGGGGCAGGAGCTCACTGCGATTGCGACGAGGCCAACAGTGAGCTCGGGGAGGAACCGGAGCGAAGCGGGGCGGCGAGGGCATCTCCGGCGGCCAAAGCTTCAAGAAGAGGTTGGGGGAGATGATGCGGGGCTTCCGGCGTCGCGTGAGTCGGTGATGAGGAAGAGGGAGTCGCGGCAGACCTCGGGAACAGCTCGGAGAGGCGAGTAGGTGGCTGTGGATGCAGTGGCTTTGGACGGCGGCGACGGACGCGTTCGGTCCGGGCAAGAGGGAGGGAGCAGAGGAGAGGGGAGAGGTTGCAGGCGAGGGAGAGAGAAGTCAGGGTTCTCTGGGCGTCTCCAGGCGCGAGGGAGAGGCCGGAGGTGGCAAGCAGGAGCTGGAGCCTGCGGCCTGCGCGGGCGCTCTCTCGCGGCGACAGCAGCAGCTTTGGGGTGAGGGGAGGAAGATGACAGGAGGAGCCCCTGGTGGGTTGGGCTGGCTTTGCCCAGTGTTGGGCCGGTTGGTGGGCTACACAGGTGAGGCCAGGTACGATTCCTTTTCTCTCTTTTATTTTAGTTTTCTATTTCTTTTATTCTGTTTTGAATTAGTAAAAATACTAATCCACTTTGTAAAATCCTGAAAATAATTGTGGGTAGTGTTTGGATTATTTCCAACAACGCAAAACTAGTTTCAGAGTTATTAGAGCATTTAAAAATATTTATAGGATTTAAATGCTCCAATTCAAATACGATATGACTTAATTCAAAGATCCAGAATGTCCTGGAAATATATTCATCATTTTTGGCAGAGGTTTTGACCTTTATCAAAAATCATGAACATTTTCCAAGGATAATTTGGAATCTCTGAAAATATTTTTTACTGAGCCTAGTTAAATTCATTTGGTACTAGGGTTTCGACAATCCCCATTTCAACTTTCATAGAAATTTAGACATGATGCATGGATGCTTGTGCAACTATTTGCAATCAAGTTCTAGGGCTGTGACAACTCACCCCCACTAAACAAGAATCTCGTCCCGAGATTCAAGACGCGAGGTAAGTAGAAAGAGGGGACACAAAGCTAACACGATCTCATGATCCACTTTCCCTTCTCGAAGATGTTGATTCATTGCTTCGTATTGATCTTGATATCTTTGCTTTCGAGATCTTCATCCAACATGATGACGACAAAAGGAAACTCTACAGGAAACGATCTCCCCGAAGATCGAGCACTCAAGATCAACTCATGGAGTGAGACGTTAGAACATCTCTTGAGATGAGACATGAAACACAGATCAGGAGTGATGGAAAAGGAGGTAGATGACAAGGTTCTACTGGGTAGGCAAAAATTCCACGCTGAAAAGGATGGTGCATGATTTCAAGATAGCGATGAATTAATTGCCATGATTCCAAAATGGGGCACCTTAGGGGAGATGACCCGTGGGATTTTCCCTTAAGTGGCAAAAAGAATTAATTTTGATACAAAGATCATTGAAACTCTCTATACCAGCCTAAGGCAATCACAAACGATCGTTTGAAGAAGTTCGAAGAATGGCATACTCCAACTAGAATGGATGATGTGGACTATCTTATTGAAGACAATGCAATGGATGATTTTTGCTTATCATCGGAAATGGATGGGACCCATGGTAAGTCCACTTTTGAAGATGATCCTAAACAACAACTACTGAGGTGCAAGCTGGGAACAAAATGCTAATGTTGGGAATGATTCTAGTAACTGGGGAAGAACTCAACAGTCGAGAGTGAGTCCACTATTTGAAAAGGTTATAACATAACCAAGGAAACTGGAAGCAAATCCCAGTTAACGCCAACGGTAAAATCTGGTGCTTGCGCGTGCCCTCAAGAACTTGAGCATCTCCATATTCATCAAGGTTTTACCAATATCCATGTCAAGGATCCTGGCAATACAACATACCACCATGATGAATGGTGATGGGTGATGCAGATGCAAAGGAAGATAACACTTTCTCAGATTTCACCTTAGTGAGGCCAAGGGAACAGAATCTGGACGATCGACCGAGAGACATTTAGCACTCCGCCTCTAATGTTCTCCTTGATGTGCTAGCGTAATCCATTCATAGATATGGTTTGATATCTAGAACATCAAGTAAAAGGTCGGACTTCGGAAGCTCAAGAATCCATAAGGAATAACTACGGAGGCAGATCCTGTGAGATCCTTATGGGGAGGTGACCAACTTCTTCAACCAGGATACTACAATAATAGGCCTTCCGGTTAGGTGTGTTGGCCACGACATCCACGTTACCGGTTATAGAGGGACCAACAATATAGTTCTTGGAGTACGTTCCAACCATTATATCTGCCTGAGATTCAGATCTGGTTGGTGTTAGGATATTCCAGACTCATCGAGTCTAGAAAGAAAATGAAACTTTGCAACACAAATCGATGAGATGTCATTGCGAGATTCTCAGGAAATGGACTATGGTAGTAAGCTCCAAAACATGAGCTGGTTCTGCTAAACACATGTGAACATGTTGTCCCAGACAAGCATGACCACATAGTAGTCTTACAATGAAACACTACCGAGTCCTAGTTGGGAACCATCATCAAGGATATCGAAGTCCTTGCATAAGTCATATGATTAGCTCCTATGAAGAAATTTCTTTCCCCTGAACAAATCAGTCAGTGGCTTGGTGTGATAGAGAATACAAATGGAATGGAGGTAGCGAGCCTGTCAAACCATAGCACACTTCACACATGCATGACTGACTTGGGATGGTACCAGAGGAAACAAAAACAACTTTCTTGAATTCACGGCGGCAACTTGCACCTAAAGCACATGAATTCGAGGAAGTCACTTCTTCCATCCAAGCATAAGCTTCATGAATGGGACACGAAGACATTTCTTACAAAGTTTCCAACACTAGGTTGATGTTCAACATGACCCATGGGGGAGACAAAATGCTGCGGATGGGCTCAGCAGCAACTCATCGGAATTTTCATATCACTTGACCTACACCATCATGCGAACACGGTGATAGCATTGGACAGACCAAAAGATGTAATGGTGTATGCTCGAGGGATCAACCACGAGTAAGACAACATTAGGAACATCGTTGGTTCTAATTTGACTTGACGATAGCCCATACTCAAGTCAAAGGATTGATAAGACAATAGCGCCAACAATTGATCACGTGGATCAATCGATGAAGATATTATCTTTCTGCAACACAGATAAAAGATATCCCTTAGGGATGAGCGTGGTAGGACAAGCTTTTATCTTCCAACTCTCCAAGTTGTTGTTAAGCTTAACCAACTAGCTCAGGGGTATCCAACACAGATTCTTGGAGAAGAGGGTGGCTACAAGAAACCAATTTGATCACGAACTCAACATAGCGATCAGGTGACAGCCTGGTGATACCTCCGAGAAAATATTCGGAAAATCACGAACCACCGATATGTCACTAAGCTCGAGAACAATCTTGCTTTTTAGTGCAAGATGATATGATCAAATAAGCAAGGAATTCAATCCTAACTCCAAGACCAAATAGTGCACCAGGAATAAGGACAAGGTAGCACGATCAATCCTAGAATAGGGATTCGATAACCAACACGCTAAGAATGATAATAATATCCATAACTACCAAGCAACACAGTTGCTAGGAGTATTGATTTCACACATCATGGTTCACTTGTCGGCATTCCAGTTACAATAACATGGGAACCGAGGAATGAACAATGATGGCAAGAAGTATCACTGCGTCAAGAATTCATTTAAGGGTGTGTGCAATTCTCACAATACTCTTGTTATGATAGAGGGTGATTCTCCGTGGTAGAACAAAACAAAAGTTGGATTGGCATTTTGATCTGCGGGATACAACTACTTTGACCCAATCCTAGACGTGGACGAGGTACTGGAGTTTGTTTCTCCTAGTCATTCTGAAATAGAGTGGCTTAACGGACCATAAGAATGATAGCATCGATAACACGGATGCACAATTACTCCTGACTATCAATTGATAGATGATGGTTGGAATACAAATGAAGAGGGACAACTCAAGGGAACATATATCTTTCTGAGTTGTGGATACATAGATTAGAATGTTGAGCAAAGCTCAACATTTCTCCCGGATAACCCATGCAGAAAAGTAGAACTGGCAGATTCACAATGTAGAATGGAGAACTCATTACGAGCACTCTGGTTGTGATCTTTTGATTCAAACGAATTTCTGCCAAGGATGGTTCATGGTATTTGGAAGAATGATATACCACGGACCTCGAAGACTATCACAAAGATTACTAACATCCTAAAGGTATGAGCAACACTATCAACACGAGGTAAGTAGAGTGGATCTTGGGTCAAGAACCCAGGAGTAGAATACCTACTACTAAATGGCATCGAAATGCTTTCGAGAATGGTGGCCAGAATCATCACACTGGGGATACAAAGCATTGCTAGATTACTAGGTGACTCCCTAGAACACCTACGGTCATAATAATAGCTCCGACATATATGTCGAGGCAATAAATTACTTCAACGCACCGGTTAGTGTGCTTATTCTGACCATAAAGGACATCGGGAACAGAAAGAAAGGATTGCAAATGCATCAGATCATCTAGAAACCTGGGATGACTCGGACAGCATAACGGCTGTAAATGCTCAAAATTATTTGAGACATCCTGCAAAAATGGTGGCATAACCACTCAACAACACAATATCAAGGTTCTGAGATCAACTGTCAACATACGGAAGTAGTAGGAACGGAACTGAGGCTTGAAACTATGAATTCTATAAGTCTATGGATTAATAGCACGTCATCCTGATAGATAGATGAGAAGGCCTAATTCTTAATCCCCGTAGAAAAGAAGAGGTTGACTTAGATCAGAAGGGCATAGGGTAAAGGAGTAAAAAGAGCCTTACATTCCCTTCCACAAGCAATTCCCTTACATAACTAAAGCATTTCTAGACACGACTTCGACAAGCTTGGCTTGGAATCCTACAGGCAGTCAGGCTCTGATACCAACGCTGTCAGGACCCCGATTCCAAGTCACATCGATCTAGCTGATAACACCTCATATCACATTGTGGCCTCACGCACGGTATCCCCACGGGTGTCACCTTACCATGGCCGACACCGTTTGCGCCTTTTCGCTCACGTATATGATAGTGTCGCTAGCATCCATATGACAGAGAACCCGGGCCGGCATGGCTAGTCGTGAACCCAAAGCGGCACAGACCTATGGAGACAGGCATACATGAATCATATCGTGCATGTCGGTCATCAGCGAGTGAATCCGGGCTGTAGCACTGGGCTAACAGGACTCCGGGGAACCCGTGCTGTAGCAGGCTAGGCAGGACTCTGGATGTCACCGTGTGACATTTCCCCAAAGGGATAGACATAGGAACGAAGTGAAACACATGCCGGCCAATCAAGTGTCCTGAGCAGTAGTGCTAGTCTAGCAGGACTCCAGTGAACCGGGCTGTAGCGGACTACTATGGCTCATGGAAGCACTAGACTACATTTCCCCATAAGAGAGGCCGCCAAGGATAAACAACTAGATTGTCGGATCCCACACATACCAAGCATTCCAATCATACACACAATATGCTCGATATGTGTAAATACAACATGGCATCACAACATTACTCTACGACTCAAGTATTTATTCATTAGGCTCCGAGGAGCGAGATATTACAAACATGGGTCTCATGACCCAACAATCATAGCATACAAATCAAAACACATGCGGAAGCTTAACACGTCTGAGTACAGACATCTACAAATGAAAAAGGCTAAGAAGCCTGACTATCTACCAGATCCTGCCGAGGGCACAAGATCGTAGCTGAGGTATCAAGCTAACGTCGATGTCCACGCGAAACTACTAGCAAGACTGGAGTCTCTCTCTGCAAAACATAAATTAAGCAAACGTGAGTACAACAGTACTCAACAAGACTTACATCAGAGCTAGCTACATATGCATCGGTATTAACAAAGGGGGGTGGTGGAGTTTAATTGTAGCAAGCCAGCTTTGACTCGGTGGCTATCCTAAACTACGACTGCAAGTAACTTTTTTGAGGTGGCGCACACAAGTACACATATTCAGTAATAAATACACCACTATGGATCCGCTCCCGTCTCCCTACGAGAAGGCCATCCATAGCACTCACACTTATCATGCGAGTTTTAGAGTATCCACTTTCACTTGTCTATGAACTGTTATAGGCAACCCGGACGTCCTTTATCACGGACACGGCTATTCGGATAGATCATTTATAACCCTGCAGGGGTGTACTTCGTCACACATGTTTCCACCACTTAGCGTCTAGACACGACATGTGCTCGGCAGACTTCAAGCGAAAGCCGACGTGGGTGTAGACCACGACCTGACTAACCACACAAGTCTCTAGTCCAGGTTTAACGCCTATTCGGGTTCCATCCGCATGGAAATCCGGCCGGGGTGTCCTCAACGGCCCCAAACGATGTGTACAGGGTCCCGAGACGCTAAACGGGCGCCCGGCATACCCGGCCACAGTGTATCTACCGCATCATAGCCCACCCCTAGGGTCAGCGCTATGCACGGCCGCCAACACATAACCAACAAACACCAGAAACTAGTTGCAACTCCTGGACAGAGGACGAGAGGGGTCAGTAAGTCGAGCGGGGTCATATTTCAGGGCCCAATGTGTGGTAGTAGCTGTTTCATGGATCACAAACACAGAACTCAGTTCCTGAGATTGGTTTCAATGAAACAACCCACCATGTACTCCTACATGGCCTCTCACCGCTACCTTTACCAAATCGTGTTCACACACTTAGCTCACACACAATAGGACATGTTCACAACTTTCCAATTCATCCCCGATGAATCAGACCTGACACAACTCTAAGCAATAGCAGGCATGACAAGCAAACATGAATGAGTAGGCACATCAGGGCTCAAACAATTCCTACTCATGCTAGTGGGTTTCATCTATTTACTATGGCATTGACAGGTCATGCAAAGGAAAGGGGTTCAACTACCGCAACATGTAACAGTTGAATCGTTGTTGTCCTAATGCAGTAAAAGAGAGAAGGTGCAAGAGAGTGGGTTTGTATCGGAATGAACAAGGGGGTTTTGCTTGCCTTGCACTCCTGAAGATAACATAGTTCTTCATTGGTGTCATCGATCTCATCGTCGGAACCACGTCTATCGAGAGGGGACAAATATAGGCAACAGAGAAAGAAACACAATCAATGCAATGCACAATATGATGCATGATCATGACATGTCAATATGATGTGGTTTGAGCTGATGCTACTAGCAACATGTTAAATGGACTTGGTTTGAACCCTAGGTTCAAATTCAAACTCCATATGTGAGTGTTTAAATTCCATTTATATGAATTGGCCTAATCAGCAGCCATAAGTTGTTCTAACGTGCATGAAAATGCCATAAACAGATTCCATGAATTTTTCTGATAATTTTTCATATATAATTTATTTCATTTGGAGTTACGGTTGAATTTCTATGAATTTTAGAAGTTTAGAGCATTTTCTGAAATTTATAAATCATTTTTGATTTATTTTAATTCCAGAAAACAAATACTGCGTCAGCATTGAGTAAGCATGACGTCAGCAAGTCAACTGCGGCTGACCAGGGTCAAACCTGACCAGTGGGGTCCACTGGTCAGTGACCCAGGGCTGTGTTGTGTGGCTGGCAGGTGGGACCAGGTCAACAGCCACGTCAGCATGTCAATGCTGACGCGTGGGTCCATGGATTTATTAATTAATCTAACTATTTTGGTTAGCTGGTAATCCCAACTAAGTGAGTCCCACTGTCAGTGTCTAAATGTTAATCCAGAGGTTGGGTAGCCCCTAATCTAATGACGGTCACATCGGCTAACCGACGATTAGTCGCCGGTGCTAAATAGGACGCGGCGACGCTCCTCGTCCGGGCGATTCTGGCGACGAGAGGAGACGGGGTTGGGCTCATTGGAACGGCCGCGATGCGGCGCGTCCAACGGTGGTGGTTGTAGGGGCTAGGATGGCCGGAGACGACAGCGAGGAGCTCGGCCACAGCGGATGGCATTCGGGTGTGCGCAGCGATGCGGTTGCGGTGGCCGTAGCGGCGCGAGCGTGGCACCTACGGGCTCTACGCAGCACAGCGAGCAGGTTGGGCACGACGGCCGGTCCATTTGTTGGCCGGGAGCACGCCGGCGACGACAGCAGGCGGCGGCGCGTACGGGTGAGCGCGGTGCAGCAGCTACGGCGTGCAAGAGAGGGAGTGGGGAAGGGGAGCAGGGGCAGGAGCTCACTGCGGTTGCGACGAGGCCAACAGCGAGCTCAGGGAGGAACCGGAGCGAAGCAGGGTGGCGAGGGGATCTTCGGCGGCCGAAGCTTCAAGACGAGGTCAGGGGAGACGATGCGGGGCTTCCGGCGTCGCGTGAGTCGGTGATGAGGAAGAGGGTGTCGCGGCGGACCTCGGGAACAGCTCGGAGAGGCGAGTAGGTGGCTGTGGACGCGGTGGCTTTGGACGGCGGCGACGAACGCGTTTGGTCCGGGCGAGAGGGAGGGAGCAGAGGAGAGGGGAGAGGTTGCGGGCGAGGGAGAGAGGGCGGGGTTCTCTGGGCGTCTCCAGGTGCGAGGGAGAGGTAGGAGGTGGCAAGCAGGAGCTGGAGCCTGCGGCCTGCGTGGGCGCTCTCTCGCGGCGACAGCAGCAGCTTTAGCGCGAGGGGAGGAAGACGACAGGAGGAGCTCCTGGTGGGCTGGGCTGGCTTTGCCCAGTGTTGGGCCGGTTGGTGGGCTGCACAGGTGAGGCCCGGTACGATTCCTTTTCTCTCTTTTATTTCAGTTTTCTATTTCTTTTATTCTGTTTTGAATTAGGAAAAATACTAATCCACTTTGTAAAATCCTGAAAATAATTGTGGGTAGTGTTTGGATTATTTCCATCAACCCAAAACTAGTTTCAGAGTTATTAGAGCATTTAAAAATATTTATAGGATTCAAATGCTCCAATTCAAATACGGTATGACTTAATTCAAAGATCCAGAATGTCCTGGAAATATATTCATCATATTTGGTAGAGGTTTTCACCTTTATCAAAAATCATGAACATTTTCAAAGGATAATTTGGAATCTCTGAAAATATTTTTTTACTGAACTAGTTAAATTCATTTGGTGCTAGGGTTTCGACAATCCCCATTTCAACTTTCATAGAAATTTAGACAATATGCATGGATGCTTGTGCAACTATTTGCTATCAAGTTCTAGGGCTGTGACATTATTACACTTGAGGACTGTGAATCCTCCAGCCGGTTAGGCATCGCGCTCTGAGCATCCAAAAGTCATTGTGGATCGCCGGTGAACGAAGTCTGTGAAGGTTTGGAAGTCTACCTTGAAGACTTACCAGAGTGATTGGGCGAGGTCTGTGTGACCTTAGCTCAAGGGGAATACGGTGAGGACTGAGTGTCCTGAGCTGCGTGTTCAGGACTGGGTGTCCAGGACTGTGTGTCCTCAGGTTTAAATACCTAGCCACCCTAACCAGACGTACAACTGTCACAGCAGTTGGAACTGGTCTACCAAATCTTTGTCTTCACCAAGCTCACTGGTTCTATGCTTCCCATCTCTTTATTTACAGTTGGTCCTTGTGAAGTCATTGTATGATTGCTTTATCTTTTGTCTTCACTGAGTGACTGCTTGTTCTGATTGGCTTCACAATATCTTCCTACCTGATCTTTACTGCCTAGCTGCTATTAGTCATTGTGCTTTCACTCCATTGTATACTTGACTATGATTTGCCTAGTGTAGTCTATCTTCTGCTGCATGGTAATAGGTTTATTTCTATCATTTGTCTTTGAAACTTCCATGTTTTGAAGACTTCCATAAAAATCGCCTATTCACCCCCCTCTAGTCGATCACTAGCACTTTCAGCACTGGTATCATCGACACCTGCAACTGTTGGAAGTATTTGTGAGTCACGAGGACTCGTCAATCTCACACCTGCGAGATCAAGACTATTTAAGCTTATGGGTAGGATAGGGTAACGAGGTGGAGCTGTATCAAGAACTAAGCATATATGGTGGCTATCATATGCAAATGAGTGCGAGAAGAGAAGCAACGCAATGGTCGAGAATCTAGAAGTGATCAAGAAGTGATCCTGAAACTACTTACATTCAAGCATAACCCAAGACCGTGTTCACTTCCCGGACTCTGCCGAAAAGAGACCATCAAGGCTACACACGCGGTTGATGTATTTTAATTAAGTCAAGTGTCAAGTTCTCTACAACCGGATATTAACAAATTCCCATCTGCCACATAACTGGGGGCACGGCTCTCAAAAGTTTATACCCTGCAGGGGTGTCCCAACTTATCCTATCACAAGCTCTCACGGTCAACGAAGGATATTCCTTCTTCCGAGAAGACCCAATCAGTCTTGGAATCCCGGTTACAAGGCATTTCGACAATGGTAAAACAAGACCAGCAAGACCACCCGACTGTGCCGACAAATCCTGATAGGAGCTGCACATATCTCGTTCTCAGGGCAAACCGGATAATCTAAGCATATAGGTACCAACATAACCCAAGTTGCCAACGGACGGTCCCGCACGGTGCTCTAGTTTGGACCAACACTCAAAGGAGCACTGGCCCGGGGGTTTAAAATAAAGATGACCCTCGGGCTCGCGAAAACCCAAGGGAAAAGGCTTAGGTGGCAAATGTTAAAAACCAAGGTTGGGCCTTGCTGGAGGAGTTTTATTCAAAGCAAACTGTCAAGGGGTCCCCATAACACCCAACCACATAAGGAACACAAAATCAAGGAACATAACAACGGTATGACGGAAACTAGGGCGGCAAGAGTGGAACAAAACACCAGGCAAAAGGCCGAGCCTTCCACCCTTTACCAAGTATATAGATGCATTAAATTAAATAAGAGATATTGTGATATCCCGACATATCCATGTTCCAACATGGAACAGACTTCAACTTCATCTGCAACTAGCAACGTTATAAGAGGGGCTGAGCAAAGGCGATAACATAGCCAAACAACGGTTTGCTAGGAAAGGTGGGTTAGAGGCTTGACATGGCAATATGGGAGGAATGATATAGCAAGTGGTAGGTAGCACGACATAGCGATAGAACGACCAACTAGCAAGCAAAGATAGAAGTGATTCCGAGGGTATGGTCATCTTGCCTGCAAAGTTCTCAGAGTTGTCGAAAGCTTGATCCTCGTTAGCATACTCAACAGGTTCCTTGGTCACGTACTCGTCTCCTGGCTCTACCCAAGGCAAGAACACAAGCAATGGAACAACAATCAATCACGACCCAATGCACAAGCAACATGATGCAATACATGGCATGATATGCAAGATATGACATGCAATGCATATGCGTGCTCCGGAAGGGAAAGAATGATCAAAGAATCAACTTGGAAAACCAAGTGTGCCTCTGGAAAGATGAGATTATTTCAGTTGAGATCGATATAAAGGTCCTCAAAAATGGATGCACGGTTTGCAAATGGCAAGCAAAACAAGGTTGATGCTATTCTGCGATTAACAGCATGATGCCACTTAGAATGCAACACGAAACTAAGCTACTGCACTGCAACATAACAACAAAGCATATGGCAGTGATTTACAAGAGATGCTTGACAAAACATAAACACTGAGCTACGGCTAAATCACACAAGAACAGGTTGAAACAAGCATGGCAAAAGTGCAAAAGATATGAGCTTCACAGACTTAGTGAAAGAACTAACATGTCAAAAACAACATCAGGAAGCAAAGTTAGAGCAAGAAAACAACATGATGTAGGAACATATCATAGCAAACCAAGGCATGGCATGATTCTACTAAAAGCATAGAACAAAAGTACCTTACTGAACATGAGCCAAAAAGACACAGAAGATATGATGGCACCCATGTAAACATAGAAAGTTTTATAAACAGATTCAGACAACATAAAAATAGAGCATGGCATAAACAGATTTATGATAGCAACTTTGCGAGCTCATGCCACTCACCACAAAGCATTAAATGACAACATAAGCATACAAACAGCAAGATGACATGTTCATGAAGCTAACCATGGAAAGAGAAAATTAATAGGATGCATGGATCACTCGCAACAACCATGGCAATATTGATTAACATGTTAACAATCTGCCAGGAACATTTTATAGCAAAAGTAGAGCAAGAAAAATACATCCTAGAGCACTGCATAATTGGAACCAGGGGTAAGGATGGATAAATCATAACCATATGTTCAAAATATCCTTACTGAAATATCACAAAATAAGCATGGATCTCATGGTAGCATCAAGTTTACATGGCATCCTAAGTCCCTGAAAACAGCAACATCATGGAGCCTAGTTTGCATGCTTGTGCTAGTCACCACATAGATCACAAACATACAATACTTGCACATCTGTAAAGATGGCATGATGTAGTTCAAAACACATGTAGACCACATGCTCATATGATGCACGCATCAAATGCAACAAAAATGACAAATCACCATGTTCTGATAAGTATCAACAGTTAACATTTTATAGCACTCTTGCATCAAGGAAAAAGGCATCATAATGGGCATTCACATGCATGGAAATGCTACTGGCATGAAGAGCTCAACGGGGCGAACATTTCAACATACCGTATGCATGATTTGGAGCCACAGCCATGGAGATGTGACATGACGAAGAGGTGCACAAAATGTTACAGATCTAAGACTTAGCCATATTTCACCTCCCGGAAAAATGGGATGGAGTGGTTCGGGATGGCGCAGTACGGCTCAGGGACGGTGTTTGGATGGCGGGTCCCAGCAGATCTGGAACGACGGCGTCGTGGCGGTGAGGGCGAACTCCGACGAGCATGCGGGGTGCTCCGACGAGCGGAGGAAGGTGAGGGGGAGGCCGGAGGAGGGTGGATCCGGCCCGGTCCGGTCGAATCCGAGCGCGACAGCAGATGGGGAGGCGGGGCGACATCGATCTCCGGCCGGCGCGGGCGCGCGTAGTGGCGGGGTGGAGTGGATGGCGCAGGGCGGCGAGGAGCGCGCGGCGTGGTGGAGCAGGGCGACGACCAGAGCGGACTCGAACGGCGGCCGGCTCGGCGAGCTCCGGTGAAGGTGGCGGGGCGTGGTGAAGGAGGAGGCAGCGCAAATGCTCGACGGTGGTGGCGCACGGTGGCCAGACGATGAGGCGGCGGAGAACGGGTGGCGAGGCACGGACCTCGCGGGCCGCGACGGCGGAGATCCGGTCCCGGCGGGCCATAGGAGGTGTGAGGCGCATGGAGGACGCGTGGCACTACGGGATTGGGCGCGGGGGCAGCGGCGGTGATGTGGCGCTGCACCATTGGTCGGGCGATGTGGCCGACTGGACATGTCCGGTGAGGGTGGACATGTCCAGCGGCGCGAGGAAGGGGAAGGTAGGGTTTCATCCGCGAATTTTCGGGGAGGGACACATATTTATAGGTAGAAGGAGACAGGGGTGTCCAAATGAGGTGCGGTTTTTGCCCACACGATCGTGATCCGACGACGGAGGACATGGAGATGGTTTAGATGGGTTATTGGGATGTTTGAAGGGGGTGTTGGGCTGCAACCGAAAGAGGCTTTTGCAAGGTTGGAAAAGGCGGTAGGCGTAAGCGAGGCGGTTGAACTTCGCCTAGTGCCTAGGCGGCGCCTAAGCGCCCTAGGCGCGGCCTAGGCGGTAATATAGTTTTTACTCGTAGTATGTTTGTGATTATTATATGGGTGTTGATATTAGTTTAAGGCATATAAATAAGTTAATTCCCGTCTACGGCCATTGGAATCTAACCCATTTGGCATATCAGTATAGTATGTTGCATGATTTCTTGCTTGGGTAGACAATTCCTTACTTGCCCTACCTAGATCTCCATTTATGCCCTAGGCGAGGCGTTCGGCCATTGCCTAGCACCTAGGCGTACCTAAGCGCCTCCTAGGCACTGCCTTTTCCAACAGAGGGCTTTTGTGGTTACCCGGTTAACCGTTGGGGCATCAAACGGCCTCCAAATGGAACGAAATTTGAAAGGCAGTCTACCGGTGATGTACCAAGGCCACTTGACAAATCTCGGGCCACTCCGAGAATGTTTTTCTCCTGCACACGAAAAGAGACAAGTGGGGTGCGCCGGGTGCTTGTGGGAGTGTCAGATTGCAAAATGGACAATGGGGAAAAAGCTTGGATGTATGAGATGAACATGAATGCAAATGCGATGCACATGATGACATGATATGAAATGCATGACATTAACAAAATGCAAATAGAAATACAAAACCCAACCACAAAGGGAATCTCACTTAAAGCCAAAAATGGCAAGAGTCGGAGTTACAAATATGGAAAGTTGTATCCGGGGCGTTACAACACTCCACCACTACAAGAGGATCTCGTCCCGAGATCTAGGATGGCACCGGAGGGAAAACAGAAGATGAATAGGTAAGACAAAGTTGCTTCTTCGACAAACGAGTGAAACCAAAGAACCTTGATAGGTTGAACCATTTTGAGAAAAGAATACAATGAAGAAGATCGAAGTTGGAACCACTCCGTTAGAAAAAAGGAACAAGGGAGAACAAATTTGGACATCACTCCGGTTGAAAAGGGATGCAAGACTTGATAAGATGAAAAGAACTTGAGCAGAGGGCACAACACTCCGGTTAAATGGATTGATAATGGAGACACAAAGTAAATGGCTCAAAGAGATGACAACCTCGAGATATCTTGAACGGATTGATAATGGAGACACAAATCTTCTGAGATATCTTCAGCACTCCGGAACAATTGAATAGCGAGAAATGGATGATTGGTTGGTTTGTCTGGGGTGCCATGGATCGGGCATGGACGATCGAGTATGCGGTCCAAGCTGGATGGGTCCTGATCGTTTCTTTTATATGGCTTCTTCCGTTGGCCGGACTTGGAGCCATTGAATCCGGCATTGACCGCCGTCTCATCGGTATTGTCACCGTTGCTTCGACGCTTGTGCCTGTTGTGTCGGGGCTTGCCGTTGCTGTTTTTAGTCTCAGAGGTGCCAGCCTCACTTGCAGTGTTTTTGCTATGGGCTAGCCAACTATCCTCGCCTGTGCAAAAACGTGTCATGAGTGTCGTCAGGGCTGCCATGGACTTCGGCTTTTCTTGGCCGAGGTGACGGGCGAGCCATTCGTCACGGATGCTATGCTTAAAGGCCGCTAGGGCTTCGGCATCCGGACAGTCGACGATCTGGTTCTTTCTAGTTAGGAACCTGGTCCAGAATTTCCTGGCTGACTCCCCGGGCTGTTGAACTATGTGACTTAAGTCATCCGCATCAATAGGTTGTATGTATGTACCTTGGAAGTTGTCACGGAAGGCGTCTTCCAAGTCCTCCCAACTGCCAATAGAGTTTTCAGGCAGACTGTTTAACCAGTGTCGAGCTGGCCCTTCAAGTTTTAGCGGGAGGTATTTGATGGCATGAAGGTCATCACCGAGGGCCATATGAATATGGAGAAGAAAATCTTCAATCCATACCGCGGGATCTGTTGTTCCATCGTATGATTCGATGTTCACGGGTTTAAACCCTTCGGGGTATTTAAGCCCCATTACTTCATCGGTGAAGCAAAGAGGGTGTGCAGCGCCTCTATATCGGGCCATATCACGACGTAGCTCAGATGTAGTCCGTCTGCAGCATTCGGCCCGGGCGTGATTAGGCTTGTCGTGTCCGAATAGATAGCCGTCGTCGCGTGTCGAGGCATGCCTCCTCGATCCGTAGATCGATCTGGTATGTCCTGCTCTACTGTCCAGGTCCTACCGAAGGTCATATGTAAATGCCCGAGTTGTTTTATCCCAGCCTTTACGGTGAGGTAGTATGGTCTGGTGTTCGGCTTGGGTTGCCGCTTTGTCCCGACCACGTGGTGGTCGGTCGGCCGCATTGTGCGTTGATGGCACGAGCTCCAACGCCTCGTCATCGAATTGAGGTAGTAATTTGCGCTTCGGGTAACTTTTGGGTAGTCGCTTGAGGTCGTATTCCTTGGCTGCCAGGACGTTAGTCCATCTATCATTGAGTAGATCTTGATCAGCTTGAAGCTGTTGCTGCTTCTTTTTCAGGCTCCTTGCAGTGGCTATTAATCAGCGCTTAAAGCGCTCCTCCTCGAGAGGTTCCTCTGGCATGATAAAATCCTCGTTGCCAAGGATCAGCTCATCCTTGGAGAGTGGAAGATAATTACTGTCCTCCGAGTCTTCATGCACGGCCTGTTCATCAGGGCTGACTCGCCCATTTTCCCGTTCATCCTATTCGGAAGTTGGCTCAACGAGGTCTTCATTGTCTCCGGCATCGTCTAGAGTATTGTTTCTCATGTGCTGGTATTGCTGTCTTTTTCATGGCATGACTTAGAACGGTGCCGCTGTCATCGGTGCTTTGGCTATGTCTCAGGAGGTTTATCTTCCACTGGGTCTTCTTTGTCATCGTCATTAACTTCTTTGGGTGTGTCCACCATGTATACGTCGTAGGAGGAGGTGGTTGTCCAGCGCCCGGTAAATGGCGGGTTTTGGGCCTGCTCCTCTTCGGCATCGTCGTCCATACCGTCGATGTCTCCAGAGTCGTAGTCGAGCATGTTGGTTAGATCTTCGACAGTGGCTATTAAGTGGGAGGTGGGTGGGAAGCAAAATTCCCCGTCATCCGCCCCCAGTTCAAACCGGATATAATTCGGCTGCGGGTTCCCTGCTAAAGAGAGGGTTTTTAATGAGTTTAGCACATCGCCTAAAGGTGAGTGCTGGAAGATGTCCGCGCAACTGAATTCGATGATCGGCGCCTGGTAAGGCTCGGTGGACGCAGATGCATGTAGTTCGGAACCAGTGACTGGAGATGAATCTGGGGGTCCGGTTACACAGACCCCGCTCGAAGTTGCGTCTGTGTGCAACTCCAACGCCGCTGTGTCTGCGGCTTCCGTGGCGGGGTTAAACTTCCGGTCTTCGGATGGCGCAAGTTGTTCGAGATCTAGGGCCAGAGCGCTTACAGGCGCAATCTCCTGGGTATGGTCCGATGACAGATTTAGGTCATGTTCATCGCGGTGGTAGGGAGCGGCTGCCATGGGCTCAAATCCGTCGAAGATCAAGTCTCTGCGGATATCAGCAACGTAGTTCAAGCTTCCAAACCTGACCTGATGGCCAGGGGCATAGCTGTCGATCTCCTCTAGATGGCCAAGCAAGTTGGCCCGCAGTGCGAAGCCGCCAAATACGAAGATCTGACCAGGGAGAAAGACATCCCCTCGGGCAGCATTGTTGTAGATGATGGATGGAGCCATCGAACCTTCTAATGACGACATAGCGGAACTCTCAATGAAAGCACCAATGTCGGTGTCAAAACTGGTGGATCTCGGGTAGGGGGTCCCGAACTATGCGTCTAGGGTCGATGGTAACAGGAGACAGGGGACGCGATGTTTACCCAGGTTTGGGCCCTCTCTATGGAGGTAATACCCTACTTCCTGCTTGATTGATCTTGATGAATATGAGTATTACAAGAGTTGATCTACCACAAGATCGTAATGGCTAAAACCCTAGAAGTCTAGTGTGGGGACCCCAACTCATAAGTCGTGATCACCGAATGCACGTGTACAGTGATCCCAGAGATCAATGCTCACTGAACACACATAAGCTAAATAACAAGAGTCTTACATCCATACATACCGTATTACACAAGTAGGACCATTATGGTCAAGTCTTGAGTATAACATTGCAGCGGAAATCTTCGTCGATAACTTGGACCCATGCCATCTGCCTTAACCCTACAGGCATTCTGACTGGGAAGCGTCCTAGCTCACATGCTCGTCACCGAAGTATTCTTCTTCATATCATGTTCTTTCATGCCTGGCCAATAAAATAACCAGTGGAAAGCCAATGAGTACTTTGAATGTACTCGCAAGCATCCCAAGGGTGATAACAGAATAATTATGCAAGGCACTACTGCTAATTTGGCATTTTTGCGGAAAGCTAGTTTTTCTCATGCAAGTATGATCAACATTTATCAAGGATATGAATGCGTCTGCAACAAGTATCAGGAGGTTACAGACATCAACATCGAGAGAGAGTTAGGAACAACTCATGCTCAAGCTCATCGTGACTTCCTCACGAATCACGTCAGTAGATTTACCAAACCGTGTTGTTTGTCAGAAACATATGGACGTAGTATAAGCACCACCACCCAGCTGTCCTTGACCGTGGACACGGCTATTAGAATAGTTTTACACTCTGCAGAGGTTGCACACTTTACCCACAAGATCCGGGGAACTTCCGTGTCATCCACGACCCGTGGTACCTCAAGTACCCGGGGTAAGCACCCGATCACTATTTTCCCTAGACGACACTAACAAGGAGTCCACTCGTTGTTCCGTATCCTCATGATATACATCATACGAGACTCACTCGAGATCATAACATCCGAGAGGGGACACAATGGTGTATCCGGTGCCCTGTGAAAACAGTCATGGCCGCCCTACGTAGCACGACCCTGTCCCGAGAGAGCGCACCAACAACTCTCCCGTCACTAGTAATGTGGGCTCCAAGCTAGTATCGGCCTAGGTAATCAATAATGCCCTTTCCCATATAAGGGTAGAGTGGTTGCGCATGTAAGGTTGGGACAGTCGACAAATCTTAAATCTAATCCATCTCTGTAAACAACACTTTTATCGAGCCTCGGTACACTACCTCTCCACCAAGTAGTGACCTAGTTCATCATCATCTCCCAGGGGCATTAGTGGCACCCACTGGGCTGTTTGCAAGTATGTCAACCCACACTTGTTTCTTTCCATGCATAACCCTGACCCACTTTGTGTAGCCATCTACTATAGCATATTTCTACAACCCACCAACACAACTCTAAGCAAGGGTAGAGTCATGAACAATGCAAATATCAATGGAGTATGCAACGGAGGCAAGCCTAGCAAGGTTGCCATTCAAGATATATATCATGCACTCGATGAAACAACGAAAATGCTATTATGATGAAAAAAATGGTTCATCATGGTCAAAGGGCTGCTTGCCTGTTTTAACCAAGTCTTCAAGGTCTTCAAATATCTTTGGTCCAACTCCAAGCATTTCGTCTACTTCGTCAACTATCGTTGAAAGCAACCATAATAAGCAACACAACAAGACAGAAAATAAAAGTGCTCTAAAATTGAGAGTTGGACTTTTCTAGGATACCTCTGGTCATATGAGGAATGACCAAGGTGATTTCATTGGAAGTGGATCAATGGATATTTCTAAGCATTTTGATATGATTGAATCAAGGGGTTTATGGATTTGCAAGAAGTGTACAAAAACATATTTTTGAAAAATGAGCAAAGTCACCCATTTAACAAAACATGATTTTAGAAGCATCTAGGAGTTGGTTTCACTGGATTTGGAGTTAAAATGATTTTCCTATGAATTTGCAAAGTTGACAAATATGAAGAAATAGACCATTATTTGAGGTGATACAGAAAGTATTACTGAAAATGTTCAAAAACTAATTTTTGAACTTATAGACACCTAGGATTTTGAATCATGGAATTTGGATCAATTTTGAGCCTTCTGTGATTTTCTAAAATTTATGACAGAAATGGAAATATGGGATTTGATAAATGTTTGTGAAGAAATTCTTTATGGAAAAATGTGCAAATTGCACCATGTGATAGATCAGGAATTTATGAACTTATAGAAATTAGAATCATCAAATTTGGAGTCTATTTGAATTTTTGGGAGGTTTTACAAGTTATCTGGGAAAAGAAAAATAAGAAAAAGGCTATACCCTTATTTTCCGCACTAGGCGAGAGATAGGCATTGGGCCGGCCCAGCGGCTCAGCTGTGCGGGTGGCAGGGCGACGTCGAAGGCGCACTGCTGGAAGGCGCCACCCAGCGGGGCAAGCGGATCGGCCCGAAACCGTTTCCACTTAACCTGGCTGGTGGCCGGCTTGGTCGCCTCTGCCGCTGACGGGCGGGCCCCCTGCCAGCTGGCGGGGTGGTCGTCCTCTTCCTCGCGCCTGAGGCAGAGGAGCGTTAGGGGAGGCGAGGCCGAGCACACGCCGGCGTTGATCCCCGACGACTCCGGCCATCCCCGGTGGCGTCTGGTACACCGATGGACTCGGTATGACGAGCCGCTTCCATCCAGGGGCTTCACGCGGGCTGGGAGGATCTGGGGCGATGGCGACCCTGGCGATGGCGGGCGGCGTCTGGAGTGGATGGGCGCGACGTCGTGAGCACAAGGGCAGGGGAGAAGGAGCGGGAAGGATCCCATGGCCTGTTGCGCTTCCCCTAGTGGTTAAAGGGGAGGAGGGGAGGCCCTGGTTCGCCGGAGCCGGGTGGAGGTCGACGGCGACCATGGCAGCCATGGAGGGGGCAGGAGGGCGCGAGGGGTAGAGGTGTCTTGTCTAGGAGATTGCTGGGGAAGAGGGAGAGCGGGAAGAAGCCGTAGGAGAGCTCGGGAGGGCCTCTAAATAGAGGGGTCGTGGTGCACCGTGGACGCGGCCTATGGCGCAGTCGGGCGAGCTCCATGGAGGAGAGAGGGTAGAGGTTTAGGAGGGGGCCGGCAGCTTGCCGTGTCCCAGACGCCGAGGCGGCCTCGTGAGACATGCTGGGGAGGCCCGAGGTGGCCGGAGGCGGTTGGCAGGGGGCGGCTACAGTGCGGGAGCACAATGTAGCGCGCTCCAGAGCGTGCAAATGGGCGGCATGCCATTTTTTGGCAAAGTGGGCACGGCAAAGCATGTCTGGTAGCTCTAGGGAGGAGTAAAGAATGTGGGGAAAGCCTTGGATGCCTTGGGTGGCCACTGGAGTGAGGAGGGAGGTGAGGAAGAGGTGTGCAAGGGCTGTTCAGAGAGATAAAAGAGGTGGTTTCACCCCTCAATTATTGATCTGAGATGCAGCCATTGCTACTGGAGGTAGAAGAGGTCTAGGAGGGGCTGTGGTAAAAAGTGGAGGCCATGGAGAAGAGTGGAAGAGGTCAAAACAGGGGTTTTAGTAAAATGGCAGAAGGTGTTTGATGCTTGTTTGGTTAAGCAAATGAACTCCATTTGGCAGGAGACTCCACAGGGTGAAATTGCACATATAATTAGGGCCTTACACCCATTTTGAGCTTATTTGGGCAAAGTTCACAATGTAACTTTTGTAAACCCTAGAAATTAGCAAAAATGGACTTGTGTAGATCTAGTTGAGAAAATCATTTCTCCTTGATGCACCACTTGGTGTAGTGGCCTAATTTGGTCATGTGAACATGCTCACAAAAGTTGGGGTCAAGGAGAAAAAGTTGGCAGTACAAACTTGTTCAAATTTGATTCTAGTCAGAGAGGGTTTTGGGGTACTTTGATCAAGATAAAATTCTCTCCAACTTGTGCCATTTGGTCTAGATGCATTATTACACCATTTGAGAATATGCACCAAGTTTGAGAGCATTTGGACATGTTTGACAGTGCAAAGCTGTTCCAACTTGAAAAAGGACAGAAGTGGTTTTAAGAGGGTTTCATGGGGTTATACTGCTCTCCATGACATGGTACTTGGCAAGATCATCGAACATGTCATATGTGACATGATAGAAATTTCTTGGAATTTTTGGGGAATATTTCCTCTGTAAATATTTTAAAAGCTTGAAATATCCACAAAGGGTTTTTGAGGGATTTGACCAATATTTTGAACATGACCATGTGTTGAAACTCTTATATATGGGAAATATATGCCCTCTGAGTTTCCCTGTTTTTTGTCAAATATTTTTGAAACAATAAAAATAATTTTTCCCTATTAAAGACCATTTCTGGCCTTAAGAAAAAGCTTTTAAATAAAATAGGAAAATAACTTTTAAAATTATATTTTTGTGGTTTCTGGGAATCCTATATCTAATAGGTTTCAAATATACATTTTGAAAGAATTTTCACACCTCAAATCAAGAACTTGCAGTGCAAATCTCAATTCAAGGGTTTTTGGAAAACTAATTTTAGAAAATACTTTTTGGCCAAATTATTTTTGTAAGAAATTATTTTTATGTCCTATACACATGGCATGATCATTTCTTCAAGAGTTTGGAGCAAGGAGGTGAAGTATAGGAGTTGGAGAATTTATTTGATTTTTAGAGCACTTGCAAACAACAGACAAAAATCCAAACAAGGCAAGGTCCAAAACACTCAAAAGTTTTTGTCAAACCACATTTTATCATGATTTATTAGCTTAAGCGTTGTGGCATGAAAATCAGGGTGTGACATCTAGCCTATATGATTATGATCGTCTCTGCCTCTACGGACTAAACCATCCGGTCTATATAGTCCCTTGAGGGGACTAGGGTTACACAAAGTCAGTTACAGAGAAAGGAATCTTCATATCCGAATGCCAAACTTGTATCCATGCCAAGGAGAGTCCCATCCATATACGGGTGAGAGTCTTCGGTCTTGTATCTTCATAGCCCATCAGTTCGGCCCATGTCCAACAGGCCGGACGCCCGAGGACCCCTTAGTCCAGGACTCCCTCAACCCCCACATTGTGCTTGTTGCCCTGCTTCATCATCAATGACTCGATCAACGTGATCAACGACCAGAGGCCGACACATCACAGCACATCACACCCCTTTTATTTCTCGACTCTGTAGAGCTACTATTGAGTGCCGAGGGTGATACCTCATAACACACTCCTAGTAATGACTCTGTAGTGTAGCTATTCGGTCATGGTCACTGAGGGTGATTCCTCCTTTACCACTCCCAATACGACTCTGTCGTGCAACCCCTCAAGTGTGAACCTCGAGCGTGGTTCCTCTTACATCCACCTTGACAATTACATCGAGTGGAATTCACCGAGGGTGATTCCTCGGGTTTTCCCCTTGATGTTTGGACACACGGCTACCTTGATTTTACTTGAGACCTTTGTGAAAGCCGGGCGGGCCAGGAGAGCACCTACAATATAATTACGTGGCATGGCTGGGCATTCTGGGCCCTTGTCGTAAGTCCACGAGACGGGGCGACGAAGTCACATTGATCGTGAGTCTCTGCTCGTCTCTGCAAGCTAATAATACACTATGGTTTGGGTATTTGTTCTGAGTTGGCCTTTAGCCTTTACGCACTAACTACCACATGAGAATAGTTATGGGCATCGACGACGTAGTATCAGCCGAAGATTTGTCAGATGTCTAGTTCAGCATTGCGGCACGGCTGGGCCGGCACCATCCATGTAGAGGTGGAGTTTGGACCCGCCCTGACCGCAACGACCCGGAGTGCAACAGGCGATGGGCCCAGACCCCCGAGTTCGTAGGATGTAGACTAGCGGAGACCTCTCTACTGAGCCTAGGTAGAGCTACGACGTGTTGATCTTTTGAGGCTGGGCATTGACCCAGAAAAGTATGTCCGGCCAGTGTAATCAAGCATGTTGGAAACGTGGTGCACCCCTACAGGGAACATTATCTATTAATAGTCGTGTCCATGGTAACGGACGTTCAGACCTATATCCTGATCTATTATAACTAGAAATGGATACTTGAGATATGTGGCCCTGAGATTGCTTCCTCGCATGGAGTCAAGGAAGGATCCCTTGGCATTAATGCTACAACATGCTTGTTAATTATAAACTGCTATTCTTTACTCTTCTACATGCTGCAAGATGCTTGGAGCTATTTGAAGATGCTAGTCTTCGATTGGCTAGGCCTTGCCCTCTATCCTGGCATTCTGCAGTTCAGTCCATAGATACAACCCTCCCATTTGATACCAATGCACACTTAGTACATATCTGATGCTTGCGAGTACTTTGGATAAGTACTCATGGTTTCTTTGCTACCCCTTTTCCCCTTCACCTTGTAGGGAAAAGGCACCATCGAAATACATAATCCATTCTTGGGGTGATTCCTTGCCGTGGATAACTATCTCTCGCACTTCCACATTAGGGGTTGGCGTCCATTCTGCAATAAACTCTGCCAATGCCCTGCTCTGGATAGTTGATGTACTCTCAAACTTTGAACCAAAACTGGATAACTCCAAAGCTCACTCCACTATTCTGCCGGTAGCCCTAGGGTTTCGGAGTATCCTTTGCTATGGAAATGAGTGATAACCGTGATCTCCTGGGCTTAGAAGTAGTGGAGTAGTTTCTGTCGGCGTTCTGGGAACGGGGGTCCCCAGACTTGCCTGCCTGCGGCCTGCGGCGTGGCTCAAAGGGGGGCCCAGCACGGCCCATCTTCATCAACACAGACCCAAGACCCTCGCGAGGGGCCAAGCCTCGCGGGGCCGATGACACGGAGCTTCCTCAGGCCCGGCCTCATTAGGCTGGCTCGCGAGGAGGCGGAGAGATCAAGGCGGGGTACCTCACGAGGTGCTCATGACGCAAGCCATGACGACCAAAGGCGCCAGGCGGGCGCCAGCCCACGCAGTGTCCTCCTTTCCTCTTTGGTGCAAAGGGAGCAAGTGCAGCCGCGGAGTACCGAGGCATCAGGCAAAGGTTGCCATTTCGGTGCAACAAGACCAAGACCAGGAGGACTGCAAGACAGAGGTCATCATGGAGCCCAAGACGGCGTCACCACCAGAGCTTTGTGCAGGTGAAGACTACTTTTGTCAGGATAGCTAGTACTAGATGTCCCCCTTCAAATTAGCCCACCATTGTTGGCTCCCTTCCCGCTCGATATTTGGGAAGAGGACCAGGGCCTCTATAAATAGGACCAGCCACCCACAGGATCGGGGAGGTTGGAGGTTGGAAGAAGATAAGATCGAAATCAGAGAGAGAGAGAGAGAATGGTGGCTGAACTCCTCCTAGCAGTTTGTCCCCCTAGCCAAGAACAGACCCTCGCGAGGCTGTTCATCCTTGTATTGTTCATCATCATCAGCCCAAGAGGCAATCCACCACACCACACACTAGAGTAGGGTATTACACCACAATGGTGGCCCGAACCAGTATAAACCATGTGTCTCTTGTGTCGTTCTTCCTATAGCTTAGATCTTAGCGAGGCGGAGGGGTGCAGGAAGGTAGGAGGCGAAATCTCCGTGCGCACCCCAGTGTTCAAACCTCAAGGGTCTGCCGGAACCCGAAATCCGACATTTGGCGCGCCAGGTAGGGGTGCGCCGGAATTCGTCTTCCACCACCCCGTTCTCCTCCGATCATCGCGCCCATGTCTGATGCTCGTCGGGCCCGTGCTGAGCGCCGGGCCGCTCTCGCTTCCTGCGTCGCCCAGACGGCTCCTGTCGGCGGGCATCCTCGCCGTTCCCCGTCACCTACCATCAACGCTGCCACCGGCCCGGCAGGGGACGAGCAGCAAGCATCGTCTCAGCATCCGTCCGTGCGGCAAGACGGCCGCACCGCTACTCCCTCGCTCACCCCAGCTGGTTCTTCGTCCCGCGCGCTCTGCGCGCCCATGGAGGCTCGAGCTGCGCTCATCGCGGCAAACGAGCTCCTGTGCTACCGTCCCGTCGACGACGTCTATGAAGAATGGCTCGACCGCGTCGCCGAGCTCGTCCGCGCCGCAGGGGGCTCTCCTGCGCCGTCCGTTCCGCTGCACCGCACCCCGCCCCGCGCGTGCGACGAGGCCCCGGCGGCGCCCCGGCCGCCTCCTCCTCAAGAAGGCGCCATGGCTCCAAGGCGCGTGGTCCCTGGGCGGAACCCGCTCCGTTAGGTGCCAGCGCGGCAAGAGCAGAGCTGCCAAGAAGTCACTCGCTCGCAAGAAGCTGCCCGGGCGCTCCCTGCTCCAGAACGTCGTGACCATGCTCCTGCTCCTGCACGTCAAGACCCCACTCTGCTCCCAGCTACAGCGCATGGGGACATGCAAGACCAAGCTCTCCGTGGCCACAGCAGGCTGCCGTGCCTTCACCACCGATCTACGCAGCATCGCGTGGCCCGGCAAGTTCAAGCCAGACCTGCCTCCTCATTACGATGGCACGGCTGACCCTGCGGAGTTCCTCCAGCTCTATGAGCTGGGCATCGAAGCTGCCAACGGAGACGAGAAGGTCATGGCGAACTGGTTTCCCATGGCACTCAAGGACGGGGCCTGCACCTGGCTCCTGAACCTGGCTCCATGTACGATCTCCTCCTGGGACAAGATGCGCACCCGCTTCATCGCCAACTTCCAAGGTACTCGCGACCCGCCACCCGCCGTGAGCGACATGCGCCGCATCAAGCAACAACCCGGGGAGACCCTGCAGAAGTACATCCAGCACTTCAACAACACACGCCTCAAGATTCCCAGGGTGACTGAAGAGGCCATCACCTCAGCCTTCTCTGACGGCATGCGCGATGTCAAGATGAAGGAGCAGCTGGCGATGCATGAAGACCTATGCACTTCCTTGGAGTTGTTCAACTTGGCAACCAAGTGCGCCAGGGCTGAGGAAGGGCGTCTCTCCCTCCTCGAGCTGCCTGCCGCAGACCCATAAGAGAAGAAGCCCAAGGCCAAGGATGTGAAGCGCAAGGGGGCTGTCGTGCTCGCGGCAGAACCAGACACCAAGCGGGGCAGAGATCAGCCCGAACCTTTCAAGGGCAGTCGATACTGTGTGTACCACGACCTCCACACCCACAACACCAACGAATGTCAAGAGCTCCGAGCCGTGCGAGAAGGAAGGATCGGCCGTCGCCCCAACCACGGTGACCGGGGCTACGGTCGAGGAGGAGGAAGGAACGCAGGACACTCGGAAGACCGTGGCCCGCGCCAAGGGTGGCGCGATCAACCTCGCGAGGATCGCTGGCAAGACCCGCCTCGCGAGGGAGACTAGAGGGATCAGCCTCGCGAGGATCGCCCGCAAGGCAACGCAGGCCTCCCTCCGCTGCCGCCGCCGCCAAGGAGAAACAAGCACCGCCACCAGGACGAGGGGGCTGCGGGCTTCCAGGAGCCGCGCGCGATCGCCTGCATCCTGGGCGGGGCTCAAGCCCTAGCCTCTCAACGCATCTTCAAGCAGTTCGCCTGCGAAGTGAATGCAGTCCTCCCCAGGCTCAAAGCCACGCGCCCTCTCAGGTGGTCGGCATGCGCCATCACGTTCAGCTCAGCAGATCAGCTCAAGTGTGCGGCTACAGCCAGAGTCCTCCCGATGCTTTGTTCCCCAATCATCATCAATGTGGTGGTCACCAGGACCCTCATCGATGGCGGGGCAGGGCTCAACGTCCTGTCCGTGGAAACATTCAACAATCTCCAAGTGCCATACAGCCAGCTTTAGCCAACCAAGCCTTTCTCCGGAATCACCGACGGCTCCACGGTCCCGATTGGGCAGGTCCGCCTCCCTGTCACCTTCGGGGCACGCGACAACTACTGCACCGAGCTCATCGACTTCGACGTCACTCACATTCCCCTGCCGTACAACGCCATCCTTGGGTACCCAGCGCTGGCCAAGTTCATGGCCGTAACTCACCACGGCTACAACGTCCTCAAGATGCCAGGAAGTGGCGGAGTCATCACGATGCTCTGTGAAGAGAAGGACGCGGTGTGTTCCCTAGAACGAGCCTTTCAGGCCGCGTCACTGGAAGACCCGGATCGCGAAAGCATGAGGCCTCCCGAGACCGCCCCCAATAAGAAGAAGACATCGTCTGGCCCGGCCCCTCAGGAGGCAGGCCCCTCTGGGCCCGTGCTAGCCCAGGGGGAACCTCCTTCCATCGCATAGGAAAGTGCGCAAGGCGCCCTCCTCTGGCAGGGCTCGGGGGCTCTCCCCTGGAGGGCCACTAACCTAGCTAGGGTCACGAGGGAGGCGCTTGTGCACCACATGGAGGCGTGTTTCGAAGCACGTTTCCCTCAAGAAGGAGTAAGGCAAGGAGAGCCAGACCCTCAAGAGTTCGTCAGCAAGGCCATTCAGGAGCTACAGGAGTCAAGAGTCATGAAAGGCGGCCGCCGCCTACCAGCAGTGGCTCCCCATCCAGGCGAGGATGGCGGGCTGCGCGTCTGCATCAACATACCAGGGCTCAATCGACACGCCTCTCTGGAGCACCTCTGGCCCTCGCGAGTGGGGCGCTGCGGAGGTCCACCCCACAGCTACGTTCGCATGCCTTACGGCTTGCCGAACGCGGCTGCCATGTACTAGCGCCTCATGAGGGGCATCACGGAGGCACAAGAGGCTAGGCGTTCCGCAGCCCTGGTGGAGATGGAGATGGTCCGCGAGGAGCCGCCAGCGCCTCCGGAGGCTCCCGAGGCCCCTGGGCCTGGGGGCTCGTGAGGATCGGCTTCCGCAGCCCACCGAGTCTGCTACACCAACACCCCTTCATCCTCAACGTCATCAGGTGACATCTTTCAAGTTTCACTTCCAGCTAGGAGCGCCCCCCTAGGGCTGCATTATTCCCAGGCCGCGTGGGTCCGTCCCTGTGGCGTGTATCCCTTTTATTTCATGTTGTTAGCTTACCTTGCTGGGGGCGCCCCTCGGGCTGCATGATCCCCAAGTCGCTCGGGCCAGACCCAGCGGCATGTATCCCATTTGCGTTTATTTCCGGTTATGCGTTCGACCCACCATGCTTGATTATTTGATGCAAGTCCATGGCACCTCTTCTTCTCCATGCCGACCACTTGCACGTTAAAGGGGGGGTACCTGCGCATCGCGACTCAGGGCTCTTACTGGCTCTCCTGCCCTCACCCTCTGGCCTTGTCCACGGAAGCGCGATCTGGCATACTAGCGACGGCTGAGACCAGCTCGAGGGCCGGGACCCGAGGACGTAGAGTGCCGACATCTAACCGAATTTGCAGGGACACATCACAAGATAAGGCCCAGTGCCAGGCGCAACACGCCTAGAGGTAGGGCCCCGTGAGTCCCGTGCTGGCTCACGGGTGCCCAGATACACCTCGCCAGGCCCTACCATGCCAGCCACATGTCAGGGCAGGGTTGTGCACGCCCCAGGGGCTCCTCCCGGAGGGGGCCCCCCTCCCACGTACCAGTGGAAGCACCATGCTCCGCACTGGCTGACGACACTGCCGAGGAGCGGCTATGCCCGTACACATACGGAAGCGCTATGCTCCGCGCTGGTGATAAACAACTGAGGGTGGCCCCTAGGCCGCATCAACCTCAGGGAGCCCAGAGCTCCATGTCTAGCCTCATCGTAACGCCTCCCCTCAAGAGTGTCGCGCGAGGGGGCTGGGCACGGGGGCTGCGCCTGGGTCACGCCCAGACGCACGCCACCCAGCCAGGCCCCACCTGGGCCTGGTTCATCGCGCGTCTCTCCCCGAGCGGAGCCAAGGTACGAAGGCCGTTTGAGCGTCAAGGGGGACTCCTGAGCATCGCGACTCAGGAGCCTAACTGGTCACGTAGCCCCTCACTCCTTAGTTCCGAAAGGCTAACGGCGGTTGAGGTATGCGCGCGGCCGGGCTCTGCAGACGTAGAACGGTAGATCCACCCACATCACACCTCCCTACTTGCTGTTCGTGCGCCAAGGGGGACTCCTGAGCATCGCGACTCAGGAGCCTAACTTGTCACCTGGCCCCTCACTCCTTGGCCCCGTCCTGGTTTCCGATCGGGACTAACGCTGGGTGAGGCATGCGCGGGGCCGGGCTCTGCCGGCGTAGAACATAAGCAAGTAGGAAGGAAAAGCGCAAATTTCAAGGAATTCAAAAGCAAATATTACAGTCCACACTGTTATCTCAATACCATACGCAAGTTTAAATGCCTCCCCGAGGCATGATACATGTGCAGGAATTAAAGGTAGGATAGCAGCCACAACGGAGTCACTTGTCGGCGGTGGAGCAGCGCGGAGTGGGTTCGCCTTATGGAGTAGTGGGGTCGGCAGCGCCTTGCTTCGGCTTGGTGCTGAAGGCCCGGAACTTCCCCAGCAGAGCCTCTGCGCGACCCTTCACGGCCTTGGCAGCGGCAGCAGCACGCTCGCCGCTTACTGGCTCCAGCAGGCTGTCGAGGTCGACGCCAGGATCGCGAAGGTAGATGTGGGTGAGGACCCGCGTCAGTGCTGCAGAAGACAGGACACGCGCCTTGGCCTCGGTCGTGGGGCCAAGGCCAAGGGCGACATCTTCAAGAGCATGAACCAGGAAGGGAAGCAGCTTGGCGGGGCCGTCCTCGACGCCAGCCAGCGGGCTCTCCAGGCCGCTGTCGTAAAGCGTCCTCAGCGAGGAGCGAGCCTTCGCCTCCATCTCCGTGAAGGCCACGCGGTCCTCGGCAAGAACCAGGGCCTTGTCATCTAGCTCGGCTTTCCTCGCCCCCAACTCCTGCTCCAGCGCGCCTAGGCGGTCGCGACGCTTCCTGAGCTTGACCTCCCTCTCCTTGACGGCCACCTCACAAGCCTTCACGCCTTCTTCCTGCACTTGGCGAAGGCGGGCCTCTTTTGCGAGCTGGTCCCGCAAGCCTTGCAGCTCATCCTCCAGCGCCTTGCAGCGACCAAGGACGTCGATCACCTCCCCCAGGACTGCGTCACGAGCAGCCTTCGCCTCAAGGATGGCCTGCTTCTCCTCATCGCAAGCCGTGGAGGCCTGGACCAGCGCCGCCCGAATCGAAGCGTCGGAGCAAACCCATCCTGAAGCCAGCTCCAAGCGCCCGGCCACCAAGCGGGGGTCGGCGCCAAGAAGATCCTGCCGCAGTCGGTCCAGCTCAGCAGCAGCACGATCCAGAATGGCAGAAGGAGTCAGAGAGACAGCAGCCGGTGGAGTAGGAGGAGAAGGCGGCAGCGCGGCCACAGCATCCTGAGGTGGAGTCTGCTGCGCCCCAACGGCTGTAGTGGTGGCAGCAGGCAAAGGCACCTCGGGAGTCTCTTGGGCCATGGGGGCTGAGCTCGCCCCAGCCAGCTCAGCCAGGCCTCGCGAGGACAACCGGGTAGGAGAAGCCCATGCGTCGCGGTCACCCTCCTTCGCGGGCAGAGGCGCTGCCACAGATGGAACCTCGGGAGCTCCCTTCGACTTCTTTGCTGCGGGCGCCAGCCTATCCAAGAGATGCGGACGTCAAGCCTCAGAAGCAGAGCAAGAAATAAAGACAAGAATCAAATGCTTACGGGTCGTCGCCAGTGAGCTCAAGTGGCCTCCGGCCAAATTTGAAGCCTGAAAGCCGGCTGGAAGGGTCAACCTCGGGAAGCTTGGAAGCAGAAGGTGCGTCTGCGGTCCGCCTCGGGGCCGGGGTAGACCCGCAGGAGATCAGCCCGGTCCTGTCCTTCTTCGGGATCGGGGGCAAGCTCCCGCCATCCTGCTCGTCGTCATCCTCGTCGTCATCGCTCGGAGAGAGGCGGAGAACGCGGGACCTGCGCTGGGGGAGGGGAGCCCTCGACTCTCCGTCAGTCGCCTTGGAGTCAGGCCCTTCTTCCTGCTCCCCTCCTTCCTCCTCTTTGCTAGAGTCGTCGGAGGACACGTCCACCGATTCCCCGGGAGTTTCCATGGGCATGGGCCCATCCCCGTTGAAGACGGGCATGGACTCCACTGCCCGCTCCCAGTCGTCGCGGAGGAACAAGGGCGTAGGAGCGCCCTCCAACCTCGCCACATCACCCCCGACCAGAGATTGGAGGACCGCAGCCAGATCTCCGTCGGCCAAGGCCGCGGGGCTCGGATGGGCCTCCACATTGGAAGTGAGTACTTCCGAAGCGGAGCCAGCTGGTGCTCCAGGAATTCCCTCAACAGCGACGCGCGGGTCAGCTTCGCCGCCACCATGTTGGCCGGCCTCAGATCCGCGTCCATCTTCTCCAACACCAGCTTCGCGCGGGGGTCCGCGAGCTCCGCTCGGCCCCAATCGCTGGAGCTCGTGGGCTGCTCCGTGGGCAAGATCAGCCGAGGGTGGATGCGCCCAGCATCCGCCAAGACCCACTTGCTCCTGAAGCCCTCAATCCTTTTCCCCGGGTTAGAAATGGCAATGGCGCCACCGTACACGATGAAGCTTGCGCACGCGGAAGCAGGACCACGAGAGGTCTGGAGGTAGAAGTAGTGGCGCAGCAAGGCCACTGAGTGCTGCACCCCTACGTGAGCCTCGCAGTAATAGGCGAAGATTGCCAGGAGAAGGACGGAGTTGGGGTGGAGATGCAAATCCTGTAGCTTATAATGGCGGAGGACAGAGAAGAAGAACTCAGAGAAGGGAGGCACCAGGCCAGCAGCAATGACACTTATGAAGAACGGATAGAAGGTGCTCCCTTGACCCTCAGGGGTGGCGGAGCCGGCCTTGAACACCTTCAACCCGTCAATGCCCCGCGCTGCCGCCATCTGGCGCAACCGGGCGAGGCTCGCCTCCGACACGTTCGGCGAGTCCAGGGCAGACGAGTACCAAGCTACGGCCGAGGGCTGACGAGGCGCCATGGCTTCCTAGGTCATGCGGTCGGAGTAGATCTGGAAATTTTGGAGGAAGGAGGGAGAGGCGCAAGAAAGGGGATCTGAGCAGCAACCGGGGAAAGCAAAAAAGCAAAGCCTGGGCGGATGCCGCTCCCTTATCGCCTCGCGCGGTTGCTAAGGCGCCCACGTCCAATCAACCGCCACGCGGCGCCCAAGGCCGCAGGCTGTTAAGGCCCGCGGCGCTTCGCTCTTGCCCTTTCGCCTCCCTCCACGGCCAAGTCCATGCGCGCCTTGGGCCCGGGGGCTACTGTCGGCGTTCTGGGAATAGGGGTCCCCAGACTTGCCTGCCTGCGGCCTGCGGCGTGGCTCAAAGGGGGGGCCAGCATGGCCCATCTTCATCAACACAGACCCAAGACCCTCGCGAGGGGCCAAGCCTCGCGGGGCCAACGACACGGAGCTTCCTTAGGCACGGCCTCATCAGGCTGGCTCGCGAGGAGGCGGAGAGATCAAGGCGGGGTACCTCACGAGGTGCCCGTGACGCAAGCCATGACGACCAAAGGCGCCAGGCGGGCGCCAGCCCGCGCAGTGTCCTCGTTTCCTCTTTGGTGCAAAGGGAGCAAGCGCAGCCGCGGAGCACCGAGGCATCAGGCAAAGGTTGCCATTTCGGTGCAACAAGACCAAGACCAGGAGGACTGCAAGATGGAGGTCATCGTGGAGCCCAAGACGGCGTCACCACCAGAGCTTTGTGCAGGCGAAGACTACTTTTGTCAGGATAGCTAGTACTAGATGTCCCCCTTCAAATTAGCCCGCCATTGTTGGCTCCCTTCCCGCTCGATATTTGGGAAGAGGACCAGGGCCTCTATAAATAGGACCAGCCACCCATAGGATCGGGGAGGTTGGAGGTTGGAAGAAGAGAAGATCGAAATCAGAGAGATAGAAGGGTGACTGAACTCCTCCTAGCAGTTCGTCCCCCTAGCCAAGAACAGACCCTCGCGAGGCTGTTCTTCCTTGTATTGTTCATCATCATTAGCCCAAGAGGCAACCCACCACACCACACACTGGAGTAGGGTATTACACCACAATGGTGGCCCAAACCAGTATAAACCATGTGTCTCTTGTGTCGTTCTTCCTATAGCTTAGATCTTAGCGAGGCGGAGGGGTGCAGGAAGGTAGGAGGCGAAATCTCCGCGCGCACCCCAGTGTTCAAACCTCAAGGGTCTGCCGGAACCCGAAATCCGACAGTTTCATTGAGGCCACGATAAGACCAAAGATCAACTTTTGCATGCCAGAGTACCTCAATCTAGCCCCCTATAACAAGGAGCTGACAAAATACACTGGGCGTTGCACCACTTTCTTCCTTGTGTGTCCATGGGGTTGCTCTCGCTGTTGTGCTCATTGTTGTCTTGACCCTTCTCTGGCTCTCTCGGTCCTTCGTTATTCTCTGCCTCATCCACTTCCCGCTGTGCCACCATGACTGCACTAACGACTTGGTTGGTTGCCACTAAGTACAGCGGCAATGGCTCTTGTGGTTTGGTAGCAACTAGGGTAGGCACAAAGGACAAGTAGGTCAGCAACTCTTGCAAAGCTGCATCTGCTTCCGGGGTCAACCTCATGGGCCCTGCCTTCTTCAAAATTTTGAAGAACGGCAGGGCGCGCTTTGCAGACTTGGAGATGAATCTGCTTTGTGCGGCAACACATCCTGTCAGACGCCTCACATCTTTGAATGTCCTTGGCGCTCGGATCTGCTCGATAGCTTTAATCTTGTCAGGGTTGGCTTTGATCCCCCGATGGGACACTAAGAACCCAAGCAGCTTGTCGGAGGGAATGCCAAACACACATTTCTCTGGATTGAGCTTCAAGTTGATCTTGAACAAATTAGCAAATGTCTCCTCCAAATCCGGAATAAGGGTGGCTCTATACTTGGACTTGACCACAATACCATCCATATAAGCTTCAACATTTCTATGCAGCTATGGCTCGAAACCAATCTCGAGGGCCCTTGCAAAAGTGGACCCGGCACTCTTTAATCCAAATGGCATGCGGATAAAACAGTATGTACCACATGGAGTGATGAACGACGTCTTCTCTTCATCTTCCTTGGACATGAAGATTTGGTGATACGCAGATTATGCATCCAGAAAGGAGAGCAAATCACAGCCGGAAGTGGAATCCACAATCTAATCGATATGCGGCAAGGGGAACGGTTCCTTTGGGCAGGCTTTGTTGACATTTGTGAAATCTATGCGAAGCCTCCACTTCCCGTTAGCCTTCCGGACTACTGCTGGATTTGCCAACCACGTCGGGTGTAGCACTTCTCTGACCAAACCAGCTGCTTCAAGTTTCTTGATCTCTTCTGCAAGGAACTACTGCCTCTCCAAGGCCTGCTTCCGAACTTTCTGCCTGACAGGTCGGGCCTGTGGGCAGACAGCAAGGTGGTGCTCGATTACCTCCTTGGGAACACCGAGGATATCAGATGGTTGCCAGGAAAACACATCGATACTCGCACGCAGGAAGGCAACGAGCATGCTTTCCTATTTTTCATCAAGGGTGGCGCTGATAGTGAAAGTACCATCAACGCTAGCTAGCCCTGCCGGGACCTTTTCACTTGGTGTGTAGCGACCTTGGATCTCACGCTGTTGGAGCTCTCCGGCAAGTCATCAACAGGCACAGCGCACTTCGAAGAGGTACGCTTCCCGGATTCCTTGCCAGCATCCTTGCTACCTTTCTTCTTTCCTCTATCCTCCTTGGCGGGACCTACTGTTGCCGCCACCTTAGTCGCGATTGTGTCCCGGTACATCTTATCCATGCAAATGATTGCATCCTTCTCATCTGATGGGATGGTAATAACTTGTAACACCCATGATGCGGATATATCTCCCACGTGTCGAGGAACAACTTAGAGGTATAACCGCATTGTGGTTTTGTCACAAGAGGGGTAATCTTCACACAATCCCATGTACTGAATAAGAAAGGGATAAAGAGTTGGCTTACAATCGCCACTTCACACAAAATAACAAGTTAAACATACATCATCCAGAATACAGTCAAGGTCCGGCTACGAAACCAAAATAAAAGAAGACAACCGCAAATGCTAGATCCCCGATCGTCCCAACTAGGCTCCACTACTGATCAACCGGAAAAGACACAAAGCAACGATCGAGATCTTCATCGAGCCCCCGCTTGAGCTCGGTTGCATCACCTGCACTGGTATCATCGGCACCTGCAACTGTTGGAAGTATCTGTGAGTCACGAGGACTCAGCAATCTCACACCCGAAGATCATGACTATTTAAGCTTATGGGTAGGATAGGGTAATGAGGTGGAGCTACAGCAAGCACTAAGCATATATGGTGGCTATCATAGGCAAATGAGAGCAAGAAGAGAAGGAACATAGCGGTCGAGAAGCTAGAAGTGATCAAGAAGTGATCCTAAGACTACTTACATTCAAGCATAACCCAAGACCGTGTTCACTTCCCAGACTCCGCTGAAAAGAGACCATAACGGCTACACACGCGGTTGATGTATTTTAATTAAGTCAAGTGTCTAGTTCTCTACAACCGGATATTAAAAAATTCCCATCTACCACATAACCGCGGGCACGGCTCTCGAAAGTTTATGCCCCGCAGGGGTGTCCCAACTTAGCCCATCACAAGCTCTAACGGTCAACGAAGGATATTCCTTCTTCCGGGAAGACCCAATCAGTCTCGGAATCCCGGTTACAAGACATTTCGACAATGGTAAAACAAGACCAGCAAGACCACCCGACTGTGCCGACAAATCATGATAGGAGCTACACATATCTTGTTCTTAGGGCACACCAAATAAGCTAAGTGTACAGGTACAAACATAACCCAAGTTGCCAAGGGACGGTCCCACACGGTGCTCTAGTTTGGACCAACACTCAGAGGAGCACTGGCCCGAGGGTTTAAAATAAAGATGACCCTCGGGCTCGCAAAAACCCAAGGGAAAAGGCTTAGGTGGAAAATGTTAGAAACCAAAGTTGGGCCTTGCTGGAGGAGTTTTATTCAAAGAGAACTGTCAAGGGGTTCCCATAACACCCAACCGCGTAAGGAACGCAAAATCAAGGAACATAACACCGGTATGACGGAAACTAGGGCGGCAAGAGTGGAACAAAACACCAGGCAAAAGGCCGAGCCTTCCACCCTTTACCAAGTATATAGATGCATTAAATTAAATAAGAGATATTGTGATATCCCAACATATCCATGTTCCAACATGGAACAAACTTCAACTTCACCTAGAACTAGGAACACTACAAGAGGGGCTGAGCAAAAGCTGTGACATAGCCAAACAACGGTTTGCTAGGAAAGGTGGGCTAGAGGCTTGACATGGCAATATGGGAGGCATGATATAGCAAGTGGTGGGTAGCACGACATAGCGATAGAACGAAAAACTAGCAAGCAAAGATAGAAGTGATTCTGAGGGTATGGTCATCTTGCCTGCAAAGTTCTCGGAATTGTCAAAAGCTTGATCCTCGTTAGCGTACTCAACAGGTTCCTCGGTCATGTACTCGTCTCCCGACACTACCCAAGGCAAGAACACAAGCAATGGAACAACAATCAATCACGACGCAATGCACAAGCAACATGATGCAATACATTGCATGATATGCAAGATATGATATGCAATGCATATGCTGCTCCGGAAGGGAAAGAATGAACTTGGAAAACCAAGTGTGCCTCTGGAAAGATGAGATGATTTCGGTTGATATCGATATAAAGATCACCGGAAACAGATGCATGGTTTGCAAATGGCAAGCAAAACAAGGTTGATGCTATTATGCCATTAACAGCATGATGCCACTTAGAATGCAACACGAAACTAAGCTATTGCACTCCAACATAACAACAAAGCATATGGCAGTGATGTACATGAGATGCTTGACAAAACATAAACACTAAGCTATGTCTAAATCACACTAGAACAGGTTCAAACAAGCATGGCAAAAGTTCAAAAGAAATCAGCTTCACAGACTTAGTGAAAATACTAACATGTCAAATACAACATGTGATGCCCCGAGACCGATGCGCCAGGTGTCTTCCAGTTATTCGCCGACGTTGCCATGTCATTTGCTTGCGTGTTGCATCTTGCCATGGCCATGGAGCTCCAAGCATCTTGTTGCCGCCATCCGATCTGCTTCAGCTCCTCCGTCAAGTCCCGCGCTGCCCTCGTCGTCTAGATCCACGCCAAGCTCTGACAACCTCACGACCTCTGCACCCGGGCATTCATCCCCGTCTCCCCGGCCTCCTTCGCGCCCCTAGTTGCCGCTGTCAACATCGAGCAGGAGTAGCTCGTCGCTCAGTGCCTCGGCGCCCCTGCACCACCGGAGACCTCAGACCCACCGTGCCTGCTGCTTGCTCCGTCGAATCGAGCCGCCCAAGTCCAAGCAAGCTGTCGTTCCCTGAACCTGGTCCTGGTCGTCTTCCTCTACATCGAGCCAGTACGCTCGTCCACGTCAACCACGGTCCCGCATCGACCTCCTCTGCCTCATCTGCGTCGTTGTTGGAACTGACGCTTGCGCCTCTCGCCGACCATCCTCTCCGCCTCCCCAAGCTGCGCCCTCGCTGGAGAGCACCCCGCCGCTGCTGACCCTGCTTCGCCTGAACCGGGGGTCCTCTTTTTGCTTCGCCCTGTGCCAAGTCCACAGCGTCGCTGGCCTCTGTTTCCCCTGCTCTAGGTCGAGCGCCTCGCTCGCGTTGACCGTGTCGCTGCCCAGCCTCCACTCCAGCGCCAAGGCCCGGCCTTCTCCAACCTGCCCCGCGCCCCTCCTGGGCCGCCTCCACCGAACCGGCCCAGGGCCACTGTGAGCAGTGCCCCCAACCCCTCCAGTTTCGGCCCGTTTCATATTTTTTTCTGCCTGGCGAATTTAGCTATTATCCAGAGGACATCGGTTTTTTGCAGAAAAGCCCCTAGTCTTCATACATATCTTAACTCACAAACTAAGCATCACATGTAAAAACTCTATATATGAAAGTTGCTTAAAATTTTGTGTAGATTAATAATATCTAACTTTCATCCATGTTTAAAATGTTGTTTGTTTAAATTTGCTCCTATGCCATGTTAAAATGCTTTATTTCATAACTAATCAACCGTGGCTCCGAATTTAATAAACTTCATATGTATTTGGGGTAGAAAAATGCCTAGTTTAACATGGTGGCTTTACTTCGCATGTTTAACAACTCTAAAATTGTGTTTAGGGCAGAACAGTACCAAACCTTAAAATATGCGTATGAGGATTTTTTTTCCGGACTTGTTGCTTGTTGTTCCGGCCTCATTTAAACTTGTCTAGATAGGTAGTTTTCATTTGCTTCACCCCTTGCCATGCTAACAAACATTTAATGTTGTTGAGTACATAAACGGGAGAGAACTAAATAAGTAATGTGGTGTTCCGTCAACATGTAACTCGTTGCATATTGAGATCCACTTAATTTGTAGGATTGCTTGTGCACTTTGCCATGCCATGCCTCATTAAACCGGACATGCATCATACTTGGTTGTGCACCATGCCATTATTATGTGATGGTTGTTTACTATGTTGTTTGCTTCTTTCCGGTGTGCTTCTTCGGGTTGGTTCCGTTAACGTCGCGTTTGTGAGATTCGTTCGACTACGTTTGGTTGTCTTCTTCATGGACTCGTCCTTCTTCCTTGCGGGATCTTAGGCAAGATGACCATACCCTCGAAATCACTTCTATCTTTGCTTGCTAGTTGCTCGCTCTATTGCTATGCCTATTCTGCGATACAAACCACTTGCTATATCATGCCTCCCGTATTGCCATGTCAAACCTCTAACCCACCTTGTCCTAGCAAACCGTTGTTTGGCTATGTTACCGCTTTGCTCAGCCCCCTCTTATAGCGTTGCTAGTTGCAGGTGAAGATTGGAGTTTGTTCCTTGTTGGGAACATGGATATTTGTTGGGATATCACAATATCTCTTATTTAATTAATGCATCTATATACTTGGTAAAGGGTGGAAGGTTCGGCCTTATGCCAGGTGTTTTGCTCCACTTTTGCCGCCCTAGTTTATGTCATACCGGTGTTATGTTCCTTAATTTTGCGTTCCTTACGCGGTTGGGTTATAATGGGAACCCCTTGATAGTTTGCCTTGAATAAAACTCCTCCAGCAAGGCCCAACCTTGGTTTTACCATTTGCCACCTAAGCCTTTTTCCCTTGGGTTCTTCATACTCAAGGGTCATCTTTATTTTAACACCCCTGGGGGCCAGTGCTCCTCTGAGTGTTGGTCCAAACTAGAGTCCTTTGCAGCGCCCCCTCGGGGAAACTCGAGGTTTGGTTTTAGCTATACAGAGCGCTCATCTGAGTGTGCCCTGAGAACGAGATATGTGCAGCTCCTATCGGGATTTGTCGGCTCATTCGGGCGGCTTTGCTGGTTTAGTTTTACCATTGTCGAGATGTCTTGTAACCTCGATTCCAAGTCTAATCGGGTCGTCCTGGGAGAAGGAATATCCTTCGTTGACCGTGAGAGCTTGTGATGGGCTAATTTGGGACACCCCTGTAGGGTTTTGAACTTTCGAAAGTCGTTCCCGCGGTTATGGGTAGATGGGAATTTCTTATGTCCGGTTGTAGAAAACCTGAAAATTATCTTAATTAAAATGCATCAACCGCGTGTGTAGCCGTGATGGTCTCTTTCCGGCGGTGTCCGGGAAGTGAACACGGTGTTGGAGTTATGCTTGGACGTAAGTAGTCTAGGATCACTTCTTGATCATAGATTCAAGATCGTGCTTTGCCTTCTCTTCTCGCTCTCATTTGCGAATGTTAGCCACCATATATGCTAGTGCTTGCTGCAGCTCCACCTCATACCTTTTACCCTACCTATAAGCTTAAATAGTCTTGATCGCAAGGGTGTGAGATTGCTAAGTCCCCGTGACTCACATATTACTTCCAAAACCAGGTTGCAGGTGCCGATGATACCGTGCAGGTGACGCTACCGAGCTCAAGGAGGAGCTCGATGAAGATCGTATTCGTTATGTTGCTTCCGTTTCTAGTTGATCAGTAGTGGAGCCTAGTTGGGGCGATCGGGGACATTGTTGCATTTGGGGTTTATCTTTATTTTGGTTCCGTAGTAGGACCTTGAGTGTATCTGGATGAATGTAATGATATTTATGCTATTGTGTGACGTGGCGAGTGTAAGCCAACTATGTACCTCTTTTCCTTATGTATTACATGGGTTGTTGTGAAGATTACCTCACTTGCGACATTGCTTACAATGCGGTTATGCCTCTAAGTCGTGCTTCGACACGTGGGAGATATAGCCGCATCGTGGGCGTTACAAGTTGGCATCAGAGCCTTCCCCGACTTTAGGAGCCCTTGCTTGATCAAATCGTTGACGTTGTCGAGTCTAGAAAAATGTTTTGAGTCTTACAAGATTATATATATCGGAGACTAGGATTATTTTTACTCCTCAGTCCCTTCATCTCTCTGGTGAGGCATCCTGACGTAGAGTTTTGACTCTTCTCTTCTCAAATTTCACTAAAAAAATTTAGGATCACGCGGGTATCTTGGAATCCTTCCAATGGTTTTGTGACGAGAACATTGTTCTTGGTGCCTCCTGACATTTAGGAGTTGTGGAAGTGTCTCGGGGAGTTGTGCTTCGAGGTGTTGTCGTCACAATTTTATCATTGCAATTCTGGAATACCTGAGTTTTGCCAACATCGAAAATCTCTTTTATGCAGTTGTTGGTGAGATAACCTCGACGCCACCCGGTACTGGGGTGAGAGTTCGGGAGTATTGCCATAACTCGTATAACGGATGCTTTTTGAAGGTTGAGGTAAATGATTTCCGAAGATTTCTTGGTTATGTGTTGAAGGATGGATATAGCTGGATGTATGGTTTGCTAGATTTGGGTGAGATATTATGCTTCCCCTGTATCCCCAACACCCGATTGCATAACCGGAAAGTTTCAGGAGTTTATAAGTGGGAATACAAGTAGCTCTTAGGATATCTTTCCGACAGATGTATGATATGAAATTGGGGTTTGACGTCTTGTGGTCCGCCTATCCACGGTTGGTTTTACAGTGGTCTCGTTGTGTCTTAAAGAGTCCTTGGCTATGCTGACTCGGGGACGCTTCGTATGTAATGTGCACTGCCTTGTACATGATGGTGTGGTACGATCGAGCCCGTGTAGGCCCCACCACGAAAACTTCAGACGAAATCTCTATCATATGTTTGTTCCGGCTTATTCTGCAAGCCAATATTTTGTTTTTGTTTTTAGTTGTGGTATTCCAGTTGCTTCAATGTAAAGTGTTGATTCCATACCTTTCCTAAGCAGTATTCTCATGTTCCTATGTGAATACTAATCCTTCTCGATCATCGAGTTTGTCATTTCAATTTCTTCTCAACCGGCGGGTTTCTCTTCAAGTGGATCCGATCATTTTCAACATCCACAAAATCAACTCAGTTTTCGTCAACGTTGTTTGTTTCATCCGTCCGAAATTGTCTCTGTTTTTCCCACCCTCCCACCCTTTTACTTCAAGGATTCTGATTTCTTAATCAACTATCATGTTATTGATGGGAAGTCTCTCCATTCCTTTCCGTCAATGTTCTTATCCGGTGATTCTCAGGAAGATACTAATAGAGCTTCAAGTTCATCATTCGTCATTCTTTTTCTTCTCCGGTGGTTTCAATTCAAACTTTCTTGATCATATCCTTTTCCTCGTTTCCATGCCGATGCACCTCTTATTCATTCACTCCTCGCTATTCATTTGTTCCAGAGTGCTGAAGATATCTTAGAAGACTTGCCTTGTCATTCAAGATCAGTTCAACCTATTTTGAGGTTGTTACCTCATTCTAGCCATTTAATTCAACTGGTGCAATCTTACTTTTAAATTGTTCAACGGTGTATCTTTTGAGTGGGCCCTAACCCATATGTCTTTTCCCAGGATCTTACCTGACTCTTCTAATTTTTTTTGGAGCTATCCACAAATTCTTTCAAAGTTTGACATAAGAATGAATTATCATTAGTCAAGTGCCATTCTCCAAGATCTTTCAAATTCTTTTCATCGTTGACTCAACCTCTTCGCTTTTGATTCTCCCGGAGTATCTAAACAATTCATGGTGGTGTTTCTCGTCGTCATTCTCAGATTTGAAGACCGAAGAAGATTTTTCTCTCAATCTTGATCCATTGTCTTCGAGATTCATGGGTCTAGCTTCATGTCATCCTTTCATAATTGTTTTCGATCATGAGAATTCTTTTCACCCATCCGGAGCATTTCATGAGTTGTTTCCATTTCTTTCCTCTAAAGGCCATCTTTTCAAATATTACTCATTCTCAGCTTTCAGCTCTCGTTCTCCAAAATCTTACTGGTGCATCATTCAAGTATTCTCTAATCAGTTCATGATTTATTTGTTCGTTTGTATCTAAATCCCCTCAAGTATCTTCATTTGTTCTCTAATTCTTTCCGGTGTTCCTTTATCTTTTCTTCATTAATTTTCTATTCTTACGGTGGTTCTTCCAAGATTCTTATTCCTTCATTTATTATATCAATTCATTCATTGTTTCCAAATCCTACCAGTGGTCCACTGAAGACCTTCTCAAGTTTGATTTATATCTCTCTTAATCCTTTCTACTGGAATAAGTTGTATGCTATCCGTTGCTTGTCATCAATTTAATTGATGAAGGATAAGCATAATGTAATTCTTATTCTTGTTTCATCCAAGTGATTAATTCCTTATTCCGGAGGTTCATCATATCACATTCTCGGTTCGAGATGCTTTATCTTTTCTTTTCCAAGAGTTCCAAGCTCTCGTAATTATATCACCACGGAGATTCATTTAAATCATTACAAGGATTCACCTTGTGTTTTAAACTTCTCTTTCCTTTCGTTTGATCATTCTTTTATCGGAGTTCTTCATGGAGGTTCTACATGATGGTTCACCAAGGATTTAATTCCTTCTCGAAGTGTTCATCAAGATTCTTTTCAGAGAAGCTCAAGTATTATTCATCTTGCAATCCGGAGTGCAATTATTTTTACCTTATCTTTTGAGGTGGTGTTATGTCATTGTTGACAATTTCTGTGTGTTTCATGATTCACATGTTGTCAAGAATGAGATATTTTTAAATCCACCAATCTCTTCGTTGGAGTTATCTTGTGTCATGTTTCACCTAAAGCCTTCTCTAAGGATTGTTGCTATTTATGGTACTCTTAAATAACCCAAGTTCTTCATTTATCCTCCCGGTGAAATAAGTTCTCGTCTCCGTGTTGATATCAATCCAATCAAAACTTTTCTGTGAGTGGCAAGTTGTCATGTCATAATTTCGAGATGTTTTCTATAAGCCCTCGACAAGCCTGTTCTTTTCATTGTTGTTTTCCCAACAACTCCGTTCAATCCTTCTTTTTAAGGATGCTCTTTCAAATTCATTTGAGGTAGAACATGTTGTTTTCTTCTCCGTTCTTTTCATTGCATTCTTTCATTTCTTCCGGAGGCATTGTGATGATGCTCTCTTCACTCATCATCTCGTATTGTGAAGATCATGTTCTTTCCTTTGCTTATCCATTCAACCGAAGTGTCGTGTTTTCATTCTAGTTCTCTCATCTTATCAAGTTTTACCTCCTTTCTCATCCGGAGTGCTGTCTGAAATCTTTCTTACTCCTTGTGCCATTCTTTCAATAGTTCCAGAGGCAGTGTGTTGTTGATTTCATCAAGTATCCTATCATCTTGTCAAGTTCTTGTTAATTCCTTCCATTTGTAGTCGGAGTGCTGTACAAATTATATCATTCTTTTTCCTCCTCTATCTTGTTTTAACCGGAGTGTTCTTGTAATTGATCTTTATCGTTCCTTCTGCATCTCGTTTCTACCGGAGTGCTTGCATGTACTTCTTGTCCTTTGTAACACTTTTCTTATGCCTTTCAACCTACAAGGTTCAAGTAATGTTCCTTGTTCCTCTTTTCTAATGGAGTGTTTTCAACTTTATTCATCTCCGTTGTATTCTTTTCTCGAAATTGTTTATCCTCTCAAGGTTCCTGGTTTCACTCGTTTGTCAAAGAAGCAACTTTATTTTACCTCTTCCTTTTCTGTTTCTCTTCGGTGCCATCCTAGATCTCGGGACGAGATCCACTCGTAGTGGTGGAGTGTTGTGACGCCCCGAGACCGATGCGCCAGGTGTCTTCCAGTTATTCGCCGACGTTGCCATGTCATTTGCTTGCGTGTTGCATCTTGCCATGGCCATGGAGCTCCAAGCATCTTGCTGCCGCCATCCGATCTGCTTCAGCTCCTCTGTCAAGTCCCGCGCTGCCCTCGTCGTCCGGATCCACGCCAAGCTCCGACGACCTCACGACCTCTGCACCTGGGCATTCATCCCCGTCTCCCTGACCTCCTTCGCGCCCCTGGTTGCCGCTGTCAGCATCGAGCAGGAGTAGCTCATCGCTCAGTGCCTCAGCGCCCCTACGCCGCCGGAGACCTCAGCGCCGCCGTGCCTGCTGCTTGCTCCGTTGACTCGAGCCGCCCAAGTCCCAGCAAGCTGTCGTTCCCTGAACATGGTCCTGGTCATCTTCCTCTGCATCGAGCTAGTACGCTCGTCCGCGTCGACCACGATCTCGCGTCGACCTCCTCTGCCTCATCTACGTCGTCGTTGGAACTAACGCTTGCGCCTCTCGCCGACTGTCCTCTCCGCCTCCCCAAGCTGCGCCCTCGCCGGAGAGCACCCCGCCGCCGCTAACCCTGCCTCGCCTGAACCGGGGGTCCTCTTTCTGCTTCGCCCAGCGCCAAGTCCACGGCATCGCCGGCCTCTGTTTCCCCTGCTCCAGATCGAGCGCCTCGCTCGCGTTGACTGTGTCGCTGCCCAGCCGGCCACTCCAGCGCCAAGGCCCGGCCTTCTCCAACCTGCCCCGCGCCCCTCTTGGGCCGCCTCCACCGAACCGGCCCAAGGCCACTATGAGCAGTGCCCCCATCCCCTCCAGTTTCGGCCCGTTTCATATTTTTTCTGCCTGGCGAATTTAGCTATTATCCAGAGGACAGCAGTTTTTTTTGCAGAAAAGCCCCTAGTCTTCATACATATCTTAACTCAAAAACTAAGCATCACATGTAAAAACTCTATATATGAAGGTTGCTTAGAATTTTGTGTAGATTAATAATATCCAACTTTCATCCATGTTTAAAATGTTTAAAATACTGTTTGTTTAAATTTGCTCCTATGTCATGTTAAAATGCTTTATTTCATAACTAATCAACCGTAGCTCCGAATTTAATAAACTTTATATGTATTTGGGGTAGAAAAATGCCTAGTTTAACATGGTGGCTTTATTTTGCATGTTTAACAACTCTAAAATTGTGTTTAGGGCAGAACAGTACCAACCCTTAAAATATGCATATGAGGATTTTTCCGGACTTGTTGCTTGTTGTTCCGGCCTCATTTAAACTTGTCTAGATAGGTAGTTTTCATTTGCTTCACCCCTTGCCATTCTAACAAACATTTAATGTTGTTGAGTACATAAACGGGAGAGAACTAAATAAGTAATGTGGTGTTCCGTCAACATGCAACTCGTTGCATATTGAGCTCCACTTAATTTGTAGGATTGATTGTGCACTTTTCCATGCCATGCCTCATTAAACCGGACATGCATCATACTTGGTTGTGCATCATGCCATGATTATGTGATGGTTGTTTACTATGTTGTTTGCTTCTTTCCGGTGTGCTTCTTCGGGTTGGTTCCGTTAACGTCGTGTTTGTGAGGATTCGTTCGACTACGTCCGGTTGTCTTCTTCATGGACTCGTTCTTCTTCCTTGCCGGATCTCAGGCAAGATGACCATACCCTCGAAATCACTTCTATCTTTGCTTGCTAGTTGCTTGCTCTATTGCTATGCCTATGATGCGATACCTACCACTTGCTATATCATGCCTCCCATATTGCCATGTCAAACCTCTAACCCACCTTGTCCTAGCAAACCGTTGTTTGGCTATGTTACTGCTTTGCTCAACCCCCTCTTATAGCGTTGCTAGTTGTAGGTGAAGATTGGAGTTTGTTCCTTGTTGGGAACATGGATATTTGTTGGGATATCACAATATCTCTTATTTAATTAATGCATCTATATACTTGGTAAAGGGTGGAAGGCTCGGCCTTATGCCTGGTGTTTTGTTCCACTCTTGCCGCCCTAGTTTCCGGCATACCGGTGTTATGTTCCTTGATTTCGCGTTCCTTACGCGGTTGGGTTATAATGGGAACCCCTTGACAGTTCGCCTTGAATAAAACTCCTCCAGCAAGGCCCAACCTTGGTTTTACCATTTGCCACCTAAGCCTTTTTCCCTTGGGTTCTGCAGACTCAAGGGTCATCTTTATTTTAACCCCCCGGGCCAGTGCTCCTCCGAGTGTTGGTCCAAACTAGAGTCCTTTGCAGCGCCCCCTCGGGGAAACTCGAGGTTTGGTTTTAGCTGTACGGAGCGCTCATCTGAGTGTGCCCTGAGAACGAGATATGTGCAGCTCCTATCGGGATTTGTCGGCACATTCGGGCGGCTTTGCTAGTTTAGTTTTACCATTGTCGAGATGTCTTGTAACCTGGATTCCGAGTCTGATCGGGTTGTCCTGGGAGAAGGAATATCCTTCATTGACCGTGAGAGCTTGTGATGGGCTAAGTTGGGACACCCCTAAAGGGTTTTGAACTTTCGAAAGTCGTGCCCGCGGTTATGGGCAGATGGGAATTTGTTAATGTTCGGTTGTAGAAAACCTAAAACTTATCTTAATTAAAATGCATCAATCGCGTGTGTAGCCGTGATGGTCTCTTTCCGGCGGTGTCCGGGAAGTGAACACGGTGTTGGAGTTATGCTTGGACGTAAGTAGTCTAGGATCACTTCTTTATCATAGATTCTCGACCGTGCTTTGCCTTCTCTTCTCGCTCTCAGTTGTGAATGTTAGCCACCATATATGCTAGTGCTTGTTGCAGCTCCACCTCATACATTTTACCCTACCTATAAGCTTAAATAGTCTTGATCACGAGGGTGTGAGATTGCACGTGCTGATGATACTGTGCATGTGACGCTACCAAGCTCAAGGAGGAGCTCGATGAAGATCGTGTTCGTTATGTTGCTTCCGTTTCCAGTTGATCAGTAGTGGAGCCCAGTTGGGGCGATCAGGGACATTGTTGCATTTGGGGTTTATCTTTATTTTGGTTCCGTAGTCGGACCTTGAGTGTATCTGGATGAATGTAATGATATTTATGCTATTGTGTGATGTGGCCAGTGTAAGCCAACTATGTACCTCTTTTCCTTATGTATTACAGGGTTGTGAAGATTACCTCACTTGCGACATTGCTTACAATGCGGTTATGCCTCTAAGTCGTGCTTCGACACGTGGGAGATATAGCCGCATCATGGGCGTTACACAACATCAGGAACAGAAGTTCAAAGCAACCAAACAACATGTTGCGGGAACATATCATATCAAACCAAGGCACGGCATGATTCTACGGAAAGCATAGAACAAAAGTCCCTTACTGAACATGAGCCAAAAAGACACACAAGATATGATGGCACCCATGTAAACATAGCAAGTTTTATAAACAGATTCAGACTTAGCATAAAAACATTGCATGGCATAAACAGATTTACAATAGCAACTTTGCGAGCTGATGCCACTCACCACAAATCATTAAATGATAACATAAGCATACCAACAGCAAGATGAGATGTTCATAAAGCTAACCATGGGAATAGAAAATTAATAGGACGCATGGATCACTAGCAACAACCATGGCAATATTGATTAACATGTCAACAATCTGCCAGGAACATTGTATAGCAAAAGTAGATCAATAAAAAGACATGCTAGAGCACTCCATAATTGCAACGAGGGGCATGGATGCATAGCGCATAACCATATGTTCAAAACATCCTTAATGAAGTATCTCAAAATAAGCATGGATCTCATGGTAGAATCAAGTTTACATGGCATCAAAATAACAGCAGGAAAAGGACTTAGCAAAATCCCAAGTCCCTAGAAACAGCAACATCATGGAGCCTAGTTTGTATGCTTGTGCTAGTCACCACATAGATCAAAAAAATACAAGGCTTGCACCTCTGTAAATATGGCATGATGTAGTTCAAAACACATGTAGACTACATGCTCATATGATGCATGCATCAAATGCAACAAAAATGACAAACGACCATGTTTTGGTAAGTACCAGCAGTTAATATTTTATAGCACTCTTGCATCATGGAAAAAGGCATCATAATGGGCATTAACATGCATGGAAATACTACTGTAATGAAGAGCTCAATGAGGTGAACATTTCTACATATCGTATGCATTATTTGGAACCACGGTCATGGAGATGTGACATGACGAAGAGGTGCACAAAATGTTACAGATCTGAGACTTAGCCATATTTCACCTCTCGGAAAAATGGGATGGAGTGGTTCGGGACGGCGTGGTACGGCTCGGGGACAGTGTTTGGATGGCGGGTCCCAGCAGATCTGGAACGATAGCGTCCCAGCGGCAAGGGCGAACTCCGGTGAGCGGAGGAAGGCGAGAGGGAGGCCGGAGGAGGGCGGATCCGGCCCGGTCCGGTCGAATCCGAGCGCGGCAACGGATGGGGAGGCGGGGCGACATCGATCTCCGGCCGGCGAGGCGCTGCAGAGGCGCGGCCGGCGAGGGCGTGAGGTTACCGATGCGGGCGCATGCGGTGGAGGGGCGGAGCGGATGGCGTGGGGCAGCGAGGAGCGCGCGGCGTGGTGGAGCAGGGCGGCAACCCGAGCGGATTCGGCCGGCGGCCGGCTCGGCGAGCTCCGTCGAAGTCGGAGGGGCACGGTGGAGGAGGAGGCGGCGCAAAGGCTCGACGGCGGTGCCGCACGGTGGCCGGATGGTGAGGCGGCGGAGAACGGGCGGCGAGGCGCGGGCCTCGCGGGCCGCAGCGGCGGAGATCTGAGCCCGGGCGGGCCAGATCCGTGTCCCGGCAGGCCGCGGGAGGTGTGAGGCGCGTGGAGGATGCGTGGCACTGTGGGATTGGGCACGGGGGCGGCGGCGGTGACGTGGCCGACTGGACATGTCCGGTGAGGGTGGACATGTCCGGCGGCGCGAGGAAGGGGAGGTAGGGTTTCATCCGCGAATTTTCGGGGAGGGACACATATTTATAGGTAGAAGGAGACAGGGGTGTCCAAATGAGGTACGGTTTTCCCACACACGATCGTGAAAAAAATCCGACGACGGAGGACATGGAGATGGTTTAGATGGGTTATTGGGCTGTTTGAAGGGGGTGTTGGGCTGCAACCCAAAGAGGCTTTTGCGGTTACCCGGTTAACCGTTGGGGCATCAAACGGCCTCCAAATGGAACGATATTTGAAAGGCGGTCTACCGGTGATGTACCAAGGCCACTTGACAAATCTTGGCCCACTCCAAGAAAGTTTTTTCTCCCGCACACAAAAAGAGACAAGAGGGGTGTGCCGGGTGCATGTGGGAGTGTCGGATTGCGAAATGGACAACGGGGAAAAAGCTCGGATGCATGAGACGAACATGAATGCAAATGTGATGCACATGATGACATGATATGAAATGCATGACATGAACAAAATGCAAAACAAAAGACAAAACCCAACCACGAAGGGAATCTCATAACTTAAAGCCAAAACAGAAGATGAATAGGTAAGACAAAGTTTCTTCTTTGACAAACAAGTGAAACCAAAGAACCTTGAGAGGTTGAACCATTTTGAGAAAAGAATACAACAAAGATGATCGAAGTTGGAACCACTCCATTAGAAAAAAGGAACAAGGGAGAACAAATTCGGACAACACTCCGATTGAAAAGAGATGCAAGACTTGATAAGATGAAAAGAACTTGAGCAGGGGGCACAACACTCCAGTTAAATGGATAAGCATGAAAAGAACGTGATCCTCACAACTCGAGATTATGAGAGAAGAGAGCAACAACATAATGCCTCCGAGGAAATGAAAGAATGGAATGGAATGAATGGAGGGAAACAAAATCTTGAGAGAGTACGCTTACACCAAATGATAGAACGGAGTTGTTGGATTATCAACAACGAAAGGACAAGCTTGATGTGGGATTATGGAAGACATCTCAAAATTATGAGGTGACAACCTGCCACTCACGGGAAAAAGATTTGATTGAGATAGAAAAGATAAAAAAACTTCTTCCACCGAGGTGATAAGAAAACTTGGATCATAGGTAATCATCACAAAGAGCAACATTCCCAATGGATGGATTTAGGTGAAATCTATACCAAGATAACTCCAAGGAAGAAAATATGGGTTTAAATATCTCATTCCTGAACTTGTGAATCATGAAACACAAAGAAATTGTCAAGAATGACATAACACCACCTCAAAAGATAAGGTAGAAAGAATTGCACTTTGGAATGCAAGATGAAGAATGCTTGAACTCCTCAAAACAAGACATGTGTTGAATACCATGTTTATTTGAGAGTATAGCTTGGCGGATCTTAACTTCAAGAGAAATCTTGAGGACAATTGAAGAATGAAAGGAATCCTTGATGAACCACCATGTAGCCTCCATGAAGAACTCCGGTAATAAAAGGATGATATAAGGAAGAGAAGTTGAAAACACAAGGTGAAGCCTTGCAATGATTCAGATGGAGCTTCGCGATGATATAATTGAGAGATCGTGTTGCTCTGGGAAAAGTATGAAGCACTTGAACCGAAAATTTATTCATTATGAACAAACTCCGAAGGAAGGAATTAATCACTTGGGTGAAATAAGAATAAGAATTACATTACGCGTATCCTTCACCAATTTAAATTGATGACAAGCAACGGATTTGGCATACTACTTATTCTCGTATAAAGGATTAAGATAGATATAGCGCCAACTTGGGAAGGTCTTCAACGAACCACAGGTAGGATTTGGAAACAAAGAATGAATTGATATAATAACGAAGGAAGAGAAATCTTGAACGAAGCACCATAAGGATTGAAAATGAACGAAGATACTTGAGTGAAACAAGATGCAGGAGAACGAAGAGATCGCAGACTGATTAGAGAATACTTGAATGATGCACCGGTAAGATTTGGAGAACAATAGCTGAAAGCTGAGAATGAATAATTATAAGATGATGGGCTCCGGAGAATCAAACTGAAAAGACTCTTAAATTGCTCCAGATGGGTGAAAAGAATTCTCACCAAACAATTATGAGAGGATGGTATAAAGCTAGAACCATGAATCTTTGAGAGAACGGATAAAATTTGATGGAGAAACTCTTCTTCGGTCTTCAAAATCCAAGAATGACGACGAGAAACAACACCATGAATTGTTGAGACACTCCGGAATAAAAATTAGAAAGGTTGAGCCAATGATGAAAAAAATTGAAAGATCTTGGAGAAAGGCATATGACTGATGATAATTCATTCTTACATCAACTTTGAAAGAATTGAGGATACCTCCGGGAAAAGTAGAAGAGTCAGGTAAGATCCTGAGAAAAGACATGTGGGTTAGGGCCCACTCAAAAGATACACCGTTGAACGATTTAAAAGGAAGATTCCGCCGGTTGAATTAAATGGCTCAAAAGAGATAACAACCTCGAGATATCTTGAACGGATTGATAATGGAGACACAAATCTTCTGAGATATCTTCGGCACTCCAGAACAATTGAATAGCGAGAAATGGATGATTAAGAAGTGCACCGGCATAAGAAAACATTTGAAACGAGGAAAATATATGATCAACAAAGCTTGAATTGAATCCACCGTAGAAGAAAAGAGAACGAAGAATAATAAACTTGAAGCTCCGTTAGTATCTTCTTGAGAATCACCGGATAAGTACACTGAAAGAAGGGCCTGAAGAGACTTCACATCCATAAAATGGATACTTGATTAAGAAATCTGAGTCCTTGAAGAAAAATGGTGGGAGGGTGGGCAAACAAAGGCAACTTGGGACGGATGAAACAAACACCGTTGAGAAGAACTGATAATTGATCTTACGGATGGGGAGAATGATGGGATCATCTCGAAGAGAAACGCACCGGTTGAAAATAGAATTGGGATGACAATCTTGATAAGTAAGAAGGATTAATGTTCACATGGGAATATGAGAACACCACTTAGGAAAGGAATGGAATTAACACTTGACATTGACGCAACTCGAATACCACAACTCAAAACAAAACAAAGGATTTGGCTTGCAGAATAAACCGGAAATAAACATATGATAGATCCTGCTACCTCTTGAGCACTCTGTTGGTTTTCCCTTGAAGAGGAAAGGGTGATGCAGTAAAGCAGCGTAAGTATTTCCCTCAGTTTTTGAGAACCAAGGTATCAATCCAGTAGGAGACCATGCGCGAGTCACCTCGTACCTACACAAACAAATAAGAACCTCGCAACCAACACGATAAAGGAGTTGTCAATCCCTTCACGGCCACTTGCAAGAGTGAGATCTGATAGAGATGATGATAATAATAATAATAATAAGATAAGTATTTTTGGTATTTTTATGATATAGATTGAAAGTAAAGATTGCAAAATAAACGGTAATGGAAATAACGGTAGATTAATATGATGGAAGATAGACCAGGGGGGCATAGGTTTCACTAGTGGCTTCTCTCAAGATAGCATAAGTATTACGGTGGGTGAAAAATTACTATCGAGGAATTGATAGAAAAGCGAATAATTATGAGTATATTTAGGCATGATCATGTATATAAGCATCACGTCCGAGACAAGTAGACCGAAACGATTCTGCATCTACTACTATTACTCCACACATCGACCGCTATCCAGCATGCATCTAGAGTATTAAGTTCATAAGAATAGAGTAATGCCTTAAGCAAGATGACATGATGTAGAGGGATAAACTCATGCAATATGGTATAAACCCCATCTTTCTATCCTCGATGGCAACAATACAATACGTGTCGTTTCCCTTTCTGTCAGTGGGACCGAGCACCGCAAGATTGAACCCAAAGCTAAGCACTTCTCCCATTGCAAGAAAGATCAATCTAGTAGGCCAAACCAAACTGATAATTCGAAGAGACTTACAAAGATAAACCAATCATGCATAAAAGAATTCAGAGAAGATTCAAATATTGTTCATAGATAGACTTGGTCATAAACCCACAATTCATCGGATCTCGACAAACAAACCGCAAAAAGAGTTACATCGAATAGATCTCCAAGAGAATCGAGGAGAACTTTGTATTGAGATCCAAAGAGAGAGAAGAAGCCATCTAGCTACTAGCTATGGACCCCTAGGTCTGAGATAAACTACTCACACATCACCGGAGAGGCCATGGAGTTGATGTGGAGGCCCTCCGTGATCAATGCCCCCTCCGGCGGAGCTCCGGAAAAGGCTCCAAGATGGGATCTCTTAGGTACAGAAGGTTGCGGCAGTGGAAATAGGGTTTCGTGGTGCTCCTGGATGTTTGCGGGGTATGTGAACATATATAGGAGGAAGAAGTAGGTCGATGGAGAAACGAGGGGCCCATGAGGGGGGAGGGCGCGCCCCCTACCTCATGGTCGCCTCGCTGATTGCTTGACATCCACTCCAAGTCCTCTGGATCACGTTTGTTCCAAACATCACGTTCCCGAAGGTTTCATTCCGTTTGGACTCCGTTTGATATTCCTTTTCTACGAAACACTGAAATAGCCAAAAAACCGCAATTTGGGTTGGGCCTCCGGTTAATAGGTTAGTCCCCAAAATAATATAAAAGTGTAAAATAAAGCCCATTAACATCCAAAACAGATAATATAATAGCATGGAACAATCAAAAATTATAGATACGTTGGAGACGTATCAGCATCCCCAAGCTTAATTCCTGCTCGTCCTCGAGTACGTAAATGATAAAAACAGAATTTTTGATGTGGAATGCTTCCTAGAATATTCTTCAATGTATTTTTCTCTATTGTGGCGTGAATGTTCAGATCCGAAAGATTCAAGATAAAAGTTTATTGTTGACACAAAAATAATAATACTCCAAGTATGCTAATCAAGCAATTATGTCTTATCAAAATACCATAGCCAAATAAAACTTATCCCTACAAAGTCATATAGTTTGGCCATGCTTCATTTTCATCACACAAAGTGCTCTCATCATGCACAACCCCAATGGCAAGCCAAGCAATGTTTTCATACTTAGCCTTTTCAAACTCTTTCAACTTTCACGCAATATATGAGTGCGAGCCATGGACATAGAACTATGGGTAGAGTAGAATATGATGATTGAGGTTGTGTGAGAAGACAAAAAGCGAGAAAGTCTCACATTGACGCAGATAATCAATGGGCTATGGAGATGCCCACCGATTGATGTCAATGCAAGGAGTAGGGATTGTCATGCAACGGATGCACTAGAGCTATAAATATATGAAAGCTCATCAATGAAACTAAGTGGGTGTGCATCCAACTCGCTTGCTCACGAAGACCTAGGGCATTTGAGGAAGCCCATCATTGGAATATACAAGCCAAGTTCTATAATGAAAAATTCCCACTAGTATATGAAAGTGACAAAATAAGAGACTCTCTATCATGAAGATCATAGTGCTACTTTGAAGCACAAGTATGGAAAAAGGATAGTAACATTGTACCTTCTCTCTTTTTCTCTCATTTATATTTTTTTTGGGTCTTCTTTCTTTTTTTTCTTTTCGCCTCTTTTCTTTCTCTTTTTTTCATCCGGATTCTCATCCCGACTTGTGGGGGAATCATAGTCTCCATCATCCTTTCCTCACATGGGACAATGCTCTAATGATGATCATCACACTTTTATTTTCTTACAACTCAAGAATTACAACTCGATACTTAGAACAAAATATGACTCTATGGGAATGCCTCCGGCGGTGTACGGGGATTGCGATGAATCAAGAGTGACATGTATGAAAAAATTATGAACGGTGGCTTTGCCAGGAATACGATATCAACTACATGATCATGCAAAGCAACATGACAATGATGATGCGTGTCATAATAAATGGAACGGTGGAAAGTTGCATGGCAATATATCTCGGAATGGCTATGGAAATGACATAATAGGTAGGTATGGTGGCTGTTTTGAGGAAGATATAAGGAGGCTTATGTGTGATAGAGCGTATCATATCACCGGGTTTGGATGCACCGGCAAAGTTTGCACCAACTCTCAAGGTGAGAAAGGGCAATGCAAGGTACCGAAGAGGCTAGCAATGATGGGAGGGTGAGAGTGCGTATAATCCATGGACTCAACATTAGTCATAAAGAACTCACATACTTATTGCAAAAATCTACTCCCTCCATTCCGAATTACTTGTCGTAGGTATGGACGTATTTAGATGTATTTTAGTTCTAGATACATCCATTTCTGCGACAAGTAATTTGGAATGGAGGGAGTACAAGTCATCAAAACCAAGCACTACGCGCATGCTCGTAGGGGGGTAGATTGGTGGGAAAATACCATCGCTCGTCCCTGACTGCCACTCATAAGGAAAGCAATCAAAGAACACCCCATGCTTCAAATTTGTCACATAACGTTCACTATACGTGCATGCTACGGGACTTGCCAACTTCAACACAAGTGTTCATCAATTTCACAATTACTCAACTAGCACAATTCTAATATTACCACCTTTATATCTCAAAACCATCTATCAAGCATCCAACTTTCTTAGCATTTAAAATTTATAGCCAAAGTGAATTACCATGCTGTTCTAAAGGACACTCAAAATGATATAAGTGAAGCATGACAGATCAATTAATTCTATAAAATAAACCACCGCCGTGCTCTAAAAGATATAAGCGAAGCACTAGAGAAAAAACTATATAGCTCAAAAGATATAAGTGAAGCACATAGAGTATTCTAATAGATTCCAATTCATGTGTGTCTCTCCCAAAAGGTGTGTACATCAAGGATGATTGTGGTAAACTAAAAAGCAAAGACTCAAATCATACAAGACGCTCCAAGCAAAACACATATCAAGTGGCGAATAAAAATATAGCTCCAAGTAAAGTTACCGATATACGAAGATGAAAGAGGGGATGCCTTCCAGGGCATCCCCAAGATTAGGCTTTTTGGTGTCCTTGGATTATACCTTGGGGTGCCTTGGGCATCCCCAAGCTTAGGCTCTTGCCACTCCTTGTTCCATAATCCATCAAATCCTTACCCAAAACTTGAAAACTTCACAACACAAAACTTAAAAGAAAATCTTCGTGAGCTCGGTTAGTAAAAGAAAACAAACCACCACTTCAAGGTATTGTAATGAATTCATTCTTGATTTATGTTGGTGTTAAACATACTGTATTCCAACTTTTATATGGTTCATAAACTCTATTACTAGCCATAGATTCATCAAAATAAGCAAACAACACGCGAAAAACAGAATCTGTCAAAAACAGAACAGTCTGTAGTAATCTGTAGGTTTCGACCACTTCTGGAACCCCAAAAATTCTAAAATAAATTTCTGGACGTGAGGAATTTATATGTTAATCATCTTCAAAAATATCTAACTAAATAGCACTGTCCAATAAACAATGGCAGTAATTCTCGTGAGTGCTAAAGTTTCTGTTTTTTACAGCAAGATCAAAAAGACTTTCCCCAAGTCTTCCCAATGGTTCTACTTGACACAAACACTAATTAAACACAAAAAACACAACCAAAACAGAGGCTAGAAAAATTATTTATTGAATAACAGCAAGGAAAAATATTGGGTTGTCTCCCAACAAGCGATTTTCTTTAAAGCCTTTTAGCTAAACAAAAGATTTCAACGATGCTCACATCAAAGATAATAATTGAAACACAAAGAGAGCATCATGAAACATGTGACAAACACATATAAGTCTAACATAATTCCTATGCATAGGCATCTTATAGGCAAACAAATTATCAAGGCAAGCAAAAACTAGCATATGCAAGGAAGCGGAAAGAAACAATAGCAATCTCAACATAACGAGAGGTAGTTTAGTAACATGAAAATTTCTACAACCATATTTTCCTCTCTAATAATAATTACATATGGGATCGTAAGAAAATTCAACAATATAGCTATCACAAAACATATTCTTAACAAGATCCACATGTATGCAAAGTTTATACTCTTCCAAAATAGTGGGATTAACATTAACTAAAGTCATGACCTCTCACAACCCACTTTTATTAAAAAGTTCATAAGATTGAACATTCTCCAAATATGTGGGATCTAAAATTAACTCTTCCAAAACCATTTTCAATATTATTGCAAACATTATTATCAATCTCATATTCATCATGGGGCTTAAATAAATTTTCAAGATCATAAGAAGAATCACCCCAATCATGATCATTGCAACAAGTAGTAGACATAGCAAAACTAGCATCCCCAAGCTTAGGGTTTTGCATATCATTAACACAATTGACATTAAGATAATTTATGATAACATCATTACAATCATTCTTCTCATCGAAGGAACTATCAAGTATGGGTGCAATAGCAACGATCTCATGTTTAACATAAGGAACTATAGCAAACTCATCTTCATAAATATTGGCATCATGGCCACAAGAATAGAAAGCATCATGTTCATCAAGGGATATTTCAATCAAATCATCGGAATCATAATTATCTATAGAATCATGCATATCATTATTTTCTTCAGAAGCAACGGTCATTCTTTCAATAAATTCTTTGACAAAGACATTATGAACATAGTTTTCATAGCAATATTTAAGTATGTCAAAATTTTCAGATTCGTAGAGAGTAACATCATACTTTTCAATCAAAGAAGCAACTTCATAAGCACCCTTAAAAGCAACAAGTTCTTCAATTTGTTTGATATCGTAGTAACTATAAACACCCTTTGCAGAAGAAGATAAGATTTCATTATCATTAAACTCACATAGGTAGGGGAGGTGTTTTTTAGGGTTCTTAGAGCAACAAGTAAAATCATAAATTTCACAAAGATTCCAAGCATAACATAGCAATCTGTTTATTTGATCCCATAAGAGTCTCCCTTTTTCAGACAAATGGTTATGCACAAAATGAGCATGCTCATCTAAAGATTTCCCATCAACTAGGGTAGTTGGGGGTTTCAGCACGAGCGCATAAGGATCGAAGATGATCCAAGTACAACACTTTAAGTGGATCCATATCAATAGATTTTTAGCAAGAAAAGATGCAAGCAAATAGAAAGCACATGGAAACACAAAGAAAGATACATACGGGAAGAAGGCGAACGGAAAGATAGGGCGAAAGGAAATGAGGGCGAATAAAATGGCAAGGGTGAAGTGGGGGAGAGGAAAATGAGAGGCAAATGGCAAATAATGTAATGCGAAGGATAAGAGTTGTGATGGGTACTTGGTATGTCTTGACTTGCGTAGATCTCCCCAGCAACGGCGCCAGAAATCCTTCTTGCCAACTCTTGAGCACTGTGTTGGTTTTTCCTTGAAGAGGAAAGGGTGATGCAATAAAGCAGCGTAAGTATTTCCCTCAGTTTTTTAGAACCAAGGTATCAATCCAGTAGGAGACCACGCGCGAGTCACCTCGTACCTACACAAACAAATAAGAACCTCGCAACCAACGCGATAAAGCGGTTGTCAATCCCATCACAGGCACTTGAAAAGGTGAGATCTGGTAGAGATGACACTAATAAGATAAGTATTTTTGGTATTTTAATGATATAGATTGAAAGTAAAGATTGCAAAATAAACGGTAATGGAAATAACGGTAGATTAATATGATGGAAGATAGACCCAGGGGCCAAAGGTTTCACTAGTGGCTTCTCTCAAGATAGCATAAGTATTACGGTGGGTGAACAAATTACCGTCGAGCAATTGATAGAAAAGCGAATGATTATGAGAATATCTAGGCATGATCATGTATATAGGCATCATGTCCGATACTAGTAGACCGAAACGATTCTGCATCTACTACTATTACTCCACACATCGACCGCTATCCAGCATGCATCTAGAGTAGTAAGTTCATAAGAACAGAGTAACGCCTTAAGCAAGATGACATGAAGTAGAGCGATAAACTCATGCAATATGATATAAACCCATCTTTTTATCCTCGATGGCAACAATACAATACGTGTCGTTTCCCTTTCTATCACTGGGATCGAGCACCGCAAGATTGAACCCAAAGCTAAGCACTTCTCCCATTGAAAAGATCAATCTAGTAGGCCAAACCAAACTGATAATTCGAAGAGACTTGCAAAGATAAACCAATCATGCATAAAAGAATTCAGAGAAGATTCAAATATTGTTCATAGATAGACTTGATCATAAACCCACAATTCATCGGATCTCAACAAACACACCGCAAAAAGATTTACATCGAATAGATCTCCAAGAGAATCGAGGAGAACTTTGTATTGAGATCCAAAGAGAGAGAAGAAGCCATCTAGCTACTAGCTATGGCCCCTTGGTCTGAGGTAAACTACTCACACATTACCGGAGAGGCCATGGAGTTGATGTAGAGGCCCTCCGTGATCAATGCCCCCTCCGGCGGAGCTCCGGAAAAGGCCCCAAGATGGGATCTCTTGGGTATAGAAGGTTGCGGTGGTGGAAATAGGGTTTCGTGGTGCTCATGGATGTTTGTGGGGTGTGTGAACATATATAGGAGGAAGAAGTAGGTCGGTGGAGCAACGAGGGGCCCATGAGGGGGAGGGCGCGCCCAGGGGGTAGGCGGACCCCCTGCCTCGTGGCCGCCTCATTGATTGCTTGACGTCCACTCCAAGTCCTATGGATCACGTTTGTTCCAAAAAACATGTTCCCGAAGGTTTCATTCCATTTGGACTCTGTTTGATATTCCTTTTCTACGAAACACTGAAATAGGCAAAAACAACAATTTGGGCTGGGCCTCCGGTTAATAGGTTAGTCCCAAAAATAATATAAAAGTGTAAAATAAAGCCCATTAACATCCAAAACAGATAATATAATAGCATGGAACAATCAAAAATTATAGATACGTTGGAGACGTATCAGCATCCCCAAGCTTAATTCCTGCTCGTCCTCGAGTACGTAAATGATAAAAACAGAATTTTTGATGTGGAATGCTTCCTAGAATATTCTTCAATGTATTTTTCTCTATTGTGGCGTGAATGTTCAGATCCGAAAGATTCAAGATAAAAGTTTATTGTTGACACAAAAATAATAATACTCCAAGTATGCTAATCAAGCAATTATGTCTTATCAAAATACCATAGCCAAATAAAACTTATCCCTACAAAGTCATATAGTTTGGCCATGCTTCATTTTCGTCACACAAAGTGCTCTCATCATGCACAACCCCAATGGCAAGCCAAGCAATGTTTTCATACTTAGCCTTTTCAAACTCTTTCAACTTTCACGCAATATATGAGTGCGAGCCATGGACATAGAACTATGGGTAGAGTAGAATATGATGATTGAGGTTGTGTGAGAAGACAAAAAGCGAGAAAGTCTCACATTGACGCGGATAATCAATGGGCTATGGAGATGCCCATCGATTGATGTCAATGCAAGGAGTAGGGATTGTCATGCAATGGATGCACTAGAGCTATAAATATATGAAAGCTCATCAATGAAACTAAGTGGGTGTGCATCCAACTCGCTTGCTCACGAAGACCTAGGGCATTTGAGGAAGCCCATCATTGGAATATACAAGCCAAGTTCTATAATGAAAAATTCCCACTAGTATATGAAAGTGACAAAATAAGAGACTCTCTATCATGAAGATCATGGTGCTACTTTGAAGCACAAGTATGGAAAAAGGATAGTAACATTGTACCTTCTCTCTTTTTCTCTCATTTATATTTTTTTGGGTCTTCTTTCTTTTTTTTCTTTTCGCCTCTTTTCTTTCTCTTTTTTTCATCCGGATTCTCATCCCGACTTGTGGGGGAATCATAGTCTCCATCATCCTTTCCTCACATGGGACAATGCTCTAATGATGATCATCACACTTTTATTTTCTTACAACTCAAGAATTACAACTCGATACTTAGAACAAAATATGACTCTATGGGAATGCCTCCGGCGGTGTACGGGGATTGCGATGAATCAAGAGTGACATGTATGAAAAAATTATGAACGGTGGCTTTGCCAGGAATACGATATCAACTACATGATCATGCAAAGCAACATGACAATGATGATGCGTGTCATAATAAATGGAACGGTGGAAAGTTGCATGGCAATATATCTCGGAATGGCTATTGAAATGACATAATAGGTAGGTATGGTGGCTGTTTTGAGGAAGATATAAGGAGGCTTATGTGTGATAGAGCGTATCATATCACCGGGTTTGGATGCACCGGCAAAGTTTGCACCAACTCTCAAGGTGAGAAAGGGCAATGCACGGTACCAAAGAGGCTAGCAATGATGGGAGGGTGAGAGTGCGTATAATCAATGGACTCAACATTAGTCATAAAGAACTCACATACTTATTGCAAAAATCTACTCCCTCCATTCCGAATTACTTGTCGTAGGTATGGATGTATTTAGATGTATTTTGTTCTAGATACACCCATTTCTACGACGAGTAATTTGGAACGGAGGGAGTACAAGTCATCAAAACGAAGCACTACGCGCATGCTCCTAGGGGGTAGATTGGTAGGAAAAGACCATCGCCCGTCCCTGACCGCCACTCATAAGGAAAGCAATCAAAGAACACCCCATGCTTAAAGTTTGTCACATAACGTTGCACGACTACGGGACTTGCCAACTTCAACACAAGTGTTCATCAATTTCACAATTACTCAACTAGCACACTTCTAATATTACCACCTTCATATCTCAAAACCATCTATCAAGCATCCAACTTCTCTTAGCATTTAAAATTTAGAGCCAAAGTGAATTACCATGCTGTTCTAAAGGACTCTCAAAATGATATAAGTGAAGCATGAGAGATCAATTATTTCTATAAAATAAACCACCGCCATGCTCTAAAAGATATAAGCGAAGCACTAGAGCAAAAACTATATAGCTCAAAAGATATAAGTGAAGCACATAGAGTATTCTAATAAATTCCAATTCATGTGTGTCTCTCCCAAAAGGTGTGTACAGCTAGGATGATGGTGGTAAACTAAAAAGCAAAGACTCAAATCATACAAGACGCTCCAAGCAAAACACATATCATGTGGCGAATAAAAATATAGCTCCAAGTAAAGTTACCGATAGACGAAGACAAAAGAGGGGATGCCTTCCGGGGCACCCCCAAGCTTAGGCTTTTTGGTGTCCTTGGTTTATACCTTTGGGTGCCTTGGGCATCCCCAAGCTTAGGCTCTTGCCACTCCTTGTTCCATAATCCATCAAATCCTTACCCAAAACTTGAAAACTTCACAACACAAAACTTAAAAGAAAATCTCGTGAGCTCTGTTAGTAAAAGAAAACAAACCACCACTTCAAGGTATTGTAATGAACTCATTCTTGATTTATGTTGGTGTTAAACCTATGGTATTCCAACTTTTATATGGTTCATAAACTCTATTACTAGCCATAGATTCATCAAAATAAGCAAACAACACGCGAAAAACAGAATCTGTCAAAAACAGAACAGTCTGTAGTACTCTGTAGGTTTCGACCACTTCTGGAACCCCAAAAATTCTAAAATAAATTTCTAGATGTGAGGAATTTATCTGTTAATCATCTTCAAAAATAATTAACTAAATAGCACTCTCCTATAAAAATGTCAGCAATTCTCGTGAGCGCTAAAGTTTTTGTTTTTTACAGCAAGATCAAAAAGACATTCCCCAAGTCTTTCCAACGGTTCTACTTGGCACAAACACTAATTAAACACAAAAACACAACCAAAACAGAGGCTAGAAAAATTATTTATTGAATAACAGCAAGGAAAAATATTGGGTTGTCTCCCAACAAGCGCTTTTCTTTAAAGCCTTTTAGCTAGGCAAAAGATTTCAACGATGCTCACATGAAAGATAATAATTGAAACACAAAGAGAGCATCATGAAACATGTGACAAACACATCTAAGTCTAACATAATTCCTATGCATAGGCATCTTCTAGGCAAACAAATTATCAAGGCAAGCAAAAACTAGCATATGCAAGGAAGCGGAAAGAAACAATAACAATCTCAACATAATGAGAGGTAGTTTAGTAACCTGAAAATTTCTACAACCATATTTTCCTCTCTCATAATAATTACATATGGGATCATAAGAAAATTCAACAATATAGCTATCACAAAACATATTCTTAACAAGATCCACATGTATGCAAAGTTGACGCTCTACCAAAATAGTGGGATTAACATTAACTAAAGTCAGGACCTCTCCAAACCCACTTTTATTAAAAAGTTCATAAGATTGAACATTCTCCAAATATGTGGGATCTAAAGTTGACTCTTCCAGACCCATTTTCAATATTATTGCAAACATTATTATCAATCTCATATTCATCATGGGGCTTAAATAAATTTTCAAGATCATAAAAAGAATCACCCCAATCATGATCATTGCAACAAGTAGTAGACATAGCAAAACTAGCATCCCCAAGCTTAGGGTTTTGCATATCATTAACACAATTGACATTAAGATAATTTATGATAACATCATTACAATCATTCTTTTCATCGAAGGAACTATCAAGTATGGGTGCAATAGCAACGATCTCATGTTTAACATACGGAACTATAGCAAACTCATCTTCATAAATATTGGCATCATGGCCACAAGAATAGCAAGCATCATGTTCATCAAGGGATATTTCAATCAAATCATTGGAATCATAATTATCTATAGATTCATGCATATCATTATTTTCTTCAGAAGCAACGGTCATTCTTTCAATAAATTCTTTGACATAGACATTATGAGCATAGTTTTCATAGCAATATTTAAGTATGTCAAAAATTTTAGATTCGTAGAGAGTAACATCATACTTTTCAATCAAAGAAGCAACTTCATAAGCACCCTTAAAAGCAACAAATTCTTCAATTTGTTCGATATCGTAGTAACTATAAACACCCTTTGCATAAGAAGATAAGATTTCATTATCATTAAACTCACATTGGTAGGGGAGTTGTTTTTTTAGGGTTCTTAGAGCAACAAGTAAAATCACAAATTTCACAAAGATTCCAAGAATAACATAGCAATCTGTTTATTTGATCCCATAAGAGTCTCCCTTTTTCAGACAAATGGTTACGCACAAAATGAGCATGCTCATCTAAAGGTTTCCCATCAACTTGGCTAGTTGGGGTTTCAGCACGAGCGCATAAGGATCGAAGATGATCCAAGTACAACACTTTAAGTGGATCCATATCAATAGATTTTTAGTAAGCAAAGATGCAGGCAAATAGAAAGCACATGGAAACACAGAAAGATACATATGGGAAGAAGGCGCGGAAAGAGATGGTGAAAGGAAAGGAGGGCGAATAAAACGACAAGGGTGAAGTGGGGGAGAGGAAAACGAGAGGCAAATGGCAAATAATGTAATGCGAAGGATAAGAGTTGTGATGGGTACTTGGTATGTCTTGACTTGGCATAGATCTCCCCGGCAACGTCGCCAGAAATCCTTCTTGCTAACTCTTGAGCACTGCGTTGGTTTTTCCGTGAAGAGGAAAGGGTGATGCAGTAAAGCAGCATAAGTATTTCCCTCAGTTTTTGAGAACCAAGGTATCAATCCAGTAGGAGACCACACGCAAGTCACCTCGTACCTACACAAACAAATAAGAACCTCGCAACCAACGCGATAAAGGGGTTCTCAATCCCTTCACGGGCACTTGAAAAAGTGAGATCTGGTAGAGATGATAATAATAAGATAAGTATTTTTGGTATTTTAATGATATAGATTGAAAGTAAAGATTGAAAAATAAATGGTAATGGAAATAACGGTAGATTAATATGATGGAAGATAGACCCGGGGGGCATAGGTTTCACTAGTGGCTTCTCTGAAGATAGCATATGTATTACGGTGGGTGAAAAAATTACTGTCGAGCAATTGATAGAAAAGCGAATAATTATGAGAATATCTAGGCATGATCATGTATATAGGCATCACGTCCGAGACAAGTAGACCGAAACGATTCTGCATCTACTACTATTACTCCACACATCGACCGCTATCCAGCATGCATCTAGAGTATTAAGTTCATAAGAACAGAGTAACACCTTAAGCAAGATGACATGATGTAGAGGGATTAACTCAAGCAATATGATATAAACCCCATCTTTTTATCCTCGATGGCAACAATACAATACGTGTCGTTTCCCTTTCTATCACTGGGATCGAGCACCGCAAGATTGAACCCAAAGCTAAGCACTTCTCCCATTGCAAGAAAGATCAATCTAGTAGGCCAAACCAAACTGATAATTCGAAGAGACTTTCAAAGATAAACCAATCATGCATAAAAGAATTCAGAGAAGATTCAAATATTGTTCATAGGTAGACTTGATCATAAACCCACAATTCATCGGATCTCGAGAAACACACCGCAAAAAGAGTTACATCGAATAGATCTCCAAGAGAATCGAGGAGAACTTTGTATTGAGATCCAAAGAGAGAGAAAAGCCATCTAGCTACTTGCTATGGCCCCTTGGTCTGAGGTAAACTACTCACACATCACTGGAGAGGCCATGGAGTTGATGTAGAGGCCCTCCGTGATCAATGCCCCCTCTGGTGGAGCTCCGTAAAAGGCCCCAAGATGGGATCTCTTGGGTACAGAAGGTTGTGGTGGTGGAAATAGGGTTTCGTGGTGCTCCTAGATGTTTGTCGGGTATGTGAACATATATAGGAGGAAGAAGTAGGTCGGTGGAGCAACGAGGGGCGCGCCCCCCTGCCTCATGGCTACCTCGTTGATTGCTTGACGTCCACTCCAGGTCCTCTGGATCACGTTTGTTCCAAAAATCACGTTCCCAAAGGTTACATTCCGTTTGTACTCCGTTTGATATTCCTTTTCTACGAAATACTGAAATAGGCAAAAAACAGTAATTTGGGTTGGGCCTCCGGTTAATAGGTTACTCCCAAAAATAATCTAAAAGTGTAAAATAAAGCCCATTAACATCCAAAACAGATAATATAATAGCATGGAATAATCAAAAATTATAGATACGTTGGAGATGTATTAGATCCCATATCGTATCATGTGTCTGTTGGAAAGGATATCCTACGTGATACATGAATTCACACTTATAAACTCCCGAAACTTTCTGGTTATGCAATCTGGTGTTGGGGATACAGGGGAAGCATAATATCTCACCAAAACTAACAATTCCTACATCCAGCTGTATCCATCCTTCAACACATAACCAAGAAACCTTCGGAAATCATGTACCTCAACCTTCGATAAGCATCCGTTATACGAGTTATGGCAATACTCCCGAACTGTCGCCCCAATACTGGGTGGCGTTGAGGTTACCTCACCAACAACTGCATAAAAGAGATTTTTGATGTCGGCGAACTCAGGTATTCCAGAACTGCAACGATAAAATTGTGGCAACAACACCTCGGAGCTCAACTCCTCGGGACACTGCCACAACCCCTAAATGCCAGGAGGCACCAAGAACAATGTTCTCATCACAAGACTATCGGAACGATTCCAAGATACCCGTGTGATCCTAAAAAAATCGTGAAATTTGAGGAGAGAAAAGTCAAAACTTCTACTTCACGAGGCCTCACCAGAGTGACGAAGGGACTGAGGAGTAAAAAGAATCCTACTCTTCGATATATATATATTCCTAAGACTCGAAACATTTTGTTCTAGAGTCAACAACGTCAGCGATTTGATCAAGCAGGGGGCTCCTAAGTCAGGGATGGCTCTGATTACCAACTTGTAACACCCACGATGCGGCTATATCTCCCACGTGTCGAGGCATGACTTAGAGGCATAACCGCATTGTGGTTTTGTCGCAAGAGGGATAATCTTCACACAATCCCATGTACTGAATAAGAAAGGGATAAAGAGTTGCCTTACAATCGCCACTTCACACAAAATAACAAGTTAAACATACATCACCCAGAATACAATCAAGGTCTGACTACAAAACCAAAATAAAAGAAGACAACCCCAAATGCTAGATCCCCGATCATACCAACTAGGCTCCATTACTAATCAACCGGAAAGACACAAAGCAACGATCGAGATCTTCATCGAGTTCCCACTTGAGCTCGGTTGCGTCACCTGCAATGGTATCATCGACACCTGCAACTGTTGGAAGTATCTGTGAGTCACGAGGACTCAGCAATCTCACAACTACGAGATCAAGACTATATAAGTTTGTGGGTAGGATAGGGTAATGAGGTGGAGCTGCAGCAAGCACTAAGCATATATGGTGGCTATCATACGCAAATGAGAGCGAGAAGAGAAGCAACGCAACGGTCGAGAAGCTAGAAGTGATCAAGAAGTGATCCTGAAACTACTTACGTTCAAGCATAACCCAAGACCGTGTTCACTTCCCGGACTCCGCCGAAAAGAGACCATCAAGGCTACACACGCAGTTGATGTATTTTAATTAAGTCAAGTGTCAAGTTTTGTACAACCGGATATTAACAAATTCCCATCTGCCACATAACTGCGAGCATGGCTCTCGAAAGTTTATACCCTGCAGGGGTGTCCCAACTTATCCCATCACAAGCTCTCACGGTCAACGAAGGATATTCCTACTTCTGGGAAGACCCGATCAATCTCAGAATCCCGGTTACAAGACATTTCGACAATGGTGAAACAAGACCAGCAAGACCACCCGACTGTGCCGACAAATCTTGATAGGAGCTGCACATATCTCGTTCTCAAGTCACACCGGATAAGCTAAGCATACAGGTACCAACATAACCCAAGTTGCCAAGGGACGGTCCCGCACGGTGCTCTAGTTTGGACCAACACTCAGAAGAGCACTGGCCCGGGGGTTTAAAATAAAGATGACCCTCGGGCTCGCTAAAACCCAAGGGAAAAGGCTTAGGTGGCAAATGTTAAAAACCAAGGTTGGGCCTTGCTGGAGGAATTTTATTCAGAGCGAACTGTCAAGGGGTTCCCATAACACCCTACCGCATAAGGAACGCAAAATCAAGGAACATAACACCGGTATGACGGAAACTAGGGCGGCAAGAGTGGAACAAAACACCAGGTAAAAGGTCGAGCCTTCCACCCTTTACCAAGTATATAGATGCATTAAATTAAATAAGAGATATTGTGATATCCCAACATATCCATGTTCCAACATGGAACAAACTTCAACTTCACCTGCAACTAGCAACACTATAAGAGGGGCTGAGCAAAAGCGATAACATAGCCAAACAACGGTTTGCTAGGAAAGGTGGGTTAGAGGCTTGACATGGCAATATGGGAGGCATGATATAGCAAGTGGTAGGTAGCGCGACATAGCGATAGACCGAACAACTAGCAAGCAAAGATAGAAGTGATTCCGAGGGTATGGTCATCTTGCCTGCAAAGTTCTTAGAGTTGTCGAAAGCTTGATCCTCGTTAGCGTACTCAATAGGTTCCTCGGTCATGTACTCGTCTCTCGGCTCTACCCAAGGCAAGAACACAAGCAATGGAACAACAATCAATCACGACGCAATGCACAAGCAACATGATGCAATACATGGCATGATATGCAAGATATGATATGCAATGCATATGCATGCTCCGGAAGGGAAAGAGTGATCAAAGAATCAACTTGGAAAACCAAGTGTGCCTCTGGAAAGATGAGATTATTTGGGTTGAGATCGATATAAAGATCACCGGAAATGGATGCACGGTTTGCAAATGGCAAGCAAAACAAGGTTGATGCTATTCTGCGATTAACAGCATGATGCCACTTAGAATGCAACACGAAACTAATCTACTGCACTCCAACATAACAACAAAGCATATGGCAGTGATGTACAGGAGATGCTTGACAAAACATAAACTCTAAGCTATGGCTAAATCACACTAGAACAGGTTCAAACAAGCATGGCAAAAGTGCAAAAGATATCAGCTTCACAGACTTGGTGAAAAAACTAAAATGTCAAAAACAACATCAGGAAGCAAAGTTTAGAGCAGGAAAACAACATGCTGCAGGAACATATCATAGCAAACCAAGGCATGGAATGATTCTACTAAAAGCATAGAACAAAAGTACCTTAATTAACATGAGCCAAAAAGACACAGAAGATATGATGGAACCCATGTAAACATAGCAAGTTTTATAAACAGATTCAGACAGCATAAAAACAGAGCATGGCATAAATAGATTTACGATAGCAACTTTGCGAGCTCATGCCACTCACCACATCGCATTAGATGACAACATAAGCATACCAACAGCAAGATGACATGTTCATGAAGCTAACCATGGCAAGAGCAAATTAATAGAATGCATGGATCACTAGCAACAACCATGGCAATATTGATTAACATGTTAACAATCTGCCAGGAACATTTTATAGCAAAAGTAGAGCAAGAAAAATACATCCTAGAGCACTCCATAATTACAACCAGGGGCATGGATGGATAGATCATAACCATATGTTCAAAATATCCTTACTGAATTATCTCAAAATAAGCATGGATCTCATGGTAGCATCAAGTTTACATGGCATCCTAAGTCCCTAAAAACAGCAGCATCACGGAGCCTAGTTTGCATGTTTGTGCTAGTCATCACATAGCTCACAAAAATACAAGGCTTGCACCTCTGTAAAGATGGCATGATGTAGTTCAAAACACATGTAGACCACATGCTCATATGATGGACATATCAAATGCAACAAAAATGACAAATCACCATGTTCTGATAAGTACCAGCAGTTAACACTTTATAGCACTCTTGCATCAATGGAAAAGGCATCATAATGGGTAGTAACATGCTTGGAAATGCTACTAGTATGAAGAACTCAACGAGTCAAACATTTCAACATATCATATGCATGATTTGGACCCACGGTCATGGAGATGTGACATGACGAAGAGGTGCACAAAATGTTACAAATCTGAGACTTACCATATTTCACCTCGCGGGAAAACAGGATGGAGTGGTTCGAGACGGCGCGGTATGGTACGGCTCGGGGATGATGTTTGGATGGCGGGTCCCAGTGTATCTGGAACGACGGCGTCCCGGCGGCTAGGGCGAACTCTGGCAAGCGCGCGGGGTGCTCCGGCGATCGAAGGAAGGCGAGGGAGAGGCCGGAGGAGGGCGGATCCGGCCCTGTCCGGTCGGATCCGAGCGCGGCAGCGGACGGGGAGGCGGGGCGACGTCGATCTCCGGCCGGCAAGGCGCTGCAAAGGCGCGGCCAACGAGGGCGCGAGGTCACCGGCGCGGGCGCACGCGGTGGCGGGGCGGAGCGGATGGTGCGGGGCGGTGAGGAGCGCGTGGCGCGGTGGAGTAGGGCGGTGACCGGAGTGGACTCGGACGGCAGCCGGCTCGGCGAGCTCCAGTGAAGGCGGCGGGGCGCGGTGGAGGAGGAGGCGGCGCAGAGGCTCGACGGCGGCGGCGCACGGTGCCCGGACGATGAGGCGGCGGAGAACGAGCGGCGAGGTGCGGGCCTCATGGGCTGTGGCGTCAGAGATCTGGGCCCGAGCGGGCCAGATCCGGGTCCCGGCGGGCCGCGGGAGGTGTGAGGCACGTGGAGGATGCATGGCACTGCGGGATTGGGCGCGGGGGCGGCGCCAGTGACATGGCGCTCCGCCATTGGTCGGGCGACGTGGCTGGCTGGACATGTCCGGTGAGGGTGGACATGTCCGGCGGCGCGAGGAAGGGGAAGGTAGGGTTTCATCCGCGAATTTTCGGGAAGGGACACATATTTATAGGTAGAAGGAGTTAGGGGTGTCCAAATGTGGTGCGGTTTTCGCCCACACGATGTGATCCGACGACGGAGGACATGGAGATGGTTTAGATGGGTCATTGGGCCGTTTGAAGGGGGTGTTGGACTGCAACCCAAAGAGGCTTTTGCGGTTACCCGGTTAACCGTTGGGGCATCAAACGACCTCCAAATGGAAGGAAATTTGACAGGCGGTCTACCGGTGATGTACCAAGGCCACTTGACAAATCTCGGCCCACTTTGAGAATGTTTTTCTCTCGCACACGAAAAGAGACAAGAGGGGTGCGCCAGGTGCATGTGGGAGTGTCGGATTGCGAAACGGACAACGGGGAAAAAGCTCGGATGCATGAGATGAACACGAATGCAAATGCGATGCACATGATGACATGATCTGAAATGCATGACATGAACAAAATGCAAAATGAAAGACAAAATCCAACCAGAAGGGAATCTCATAACTTAAAGCCGGAAATGGCAAGAGTCGGAGTTACAAATATGGAAAGTTGTATCTGGGGCGTTACATAACTCGCACAGGCCCAGGCATCTTCAAGATGTTATAGGCATAGTGGGATGCCACCATGAATTTAGCTAGGGCTGGGCGTCCAAGAATCCCATTATACGACAGGGGGAGGTTGACCACATCAAACACAATCTTCTCAGTCTGGTAGTTCAGCTCTCTCCCAAACGTCACCGGCAACGTGATCTTTCCCTTAGGTTGACTCCTGACGGGATTACTCCTTGAAACGGGCCGGTGGCCTTCAACTCATATTCTGCTATCTGAAGTTTGCTGATGACTACAAGGGAAATCAGATTCAACCCGGCCCCGCCATCCACCAACATTTTCGTGACCTTGAGGTTGCGAATTGTTGGAGAGGCCAACAATGTCAAACATCCTACCGCAGTGGTGAGGGAAATATGCCCTAGAGGAAATAATAAAGTTTTTATTTATATTTCCTTATATCATGATAAATTTTATTATTCATGCTAGAATTGTATTAACCGGAAACTTGATACATGTGTGAATACATAGACAAAACAAAGTGTCCCTGGTATGCCTCAACTTGACTAGCTCGTTAATCAGAGATGGTTAAGTTTCCTGACCATAGACATGTGTTGTCATTTGATGAATGGGATCACATCATTAGTATAATGATGTGATGGACAAGACCCATCTGTTAGCTTAGCATCACGGTCGTTAAGTTTTATTGCTATTGCTTTCTTCATGACTTATACATATTCCTTTGACTATGAGATTATGCAACTCCCGAATACTGGAGGAACACCTTGTGTGCTATCAAATGTCACAACATAACTGGGTGATTATAAAGATGTTCTATAGGTGTCTCCGAAGGTCTTTGTTGGGTTGGCATAGATCGAGATTAGGATTTGTCACTCCGAGTATCGGAGAGGTATCTCTGGGCCCTCTCGGTAATGCACATCATGATGAGCCTTGCAAGCAATGTGACTAATGAGTTAGTTACATGATGATTAATGACCCACAAGTATAGGGGATCAATTCTAGCTCTTTTCGATAAGTAAGAGTGTCGAACCCAACGAGGAGCAGAAGGAAATGACAAGTGGTTTTCAGCAAGGTAATGTCTGCAAGTGCTGAAATTGTAAGTAGCAGAGTAGTTTGATGGCAAGATAGTTTGTAATGAGCAAGTAACAATAGTAGTAACAAAAGTGCAGCAAGGTATCCCAATCCTTTTGAGGCAAAGGACAGGCCAAAATGGTCTCTTATGATAAGCAAAGCGTTCTTGAGGGTACACGAGAATTTCATCTAGTCACTTTCATCACGTTGATTTAATTCGTGTTCGGTACTTTGATAATTTGATATGTGGGTGGACCGGTGCTTACCTTACAAATTATGAGAGAAAAGGCATTAGAATTACTCCAAAAATCATTATTATGGATAAAACATCATAAATAACAGTAAGAAAACATGATGTAAAATGGACGTATCAACTCCCCCAAGCTTAGACCTCGCTTGTCCTCAAGCGAAAACCAAAATCAAAAAACATGTCCACATGCTTTAAGAGAGAGAGGTGTCGATAAAAAATGAAATACGGACATAGAAGCATCATGTTTATTATTATAACAGCAACAAAATTAAACATAGGACTTTTATCATAGAACTTTTATCATATACTTCTCATGAATAAGTAATAGTTCATCACACAATCGAAGTATAAAGCAAAAACTCTATTACAAATTAACAAACTATGTTCTCAGTCAACTTTGCAACTACAATTCATCATCTTATCAGGAAGGGTCACGTGTCGGAGCCTTTAGGCAAGTCCACATACTCAACCATCATACAGTCGTCTATTATTGCTAACACTCACCACGTACACATGAACAAAACGTTTCAACCGGACACTTAGAAGGATAGGGGCTTATGGTTCCATCTCCCAACGTACTCACCTCAAGGGTGATGTCAACAATAATAACTCATGCCACCCATATTCAACTAGACATATGTTCCTAGATCTTTCCTCACCACGTGATGCTTGCCAAAGGAGAAAATAAAAGGAATAGAGAGAAAAACTTTGACTCTTGCATAAAAGTAAAAGATAGGCCCTTCGCAGAGGGAAGTAGTGGTTTCCATGCACTTATTTCTTTGTATGCTCAATCTCTTAGTGCAAAAGAACGTCACGTTACATTGCCCCTTGTGATAGCGACCTTTATTATGCAGTCTATCGCTTTTATTCTTCACCATCACAAGTTCGTGCAACGCTCAATTTTCTCTTACATTAAATGATCTCACACTTTTAAAAGCAATTTTTATTGCCTTTTTGCACCGATGACAACTTACTTGAGGGATCTTGCTCAATCCCTAGGTACGTATGGTGGACACTTGAAAATAAGATTTGGGTTTAAGGGTTTTTGGATGCACAAGTAGTATCTCTACTTAGTGCAGCTTTTTTGGCTAGCAAAGATAGGGGCAAGCACCACCTGTTGAAGGATCTATGGCAATATGACTTCTATGTGAAAATAAACAAACATAAATCATTAAGTTGTCTTCCTTGTCCAACGTTAAATTTTTTGGCATATAATATTTTGATGAGGACTCGTAATGACAAAAGATTTCTAGGATAGTATATTTATATGTGAATCTTCTCTTCCCTTATTAATTCTTTCATGAGTTGCGTCATTGACTAATGCTATGATTGTCAATCTCTAATAAAATTTTCTACTTGTACTTTTCCTTATGTGGTGTCATCACCTACCATAGGATTGGTATATGATCTTGTTGATTTATTTCCTTTCTTTAATTTATTTCCTTTCTCTTTTTCCTTTCTTATTTCTTTTCTTTATTTGCAACATGAGAGTGAAGAAAGCAAAAACTCACACTAAATTTTATTATATAACTTGCACACGATTACAAGGATAGATCAATAAGCAAACTCTCAAAGAAGAAAGGATCGAACTAAACTTTTATTCATCTAAAGCAAAAGATCAAACTAAAATAAGTAAAAGAAAAAAGATAGTGGGATGATATGATACCGGGGAACCTCCCCCAAGCTTGGCGGAAGACAAGGGGAGTGCCCATACACGATACATGATTAAGAGGTGCACTCGCATGAGAAAGCATTTGGAACAAGAAAAAGGAATATGATCAACACCGAAAGCTTGAATTGAATCCACCGGAGAAGAAAATGGATGAAGAGTGACGAACTTGAAGCTCCCTTAGCATCTTCATAAGAAACACCGAGTAAAACATTGACGGAAAAGAATTGAGAGACTTCCCATCAATAAAAGGATACTTGATTAAGAAATCTGAGTCCTTGAAGAAAAAGGGTGGGAGGGCGGGAAAACAAAGACAACTTGGGACGGATGAAACAAACATCATTGAGAAAACTGAGATTGGATCTTGCAAATGGGGAAAATGATAGGATCATCTTGAAGAGAATCACACCGGTTGGAAAGAATTGACATGACAATCTCGGTGATCAAGAAGGATTAGCATCCCCATAGAAATATGAGAACACCACTTAGGGAAGGTATGGAATCAGCACTTTACATTGAAGCAACTCAAATACCAAAACTCAAAAAAACAAAGGATTGACTCGCAGAATAAGCCAGAACAAACATATGATAGATCCCAAATCGTATCATTTGTCCGTTGGGGAGATATTCTAGGAGCTACTTGAATTCCCACCTATAAACTCCCGAAACTTTCTGGTTATGCAATCAGGTGTTGGGGATACAGGGGAAGCATAATATCTCACCCAAACTAACAATCCCTATATCCAGCTATATCCATCCGTCAACACATAACCAAGAAACCTTCGGAAATCGTGTACCTTAACCTTCGAAAAGCATCTGTTATACGAGTTATGGCAATACTCCCGAACTCCCGCCCTAGTACTGGATGGCGTCGAGGTTATCTCACCAACAACTGCAAAAAAGAGATTTTCGATGTCGGCGAAACTCAGGTATCCAGAACTGCAACGATAAAATTGTGACGACAACACCTAGAGCACAACTCCCCGGGACACTACCACAACCCCTAAATGTCAGGAGGCACCAAGAACAATGTTCTCGTCACAAGACTATCGGAACGATCCCAAGATACCTGCGGGATCCTAAAAAAATCGTGAATTTTGGGGAGAGGAAAGTCAAAACATCTACGTCAGGAGACCTTACCAGAGCGACGAAGGGACATAGGAGTAAAAAGAATCCTACTCTTCGATATATATAAACCTAAGACTCAAAACATTTTGTTCTAAACTCAACAACATCAGCGATTCGATCAAGCAGGGGGCTCCTAAGTCGGGGATGGCTCTGATTACCAACTTGTAATGCCCACAACGCGCCTATATCTCCCACGTGTCGAGGCATGACTTAGAGGCATAACCGCATGGTGGTTTTGTCACAAGAGGGGTACTCTTCACACAATCCCATGTACTGAATAAGAAAGGGATAAAGAGTTGGCTTACAATCGCCACTTCACACAAATAACAAGTTAAACATACATCATGCAGAGTACAATCAAGGTCCAACTACGGAACCCAAAATAAAAGAAAACAACCCCAAATGCTAGATCCCCGATCGTCCCAACTGGGATCCACTACTAATCATCGGGAAACGAAACATAGTAACGACCAAGGTCCTCATCGAACTCCCACTTGAGTTCGGTAGCATCACCTGCACTGGTATCAGCGGCACCTGCAACTGTTTGGAAGTATCCGTGAGTCACGAGGACTCAGCAATCTCACACCCGCGAGATCAAGACTATTTAAGCTTATAGGTAGGATGTCGTAATGAGGTGGAGCTGCAATAAGCGCTAAGAAAATATGGTGTCTAACATACGCAAGTAAGAGTAAGGTGAGAAGCTACACAATGGTCGTGAAACTAGAGTGATCAAGAAGTGATCCTGAAACTACTTACGTTCAAGCATAACACAAGACCGTGTTCACTTCTTGGACTCTGCCAAAAAGAGATCATCTCGGCTACACACGCGGTTGATTCATTTTAATTAAGTTAACTGTCAAGTTCTCTACAACCGGATATTAACAAATTCCCATCTGCCTCATAACCGCGGGCACGGCTTTCGAAAGTTTATACCCTGCAGGGGTGTCCCAACTTAGCCCATCACAAGCTCTCACGGTCAACGAAGGATATTTGTTCTCCCAGGAAGACCCGGTCAGACTAGGAATCCCGATTACAAGACTTTTTGACTATGGTAAAACAAGACCAGCAAGACCACCCGACTATGCCGACAAATCCTGATAGGAGCCGCACATATCTCGTTCTGAGGGCACACCGGATGAGACAGGCTACGAGTAAAACCATCCCTCGAGTTCCCCCGAGGTGGCCTCGCAGGCGGCTCGGTTCGGACCAACACTCAGAGGAGCACTGGCCCGGGGGGGTTAAAATAAAGATGACCCTTGAGTCTGCAGAACCCAAGGGAAAGGTATAGGTGGTAGGTAGGCAAATGGTAAAACCAAGGTTGATCCTTATTGGAGGAGTTTTATTCAAAGCAAACTGTCAAGGGGATCCCATAATCCCCAACCACATAAGGAACGCAAAATCAAGGAACATAACACCGGTATGACGGAAACTAGCGCAGCAAGAGTGGAATAAAACACTAGGCATAAGGCCGAGCCTTCCACCGTTTACCAAGTATATATATGCATTAATTAAATAAGAGATAATAATGATATCCCAACATAAACGTGTTCCAACATGGAACAAACTTCAACTTCACCTGCAACTAACAACGCTATAAGAGGGGCTGAGCAAAAGCGGTAACATAGCTAAACAACGGTTTGCTAGGAAGGTGGGTTAGAGGCTTGACATGGCAATATAGGAGGCATGATAAACAAGTGATAGGTAGCGCGACATAGCGATAGAGCGAACAACTAGCAAGCAAAGATAGAAGTGATATCAAGGGTATGGTCATCTTGCCTAAGATCCCGCAAGGAAGAATAACGAGTCCATGAAGGAGACACACGGACGTAGTCGAACGGATCCTCACAAACGCGACGTTACCGGAACTAACAAGAAGAAGCAACACCGGAAAGGAGCAAACAACATGGTAAACCAACAAGCATAAACAAGGCATGATGCACAATCAAGTATGATGCATGTCCGGTTTAAAGAGGCATGGCATGGCAAAGTGCACAAACAACACTACAAGTTAAGTGGAGCTCAATATGCAACGAGTTGCATATCGACGAAACACCACATCAATTATTTAGTTCTCTCTCGTTTATGTACCCAACAATATGAAATGTTATTAAACATGGCAAGGGGTAAAGAATATATAAACTATCTATTTAGGCAAGTTTAAATGAGGCCGGAAACAATAAACAACAATTCCAGAAACTCCTCATATGCATATTTCGAATTTGCTACTATTCTGCCCTAAACCATATTTTAATGTTGTTAAACAGTTAAAAATGCACCAAGTTATTCTATGCATTTTTCCACCCCATTTACATATAAAGTTTATTTAAAATGGAGCTATGGTTATTTAGTTATGAAATAAATCATTTTAACATGGCATAATGCAAATTAAACGCAAACAGCATTTTAACCATCTTAAACATGGATGAAAGTTGCATATTATGAAACTAGACAAAATTCTAAGCATTTTACATATATAATGTTTTTACATATGATGCATAGTTCGTGAGTCCTTATATGCATGAAGTTAGAGGGTTTTTTCTGTAAAACTGCAATTCCCTGGTTAATTAGCAAATTCGCGGATCTGAAAAAAGAACATACGCGGGCCGAATCTGGCTGGCCCGATAGTGTACAGGAGAGGGGCTGGAGGGGCTTTCTCACCCATGGGCTCAGCCCAGTCGGTGGAAGGGGCGCTGGGCCTTGGCGTGCTGGACACGACCCAGGCGCGGGTCAATGCGCAGCGGAAGCGTCCACTCGTTCTCTGCTTGAACGAGGACGAGGCAGAAGACAGGGGGCGATGCAGCGGAAGCAGAGGCGCGGAACTTAGGGATGAGTGCTCCGGCGAGGGATGGCGACCTCCGGCGATGGGCATCTGGATCCGGGGCGAAGCAGGCGGCGGCACGATGAGTCGGCACTGGAGCTTCTGCGGGTGCTCGGGACAGAGTTGGTGGCCGTGCGAGGCGGCATTAGAGGCTGGGCGCGCGTAAGGTCAACGCTGTGGCACCAGGGGGAACTTGGCGGCATAGGGAATGAAAGGGCGCGGATCCAGGCGCGAGGGAGAACTTGGCGAGGCTCGACGGCACGAAACGGTGTCCATTGCAGCTGAGACGACCTCCTGTTGCTCCTGTACCTGGCGAGAGAGAGAGAGAACTTGAGAGAGCGAGAGAGACAGAAGGAGGAGAACGAAGGAGAGAGAGAGAGAGCGGGACGAGGCCAGTCCTGGTTGACGAGGAAGACGGTGCACGCAGAGGAGGAGCGGTGCCGGGGCTTGGCGACCTCGGCATCGAGGAAGGAGCTCCGGCGACGTGACAAGCGGGAGGAGGTGGTTGGCGCTCAAACGAGGGGCTCCTGGCTCGGGGACAACCGGCGCATGGTTGACGATGGGAGCGAGGAGTCTCGCGTGTACTCGGCGAGGCGGGAGGCGTTCAGCGCGAGTGCAGAGATGGGGCGACTTGGAGGAGCTGGTTGCCGGCGGCGGTGGCGCGAGGGGATGAGGCCGAGCACTCCTGCTCGGGGCCTCGAGCAACTACGGGATCGAGGGGAGAAGAGGTAGGCCTCGGGCGCTCGGGGAAGAAGCAGAGGAGCTCGAGATCGAGGCTCCTGATCTGAAGCTAGGCACAAGGATGGATCGAGAGGAGGAGGTGGGTGGCTGCTGGGATTTGGGTGGCGCGGAAAACCAAGGGAGGATTTTGGATCGGGAGGGGATCTGGGAAGATCCCGAGGTGGAAGGAGAGACCCGGTGGAGTGGCGGCGCTGCGGATGGAATGGATGGGACAGGGGGCCTAAAAATTAGGGTTAGACTGATTTGGTAAGTGGGTGCATTATATATAGGGAAATAGAACTAGGTTAGGACCCTTCGATTTAGATCGGACGGTCGAGATAATTAGGTTAAGAGAGATCAAATAATAAATCTAAGATATTAGAGGGATTTTGAAGATGACCCGGACCCATCGGTAACCACAGCCCGGTTCGGGTTCGGGAAGTTTCGGACACGCGCGAGGGGTCTGAGAGAGGTCGACCAAGACAAGGGGGCCGGACAAAAGGTCATGGAGGCCAGGGGAGTTAGGCGATCAGACAATAGGGACTCAAAAAACTCGATTGGTCTCAGAACGGTCAACGACGGCAACAGAGAGAAGTGGAACTACGAAGGGATGCAGGTTTTAAGAAACATGCGAACGCAATGCTCATGATGACATAATGAAATGCATGACATGAACAAAATGCTAAACGAAAGACAAAAACCCAACCACGGAGGAAATAACATATCGCATAGCCGGAAATGGCAAGAGTTGGAGTACAAATAAGGAATGTTACATCCGGGGTGTTACACACAAAATGAGGCTACTATCTCAGAGTCATGTCCATATTTAGTGCTAAACTTTTGAAAAGCATCGGTATCCACAAAAGATTTAGCACAATCATACTTAAATTTAATACCTGATTCTTTACCTTCGTCGAGTTCCCAATCTTCAGAGTTGCGTTTAATTCTTTCTGAAAGATCCCACCGTAATTCAATAGTCTTCTTCATAAAAGAGACAGCACAATAAGTATCAAGCATGGTTTGATCATTACGAGAAAGCCGAGTATAAAAGTTCCGGATAATAATTTCTCTAGAGAGCTCATGATTGGGGCATGAATATAAAATTAACTTAAGCCTCCCCCAAGCTAGAGCGATACTTTATCCTTCATGAGGACAAAAATTATCTTATATTTACAAATTGGAGGCACCATACGAGACACCGCGTTAAACCGTAAAATTAAAGGAAATTGACCGTCTGATTAGTATATAATGCATGTATAGTCATTGGATGAAACACGAGGGGGCGAGACGACGTCCTATCCTATCCCACGAGTATTTCTCCACTTGGAGTCCGCTATCCCACGTACATGAGCCTTCCTCCACTTGGACTCTTTCCTTTTCCCTTTAATCGGAAATAAAAAAGAAGAAGAAAATATGTGATTTGTTATGCACGAGACATCCTCCCCTTGGTACCTGTCCATGTTGTGTCTCTCACGTTTATCCTAGGGAAAAAGCTGTAGAATAAAAATGTTGGTGTTCGCACACGAACACGTCACCTTGTACCCTCGATGCCGGGGGTGATGCACCGCAGCTCACGTCGAAGGAGACCTGGCCGGAAGCGCGGCACGCAACCAATCTGGCGGGCGCTTTTGAGGACCCAAAAACCTACATGCCCGGGAGGGACCCCGTCAGGGCGCGCAGCGGCTATGGGTTGCCCTAGGTCGACCTGATCACCCCTAGGGCCTCGAGGTTCGTCGTCCTGCAACAAGAATAACGAACTAAGAACAAGGAAGAAGAAGAACAAGGAAGGGAGATAAATGTAAAGGTAAAAGATGATAGATTGATATGTTTGATTGTGTGTTGTTCTTCAATCGACCGTCACCCCTTACATATATATGAAGCGGCTGGACTTTTCATACAAGAAAAGGACTCAAATCCCGTCCAAAACATCAAAATTTAACCTAACTCGGACTACGAGGGCCAGAACTTCCAGCCAGCCTGGAACTTCCGGGCTAAAACTACATCAAGTAGCCCTCTTTTAGAGCTCCTGCAGGTCACACATAGCCTTGGATCGTGATGGTACAAAAAGCAAAGTTGTAGATCTTGCAATGGAGAAAAACTATTCAGTTGATCACTTTCTCATATGAGGCCATCTTGGGGGCGTAATCAGCCGAATAGTGTTCTGAATACAGAATCTGAGTACTTCAAACACAACTTCGGCCTTAGTGATGCGACCGGATGGCTATGGCCCAAATATCAAAGTTTCTCCTTTCGACGATACGGAACTTTCTTACTTTGTACACTTCTCCATTTGAGGCCATCTTAATTAAGTTCTTGGTTGTGCCAAAATCTGGTGTCAACACATGCCCCCTGTTTTTCGGCAAACTTGTGTGCCGAAAAATAACTTGCACGATGCATTTTCTATGGACGATGTCAACACTCCATCGGCCATTTTGCATGTTCTTAGGAAGATAAGTATATATCGGCTATTGCTTGCTTGAACCTCTTGATGCAAACTTGGGTGAAAACTTCTCAGCTTCTATAACAATTCGGTGATAAGGTTCTAGATCAAAACCATTCTTCGAACCATATTGTTCTCCCTTTCGCTAGGATTTTGCAGATAATCAAGAATGAACTTCCTCCAATCCTTACTTCGTCTGCACAAAAGTTTCATTAGTGGCCGAGGTGGTGAGCTCCAATTCGGCCTTATCTATGTTGGCAAGAATAAGCATTGGCTATTGATAGATGTGCAATACACCATGACCAACATGGTAACCGAATGCTTGTTATGCCAACTCTCTCCAATTGTCATGTCTAGATATATGAAGAATCTTAAAACAACCCAAGGTAAAATTTACATCTAGACATACCTCAAGATAAACTAAAAGTGATTCATCAAAACATTGATAACCATTGGATATTTGTTGCACTACTAATAACGAATCACCAAAAGCCTCAATATGTATAGCACCTATAGTAAGGAAAAGCTCCAATCCTAATAACAATGCATATTCGGCTTTGATCATTTGTGCATAAATATTTTAAGCTGCATGAGGCTTCACAAAATAGCACCATATGGAGATATATATATACAACACCAACACCTTGGCCTTTGCAACAAATTGAACCATCAATGTATAATCTCCATGGTACTAGACAGATAAAGCTAAAACCAATACAATCCATGATGTCAATATGATGCTCAGTAATAATATCAACCATGATTTGGCCTTACGCAAATTCTGAAAGCACACCCAATCAAAACATAAGTTCACTTTGCAGTTTTGGTGAATTGGTTTATGCATAATATCTTCAATGTCATCAATTTGACAAATTTCTATGCAAGCACTCATCTCAATCTCTACTCAAACTAAGGACGATGTTATAACACCACACCGGCCATTCTTAGATATATTCTTAGGGCGATAGTTAAGTATCGGCCATTACCCTGAGGTCCATGTAGGATTCATCCACCAAATCATGAATAGCCGAAATTAATAAATGAAATAGCATAAAATATTTCGGCCCCTTTGTATTAGGAACAAAAATGTAACTAATCAAATGTATAGTGATTTGGCAATACCCTCTCATGATATAGAAAATTATGTTGCATCCATGGATCAAAATAAATCCATCGAGGGTAATTGATCATACCTATGGATGAATTCCATGGCAAAGGCGTCAATGGCATTGTTGAAGAAAATGGATGATGTGCTAACCGAAGATTTTGATGTTGTGATGCACACCTTCGGCTTAATTATTTGTTGCTTCCATCCTTCTCTTTTTCCACTTTTATTGTACTTATTGCAATAGAAGCATGCACATCCTTTTTGTTATTATTGATCCTCTTGGGAACCCATGCCATGTTCTTCTGTCTCAGCTCTTGTGCACTAAGATTTTGTAATTCCCTCTTTTGCCATTACGATAAACCGAGTGGGCATCTCGATTGTGATTTTGTTTTGACCAATGGAAATTCATTTTTGGCCTTGTGCACTTTCAACTTATTTTCTTCGAATTTGGCACTTTGACTCTCAATAATTGGTTGCTTTGTCTCATTGTCATTAGTAGCCAATGTCAACACTTTAATTGGCTCTTTTTCATTTAAGATCAAATCTGAAGTTGCACTCTTACGACCATCTCTTTTAATACGGTAAACTTGCTTGACCACCTCTTTCTTCTTCATTAAGCTCTAGACCGATTCCTTATGATTGAAACGGTCTTTAACATGTGATTGTTCAAATGTTAATCTTCTCGGAGCTGCATAATATTGGCGAGATGGTCTAAAATAAGATGGAGAATGTGCCCTTGTATCATATCTGTCCCATGATGGATATGGATCTATATGAGCATAGGGAGGCATCCACGGCATTGGCATTGGCGACCCAAAATAAGGATATGAATATGTTGCATTGAAATTCTCGCTTTGCCAATACCGATCCTCACATTTTCACCATGGGGGTGATCTTGGTTTCTTTGCATGATTTAGCCGATAAGCATTCTTCTCTTCACTCTTCTTTTGATATTTATCCAATAGTTCAGCGAAGGTGATTTTTGATCTCTTACACTTGCACTTATTTCGGCCTTTGTTTTCTTTTGGTTTGCTTTCATCGATCATTGGATTTGCTTGCTGCCCCCCCCCCCCAGTCCTTGGCGTCTCCATTGTAGCTTCGATGGAATTTTCGCCCTCAAGATTATGTTCATTATGCTCTTCAACGACTTCTTTACTTGAAAGCTTGATCCCATCACCTGCAGTTTTTACCTTCTCTTTAAATGGGTCGGCTTGAAGCAGCCGATGCAAAAACTTTTTTCCATCAGGACCAATCGGAATAGACTGATCATCCCTTGTTGTTTCAGTAAATCTCAATTGTCCTTTCTCAATGGCTGATTTGACTATTTGACGAAATATGTTGCAATCCTCAAAATTATGTTTGAACGAATGATGCAACCTATAATACATTCATCCTTGGATTGATGGCCCGACATGGTGATCAATAATTCTAATATAATTATTTGTCAACAACAAATCAAAGATTTGATAACTCATGTTTGAATTGAAGGTAATTTTTTTATTTTCTAGCCGATCTTGCTGTGAGAACGGCTTTGGAGTTAAGCAAACGAATGGTTCAGATTTTGTATCATCCCATTCGGATATGAATTTTATTTTGCATTCTTTTACCGATGTCTTTGAAAAACAAATTATACTATCATCGGTTTTCTCAACAGAGTATAACCTTGGCTTTAAATTTCTGAAATCAAAATAGTTAGAACATACATGTCTCAATTGAGACCATGCGTAAGCCAAGTATGAAGCAAGCAAAGCTACCCAATTAGATATGAACTTTAAATAAATCAATGGGAAAAGCTTTGGCTGCAATAGTAAGTCACCGTCGGTCTCTTTGAATGGTACAATGTATTGACAGATATGCTCAGTAACAATTTTATTGCCAACAAGTAAATTTCCCTTCATCATTGGTCTTTCAAAATTACTTATAAGATTTTTCTAATACATGCATCAACAATAAAGTTGCGACCAAATCTGAAAATAGATAAATCACTTGCTAGACATACCTCTTTGAATATGTTGGGAGAGCATGACGGTGGTGTAACTTGAATGATACTTTGTTCTGTTTTTAGTTGGCTCCCCAACGCCTTGGCATCCTCTTTTTCTTCAATAGATTCGGCACACATAATATTTGATTTGGCCTTTTCAATAACCAAATTTTCATTGTTACCTGAATCAATACTTTTATCTTTCTGTATTTGCAAGGCTTCTCGCTCTTGTCTAATTTTAGCCCACATCTCAGCTTGGCGAGCTTTAAAAATTTTCATCTCAACTTCCATCCACTCATGAGATTTCCCCCCAATACTTTGAGACTTCTCCAGCAATGAGGTGCCGAAACATTGCAATTGTTTAGGGGGGTGCACTGGATGTTACAACACTTGACAAATGCATCATTTGCACAACTCTAGCTTTTACTGCAGCAAAATCATGAGGCTTCCCGCCTTCTATTAATTCCTTTGGAATGGAGTTGCACAAATCCCAAGAGAATGTAAGCTTGTTCTCAACTACCCTGTCTGGATATGGTTGCCCCCCAATGCTTTTAGACTCTTTCAACAATGAGATGTTGCTGAAATTCTGTAATTGTGTTGGGGGAACATGGTATGTCATGGTAGTAGGTGAAGGCATTTGTGCTCCTGTAAAATTTTCACTTATTCGGCCATGACCATGAAGGTGCGGAGCCGAATTATGGACATCAACAGTTGCATATGGTGCCAGAAAATTAGTAGCATGAGGTGTAGCATATGATGTTTGAGGATAATTGGCCGAACAACTAGTAGTAGCATGGCCAATTCTCCTATCCACCGGCACGTTTGGATTAACATACTGCAAGTTATTTGCCGATGAATAAAAATGTGAAACACTTTGTTGCATGCTATTGGAAATTTTAACATGATGTGTTTCAAATTGATTACCTAAACCCATCATGTTGTTCATCTGCATATGGATTTGTGGGGTTGCCGATGCATGAGAGTTAGGATACATATGTTGTATGCTGCTAAAATCATAAGAATTTGAAGCATGAAGATTATTTTGCACCGGCCCTTGCATGTAATTAGATGCATGATTGATGAAATTAGAGCTAGCCGATACATTATGCTCATTGAGCGATCTAGCAACAACATATGAATTATTTGCATCTACAGGAGAATTGGGTATTCATATTACCTTTGTAGATCACAACTTCTTGATGACGATTTCTTCGTAGCAAGAACGGGCCAGAGACCGTTCGAAGCTTGGTCCCCAGCGGAGTCGCCAAAAAATGTGTTCGCACATGAACACGTCACCGTGTACCCTCGACGCCAGGGGTGATGCACCGCAGGTCACGTCGAAGGATACCCAGCTGGAAGCGCGGTATGCAAGCAATCCGGCGGGCGCTTTTGAGGACCCGAAACCCTACACGCCCGGGAGGGACCCCGTCAGGGCGCGCGGCAGCTATGGGTTGCCCTAGGTCGACCTGATCGCCCCTAGGGCCTCGAGGTTCGTCGCCCTGCAAAAAGAAAAACAAACGAAGAACGAGGAAGAAGAACAAGGAAGGGAGATAAAGGTAAAGGTAAAAGATGATAGATTGATATGTTCGATTGTGTGTTGTTCTTCAATCGGCCGTCACCCCTTATATATATATATATATATATATATATATATATATATATATATATATATATATATATATATATATATGAAGAGGCTGGACTTTCCGTACAAGAAAAGGACTCAAATCCCGTCCAAAACATCAAAAGTTAACCTAACTCAGACTACGAGGGCCATAACTTCTGGTCAGCCCGGAACTTCCGGGCTAAAACTACATCAAATAGCCCTCTTTTAGAGCTCCTGCAGGTCGCACATGGCCTCGGATCGCAATGGTCCAAAAAGCAAAGTTGTAGATCTTGCAATGGAGAAAAACTCTTCAGTTGATCACTTTTACATCTGAGGCCATCTTGAGATTGAATTGTGGCCCGCAAATATGCAAATAATGTTGAAATTCCAGCTTTTGGGGCGAACCGCGTGCGAACTTTTTGTTTAGCCCGGAACCTCCCCTGAAGTTTTGCCCGAAACTTCCGGGCTAAAATTTTGCAGCACACTGTTTTGGCTCTAACTTTTCATATGAACTCCGATTGAGATGTTTATTATATCAAAATCGATCGTTTCGATGAGACGAAGACAACCCGTGTAGAAACTTTTCTAATACGAGGTCATCTTGGGGGCGTAATCAGCTGAATAGTGTTCTGAATACAAAATCTGAGTACTTCAAACACAACTTCGGCCTTAGAGATGCGACCGGATGGCCATGGCCCAAATATCAAAGTTTCTCCTTTCGACGATACAGAACTTTCTCACTTTGAACACTTCTCCATTTGAGGCCATCTTAATTAAGTTCTTGGCTGTGCCAAAATCTGATGTCAACAGTTGGCCTCCTAATTTTATTCTCAATGGCCATATATCATACTTTAATTGTCCAAAAATAAAAAGACACATAGTCTCCATCCAAACCTTGTGTCATTGGCAATACAAACACATGCATGGCTATATATATAGGGTCGTGCTATTCGTCACCCTGGTTGATGAATAGTTATTCTTCACCCCTCTCTATTTTGACATCAATGCACCTTATTTATACATTTCGTAAATTTTGTCTTATTTCATACATAAAAAACGTAAGAAAATATGTACTTGCCATAAAAAATATTTTATGTTACATAAAATTACAATTGTAAAAACATAATGTAAAACATACATAAAATGTGATTTTTCTGGTTTATAACCTATATTTTTAATTTTTTATACCAAATTTTACATATTGAATCAATATGCATGTAACTATTTATATTCTAAACATAATTTATTTAGGAAACAAACATAAGATTACATCGGATGAAAAATAACTTATTCTGTACCATGGGTGATGAATAGTAACACTATATATATATATATATATATATCAATAATATAGGGAATGTTTAAATAATTTCCAATTATGTGATTATATTTTGATTAGGTTAATTTGGGATTAGGAGAAAGTGGTAAACAGGTATGCTTTTTATCTTGAATAGTATTTACTATTCACAATAGTGCTCCACTATTGAATACACTATTTGGAATAGTATTCCACTATCACAGCAATATTTAATTCAATATGATTACCTTCACGTTCTGACTTGATTATATATTTGTTGCAGGATCTATTCTGGGTTGGCGAGGCCAACAATTCGTCTGACGATGTGCGCAGAGGTGTAAAATCCTACTCCGTACTCACCATATTTATCATTATGTTGTATCAGATGTAGCTAATTACGTTCACTTAGCAGTTTTAATTGCAAATTTATGGGGTAAATTCCTATCGTCTTCCCAGGCAGTTCCACCCAAAGGGAACACTTCTCTACGGCCACAAGGTTCTCATTCAAACGCCACTCTGGGCTAAACAGAGAACTACACACGCAGAGGTTTCTCCTATAGGATCCCTAGCATAAGAACCCGTCCCATAAATTCATAAATAAAATACTAAGTGAGACCAAGAAACTACATCATTTCCACAACATAATTTACATATGGTTTTCCCTTTCGGGAGGCCCTGAAGGGATTACACACAACTAGGAAATTACCTTCAAACTCTTGGCGATCGAAGCGCCTTCTTGGCTATTCTACTAGCAGTGGTGGTGGCTAAACTACGAAGGAAGTGGTGCTCTGGTGGAGAGTCTTGATGCTCTGAGTGCTTCATGCTCTCCCGTCTTGTGTTGTGTTCTTGAGCCCAGCGTCTCCTTTTATAGCCGCGAGGGAGGCCATGCTCTGATACCAACAATATAGAGAATATTTAAATAATTGCCAATTATGTGATTATATTTTGATTAGGTTAATTTGGGATTAGGTGAAAGTGGTAGATAGGTATGATTTTTATCTTGAATAGTATTTACTATTCACTAGGTAGGGCACTATTCACAATAGTGCTCCACTATTGAATACACTATTTGGAATAGTATTCCACTATTCATAGTAATATTTAATTCAATATGATTACCTTCACGTTCTGACTTGATTATATATTTGTTGCAGGATCTATTCTGGGCTGGTGAGGCCAACAATTCGTCCGACGGTGTGGGCAGAGGTGTAAAATCCTACTCGGTACTCACCATATTTATCATTATGTTGTATCAGATGTAGCTAATTACGTTCATTTAGCAGTTTTTATTGCAAATTTATGGGGTAAATTCCTATCGTCTTCCCAGGCAGTTCCACCCGAAGGGAACACTTCTCTATGGCCACAAGGTTCTCATTCAAACGCCACTCTGGGCTAAACAGAGAACTACACACGCAGAGGTTTCTCCTATAGGATCCCTAGCATAAGAACTCGTCCCATAAATTCATAAATAAAAATACTAAGTGAGACCAAGAAACTACATCATTTCCACAACATAATTTACATATGGTTTTCCCTTTCGGGAGGCCCCGAAGGGATTACACACAACTTGGAAATTACCTTCAAACTCTTGGCGATCGAAGCGCCTTCTTGGCTATTCTACTAGCAGTGGTGGTGGCTAAACTACGAAGGAAGTGGTGCTCTGGTGGAGATTCTTGATGCTCTGAGTGCTTCGTGCTCTTCCGTCTTGTGTTGTATTCTTGAGCCCAGCGTCTCCTTTTATAGCCGCGAGGGAGGCCTTCGGGAGCCTTCCTTCACTTATTTTACACACGATAGCATGCATGCGTGTCCTTCTAGGGTACATGCGTGTCCTTCTAATAATATAGAAAGGTACACCATAGTATGCACGCGTGTCCTACTAGGGTACATGCGTGTCCTTCTAATAATATAGAAAAGTGCGAGAGAGTGCCGACAAACTTCAATCTTCAGGAAACTTTGCTTTCTTCACGTGGCATTGTCTCTTGGTGAATAATTGGCTGGCCTCTGTGTACCAGTCTTTGCTCCTCGGCTATACAGATCATCATGCGATCAGCCTTCAGAGCTTCTTCTGCCTTTAAGAATCCATGTGCCAGTGTATGCGTACATACATGCCAAGGCTGCTTAAATATTCAGCATTGCTTTATTTATTTTTAATTTAACTTGCTTAATATTCAACATTGCTTTTTTTACAGGGGGGTCTTCCCTGCCCATATAATTGATAATACCTTATCAATATTTAAAATATATATTCTTGGGATTTCTATCAATATTCGGATCGGGTATAGTCCTCCGCGCCCGAATAATTGATAGCAATATCAATATAGGCTATTTGGGCTTTATTCAGGTCGCTGCCCGTGCCCTGCTATGTCCATATGATCATCATCATCGTTTAACAGATTGAAATCATATTTTTGATCGCATTCTTTCTTTATTTCTTCAAATTTTTCATCCATTTCATGCCTTAATTCTTTCAATATTTCTTCTTTCAATTCTTTCTTTATTATTTTTGAAAATTCTTCAAATCTTTTATCCATTTCTTGATCTATGTATTCACTGTCTAACAGGTCAAGCCCCTTTAGAAGGCATTCTTGATATGTCTTATATTTTGGAGGCTCTTCCTTCTTTATATTTTTTGAGCTTGATGCCTCCCCCTTTGTGGGAGTTGGTGAAGCAGGTATACCTCTTTTCATTTGGATATAGTCTTTAGCCTTTGGGTCAATATAATAATCTGGTCCAAATACCTTTCTTGCCCAGAATAAGGCATCATCTATATTATAATATCTTTTAAATGTTAAATCTTGTCCCTTTCTTTTTGCATCTATTTTTTCAATCATTATATTTTCCCATTCCAAATATATGTGAGGTTTATTTCCATCAAATATAAGATATAGTGTTTCTCCTTTTGGCATTTCAATCTTTTCTGGCTTTGGCAAATTTTTGTTTAATTCATTAAAATATTCTGCCAGACTATTGAGAATTGATAAAAAATATCCTTTTTTCCTCTCTCTTGAGAGTATATTGGAACCAGAAATTATCCAATATGCATCTTTGAGCTTCATCAAGCTTAATATGGGGTTTTGGCTTGAAATTGAAATGTATTTGGCTGAAACATTTTCAGCCTATTTTCTTCTCCAAAGAAGATATATTCATCCTTGTTGGCGAATAATCCTTTCCTCATTTCTGCAAATTTGATGCACGAGAAAATATGTCAGGTAAGGTATTATACTTCCCCTTAATATGCTCAAAAATAACTTTGTAACCATTCCCAGCTATGGTGTCTTCAAATAAGACCCATCTTCTGGTTGAGCTTTTCTTACTATTAATTTTATTGTAATATCGACATATAGCTTCACAGTCTGTATGCACTGTAAATTCTTTAGATCCTAGATATAGCCTAAATGCATTTATTGCATTTACAACTGCAAGGATTTCCCTATCAATATTATTTACCGTCTTTAATTTGTAACTTCCCGAAGCATATCTGCATATTTTTTCATCTGCTTTTGGGGAGTATTTATTGTGTTTTTGTTTTAGTATCGCACCCCATCCTACCTTAGATGCATCTGTCTCAATTACAAAATAATTGTCTTCTAGAGGCAATTCTAGGGTTTTAAATTCTTGACCTTTTCCTTGATGGCCTTTACTAATTTTATATCTTCGAAATTGAAGTATTTTTGACCTTTTTTCCTTAATTTAGCATACAAAGGTCCTGCTAACTTTGCTAAGTTGTCTATGTAGTTTCTCGCATAGTTTACAATTCCTAATAACTGTTGTAAAACCTTTTTATCACTCATATTATCAGGAAAGTCTAATATTTTCTTTGCAATATGTTCTTGTAGATATATCTTTCCTTCTCCTATTTCATGACCAAGGAAATTTATTTTTTCTTTGCAACTTTCCATCTTCTTTTTGGATAGTATGAGTCCATTTTTTTACCTTTCGAAAGAACACTTCAAGATGGGCTATATGCTTTTTGTATGATTTTGAGAAAACTAACAAATCATCTACATATACCAATATAAATGCTTGTGTGACGCCCGGATAATCAAGCTACAGTAAACCCCTGCTAGTGTTGCCACGTCACCATGATTACTGTTGAAAATCTCGCGATGATTCAAAACTCGTTCAAATTCAAATTTTAAATAAAGTCAAACTAGAAAAAATTTCAAACGTCAAAACTAAAATGTTCGGGTTGTGACAAATAAATCGTAAGTAATTATGGGTGAAACCAAACTTTGATATAAAGTTTAAAGGCTCTAAATTGATTTAAAAAAAATGGCTAAAAACAAATATTTAAATGCCTTCTAAATTTATAGAAGTGCAAAATATTTCATTTAGGTACCAAACTTTTTGTGACCGTGTCTCATTTTGCCACTCTAAATATGGAGCCAGTTTAATATTTTGTAAAACTATTTTACTAACAAAAATAAAAGAAAACAGTACAGGAAAAATAAATAAAAAGAAGAGGTATAAACAAAAAAAAGAACCCCCCCCCACTGGGCCAGCTGGCCCAGCTGTTGGCCAGGCCGGCCCAGCTGCTGGCCAGCCCAACTGGCCCCAACCGGCCCACTCCGCGCCTGGCCTATATGGCCCCTCACCCCGACCGAACCCTAACCGCACCCCATTCCCCCCCACGATCCCTTCTCCCCCACCGATCTGGATCGGGATCGATCCCCGTCAACCCCGCCCGTGACGCTCGCTCCCCGCGCCCCGACGTCGGCGCCCGTCCCCGGCGCTGCCCCGCCCCGCCACCGGACCTCCTTCGTGCCCATCCTCTCCCTCGCGCAGCGCCCGCCGGAAGCCGCGGCCTCGACCCGTCGCCGCCCGGAGCTCGACGCGCCTCCGCCTCCCCGCTGGAACTGCCTCCCCGTCTCCGTCGCGCGTCCCCGACTCCGCCTCAACCCCCGCTGCCACGTCCCTACGCCTCGCAGTGAGGCCCCGACCTCCACTCTTTCCCCTCCATCGTCGGCGCCGTCCGCGCGCACGCACGCGCGCTCACCGCGGCCCGCGCTCCCCCTCGCTCCCCTCGGCGCACGGACGCACTCACCGCGCGGCGGCCACGCCCGCCCGCCCGTGCCCTCGTCGCCCGCACCTCGGGCCTCCCCCGCTCGCACCCCGCTTGGCCCGCGCTCACCCCTGCTTCCCCTGCTCGGCTCCGCCTCCAGCCGCGGCCAAACCCACGTCCCACGCCTGCCACCTCCACTCCCCGTTGCGCCCAACGCCAGCCTGGCCGCGTCGGCCTGCTCCACCGCGGCCTTGCGTGGCCCCGCTGCTCGCCGCGGCCTCCTTCCTCCCCCACACACGCTGCACCGCTCCGGCCGCGCCTCCACACGCGTGCCCGCGCCCTGCCGGCCTCACCCGCCTGCGCGCCGCCCTGGCCTCCTGCTCGCCCCGGCCATCCCTCCGCCGCCACCCCTGGCACTGGCCGCCGGCGTCGGTGTGCGCCGTGCGCGCCCAACGCCCTTCGGGCTCGCGCCCGTTCGGGTGCCTGCCCCGCTGCTCGCCCGAACCCAATTGGCCCTTGGGCCATTGACAAGTGGGGCCCCCACCCCCAAAACGTTTTATTTGAAAAAAAAGGAAGAGGAATTAGGAATAAAAAAATATAGATAAATAATAAAAATAATTAAATAAATAATAATAATTAAATTATTTAATTAATTAAGGAATTAATTAAGTTAATTAATCATAATTAGATTAACCTAATTAACTAATTAGTTTAATTAAACAGTGATTAGCCTAAACATTCTATGACCAGTGGGTCCCACACGTCAGATTGACCAGTCAACACCCCTGTTGACTGCTGACGCCATGCTGACGTCATGCTGACGTCAGCAAACACTATTCTGGATAATGTTAATTTAAATAATTAATTAAAATTAGAAAATGATTTAAATCTTTAGAAAATCATATCTTTTAATCCGTAACTCGGATGAAAATACTTTCTACATGAAAGTTGCTCAGAACGACGAGACGAACCCGGATACGCAGCCCGTTCGTCCGTCACGCATCCCTAGCATAGCAAACTTGCAACTTTCCCCCTCCGGTTCCTCTGCCCGAAAACGCAAAACACCGGGGATACTTTCCCGGATGTCATCCCCCTTCCCCGGTATCACCTATTACCGCGTTAGGGCACCTCTAATGCCGTTACTTGTCATGTCATGCATCACTATGCATATGCTTGCTTAAATATTTATTGTTTCTTCCCCCTCTTCTCTCGATAGACACCGAGACCGACGCCGCTGCTACCCAGTACGACTACGGTGTTGACGACCCCTCTCTCTTGCCAGAGCAACCAGGCAAGCCCCCCCCTTGATCACCAGATATCGCCTACTCTCCTCTATACTGCTTGCATTAGAGTAGTGTAGCATGTTACTGCTTTCCGCTCATCCTATCTTGATGCATAGCCTGTCCTTGCTACTACTGTTGTTACCTTTACCTGCAAACCTAATGCTTAGTATAGGATGCTAGCTTATCATCAGTGGCCATACATTCTTGTCCGTCTGCCATGCTATACTACTGGGCCGTGATCACTTCGGGAGGTGATCACGGGTATATACTATATACTTTATACACGATACATGTGGTGACTAAAGACGGGTAGGCTCGTAGGAGCACCCGCGAGTGGATCTTTGAGGCGGAGCGACAAGGCAGGTTCCGACCACCTAGGAGAGAGGTGGGCCTGGCCCTGTTCGGCGTCCGCGGACACTTAACACGCTTAACGAGATCTGGGTATTTGATCTGAGTCTGGCCATTTGGTCTATACGCACTAACCATCTACGTGGGAGCAGTTATGGGTATCCCGGCGTCGTGGTATCAGCCGAAGCCTTCGTGACGTCAGCGACTGAGTGGCGCGCGCCGGATTGGACTGGAAGGCCACTAGGCTAGGTCTGCTTTCGGCCGCGTTCGCAACGTGCAGGTGTGCAAAGGGCGATGGGCCCAGACCCCTGCGCCATAGGATTTAGACCGGCGTGCTGACCTCTCTGTTGTGCCTAGGTAGGGCTGCGACGTGTTGATCTTCCGAGGCCGGTCATGACCCAGGAAAGTGTGTCCGGCCAAATGGGATCGAGCGTGTTGGGGTATGTGGTGCACCCCTGCAGGGAAGTTTATCTATTCGAATAGCCGTGTCCCTCGGTAAAAGGACGACCCGGAGTTGTACCTTGACCTTATGACAACTAGAACCGGATACTTAATAAAACACACCCTTCCAAGTGCCAGATACAACCGGTGATCGCTCTCTCACAGGGCGACGAGGGGAGGATCATCGGTTAGGATTATGCTATGCGATGCTACTTGGAGGACTTCAGTCTACTCTCTTCTACATGCTGCAAGACGGAGGCTGCCAGAAGCGTAGTCTTCGAAAGGACTAGCTATCCCCCTCTTATTCCGGCATTCTGCAGTTCAGTCCACATGTGATAGCCTTATTCCAGTTGATACCGATGCATACATATGTAGTGTAGCTCCTTGCTTGCGAGTACTTTGGATGAGTACTCACGGTTGCTTTCTCCTTCTTTTCCCTCTATTCCTTCTACCTGGTTGTCGCAACCTGATGTTGGAGCCCAGGAGCCAGACGCCACCGTCGACGACGACCCCTACACCGGAGGTGCCTACTACTACGTGCTGCCCGCTGACGACGACCAGGAGTAGTTTAGGAGGATCCCAGGCAGGAGGCCTGCGCCTCTTTCGATCTGTATCCCAGTTTGTGCTAGCCTTCTTAAGGCAAACTTGTTTAACTTATGTCTGTACTCAGATATTGTTGCTTCCGCTGACTCGTCTATGATCGAGCTCTTGTATTCGAGCCCTCGAGGCCCCTGGCTTGTAATATAATGCTTGTATGACTTATTTTATTTGTAGAGTTGTGTTGTGATATCTTCCCGTGAGTCCCTGATCTTGATCATACACGTTTGCGTGTATGATTAGTGTACGATTAAATCGGGGGCGTCACAGCTTGATTCTCATTAAATATATTTTGCATTTTTCTTTGAAATAGTGCAGGTGCATTCTTTAGACCTAATGGCATTACTAGCCATTCATAATGGCCTTGTGGACAAGTAAATGCTGTCCAGGGAATAGATTCTTCAGCCATTTTTACTTGCCAAAATCCCGCCTTTAAGTCGAATTTAGAGAAATATTTACTTCCTTGTATTCTATTAATCCATTCATGCTTATTAGGTATATTATATGCATCATCAACTGTATTATCATTAAGCCTTTTAAAATTAATTACCATTCTAGATTTACCTCTAACTTCTTTAGCATGATTTCTAACTATAAAAGCAGCAGATCGATGAGGACTTCTACTTTCTCTTATAGCTTTTAACTTTAATAATTCTTCAATATGCATTTGAACTCTTCAATATCTTTTGGAGTAGCTTCTATTGGTCCTGACTTAATTATATAATTTGGATTTATGATATTTATTTTGCAAACTATAGAGTTTTTATCCCAATGTTTCATTGGTATTTCTCCAATAATTTGTATGCTTTCTAACCTTTGCACGATCTTATCTATATCTTTTTTAGATTTTATATCTCTATACCAATTTGGCGAAAATGATTGTAACACTATGCATTCTGTACATGTATTTTCTATATAATATTCTTCTATGGTCTCACTAAGTTCTTCGTCTTTACAGAATTCAAGGGGATATGGACTTGTGCTATATTCATCATCTAAATTAGATATTTCTACATTTTGCAAGGACTTTCTTTGTTTTCTCACTTCAGATATGTATGGAACATTATCTTGATAAGGGATAAATGTTACCCCTTCTTCATGTATGATTGTGGTTTGTAAATATTGTTGTAAAAATCTTAACCCAATTATCATATCATCATTTATTACTGACAAATCTCTTATTGTAATTTCATCTATTATATATTTTGTGCCATTTATGTAAGCTTCAATATTATATGCTAGCTGATTATGTATCTTCTTTATTCCTGACATATCGGTTGATACTTCAGCTTTATTATCATCTATAGTTTCAACTATTTCGGGACATCTCATAAAATATTTATCATGGATGATGTTCTTAGTGCAACCAGTATCTAATAGTGTGAGTATTTTATATGAAATATTTGGCTTTAGAACAATCTTAACTGGGATCCTTATTCCTAACACTTCTTTGAACCGTAATCGAACAATATATTTGTTTCCAAAACTAGTAATTGCATCTTTCAATTGTATTAATTTGTCTCCTTTTTTATCCCTTACTGTTACCATTTGCTCTTTCATTTCCGTGATTTCAGCAACATTATTGTCTTTCTTATTACTATTTTGTAACTCATCTTTAAGTGTTTCTAGTTCTGCTTCTAGCTTATTTATTCTATTTTCTAAATTTCTAATCCTACTGGATAATATTCGTTTTTCTCGTTCTAATTCTATTTCTTGTCTCCACTTTTGATTATTAGCTCTTAGACATGAGGCACATGCTTGTTTTAAACACAAGCTACATGTGAACCTATTATCTTGGCTTGGGTAATATATACAGAAAGCACATTTTATGTTATAATCACCTTTTTCTCTAATCCAATCATGTTCACAATCTACTTGGTTCATCATTTCAATTTTTAAACCGGCTAATTCATCTATTAGGTCTATTTCATCTTCACTCGATTCATATTCTGGAGCCTCATTTTCTACTTCATCCATCTCTATAATTGAATATATTGACTCGTCGTCTTTTATTTCATCATCACATACTAATATATTTTCATTAACGCTATCTATAATTAATACTCTCTCTTGTTCTTCATATTTGCTAGAGTATCTTTTCTGGTCTTTATTAGGACAAGTTCTACTTAGGTGATCAGGAGAGTTACATATGAAACACCTGCATGTTTTATCATATGTTTTCTTAGGATTATATCTTCTTACATTTCTTTTATGCAAGAATGGGGCTCTATTGTCTGACCTTCTTAAGAAATATCTTTTCTTTGTTCTAAAATTTCTATTATCTCTCCTTTGTGGCTTATAGTATTTGTTTTTCCTATGCCTATCTTCTCCATATGTTAGTGGTATTTGGACAATGTTATTGCAAAAATTGTAATCTGATTTCTTCATAGATCTTTGTGCTTGAATACTAGTACACACCTTTTTTAATTTTTTAAAAACAAATGTTATAGCTTGGGATATATTTACTACATTTCCTCCTGTTTCTTTTTTATACTCCTCAAATATTATGGAACCTAGAGGATCAGGCAATTTATTAAAATATCTTTCTACTACACCTACATTAAAACCTTGTTTAGCAGTAGTAGCATTATACAAATAATGCGGGGAAAATTCTTTTATACCTTTCCAGCTAGTTAATGTTAATTTTTTTTATTTCTCTTAACCTTTCATTTTGTAATGAGGTATGTCCTAATTCTGGATCTTCTGCTATGATCATATTTGAGATAACATTCGCAAAGTTATTAGGGTTACTTCCTGCCCTTTTTAATTCTTCATATTGACTAGGGTATGACTCTACCCATTGTTCCCATAGAACTTCTACAGATTCTCCTAAAAATGTTTCAAGATATGTTAACATATCTTCTACCTTAGTGCCTATATTATACTGATTTTGTATATATTTTTGCACTATTAAACCTTTCCATATGTTGATTATATTCGGCAAATCTATTGGATCATGAGCTGCTAGGTTTAATATAGCGCCATCATTCTTATAATTTTGAAATTGCACTGGTTTTTCAAAATCTCTTCTTTTAGTACCCATATATCTATATTGTCCAGGGATATACGTAGGTTGATAGTCATCTTTTTCTGGGGGCCATTGTCCAGCTGATTTGGTAGGTCTCTCTCTTTCTCCTTCTCTTTTTACAGACGATTCTCCATATCCCCTTCTTCTTTTACCACTATTTTCTACTTCCATGGCTTCCATTGCATTGTCTAAATTATGCAGTCCCACATCATCTAGTGAGTTGTAGAAATCACTATTTTGTTCTGAATCATCATATCTTTCATCTTCTAACCACATTTCTTTTATTAATTCTTCCTCCTCCTCATAACTTTCTAATAATAACTTATTATTGATATCCCATTGATCTTCTTCACTAACGACTTCTTCTTTTTGAACAATATTCTTATCTTTATTATTATTATTAATGATAGCATCTTTATGAATAATAGCATTTGCTTTTCTTTCTGCGGATGCTATAATTTTATCTTCCATGGTTGAACTACTTGTGGCAAACTTTTTATCATTTTTTAATTTCTTTAACCTTGCAATTTCTCTAATGATAAATAGTTCTCTTTCTCTAATTTTAGGCCAATCCGTTGTCATAGAATGACTATATTCCCATTCAATATGCTTTAGCTTCTTTTCCCAATGAATTATTTCATCATCTAAATCAGCCTTTTCCATGCATTCAGATATACCTTTATTTTTATCATCATTAATTTCTGATTCTGACATAAAAGATTCAGAGTCTTCTATTGATGCAGCTTTATAGTTCATAAATCGAATACTGCTACTTCCTTCACAATTTTGATAGCTTATGTAGTTTTCAGGTTGCTTTAATTCTTTTTTCTCTATTAATTCACCTATCTTCCATTCTTCCCCAGCTCTTTCTTTAGAACCAATTTTAAGAGGATTCATAAATTTTATACCTTTTGATTGCATACTATCAATTATGTCATTCACATTTACTCTATATCTGGAGCTACTTCTATTAGTGAGCCTTCCTATAAATTCTATGCTTACTAGCAAATTTGTTCCTTTAAAATCTTCATAGCCTTTAGTTTGGAAACCAAAACTCATTTTTTCAATAAATTCTTTTACGGGCATCATTAGGTCTGGAGATATATAGGTTATTAATCTATTTTCATTCATGTCTCCTTCCAAAAATCCTAATGCTGCTTCTACAGATTCCCATCTTCTGTCTAATAAAGTTATCAAAACCTTCGCACCTAATTTCTTCCTTGTCATACCTTTGACTCCTATGATATACATGCCTTGATGAATATATTTATCACCACAATATTTTAGCTCATTTTCAATATTTTTGCTTACAATTCTTAAATCTACTGGATGTGTTAACACACTTAATTCTACTTCTCAAGATATTCTGTATAGACCACTCTTACTTTCAAACATACCCATGTGATATACTTATTGTGGTTTTATTTTTCTTAGGGTATCTTTCTGATATCTTTCTAGATCCCTTTGTATGTCTATAACTTCTTCAATACTATCAATATCATCAGCTTTGCATGATAATCTATGCTTCATGGCTAGAGGTCTTGAATCTTGCTTTACTAATTGGAGAGTTTTGTCTCTTCTAAGGAAGCCTTTAGATACGTCCATTTTTTCGAATTAATATTTCTAGTAGAGGAAACTATTCCAGATGATGATAGCACAATTTCTTTGTTGCTTTAAACACTTTTTAGCTTATCTAATACTTGAATTAATAGTTGGATGATTGTGTTATTTTGTCTTATTATTACTTTGGAATCTTTTTTTGGGGAGTCGTGATCGGAGAATCCGACAGGAGGTGACAGGTATTTTGCTACTTCGTTTAATGCTTAAGTATATTCAGTCATATAATTATGACATAATCAAAGTTTTAACCTCTTGCACTAACTTTTTTATTTCAAGTATATCTTGTCTTGATTCAATGCGTGGGAGTGACTCTTTGCCTTTACTTAACTAACGGCCTATTGATAGCACTTCTTTTTTAATATAATCGTTATTCTTGCAAACTGTATTCTGTCTTGCTTTTGCTTCCTCTAGCTTATGTAAAGCTAGATCAATTTTATTATTCAACCCTGAATATTTATCAGCAAGCTTTTGGTATTCTTTGAAATAAACTTTCAAATTTTTGGTCTAAATTATCTTATCATTTTCCCCAAGATATGTAAAAGTTATATATCAAATCGACGACTGTATTTAACTGGCTATGAGACGTATGCCAGATATGCTCTTCAGAGGGATTTACTCTACACCTTATATTTAGATTTTCTTTAGTATTTATTAGTTTACCTGTGCTAACTTCTAAGTTTAAATATTTTAACCTTTCAATGATTAAACGCTGGACCTGATACCAACAATACAAGGAATATTTAAATAATTGCCAATTATGTGATTATATTTTGATTAGGTTAATTTGGGATTACGTGAAAGTGGTAGACAGGTATGCCTTTTATCTTGAATAGTATTTACTATTCACTAGGTAGGGCACTATTCCCAATAGTGCTCCACTATTGAATACACTATTTGGAATAGTATTCCACTATTCACAGCAATATTTAATTCAATATGATTACCTTCACGTTCTGACTTGATTATATATTTGTTGCAGGATCTATTCTGGGCTGACGAGGCCAACAATTCGTCCGACGGTGTGCGCAGAGGTGTAAAATCCTACTCAGTACTCACCATATTTATCATTATGTTGTATCAGATGTAACTAATTACGTTCACTTAGCAGTTTTAATTGCAAATTTATGGGGTAAATTCCTATCGTCTTCCCAGACAGTTCCACTCGAAGGGAACACTTCGCTACGGCCACAAGGTTCTCATTCAAACGTCACTCTGGGCTAAACAGAGAACTACACACGTAGAGGTTTCTCCTATAGGATCACTAGTATAAGAACCCGTCCCATAAATTCATAAATAAAAATACTAAGTGAGACCAAGAAACTACATCATTTCCACAACATAATTTACATATGGTTTTCCTTTTCGGGAGGCCCCGAAGGGATTATACACAACTAGTAAATTACCTTCAAACTCTTGGCGAAGCGCCTTCTTGGCTATTCTACTAGCAGTGGTGGTGGCTAAACTACGAAGGAAGTGGTGCTCTGGTGGAGAGTCTTGATGCTCTGAGTGCTTCGTGCTCTCCCGGCTTGTGTTGTGTTCTTGAGCCCAGCGTCTCCTTTTATAGCTGCGAGGGAGGCCTTCGGGAGCCTTCCTTCACTTATTTTACACACGATAGCATGCACACGTGTCCTTCTAGGGTACATGCGTGTCCTTCTAATAATATAGAAAAGTACATCATAGTATGCACGCGTGTCCTACTAGGGTACATGCGTGTCCTTCTAATAATATAGAAAAGTGCGAGAGAGTGCCGACAAATTTCAATCTTCAGGAAACTTTGCTTTCTTCACATGGCATTGTCTCTCAGTGAATAATTGGCCGGGCTCTGTGTACCAGTCTTTGCTCCTCGGCTATACAGATCATCATGCGATTAGCCTTCAGAGCTTCTTCTGCCTTTAAGAATCCATGTGCCAGTGTATGCGTACATACATGCCAAGGCTGCTTAAATATTCAGCATTGCTTTATTTATTTTTAATTTAACTTGCTTAAATATTCAACATTGCTTTTTTTTACAGGGGGTCTTCCCTGCCCATATAATTGATAATACCTTATCAATATTTAAAATATATATTCTTGGAATTTCTATCAATATTCGGGTCGGGTATAGTCCTCCGCGTCCGAATAATTGATAGCAATCCCAAGAATGTAAAATAAATATTGATAAGATATATATAGTTACTATTCATCATCCAGGATGTAAAATAAATTATTCTTCACCCGAGGTAATCTTACGATCGCTTCCTAAATAAATTACGTTTACAATGTAAATAGTTACATGCATATTGATTCAATATGTAAAATTTGGTATAAAAAATAGGTTATAAGACCAGAAAAATCACATTTTATATATGTTTTACACTTTGTTCTTACATTTATAATTTTACGTAACATAAAATATTTTTTACGGCGAGTACATATTTTCTTACATTCTCTTTTTATGTATGAAATAAGACAAAATTTACTGAACGTAAAAATACGTTGCATTGATGTCAGAATAGAGAGAGGGTGAAGAATAACTATTCCTCACCCAGGGTGACAAATAGCACGACCCTACGCATCGGGTGATTTTTGTTCTCCAGGTCATCTCCTTGACGTGAGGCCATCCCATAGATCGTAATTCTTCTCGCACGTGTCTCCATAGATCGTAATTCTTCTTGCACGCGTCTCCGGCTTCACGCTGCCAACAAGCTTATACAACATATCTCATTGTCCGTAGCTGACAGCCCCTTCCCTCGCTTCCATCACGAACGGGTTGCCATCGTTTCCGACCGGCTCTAATCACACAGGTTTGGACAAATAGCTCCCCTATAAAAGTAGCAATCTCATAAGCATCATCATACGTATTCCTAACTATCTTTTTGATTTTGCAGTTCAATGATGAAGTCTTCCATGGCATACAAAACCTTTTGTCAGATCAATACTACCAGTAGAGGAAAGGAAATAACAATCAAGGCAATAGTATCAAGAGTATGGGGTTCCATATTGATCAGTAATGGTGAAATACTTAGTCTAGACATGGTCCCTATTGATGAAGAGGTATTATGGTTCTCTCATAGAAATTGCATCCTTTCTTGAATTTTCTTGAATTATTTTGATAATTTAGCTTCAATCTACATGCTAATTACAAATACAATTGAAGGGGACAATGTTGCATGGAGTTATCATTAAGGCATATATCAAAAAGTTAAGGTCATTTATTCAAGAAGGCAATGTGAGAGCCATTCCAGCAGCAGCAAAATTTCGACCTGTACAAAATGATATGATGATCAACTTCTTGCCCACAACAAATATAGAGGAAATTGAAGATAATGAAGACATTCCAAAGCATGGTTTCAACTTTTCAAGCATGGAGGTACTCTCCCAAAAGTAAGCATTGACACTTTTCTCTTAGGTATGATATCATTGAACTTTTTAGATACAGTATACCATATTTTTTCATGTCATGTATAGAATGCCATCTAAATTCATGTGCTAACAGATGTTATTGGAGTTGCAACACATGTAGGACCAATTGAAGAAACTAAAACATATCTTGGGATCTCTAGAATTCGTGATATTTTCCTTCTAATCGAGTAAGCCAAAAAATACATCTTATTTGCAGCCAAGGTGCTCATGTCATGTCTTCACAATTGTTTTACTCTTTGTTGACAGAAACCAGGAAGTGAAAGTTAGATTATGGGGTGACAAAGCTGATCTAATTGATGTGAAGTCAATAGGGAATGTCATTATAATTACATCAACAATAGTGAGGAAATTTGGCAGTATGTCTTCTTTCAAATTTTAATCACTTATTTTATTATCTCTCTGCTTGGTTTTACATAGAAAAATTATTATTTGAACCACTATGCAGGATATTCTCTATCGTCAAATAGTGCAACTCAAGTTTTTATAAATTTAGATATTGCTGAGGCTATGGATGTACTCCCTCCATTCGGAAATACTTGTCCTAGAAATGGTTGTATCTATACTTGTTTTAGTTCTAGATACAACCATTTCTAAGACAAGTATTTCCGAACAGAGGGAGTACAAAACAGGTAAGCGAAATTCCTACAAACATTGCCCTTTTAATGTCAATGTGAGTACTACCTACCCTGGCTTATAACTTTTTCTCCAAATAGCATTTGTTCCAAGGAAAAAATTATCAAAGAACTACATGTTGAGGAGAACCATCTAAAAGGTACACTGGAAGAGCAAATGCGCTACAATAGAAAAACTTTAGAAGAGTTAAATGGCATTCTGCTAAGACTCATCAAATCAGGTTGGTAATCCAGCGATAATAAGAATTGTTTTTTCCCACTCATAAGCATAGATATATTTATATTTACTCTACAGGGAAGGATATTTACCGTGGAAGCAGTAATTAATGATGTTTATACAAGATATGGTTGGTACTACATATCATGCAGCGAAAATAATTGCAAGAAGCTACTTGAAAAGAGAATTGATTGCTACTATTGTACCAAATGCGATAGGAAAGCTCAACCCAAACCACAGTAAAGTGTTTAACATATCTCTATCTTAATAGTTTTAATAGAATATTTTTTAAATAAATTCGTTACATATTTTGCAGATATAAGATTAAGCTTCAAATTACTTTTTGAAAAAGAAGCTCAACAATAAATTCATGAGTCGGCAGAAAACATGGTTGCATCAATTTGTAATGAAAGCGACAAGCTTCCAAAACCAATTCAAGAGATTTGTGGTCAGACTGTAATTTTTCAGTTTAGATTGACAGACTACAATTTCACCAGTTGTAGACCAGACTACACAGTCTCAAGATTATTCTTTCTAGACACCGGTAGTTCATGTATGAAGAGTGACAACAATGAAACGATATGATATTTACTGATTTTCCTGCATTCCATTATATTTCTCAAAGTTAATATTTGCGTCAAAAATTGAAACAAAATGAAAAATAATAACATTCCTAATTATCTGTAGATTACACTCCCTTATGCCTCATCTATTTCATAATATACTATATTTTATACACAATGGAACTGACCTGACCTTCTGATGCTTTTGTAGAGTAAGCCGAAGAATTTTTCAAAAGATGGTGTCATTAAACCTGGGGCAGATGAAGAGAGTCAATCTGTTCAAATACATAATAAAAACAGTGATGAAAGATGCAAAAATAAAAGCACAAGTAGGAGAAAGCTGAAACGCTATGAAGATTCCGACGAGCAGAGAACTATGTCACTTGATACTCCAAAAGATGATCAGGTATTCAAAAAATATATGGAGTTCCTCATTCAAAAAATCATATTTCAAGACAAACAAATTGGACTAACTCTCTTATTATATCTAGGGTAACTTGAAGAAATTTCCAAAAGGTGTCATCATTAAAAAGGAACCAAAAGAAAATATTTTAGATGATATACACGAAGACAGTGGTGATGAAGAAGAAGAAGAATACAAAGTGATAAGAAGGAGTACAAGAATTAAGAGACAAATTGTTGTTCTTGAGGATGATGAAGACTCGGAAGAGCAATTCAACGCCCAAAAAACCGCAAAAGCATGCACAATGCCTTGATGATAAACAACAACCTTGCAGATCACAACGGGGCAGGAAGAAATAATTTGTAATATTTAGAATTCGATTGATAGAATACGAACTGTAGATCTTTAGTACTTGATGACTATGTAAAAAAATTCATATTTTTTCTCTATCATGTTATATAACTGAATATTCATTCATATACTCCCTGGCCATGCATGAATCAAGTTGAGATAGTTATCAACCATTAATTAATTTCAGTTGGAATAGTTTCTTACTGAACTCATGTATGAAATTGGTAACCACTATATATTATTGTACTCAATGATGGGGGAGTGTAAAGAAGAGGAAGGGCAATGTCAGGTTTTGTCGTCCGGTGTAAATATGGCTACCTACAAAGGCGATGGCGACACAACATGATGATGTGCGAGGCAGGACGAGACCGCTGCCTACTCGATTTGTAATGCACCCAACTTATTTTAGCATAAATTCCTACAGTTAGACCCATGTTTGCAACCCCAAGAGTGGCCAAACAATAAAGACACAGGCCACTTTCCCAATTTCCTACTTGCATTACCCTTTTGACTATGTGTGAAGACAAGTTTAGTACTAAAAGTTTGCTTTTTCATACCACTGATTTCATTTTTTCCGAAAGCTTCTTCACATGAATGTTTACAATCATGACAAATAGTCAAACATGAATTCTTTTATTTAAAAAAAGGCATATATAACATTTTCCAATCTGAGAGACTGCATATTAAAAAGGAAGTAACAAAAGGTAGTAACATTTTGATCTAATTATAGATATTTTGATCTAACAAAAGGTAGTAACATTTTCCCCCAAAAAAACAAAAGGTAGTAAAAATGAAAAAAAAACAATGCCACAGACAAATTAACATATTAAAAAATATTACCAAAATAAGCAACTTCATTTTGTGCGGCCGGCTAATCAAACTAGAAAAATAATATAATCGTGTGCCACCAGAATATATCTAAAAAGGAACGAGCAGACTGTTTCTATTATAGAAGTTCACGTGTTGGACTCAGAGACTTAAACATGACCATGGGACACGGCTTGGTATTATTATTTATTTAATACAGTCCAGAATAAACAAGACCTGCAGAGTCCAACTCAAACACAGCTTCCTTTATATAAGGGCATGCATACACACAATTTACACATAAACGATCCGGAGCTTCCTCGTCTTCAAACGATCCAGAGCTTCCAAAGACACGGAATAAAGAGAAAAAAGAGGTATGATTGGCTTTTTAACATATTACTTCATGCTTACTCTCGATGATGTTGTTTCTATTAAGTATTAATTTCTATGATTTTACTAAAACCTTCACTAGGTGCGAAGAAGACACAAAAGTCATCTGTTGTTTCAGAAGGTCGATCTGAAATTGACAAACCCATAAGCACTAGCCTCGGCCACCATGTCGAATAATCATGTGCCTATGATCCAAAAGGGGGATAAAAATGCCAGAAGGTAGAATAGAAAATGGTGACCATGTCTATTGCAGATAATGGTGTTCAACATATGATTTTTAGCAATATGCGAGCTATTTCCTTCCCATATTTGAAGTAAAGGGTTCAGATAGTGCCTTGCAGCAAAACCAATTTGTGTTTATATTTAAACTATTTCTAATAAGAGTACATACCATTTGCAGGGATATCATCTTGGGCAAAAAAGACAAATTACCTGACGAAAACAAGGTACAAACTTTACTACAACACTTCTATCCTATTCTTATAACAATGTTACATGCACCCTTGAATATATTGACCTGACTATCCGAATAAAATTTTCAGCAAATTAGAGTGGAAGGGAACAACCGGTATGTTATGACACAATTTACTGCCTCTAGCACATCTACAGTTTAACTAACAAATGAAAAGGCATTACATTATAATGCAAATAATATATGAAAAAATGAACGCAGACAAGCTAGGACAAAGCAAAGTCAATCTCCAAACCAAACAAAAGAAAGCAAGCATCAAAAGTTATTAAGCATGATCGGTAACCAGTCGGATATTCATGTCCAATAAGACAGCCTACACCATCAGAATGAAAGGTACTGGCTTGCATTATACAATATTACTTATTAATAAACAAGAAAATAGCTCAATAGATGTACCTATAAAAATAAATGATCATGAAATAAATATATTACAGGCTATTCACATGCGTATATACATCCACTGCCGTTGTAGCTTGCCAGGAGAGTAAAATGGTAATCACATATTTACTATCTCTTCAAATTCCTTTTAGTGTGCTATGCAGATCAAGTCTAACTCCTTTTATTTTCAGGAAATACCCAATGATCATACTACAATAAACAAAGAGCAAGAAAGGTGCCCCCTTTAACAACATAATCATGGTCGTTAGCCCCTGCTTGATATAATGGACTAACAACTGCCAAATATATTTGTTACAGGATTTCACCGGGTCCAAATAAACAAAAACCAAGAAAGCGGAAACAGATAGTCCATGGAAATCAGAGCAACAAGTGTGCAAGGTTGGTTCAAAGAAAACAAAATTGTGAAACTGAGTTTGCTTTGAGTACAACAGCTGGCGAACATGCTTTAGAAGCATCAAATTTTGCTAGAGGCTTAGCAGATACCGATTTAATTAGAAGAAAGGAGATAAGTAAGTTGCATCGAGCAAATAGAAAGAAGTTACAAGTGATGAAAAAAGGAGGTAAATCTCAGAGCTCTCCAAGTGAGGTTTCAAATTTTGGAAAACCAACATGCATATGTCCATTATGCAATGCTATAATGTGGCATCAAGAGAGAAGCAAGCATAACACAAACAAGTCAAGACCAACATTCGGACTTTGTTGCAAGGAAGGCAAAGTCAAACTGCCACCGTTAAAAAAAACCTCCAGCATACCTTCAGCAGCTACTAACATCTAATGAAAAGGGAGAACCGTCAAATTACAGAGACAATATCAGGAACTATAATTCAATGTTTGCATTTACTTCGATGGGTGGCAAGGTCGACTATGAGATAAACAAAAAAGGTGGTGCACCATATGTTTTTCGCTTGAATGGCAAAACTATCATCAAATTGGCACGTTGCTACCTAAAGATAATGGAGATAATGCTCTCAGGCCAAAGTTTGCTCAATTGTACATTTATGATACAGAAAATGAGGTCAGAAACAGAATGCAGGCTTCAACCTCAAAGGAAAGGAAAACACAACTTGATGAAGGCATTGTGTCTGGATTATTGCAGATGGTTGATGATCACAATGAGTTAGTGAAATCATTCCGTATGGCAGGGGATAGATACCGAGAGTCGGATCTCGAAAATGTTAGGTTGCGATTAATTGGTACAAGATCCAGTGATGGAAGGCAATACAACCTACCAACTGCATCTGAAATAGCTGCACTCGTTGTTGGGGAACAGACAGGAGAAAATGTTGAACGTGATATAATAGTAGAAAACAAAGATCGAAAACTCCAGCGAATTTCAGAACTACATCCAAGCTTTATGTCTATGCAATACCCGTTGTTATTCCCATACGGAGAAGATGGATTCAGACCAGAAATAAAATTAGAAAAAACAAAAGGTGTAGAGGGAAAGAGAAAGTATGTTACCATGATGGAGTATTATGCATATCGCATACAGCAGCGACTGAACCAGTCAGTAGTCTTGCAAACGAGTGGAAAATTGTTCCTTCAGTTCACCGTATTCGCAGCAACATGCATTGAGCAATGGAGGCTGAATTGGTACAGGATGCATCAAGGGACGCTTAGAACAGAGCTATATAGCGGTCTGCAAGACGCAATTGATAATGGTGATACCAGAACTGATCAAGTAGGTAAAAGAATTATACTACCTTCATCATATAATGGAAGTCCGAGGAATAAACAGCAGTACTACCAGGATGCAATGGCCATATGTCGGTGGGCTGGATATCCAGATCTGTTTATCACTTTCACATGCAACCCAAAGTGGACAGAAATACAGACCATGTTGGACTTCATACCAGGATAAAAACCTGAAGATTGTCCAGACATTGTCAATAGAGTATTCCTTATAAAGCTGAATGAACTAATAGAAGACATATACAAAAAGAAGCGGTTTGGTAAAGCAATAGCAAGTAAGTCAACAAAGTTTCGGCCAATTCATACATATCATCACAACTAAGTTTGTTATGTGCCTTAACTTCATATACCTCTATAAATTACTACGCAAACTTAAAACATGACTAATGAAATTATAATGTTTTGTTGCAGTTGTCTACACCATCGAGTTCGAGAAAAGAGGTCTACCTCATGCACATGACAGGGATTCTAGCCCCCAAAATATTGACCAGGTCATATCAGCAGAGGTGCCAGACAAGGATGTTGATCCAGAAGGTTACATGGGAGTTGAAAATTTCATGATGCATGGACCATGTGGCCAGGCATGCTCCAATTCACCATGCATGATCAATGGGAAGTGCTCAAAACATTTCCCTAAGATGTTCTGTGAGGAAACAAGCATCGATGAAGAAGGATTCCCAATATACATAAGAAGAAATAATGCCAGGACAGTAGAAAAAAGTGGAGTACAGCTAGATAGCAGGTATGTTGTTCCATACAACAAGGACCTAATGGTCAAGTACCTGGCCCATATAAACGTGGAATGGTGTAATAAATCAAGATCCATAAAGTATTTGTTCAAGTACATCCACAAAGGAGAGGATAGAGCAACTGTAATTTTGGGTGCAGGAAATAACTATGACGAGATACAAATGTACCTTGATGCACGATACCTATCTGCAGGTGAAGCATCTTAGCGTATCTTTGAATTTGAACTTCAGCACCGGCAGCCTTCTGTACAGAGACTGCAATTCCACCTTCAAGATGAGCAAATGGTCGTGTTCCCGGACTCAACTAATATCGAGAAAATTGTACATAGACCTGGCATAGAGGAAACAATTTTCACCGAATGGATGACCGCTAATCAATTGTATGAGGAGGCCTGTAAACTAACATATGCAGAATTCCCCACTAAGTGGATGTGGCATGCAAAGGAGAAAAGATGGAAAACAAGGAAAGGCGGGAGACGGTTTATTGGGAGGATCTACTATGCCCATCCAGCAAGTGGTGAGAAATATTACCTGAGGATTCTGCTAAATACTGTCAAAGGTTGTAAATCATGAGGACATCAGAAAAGTAAATGGTATTGTACACCCAACCTATAAATCAGCATGTTATGCCCTTGGATTGCTCAATGATGACCAAGAGTGGGATGATTGTATTAAGGAAGCATCGCATTGGGCTTCTGCACAACAAATGCGACAACTTTTCTACACAATACTCATTTTTTGTGAGGTCACAGATCCAGGGAAACTATGGGAATCTACATGGGAATTACTCTCAGAGGACATACAGCGACGTCAAAGGAAAATCTTGAACTTTGATGAACTACAGCTTAATCCTGAACAAATAAAAAATCTCACACTTATAGAGATAGAGATGTTGCTAAGGAGAGGTGGAAAGTCACTAAAAGATTATGAAGGAATTCCATTACCAGATAGCTGTCAAACATGAGATATTGCGTGTATGTCAAGGAGTTGCGCCGGTACAGGATCATCCCGTGGAGTAGTTAGTTAGCTAGAATACTATGTAATCTTTATCTTTCTTATCTCTAGTATTTTTTCTCTCCAAGAGATGTATCCCAACAACCTGTACGCGTATCCGGGCTCGCAACCCAGCTATTTAACACGCAACACGTCTGGCCAGGAAAGCCAAGACGTTTACCGCATCGCACATGGTATACAGAGCCTCCTTCTTCCACCAGAAACCCTAGCTTATCCATCTCCATCAAGTGCGCGCAGCCATGTCTTCCTCCTCCACCTCCTTCCAGTCGGCCCTCGGCGGTGGAGCCCCGGAGAAGCTAACCCGCGGCAACTATGTTTTGTGGCGGACTCGGATCATGCCACAGCTGCGGGGTGCCGGCCTCTTCCACTACGTTGATGGCACGGCAACGGAGCCGGCCGAAGTCCTCACCACCAAGGATGCCGCCGGCAAGGAGACCACTGAGCCGAATCCCCTTCATCCGCTCTGGGTGAAGCAGGATCAGCAGGTCCTCGGCTATCTTCTCCAACACCTCTCCAAGGAAGTGCTCATCACGGTGACCACGATCACCACGGCGTGCGCTCTTTGGGTGGCACTGGCGAACATGTTTTCGTCACAGTCACTCAGCCGCGTCAACAACATCCGGACAGCGCTGATCAATGCGCAGAAGGGCAATCAATCGGTGGCCACCTTCTTTGCCGCCATGAGGGGTCTCGCCGATGAACTCGCCGCGGCGGGAAAACCCATCCAGGACGACGAGTTGATCTCCTACATCATCCACGGGCTGGACCAAGACTATCAGCCCCTCGTCTCCGCACTAGATGCCCGTGTCACTCCGGTAACTCTCGATGAACTTTTTGCCATGCTTAGTAACTTTGATCAACGCATGGCACAGTATCATGGTCCGGTGGTGGATTCAAATCATCGGCCAACTCTGCATCCAGAGGCCGCGGTGGTGGCTCTCGCTCGCGTTCATCTTCCCATGGCAAGGGGAGGTTCGGCTCCAGCGGAAGTGGCTACTCCAACAATTCACGCGGCGGCGGGCGCTCCGGTAACTCCAAAGGGCGCCGCGGTGGTGGCAGTGGTGGTTCCAGCCGGTCCCTTCCGGACTTGCCTCGCTGCCAAATTTGTGGCAAGCCTGGCCATACGGCAAAGGGCTGCTGGTACCGCTACGAAGAAGATGACGGCGACTCCTCACAAGATGAAGAGAAAGTTGCTGCGGCGGCCGATGGCTCCTATGGAATTGACACAAACTGGTATGTTGACAGTGGTGCCACCAACCACATCACCAATGAACTCGAGAAAGTCACCATGAAGGAGAAATATCGTGGCAAAGATCAAATTCATACGGCCAGTGGTGAAGGTATGGGTATAAGTCACGTTGGCCACTCAATTTTTAATACCCCTAGTCGTAAAATTCATCTCAAAAGAATCCTGCATGTTCCTAGTGCTCATAAGAATCTTCTCTCCGTTCATAGAATTACTATTGATAATCATGTTTTTCTTGAATTTCATCCTTTCTTCTTTTCGATCAAGGATCAGGCCACGAGGAAAGTTCTCTATCGAGGTAGATGTGTTCGAGGGCTCTACCCGTTGATTCCGGAGTTTAGAAGATTCAGTAAACAAGCTTGTGGTGCTATCAAGCTTTCGTCCACACGATGGCATGATCGTCTAGGACATGCCTCGTTTTCTTTGGTTGAAAAATTACTTAGGAAAAATAAGCTCCCATTTGTTGGTGAGCGCAATGTTGAAACTATTTGTGATTCATGTCAGTACGCTAAAAGTCATCAATTACCATATCCCATATCTACTAGTGTCTCCTCTAAACCCTTGCAATTGATCTTTTCTGATGTGTGGGGACCGGCCCCCTCCTCTGTTGGTAGACACACATACTATGTTAGTTTCATCGATGACTATAGCAAATTCTCATGGATCTATCTTCTCAAAAAAAGATCTGATGTGTTTCAAGTTTTTCACAACTTTCAAGCACTCGTTGAAAGAAAATTTGACAGTAAGATCATTGTTGTCCAATCCGATTGGGGAGGGGAATACGAGAAACTCAATTCCTTCTTCCAAAATATAGGCATATCTCACCAAGTATCATGCCCACACGCTCACTAACAAAACGGGTCAGCCGAACGCAAGCATAGGCACATTGTTGAGGTTGGCTTGGCCCTCCTCGCAGGAGCCTCCATGCCTCTCAAGTTTTGGGATGAGGCCTTTCTAACAGCTGTTCACATCATCAATATGCTTCCTAGTCATGTCATAAATAATGAAACACCTATGGAACATCTCCTCCACACGAAACCTGATTACACCTCTCTTCGTGTTTTTGGGTGTGCGTGTTGGCCAAATCTTCGGCCCTACAATCAACGCAAGCTCATGTTTCCCTCAAAACGGTGTGCTTTTCTTAGCTATAGCGCCCAACACAAAGGTGTCAAGTGTCTTGACATCTCCACTGGTAGGGTATATATCTCACGTGATGTTGTTTTTGATGAGACAAAATTTCCCTTTGCGGATCTTCATCCAAATGCCGGTGCCCTCCTCCGCAAGGAAATCTTGCTTTTACCCTCTCATCTCTCCGGCTATGATCAAGGGGGTATTACAAATTGTGATGATCATATGTTGACTAACCCTACTAATGGTCTCCATGAGCTTTGTGATGATGCAGAAGAAAACAGTGCAAAAATCGTCGAAAATAATGAAGAAAATGGCGCCGCAGATCCTCATTTCATGTGTCCTGGCTCGGGGGACATATCCACCTCGGGATCAGCGCAGGTGCTGCAGCCAGGCAGCAGATCTTCCTTGGATCCCGCGCCTGGCAGTGATTCTGCCGCGCCAGCCGAAACAGGAGCAGGCGGGCGCGCCGCCGAATCTGCACCAGTCACGCGGCAGAACCTGGCGGGCGGCAGCGTTCCCCCTCGTGCGCGCGACTCCGCGCCTGACAAGCGGCGGGCCGGTACTAGCTTGGGCCGCGTTCAGAGTCAGGCCCAACTGCGTGTGTACACACGTCACGCCGCTACTCGTCAGGCGGACGCGGAGGCAGATTTGCTCAGCCCGGGGCCCAGGCAATCATTGGGCCATGATGACGCCTCCAGGCCCGGATCTTCTGCGGTGATATTGGCTCCCACACCATGACCCACGACCACAGAAGATCCCGCTTCGACATCGCCTGGTGACGCTGCTGTTTCTCGAGGCCCGCGCGGATCCTCCTCGGGATCGGATGAGGATCAGTTCGATCCAGACCCGGGATCCTCTGTGCCGGATCTCTCTACAGAAGCGCCTGCTCCTACTCCTCCACGTCGAATGCGACTACAACAAGGGGTAATTAAACCTGTTGATTATAAACATGTGACAAAATATGGGCTGGTATGTTCTACAGGTGAACCAGGAGAACCCAATACACTTGAGGAAGCTTTGGGTGATGCAAATTGGAGAAAAGCAATGCATGATGAAATCATAGCACTTAAGAAAAATAGAACATGGCACTTGGTTCCTTCACAACGAGGTAAAAATCTTATTGACTGCAAGTGGGTTTTTAGGATTAAAAGGAAAGCTGATGGAACCATTGACCGTTACAAAGCTAGACTCGTTGCAAAGGGTTTTAAACAACGGTATGGTATTGACTATGAGGACACGTTTAGTCCAGTTGTAAAGGCTGCTACTATTCGTCTAGTTTTGTCCATTGCTGTGTCCAGGGGATGGAGTCTACGTCAGCTAGATGTTCAGAACGCATTCCTCCATGGTGTTCTGGAAGAAGAGGTTTACATGAAACAACCACCTGGGTTTGTAAACACACATGCACCACTTCATGTGTGCAAACTTGACAAGGCGTTGTATGGACTAAAGCAGGCACCAAGAGCATGGTATTCTCGTCTCAGTAAGAAGATGCAAGCACTTGGTTTTGTTCCCTCAAAGTCTGACACGTCATTGTTCATTTATAACAAATCAAGAACATCCATATTTGTTCTCATATATGTTGATGATATAATTGTGACAAGCTCATCTGATGAAGCTATAACTACACTGTTGAAAGATTTGAGTACAGAATTTGCCCTCAAGGATCTAGGAGATCTGCATTATTTCCTTGGTATTGAGGTAAAGCAACACAAGGATGGTCTTCACCTCTCTCAAGAAAAATATGCAATAGACTTGGTAAAAAAGGCTGGTTTACAAAGTTGTAAGCCTGCGCCCACTCCTTTATCCAGCACAGAAAAATTATCTCTTGTTGAAGGAGAGCCCTTGAGTTCAGAAAATGGTACAAAGTACAGAAGTTTGGTAGGTGCACTTCAATACCTAACAATAACTAGACCAGACATTTCCTTTACTGTTAACAAAGTGTGTCCGTTTTTTCATGCACCTACCACTGTTCATATGACTGTTGCAAAGCGTATAGTAAGATATGTGAAAAATACGCTGAATGTTGGCCTAAATTTCAGCAAGTCATCTTCTACACTTATCAGTGCCTTCTCTGACTCTGATTAGGCTGGTTGTCTAGATGACAGACGTTCAATAGGTGGCTTTGCAGTTTTCTTTGGACCAAATCTGATATCTTGGAGTGCCACAGTTTCAAGATCTAGTACAGAGGCAGAATACAAAGCATTGGCAAATGCAACAGTAGAGATCATATGGGTGCAGTCAATTTTAAAGGAACTAGGTATGAAAAGCACTAGAGCTCCTTGTTTGTGGTGTGATAATTTAGGTGCTACCTATTTATCAGCAAATCCAGTTTTTCATGCTAGAACTAAACACATTGAGATAGATTTTCACTTTGTTCGAGAAAGAGTTGCAAATAAACTTTTGGATATTCGGTTTATTCACTCTCAAGACCAAGTTGCGGATGGTTTCACTAAAGCTCTACCCACAAGAAGCTTTGAAGACTTTAAACATAATCTCAACTTGATGAAGTTGTGATTAAGGGAGGGTGTCAAACATGAGATATTGCGTGTATGTCAAGGAGTTGCGCCGGTACAGGATCATCCCGTGGAGTAGTTAGTTAGCTAGAATACTATGTAATCTTTATCTTTCTTATCTCTAGTATTCTTTCTCTCCAAGAGATGTATCCCAACAACTTGTACGCGTATCCGGGCTCGCAACCCAGCTATTTAACACGCAACACGTCTGGCCAGGAAAGCCAAGACATTTACCGCATCGCACAATAGCAACAAACTACAAGCTCTACAAAATAGGTTGGTAAGTGAAGAGCTTAACTATGACAGACAATCTCTACAAATAGAGAAAGTGGAACTACTTGCAAAGTTAAATCCAGAACAGAAACAAGCTTTTGATGCAATACTACAATATGTAAATAGCAAACTAGGCAAACTGATATTTGTCAATGGATATGGTGGAACAGGAAAAACATTTCTATGGAAGGCAATCACGACATTACTATGATCTGAAGGAAAAAATAGTTTTAGCAGTAGCATCCAGTGCAATAGCAGCACTTCTTATACCCGAGGAACATCAATAATGAGTCCATATGTGACATCAAGCAAGGATCCTATCTTGCAGACTTGCTAAAGAAAACATCCTTAATTATATGGGATGAAGCACCTATGGCGAACAAACATTGCCTCAAAGCATTGGACAAGAGCTTGAGAGACATCCTAAGGTTCACAAATGAAAGTAGTGCAGATAAACCATTTGGAAGGATGACGGTAGTGATGGGAGGTGACTTCAGACAAATCCTACCAGTAATACCGAAAGGGCGAAGATCTCATATTGTAGATGCATCCTTAAAATGTTCCTACTTATGGAACCACTTTGAGGAATTCCAGCTCACTCAGAACATGCGCGTTTCTGCACTAACAGATACTCCAGAAGAACAAAAGAAGACCGCAGATTTTGCGGATTGGATTCTAAATATTGGAGATGGATTAGTTGGAAATCAAGAAGAGGCATGGGTACATATACCGGAGGACTTACTACTGCAGAAAGGAGAGAACCAATTAGAAACTATCATCAATAGCACCTATCCAAACCTATGGACAAACTACATGAACCGAACATACTTAGAAGAGAGAGCCATCTTATGTCCAAGAAATGAGATGGTCGATGAGGTAAATTCTTATATCATGGGTAGAATAGAAGGTGAAGAGGTAACCTATTGAAGCTCAGATACAGTGTGCAAAGCAATGTCAAAATCAGTAGATGGAGACCATTTGTACCCAACAGAATTCCTAAATAGCTTAAAGTGCCCTGGAATACCAGACCACGAAATACGGCTGAAAGTTGGACTGCCAGTTATGCTGCTACAGAATATCAAGCAAAGCGAGGGCTTATGCAATGGTACAAGACTAACTATAACACAGCTAGGCAAATGGTTCATAGAAGCTCAGATAATAACAGGGACAAACATTGGAAACAAGGTATATATTCCAAGGATTATTATGTCACCAAGTGACTCAAAATGGCCGTTTGTGTTGAAAAGGAGGCAGTACCCAATATCAGTTTGTTTTGCAATGACGATAAATAAGAGTCAAGGGCAGTCGCTAAAAAATGTGGGGCTATATTTACCAAAGCAGGTGTTCACACATGGCCAACTCTATGTAGCGGTATCAAGAGTCACAAGTAGAGATGGACTTAAAGTTTTAATTTCAGATGAAGAATCTAAGGAAAATAATTCGGCAAAAAATATTGTGTACAAGAAGATCCTTTAGTCAAGAGATCTTAGAATATATCTATTTAACTCTATGTAACCTTCTTCAAAAGGAACTTCATACGGATTTAAGATGAATCAGGTATTTCTGCGGACACACATGACTATGTTTGCAAATTTGAAATCTCTACTATTAAAGAAGAATCGAACATCGTAATGGTTCGACCTCGTTGCACCCTCCATCGATACATCTTCCCACGCACATCCCCACCGATTTTTTTATCCCTTCGAAAACCAGGGGCAAGTAAACCGGTTCAATCAACCCCTCCCCACCTAGTACGGTTCCGCACGACTGAAAAATTCGACGCACAAACAAAATCGCCTGAAAAAGCCCACGTTCATAACCATCGCCTGAAAACGATCCCACATCCTCCACCCCTCTCCCAAACCCAAACTACCCCGGCGTCCTCCTCCCCCACCGCAGTGAAGGGTTCGTCGCCCCGTCCACCCTCCTCCAGATGCAGTAGGCGTAGACCGGCGCCATACAATCCAACCCCCTGCAGCCGTCGGGGTGGGGCGCGACCCCGCCGCCCCTGTAGCCGAACCAGCAAACGCAGCCCTTGCCGAAGATGTGCGAGAGCAGAAGCCATAGACACCAAAAACAGTTCGGTCGATTGATACCCGCCCCCCCCCCCTCTATTCCTCTTTGTTTTTCGGTGCTAATCCCTCATGTTTATCTTGAATAATACAGTTTTCTTGTCATGTTTCTTTCAGCTGCCTTAAAATAATTGATGTTGGTTATTTTGTTCCATGAACCTGCTCTTGAATTGTATATATTCTGCAGGAGTACTATGGTTTTGCTATCCACAAGGTATTGATATTTTTCTATACCTGAAGTCCTAATCTGCACTATCCTGTTTGTTTGCTTCTCATGCCTATCTGCACGCTAAATAATAAGTGCGGCATCAAAGTAATAGTATGCACCTGTTCTTATTTGTCAATGGTCGTACTGGACAGATCAGGGCTTTGTTGTTGAAACACATCCGTTTTGTCAAAAATATTCTTGTTTGAACATTACTCAGTAGCAGCAGGCTGCTATGAGATATACGCCATATGAATTGTTGAAACTTGATAGGTGTTGACAGTTTCCAAATACTCTGCCAATTGAACCTCGCACCCTTATTCTGAAGATTGTTCACACTCAGCATCCCTGTTTCTACAGTAGACTTTATATGCCTATTTCACTGAAAACGGTTTATAGCTAGGTATCCTAATCATCGTGATTGGCATTGACAAAATGATGCCTCACTCATTATTGTTTAGTGGAGGACATATCCCAATTTCAGGCTCATTCTTAGTGTAGATCATTCCCTTATTCAAGGGTTAATCTCATTTGTTTCTTGTGACATGCAGACTGAAACCAGTAGAGTTTTCCCCCTTTCCTACATTCTCAGTCATGCTTCCCTTTGCAATATAATCAATTCATCCTTTACTTAGTGGTCAACATCATGGGATTTTACTTGGCCAAGATTTTTCTCACCACCCGGCATCGCTTGCCCTGCTCTTGCGTATCGACTTCCAAATTTTACTGCCTTCAGTTTTCAACGGTAACAAGTTCGTGTTTTTCCGTCTGGACACATCAACTTGCAAAGTTAATGAGGTGAAGTCGGCTGCACATTTGGCTATGAAAGGAAAATTTGAGGCATGGATTTATTGGATTGGGAGATTAATTCTTTTGTGTTTACCTTAATGTGTGTTTCTTGATCGCTAAGATATGTCACACAAAGGGGATTTGCATTGCTTTGGATGGAACATTAGTAATTGTCATGTTAAAATTTTGTAAGCTACTAACCAGTCCTGTTATTTTATTCTAGAATAAAAAAATGTTTTTCTGAACATGCAAGCTGGATATTCCCAAATCATAGTCTTTTTTCTGACGCATTTACCGAGCACTGCTGCTTTCTGTTTGGTATAAAAAAAATTGGTTTGTTAGTCTTTATATGAGGATTAACTATTGTACTAGCTAAGAGAGAAACGCGAGAAAGAAGCCATTACAATCACTTGTTATATTGGGGAAACATCAAATGTTTGTGATTTGTATCCACGAAACAAAATGATTATTTGGTTAATATATTTTCTTATGTCGTAGCAACGCACATGTATCTAGCTTTCTTATTCAACATGAACGAGAAGTTGACTTCCAGATTTCCCTTATTTATTTAACTATAATAAACAATAATTGATTTCCCTTATGTCTATATCTTTTAAGTTGGCCTTGGCCCTATAAGAGCGAGGAAAAAAACTTCACAAACAAACATCAAATAGAAATACCACAAATAATGTTTTCCGAGTATCATGCGTGAATCCGTAAAATCTAATATAGAGAAAAGTTGTATACATATTTCCATTGCAAATATAATTAGATTTCAATTATCAAATCTTTAATAAAAAATTCAATGTTAATCTTAAAAGACGATGACAACAAAATCTCGAGTAAGAAAGAACAAAAAGTCTAAAGAATTCATCTCAGATAAGTTATCTACAAGAACTACACAATAATATTGTTTGAGAGCAATATTTATTACCAAATGACAAAATTGAATACTCGCATATATATGTTCTTGATCGTACCTGATTTTAATAAAGTCCAGATTTGAAGGTATTGCCTTTTTTGAAACATACAGGATCATATAAGATATTATTAATATATCATACCAGCCTCAATTCGATAGATATATTGCATAACTATTGTTAGTGGCCCTGTGTGCATTCTGCCTTTTCTTGGAAATTATTCATAATATACTCACCTAATAGTCCAAGGGACATGACTCATTTTGTCTCTTTTTGTATGCCATGTTTTTAACAATGTACAAAATTATATTTTTGCTTGATGTTTCTAATTTGAACAATATTTGCATAAAACCAATAGTAAAAGTTCTAGCCCGTGCTGTCGCACGGGTTGTGACTAGTATATATATTTCCGATCACGATAAACTAGATGCATAGGATAAACTTTTGGGTGGAACTTCAATTTCAAACGATTCCAATTTCAAGATCCAATATCATCGCATAGACTATACCATGCCAATGATTTTCCCTTCAAAGATAAAGGGAAAATCTTTTTCATCACTTCATTTCTGGGTAAACCTGCAAGCTTGAACAATCCATAAATTTGTTCTACATATATCAAGTGCATATCAAGATGTTCGGTTCCATCTCCTGCATAAGGATTAGCTAGCAGTTGTTCTATCATACCCGAAGGAATTTCATATTCAATAATTTCATTAGGTGCAGTAGGTTGAGGGGAGCTAATTGTGGTTCCGGACGAGGTGAAGATACCTCGAACAAACCCCTCAAAGGATTGTTTTCCACAGTAACAAGTGACAATAAATTTTAGCACACTATATAAATGTTTCCTTACCAAATTCCACTTGCCAAAGGCGCTTCACTCCCCGGCAGCGGAGCCCAAAAATAGCCTTGATGACCCACAAGTCGATTGTAGCTCTATTTGATAAGTAAGAGTGTCGAACCGAACAAGGAGTAGAAGGAAATGACAAGTGGTTTTCAGCAAGGTAATGTCTGCAAGTGCTGAAATTGTAAGTAGCAGAGTAGTTTGATAGCAAGATAGTTTGTAACGAGCAAGTAATGATAGTAGTAACAAAAGTGCAGCAAGGTAGCCCAATCCTTTTGAGGCAAAAGACATGCTAAAACAGTCTCTTATGATAAGCAAAGCGCTCTTGAGGGTACACGGGAATTTCATCTAGTCACTTTCATCATGTTGGTTTAATTCGTGTTCGGTACTTTGATAATTTGATATGTGGGTGGACCGGTGCTTAGGTGATATTCTTACATGAACAAACCTCCTACTTATGATTAACCCTTCCACAAGCATCCGCAACTACGAGAAAAGTATTAAGAATAAATTCTAACCATAGTATTAAACTTTTGGATTCAATCGGTCCCTTACGGAATAGCGCATAAACTGGGGTTTAAGCTTCTGTCACTCTCGCAACCCATTATTTAGTTGCTAATCCACAATGCATTCCCTTAGGCCCAAATATGGTGAAGTTCCATGTAGTCGATGTTCACATGACACCACTAAGGGAATCACAACATACATACTGTCAAAATATCGAACACATATCAAATTCACATGATTACTTGCAACATGATTTCTCCCATGACCTCAAGAACAGAGGTAACTACTCACAAATGATAAACATGCTCATGATCAAAGGAGTATTAATTAACATAATGGATCTGAACATATAATCTTCCAACAAATAAACCATATAGTAATCAACTACAAGATGTAATCAACACTACTAGTCACCCACAAGCACCAATCTATAGTTCCGGTAACAAGATTGAACACAAGAGATGAACTAGGGTTTGAAATGAGATGGTGTTGTTGAAGATGTTGGTGGAGATTTCCCTCCCCAAGATGGGAGAGTTGTTGGTGATGATGATGACGATGATTTCCCCCTCCTGGAGGGAAGTTCCCTCGGCAGAATCGCTTTGCCGGAGGGCAAAAGTGCTCCTCCAAGTTCCGCCTCGAGATGGTAGCGCTCCATCCCAAAAGTCCTCTCCATATTTTTTCTAGGTCAAAATGACCTATATACCAGAAGATGGGCATCAGAGGTGGCCCTGGGTGAGCACAACCCACCAGGGTGCGCCTGGGCTCCCTGGCGCGCCTAGGTGGGTTGTGCCCACCTGGTGAGCCCCCTCTGGTAGTTATTTGCTCCAATAATTCTTAAATATTCCATAAAAAATCTCCATGAAGTTTCAGCTTGTTTGGAGTTGTGCAGAATAGGTAGCCTGACGTAACTTTTCCAGGTCGAGATTTCGAGCTGCCGGAATTCTCCCTCTTGGTGTGTACCTTGCAAATTATGAGAGAAAAGGCATTAGAATTACTCCAAAAAGCATTATTATGGATAAAAACATCATAAATAACAGTAAGAAAACATGATGCAAAATGGACATATCAATGATGCATTACGAAACGAGTAAAGAGACTTGCTGGTAAAGAGATTGAACTAGGTATGAGGATACCGACGATCGAATCTCAGGCAAGTAACATACCGATGACAAAGGGAATTACATATGTTGTCATTGCAGTTTGATCGATAAAGATCTTCATAGAATATGTATGAACCAATATGAGCATCTAGGTTCCGCTATTGGTTATTGACCGGAGATGTGTCTCAGTCATGTCTACATAGTTCTCGAACCCGTAGGGTCTGCACGCTTAACGTTCGATGACGATTTGTATTATGAGTTATGTGTTTTGGTGACCGAAGATTGTTCGGAGTCCCGGATGAGATCACGGACATGACGAGGAGTCTCGAAATAGTCGAGAGGTAAAGATTGATATATTGGACGATGGTATTCGGACACCAGAATGGTTTCGGAGTGGTTCGGGTATTTTTTGGAGTATCGAGGGGTTACTGGAACCCCACGGGGAACGTAATGGGCCTACATGGGCCATAGGGGAGAGGGGAGGCAACCCACAAGGGGTGGCTGCGCCGCCCTCCCATCGGGAGTCCGAATTGGACTTGGGGAGGGGGCGCGCTGTGACGCCCCAAGACCGGAGCTCTAGATGCCTTCCATGGTTTCTAAGATTCGTTGTGTGATTTGTTTTTGCTTGTTGCATTCATCATTGCATCATGTGCATCGCATCATGTCATCTTGCACCCTCTTTTTAAAACTCAACTAAATAAATTGCATGGATCTTCGGTCCATTTAAACCGAGGGAATTCACATGGTGATTCTCTTTATAACATATCCTCCCAATATTAGGGAGCTATAATAAATATTCCATTAGTTTGGAATTAACCGGAACACACTTGCAAATAATCCTCATGCCTTTTCCACTTTGAGTTTGACCTTCAAATCTTGTCCGCAATTCTTATTACTTTTACCGAGGTTCCTCCAAAAATCCGAACATTTTTGGGCACTGCTAAATCCAAGTCCTAGTTCAAACCCATTTGAATTAAATTCAAATGACTTTGAATTTATATCTTTCGATCATGCCATTTCTAGTTTTCATCGAGCCAATGCAATCAAGAAAGGTGGTCCAACTTGAGGAAGTCTAGATCGTCATCATCTAGCTCAAGTGGACCATGTGCAAGGCAAATGTTTGCCCTTGATAGGTTTTCTATTTTACCGGTCTCATGATGGTAGTTGGGAGACCGGGTTATAGGATCGATTGCCGTACTATCAAGGGGGGCTCTCGATGAGTAGCTTGATCGTATCGTTCGTTGAGAGCTCAAACCATTGCATCCTTGCATCATCTTTCTTGGTTCTTATTTGGTTCTCTTTGTGAGTCTTAGAGCTTATGGTTATCTTGATGACAAGCTTGAGTTCATCAAAAACGGAGTTCACATGCATCTTCTATGATGTTTTCGATGTTGGAGGTTTTGCCGGTTCTTCTCGGTTGGAGGTTTCACTCCTCTATTTGTTGGCATACCTTCCCTGCCTCTTCTTACTATATCCAGTCGCTGTTTTGATGCTACTCGTCGTCTTGTTTCCAACAAGCTTGAGTTTGCTCAATTCGGAGCTCATATGCAGAAGTTATGACAGTTCTTGTTTTCTTGAGTGTGGTTTTTGTCAGGGTCCCAGCGGTAGTACCGTGGTACCCAACGGTAGTACCGCTGAGGGGTCACAAACGGCAGTACCGCTCCGCAACGGTAGTACCGGTGGTGACTCCGCAGCAGTACTACCGCTGGCTTACCAGGTCCCTGCCGCGTCGATTCGAGGGGTCTTTTTCTGTGTCGGATTATGCGGTACCTCGCTGCGGTAGTAGTGCGCCAGTACCGCTCCTTAGCGGCAGTGCCGCCCTTCCTCCGCGGTAGTACCGCCCGGTTCCCTCTTTCCCTTTACCCTTCGTTCTGCGCAGCAGTACCGCCGAAGGGGGCGGTAGTACCGCTTAACCCAGCGGTAGTACTGCTGTCTCCTGCGGTACTACCAGCCCAAGGTTCATGTTTTGTTGCTCCTTTTCCCTGTTTCTTCCACCTGAGCGGTAGTACCGCTCGTGTGTGGGCTGAGCACTTAACGGTTGGATTTCCCCCCTCCTATAAAAGGGGGTCTTCTTCCCCATTGAACCTTATCCTCTAAGTCATGCCCCGACACGTGGGAGATATAGCCGCATTGTGGGTGTTACACGCGCCCCCTTTCCTTCTCCTCTTCACTCTCTCCCTTCCCCTTTCCCCCTCCATAAGAAAGGAAGGGGGCCGAATAGGACTTGGAGTCCTATTTGGTTTCCCCACATGGTCACCCCCTAGGGCCGGCCACCTCCTCCGCTCCTCCTTTATATATGGGGGCAGGGGCACCCCAAGGGACAACAGTTGTTCACTTAGCCATCTGTGGCGCCTCCCTCCACAATTTACTCCTTCGGTCATAGCGTTGTAGTGCTTAGGCGAAGCCCTACGCGGATCACATAACCATCACCGTCACCATGCCGTCGTGCTGACGAAACTCTCCCTCGACCCTCTGCTGGATCAAGAGTTTGAGGGACGTCATCGAGCTAAAGCGTGTGCTGAACTCGGAGGTGTCGTACGTTCAGTACTAGATCGCTTGGATCGTGAAGATGCTCGACTACATCAACCGCGTTAACCTAGTGCTTACGCTTTCGGTCTACAAGGGTACGTGGACACACTCTCCCCCTCTCGTTTTTATGCATCTCCTAGATAGATCTTGCCTGATCGTAGGATTTTTTTGAAATTGCATGCTACGTTCCCCAACAGTGGCATCTGAGCGAGGTCTATGCGTAGATGATATGCACGAGTAGAGCACAAAGAGTTGTAGGCGATAATAGTCATACTGCTTACCACCAACTTCTTATTTTGATTCTGCGATATTGTTGGATGAAGTGGCTCGGACCAACCTTACATGACTACGTTCATGAGACTGGTTCCACCGACAGACATGCAACTTGTTTTGCATAAAGGTGGCTAGCGGGTGTCTGTTTTTCCAACTTTAGTTGAATCGAATTTGACTACGTCCGGTCCTTGTTTAATATTAAAACAACACACTTGACAAAAAATCGTTGTGGTTTTGATGCGTAGGTAAGAACGGTTCTTGCTAGAAGCCCGTAGCAGCCACGTAAAACTTGCACCAACAAAGTAGAGGACATCTAACTTTTTTGCAGGGTTTGTTGTGATGTGATATGGTCAAGACATGATGTGATATAAGTTATTGTATGAGATGATCATGTTTTGTAAACATTATCGGCAACTGGAAGGAGCCTTATGGTTGTCGCTTTATTGAATGAAATGCAATCACCATGTAATTGCTTTAATTTATCACTATGCGGTAGCGATAGTTGTAGAAGCAATAGTTGGCAAGATGACAATGACGCTACGATGGAGATCAAGGTGTCAAGCCGGTGACGATGGAGATCATGACGGTGCTTTGGTGATGGAGATCAAAGGCATAACATGATGATGGTCATATCATGTCACATATTTTGATTGCACGTGATGTTTATCTCTTATGCATCTTATTTTGCATAGTACCGCAGTAGCATTATAAGATGATACCTCACTAACTTTCAAGGTATAAGTGTTCTCCCTAAGTATGCACCGCTGCTACAGTTTGTCGTGCCAAGACACCACGTGATGATCGGGTGTGATAAGCTCTACTTTCACATACAACGGGTGTATGACAGTCTTGCACGTGCAGAATACTCATGTTAAACTTGACGAGCCTAGCATGTACATACATGGCCTCGGAACACTGAGACCGAAAGGTCAAACGTGAATCATATAGTAGATATGATCAACATAGAGATGTTCACCATTGAAAACTACTCGAGGGATGTCTATCTAAGTGGGAGTTCTTTAGTAATATGATTAATTGAACTTAAATTTATCATGAACTTAGTCCTGATAGTTTTTGCATATCTATGTAGTTGTAGATCAATGGCTCGTGCTACCGTTCCCTTGAATTTTAATGTGTTCCTAGAGAAAGCTAAGTTGAAAGATGATGGTAGCAACCACACAGACTGGGTCCGTAACTTGAGGATTATCCTCATTGCTGCACAAAAGAATTACGTCCTTGAAGCATCGCTGGGTGCAAGGCCTGCTGTTGGAGCAACACCGGACGTTATGAATGTCTGGCAAGCTAAATCTGATGACTACTCGATAGTTCAGTGTGCCATGCTTTACGGCTTAGAATCGGGACTTAAAAGACATTTTGAACGTTACGGAGCATATGAGATGTTCCAGGAGTTGAAGTTAATATTTCAAGGAAATGCCCGAGTTGAGAGATATGAAGTCTCCAACAAGTTCTATAGCTGCAAGATGGAGGAGAACAGTTCTGTCAGTGAACACATACTCAGAATGTCTGGGTACCATAACCAATTGACTCATCTGGGAGTTAATCTTCCGGATGATAGTGTCACTTACAAAGTTCTTCAATCACTACCACCAAGCTATAACGGCTTCGTGATGAACTATAATATGCAAGGGATGGAAAAGACAATTCCTGAGCTATTCGCGATTCTTAAAGCTGCGGAGGTAGAAATCAAGAAGGGGCATCAAGTGTTGATGGTTAACAAGACCACTAATTTCAAGAAAAAGGGCAAAGGTAAGAAGGGGTACTTCAAGAAGAATAGCAAGCCAGTTGCTGCTCCCGGGAAGAAGCCCAAGTCTGGACCTAAGCCTGAAACATAGTGCTTCTACTGCAAATGGACTGGTCACTGGAAGTGGAACTGCCCCAAGTATTTGGCTGATAAGAAGGATGGCAAAGTGAAAGGTATATTTGATATATATGTTATTGATGTGTACCTTACTAATGCTCGTAGTAGCACCTAGGTATTTGATACTACTTTTGTTGCTCACGTTTGCAACTCGAAATAGGGGCTATGGATTAAATGAATATTGGCTATGGACGTGGTGACGATGGGCGTCGGAAATGGTTCCAAGGTCAATGTGATCGTCGTCGGCACACTACCTCTACATCTACCTTCGGGATTAGTTTTAGACCTGAATAATTGTTATTTGGTGCCTGCGTTGATCATGAACGTTATATCTGGATCTTATTTGATGCGAGACGGTTATTCATTTAAATCAGAGAATAATGGTTATTCTATTTATATGAGTAATATCTTTTATGGTCATGCATCCTTGATGAGTGCTCTATATTTGTTCAATCTCGATCGTAGTGATACACATATTCATAATATTGAAGCCAAAAGATGCAAAGTTAATAATGATAGTGCAACTTATTTGTGGCACTGCCATTTAGGTCATATTAGTGTAAAGCGCATGAAGAAACTCCATGCCGACGGGCTTTTGGAATCACTTGATTATGAATCACTTGATGCTTGTGAACCATGCCTCATGGGCAAGATGACTAAGACTCCTGTAATACCCATGATGCGGCTGTTGGGTAACGTAGTAATTTCGAAAATTTTCCTACGCACACGCAAGATCATGGTGATGCATAGCAACGAGGGGGAGAGTATTGTCTACGTACCAACGCAGACCGACTGCGGAAGCGATCTCACAACGTAGAGGAAGCAGTCGTACGTCTTCTTCCCGATCCGACCGATCCAAGCACCGTTACTCCGGCACCTCCGAGTTCTTAGCACACGTACAGCTCGATGACGATCCCCGGGCTCCGATCCAGCAAAGCTTCGGGGAGGAGTTCCGTCAGCACGACGGCGTGGTGACGATCTTGATGTACTACTGACGCAGGGCTTCGCCTAAGCACTACAACGGTATGATCGAGGTGGAATTTGGTGGCAGGGGGCACCGCACACGGCTAAGGAACGATCTCAAGGATCAACTTGTGTGTCTATGGGGTGCCCCCTGCCCCTGTATATAAAGGATGGAGGAGGAGGAGGCGGCCAAGGCAAAGGTGCGGCCAGGATAGGGAGTCCTACTAGGACTCCAAGTCCTAGTAGGAGTCCACCAAAAGGGGAGGAAGGGAGAAGGAATAGGAGGAGAAGGAGAGGTGGCCGGCCCCCTCTTCCCTAGTCCAATTCGGACCAAAGGGGAGGGGGGGGGGGCGCAGCATCCTTTTCCTCTTCCCACTAAAGCCCATCAAGGCCCATTACTTCTCCCGTAACTACCCGGTACTCCGAAAAATACCCGAATCACTCGGAACCTTTCCGATGTCCGAATATAGTCGTCCAATATATCGATCTTTACGTCTCGACCATTTCGAGACTCCTCGTCATGTCCCCGATCTCATCCGGGACTCCGAACTCCTTCGGTACATCAATACTCATAAACTCATAATATAACTGTCATCGAAACCTTAAGCGTGCGGACCCTACGGTTCGAGAACAATGTAGACATGACCGAGACACGTCTCCGGTCAATAACCAATAGCGGGACCTGGATGCCCATATTGGCTCCTACATATTCTACGAAGATCTTTATCGGTCAGACCGCATAACAACATACGTTGTTCCCTTTGTCATCGGTATGTTACTTGCCCGAGATTCGATCGTCGGTATCCAATACCTAGTTCAATCTCGTTACCGGCAAGTCTCTTTACTCGTTCCGTAATACATCATCTCACAACTAACATATTAGTTGCAGTGCTTGCAAGGCTTATGTGATGTGCATTACCGAGAGGGCCCAGAGATACCTCTCCGACATTCGGAGTGACAAATCCTAATCTCGAAATACGGCAACCCAACATCTACCTTTGGAGACACCTGTAGTACTCCTTTATAATCACCCAGTTACGTTGTGACGTTTGGTAGCACCCAAAGTGTTCCTCCGGTAAACGGGAGTTGCATAATCTCATAGTCATAGGAACATGTATAAGTCATGAAGAATAGCAACAGCAACATACTAAACGATCGGGTGCTAAGCTAATGAAATGGGTCATGTCAATCAGATCATTCAACTAATGATGTGACCTTGTTAATCAAATAACAACTCTTTGTTCATGGTTAGGAAACATAACCATCTTTGATTAACGAGCTAGTCAAGTAGAGGCATACTAGTGACACTCTGTTTGTCTATGTATTCACACATGTATTATGTTTCCGGTTAATACAATTCTAGCATGAATAATAAACATTTATCATGATATAAGGAAATAAATAATAACTTTATTATTGCCTCTAGGGCATATTTCCTTCAGTCTCCCACTTGCACTAGAGTCAATAATCTAGTTCACATCGCCATGTGATTTAGCAGCAATAGTTCACATCACCATGTGATTAACACCCATAGTTCACATCGTCATGTGACCAACACTCAAAGGGTTTACTAGAGTCAGTAATCTAGTTCACATCTCTACGTGATTAACACCCAAAGAGTACTAAGGTGTGATCATGTTTTGCTTGTGAGATAATTTTAGTCAACGGGTGTGTCACATTCAGATCCGTAAGTATTTTGCAAAACTCTTTGTCTATAATGCTCTGCATGGAGCTACTCTAGCTAATTGCTCTCACTTTCAATATGTATCCAGATTGAGACTTTAGATTCATCTGGATCAGTGTCAAAAACTTGCATCGACGTAACCCTTTACGACGAACCTTTTTGTCACGTCCATAATCGAGAAACATATCCTTATTTCACTAAGGATAATTCTGACCGCTGTCCAGTGATCTACTCCTAGATCACTATTGTACTCCCTTGCCAAAGCAGTGCAGGGTATACAATAGATCTGGTACACAGCATGGCATACTTTATAGAACCTATGAATGAGGCATAGGGAATGACTTTCATTCTCTTTCTATCTTCTGCCGTGGTCGGGCTTTGAGTCTTTACTCAACTTCACACCTTGTAACACAGGCAAGAAACTTTTTCTTTGACTGTTCCATTTTGAACTACTTCAAAATCTTGTCAAGGTATGTACTTATTGAAAAAACTTATCAAGCGTCTTGATGTATCCCTATAGATCTTGAAGCTCAATATGTAAGAAGCTTCATCGAAGTCTTTCTTTGAAAAAACTCCTTTCAAACACTCCTTTATGCTTTACAGAATAATTCTACATTATTTCTGATCAACAATATGTCATTCACATATACTCATCAGAAATGCTGTAGTGCTCCCACTCACTTTCTTGTAAATACAGGCTTTACCGCAAGTCTGTATAAAACTATATGCTTTGATCAACTCATCAAAGCGTATATTCCAACTCCGAGATGCTTGTACCAGTCCACAGATGGATCGCTGGAGCTTGCACATTTTGTTAGCACCTTTCAGATTGACAAAACCTTCTGTTGCATCATATACAACTCTTCTTTAATAAATCCATTAAGGAATGCAGTTTTGTTTATCCATTTGCCAGATTTCATAAAATGCGGCAATTGCTAACATGATTCGGACAGACTTAAGCATAGATACGAGTGAGAAAAACTCATCGTAGTCAACACTTTGAACTTGTCGAAAACCTTTTTCGACAATTCTAGCTTTGTAGATAGTAACACTACTATCAGCGTCCGTCTTCCTCTTGAAGATCCATTTATTTTCTATGGTTTGCCGATCATCGGGCAAATCCATCAAAGTCCATACTTTGTTCTCATACATGGATCATATCTCAGATTTCATGGCCTCAAACCATTTCGTGGAATCTGGGCTCATCATCGCTTCCTCATAGTTCGTAGGTTCATCATGATCTAGTAGCATGACTTCCAGAAAAGGATTACCGTACCACTCTGGCGCGGATCTTACTCTGATTGATCTACGAGGTTCAGTAGTATCTTGTTCTGAAGTTTCATGATCATCATCATTAGCTTCCTCACTAACTGGTGTAGGTGTCACAGAAACAGTTTTCTGTGATGTACTACTTTCCAATAAGGGAGCAGGTACAGTTACCTCGTCAAGTTCTACTTTCCTCCCACTCACTTCTTTCGAGAGAAACTCCTTCTGCAGAAAGTTTCCGAATTTTAGCAACAAAAGTCTTGCCTTCGGATCTGTGATAGAAGGTGTATCCAATAGTTTCCTTTGGATATCTTATGAAGACGCACTTCTCCGATTTGAGTTTGAGCTTATCAGGATGAAACTTTTTCATATAAGCATCGCAACCCCAAACTTTAAGAAACGACAACTTTGGTTTCTTGCCAAACCATAGTTCATACAGTGTCGTCTCAACGGATTTAGATGGTGCCCTATTTAACGTGAATGCAACTGTCTCTAATGCATAACCCCAAAACGATAGCGGTAAATCAGTAAGAGACATCATAGATCGCACCATATCTAGTAAAGTACGATTACGACGTTCGGACACACCATTACGCTGTGGTGTTGCGGGTGGCGTGAGTTGCGAAACTATTCCATAATTTTTCAAATGTACACCAAACTCGTAACTCAAATATTCTTCTCCACGATCAGATCGTAGAAACTTTATTTTCTTGTTACGATGATTTTCAACTTCACTCTGAAATTCCTTGAACTTTTCAAATGTTTCAGACTTATGTTTCATTAAGTAGATATACCCATATCTGCTTAAATCATCTGTGAAGGTCAGAAAATAACGATATCTGCCACGAGCCTCAATATTCATCGGACCACATACATCGGTATGTATGATTTCCAATAAATCTGTTGCTCTCTCCATAGTACCGGAGAATGGTGTTTTAGTCATCTTGCCTATGAGGCACGGTTCGCAAGTACCAAGTGATTCATAATCAAGTGGTTCCAAAAGCCCATCAGTATGGAGTTTCTTCATGCGCTTTACACCGATATGACCTAAACGGCAGTGCCGCAAATAAGTTGCACTATCATTATCAACTCTGTATCTTTTGGCTTCTACATTATGAATATGTGTATCACTACTATCGAGATCCAACGAACTTGTTTCATTGGGTGTATGACCATCGAAGGTTTTATTCATGTAAACAGAACAACAATTATTCTCTGACTTTAATGAATAACCATATTGCAATAAACATGATCAAATCATATTCATGCTCAATGCAAACACCAAAATAACACTTATTTAGGTTCAACACTAATCCCGAAATTTATAGGGAGTGTGCGATGATGATCATATCAATCTTGGAACCACTTCCAACACACATCGTCACTTCACCCTTAACTAGTCTCTGTTTATTCTGCAACTCCTGTTTCGAGTTACTACTCTTAGCAACTGAACTAGCATCAAATACTGAGGGGTTGCTATAAACCCTAGTAAAGTACACATCAATAACATGTATATCAAATATACTTATGTTCACTTTGCCATCCTTCTTATCCGCCAATCACTTGGGGTAGTTCCGCTTCCAGTGACCAGTCCCTTTGCAGTAGAAGCACTTAGTCTCAGGCTTAGGATCAGACTTGGGCTTCTTCACTCGAGCAGCAACTTGCTTGCCGTTCTTCTTGAAGTTCCCCTTCTTCCCTTTGCCCTTTTCTTGAAACTAGTGGTCTTGTCAACCATCAACACTTGATGTTTTTCTTGATTTCTACCTTCGTTGATTTCAGCATCACGAAGAGCTTGGGAGTTGTTTCCGTTATCCCTTGCATATTATAGTTCATCACGAAGTTCTACTAACTTGGTGATGGTGACTAGAGAATTCTGTCAATCACTATCTTATCTGGAAGATTAACTCCCACTTGATTCAAGCGATTGTAGTACTCAGACAATCTGAGCACATGCTCACTAGTTGAGCGATTCTCCTCCATCTTTTAGCTATAGAACTTGTTGGAGACTTCATATCTCTCAACTCGGGTATTTTCTTGAAATATTAACTTCAACTCCTGGAACATCTCATATGGTCCATGACATTCAAAACGTCTTTGAAGTCCCGATTCTAAGCCATTAAGCATGGTGCACTAAACTATCAAGTAGTCATCATATTGAGCTAGCCAAACGTTCATAACGTCTGCATCTGCTCCTGCAATAGGTCTGTCACCTAGCGGTGCATCAAGGACATAATTCTTCTGTGCAGCAATGAGGATAAACCTCAGATCACGGATCCAATCCGCATCATTGCTACTAACATCTTTCAACACAATTTTCTCTAGGAACATATCAAAATAAACACAGGGAAGCAACAAAGCGAGCTATTGATCTACAACATAATTTGCAAAATACTACCAGGACTAAGTTCATGATAAATTTAAGTTTAATTTAATCATATTACTTAAGAACTCCCACTTAGATAGACATCCCTCTAATCCTCTAAGTGATTACGTGATCCAAATCAACTAAATCATAACCGATCATCACGTGAGATGGAGTAGTTTTCAATGGTGAACATCGTTATGTTGATCATATCTACTATATGATTCACGCTCGACCTTTCGGTCTCCGTGTTCCGAGGCCATATCTGCATATGCTAGGCTCGTCAAGTATAACCCGAGTATTCTGTGTGTGCAAAACTGGCTTGCACCCGTTGTAGATGGACGTAGAGCTTATCACACCCGATCATCATGTGGTGTCTGGGCACGACGAACTTTGGCAACGGTGCATACTCAGGGAGAACACTTGTTGATAATTTAGTGAGAGATCATCTTATAATGCTACCGTCAATCAAAGCAAGATAAGGTGCATAAAAGATAAACATCACATGCAATCAATATAAGTGATATGATATGGCCATCATCATCTTGTGCTTGTGATCTCCATCTCCGAAGCACCGTCATGATCACCATTGTCACCGGCGCGACACCTTGATCTCCATCGTAGCATCGTTGTCGTCTCGCCAATCTTATGCTTCTACGACTATCACTACCGCTTAGTAATAAAGTAAAGCATTACATCGCGATTGCATTGCATACAATAAAGCGACAACCATATGGCTCCTGCCAGTTGCCGATAACTTGGTTACAAAACATGATCATCTCATACAATAAAATCAGCATCATGCCTTGACCATATCACATCACAACATGCCCTGCAAAAACAAGTTAGACGTCCTCTACTTTGTTGTTGCAAGTTTTACGTGGCTGCTACGGGCTTAAGTAAGAACTCATCTCACCTACGCATCAAAACCACAACGATAGTTTGTCAAATAGACTCCGTTTTAACCTTCTCAAGGACCGGGCATAGCCATACTCGGTTCAACTAAAGTTGGTGAGACAGTCTCCCGCAAGCCATCTATGTGCAAAGCACATCGAGGGAACCGGTCTCGCGTAAGCGTACGCGTAAGGTTGGTCCGGGTCGTCTCGTCCAACAATACCGCTGAACCAAAGTATGACATGCTGGTAGGCAGTATGACTTGTATCGCCCACAACTCACTTGTGTTCTACTCGTGCAAATAACATCAAACCATAAAAACCTAGGCTCTGATACCACTGTTGGGTAACATAGTAATTTCGAAAATTTTCCTACGCACACGCAAGATCATGGTGATGCATAGCAACGAGGGGGAGAGTATTGTCTACGTACCAACGCAGACCGACTGCGGAAGCGATCTCACAATGTAGAGGAAGTAGTCGTACGTCTTCTTCCCGATTCGACCGATCCAAGCACCGTTACTCCGGCACCTCCGAGTTCTTAGCACACGTACAGCTCGATGACGATCCCCGGGCTCCGATCCAGCAAAGCTTCGGGGAGGAGTTCCGTCAGCACGACGGCGTGGTGACGATCTTGATGTACTACCGACGCAGGGCTTCGCCTAAGCACTACAACGGTATGATCGAGGTGGAATTTGGTGGCAGGGGGCACCGCACACAGCTAAGGAACGATCTCAAGGATCAACTTGTGTGTCTATGGGGTGCCCCCTGCCCCTGTATATAAAGGATGGAGGAGGAGGAGGCCGGCCAAGGCAAAGGTGCGGCCAGGATAGGGAGTCCTACTAGGACTCCAAGTCCTAGTAGGAGTCCACCAAAGGGAGAGGAAGGGAGAAGGAATAGGAGGAGAAGGAGAGGTGGCCGGCCCCCTCTTCCCTAGTCCAATTCGGACCAAAGGGGAGGGGGGGCGCAGCATCCTTTTCCTCTTCCCACTAAAGCCCATCAAGGCCCATTACTTCTCCCGTAACTACCCGGTACTCCGAAAAATACCCGAATCACTCGGAACCTTTCCGATGTCCGAATATAGTCGTCCAATATATCGATCTTTACGTCTCGACCATTTCGAGACTCCTCATCATGTCCCCGATCTCATCCGGGACTCCAAACTCCTTCGGTACATCAATACTCATAAACTCATAATATAACTGTCATCGAAACCTTAAGCGTGCGGACCCTACGGTTCGAGAACAATGTAGACATGACCGAGACACGTCTCCGGTCAATAACCAATAGCGGGACCTGGATGCCCATATTGGCTCCTACATATTCTACGAAGATCTTTATCGGTCAGACCGCATAACAACATACGTTGTTCCCTTTGTCATCGGTATGTTACTTGCCCGAGATTCGATCGTCGGTATCCAATACCTAGTTCAATCTCGTTACCGGCAAGTCTCTTTACTCGTTCCGTAATACATCATCTCACAACTAACATATTAGTTGCAGTGCTTGCAAGGCTTATGTGATGTGCATTACCGAGAGGGCCCAGAGATACCTCTCCGACATTCAGAGTGACAAATCCTAATCTCGAAATACGGCAACCCAACATCTACCTTTGGAGACACCTGTAGTACTCCTTTATAATCACCCAGTTACGTTGTGACGTTTGGTAGCACCCAAAGTGTTCCTCCGGTAAACGGGAGTTGCATAATCTCATAGTCATAGGAACATGTATAAGTCATGAAGAATAGCAACAGCAACATACTAAACGATCGGGTGCTAAGCTAATGAAATGGGTCATGTCAATCAGATCATTCAACTAATGATGTGACCTCGTTAATCAAATAACAACTCTTTGTTCATGGTTAGGAAACATAACCATCTTTGATTAACGAGCTAGTCAAGTAGAGGCATACTAGTGACACTCTGTTTGTCTATGTATTCACACATGTATTATGTTTCCGGTTAATACAATTCTAGCATGAATAATAAACATTTATCATGATATAAGGAAATAAATAATAACTTTATTATTGCCTCTAGGGCATATTTCCTTCAGCGGCTATATCTCCCATGTGTGGGAGCACGACTTAGAGTCATAACCGCATTGTAGGCATGTCACAAGAAGGGTAATCTTTACACATCCCATGTACTGAATAAGAAAGAGATACAGAGTTGGCTTGCATTCGCCACTTCACACAATACATAAATATAGCATTACATCATCTAGAATACAAAGGTACGGCTACGAAACCAAAATAAAGACAACCCCCTGGCTGAAATTCATGCCAGACTCGGCGGTCATCACGCTGCAGCCCGGTCCCTTGTAAGCAAGGCCTTCCATACAGGCTTTTATTGGCCGACGGCCCGGGCAGAAGCTCAGGACTTAGTCCAACGATGCACCGGTTGCCAGCTCTTTGCAAACCAAAGCCATATGCCACCCACCGCCCTCCAAACTATCCCCATTACTTGGCCCTTCACGGTCTGGGGGCTTGACATGGTTGGACCCCTTAAAGGCGGAACCCACAAGCAAAAATACATACTCGTCATGGTGGATAAGTTCACCAAATGGATAGAAGCCAAGCCTGTTAAGACGGCCGAATCCGGACCAGTGATAGACTTTACATCTGGGGTTGTACACCGTTACGGCGCCCCCCACAGCATCATCACTGATAACAGCACGAACTTCACGACCGACGAGGTAAAACTCTGGTGCAAAAACATGGGCATCAAGCTCGATTATGCTTCCGTCTATCACCCACAAACTAACGGCCAGGTCGAACGTGCAAATGGTCTTATCATGAGCGGCATCAAACCCAGATTAGTGCGGTCCCTCAAGGAATCTAACATGCACTTGGTAGAGGAGCTTGACTCCGTACTCTGGGGGCTGCAGACCACGCCGAATCTCACCACCAGATACACACCATTCTTTATGGTGTATGGCGCAGAGGCAATTTTGCCTTGCGACATAATTCATGACTCACCTCGAGTGCGCATGTACGAAGAAAGAGAAGCCGAGCTTGATCGGCAGGACTGAAGGAAATATGCCCTAGACGCAATAATAAAGTTATTATTTATTTCCTTATATCATGATAAATGTTTATTATTCATGCTAGAATTGTATTAACCGGAAACATAATACATGTGTGAATACATAGACAAACAGAGTGTCACTAGTATGCCTCTACTTGACTAGCTCGTTAATCAAAGATGGTTATGTTTCCTAACCATGAACAAAGAGTTGTTATTTGATTAACGAGGTCACATCATTAGTTGAATGATCTGATTGACATGACCCATTTCATTAGCTTAGCACCCGATCGTTTAATATGTTGCTATTGCTTTCTTCATGACTTATACATGTTCCTATGACTATGAGATTATGCAACTCCCGTTTGCCGGAGGAACACTTTGGGTACTACCAAACGTCACAACGTAACTGGGTGACTATAAAGGAGTACTACAGGTGTCTCCAATGGTAGATGTTGGGTTGGCGTATTTCGAGATTAGGGTTTGTCACTCTGATTGTCGGAGAGGTATCTCTGGGCCCTCTCGGTAATGCACATCACATAAGCCTTGCAAGCATTGTGACTAATGAGTTAGTTGCGAGATGATGTATTACGGAACGAGTAAAGAGACTTGCCAGTAACGAGATTGAACTAGGTATTGGATACCGACGATCGAATCTCGGGCAAGTAACATACCGATGACAAAGGGAACAACGTATGTTGTTATGTGGTCTGACCGATAAAGATCCTCGTAGAATATGTAGGAGCCAATATGGGCATCCAGGTCCCGCTATTGGTTATTGACCGGAGACGTGTCTCGGTCATGTCTACATTGTTCCCGAACCGTAGGGCCCGCACGCTTAATGTTACGATGGCAGTTATTATGAGTTTATGCATTTTGATGTACCGAAGGTTGTTCGGAGTCCCGGGTGTGATCACGGACATGACGAGGAGTCTCGAAATGGTCGAGACATAAAGATTGATATATTGGAAGCCTATGTTTGGACATCGGAAGTGTTCCGGGTGAAATCGGGAATTTTACCGGAGTACCGGGAGGTTACCGGAACCCCCCGGGAACCAAATGGGCCTTATTGGGCCTTAGTGGAAAGGTGAAAGGGGCAGCCCAAGGTGGGCTGCGCGCCTCCCCCCTCCCCTAGTCCTATTAGGACTAGGAGAGGTGGCCGGCCCCCTTCTCCCTCTCTCTCTCGAGGAGTCCTATTAGGAATAGGATTGGGGGGGGGGGAGTCCTACTCCCGGTAGGAGTAGGACTCCTCCTGCGCCCTCCTCTCCTTGGCCGGCCAGCCCTCCCCCTGGCAACCTTTATATACGGGGGCAGGGGGCACCTCTAGACACACAAGTTGATCCTTGAGATCGTTCCTTAGCCGTGTGCGGTGCCCCCTGCCACCAAATTCCACCTCGATCATACCGTTGTAGTGCTTAGGCGAAGCCCTGCGTCGGTAGTACATCAAGATCGTCACCACGCCGTCGTGCTGACGGAACTCTTCCTCAACACTTTGCTGGATCGGAGCCCGAGGATCGTCATCGAGCTGAACGTGTGCTAAGAACTCGGAGGTGCCGGAGTAACGGTGCTTGGATCGGTCGGATCGGGAAGAAGACGTACGACTACTTCCTCTATGTTGTGTCAACGCTTCCGTTGCGATCTACAAGGGTACGTAGATCAGACTCTCCCCCTCGTTGCTATGCATCACCATGATCTTGCGTGTGCGTAGGAAATTTTTTGAAATTACTACATTCCCCAACAAGGACAACTTGGACGCATTGGAGGAGGAGCGTGACGTGGCAAAAGCCCGTTCCGCATTCTATCAATAGCAGGCTCGAAGATACCAAAGCAGAGAAGTACGGGCCAAAAATTACAACATTGGCAAATTAGTTCTACGACTACCGGACAAGAAAAAGGACAAACTCAAGCCCAAGTGGGAAGGTCCCTTCATAATTGACCAAGTCCTGACTGGTGGAGCGTACCGTCTGCGGGATGCATCGGATAACTGACTCGAGCCAAACCCATGGAACATAGCCCGTCTCCGAAGATTCTATGCCTAGCGCCGGACTCTGTGTTCGTCTCCTTCCTTTGTCCATTTTTTATATATTTTCTGTCTTACATTTCTCTTCTTCTCTATCTCTCTCTCTCTCTCTCTCTCTCTCTCTCTCTCTCTCTCTTATAGCCTCTAAAGGCTCATAAAGTGGCGTGCTATCCGCGCTCATTAAACCTGGGGGCTTCTTTAAACAGAAGCTTATTCATACGGGCTTCATGCCCAACACATGTGTCACACTTCCGCATGTACCTATTATTCACCACTATATGCATCGATATGACTTAAGTTTTGGCCAAGCTGGGTTGCCTGGCTCCTGTGCTTACCCCTATGTTCCCGATTGTTCAGCTAGGTGGTAAAGGGAGCACCTCTGCGATTGTTACTGCCGGGCCAGCCGGACGTGTACCTCAGACTGGGTGAAGCCGAAAGCTAGCGTTCTTAAGGGAATATTTGGTCGGTGAACTAAAGATGATCTTTTTTATTTTTATCTATATGCCCCCAGATGTTTTTCCTGCGTTTCTTTTCGCAGCATGGACATGCACCTTAGGGCATGCCTCCTAGGGAAAGGAACCCCTAACGGAACTATTCTCCCTGGAAGATGTTTCTTACTAACCATGTAATATAACATAACTAGTCGGGCACTTGTCTGTTCAAGCCCTAATGACCCCTACGCCTGGTCTCCATGCATTCCCCGGTTCCTATATAACTGCATGGGAATTGGGACACACTCCGGACCGCCAGGTCCCGAGGCTGAAGCGAAAAGGTCGGCCATGACAAATGATCTAGAATCCAGCTAGAAGGCATTATAAATGTTAATTAAATTACATAGTCATTTTGACTGATTGTATTCCTCTTCAATACCATCTAACAGGCTGTCTAATTTACAGTCCTGATGGGAATACTTTGCGGCCAACTCTACTTGGCCGTATACTAAGCTTACATGGATCTCCTTCCCATCGGGCCCTACAGGACCGACCTCGGCCATGTGGTTGGGGTCAGCCTTTGCGTACCGTGTCTTCACCATGGCCCATGCCTCCCTAGCGCCTTGACGGCAGGCTGATATCTTCCACAATCGGAAGCACCACCGTGCTCCCTTTAGCTTCTCCGCAAGCTCTCCAAGACCTTCGGGCATGGAGACGGATGGCCATAGGGCCTAGGCGATGCCTTGCATCGCCTGCCGAACTCGATCGAGCAGTTGCGAGAGCTCGGGAAGAAGGTCACCCGTAGAACCGAGCATCTCCTCTGCAGGACGACCTGTTAGCACACCTACAGACATTGCTCTGTTAGTTGACTTCCCCGCCAAACTTTCTTTCAAAGGTTCGTTCAAGCACTTACTAAATATGCCACGCCGAAGCCGCTGATTCTCCTTCACGGAGTCTGACAGCTGGGCACGAACATCTTTCAGCTCGATGCCCAGCTTGGTGTTGGCATCTTGGAGATCGTTCTTCTCCCACCTCACCTTTGTCAGCACCTTCTCACCAGCCTTTAGCTGGCGTAGGAGGTGTTGCCTTTCCGGATTCAATCCGGCACCATCTGCAATTTCATTTGTCAGATTTGCACCCATACCATGCTTCACAAAATACTTATCTTTCGAAGTGTATATTACCAGAGGGGGTCTCCTTGGGCTCCCCTGCCGCGGCTAGTGCGGCCTCAAGTTGGGCTTTGCACTCTTCCAGCTCCTTGGACAGTAGGGAATTCTTTTCTGTAAGAACCTGCATAACCAATGATCCTTAAATCAGTTATTCTAACTGTTTCAAGTCTCAGGGGCTACTGGTATATATATAATTACCAGAATTTTCTTACCCGTATGTCTTTTACATACTGCTCCGTGGCTCTGGCTAGACCATTTTGAGCGGCATGGAGGCACACATCTCCCAAGTTGAAGGCATCTAACGCCCCTTGGGAGAAACAAGCGTCACGAAGAATTGTCCGGCGACGCCTGTGGTTCATGGCACTCTCCACCTTAGAGTTGGTGGCAGACAACCCATCCACATCCTCCGTTGGAGGAGCGTCTGGCGCGCACCTTGCGTTCGCCTCCGCCTCCGGACCAGGCTTTGGAGCCTGGCTGGTGGAGGCGCGATTGGCAGCCTCTCCGGATATAGTCCGACGAGGTCTCTTTGTCCTGAAGAGAGCGCGAGTGTCAATGTGCCTCGAAGGTATAACACCTGGGATAAGGGGGCGCACCATACCTTTGCGCTAACGCCTCGGTCCGGACTGCACTTCTTTTTTGCCTGCCGGGCCCTACGACCCCGCATTGGCTTGTCGCCGCAGGTTCGGCCTTCCGCCCTAAAAACCTCCCCTGCAAAGTTCGGTTGTAATCAGGAAACTGAAAACACGAGTAGGTGGACACCTATTCGGGGTACTGGGACTTCGATCTCAGTTACCTGGGGGGTCAGGATTAGCCCTGGGTAATCGGCCGTAATGGCCACCAAGGCGTTGTCCTTGCTCAATTGATGGAACACTCCATCAATCACCTCCACAAATATGTCCGGATCCTCTTGAGAGGCCGGGTCGAGGGACCGTCCTGGGTCCCCGGGTTGTGGAGGAGGGTTGCTTATTTCCTTAATAGCCCGGCGCAGTTCCTACGTTGAAGTCGTCAGACTGAATATTTAACTATGGGAATACAAAATGGATGGGCATGTAAATGCGGCCGCTTACCCAGCTTGGGGGATTGTGCATAGAGAATCCACCCTGTGGGTTGACGCGGAGAAATTCCTCCTCTTCTCCCTTCTACAAAGTGGACAAGATCTATAGTAGAGCGGCAGCTGAATCCGGCCCCTTACGGCCGTAGCGGGTGGCGTCGTCCTCCCCGTTGAAGTCCCACAAGGGGTGGCTTCTATACCGAAGCGGCTTGTAACGCCCTCGATGCGGTTATATCTCCTACGTGTCGAAGCACGACTTAGAGGCATAACCGCATTGAAAGCAATGTCGCAAGTGAGGTAATCTTCACACAAGCCATGTAATACATAAGGGAAAGAGATACATAGTTGGCTTACAATCGCCACTTCACACAATTACATGAATAAAGCATTACATCAACCAAATACAATCAAGGTCCGACTACGGAACCAAAATAAAAGAAGAACCCCAAATGCGACAAGGTCCCTGATCGACCCCAACTGGGCTCCACTACTGATCAACTAGAACGAAACAACACAAAGGACAAGATCTTCATTGAGCTCCTCCTGAGCTTGGTTGCGTCATCTGCACAGACTCATCGGCACCTACAAACTGGTTTTGGAAGTATCTGTGAGTCATGGGGACTCAGCAATCTCACACCCTCGCGATCAAGACTATTTAAGCTTATGGGTAAGGTAAAGGTATGAGGTGGAGCTACAGCAAGCGACTAGCATATATGGTGGCTAACAAACGCAAATGAGAGCGAGAAGAGAAGGCAAGGCACGATCGAGAAACTATGATCAAGAAGTGATCCTAGAACGACCTACGTCAAGCATAACTCCAACACCGTGTTCACTTCCCGGACTCCGCCGGAAAGAGACCATCACAGTTACACACACGGTTGATGCATTTTAATTAAGGTCAACTTCAGGTTTTCTACAATCGGACGTTAACAAATTCCCATCTGCCCATAACCGCGGGCACGGCTTTCGAAAGTTCAATCCTTGCAGGGGTGTCCCAACTTAGCCCATCACAAGCTCTCACGGTCAACGAAGGATATTCCTTCTAGCGGGAAGACCCGATCAGACTCGGAGTCCCGGTTACAAGACATTTCGACAATGGTTAAACAAAACCAGCAACACCACTCGAATGTGCCGACAAATCCCGATAGGAGCTGCACATATCTCGTTCTCAGGGCACACTCAGATGAGTGCTCCATACAACTAAAACCAAACCTCGAGTTTCCCCGAGGGGGCGCTGCATATGACTCTAGTTTGGACCAACAATCAGAGGAGCACTGGCCCGGGGGGGGGGGGGGGGGGGTAAAATAATGACGACCCTTGAGTCCGCGAAACCCAAGGGAAAAAGAGGCTAGGTAGCGAATGGTAAAACCAATGTTGGGCATTGCTGGAGGAGTTTTATTCAAGGTGAACTATCAAGGGGTTCCCATTATAGCCCAACCGCGTAAGGAACGGAAAATCCGGGACATAACACCGATATGACGGAAACTAGGGCGGCAAGAGTGGAACAAAACACCAGGCATAAGGCCGAGCCTTCCACCCTTTACCAAGTATATAGATGCATTAAATAAATAAGAAATATTGTGATATCCCAACAAGTAAACATGTTCCAACAAGGAACAACATCTCCATGTTCCAACAAGGAACAAACTTCAATCTTCACCTGCAACTAACAATGCTATAAGAGGGGCTGAGCAAAGCGGTAACATAGCCAAACAACGGTTTGCTAGGACAAGGTGGGTTAGAGGCTTGGTTTAACAATATGGGAGGCATGATAAGCAAGTGGTAGGTATCGCAGCATAGGCATAGCAAAAGAGCGAGCAACTAGCAAGCAAAGATAGAAGTGATTTCGAGGGTATGGTCATCTTGCCTGAAATCCCGCAAGGAAGAAGAACGAGTCCATGAAGAAGACAAACTGACATAGTCGAACGGATCCTCACAACACGACGTTACCGGATTACCGAGACGAAGTACAACGGAAAGAAAGCAAACAACATAGTAAACAACCACCACATAACATGGCATGATGCATAATCAAGTATGATGCATGTCCGGTTTAATGAAGCATGGCATGGCAAAATGCACAAACAATCCTACAAATTAAGTGGAGCTCAACATGCAACGCCGTTTCATATTGACGAAACACCACATGACTTATTTAGTTCTCTCTCGTTTATGTACCCAACAATATTAAATGTTGTTAAACATGGAAAGAGGGTGAAGCAAAGCAAAACTACCTATCTAGTCAAGTTTAAATGAGGCCGGGAACAACAAACAACAAATCCGGAAGCTCCTCATGTGCAAATATTAGGTTAGGTCATGTTCTGCCCTAAACCATATTTTTGAGTTGCTTAACATGCAAAGCAATGTCACCATGATAAACTAGGCAAAATTCTACCCCATTTACATATAAAGTTTGTTAAGTTTGGAGCTACGGTTATTTAGTTATGAATTAAATCATTTTAACATGGCAATTAAGCAAATACATGCAAACAGTAGTTTAAACATTTCAAACATGCATGAAAGTTGGATATTATTAAACTAGATGACATTCTAAGCAACTTTCATATATAATTTATTCAGATCCGATGCACGGTTGATGAGTTATAAAATGCATGAAGTTAAGGGTCTAAACTGTAAACATGCAGTTTTCTACAAAATAGGGAAATTCGTCTACTAAAAAAAATAGCAGTTGGGCTGAAACTAGTTGGCCCAACAGAGAAAGGAAAAAAAGGAGGGCGCTCAGGGGGGCGGCCTCACCCATGGGCTCTTGGCCCGGTCGGTGCTGGGTTGGCCTGCTGGCGCAGGACACGGGCTGCTGGGCTGGGCCTAGGCGGTTTGGCTGGAGGCGATCGAGGCCTCATGGTCCATGCGTGCGCGGTCAACGCACGGTCGAGCGCTCGTCTCCCTCGCACAGTAGACCAATGCAGAGGAAGCAGGGGCGACGACTGGAGCACTCCGGCGACGACGAGGCAGAGCAGCGGCGAGGCGAGGCGGGGATCGACCGGATCCGGGAGCGGGGCTGCGTGGGACGCCGGGTACAGCGGCAAGGAGGGCTTGGACGAGCTCGAGCTCCGGGCGCCATGGCGTCGTTGTTCCTGTCCAGGCCAAGAGAGGGAGAGCGGGGAGGTCAGAGAGAGATAGGAAGGAGAGGACGGAGAAGAGGTGCGGCGACCTGCTGGTGGTGGGGGAACTCTGGCGACACCGAACTACAAAAGGCGGGCCTCGGCGTCGGCAGGAGGAGGTCATCCATGGCGATGCTCTTGAGTACCTGAGAGAGAGGGGGGGGGTACGTGTGAGAGAGAAACGGGAGAGGAAGGAGAAGAAGACAGAGAGGAGCAGAGGTCCTGGAGGCCGGCGTGACGGGGTCGCTGGAGGGCGCGGCCTACAGGTTGGCGAGGTTTGACGGTTGCGGGGTGCGTGGAGGTCGAGCAGAGGAGCCCGACGGGGCTGGATCCATGGGTGGATGGGACAGAGAGGATCGGGAGAAGCTCTAGTTGGTGGGTGCGCTGCGGGATCCAAGGAGGAGCACTAGTTGGTTGGATTGGGCAGGGGGGTTTCCAGGGGGATTTGGAATGTGGCGGCGGCTGAATTGGACTGATGGGACAAGCCTCCTAATTTCTAGGGTTTGTCCAAATATACGAAGAGTGGAGTATATATATACCTCACAGACTAGGTTAGGGGCTACCTCATCCGTACGATTGTAATCGGACGATTGCGGATAAAAAATCTAGGGAGCCCAATTAACAAAACGGAGACGTTTTGTAGATGTTTGGGGATGATCCAGACACAATGGTAACGATTGTCCGGGTCGGGTCCGGGACAACTTTTGGGGCGCGCGCGCGAGGAGGACCACGGGCTGACGAGAGAGGTTAGGTTGGACCCGGCAGTAGTTAGTGGGTTGTGTAGATGGTCTCGAGCTGAGAGAAGAGAAGAGAGGGAGGCCCGGTGACTGTTTCCGGAGACCGAAAACGTCCGACGTTAGACCGGCTATATTGCCGCTATAGTTATCCGTTGGGGCAACAAACGATCTCCGAATGCGACGAAACTTGACAGGCGGTCTATCTACACTATAATAAGACCACACGTCAAATCTCATCTCATTCCGAGAACATTTTCCTGCCACTTAAAATATAATATTTCGGACATGCCGGGCGCGTGCAAGTGTGTCTAGGCTCAGAACGGACAACGGGGAGAACTGGGATACCCCGGACGAATGCAAGTTTTGAAAACAAGATGATGCAATGCACATGATGACATGACAAGATGCAACACGCAAGCGAAAAGACATGGCAAACGCAGCGAATAACTGGAGGACACCTGGCACAACGGTCTCGGGGCGTCACACGGCTGCACCCCCCGCATAATGCATTCGACCATAACCCCGATCATGGTTAGTCCGGAATGGGCTAACAATCTTATTCGGCCCATCAGGTAAATGATGTCCCTGTCACTTTCCCTCTGAGGGCTCCGTGGGCGCCAGCTTAGGCGCTTCTTTAAGGGAGCACTGTTGAATTTAGGGAGGCCGATCCGGACAGGATCCGGCAGCGGGACGTCTTCTATATAAAACCATTCCGAGGGCCAGTCTTCGGACGCCTTCTTTGGGGTTCCGGACAGATATCCGGTCCCGGCGATGCGCCACACTTCGGCTCCGCCCACTTGATACATTGACCCTTTCTTGGAATGGGGCACGAGGCAGAATAGCTCCTTCCACAGTCCGAAATGAGCCTCAACACCCAAGAATAGCTCGCAGAGGGCTACAAAGCCCGCGATATGCAATACGGAGGCAGGCGTGAGATTATGTAGCTGGAGGCCGTAGAACTCCAGCAGCCCCCGGAGAAATGGATGGATTGGAAATCCGAGCCCCCTTATTAAATAAGGGACGAGGCACACCCTCTCTCCTTTGTAGGGATTAGGGGCACTCTCTGCTTGCTCTCCGCCGTTGTAGACGGCAAGACCGGCTCGAAGCGGGACCATATAGGCCGGGGGGAGAAATCCCTTGGTCTGGAGCGTCACTAGCTCGCTATGCGGGATGGAGCATCTCTCCCAATATCCAGGCTTAGGGCTGGAAGGGCGAGGGGAGGAGTTGCGACAACTGGCCATGGTGGAATAGACCTTTGTCGGATGCGCTCCGATGAACACTCGTGAAAGGGAGAAGGTGTGGTTTGGAGTTAAATCCTCGTCCCCTTAAATAGGGCAGCTCATTTACGCAGCTAGGGGTGTGAATGTAAAAACACTCAGGCTTTTCATATTCGTTTGACACGTGGGAAGCGGCCATTATTGGGCGTAGAAGCCAAGGAGCGCAACATCTACAAGAAACTGGACTTTATTCAACAAGTACACGGAATTTGGAGGAGAACCCGGCTTGCAATGCCGAAGACAATCTGCGCGCCGGACTCATCGTCATTGAAGCCTGGTTCGGGGCCTACTGAGGGAGTCCTGGATTAGGGGGTGTCCAGACAGCCGGACTATATCCTTTGGCCGGACTGTTGGACTATGAAGGTACAAGATTGAAGACTCCGTCCCGTGTCCGGAAGGGACTTTCCTTGGCGTGGAAGGCAAGCTTGGCGATACGGATATGCAGATCTCCTACCATTGTAACCGACTCTATGTAACCCTAACCCTATCCGGTGTCTATATAAACCGGAGGGTTTTAGTCCGTAGGACAACATAGACAACAACAATCATACCATAGGCTAGCTTCTAGGGTTTAGCCTCTCCGATCTCGTGGTAGATCTAGTTTTGTACTACCTATATCATCATTATTAATCAAGTAGGACGTAGGGTTTTACCTCCATCGAGAGGGCCCGAACCTGGGTAAAACTTCGTGTCCCTTGCCTCCTGTTACCATCCGGCCTAGACGCACAGTTCGGGACCCCCTACCCAAGATCCGCCAGTTTTGACACCGACAAAAACCCTGCAGGGGTGTCCCAACTTAGCCCATCACAAGCTCTCACGGTCAACGAAGGATATTCCTTCTCCCAGGAAGACCCGATCAGATTCGGAATCCCGGTTACAAGACTTTTCGACAATGGTAAAACAAGACCAGCAATGCCGCCCGAATGTGCCAACAAATCTCGATAGGAGCTGCACATATCTCGTTCTCAGGGCACACCGGATGAGCAAGACGTCGGGTTGGCATAGACCCTGGTTGCCCAAGGGGCGTCGGACATCGCTCAGGTCGGACCAACACTTAGAGAACACTGGCCCCCCGGGGGGGGGGGTTAAAATAAAGATGACCCTTGAGTCTGTAGAACCCAAGGGAAGGTGATAGGTTGTTAGTGCAAATGTAAAACCAAGGTTGGGCCTTGTTGGAGGAGTTTTATTCAAAGCGAACTGTCAAGGGGTTCCCATTATAACCCAACCGCGTAAGGAACGCAAAATCAAGGAACATAACACCGGTATGATGGAAACTAGGGCGGCAAGAGTGGAACAAAACACCAGGCATAAGGCCGAGCCTTCCACCCTTTACCATGTATATAGATGCATTGATTAAAATAAGAGATATTGTGATATCCCAACAATAAATCATGTTCCAACATGGAACAAACTCCATATTCACCTGCAACTAGCAACGCTGTAAGAGGCGCTGAGCAAAGCGGTAACATAGCCAAACAATGGTTTGCTAGGACAAGGTGGGTTAGTGGCTTGACATGGCAATATGGGAGGCATGATAAAGCATGTGGTAGTTATCGTGGCATAGCAAAAGAGCGATCAACTAGCAAGCAAAGATAGAAGGGATTTCGAGGGTATGGTCATCTTGCCTGCAAAGTTCTCCGAGAAGACGAAAGCTTAATCCTCGTAAGCATACTCAATAGGTTCCTCAAGCACATACTCATCTCCCGGCTCTACCCAAGTCAAGAACACAAGCAAAGGAAACAACAATCAACCACGGTGCAATGCGCAAGCAACATGATGCAAAACATGGCATGATATGCGGGATGTGATATGCAATGCATATGCGTGCTTCAGAAAGGAAAGATTGAACCAGGCCTCAACTTGGCAAACCAAGAGTGCCGCTAGAAATATGAGTTGATTTCGGTCGAAATCGATATAAAGATCAATGGAATCGGATGCACGGTTTGGAAATGACAAGCAAAACAATAATGGCATAATTCTGCAATTAACAGCATGATGCCATCTAGAATGCAACAAGAAATTAAGCTACTGCACTCCAATATAGCAACAAAGCACATGGATGGGATCTACTCAAGATGCATGACAAAATATGAACACTGAGCTATGACTAATTCACACAAGAGCAGGTTCAAACAAGAATGGCAAAAGTGCAAAAGATAACAGCATCACAGACTTAGTGGCAATAACATGTTAGGAATTACATCAGGAAGCAATGTTTAGAGCAAGATAACAACATGCTACAGGAACATATCATGGCAAAACAAGGCATGGCATGAATCTACTCAAAGCATATAACAAAAGTCCCTTACTGACCAAAAGCCAAAAGGGATCAGAAGATATGATGGCACCCATGTAAACATAGCAAGTTTCATTAACAGATTCAGACTTAGCAGAAAACTGGACATGGCATAAACAGAGTTATGAAGGAACGTTTGCGAGCTCGATGCACTCAACGCAAGGCATTGCTTGGCAAGATAAGCATACACCCAGCAAGAAGACATGATCAAGAAGCTAAACATGGCAAGAACAATCTCATAGCATGCATGGATCAACTAGAACAACCTTGGCAAAATTGATTAACACGTAAACAATCTGCCAGGAACATTTTATAGCAAAAGTAGAGTAAGAATGAGTCATGCTAGGGTACTCCATAAATGCAATCAAGGACATGGATGGATAGATCATAACCATATGCTCAAATCATCCTTACTGAACATACTCAAAAGAAACATGGATCACTCTGTAGCAACATGAATACATGGCATTAAAATAATAGCAGGGAAATGACTTAGTGAAATTCTAAGTCCCTGAAATCAGCAACATCACGAGAGCTACTTTGCATGCTTGTGCTAGTCACCACATTGATCACAAAAATACATGGCATACACCCCTGTAAAGATGGCATGGAATAGCCCAAAACACATGTAGAGCTCATGCCCATATGCAGCACACAATAATCATGGCAAAAAAGACAAATGCTCAAACTCTGCTAAGAATCAGGAACTAACATTTTATAGCACTCTTGCAACAACAATTAGAGCATCAAGAAGGACTCAAAAAAGCATGGCACAATGGAACAAAATGAAGAGGACATCATGATGAACATTTTGATATAACATGCACGCAAAACGGAGCAACGAGCACAAAGTTATGATATGATGAAGTTAGCCACAAAATATTGCAGAACTGGGGACTTAGAGAAATTCAACCTCGGAGAATCGGGACGGAGCGGTGCGGGATGGAGAGATCCGGGGACGGAGAGGCGTTTGGTTGGCGGGATGGGTGGATCTGGTCCACTTAACCAGATCCGGGCGTCGGTGCGCTCTGGCGACGGCGGGGAATGGCGTCAGGAGGAGGAGAAGGCCGACGAGCTCGGGTGGGCGGCGCGGAGTCCGGCGGGGTCAGCGGGCGAAGGTGGCGGCGCCGGCGAGAGATGCTTGGGGCGGCGGAGGCGTGACACAAGGCGGTGCGGACTCCCGGCGGCGAGCGGGCGACGGCGGCGTCTCCTGCGCGGTGCGACGACGGGCAGAGCTCCTGGCAGCGGCGAGCGGAGTCCACGGGCGGTGCGCGGGCACGCTCGGGCGGAGGCGGCAGGGCGGTTCGGGCCCGGGCGGGACTGCCCTGGGTCCGGCTGGCCGCGGAGGCGGGGAAGGCGCGTGGGACAGGTGGCGGCACCGGATTCGGCGGAGGGGGCGGTGTGGACACGTCCGGCTCGGGATGGACATGTCCGGCGGCGGGATGTGGAAGAAGACTAGGGTTTCATCCGCGAAATTTCGGGGAGGCACACATATATAGGTAGAGGAAGCTAGGAGAGTCCAAATGAGGTGCGGTTTTCGGCCACGCGATCGTGATCGAACGACCGAGAGGATGGAGGGGGTTTGGATGGGTTTTGGGCCACTTTGGAGGGGTGTTGGGCTGCAACACACACGAGGCCTTTTCGGTTCCACGGTTAACCGTTGGAGTATCAAACGAACTCCAAATGGCACGGAACTTGACAGGCGGTCTTCCGATGGTGTACCAAGGCCGCTTGGCAAATCTCGGTCCATTCCGAGGTTTTTTAACACTCGCTCACGAAAAGAGGCAAAAAGGGACGCCGGATGACATAGTAGTGTCGGATTGAGAAACGAACAACGGGGAAAATGCTTGGATGCATGAGACGAACATGTATGCAAAAGAGATGCACAAGATGACATGATATGAAATGCATGACACACAAACAAATTACATGACAACGACAACGAATAACTGGAAGACACCTGGCGGAATGGTCTCGGGACATTACAACTCCGTTCTCCAGAACAATGGAGTGAGTCACTGACTTATTGGAAATAATACATACTGATGTATGTGGTATGATGAGTGTTAAGGCTCGCGGCGGGTATCGTTATTTTCTGACCTTCATAGATGATTTGAGAAGATATGGGTATATCTTCTTAATGAAACATAAGTCTGAAACATTTGAAGAGTTCAAAGAATTTCAGAGTGAAGTGGAAAATCATCGTAACAAGAAAATAAAGTTTCTACGATCTGATCGCGGAGGCGAATATTTGAGTTACGAGTTTGGTCTTCATTTGAAATAATGTGGGATAGTTTTGCAACTGACGCCACCTGGAACACCACCGCGAAATGGTGTGTATGAACATCGTAACCTTAATTTATTAGATATGGAGTAATCTATGATGTCTCTTACCGATTCACCACTATCGTTTTGGGGCTATGCTTACTGATTTACTACTATCGTTTTGGGGTTATGCTTTAGAGATGGTTGTATTCACGTTAAATAGGGCACCATCTAAATCCATTGAGGCGACACCATATGAACTGTGGTTTAGTAAGAAACCAAAGTTGTCATTTCTTAAAGTTTGGGGTTGCGACGCTTATGTGAAAAAGGTTCATCCTGATAAGCTCAAACCCAAATCGGAGAAATGTGTCTTCATAGGATACCCAAAAGAAACTGTTGGGTACACCTTCTATCACAGATCTGAAAGCGAGATATTTGTTGCTAAGAATGGATCCTTTCTAGAGAAGGATTTCTCTCGAAAGAAGTGAGTGGGAGGAAAGTAGAACTTGATGAGGTAGTTGTACCTTCTCTCAAACTGGAAAGTAGTTCATCCAGAAATCAGTTCCAGTGATACCTACACCAATTAGTGAGGAAGCTAATGATGATGATCATGAAACTTCAGATCAAGTTACTACCAAACCTCGTAGGTCAACCAGAGTATGTTCCGCGCCAGAGTGGTACGGTAATCCTATTCTGGAAGTCATGTTACTAGACTATGATGAACCTACGAACTATGAGGAAGCGAATATGAGCCAAGATTCCGTGAAATGGCTTGAGTCCATGAAATCTGAGATGGGATCCATGTATGAGAATTGAGAACAAAGTATGGACTTTGGTTGACTTGCTCGATGATTGGCAAGCCATAGAGAATAAATGGATCTTCAAGAAGAATACTGAAGCTGATGATAATGTTGTTGTCTACAAAGCTCGACTTGTTGTGGAAGGTTTTCGACAAGTTCAAGGAGTTGACTACGATGAGACCTTCTCACCCGTAGCGATGCTTAAGTCTGTCCGAATCATGTTAGCAATTGCCACATTTTATGATTATGAAATTTGGCAAATGGACATCAAAACTGCATTCCTTAATGGATTTCTTCAAGAAGAGTTGTATCTGATGCAACCAGAAGGTTTTGTCGATCCTAAAGGTGCCAAAAAATTGTGCATGCTCCAACGATCCATTTATGGACTGGTGCAAGCCTCTCGGAGTTGGAATATACGCTTTGATAGTGTGATCAAAGCATATGGTTTTATACAGACTTTTGGAGAAGCCTGTATTTACAAGAAAGTGAGTGGGAGCTCTGTAGCATTTCTAGTATTATATGTGGATGACATATTGTTGATTGGAAATAATACAAAATTTCTAGATAGCATAAAAGGATACTTGAATCAGAATTTCTCAATGAAAGACATCGGTGAAGCTGCTTATATATTGGGCATCAAGATCTATAGAGATAGATCAAGACGCTTAATTGGACTTTCAGAAAGCACATACCTTGATAAAGTTTTGAAGAAGTTCAAAATGGATCAGTCAAAGAAAGGGTTCTTGCCTATGTTACAAGGTGTGAAGTTGAGTCAAACTCAATGCCCGACCACTGCAGAAGATAGAGAGAAAATTAAAGTCACTCCCTATGCCTCAGCCATAGGTTCTAGCATGTATGCAATGTTGTGTACCAGACCTGATGTGTGCCTTGCTATAAGTTTAGCAGGGAGGTACCAAAGTAATCCATGAGTGGATCACTGGACATCGATCAAGAACATCCTAAAATACCTAAAAAGGACTAAGGATATGTTTCTTGTTTATGGAGGTGACAAAGATCTTGTTGTAAATGGTTACGTCGATGCTAGCTTTGACACTGATCCAGATGACTCTAAGTCACAAACCGGATATGTATTTATATTGAATGGTGGAGCTGTCAGTTGGTGCAGTTCCAAGCAGAGCATCGTGATGGGATCTACGTGTGAAGCGGAGTACATAGCTGCTTCGAAAGTAGCAAATGAAGGAGTCTCGATGAAGGAGTTCATATCCGATCTAGGTGTAATAACTAGTGCATCGGGTCCAATGAAAATCTTTTGTGACAATACTGGAGCAATTGACTTGGCGAAGGAATCCAGATTTCACAAGGGAACCAAACACATCAAGAGACGATTCAACTCCATCCGCAATCAAGTCATGGAGGGAGACATAGAGATTTGTAAAAAACATACGGATCTGAATATTGCAGACCCATTGACTAAGCCTCTTCCACGAGCAAAACATGATCAGCACAAAGACTCGAGGGTGTTAGAATCATTACAATGTAATCTAGATTATTGACTCTAGTTCAAGTGGGAGACTAAAGGAAATATGCCCTACAGGCAATAATAAAGTTGTTATTTATATTTCCTTATATCATGATAAATGTTTATTATTCATGCTAGAATTGTATTACCCGGAAACTTGATACATGTGTGAATACATAGACAAAACAAAGTGTCCCTAGTATGCCTCTACTTGACTAGCTCGTTAATCAAAGATGATTAAGTTTCCTAACCATAGACATGTGTTGTCATTTGATGAACGAGATCACATCATTAGGAGAATGATGTGATGGACAAGACCCATCCGTTAGCTTAGCATAACGATCGTTAAGTTTTATTGCTATAGCTTTCTTCCACTACACCACGGTCAAGATTTGGTGACACACCTATCTGTTGGCATAGGGTACCTTTGCCGACACATAAATTGTAGCTAACAGCTAGGCCGACAAAAGATAAAACAGTCGGAGGACTTGATGTTGGCAAAGGTATTGCTGACAGTTGTTTATTTCCTGACACACGTTCAGTCGGCATACACCCTACCTACGCAAACACATTTCCTGTGGTCATACACCCTACATATCCCGAAAGATGATTTGTGGGCGTACACCCTATCTACCCCGACAGCTCTTTTGTGGGCATACACCCTACTTTTGTCGACACATAGATTGTCCCTCTAGGTATATGCTTTTGCCGACACTTAATCTGTCGAGGTAGGTACATACCTTGGCCGGCACTTAATCTATCAATGTAGGTACATACCTTGGCGGACACTCATTCTGTCCAGCTAGTTAGGTAAGTTTCCCAACACTTACTCTGTGAAGATAGGTATGTACCATGGCCAACAGGTACCATGCAACATCCATATAAAGTGTACATCCAAAACAATAATTTGGCACATATGCGATGCTCAAGTGTCATCCACAAACGGCATCAAAATGAAAATATTTGATATACATATACAATGCTCAAATTTCATCCATAAAGAGCATCAAGATGACAACATACATATATATCGACCCAGGTTCACAACAACCAACATAGTTTGCCCATCCATGAGCACTGCATATGTTTGACCTAGGTTCATAATAACTTACATATATATTGACCCAGGTTCATAACAAAACAAGTCGCATTAATAGGAGCACTACTTGCTGGTCTAAAAGAGTTCAAACACTAGTCCAGAACACAAGCCATATACATGAGCACAAAGTTCTACTCCAAAATACTTGAAGCACCAAATAACACACAGAAGATTCATGGCATCGTTGAAGTTGGCCGGTCCAAAAGACTGCAAATAGCCAAATGTTCCATGACACTCCAAGTCATCATATCCATGCGCTAGGTGGCTAAGTACCTGAAATCCATAAAAATTTCTCAAGTGAGCATTCAACCCCAAAAATGTTCAAAGTTCAAATAAAGATTGGCAGGAACAGATTATGCATGGTTTTATTCTCCTTAATAAATTACATATAGGATTTAGAAATTATTTACATGGAAGTTTCATAGCAAGCATAGTACATTGAGAAGAGATCACCAGGGCACATTGAGAATAAAAAAACCATGACAAATTTGTTCCAGGACATTTACATTGAGAATAAAACAATGCATAATTCTGCACACTACTCCTGTATTTGAATGTAATATAGGACACCTCTGGCTACAAGTTGTTCTGGCCCGTCTCTCACACTCAGCAAAGTGATCCAATAAATTATGAAAACCCAAAAATGCAAACAATGAATATCTCACTCAGGTTTACAATTAAAAAAAGGCAGTAAAAAGAATAGAATGCAAAGAACATAACAATAGCTAGTGAAGTGCTACCATGAATTAGATAGGTGAAAAACATGATATGGATTTGTGTTAGCAATAAACAGATGGTTTCTCACATTCAACAAGCATTCCACTATTTCCAATCACAATAATTTCTCATATCACATAAAAAGCTGTTGTTGGCACAACAATCATAGAATACAAGGAAAATAATGCATCATAGTAAACTTGAAGTTTGGAGTATGTCATAGTACCTGCACCTCGTGGCACATTGGCTGCCTTCTGTGCATCTTTGATTGACAACAATAAACATTACTTAACATCTCCCATGGCCAATAGGTGATCAATCAACGAAAAAGAAAAGAAATCAAGTGCTCTAGATTCTTACCATAGCAGATGGCCATGCAATTGATTTACCCTTAGCATCTGCCATGGTAAGCACATCTCCATACGGACGAGGCAACTGAGTGTCCCTTTTGAACACCGAATAGACGACAATTTCAACAAATTGAGAACCTAGAGGCTCACCCCCACCACAGCCTTTGGATTGGTTGTTTGAATTGTTCCTTTGGCAACAGCAACACTTAAGGGTCTACTTATGCTATATAGTATCACATCTCTTCCACCCTATAGGGAAAAATTGTAATTCAGACCATACTTTCATTTTAAAGAAGCAAGTTCAAGTGTACAAATAAATATTATTGTGTATAAAAGCATAGGAAATCCGAAGCAGAAAAACTTAAGTTAATAAAGCATCATATTGACAAGATCTAGTTAAATGAATTATCATTCAGACTTAAGTCAAATGAATTTTCATTCAAGTTGTATCATAGCATTAAATTCAAATGAAGTTGAATCATAGCATAGCATTACAGTCAAAAGGAGGGAATAACATCTTCTATGTAGGAAAGAAAGGTTTACCCCTTGTTGCTTGTCAGGTTTCTGTACATTAACAACTCTTCTTCTAATTCCAATAGCATTTGACTCAGCCACGTCCTCTAGAATAGTATTACCTTCTTCAGTATTACCAGCTTCTATTGTCCTTATGTTCTACATCAAAATCAAGAATTATAGATGTTACTAAATATAATAAACTATAAAGAAATCATATCACTACATGTTCCACTATTGCAGAGATACAATATAGTAGAACTATCGTGTTACCTATTGTGCTGTTGCAACAGGTGTGCTATTGGGTTGATCTCGTTGCCCTTGTGAAGACAAAAGAAGTTCCCTCATCTCAGCCATTTGCTTCTTCATGTCATCCATTTGTGTCATTTTCTTCTTCATGTCTTCCATTTGTTCTTGCAGATGTTCCACTTTTTGGTCAGATACACGACACGCCTCCATTGCCATTTGAAGCTTTGTAGATTTATACTGCTGGGTTCCAGGCAACTCTAGTTCAGATGGAGTTGGACCCAATCCGATAGCACGAACATATCCATTTTTTTCTTTTCCACAAACAAATGCAAACAAATCACCATCCTTAATACCATTGTCCACTAATTCAGGGTGCTTTTCTACTTCATCTTGAAGTTCTTTCTGTAAATTTCAGAAATGTGTTATGTGTTCCTAGTATTTACTACATAATCAAAAATATGAAAGGAATCGAAAACTTAAAGTGCATCTGAACTTAAAATTCTTAATGCAGACCCTTTTTGAGGAAGTCCACTAATTTGATGTGTATGTGTTTCAATAAACAGTTCATGTCTATGCGGGCGACGATTGAGCACCTTGGTCTATGTCAAGCAATAAAAAGATTAAAACAATTTTCAAAATGTATAAACATCCAAGTTTACAACAAAGATTGCATGGTTGCATACCATTTTAGTGTCAACCTGAGCAAAACTCTTACTTCTAGATGTGTGATTTTGATTATGATTTGCTCGATTTTTTTGCCTCTTATTGAGCGAGCCTACGAAATGGTGTCATAAAATCATGTCAAACAAGTAGAATCATATATCAATACCAACCTAACAAAGAGCTTACCTTAGCTTTTGGAGTTAACCAAAATGCAACAAGCAACTTCCATTGGTCAGGATGAACTCTAGCATCACATGATGCTATAAGTTCATCATACATATAGGATTCATCATAATATTCCCTCTTTAGGTCTTATTTGAAGTCTTTCCATTTAATTTGTGCTGTTTTCATATACCATTGGAAAACTCGTTGGTCTAATTCCCAAAACAACTAAAAAATAGGCATTCAAAAAAAGCCATTAGAGAACAATACGACATATACTAAATCGCTAGTCACTCCTAATCATAACAGTAAGATAGCATCCAGGACATAAGAGCAGGACATAAACGCATTACCTTTGCCTCAGCCCATAAAGCAAGTTTTCTCAATAGATCAACCTTCCTCCAATCATCAAATTCAACCGGAAAACACTTGGTTCTTATTTGTGTTCCAACAAAGTTAGCAAACCGTGTAGCAGATTTACCACAAGGCTGACCATACTCATTTATTTCCAACTTGAGTTTAGGCTTGTTTTGCCTTCCCCATATGCTTTTCATAGCAGTAACTTTCCTGACCTCCCTTTCCTGGCCTGATACACAACAAATGCAGAAAACAGGTTTAGTACTGTCAGTGCATTATCATTCAATTGCAAGGTTCACAAAGAATGCACAAACTAGCTTCTAAGCAATGCAAGGTACACGTATCAAAGTTAAGAAGCATACCTTCAGGTTCATTCACTACAACCTCAGGTTCGGTTATTATTTCAGTAGTTAATCTTGAAGTAGACCTCAATTGTCGTTCAGGAGCTTGAGTTTGTGAAACAGGAGTTTGCTTTTGTCTCTACAATTACAACATAAATAAGTGTTAACTATTCTAAATGGGATAGCCATATCAATGTTCAGCTTTTCATAGCATGCAAACATGTCATTCTGCATGTGCAAACATATGCATTACTCAAAGCAATACCTTTTTCTTCTTTCGGGGAGAATGTAAGCCTTCTAACACATATGAATCTGCTAGACCTTTCAGATTCAAAGTTCTCTTCATGTTCTCATTTTGTTTTCTAAGTACTTTAACTACATTTTTGTTCTTTTTGAGTTCATATTCAGGGATTCTTTCTGCGCTTCTTGCTGCGGTTGCCATTTTTGCTCCTGCTCCTGTAAGTGTTTACAAATGAGTTAGTAGTCTCTACAACAATCAAGTATTTGAACTAACATCACAACCAAATTTTGCACAACTACCAAATAAGATGCAGAAAATCATTATCACACTTACTTCCTCTTTGGTGCAGCAACAATTATTCCATCTATATCAGTCCTTACATGAGAAAATTTGGTATAATCAATGTCGGGATCAACATCTGTGTGTAGATCAATCAACAACCCCTTATTAGCATTTTCAACAACTACATTTTCATCATCATCATCCATATTTTCTTCATCCACAGCGGCCATAGAGTACATGCCATGTGGTTTATTGTTCTGGACAACTGCACACCAATCTTCATTATCAACCTCTGGGACATAGAAAACTTGTGTGGCTTGTGATGCTAAGATGAAAGGTTCATCTGATAACTTATCACCGCTACTGAATAAATGGTTGAAGTTAACAGTTGTAACCCCAAACTGATCGGTTTTTACCCATTTGTCTTGTTCACGATTGTCAACCCAATCACATCGAAATAACACCATATATCCTTTTTGGCGGTAGTTTAGCTCAACTATCTCCCTAATAATGCCATAATATATCTCTACTCCTTCTGAATTTTGCGCAGCTATAGCTACTCCACTATTTTGAATAGGTATACCATCATCACTTGAGTGTGTATGGAAATCAAACCCATTAGTAGTATAGCTGTTAAATTTTCTAGCAATCATGAAAGACTCTTGGGCTAAAATTTGCATTTCTTCTGATACTTCTACACCTCTTTCAACTAATGCCCACACCTGAGTATAGAATTGTTGTTAGTTACAACAAGTCAACATGATTAATGTTGAGCACAATAGGTCAAGTCATGTCCTACTTACATGTTGTCGAAACCACTCATGAAATTTCTCATGTTGCATAGTATAGATTGCTTTTTCATTGGGAAGACCAATTGAGGATAGGTGCTCGCGGTGCTTCCTATAATTGTGTATCAAATTAACTATTGTAAGAAAGATAAGAAAGGAAGAGATAATATTACTACATCATGGGAAGCTTACTTCACATAAGGTTTTATTTCATTGTGGTTGAAAAAGACATATCTATGTGCTTGGATCCAAGAATTGGTCGATAATGATACAATGCTACCCAAACCTTGCCCCTTGTGGCAGAAGTATGGATTGGTACTGGAGGTTTCATTATTCAGCACCTCAACATTATTATCTTGCCGGGTGAACCTAGTCTCACACCCTTTTAGATAGCGAGAACAATATGTAAGGCTCTCATCAAACAAGTAACCCTCAGCGATTGATCCTTCGGGATGGCTTCTAGTGCGAACATGTCCTTTGCAGTGCCCCAAATACCTACATACTACAGATTGTAAGCCTATTTGCAAAATTCATTTGTAGATTTTGTTTAGAAGATCACCTTTCTACCGACCACATGCTTCGGAAGTGTACTGGACCACCAATACTAACTTGGGCAGGCAGATGTACCATCAAGTGGACCATGACATCAAAAAAACTTGGTAGGAATATAGTTTCAAGTATGCTTAAGGTCTCAACTATTTCAGCCTCTAGGATTTGCATATCACTGATGCGGATAATAGGTGAGCAAATCTTCTTGAAGAAGTTACTAACACGAGTCAATGCAACACATACTCTTGTTGGCAGTATTTTTCGAATCGCAAGAGGAAGTAGGTGTTGCAATAGAATGTGATTATCATGGCTCTTAAGTCCAAAAATCTTCTTCTCGGCAACATGGATATAACGTCGTATATCAGCTGCAAAGCCTTGTGGAAACTTGACTCCCATCAGGACTTGGAGAAAATGTTTCATCTACTCAGGTGTCAAAGTATATTGTGTTGGAGGTATATACAATTTACCCTCTTCTACTTCAACAGGATGAAGGTCCCCCATAATACCCAAAGCTTGGATGTCTAGGCGAGAATTTGCGTTATCCTTTGATTTTCCCTCAAGGCCCAGAAGTGTGTTAACTATGTTATCACATACATTTTTTTCTATATGCATAACATCAAAATTATGACGTAACATCAGATCTTTCCAATAGGGCAACTTAAACCACACGGATCTTCTTTTATAAAGGGGAGGCGATTCACCTTCTTTGCGTTTTCCCTTTGATGTTTTCCTAGCAGCTGGATCTTTTCCAAAGGATGTTTCAAGATTTGCTGTCAAATCATCAATTTCCTCACCGGTAAGAGGTATAGGTGCAGTCCTATGCTCTGACTTGCCATCAAATAACTTTTCATCTGACCTAAACTTATGGTTGGATGATAAGAACCTACGATGTCCCATATAACAATATTTTCTGCCCTTCTTTAATTGTAGAGAAAAAGTGAGTGAATGGCACTCAGGACAAGCTACCTCACCCTGGGTAGCACACCCATGAGTGTAGCCTAAACCTGGAAAGTCGTGTATGGTGCAAAAGATGGCAGCACGAAGATCAAATATTTCAGACTTAGAAGCATCAAATGTCTTTACACCATGTTAGTACATATCTACTAGATCGTCTACTAAAGGCTCAAGGTAGACATCCATATCACCACCAGGTGCCTTAGGGCCAGGAATGAGCAAAGAAAGGATGAAATTAGGCTGCTTCATGCACATCCAAGGAGGAAGGTTGTATGGAATCAAAAAGACTGGCCAGATACTGTAGGTACTCCTTGTCGTCCTAAATGGATTAAAGCCATCTGTTGTCCCAGCAAACCTAAAATTGCGACTGTCATTACCAATTAGTGGATGTTTGGAATCAAAATCCTTCCAGAAAATAGCATCTGCAGGGCACCTAATCAGACCATCTTTGGTACGTTGTTCATCATGCCACCTCATGTCAGTTGCAGTTTTAGAGGACGCAAAATACCTTTGAAGCCTTCTTTTAATAGGAAAATAGCGAAGAACCTTTTTAGGAACCCTATGTACCCTTTTCCCATCAGGACTCTTCTTTTCTGATTTCCACCTTGAAGTTTTACACTTTGGACACTGATTATCCTTATCAAATTCATTTCTGAATAGTACACAATCATTTTCACATGCATGAATATTTACATGCCCAAGCCCAATAGATTTAACTATTTTCTTAGCTTCATTGAAATTTTTGGGAAGTACTGAACCTTTGGGGAATGCATCGCTAAGTAACTCAAGCACCATGTCAAAACTTTTGTCACTCCATCGCCCAAGAAGTTTGATGTGGAGCAATTTGACAACAAAACGCAATTTTGAGAAGTTTTTACACCCAGGGTATAGCTCTTTGTTGTCATCATCAACCATCTTCAAATAAGCCTTGCTATCATCATCAACATGGGGGTTGTTACTGTCCTCATTGTTCTCTTCCAACACCCCCATCATCTAATCCACAAGCTATGTCTCGCAAGAAATTAGCTAATTCATTATCTGCCAATGAAGTCTCTGCTTCTACCCCCTCAACATTTGGGCAAGAGTGGCTAGATTCTCCATGAAACAACCATGTATGATACCCCTCCATGAAACCCGTACATATCAAATCGTCACATACTTCAGTTGCTACTCTCCATTTAGAGTTCAAACATATCTTGCAAGGACACAAGATTTTGTTTCCATTTGTTGAATTAATAAAAGCAAACTCTATAAACTTGTCTACCCCCTGTACATACTCATTTGTGTGCCTACATGTAATTTTTTTAGATATCAGAACAGTTCATGACATAATTATACCGCTTATGAGTTGGAAAAAAGATAATTTGATGTACCTAGGATGAGACAACCATGTTTTGTATCAAATTTTCCAACTAATCTATATTTGGCTAGTGCGGCAGTGTTAGCTTTGCATCCATTAAGCTACAATCATTATGCAAGCAACAATAGAAATATCAAACTATCATTATTCAAGCAACAGAAACAACTGCATATGGTTCAAGTTCAGTAACACACAAGCAGACAACAATATATAGAAGGAAATCACAGGAGGAGCTGATGCTTACCTCACGGAATAGAGTATGGATGGGGATGAGTCTTGTGCAGAAATCGGCAGCAACGACGACTCGCTTTGGGAGGTGCCCAGCTCGCAGGTTGAAGACCGACGGCGCCCAGGACGTTCTGAGGCGGCCGGAAGTTGGGGGTGAGCGCCGGCTGGATGTGGGGGATGCGAGGACGGCGGATTCGATGTAGGGGTGGAGCTCGGGGGAGGCCGGGCGTCGGGCTGGAGCTCGACGGCGGCTGGGCGTCGGGGTGGTGCTCGATGGCGGCTGGGCGTCGGGGTGGTGCTCGACGGCGGCTGGGAGATGGGGTGGAGCTCGACGGCGGCTGGGTGACGGGGTGGAGCTAGACGGCGGCTAGGCGACGGGGTGGAGCTCAACGGCGGCTAGGCGACGGGGTGGAGTGCGAGGACGCGAGGACGGCGGCTGGGGTGTCGGGGTGGAGCGGGAGAACGGCGATGATGGTGGATCGAGCGTGAGGGCGGCGGCGGCAGGCACGGGTAGGGTTATGGAATTGTGTTTTTTTATTGAGGTAGGAACTGGCTAGATTTGGGGATATTTTGCACGGGCACGCCGAAAATTTCACCTCCTCGCGCCTAAATCTCGCGCCAAGTTTGCCACCTCTGGTTGATTGACACGTGTCAACCTACGCCGACACTTAATCCATGCCCATACACCCTACATACGCTGACACATCTGATGTCGCTAGGTGCGTATCTACACCAACTGATAAACTGTCAATCGCCACACATGTGCCAACACATGACGTGTTGTTAAGAAAACACCGACTGATACGTGGTGGCTTTGTGGTTGCTAACACTTACTGTGTCCACATTGATTTATCTTCGCCGACACATGATGTGAAGACATAACTTAAAAGATACACCAAAACACTTATTTTGGGGACATCAGTAGACCTTTGCCCACAGAATTGTGTCACCTAAACTCCACCGTGGTGTAGTGTTCATGACTTATACATATTTCTTTGACTATGAGATTAGGCAACTTCCGAATACCGAAGGAACACCTTGTGTGCTATCAAATATCACAATGTAACTGGGTGATTATAAATATGCTCTACAGGTGTCTCCAAAGGTGTTTCTTGGGTTGGCATAGATCGAGATTAGGATTTGTCACTCCGAGTATCGGAGAGGTATCTCTGGGCCCTCTCGGTAATGCACATCATGATGAGCCTTGCAAGCAATGTGACTAATGAGTTAGTTACGGATGCTGCATTATGGAACGAGTAAAGAGACTTGTCGGTAATGAGATTTAACTAGGTATGAGGATACCGACAATCGAATCTCGGGCAATTAACATACCGATGACAAAGGGAATTACGTATGTTGTCATTGTGGTTTGACCGATGAAGATCTTCGTAGAATATGTAGGAACCAATATGAGCATCCAGGTTCCGCTATTGGTTATTGACCGGAGATGTGTCTCGGTCATGTCTACATAGTTCTCGAACCCGTAGGGTCCACACGCTTGACGTTCGATGACGATTTGTATTATGAGTTATGCGTTTTGGTTACAGAAGATTGCTCGGAGTCTCGGATGAGATCACGGACATGATGAGGAGTCTCGAAATGGTCGAGAGTAAAGATTAATATATTGGGCGATGGTATTCGGACACTGGAATGGTTTCGGAGTGGTTCGGGTATTTTTCGGAGTACCAAGGGGTTACCGGAACCCCCGGGGGAAAGTAATGGGCCTACATGGGCCATAGGGGAGAGGGGAGGCAGCCCACAAAGGGTGGCCGCGCCCCCCTCCCATGGGGATTCCAAATTGGACTAGGGGAGGGGGCGCGCCCCCCTTTCCTTCTCCTATTCCCTCTCCCTTCCCCTTTCCCCCTCCGTAAGAAATGAAGGGGGGCGAATAGGACTTGGAGTCCTATTCGGTTTCCCCCCATGGCGCGCCCCCTAGGGCCAGCCGCCTCCTCCCCTCCTCTTTTATATACGGGGGCAGGGGGCAACCGAAGGGACAACAGTTGTTCTCTTAGCCGTGTGAGGTGCCCCCTCCACAGTTTACTCCTCCGGTCATAGCGTCGTAGTGCTTAGTCGAAGCCCTGCACGGATCACATCACCATCACCGTCACCACGCCGTCGTGCTGACAAAACTCTCCCTCGACTCTCTGCTAGATCAAGAGTTTGAGGGACGTCATCGAGCTGAACTTATGCTGAACTCGGAGGAGCCGTACGTTCGGTACTAGATCGGTTGGTTCATGAAGACGTTCGACTACATCAACCGTGTTAACCTAACGCTTCCGCTTCAGTCTATGAGGGTACGTGGACACACTCTCCCCCTCTCATTGCTATGCATCTCCTAGATAGATCTTGCATGATTATAGGAATTTTTTTGAACTTGCATGCTACGTTCCCTAACAAGTGGTGCGGTTAGGATGATCCTCTTCGTCAAAGATGATGGGCGTGCGTGACCATTTGAGCGGCTTCCAGGCCTCTGGTGCTGGTTCCACGACATTGACTTCTTGTGCCCACCATTTGAGCTGGCGATGAGAGGTGTGCAAAGATGCACCCCCGTCAATGCATAGGGCATCAGTGGCCTTTTGAAATTCATGCTCACTGGTTTCCTCTTCAACCCCTCCATCACTCTCATCATCACAGGTTTCCTTGTCTCGACCTCTGGTGGGTTTTCCTTGGTCCCTGAAGGGTTTGTCGAGGCGATTTACTTCACTGCCTCGACCCTTACTGCTAGCGACATTCTGATCCTTTTCCTTGTCATGCTTCTCATACTCTGCTCTCTGTCTCTTAACAAGTTGCTCAACCTGATAACACTCTTGAAGGTCATGGACTTTGGTCCGATGAATCTTGCAATACGGTCCATCACCTTTCCCAGCCTTCTCGACAGCCGCGGCCTCCAGGCAGTCAGCGCACATGGCAGCTTCCTTTCTAGGGACCTCAGCTTTGGCCTTCTTTCCAGTACTAGATGTACCTGATCTTTCAACAGTCATCACTGCCTTATCCTTCCGCTTCTTACTACGCTCCTTTGCTCTTCTTCTGACTGGTTGATTCATCATCATCCTCTGAATCGACATTGGTGCAATATTCCTCTCCAGGCAACTTCCTTCCCTCCTCCATCTGAGCACACTTATCCACCAAGGTGTAGAGCTCTTTCACAGTCTTGGGCAACCACACGTTCATCTTGGAACGAATCTAGCGGTTGCGCACATTGGTGGGAAGGCGGCTATCATAGCCACCGGCAGGATATTTGGGATGTTTCTATGGACTTTGCTGAATCTTTGTAAATACTTACGGAGAGTCTCTCCTTACTTTTGTTGCAGAAGCTGCAAATCGCTAGGTCGACCTGGCTCTTGATGGACGCTAGTGAAGGCTCCAAGGAACTCATGGCACAGGTCAGCCCATGACGGGATGGAGTTGAGGGCCAACGGGAAGTAGTTGGCAAACACCTTCTCATCTCTTCCCCTGGCAGCCTGAACAGCGTTTGTGTAGATGCTCAGAAACACTGCCGGGTTCAGCCTCCCATCGTACTTCTCAGGTATCTCTGGCTGGAACATGCAAACGAACGGCCAACGGACTTGCCGTAGCTCACAAGTAAGGGCAGGGCACCCAACCTCGAAAGGTAGGCACCCGCCAATACCGAGTGCAGGCTCATTGACATCTGGGCCATCGCACCCGTTGGTGTGACAGGTGGTTGTGGCGGTGTCGCTCGAGGCATCGCTCAAGGATGACATGTCTTCCCCTTCCTATCCTCCGGGGCTCGCCGTCGGCCTTGACGCGCTCGAGGGTCAGAAGAGGCCATCGAGATGTCATCGAGGTCTGGGTTCTTTGGCGCTCGTGCTGGCCACCGTGGCGGGGATTGCACCGTGGGGGCGGCCCCCTCTGTACGTGCTGGATTACGGGTTCCAGCAAAACCCTTGAGGTTCGAACTCTAGGGTGCGCACGAAGATCTCTCTCCCCCTAGTTCACGCTCTCGCCACGATCTCAAAGCCTAGCTCGCCGAACCCAAGAAATAAGAGACACAAGAGTTTATACTGGTCCGGGCCACCGTTGCGGTGTAATGCCCTACTCTAGTGTGGTGTGGTGGATTGCCTTGTAGGCTGGGGATGGACAAGTACAAGGGAAGAATAGCCTCCTAAGGAGAGGCGTTCTTGAGCTCGATGAGCTTGTGTGGTTGCCTTGGTAGAATGGATCCAGTCCAAGATGATATGCCTCCTACGGTGTTGGCTAGTACTATATATAGAGGCCCAGGTCCTCTTCCCAAATATTAGGCGGGAAGGGATCCCACAACAGCCAATTTGAAGGGGGGCAACTAGTACAAGCTATCCTCACAAAAGGTGGTCTTTGCCTGCCAAAGGCTCTGGTGGTGACGCTATTGTGGGCTCCGTGATGACCTTCGTCCTTCCGTCCTACTGGTCTTGGACTCATTGCACCGATATGGAAACCTTTGCCTGATGCCTCGGGACTCCTTGCCTACGCTTTCCTCTTTAGCACCAAAGAGGAAATTGGCACTTTGCGCCCGCTGGAGCCCGCCTGGCCTTGGCCGTCATGGCTCACATCACGCGCTCCTTGTGAGGTGACCCTTGCATAGATATCTCCGCTCCTCGGGAGCCAGCCTAGTGAGGCTGCCCCTGAGGAGGTCTTGTGTCGTCCGCCTCGCGAGGCTTGGCCCCTCGCGAGGGTCTTGAGTGTTTGCTGATGAAGATGGGTCATACCAGGCTGCTGGTGGAGCCACGCCCTAGGCCGCAGGCAGGCAAGTCTGGGTACCCCCGTTCTCAGGACGCCGACAGTAGCCCCTGGGCCCAAGGCGCGCTCGTGCTTGGCTTCGCAGCGAAGCTAAGGGTCAACCGCGGAGCGCCGCGGGCCCTAACAGCCTGCAGCCTTGATTGACGTGTGGCGATTGACAGGACGTGGGCCTCTTAGCTTCCCCATGCTGCCTTGGCAACTGCCCAACTTGACGAGTTCCTGTTGCATACAGAAAAGGTCATCATTACCTTAGATCATGGAGGCCGGCGGTTGGCCTCCCCTTGGGTATAAATGGGAAGGGGGAGGAGCCCCCATCACCCATCTCTTCCTCCGCTCCTCTTGCTTCTTCTCCTTCCTCCTTGTTTCGCTGCTTTGCCGCGTCATCCACGGCGCCGATACGGAGGTTCTCCACCACCGAGAAGGGAAAAGCCCCCCGCGAAGAACTGGGGCCTCTCCCGCTGAAGAAGAGCCTGGCTCGCTCGCGTTATGTTGTTGTGAGGCCTTGGCACAATGGCCTCCCCCGGCTATCCGCTGCCTTTGCACGCCGAGGCAGAGGGCTCCGGAGGAGGAGGCAGGGACCGACGCCCCTCGCGCCACGGCCGCAGTAGCAGGGTAGCCGACAGGTCCTCCAGTAGCAGGGCAGCTCCTGGGGGTCCAGCGACTCTCTCGAGCCTAACGAGACTCCAGAGATAAGAGATGGCAGCTACGTTCCCCCGAGCTCGCGCCGTGCTCGGAGCGCAGCAACGGCATCCGCCCGTCGCTGCCGTTGATCTGGATGGGGTTGTCGTTGGCCTCCCGTGGCCACTGTTGATGATGGCGTCGGCGGTGACGCCTGTAGATAGGGCTCCTAGAAACCTTCTTATTTGGTTCCTTGCGAGGAGTCGAGATGAACCCCATGGGGGCGTGTAAAGGATCTATGGTGTGTTTTCTTAATATTTTCCTTATTATGAAGATCTATGACTGCGTGTCTTGCTTCGTCTCTGACGCGCGTCTTCAGCCACCTGCATCTTCGCAACCCCGACGCCGACCTCGGCGAGCAGCTCGAGCCCGTGGAGGAGGAGCGCTGTGCAGCTGTTGCTGCAGCCGTGGAGGGCGAGGTGGAGGCCCTATTGAAGAAGTTCCTCGCCATCGAGCCTGCACCTCCAACCGATGGCCCCATTGATCTTGCGACCGAGGCCAACGACACGACCGACGGTGACGCTGCCGGTGGGAAGGCGCTCCCTGACGACGTCGCCCAAGGCTGAAGAAAAGGCTCGCTGGTGAAGAACGACGCTCCCTCTCGTTTTAATTTCCTGTGAGCTTTCCCGTGACATGAGACGTGCCTCACGGAGGCTTTAAAAGTCTGCTTGACATTTGGGGGACAATATGCTGTGTAATAATTTATATAGGTTCCGCCATTTCCTTCCCGTTTGCTTGATGTTCTACGTCGGCAGGGCCCGACCCCGCGCATACCTCAGTCGTTGTTGGGCCGTCCAGATCACCGGGATGAGACCAAGGGGTGAGGGGCTATGTGGCCAGTTAGGCTCCTGAATCACGATGCTCAGGAGTGCCCCTTGACGTGCAAACGACCTGCAGGAAGGAAATGCAAAAATAGGCCCTAGGGTTCTTCGTCGGCAGGCCCGACCGTGCGCATACCTCAGCCGCCGTTGGGCCGTCCGGATAATCAGGACGGGACCAAGGGTTGAGGGGCTACGTGGCCAGTTAGGCTCCTGAGCCGTGATGCTCAGGAGTCCCCCTTGACGCTCAAACAGACCTTCATACCTGCCCTCGCTGAGGTCCCGCTCGGGAGGGGTGCGCAACGACCAGGTGCGAGGGACCTGGTAGGGCGGCGTATGCTCGGCGGGGCCTGAGCGCAGGCCCCGTGCCCAGCCTCATCGCACGACTCTCTCAAGGGGAAAGCGTTGCGGTGAGGCTGGATACTGAGCTGGGTGTCTCCCTGAGGTTGGTACGGCCATGGGGCCGCCCTCAGTTGTTTATCACCAGCGCAGAGCGTAGCGCTTCCGCACTTGCACAGGCATAGCCGCTCCTCGACCGGGTTGACTGCCATCGCGGAGCATGGTGCTTCCACTGGTGCGTGAGTGTGGGCTCCCTCTGAGTGGAGCCCCCGGGGCGTGTACAACCCCGCCCTGACACGTGGCTTGCACGACAGGGCTAGACGAGGTGTGTCTAGGCACCCGTGCGCCAGCGCGGGACTCACAAGTGAGGGAGTCCTGGATTAGGGGGTCCTCGGACAGCCGGACTATATCCCTTGGCCGGACTGTTGGACTATGAAGATACAAGATTGAAGACTTCGTCCTGTGTCCGGATGGGACTCTCCTTTGCATGGAAGGCAAGCTTGGCGATTCGGATATGTAGATCTCCTCCCTTGTAACCAACTCTGTGTAACCCTAGCCCCTCCAGTGTCTATATAAACCGGAGGGTTTTAGTCCGTAGGACAACAACAATCATACCATAGGCTAGCTTCTAGGGTTTAGCCTCTCCGATCTCCTGGTAGATCAACTCTTGTAATACTCATATCATCAAGATCAATCAAGCAGGTAGTAGGGTATTACCTCCATCGAGAGCGCCCGAACCCGGGTAAACATTGTGTTGCCCGCCTCCTGTTACCATCCGCCTTAGACGCACAGTTCGGGACCCCATACCCGAGATCCACCGGTTTTGACACCGACATTGGTGCTTTCATTGAGAGTTCCACTTTGCCGTCACAATCAAGGCTTGATGGCTCCTTCGATCATTGGCAACAATGCGATCCAGGGTGAGGTTTTCCTCCCCGGACAGATCTTTGTATTCGACGACTTTGTACTGCGGGCCAACTCGCTTGGCCATCTGGAGCAGATCGAGAGCTACGCCCCTGGCCATCAGGTCGGGTTTGGAAGCCTGAACTATACCGCCGACATCCGTGGAGACTTGATCTTCGACGGATTCGAACCCATGTCAGGTACGCCGCACAGTCACGATGAGCATGATTTAGCTCTGCCATCGGACAGTGTTCGGGAAATCACACCTGTAACTACTCCGGCCCTCAATCTGGAACATATCGTGCCTTACTAGGACGGGTGGATGGACCCCGCCACGGAGGCTGCACACTCAGTGGCGATAGAGCCGAATACTGACTTCACCTCCTATGAGACCTGTGTTGCCGGACACTCGGATTCATCCCCGGCCACAGCTCTGAACCGCTCGTGTTTGTGCCCATCCAATCTAATTGGGCACCGATCATGGAGTTCACCTCCGTGGATATCTTTCAGCACTCGCCCCTAGGCGACGTGCTAAACTCATCACGGTCTCTCTCCTTGTCAGGAGACCCTTGGCCGAACTATGTCTGACTCGAGTGGGAAGCGGATGATGAAGAAATTCGTTCCCCGCCCACCACCCACTTAGTAGCCACTGTTGACAACCTAACCGACATGCTCGACTTCGACTCCGAAGACATCGATGGTATGGACGACGATGCGGGAGACGAACAGGAACCATCGCCCACAAGGCGCTGGACTGCCACCTCATCGTATGATATATACATGGTGGACACCCCCAAAGAAAGTGATGGCAATAAGGCAACGGAGGATAATTCTCCCGAGAAGCAATCCAAGAACCGGCGTCATCGACACCGCTCCAAATCCCGCCATAGCAAAAACAACGATACCGGCACAGGAGACAATAACGCCACGAACAGTGCCGAAGATGAAGACAATCCCCTCCAGCCGGGCTTTGGGCAAGAGGATGGGAAAGCAAGCCCCAAGGAACATGCAGCAGATGGAGAATCAGAGGATGCCAATTACATGCCTCTCTCCGAAGACGAGGTGAGCCTCGGCAATGAAGTATTTAGCGTGCCTGAGGATCCCGTCGAACAGGAGCGCTTCAAGCGCCGGCTTATTGGCACAACAAAAAGCCTGAAGAAAAAGCAACAACAGCTTCAAGCTGAGCAAGATCTGCTAGCGGATAGATGGACTGAGGTCCTGGCAGCCGAGGAACACGAACTCGAGCGCCTAATCAAAAGTTTCCCAAAGCGCAGGTTGCTACCCCAGCTTGAAGAGAAAGCATTAAAGCCTGCGCTTCCAGCGTATGATGAGGCAGACCGGCCACCTCGTGGCCGAGACAAAGTGGCATATAAGCCCGAAGTCCAGCCCGCACCCTGTCGCCAGTCAAACAAGAACATCAAAGCCCGGGGTAACACGCAGGACCTGCGAGACGTATTTGAAAGCAAAGCAGGACACAAAAGATCGATCTTCGGATCACGAGGGCGTGGCCCAACACATGACGACGACCGTCATGCCAGATATACCAAAAGAAAATCCAGCCGGGCCGAACACAGCAGACAAGACTCGTACGAACTGCATCGTGACATAGCCCGGCACAGAGGCGCCGCACACCCCCTATGCTTCACTGATGAAGTAATGGATCATGAATTCCCAAAAGGGTTTAAACCCGTGAATATCGAATCATACGATGGTACTACTGACCCTGCGGTATGGATAGAGGATTTCTTCCTCCACATTCACATGGCCCGCGGGGATGATCTACATGCCATCAAGTACCTCCCATTAAAAATCAAAGGACCAGCTCGGCATTGGCTAAATAGATTGCCAGCAAACTCCATCGGAAGTTGGAAGAACCTGGCAGACGCATTCCTGGACAACTTCCAGGGCACTTATGTGCGACCACCGGATGCTAATGATTTAAGTCACATAACACAATAGCCCGGAGAGTCAGCCAGGAAATTTTGGACTCGGTTCCTAACCAAAAAGAACCAAATTGTGGACTGTCTGGATGCCGAATCCCTAGCGGCCTTTAAACATAACATCCATGACGAGTGGTTCGCCAGACATCTCGACCAAGAGAAGCCAAAGTCCATGGTAGCCCTTACAACACTCATGACCCACTTCTGCGTGGGCGAGGATAGCTGGTTGGCCCGTAGCAACAACACAGCAAGCAACCCTGGCACATCGGAGGCCAGAGACAGCAACGGCAAGCCACGTCGCAACAGATACAAGCGCCACAACAACAACGATAACGCCGAAGACACGACAGTCAATGCCGGATTCAGTGTCTCTAAATCCGGTCAGCGGAAAAAGGTGTTCAAAAGAAACAATCCGGGCCCGTCCAGTTTGGACCGCATACTTGACCGCTCATGTCAAATTCATGGCACCCCCGATAAGCCAGCCAACCACACCAACAAAGAATGCTGGGTGTTCAAACATGCTGGCAAGTTGAATGCCGAAAGCAAGGAAAAGGGGCTGCATAGCGATGACGAGGAGGAGCCCCGACCGCCGAACACAGGAGGACAGAAGAAATTTCCTCCCCAAGTGAAAACGGTGAACATGATATACACAACCCATATCCCCAAGCGGGAACGGAAGCGTACACTCAGGGACGTCTACGCGATGGAGCCAGTCGCCCCAAAGTTCAACCCATGGTCTTCTTGTCCGATCACTTTTGATCGTAGGGACCACCCCACTAGTATCCGTCATGGCGGTTCTGCCGCATTGGTCCTCGATCCTATCATTGACGGATTCCACCTCACTCGAGTCCTTATGGACGGTGGCAGCAGCCTGAATTTGCTTTATCAGGATACGATGCCCAAAATGGGTATCGACCCCTTGAGGATCAAACCCACAAAAACCACCTTCAAAGGTGTCATACCAGGTGTAGAGGTTTGTTGCATGGGCTCAATCACACTGGAAGTGGTCTTCGGATCTCCGGATAACTTCCGAAGCAAAGAGTTAATATTCGATATTGTCCCCTTCCGCAGTGGCTATCACACACTACTCGGACGAACCACATTCGCTAGATTCAATGCGGTACCGCATTATGCATACCTCAAGCTCAAAATGCCAGGACCTCACGGGCACGGAGGAGCACACTACGGCCCTTGCAGCAGAAATGCAAAGCAGCCTTTTGAGGCAAATCGCCAATTCGGTGAAAAGGTCCACAGACATGTTCAAGCGAGTCTGGAATAACCTGCAACAGAATCGCTAGGCGCGTTCAGAGCTCGCCTAGCAATTTGGACTCCGTCAGTCAAGCGACGAAATTTATGCCGCACGTACATAACTACGCAGTAAAGATACCATGGGTATAGGCGGAGGCACGACTATGGCACGTCCCACAATGCGGTTCAACCGCCTCAGGACCAGTATATCTTTATCATTTTCTTCCTTTCAGGACCCTATTCTCTGGAGGCCCTCTCCGATAGCTAGATCATTGGACCCATTACGGGAGGGAAGCACCAAAGGAGCAAGAAGCTTTGACGTACAAGGGAATACCCAGGTGGTCTCCCATACCGATCGTTATACCTGTTTTACATACCCACACACAGCTCGCCCTTGGATCGGACATGTCAGATAGTCCTATTTTTGCTTATTGTACCACTTATACACATACGCTTTGACGTATCCTATAAATAATAATGCACAACGTCAGCTTATTATTACATTTCTTCACCTTCTTTTTTCCCCTTGTTTGTCCATTCAGGACAAGTTGCTCCCGTACATTCTAGTACGTTCAGTACACCAGGAGCTTCAGTGTACCCCATAACACGGCAAGAAAAGTCCGAACACTTTCGACAGTGCGGCACCCCGAACTTATAGCATTATATGCATCAGCTCCGAATCATGTCTTGGGTCAATAGTTGGGTTTGCCCGGCTCCGATGTTTTGGTGCCTTACGTTCCGCTATATGGGCAAAGGTAGCACTGGGAGAACTACTGCGATTGTGTCCCGATTCTTCCGGACGAGCACCTCAGTAGAGAAAGCCGAAAACTGACTGTCATGATGCGGCGAGAGCGGGTCGCTGTTCGAGAGGTCCCAAATCCCTAAAGATTTTTTCCGCTTCAGGCAAGGAGTCGGCCTTGTCCGATTTAGGCGTTCATAGTGCCCCAAGTTCGGCCTTCCAAATACTAGGGGCTTCGCCAAATTTAAAATTGTAGACTTCTATGGCTAAGTGAGAGTGATAAAGCTTTATAGTCCGATTGCCTGGTTCGTTGTGCTGAACACCTCCTTCGAAGAACCCAAAACTGGGATAAAGAGTGATCAGATTTATCCTGAACACCTCAGTACTAGCTACATGGGGGCAGAAGCCGACGACTGGCCAACTCTTAGATTTTATAAATGACCGCACAGAAAGTAATTTTTTAATCAACAAGCGTTATATGGCGCAGAAAAACTCGTTTTCATTTTACAGGATCACATGAGTACATTCATTCAAATATTACATCCTTAGAACATTCCTCCGCCACAAGGCAGGCACCCTTCAGGATGCTGTCATAATAATTTTCAGGGCGGCGATGCTCCTTGCCCTCTGGCGGCTCCTCCTTCACCAGCTTCTCGGCGTCCATCTTCATCCAGTGTACTTTCGCTCGGGCAAAAGCCCTGCACGCACCCTCAATGCAGACGGACCGCTTTATGACTTCAAGCCATGGGTAGGCATTCACAAGCCGCCTCACCAGGCCGAAGTAGCTACCAGGCAGGGGCTCGCCAGGCCACATCCGGACTATGAGGCCCTTCATGGTCTGTTCGGCCGCTTTTTGGAGCTCGACCAATTGCTTCAACTAGTCGCTCAAGGGCATCAGATGTTCGGTCCCAGTATACTGAGACCAGAACAACTTCTCCGTCGAGCTCCCTTCCTCATCCCGGTAAAATTCTGCGGCATCGGACACACTGCAGGGAAAAACTGCGAATGCTCCTGGAGAGCTCCGAACTCGGTTAAGTAAAAGGAAAGTTTCCTTCACATGCTTGCTTTGCATAATGAATTCCTTACCCACCGCTATCTTCTGGACCACCTGAAGCTCCTGGAGGGCCTTGTGGGCTTCGACCTTGGCATTTTTCGCGTTCTCAAGGGCCTTCGCAAGCGCAGACCCTTGCGTCTTAGAGTCAAGCTCCAAGGACTCGTATTTTTTGATGAAATCCTGGAGCTCTTGCTGCACCTCGCCGACTCGAGCTTCTTGCTTCTGGCGCTCGGTGCGCTCCTTGGCCGCTTTGTCTTTGGCCTCGGACAATGCCTCCTTCAGGGCCGCCACTTCGGTCGTGGCCCCTAGCAAAATTCATGATGATCCCGTGACTTCACAACCACATTCCCTTTCATTCCTTATCATTATATGGACAGGTATTACTTACCTTTGTTCTCTTCGAGCTGTCTTTTGGTGAGGCCGAGCTCTTTTTCGGACCGCTCAAGGTCCCGCTTTAGTGCGGAGACCTCCACAGTGCGAGCGCCAGCAGCGAAGCCTGCTTATTTAGATAAGACACATTCTGATTAGACTCCTTTGATTATTATTTGATCCTCTGTTCGGCCTTTCTTTGCGAATGCCAAACAGAGCATCAGGGGCTACTGTCTATGCTATAGCATTTTCTTATAAATTGATTACTTACCTCAAAGCCTGTCAAGAGGCTGGCACAGGCTTCAGTCAGCCCGCTTTTAGCAGACTGAACCTTCTCTACCACCGCACTCATGACAGTGCGGTGCTCTTCGTCAATGGAAGCGCCACGAAGTCCTTCCAGCATGTTGTCCGGTGCCTCTGGATGGACAGAGGCCATCGACACAGACGGCTCGCCCCCCTTTGTGAGGGGTCACCCGACAGAGTCCGGAACCACGGGAGGTTCCGACGCAGTATTCCACCGGGGGCCGGACTTGCTGCCCCCGTCCTTAGGGCCCACGGGAGCCTTGCCTCCCATGCACGCGGCGTCTGGGAGGTCGCCTTGGGGCACCCCCAAAACTACCTTCCCTTTGCTTGGTACCCTTCGGGACAACACCTCGGCGTCGTCCGTAGGGCGGGGGGAGGAGGCGGTCGGGAGCGAATCACTGTTCATCTTCGACAGGCCCAGAGACCCATCCGAAGAGGATACATCAAGACGATCCTTGGGTGGGCTGCATGATCATGTTCGGCATGATAAGAAACAATAAAACGAAATATACCAGAACTGGTATGGTATCCGAATACTTATGACTTCGCCAGGGGCTTGTCCCTGGGCAACCACTCCTCGTTGTTGAACGCGGCCGTGGTGGAACGGTCCGGAAGGAGGGCTCTTCCCTTCTTGGACCATTCGACCTCCCCGGATGGGGCTGCCTTCCTTTTCTTATCCCCCCGGCTAGATGGGGAGAATTTTCCTCTTCCTCCTCCCCGTCTTCGTGGGAGGAGGGTGTCTCGGTGTTATCGAATGATGATTCCGATACAACCTTGCGTCGGAGACCTTTCCTGGTCCCTACGGCCTTCTTCTTGGCCTTCTTCTCCGGCGCCTCATAGGGCGCCGGAACCAACATCTCCATCTGGAGTGTACTTGCTGGATCTTCGGGCAGCGGGGCCGGATAGTCGATCCGCTCCGCTGTCGCGACCCATTCCTGTCAAAAAATGTGGAGGCTTAGATCCCTCACATAATTATACTAGGAAAAGAAACACCTTATGAGATATAAGGAGCTTACCGGATTAGCAGGGCGCTTTGTGCTGAGTCCACGGTCCTCGGTAAGGGGAGGAGGTACATCGGCAGACTTGAATAGCACCCTCCAGATGTCCTGGTGCATCGTGTCGAAGAGCTCTCGCAGCGTCTGGTGCTTTGCTGAGTCGAACTCCCAGATATTGAATGCCCGTCTTTCGCACGGGAGGACCCGGCGGAAGAGCATGACCTGGACCATGTTGACAAGCTTGATTTTCTTGCTTATCATGTTTTTAACACAGTTCTGGAGTCCGATCGGCTTCACCAATGAACCCCAAGATAAGCCCTTCTCTTTCCAGGAGGTGAGCCGCATGGGGATGCTGGATCGGAATTCGGGGGGCGCCGCCCAGTTGATGTCGCGCGGCTCGGTGATGTGGAACCACCCCGATTGCCACCCCTTTACGGTCTCCATGTAGGAGCCTTCAAGCCAGGTGACGTTGGGCATTTTGCCCACCACGGCGCCTCCGTACTCCGCTTGCTGGCCGACCTCCACCTTTGGTTTAGCATTGAAGGTCTTCAGCCACATGCCGAAGGGGGGCTTGATGCGGAGGAAGGCCTCGCACACGACAATAAACGCCGAGATGTTGAAGATGAAATTGGGGGCCAGATGATGGAAGTCCATCCCGTAGTAGAACATGAGCCCGCGAACGAATGGGTGGAGGGGAAATCTCAGCCCGCGGACGAAATGGGTAAGGAATACAACCCTTTCGTGGGGCTCGGGGGTAGGAACGATCTGCCCTGCGCCTGGGAGCCGGTGCGCAATATCTGCGGCCAGGTATCCGGCTTCCCGGAGCTTCGTGATGTTCTCCTCCGTGACGGAGGAGGCCATCCACTTGCCTCCCGCTTCGGACATGTTCGGAGTGTTTTTGCGGGGAAAGATGGGAACTTGAGTGCTGGAGCTCGAGTGCACGAGAATGATGGGCAGGTAGGAAGAAGGCATGTGTAAAAAAGAGGAGTCCTTAGCCCTTTATAAGGGCGGTAGAAACTGCGTGCCTCCCCACTTGCCTGGTAAAACTCGCTTATTCCCCAAGCATCGTGATTGATGGTGCGGTTGGGTTACCCACACCCGTATTGATGAGAATCCCGTGATAAGGGGAGACGATCTCTGCTTCAACAAGATGTGCCAAGAAAACCGCCTCACAATATGTGCAGTAGCTGGTTGAGAAAAACGGTTCGAATAATAACCGGAGCCATGACGTGATGTCACGTTATGAAAAGTTGTCAGCAGGTTAGATTTGTGGAAATATTATACTCTCTACGGTGGTATGTGGAATTTGTTTTGCAGAGCCGGACACTATGCTTGTGTTCAAAATCTTCTATGGAGTGTTCGAGGGAGGAACCCGCCTTGCAATGCCAAAGACAATCTGTGCGCCGGACTCATCGTCGTTGAAGCCTGGTTCAGGGGCTACTGAGGGAGCCCTGGATTAGGGGGTCGTCGGACAGCTGGACTATATCCCTTGGCCGGACTGTTGGACTATGAAGATACAATATTGAAGACTTCGTCCCGTGTCCGGATGGGACTCTCCTTTGCATGGAAGGCAAGCTTGGCGATTTGATATGTAGATCTCCTCCCTTGTAACCGACTCTGTGTAACCCTAGCCCCTTCTGTGTCTATATAAACCGGAGGGTTTTAGTCCGTAGGACAACAACAATCATACCATAGGCTAGCTTCTAGGGTTTAGCCTCTCCGATCTCGTGGTAGATCAACTCTTGTAATACTCATATCATCAAGATCAATCAAGCAGGAAGTAGGGTATTACCTCCATCGAGAGGGCTCAAACCTGGGTAAACATTGTGTCCCCCGCCTGCTGTTACCATCCGCCTTAGATGCACAGTTCGGGACCCCCTACCCAAGATCCGCCGGTTTTGACACCGACAACGAGGCCCTACCTCAAGGCGGGTTGCGCCTGGTCTTGGTTCTTGATAGCTTCAGCGGTCCTGCAAGATGGTTAGGCAACCTGCTCTGGACGAATTTCCTGAGGTGGTCACATGGGAAGGCCATACACCAACAACCCCAGGAGGTGACGTGAACAGGGCTGGCCCGCCAGACAAAGCTCAGTCATTTGATTTATCGATGCTGCAGGGACGGACTCGAGCATAGACGCTGTTCCTAGCCTACTCATGCGAGGGATCCTAAAGAAAGACAACTGGCGCGCGTCTCCCGTGGTCGAGGGCGGTCGCGGGTGGGGTATCGAAGTACCAGATAAGCAGGTGATAGTCATAAAACGACTTAAGCAAAGCGGCAGGTTAGCTTAGTTAGATGCAAGAACGATACATGCCACTGGGACGGACCCGAGCGGCCTGGGGACGATGCAGCCCGAGAGGCGCCCCCATCAAACTAAGCTAGAGATGCAAAATGATATATGTCACAGGTACAGGCCCATGTGACTTGGGGATGATGCTACCCGAGGGGCGCCGCCAACTGAATGAACTGGAGAGAGTCACCTTATACAATAGCTGGAGTGGTGTTGGAGTAGATGGAGGTGCGCGCTGAAGGAGTCGTTCCTCACGAGCTGCCAGGGCCCTGAGCCTTAGGAGGCTCCGGGGGCTCGGCTGGTTCCATGAGGACCATCGCCATCTCCTCGAGGACGGCATGATGCCTGGGCTCCTGAGCCGCCAGGATGCTCCATAGATGGCACTGGTAGGCGATAGTCGCGTTCGGCAAGCCAAATGGCATGCACACATAGCTGTGATGTGGACCCTCACACCAAACAATGCGCGAAGGCCAGAAGCGCTCCTGAGATAGAGCCCTGTTGAGCCCTGGAATGTCGACGCAAACGCGTAGCCTGCTGTCCTCGCCAGGATGGGGAGCTACACCGGGTGGTGGGTGGCGGTCTCCACGTATGGCCCTTGCCTCTTGAAGCTCCTGGGTCGCCTTGACGATGAACTCCTGAGCACTAGGCGCTCCTCACCCAGTGCCCTCCTGTAACACCCTCGATGCGACTATAGCTCCCACGTGTCGAGGCACGACTTAGAGACATAATCGCATTGAAGGCATATGTCGCAAGTGAGGTAATCTTTACACAACCCATGTAATACATAAGGGAAAGAGATACATAGTTGGCTTACAGTCGCCACTTCACACAAATACATGAATAAAGCATTACATCATACAAATACACTCAAGGTCCGACTACGGAACCAAAATAAAAGAAGAACCCCAAATGCGACAAAGGTTCCCGATCGACCCCAACTGGGCTCCACTACTGATCAACTAGAACGAAACAACACAAAGAACAAGATCTTCAACGAGCTCCTCCTAAGCTTGGTTGCGTCATCTGCACGGTCTCATCGGCACCTGCAAGCTGGTTTTGGAAGTATCTGTGAGCCACAGGGACTCAGCAATCTCGCACCCTCGCGATCAAGACTATTTAAGCTTATGGGTAAGGTAAAGGTATGAGGTAGAGCTGCAGCAGCAACTAGCATATATGGTGGCTAACATACGCAAATGAGAGCGAGAAGAGAAGGCAAAGCACGGTCGATAAAAGTATGATCAAGAAGTGATCCTGGACTACCTACGTCAAGCATAACTCCAACAACCGTGTTCACTTCCCGGACTCCACCGGAAAGAGACCATCACGGTTACACACGCAGTTGATTCATTTTAATTAAGGTCGACTTCAGGTTTTCTACAACCGGACGTTAAGAAATTCCCATCTACCCATAACCGCGGGCACGGCTTTCGAAAGTTCAAATCCCTGCAGGGGTGTCCCAACTTAGCCCATGACAAGCTCTCACGGTCAACGAAGGAATAGACCTCCACCCGAGACGTTCCGATTAGACTAGATATCCCAGTACAACAAGACATTTCGACAGGGTAAAATTAAACCAGCAACACCGCCCGATGCGCTGACATCCTGATAGGAGCTGCACATATCTCGTTCTCAGGGCAACACCGGATAAGCAATCCGTACAACTAAAACCAGCCCTCGAGTTTCCCCGAGGTGGCGCTGCAAGGGGCTCTAGTTTGGACCAACGCTTAGACAAGCACTGGCCCGGGGGGGGTTAAAATAAAGATGACCCTCGGGATGCACGACTCCCAAGGGAAAAAGGCTAGGTGGCAAATGGTAAAACCAATGTTGGGCATTGCTGGAAAAGCTTTACTTAAGGCGAACTGTCAAGGGTTTCCCATTATAGCCCAACCGCGTAAGGGACGCAAAATCCGGGAACATAACACCGATATGACGGAAACTAGGGCGGCATGAGTGGAACAAAACACCAGGCATAAGGCCGAGCCTTCCACCCTTTACCAAGTATATAGATGCATTAATTAAATAAGATATATAGTGATATCCCAACAAGTAAATAAATGTTCCAATAAGGAACGGCCTCCAATCTTCACCTGCAACTAACAACGCTATAAGAGGGGCTGAGCAAAGCGGTAACATAGCCAATCAACGGTTTGCTAGGACATGGTGGGTTAGAGGTTGAACATGGCAATTTGGGAGGCTGACAAGCAAGTGGTAGGCATCGTAGCAATGGCATAGCAAAAGAGCGAGCAAACTAGCATAGCAAAGATAGTAGTGATTTCGAGGGTATGATCATCTTGCCTGAGATCCCACAAGGAAGAAGAACGAGTCCATGAAGAAGACAAGCGGACGAAGTCGAACGGATCCTCACAACACGACGTTACCGGATCCAACCCGAAGAAGCAAACACCGGAAAGAAGCACACAACATAGTAAACAACCACCACATAGACATGGCATGATGCACAACCAAGAATGATGCATGTCCGGATTAAAGAGGCATGGCAAAGTGCACAAACAATCCTACAAATTAAGTGGAGCTCAATATGCAACGAGTTGCATATTGACGGGACACCACATCAATTATTTAGTTCGATCTCGTTTTTGTACCCAGCAATATTAAATGTTGTTAAACATGGCAAGAGGAGAAGCATAATAAAACTACCTAATTAGGCAAGTTTAAATGAGGCCGGAATAACAAACAACAATTTCGGTAAATCCCCATATGCATTTATCAATTTGGTGCAACAACAATTTTAAACATCTTAAAGTTGTTAACATGATGCGGATGGCATGTTCAAGTTTATGCAATTTTATTAAAAGTTGACAAGAGCAATATGAAGCATTTGGTCGTCATGGCGGAACAAAAAGGGTGCCACGACAAAGATAACGGAAATGATGCCACGACAACATTCCGGTTCCGATAGCTCATGGAGATACCGGTGCAAAAGGAAAAGTGACGAGAGCGTGACATGCGATAGAAGTGGGGTGATCCCGGATACCGGGTTCCCACAAGATGGTGGCATGGCAAAAGAGGAGCATCACAACGAACAATCGCAAACGGTGCAAACACGCGGTTCATCTCATACACCACACAACATTTGTTCACGGGCGTCGTCTCGGTGGTTATACCTTTGAAGTGTGCAAACGGGACGGTTCTCGATCAGTGCCAAGTAGGGGAATTAGACGTTCTCGGGACGGTAGAGGAAGTAGTGGTACACGCGTCCGATGGGAATGGTACTCGATCGTTTCGAAGAGGTACTTGGGGTCATCCGAACTTGCCGAACTCATCATCTCGAAGGGGTACTTGACGTTCTTAGCGATTCCGAAGACGAGGTAGAGGTACACTTGTTGTGGGGGTACTTGTCGCATCCACGACGACGGTAGAGGTACAAATGTTCTCACGGTACTTGTCGGTCCAGTCTTGGTGTAGATGTACATGCAAACGTAGTGGTACTCGCGGACTTCGGCGCCGGTAGTCGTACGTGGTTCGTAGGGGTACTTGGCATTTTTGTGTAGCCGAACTTGAGGGGTCTCGACATCGTGGTACTCGGGTCTTGGCGTGGCTGACAGCAGGCCAGAGCTGATGGTCAACGCAGTCGCAGGGTCGCGGGAAGGGCTCGGCGACGCTCCTATTGCCGCTCACGACGAAGAAGGGAGGACCATGGGCACGCGAGGGGGCACTGCCTCGCGGCTGGAAGGACTTGGTGCTGCGGAGGTCGGCAGCGGCAGCGGTGGCCGGCGAACTTGGAGCTCCGGGCGAGGCGGAGAAGCAGTGGCGCGTGCGCGATTCACGAGATGGTGCGGGCCGCGGCCTGGTTCTGCGGGATCCACGGCAGCATCGGACGGGATCCGGTGACGATGTTCAGAGGGACGGCGAGGTTCGATGACGGCGCACGGGGTTGCGCTGGCGTGGGGAGGCGCTGGACTTGGGCTCCGGTGGCATCAGAGATCAATGACGAGAGGAAGGAGATCTCCAGGGACGCGGCGTAGGTGCGCGAGCCGAGGAGCTCCTGCTCCTGCTCCTGTGGTCGCGGTCCGAGGCGGCGAGGGGATCGGGCGTCGAGGGAGCTGGCGATGGGGGGCTCTGCAAGGAGAAGCCAGAGGAGAGATGGCACGGCGCTTCGGGAGGAGCTGGTGATGGGGGGCTCTGCGAGGAGAAGCCAGAGGAGAGATGGGGATCGGGAGAGGCGGCGCAGAAGGAGAGCGAAGGGAGAGGGAGATGGGGTCGAGTGGTAAGAGGCTGGCGGCGCGAGGTGGAGAACGTGGGAGAGAGGTAGAAGCCTCGCTAGGGTTCGGCTGGGCATCGATGGCCTAGGGTTACGGGAAGGTGGGGGCGTAGCTGGACCTTAGAGGCCACTGGAGACTGGGCCTAGGCGGCTGCGGGAAAACTTAGAGGAGGCCGGCCTGGGTCGGGTCAGAGAGTCCCAGTTGGGCTGGCTCTCCTCTCTCCATCTTATTTCTTTAGCAGAAAACAATTAAAGAGAAAGAAAAAGAAAGAGGGGGTTAGGAGAAGAAATTGGACACGCGGATAATTTCCCGGACTCACAAAAATGCACTTGGTCCAAGAAAATTAGAAGTGGCATGATCGAAAGATATAAATTCAAACTCATTTGATTTTGATTCAAATGGGTTTGAACTGGGACTCGGTAAGAGGAAGGTCCATAAATGTTGAGAATTTAGGTGGAGCTCCGGAAAATGAAGAAAGAATTTACGGACAAGGTTTGAGGTCAAGCAGTGAGACAACAAAGGCATGGGGAAATTTGCAAGTGTGTTTTAGGTGCTTCCATAAGAATGGATTATTTTATAATAGCTCCACTAATATCGGGAGGATATGTTATAAAGAGAAGTCACTCTTCCCTCGATTTAAATGGATCGAAGATCCACACAAATTATTTAGTTGAGATGCAAAAGATTATGACATGATGATATGATAAGCAATGCATGACACGCAAGCAATGACAAGTGCACGACAGCGAATAACTGGAGGACACCTGGCACATCGGTCTCGGGGCGTTACAACACTCCACCACTACGAGAGGATCTCGTCCCGAGATCTAGAATGGCACCGGAGGGAAAACGGAAGAGAAAGAGAAGAGGTAAAACTAAGGTGCTTCTTTGACAAACAAGTGAAACCAAAGAACCTTGCAAGGTTGAAAAAATTCAAGAAAAGAATACAACGAAGGTGAACAAAGTCGAAAACACTCTGTTAGAAAAGAGGAACAAGGAGGAACAAATTCAGGCAGCACTCCGGTTGGAAAGAAAAAGAATTGAATAAGGTCTTGATAAGATGAGAAGATACTTGATGAAATCACAACACACTGCCACCGGAACTATTGAATGAATGGAAAAAGGGGTAAGAAAGATCTCAGACAGCACTCCGGTTGAGAAGGGAGTCAAAATTTGATAAGATGAGAGAGCTCAAATGAAAACATGACACTCCGGTTGAGAAAGGGATGCAAGACTTGATAAGGCGAAAAGAACTTGAGCAGAATGGCACCACACTCCGGTTAAATGGATAGGCATGAAAAGAACATGATCTTTGACAAAACGAGATGATGGGTTGAAAAGAGCAACATGACAATGCCTCCGGAACAAAAGAATAGAAGATAGATAACTGAAATAGGAGAATAGAGAAGAAAATGCCAACTTCTGCCACAAAACAGCTTGAAAAGGCATCTTTAGGCCAAGGGTCGAACGGAGTTATTGGAAAACCAACAACGAAAGGAATAAGCTTGATATGGTCTTATGGGGTACATCTCAAATTATGAGGTGACAGTCTGCCACTCACGGAAAAGAATTGGATTGATAAGAACAAGGAGACGAGAAAGCTATATCACCGGGAGGATAGATGAAAATCTTGGATCATATATAAGCACCATAATAACAACCATCCTTAGGGAAGGCTTAAGGTGAAATATAACCCAAGATAACTCCAATGACGAGATTGATGGATTTAAAATACCTCATTCTTAATAACATGTGAATCATGAAACATGAACTCACATTATTAAGACTGACGTAATACCACCTCCAATGATACGGTAGAAAGAATTGCACTCCGGATTACAAGAAGAAGACTGCTTGAGTTCCCCTGAACAGAATATTGATGAACACTTCGAGAAGAAATTAAATCCTTGATGAACCATCATGTAGAGCCTTCATGAAGAACTCCGGTAATAAAAGAATGATCCGAAATAGTTGAATGATGAAAAGAATAAGATTGAAGCCTCGCAATGATTTAGATGGATCTCCGTGATGATATAATTGAAATAACTTGGAACTCCGGAAAAGAAAGATGAATAAAAGAAATCAAGAATTTTGATGAGCCTCCGGAATAAAGAATTAATCACTTGGATGAAACAAGATTAAGAATTATGTTATGTGTATCCTTCGCCAATTAAATTGATGACAATCAACGGATTTGGCACACTACTTATCCTCGTAGAAAGATTAAGATAGATATAGCGCAAACTTGAGAAAGTCTTCAACGAACCACAGGTAGAATTGAAAACAATGAATGAATTGATATGATAACAAGGTAAGAAGAAACTTGAGCGAACCGGCGTAAGAATTAAAAATGAACAAAGAAAAGATAAGGAAGACACCGGGAAGAATTAGCAAATGAATGAAGATGCTTGAGAGAATTTAGACCCATGAGAACAAAGAGATCACGAGCTGATTAAAAATCACTTGCACGAAGCACTGGTAAAATTTGGAGAATGATAGCTGAAAGCTGAGAATGAATAAATCTGAATTGATGGTCTCCGGATGAACAAATTGAAAATACTATGAATTGCTCCGGATGGTTGAAAAGAATATCTCACAATCGTAAATAATTATGAGAGGATGGCAACAAGATAGAATCGCGGATCTTGAAGAGAATGGAGCAAGATTGAGAGAAAAATCTTCTTCGGTCTCCAAAATCTGAGAATGATGATGAGAAACACCACCATGAATTGTTGAGGCACTCCGGAATGAAGAATGTAAAAGTTGAGCCAGCGATGAAAATATTTAGAAAGATCTTGGAGAAACACATCTGACTGAAGAGAAATCATTCTTACGTCAAACTTCGAAAAGAAATTGAGAATACCTTCGGGAAAATAAGGTAAGATCCTGGAAAAAGACCTGTGGGCTAGGGCCCACTCGAAAGAAAACACCGTTGAACGATTTAAAAGAGAGAATGCACCGGTTGAATTAAATGACTTGAATGAGGGAACATCCTCGAAAGAGCTTGAACGAAAGCAGAGTGGAAACACGAATCTTCGAGATATCTTGAACACTTCGGAACAATAGAATGGCAAGCGAGAGGTGAACGATTAAGAATTGCACCGGCATGAGAAAGCCTTGAAATGAGGAAAGGGATAAGATCCAAAATGTTTGAATTGAATCCACCGGAGAAGAAAAAAGAACGAAGAACGATGAACTTGAGGTTCCATTAGAATCTTCATGAGAATCACCGGATACGAACATTGAGGGAAAAGAATGGAGAGACTTCACATCAATAAGATGGATACTCGATTAAGAGATCTGAATCGTTGGAGAAAAACAAAGGGAGGGAGGGTGGGAAAAACAAAGACAATTTGAAATGGATGAAACGAACATCGTTGAGAAGAACTAATACTAGATCTTGCGAATATTGAAGTGATCGGATCCACTTGAAGAGAGACACACCGTAGAAAATGATTGACATGGCAATCTTGATGATCGAGAAGGATTAGTATTCACATCGGGGTATGAGAACACCATTTGGGAAGGTATGGAATCAACATTTGACTTCGAAGCAACTCGAATACCACAACTCAAAACAAAAACAAAGGATTGGCTTGTGGAATAAGCCGGAACAAACATATGATAGAGATTTTGTCCGAAGTTTTCGTGGTGGGGCCTACACGGGCTCGATCGTACAACACCATCATGTACAAGGCAGTGCACATGACATACAAAGCGTCCCCGAGTCGGCATAGCCAAGGACTCTTTAAGACACAACGAGACCACTGTAAAACCGACCGTGAATAGGCGGATCACTAGACGTCGAACCCCAATTTCATATCATATATCTGTCGGAAAGAAATCCTAAGAGCTACTTGAATTCCCACCTATGAAACTCCCGAAACTTTCCGGTTATGCAATCAGGTGTTGGGGATACAGGGGAAGCATAATATCTCACCTAAACTAGCAAATCCTACATCCAGCTGTATCCATCCTTCAACACATAACCAAGAAAACTTCGGAAACCATCTACCTCAACCTTCGAAAAGCATCCGTTATACAAGTTATGGCGATACTCCCGAACTCCCGCCCCAGTACTGGGTGGCATCGAGGTTATCTCACCAATGAACTGCATAAAGGAGATTTTCGATGTCGGTGAACATATCTCAAGTATTCCAGAATTGCAACGATAAAATTATGATGACAACACCTCAGAGATCAACTCCCCGGGACACTTCCACTAAACCACTGACAGGAGGCACCAAGACAGTATTCTCATCATAAGCCATCGGAACAAATCCAAGATACTCGCGTGATCCTAAATTTTTTTTAGTGAAATTTGAGAAGAGAAGAGTCAAAACTCTACGTCAGGATGCCTTACCAGAGTGATGAGGAGACTGGGAAGTAAAAAGAATTCCTAAGATCTCCGATATATAATTCCTAAATGACTCAAAACATTTTTCTAGACACAACTCGGCTGCTAAAAACGATCAATCAGTGGGGGCTCCTAAGGTCGGGGAAGGCTCTGATACCAACTTGTAACACCCTCGATGCGACTATAGCTCCCACGTGTCGAGGCACGACTTAGAGACATAATCGCATTGAAGGCATATGTCGCAAGTGAGGTAATCTTTACACAACCCATGTAATACATAAGGGAAAGAGATACATAGTTGGCTTACAGTCGCCACTTCACACAAATACATGAATAAAGCATTACATCATACAAATACACTCAAGGTCCGACTACGGAACCAAAATAAAAGAAGAACCCCAAATGCGACAAAGGTCCCCGATCGACCCCAACTGGGCTCCACTACTGATCAACTAGAACAAAACAACACAAAGGACAAGATCTTCAACGAGCTCCTCCTGAGCTTGGTTGCGTCATCTGCACGGTCTCATCGGCACCTGCAAGCTGGTTTTGGAAGTATCTGTGAGCCACAGGGACTCAGCAATCTCGCACCCTCGCGATCAAGACTATTTAAGCTTATGGGTAAGGTAAAGGTATGAGGTGGAGCTACAGCAGCGACTAGCATATATGGTGGCTAACATACACAAATGAGAGCGAGAAGAGAAGGCAAAGCACGATCGATAAAAGTATGATCAAGAAGTGATCCTGGACTACCTACGTCAAGCATAACTCCAACAACCGTGTTCACTTCCCGGACTCCGCCGGAAAGAGACCATCACGGTTACACACGCAGTTGATTCATTTTAATTAAGGTCGACTTCAGGTTTTCTACAACCGGACGTTAACAAATTCCCATCTGCCCATAACCACGGGCACGGCTTTCGAAAGTTCAAATCCCTGCAGGGGTGTCCCAACTTAGCCCATGACAAGCTCTCACGGTCAACAAAGGAATAGACCTCCACCCGAGACGTTCCGATCAGACTCGGTATCCCGGTACAACAAGACATTTCGACATGGTAAAACTAAACCAGCAACACCGCCCGATGCGCCGACATCCTGATAGGAGCTGCACATATCTCGTTCTCAGGGAAAAACCGGATAAGCAATCCGTACAACTAAAACCAGCCCTCGAGTTTCCCCGAGGTGGCGCTGCAAGGGGCTCTAGTTTGGACAACGCTTAGATAAGCACTGGCCCGGGGGGGTTAAAATAAAGATGACCCTCGGGATGCGTGACTCCCAAGGGATAAAGGCTAGGTGGCAAATGGTAAAACCAATGTTGGGCATTGCTGGAAAAGCTTTACTTAAGGCGAACTGTCAAGGGGTTCCCATTATAGCCCAACCGCGTAAGGGACGCAAAATCCGGGAACATAACACCGATCATAAGGCCGAGCCTTCCACCCTTTACCAAGTATATAGATGCATTAATTAAATAAGATATATAGTGATATCCCAACAAGTAAATAAATGTTCCAATAAGGAACGGCCTCCAATCTTCACCTGCAACTAACAACGCTATAAGAGGGGCTGAGCAAAGCGGTAACATAGCCAATCAACGGATTGCTAGGACATGGTGGGTTAGAGGTTGAACATGGCAATTTGGGAGGCTGACAAGCAAGTGGTAGGCATCATAGCAATGGCATAGCAAAAGAGCGAGCAAACTAGCATAGCAAAGATAGTAGTGATTTCGAGGGTATGATAATCTTGCCTGAGATCCCGCAAGGAAGAAGAACGAGTCCATGAAGAAGACAAGCGGACGAAGTCGAACGGATCCTCACAACACGACGTTACCGGATCCAACCCGAAGAAGCAAACACCGGAAAGAAGCACACAACATAGTAAACAACCACCACATAGACATGGCATGATGCACAACCAAGAATGATGCATGTCCGGATTAAAGAGGCATGGCAAAGTGCAGAAACAATCCTACAAATTAAGTGGAGCTCAATATGCAACGAGTTGCATATTGACGGAACACCACATCAATTATTTAGTTCGATCTCGTTTATGTACCCAACAATATTAAATGTTGTTAAACATGGCAAGAGGAGAAGCATAATAAAACTACCTAATTAGGCAAGTTTAAATGAGGCCGGAATAACAAACAACAATTTCGGTAAATCCCCATATGCATTTATCAATTTGGTGCAACAACAATTTTAAACATCTGAAAGTTGTTAACATGATGCGGATGGCATGTTCAAGTTTATGCAATTTTATTAAAAGTTGACAAGAGCAATATGAAGCATTTGGTCGTCATGGCGGAACAAAAAGGGTGCCACGGCAAAGATAACGGAAATGATGCCACGACAACATTCCGGTTCCGATAGCTCATGGAGATACCGGTGCAAAAGGAAAAGCGACGAGAGCGTGACATGCAATAGAAGGTGGGGTGATCCCGGATACCGGGTTCCCACAAGATGGTGGCATGGCAAAAGAGGAGCATCGCAACGAACAATCACAAACGATGCAAACACGCGGTTCATCTCATACACCACACAACATTCGTTCACGGGCGTCATCTCGGTCGTTATACCTTCGAAGTGTGCAAACGGGACGGTTCTCGATCGGTGCCAAGTAGGGGAAGTAGACGTTCTCGGGACGGTAGAGGAAGTAGTGGTACACGCGTCCGATGGGAATGGTACTCGATCGTTTCGAAGAGGTACTTGGGGTCATCCGAACTTGCCGATCTCGTCATCTCGAAGGGGTACTTGACGTTCTTAGCGATTCCGAAGACGAGGTAGAGGTACACTTGTTGTAGGGGTGCTTGTCGGATCCACGACGACGGTAGAGGTACAAATGTTCTCACGGTACTTGTCGGTCCAGTCTTGGTGTAGATGTACATGCAAACGTAGTGGTACTCGTGGACTTCGGCGCCGGTAGTCGTACGTGGTTCGTAGGGGTACTTGGCGTTTTTGTGTAGCCGAACTTGAGGGGTCTCGACAGCATGGTACTCGGGTCTTGGCGTGGCTGACAGCAGGCCGGGGCTGATGGTCAACGTAGTCGCAGGGTCACGGGGAGGGCTCGGCGACGCTCGTGTTGCCGCTCACGACGAAGAAGGGAGGACCATGGGCACGCGAGGGGGCACTACCTCGTGGCTGGAAGGACTTGGTGCTGCGGAGGTCGGCAACGGCAGCGGTGGCCGGCGAACTTGGAGCTCCGGGCGAGGCGGAGAAGCAGTGGCGCGGGCGCGGTTCACGAGATGGTGCGGGGCCGCGGCCTGGTTCTGCGGGATCCACGGCAGCATCGGACGGGATCCGGCGACGATGTTCAGAGGGACGGCGAGGTTCGATGACGGCGCACGGGGTCGCGCTGGCGTGGGGAGGCGCTGGACTTGGGCTCCGGTGGCATCAGAGATCGATGACGAGAGGAAGGAGATCTCCAGGGACGCGACGTAGGTGCGCGAGCCGAGGAGCTCCTACTCCTGCTCCTGTGGTCGCGGTCCGAGGCGGCGAGGGGATCGGGCATCGAGGGAGCTGGCGATGGGGGGCTCTGCAAGGAGAAGCCAGAGGAGAGATGGCGTGGCGCTTCAGGAGGAGCTGGCGAATGGGGGCTCTGCGAGGAGAAGCCAGAGGAGAGATGGGGATCGGGAGAGGCGGCGCAGAAGGAGAGCGAAGGGAGAGGGAGATGTGGCCGAGTGGTAAGAGGCTGGCGGCATGAGGTGGAGAACGTGGGAGAGAGGCAGAAGCCTTGCTAGGGTTCGGCTGGGCCTCAATGGCCTAGGGTTATGGGAAGGTGGGGGCGCAGCTGGACCTTAGAGGCCACTGGAGACTGGGCCTAGGCGGCTGCGGGAAAACTTAGAGGAGGCCGGCCTGGGTCGGGTCAGAGAGGCCCAGTTGGGCTGGCTCTCCTCTCTCCATCTTATTTCTTTAGCAGAAAACAATTAAAGAGAAAGAAAAAGAAAGAGGGGGTTAGGAGAAGAAGTTGGACACGCGGATAATTTCCCAGACTCACAAAAATGCACTTGGTCCAAGAAAATTAGAAGTGGCATGATCGAAAGATATAAATTCAAACTCATTTGATTTTGATTCAAATGGGTTTGAACTGGGACTCGGTAAGAGGAAGGTCCATAAATGTTGAGAATTTAGGTGGAGCTCCGGAAAATGAAGAAAGAATTTACGGACAAGGTTCGAGGTCAAGCAGCGAGACAACAAAGGCATGCGGAAATTTGCAAGTGTGTTTTAGGTGCTTCCATAAGAATGGATTATTTTATAATAGCTCCACTAATATCGGGAGGATATGTTATAAAGAGAATTCACTCTTTCCTCGATTTAAATGGATCGAAGATCCACACAAATTATTTAGTTGAGATGCAAAAGATTATGACATGATGATATCATAAGCAATGCATGACACGCAAGCAATGACAAGGCCACGACAGCGAATAACTGGAGGACACCTGGCACATCGGTCTCGGGGCGTTACACCTCCTGAGGGAAACGTGCGACGAAGCATGCCTCCACATGGTGCCTGAGCGCCTCCCTCGTGATGTTGGCTACGTCTGAGGCCCTCCAGAAGAGAGCCCCCGAGCCTTGCCCGAGGAGGGTGCTAGGCGCACCTTCCTATGCGAGGGAGGGAGGCGCCCCAGCTGCGGGCGCGGATCTTGAGGTGGTGCCACTGGAGACGCCGCTCTCCCGAGGCCCTAGGTGGAGTAGCTACTTCTTCTTCTTGGGGATGGCCTCAGGAAGGTACGTCGTGCCTTCATTGTCGAGATCTTCGATCGCAGCAGCTTGGAAGGCGCGCTCAAGGGAGCACACCGCATCTATTTCTTCGCAGGGGACTGTGATGACTCCGCCGCTCCCTGGCATTTTGAGGACGTTGTAACCGTGGTGGGTCACTACCATAAACTTGGCCAATGCTGGATACCCAAGGATGGCATTGTATGACAGATGGATGTGGGCGACGTCGAAGTTGATGAGCTTGGTGCGGTAGTTGTTACGCTGGCCGAAGGTGAGAGGGAGGCGGACATGCCCTATCGGGGTGGTGGAGCCGTCGGTCACTCCTGAGAAAGGCTTGGTAGGCTGAAGCTGATCGTATGGCACTTGGATGCTATTGAATGTCTCGACGGACAGGACATTGAGCCATGCGCCACCGTTGATGAGGGTCTTGGTGATTTGGACGTTGCTGATGACGGGTGAACAAAGCATCGGAAGGATGCCGGCGGTCGCCACGCACTGGAGCTGGTCCGCCGAGCTGAAGGTAATGGCACACTTGGACCACCTGAGCAGGCACGTGGCCTCAAGCCTGGGAAGGGCCGCGTTCACCTCATGAGCAAATTGCTTGAAGATGCGCTGGGAAGCTAGGGCCTGAGCACCGCCCAAGATGCAGGCGATAGCGCGTGGCTCCTGGAAGCCCCCAGTCCCCTCTTCCTGATGGTGGTCGTTGTTCCTCCTTGGTGGTGGCGGCAGCGGAGTGAGGCCAGCATTGCCCTGAGGACGGTCCTCACGAGGCTGGTCCCTCCACGCACCCTCGCAAGGCTGGTCCTGCTAGTGGTCTTCGCGAGGCCGGTCGCGCCATTCCTGATGGGGGCCGCGGTCCCCCACTTCGTCCTCCTCGGCCGTATCCCCGGTCGTTGCGCTCAAGGCGCCAACCGAAGCGTCCATATCGAATGGCCCTGAGCTCTTGGCAGTCGTTGGTGTTGTGGCTGTGTACGTTGTGGAAGGCGCGGAACGGACGGCTGCTCTTAGACGACTCGGGGTGGTCCCAGCCGCGCTTAGTGTCCGTCTCCTCCGCGAGAATGGCTACTCCCTTGCGCTTCACGTCCTTGGCCTTGGATTTCTTCTCTTCCGGGTCGGTAGCAGGGAGCTCGAGGAGGGAGAGGCGCCCCTCCTCAGCACTTGCGCACTTGGTCGCCATGTTGAACATCTCTAGGGCCAAGCATAGCTCCTCGTGGATGGCGAGCTCCTCCTTCATCTTGACGTCACGGATTCCATCGGAGAACGAGGAGATGATGGCCTTGTCTGTCACCTTGGGGATATTGAGGCGGACGCTGTTGAAGTGCTGGATGTACTTCTGCAGGGTCTCTCCGGGCTGCTGTTTGATGCAGCACAGGTCACCCGCGGCTGGTGCTCGGTTGCGAGTGCCCTAGAAGTTGGCGATGAAGCGGTCGCGCATCTCACCCTAGGAGGAGATTGACCCTAGGGGCAAGTTCAGGAGCCACGAGCGAGCAACATCCTTGAGAGCCATGGGAAACCAGTTCGCCATGACTTTCTCGTCGCCGTTGGCCGCCTCCATGCCCAGCTCGTAGAGCTTTGAGAACTCCGCAGGGTCGGGGGTGCCGTCGTAGCACAGAGGCAGGTCTGGTTTGAACTTGCCTGGCCAGACTACGCTACGTAGCTCGGGAGTAAAGGCACGACAGCCTGCTGTGGCCACCGGGGCCAGTCATGGGGGCGGAGGTTGATCTTGGTACCCACGCACCACCACCACAGGTGGAGCGCGGTCTTGACATGGTGATGCAGGGAGTGCAGGAGCGTTTTCTTGTGGCCGAGGGACCTCCTGGCATCTTCATCCTTCGTGCGTGGGCACACGGCGTGGCGGATCACGCTACGGGACCGCATGTCTTGGGGCGAGGACACCATCTTGATGTGGAGGAGGAAGGGACGCTCCGTGAGCCGTGCGTCTTGGTGCTAGGGCTCCGTCTTGATGCGGAGGCGGTAGAGGTGCTCCGTGAGCTACGTCGCCCGCGGTTGGGGGAGGGCGAGGCAGTGGGAAGGATGGTGCAGGAGAGCCCCCAATGGCATTGACGATCTCGGCGATGCAGTCCTGCCAGTCCTTGTAGAGGTCATTGACCGGAAGGTAGAGCAGGAGCTCGCGTGGCATGAGCAGCACGGCCTGCGCGTTCGTGGGCGCGCAAGGAGCGTGGGACGACGAGCCGGCCGGAGTCAGCGACGGGGTGGCGGTGCGTCCGTACCGCCGCACGGAGGGGTGCAATGATGACGCTTGCTACTCGTTCACTACTGGGCTAGTGGCGGCGTTCGCAACGGGTGATGGAGAACGGCGGGGAGGTCCGGCAATGGGCGCCGTCTAAGCGATGCAAGCAGCAAGGGCGGCGCGGCGCTCAGCACGGGCTTGGGGAGTGTCAGACATGGATGCGATGGAGTAGTGGAACGCGGATCAACAGAAGAAAAGCTTCAGCGCACCCCTACCTAGCGCGCCAAATGTTGGAGTACGGGTTCCGACAAAACCCTTGAGGTTCGTACTCTGGGGTGCGCACAAAGATCTCTCTTCCCCTAGCTCACGCTCTCGCTACGATCTCAAAGTCTAGCTCGCCGAACCCGAGGAAAAAGAGACACAAGAGTTTATACTGGTTCGGGCCACCATTGCGGTGTAATACCCTACTCCAGTGTGGTGTGGTGGATTGCCTTGTAGGCTGGGGATGGACAAGTACAAGGCAAGAACAACCTTACGAGGAGAGGCGTTCTTGAGCTCGATGAGCTTGTGTGGTTGCCTTGGGGGAATGGATCCAGTCCAAGATGAGATGCCCCCTACGGTGGTGGCTAGTCCTATATATAGAGGCCCGGGTCCTTTTCCCAAATATTAGGCAGGAAGGGATCCCACAACGACCAATTTGAAGGGGGGCAGCTAGTACAAGCTATCCTGACAAAAGGTGGTCTTCGCCTGCCAAAGGCTTTGGTGCAGACGCCGTCATGGGCTCGGTGAAGACCTTCGTCCTACTGGTCTTGGTCTCGTTGCACAGATATGGAAACCTTTGCCTGATGCCTCGGGACTCCTCGCCTGCGCTTGCGTGTTTAGCACGAAAGAGGAAACTACCACTCTGCGCCCGCTGGCGCCCGCCTGGCCTTGGTCGTCATGGCTCACGTCACACACTCCTCGTGAGGTGCCCCTTGCATAGATATCTCCGCTCCTCGGGAGCTAGCCTAGTGATGCTGCCCCTGAGGAGGTCTTGTGTCGCCCGCCTTGCGAGGGTCTTGAGTGTTTGCTGATGAAGATGGGCCGTACCAGTCCGCTGGTGGAGCCATGCCCTGGGCTGTAGGCAGGCAAGTCGGTGTACCCCCGTTCCCAGGACGCCGACATTACGACCAGCAGCATGAGCCATCGTTGTCGCTTGGGGAGGCTGTGGCGGGCCAGCTCGGTGTGAGCCCCGGCCTCAGTGAAACCGAGCAAAGTTTGGATGGTGGCACGCCATTTGTCCATTTGCTTGGCCGCTGGCAGAAACCTCAGCAGCAATTGAGCCTACGCTATGGCCTCCGTGGCTGACTTGGCATGGGTGATGATGAAGTAGATCGCAACATCGCTCGACTCCTGATGGTGCCAGCGGCGGGAGCATCGCATCCCCAACGGCTGTGGAGCGGCCACCAGGATGGCAGGGTGGTGCGGCGAAGGCACTCGAGGGCCAGCGGCTCCATTGGGCGCAGCGACGTGGTCGACCCATGCTGGAAGAGGCGCACGCGTCGCGACCGCTCCCATGGTGGGGGCCACCAGAGGGCGGTGATTCGCTCCAGACCGAGCTCCATTGCTGCGGCTGTGCCCGTCGGTGGGAGGAAGGGGCACGGATGGAGTAACCCCTTTACCCGTACCTTGCGGAGCATGGCCGTCGGGGCACTGCTGATGTTGTTGTCCTCCAATGCCTCCTACTCTTGTGTCGGCCGTGGGGGAGGTAGTGACGGTGCCGCCTGCTCTGACTATGTCCCAGCAGCGTCCACATCCTCATGTGCCTCCGCGTCCCCCACAAAATTAGAGGCCGCGGGAGGTAGAGTATTCGAGGTGGACGGATGAGCCGAAGCACCAGGTTTTTTTCTTGGGCGCCATGGTCTATGGCGCTGTCGAAGGCGAAGATGGTGATGAAGATGATGCGCTGCACACCCTTTCAGGTTCATGCAAGCGAGCCCCCTACCTGGTGTGCCAAAGATGTCATGGGAAGCCACGCCCACCTATGGGACTGAGGGCTCCTTGCTGGTCGGTAGGGGGACGCTGCATTGCACAAAGAGTAGATGAGCATGGGGCAGCATGACAGAGATTACACAGGCAATTTTACCCAGGTTTGGGCCACCATGAGGCGTAAAACCCTACTCCTGCGTTGGTGGATTGATGGTGGAAGAGTGGTGGTGGAGCATAACACACTTGCCCGGTAAGGGCGGCAGTGGCTACGCGCGTATGGGCATGTTTGTTATCCAACCATGGGCCTCCTTTTATAGATTAAGGGGTTACCACAGTGGCAGAGTAGTCATTATGCACTAATAAGATAGGAAACAATGTTATCATACATAACTCTGCAGGTTGACAGGGTGCATTAAATGCATCGCTCAATGTCACATTGTTGCTTGCCCGGCAAGCCTAGCCGGGCTCGTCTTGCCAGCTTCACGCTTGCTCCCTTGACACGTCGCAGGACGGGTGTCATCTATAGGCATTTCCTGTAGGGGTAGGCCACCATGTGGCGAATGGCTACCACTTAGTCACTTTGCGGCTTGACACCGCACTGATTGATGATGTGGGTCATGGCGGAGTGGTTGAGCGAGGCAGTTTTGCCTCCTTAAGCCCTGGCAGGCCCTGCTGGGGCGTCGTGGGCATCTTCTTCCGGGGTGGCCCCGCCCATGCTGAGCTCGTCTGCCCAGCAAGGGAGGCTTTCCTCCTGATGATATCTTCTTTCTCTGGCTCGACTTTGGTCCTCTTGATCTGCACGTTGATCCTTCGAATGTCTCTCTTGCATCTTGGCACAACCTTGGCTTGTCCGTGCATGAGTTAGGGGAAAATATACACCCCTGTCTGTTTTGCCCGACACTGCATTTCCCATTCCCCTGTGCATGACAACCGGGTTTGCTAACCAAGTTGGATGTAACACCCCCTTGACCAAGCCTACCGCCTCTAGTTTCTTGATCTCTTCTACTATGAATTGTTGCCGTTCCAAAGCTTGCTTCCTGACCTTCTTCTTGACGGGCCAAGCATGAGGGAAGACAGCAAGGTGGTGCTCTAATACCTCCCTGGAACACCGGGGATGTCAGATAGTTGCCAGGCAAACACATCTACATTCACTCGCTGCAAGGCAATGAGCGTGCCTTCCTATTAGCTATCAAGAATGCCACCAACTATGAAAGCACCGCCAGTGCCGTCCTCCCTCGCTGGCACCTTTTTTGCCATAGGTGGAGTAGCTTTGGACCTTTTGCCGCCAAAGCTTTCCGGCAAGTCCTCTATGGGTACGCAGCGCTCTGAACATGCGCGCTTCCCGGAAGTCTTGCTGAATGTCTTGTCGGATTTCTGGCTTTTCTTTTCCTTGGCGGGGGTTGTGGTTTCGATGGACTCTACTGCCACCGCTTCTCTGGAGAGCTTGTCGACACATAGAACCACATCTTTCTTGTCAGAGTTGGAGATGACACACATGGGCCCTGACATCTTCAACGTATTGTAGGCATTGTGGGATGCTGCCATAAGTTGGGCTACCAAAAATTTATTGAATGGCAGGGGGATCTTGACAACATCGAATACAATCTTCTCGGTTCCTCACCAAATGTCACTTGTAGTGTAATCTTTCCCTTCGTCTGCCTCCTTCTCGGGTTGATTCCTTGGAACGTCTCGGTCTTTTTGAGCTCTTCTTCAGGGATTTGCAGCTTCTCAATCACCTTAGGGTATATCAAGTTCAAGCTAGCCCCACTGTCAACTAGTATTTTCATGACTTTGAGGTGGTGTATTGTTGGTGAGACCAACAACGACAAACACGTGACCGCTGTCGTGCGATCAGGGTTGTCCTCAACAACAAAAAGGATAGGCATGCAGGACCTCTTGAGGGGCTTTCTGGTATCCACTGCTGGCTCCACCGCATTGACCTCACGCGCCCATTGCTTAAGCTGGCAGTGAGAAGAGTGCAAAGATGCTCCCCTGCCAATGCACATGGCCTTTGTTTCCTTGTAGAATTCTGGTTCACTAGATTTATCATCACCCTCATCCTCACTCTCTTCATCCTCTTCTTTTTTCTCTCTACCGCTGCTGGGCTTTTCTTTCCTCTGGTTATCATTGCCGCAGCATCCACCTCGACCCTTCTTACCAGATCCACCTGTACCTTCTTGGCCCTTCACCTTGACCTCCTTCTCGTACTCAACTTTCTATTTTTCAATTAGTTAGTCAACTTGACGGCACTCCTGGAGGTTGTGACACTTGGTACGGTGAATTTTGCAATGCAGCCCATCAGATTTGCTGACTTTCTCCCCCATCATAGTGACTTGGAAATCAGCACATGTAGCTACTTCCTTGCCAATGCTTTCCGTCGTGGTTTTCATTGAAGGGCCAGAGTCACCGGATCCTTATACTGCCATAACTGATTTGCCTCTGCGCTTTCTATTGCGCCTTGGGCCTTTCTTCCCAGGGGCGGCGACATCATCGTCGTCAGAATCAATTTTAACGCCAGCATCCTCCCCGGGAAGCCTTCTCCATTCTTCAGCCCGTGCACACTTGTGTGCCGACATATAAAGCTCGGTGATGGTCTTTGGAAACCGTACGTGCATTTTCTCCCACATCTTTCGGTTGCGCAAGTTCCTGTGGAATGCAGCAATCAGGGCTGCAAGGTGCACATCTAGGATGCTAAAGTGTTCATGGCTAAATGTCTGAATGTACCTACGCAGATCTTCCCCTTCCTTTTGTGGGATCACTTACAAGTCATTGGGCAACCCGGGGCCCTTCTGTCCTCTGGTAAAAGCACTAACAAATTAGTTGCATAGATCTGACCACGAGGAAATGGAGTTCTCCGGCAAGTTCACAAGCCAGGCTGTCAGATTGGGCTTGAGCACCCATGAGAAATAGTTGGCTAAAATCTTTTTATCCCTTCCTCCGGCAGCCTATACAGCAATTGTGTAAATGCCTAAGAATTCTGCTGGGTTCAGCTTGTCGTCATACTTTTCCGGTACATTGGGCTTGAACGCACGGACGGACGGCCAACGGACTTGCCACAACTCACATGTGAAGGCAGGGCACCCAACCTCATAAGGTAGGTACCCGCCAACAACGGGCGCTAGCTCATCGATGATTGCACTGTTGCGCTCTTCTGATTGACGACGCGCCTCCCAGTGTCGTTGAATAGTGGTGCGAGCATCTTCTGCTTGCCTTTCCATCAGCAATTGCGATTGATCTTGCTGCATCCGCGGATCTCAGGAGGCCATCAAGTCGTCGTCGGGCTATGCATTCCGCTGAGTTTGCTACGAATGCCTGCGCTCCTGTTGGTATTGCTATTGTGGAGGGGATTGCACTGTTGGTGCATCGCCTGCCACACGGCCATCAGTTTGAGCTATGAGTGTGGTTGCCAGGCGCCGCGAGGGCTCCTCCAACTGGCATCTGTTTGCATTGGCAAACTCGATCAAGCTTCGAATACTGGCTCTCCACTCATCCATTTTTTCAACTACTCTGAGGAAATCCAATAGCATCTGAGCCCGCGCCATCACTTCCCTCGCTGTAAAGGGCATGCTGGAGTGTGAAGACCGTGACATCGCTCAACTCGTGTCAGAGCAAGCATGACCGCCGTTATGATCTTGTCGCCAAACTGTGGGAGCAGCAGTAGGTTGGCGAGGCGGGAGTGGTGCCTGGAGATCCTGGACATGATCAACGGGCGTCTTGCCGTGTGTGCGCTACTGTGGAGGCACAACAACACCAGTCGGCGTCATGTCGCGCTCATCTCGTGATGGACACGGTCTGTGTCTTGATGTCGTTCCCCTGGTTACCGACGTCGGAGTCGTCGCAGTGGTAGGGTCGCAGTTTGCGCCCGATAGGGCAGGGTCACTTTGGTGGCTTCGTTTGTTGATGCGTTGAGGGGCCGGGGGCCGCGCGCCCATGACACCCGCGCGATTGTTGCTAACTTTGCTGGAGGGTGGAGGCAGATGTCCATCTACAGAGTCTTCGCCGCCCATTCCCGTCGTAGCGGGCATGATGATCACACCTCTTTTGCGGGTCGCGCCCACCGTAGTGCCTATATCGTCTGCGGTGGCAGCGCCGCTTGCGCCACCCGCAGGCGCCAACGGTGGAAGTTTGGGCATGGAAGGTTTTGTCGTCATGGAGCCCTTCTTCTTGGGTGCCATGAAAGGTGAGGAAGATGCTAAAGTTGATGAAGTCGATGCGCCGTTCATGGGCTTGATTCACGTTGCTGATCTCCCTACCTGGCAATCTAAAGATGTTAGCATGGAGCCGGCGATCTATGGGGCAATGATGCCCCTTTGTTGGTTTAGTGAGGGGGGGGGGGTGCACACGAAACAAAGAGAAAGAATGACGGGGAACGCGATGATTTTTACCTAGGTTCGGGCCCCTGAGAAGCGTAAAACCCTACTCCTGCCTTGGTGTATTGAAAGGGTGTATGCACAAGTACACGGAGTGCTCTTCCCCGACAAGTCACGAGGGGAGGGCAGCTACAGAAATATGTACGCGTGAGATTGAGATGAGTTCAAACCCTTGTAAAGGTTGTCCTGGTCCTCCTATAGCTTCATGGGTTACCTTAGTGGCAAAAGGGTCATTGCAGGATGATTGGATAGAAACAGAACTATCATACCTAAGTCTACTAGTTAGGACAAAATGCGTTAAATGCATCGCTTGGTGTTGCAAGGAGGAGGATCCCCGGCAAGGTTGTCGCACCGCTTGCTCATCTGCCTCCTATCGAGCTGGCATGCCATTGTCAATAAAGGTAATCCTTCTTCTAGCAGGCTGCCACATGCTCGACAAGCCTCACCTAACTGCTTGTGAGCTCGACACCTCACTGATGGGTAACTACCTGCTCAGTGAGATGGAGTGTTGGCGGTAAGCGAAGCCTTGCCATGTTCAACGCCTGTCAGGTCTTCGTCTTGCCGAACCTGCCTTGCCGGCAAGGGTTAGCTCCATCTTTGTGGTTTGTCTTGGTCTTCTTGATGCGCTCCTTGATCTCACAAAGAGCCGCTTCTTTTAGCTCGGGAAATCTTTGCACTACAAAAAAACACACTTCCGTGATGATACGTGTTTGTCATAGTAGGTCACGTTTTCTGTCATGTATGTACATCCATGACGATTTTATGACAGAATCAAGATAGTCATACCTGTGCTGCCGTAGAAGTGTTCCATGACATTAGAAAAATTATCATCACGGAAGTGTCCACTTCCATGATGATAAATGGCGCACATGGAAGTGCTTTCATCAAGGGTAACCAACATGTGGCGTCCAGCGTAACGGTTGCCGTTAAGCTATCGGGTCCAGTTTTTGATCCGATAACCCGTTAACAGCTCAGACCAATGAGGATTTTCGACGTGTGAAATTCTCAATGGCCAGACGAACCACGTGTCGGCTCACCGTTGGGATAGATGCCATCAACTCATTGGACCGGAGGCGCCTATGATACGTCGACACGTGACACGTGACACGGCCCAACAAATGCCCATTCCGGTGAAAAGGACGGCCCATTTGACTTGGTCAAAAGGTAGTGGGATGGCCCATGGAAAGCCTGTTAATGGCATGTTCGCATATAACCCATTTACAACAGGCTAACTCATGGCCCATTATGGCCTATCGGAATTAGGCCTAGTAGCGTCATCTGGGCCATCCAATATGATTCCAGCCTATTGTAAGTTTCGTCCCATGTATGGCCCATGACGTCTTTTGCTCCATATAACACCCTTTGTAACTCTTGGTCCATTAATGACCCGTGGTGAAACTGACCAGTAATGAACAGTGTATCGCTTTATACCCATTAGTGGCCCATTATTCCATTGGGTCATTTCCAGCCCATGTTATCTTTCGGCCTTCTCAGGGCACATTTATTCTTGGGCTCATTTCCAGCATTCGGTTACTTACGGCCCGTTACTGGCTTGTTCTGCTTGTGGGCCAAATTCAGCCCGTGGTTACGGTCGGCCCGTTTGTGGCCCGTTAATCCGTTGGGCCATTCTCATAGCATCATCAAATATGGCCGATTAACGACGGCCCATTATGGTCGGCCCATGAACGGACGATTCCAACTCTAGCCCGTTTACGGCCCATAATGCGGTCAATTATTGGCCCATGTTTGGCCAATCGATCATACGGCCCGTTGATACGTCTCCAACGTATCTATAATTTTTGATTGTTCCATGCTATTATATTATCTGTTTTGGATGTTTTATATGCATTAATATGCTATTTTAAATTATTTTTGGGACTAACCTATTAACCTAGAGCCTAGTGCTAGTTTCCGTTTTCCCCTGTTTTAGAGTTTCGCAGAAAAAGTATACCAAAGGGAGTCCAAACAGAATGAAACTTTTGCGATGATTTTTCTTGGACCAGAAGACATCTAGAGGACTTGGAGTACACGCCAGGAAAGCCACGAGGCATCCACAAGGACGGAGACTGCGCCCAGGGGTGTATGGTGCGCCCCACCCTTGTGGGCCCCTCGTGACTCCACTGACCTATTTCTTCAGCCTATATATTCTCAAATATTCCAAAACCTACCAGGGGAGACACGAAAACACTTTTCCACCGTTGTAACCTTCTGTACCCATGAGATCCCATCTAGGTGCCTTTTCCGGCGTCCTGCCGGAGGGGGATTCGATCATGGAGGGCTTCTACATCAACACCATTGCCTCTCCGATGAAGCGCGAGTAGTTTACCTCAGACCTATGGGTCCATAGATAGTAGCTAGATGGCTTCTTCTCTCTCTTTGATTCTAAATACCATGTTCTCCTCCATGTTCTTGGAGATCTATCCGATGCAATACACTTTTGCGGTGTGTTTGTCGAGATCCGATGAATTCTAGATTTATGATCAGCTTATATATGAATATTATTTGAATCTTCTATGAATTCTTATATGCATGATTTGATATCTTTGCAAGTCTCTTCGAACTATCGATTTGGTTTGGCCAACTAGATTGGTTTTTCTTGAAATGGGAGAAGTGCTTAGCTTTGGGTTCAATCTTGCGGTGCTTGATCCCAGTGATAGAAGGGGAACCGACAGGTATTGTATTGTTGCCATCGAGGATAACAAGATGGGGTTTTCATCATATTTCTTGAGTTTATCCCGCTACATCATGTCATCTTATACTTAATGCGTTACTCTGTTCTATGACTTAATACTCAAGATGCAGGCAGGAGTCGGTCGGTGTGTGGAGTAATGGTAGTAGATGCAGGCAGGAGTCGGTCTACTTGATACGGATGTGATGCCTATATTCATGATCATTGCCATACATATCGTCATAACCTTGCACTTTTCTATCAATTTCTTGGCAATAATTTGTTCACCCATCGTAATATTTTCTATCTTGAGAGAAGCCTCTAGTGAAACCTATGGCGCCCGGATCTATTTTCCATCATATAAGTTTCCGATCTACAATTTTAGTTTCTGATTTACTTCCTTTGCAATCTTTTACTTCCCGTTTCATAAACCAAAAATATCAAAAATATTACTTTACCATTTATCCATCACTATCAGATCTCACTTTGTAAATAACCACGAACGGATTGACAACCCCTTTGTCGCCTTGGGTGCAAGTTGGTGTTTGTTTGTGCATGTATTCAGTGATTTGCGCGTTGTCTCCTACTGGATTGATGCGTTGGTTCTCAAAACTGAGGGAAATACTTACTCTACTTTGCTGCATCACCCTTTCCTCTTCAAGGGAAAAACCAACGCAAGCTCAAGAGGTAGCAAGAAGAATTTCTGGCTCCGTTGCCGGGGAGATCTATGCCAAGCCAAGACATACCAAGTACCCATCATAAACTCTCATCTGTCGCATTACATTATTTGCCATCCACCTCTCATTTTCCTCTCCCCCACTTCTAAAACAATTCTTGAAAATATTTGCCTTTTCTTCACCCCTCTTCTGCTCGTCTTCTTCATTTGCCTTTTGGTTGCTTGTTTGCTAGATTAGTTTGCTGCCACCATGTCTGAAACTGGGGAGGTTATAACTAAAAATATTGAGGAAAAACTCGAATCTTGTTCTTTGTATCATGAAACTAAAAAGCCTCGTAATTACAAAACAAAAATCTTCCGTGTACGAGATGGTAATATTATTGGAAAGAGTGTCATCCAAGAATTCTTTGATTGTACGGGATTCATGCCTATTAATAAAAGATCTATTATTCTTGAGACAAATTGTTATGCGGATGCTATTGTTATGTTTGTTGAGAAATTAGAAAGAAAATTTGTGCATCTTAATCCTTCTTTGAAAAAAGTGTTTTATGAACTTCCTAATATCAATCATCCAATAGCTAAAAAGATTGCTACTATTATCCTCATGAGTGAATTTGATTTTATAGTACAAGAAGCTAGGGATATTTTTGCTTTCTACAAAAAGAATGTTGAACACCCTCCAATTATAGATATCCTTCATGATAAAGAAACTATGCATAGTTTGGAATCTAGGCACACTAGTAGAAAAAGGGGCTATGGTCCAGGCCGCCTCAGCCCATTAGTCCCGGTTCAGTCTAGAACCGGGACTAATGTGAGTAGTGGTCCCGGTTCGTGCGGCTAAGGCATTAGTCCCGGTTCATCTAGACGTTTTGGTCCCGGTTGGTGGGATGAACCGGGACCAATGGGCCTCGCTCCTGGCCCACAACTATTGGTCCCGGTTCGTGCCACAAACCGGGACCAAAGATTAGACCTTTAGTCCCGGTTTGAGGGACGAACCGGGACTAATGGGGATGAGACCTTTAGTCCCGGTTCGTGCCACGAACCGGTACTAAAGGTACCATTTTCAAACTATACCCCCCCCCCCCCCCCCGTGGATCGCCTTTTCAGTTTTAAAAAAATAAAAGAAAATGATGTAAATGTCAAAAAAAAAAGAAAATAAGTTTCACATTTGATATGTGGTCTAGTTGTTGGGAAAATTTAAAAATATGAATTTCGACTTTATTTACAAAATCTCTCTGGAATTTGTAAAATGCGCATAACTTTTGCATACGAACTCGGATGAAAAAGTTTTTTATATGAAAAATCATCTACTCGAAAAGTTACATCCGATGGAGACTGCCTACGGCCTGTTTGCAAATTTCTAGAATCCTCAAATTCCAAAAGGAAAAAAAGTTATGCTCAAATTTCTGTTTTTTTAAATTTCAGTTTTTTTAAATACTTATTCAAGAAGTATTAGTGTTACTAAATAATTATTCAAGAATATTAGTGTTATTAAATAATTATTTCACCTTTTTTGAATTTTGGTCAAATCTGGTCAAACTATGGTCAAATCTGGTCAAACTATGGTCAAACTTGGTCAAACAATGGTCAAAGTACTTATTCAAAAATATTAGTGTTACTAAAAAATTATTGTTTTTTAGAACAATAGTTTTAAACTCAAACAGTGAAATATGTGACTTAATGCTCAAGCTAAATTCCTGAGGGTTAATAGGATTGACATCTTACTATTGTCAGGAAAACAACAAGTGCAGACTTGGAAACAAGGGAGAATAGAACCCGGAAGTTAAGCGTGCTCAGGCTGGAGTAGTGAGAGGATGGGTGACCGTTCGGGAAGTGAGATGATTTGGAATGATGAGGGGTGATTAGAGATTAAATTGAGCAGTGATGAGGGGTGATTAGAGATTAGAGGTTAAAATAATTCAGAAATTTGAAAAAAAAAATTCAAAAAAAAATTTAAAAAAAAAAATCAGGAAATTTCCTTTAGTACCGGTTGGTATTACCAACCGGGACTAAAGGTGGACCGGCCACGTGGAGGGCCTTTAGTCCCGGTTCTGGATTGAACCGGGACTAAAGGGTCAGGGCATTAGTACCGACACTTTAGTCCCGGTTCCAGAACCGGGACTAAAGGCCCTTACGAACCGGGACTAAAGGCCCTTTTTCTACCAGTGGCACTATCAATCTTATAGTGAAAATCTTAGGAGAAGAGTTTCCCTTTCTAAGATATCTCAATCTTTGTATCTTGAGGCTTTTAAGGAGTTTGATTCGATAACTAGAGGAATTTATGTGGGATTTAATAGGGACTGGTTGAATAAAATGATGAAGGAACCCGTTAGAAACGAGCTAAGTATTTTATATGATGATATATATGGTGATGATCCTGACTATGGGTTTATGAATGTTAAAATTACCAACCAAAGTCCCTTTCATGATTTAAGTTCGTCTACTATAAGGGAAATAAAAGAAAGGATAGAATTGCTAAGACGAGTTTTGGAAGACTTGATGAGAAATGAATTGCATACCGAAGATGAAAAATATCTAGATCTATCTGTGTGTTATGCCTAGCTAAGGGCATTAAACAATAGCGCTTGTTGGGAGGTAACCCAATTTTATTTTTTGGTTTTGCTTTTTAGGTTCTGTTTCGCATTAAATAATTCATCTAGCCTCTGGTTAGATCTGGTTTTGTGTTTTAATTAGTGTTTGTGCCAAGTAAGATCTTTGAAATACCTTATGGTGATAGTTGATTTTGAACTTGCTGAAAAATAGAGACTTTTGCGCTCTGTCCCGGAATTGTTAAAAATCACAGAAGCGTGATAAAATATTGATTCTTTTTGTAGAAGATTAACGAAAACATTTCTTAGGACGTCATAAGTTTTCAGAATTTTTGGAGTTACAGAAGTATTCGAAATATGTATATTTCTACAGACTGTTCTATTTTGACAGATTTTGTTTTCTATGTGTTGTTTGCTTATTTTGATGAATCTATGGCTAGTATCGGGGGGGGGGGGGGGGGAGGGGTATGAACCATGAAAAAGTTGGAATACAGTAGATATTACACACCAATATAAATAAAGAATGAGTTCACAACAGTACCAAAAGTGATGATTTATTTCTTACACTAACAGAGCTTACGAGATTTTTTTGTTGTGTTTTGTGTTGTGAAGTTTTCAAGTTTTGGGTATGGATTTTATGGACTATGGAATAAGGAGTGGAAAGAGCCTAAGATTGGGGATTCCCAAGGCACACCAAGGTAATATTCAAGGATACCAAGAGCCTAATCTTGGGGATGCCCCGGAAGGCATCCCCTCTTTCGTCTTCGTCTATCAGTAACTTCACTTGAGGCTAAATTTTTATTGACCACATGCTATGTGTTTTTCTTGGAGCGTCTTGTATGATTTGAGTGTTCCATTTTTAGTTTTTCCACAATCATCCTTGCCGTGCACACCTTTTGAGAGAGACATGCTTGAATCATGATTTATTAGAATACTCTTTGTGCTTCACTTATATCTTTTGAGCTAGGCAATATTGCTCTAGTGCTTCACTTATATCTTTTAGAGCATGGCGGTGGTTTTATTTTATAGAAATTGATGAACTCTCGTCCTTCACTTATTTTATTTTGAGAGTCTCTAAACAGCATGGTAATTTGCTTTGGTTATAAATTTAGTCCTAATATGATAAGCATCCAAGAGGGATACAATTAAAACTTTCATATAAAGTGCATTGAGTACTATGAGAAGTTTGATTCCTTATGATTGTTTTGAGATATAAAGATGGTGATATTAGAGTCATGCTAGTGAGTAGTTGTGAATTTGAGAAATACTTGTGCTCAAGTTTGTGATTCCTGTAGCATGCACATATGGTGAACCGTTATGTTATGATGTCAGAGCATGATTTATTTATTGATTGTCTTCCTTATGAGTGGTGGTCGGGGATGAGCGATGGTCTTTTCATACCAATCTATCCCCCTAGGAGCATGCGCGTAGTACTTCATTTCGATAAATAATAGATTTTTGAAACAATTATATGAGTTCTTTATGACTAATGTTGAGTCCATGGATTATAAGCACTCTCACCCTTCCACCATTGCTAGCCTCTCTTGTGCCGCGCAAGTTTTGCCGGTACCATATACCTTCCTCAAAACAGCCACCATACCTACCTATTATGGCATTTCCATAGCCATTCCGAGATATATTGCCATGCAACTTTCCACCGTTCCAGTTATTATGACACGCTCCATCATTGTCAGATTGCTATGCATGATCATGTAGTTGACATCGTATTTGTGGCAAAGCCACCGTTCATAATTCCTTCATACTTGTCACTCTTGATTCATAACACATCCTGGTATACCACCGGAGGCATCGACATAGAATCATATTTTGTTCTAAGTATCGAGTTGTAATTCTTGAGTTGTAAGTAAATAAAACTGTGGTGATCTTCATTATTAGAGCATTGTCCCATGTGAGGAAAGGATGATGGAGACTATGATTCCCCCACAAGTCGGTATGAGACTACGGATGAAAAAAGAGGCCAAAAAATGAGAGAAGGGCCAAATAAAAAAATGAAAGAAAAGAGAGAAGGGGCAATGCTACTATCCTTTTACCACACTTGTGCTTAAAAGTAGCAACATGATCTTCATGATAGAGAGTCTCCAATATTGTCACTTCCATATACTACTGGGAATTTTTCATTATAGAACTTGGCATGTATATTCCAATGATGGTCTTCCTCAAATTGCGCTAGGTCTTCGTGAGAAAGCAAGTTGGATGCACACCCACTTAGTTTCTTTTTGAGCTTTCATAAACTTATAACTCTAGTGTATCTGTTGCATGGCAATCCCTAATCACTCACATTGATATCTATTGATGGGCATCTCTATAGCCCGCTGATACACCTAGTTGATGTGACACTGTCTCCTTCTTTTTTCTTCTCCACAACCACAGTCTATTCCACCTATTGTGCTATGTGCATGGCTCACGCTCATGTATTGCGTGAAAGTTGAAAAAGTTTGAGAACATCAAAAGTATGAAACAATTGCTTGGCTTGTCATCGGGGTTTTGCATGATTTGAATATTTTGTGTGCTGAAGATGGAGCATAGCCAGACTATATGGTTTTGTAGGGATAAGCTTTCTTTAGCCATGTTATTTTGAGAAGACACAATTGCCTTGTTAGTATGCTTGAAGTATTATTGTTTTTATGTCAATATTAAACTTTTGTTTTGAATCATATGGATCTAAACATTCATGCCACAATAAATAAATTACATGGATAAATATGTTAGGTAGCATTCCACCTCAAAAATTCTGTTTTTATCATTTACCTACTCGAGGACGAGCATGAATTAAGCTTGGGGATGCTTGATACGTCTCCAACGTATCTATAATTTTTTATTGTTCCATGCTATTATATTATCTGTTTTGGATATTTTATATGCATTAATATGCTATTTTATATTATTTTTGGGGGTTAACCTATTAACCTAGAGCCCAGTGCTAGTTTCTGTTTTTTCATTGTTTCAGAATTTCACAGAAAAGCAATACCAAACAGAGTCAAAATGGAATCGAACTTACGCAATGATTTTTCTTGGACTAGAAGACATCCATAGGACTTGGAGTACAAGTCAGGAAAGCCACGAGGTATCCACAAGGGTGGAGGGTGCGCCCCCTCCCTTGTGGGCCCCTCATGACTCCACTGACCTATTTCTTCCGCCTATGTATTCTCAAATATTCCAAACCCTATGAGGGGAGCCACGAAAACACCTCCCACAGCCGCAACCTTCTGTAACCATGAGATCCCATCTAGGGGCCTTGTCTGGCCTTGCCGGAGGGGATTTGATCACGGAGGGCTTCTAAATCAACACCATTGCCTCTCCGATGAAGCATGAGTAGTTTACCTCAGACCTACGGGTCCATAGCTGGTAGGTAGATGGCTTGTTCTCTCTCTTTAAATATCAATACCATGTTCTCCTTGATGTTCTTGGAGATCTATCCGATGTAATACTCTTTTGCGGTGTGGTTGCCGAGATTCATTGAATTGTGGATTTATGATTAGCTTATCTATGAAAATTATTTGAATCTTCACTGAATTCTAATATGCATGATTTGATATCTTTGCAAGTCTCTTCGAACTATCGATTTGGTTTGGCCAACTAGATTTTTTTCTTGCAATGGGAGAAGTACTTAGCTTTGGGTTCAATCTTGCGGTGCTCGATCCTAGTGACAGAAGGGGAACCGACACATATTGTATTGTTGGCATCGAGGATAACAAGATGGGGTTTTCATCATATTGCTTGAGTTTATCCCGCTACATTATGTCATCTTACTTAATGCGTTACTCTGTTCTATGAAGTTAATACTCTAGATGCAGGCATGAGTCGGTTGATGTGTGGAGTAATAGTAGTAGATGCAGGCAGGAGTCGGTCTACTAGATACGGATGTGATGCTTATATTCGTGATAATTGCCTTAGATATCGTCATAACCTTGTGCTTTCCTATCAATTGGTCGGCAGTAATTTGTTCACCCACCATAATATTTTCTATCTTGAGAGAAGCCTCTAGTGGAACCTATGGCCGCCGGGTCTAATTTCCATCCTATAAGTTTCTAATCTACAATTTTAGTTTCCGATTTACTTCCTTTCCAATCTTTTACTTTCCGTTCCATAAACCAAAAATACCAAAAATATTACTTTGCCATTTATCCATCTCTATCAGATCTCACTTTGCAAATAACCGTGAAGGGATTGACAACCCCTTTGTCGCGTTGGGTGCAAGTTGGTGTTTGTTTGTGTAGGTATTCGGTGACTTGCGCGTTGTCTCCTACTGGATTGATACCTTGGTTCTCAAAACAGAGGGAAATACTTACTCTACATTGCTGCATCGCCCTTTCCTCATCAAGGGAAAAAAGAACGCAAGCTCGAGAGGTAGCGCCCCTAGAAGCCCATTGATGCTATGACCCATGGAAGGCCCATTGTTTCTACGACACGTAGAAGGCCCATTGTTTCTATGGGCCGTAGGGGGCCCATCATCACTACAATAAATATGTAGCCCCTGGGTTTTGTGGCCTAGTTTTAAAAAATTGGTTATTGCGGCCACTAGCAAACCGTGGAAAAAGAACTGCACTAACTACAAGCAAACAAATAAACAAGACAACAAGGAAATAAACAATCAAGCAACTTACGGTAGGCTATCATGGATATTACACATATTACATCCACTGGGCATCAAAGTTTTCCACTAGTTCAAATATAGGGAACAAAGCAGCATATCACATACACGGGTTGTCAAAGTTGGCGACCAGTGCAAATAAACACTGCAGCAAAATAAGTCCAGAACTGAAACCACTTCAGAAGAGCTCAAGAAACAATATCCTGGGTACCTACCATGCTGGCAAGATGCTTAGCAAGCTTATTAACTTTCTTTTGTTGGGCCCTTAAATCCTCCAGCACTTGCTGTTGCACCAGAAAGTATGCATCTGAATTCTGCAAGGACTTCCTCAGCCCTTCGGATTCGTGTCGCAGCACATCTAATCGATGTCTTTCAACTTGGAGTTGAGACTCAAGATAGTTTTGGGATGGCAATGAAAACTCTTGGGTTGTATCACTATCGTCAAGATAGTTTTTATCAGCTTTCTTGGAGACCAACAGGGATGTCTCACTATCTTGAACCTCATCTACAATACTTCCTTTACCATTGCATACCGGGGGTACTCTTCTCCAATATTTTGTCCGCATTCTAAAAGAGAAACAAGCAGACACATCATAGGTTTACCATGTTGTATATGAAACTCATTTTGGTAAATCAGTTCAGTAGTAAAGTGGATAGGATAACAGCATGAAACAAAGATATATCTATGTACCATGGTCATTGTATGGTCTATATCATTCTAGTTTTTGTTGCCAAATCAAGATAGAGACACAGTTCAAATAATATCTATTTAAGACAAAGCAGAATAGACAGAATATAAGTGTGGGACACTACAGAGCAATAACAACACTTGTAATGTGCATGACATGAGAACATAACTGTTTATTCAATTGAAACTGAAATCAACATAGAGCAAGTTACAATAGAAAACTAGTTACAAAAATAGGTTTAAAACATACCTATTGCACCATTAGAGTTTCAATTCGATCCCTCAAATTTTAAAAAAAATTGGTATGAGTAAATATAGTGATGCAAGAGCAAAGGAGTATGAACCATAGCTACAAAACCTGACTTGAGAACAATTCGTCTGCTTCTTTAAGCGTTGAGTTGGGGTTCAGAGTGGTGGACCTCGTGCTTTGGGCACTGGAGTTCCCTTACTAACTGCCCATGTTTGGGTGCTCTGTGGTGGAGACAGTGATGTGTCAAGTGGAACTGCGTTCCTATCTGCTGGGGTTGGGGTTAGAAGGAGTGTACCCGGTTCTCTATTCAACTGGGTAGGGGTACAATCTGTGAGAGTCTGGGTTATGAGTGGCAGGGCAGGTGCAATTGTGGTTCTATCTGCATCGACTGGTAGCACTATCTTTTCTGAAGACCATGTTGTTACTCCCTTAGATACTGGCATCACCCTCTCCAATTCAAATGGCTGATAAACAAGAAAAGTCATTGAATGTACATACGTTGTATGATAGATAGGTGGAATGGATAGTGGGGAATAAAAGAGGGCATGAAATAATTCACATTTATGTTGTCTAACCAAACACGATAGCATGAAAAAATTTCACATATATGATGGCTAACTAAATAGGATAGCATGACACAATTTCACATATATGATGGCTAACTAAAAAGGATGGAAAGACATAGTTCAATATATGATGACTATGTAAACATGATGACATGGTATAACTATATAATGTGTTTATTAAATAGGTTGGCATGCCATAATTCACATACATGCCACGTATGGAAACATGATATCATGATATAATTCACGGATAGAATGACATAATTCAAAATATGATGACTGTAAACACTAAACAGGGTGAGATTATATAACTATATGATGCCTTTATTACATGTGTTGGCATGCCATAATTCAGATAGATGCTGTCTATGTAAACATGATGGCATGATATAATTAAAATATATGATTTATATACTAAGCAAGTAAGCATATGGCAATCACATATATGATGTGAAAACTAAGCAATGCAAGACAACATATGCATGACATGAGTAATATAACCCTGCCAAGTTTGAGCATACACCTCAGGGGAAAATAGGACTAGTCATCTGTCTCAGAATCCTCCTCTGAGGAGCTATCTGTAACTAGCAAGATGTCTACTTCAGCAGGTAGCATTGTATTCTCTAAATACCTTGTTTTCATCCACATACTTGCATCACCGCTTCAAATGGTTGATGCACAGGAAGAGTAGTTGAATATACAAACGTTGTCGACAAATGGAATGCGTAATACAAAACAAGGATATCATGATATAATTCACATATATGATGATTGGCTAAATAGCATGGCATTGCATAATTCACATATATAATGCCTTGCAACAAGATAGCATTGCATAATTCACATATATAATGTCTTGCAACAAGATGGCATGGCATAATTCACTTGTATGGTAATTAGACACTAAACATGTCGCATTCACACAAAGCATGTCTAAACTAAGCAAATGACATAGCAATGCAAGACACCATACACACGATATGAGCAACATAACCCTGCCAAGTTAGAGCATACACCTCGGGGGGGGGGGGATAGGACTAGTCATCTATCTTTGAATCCTCCGTTAAGGAGCTATCCGTAACCAACGAGTTATGCGTTTCATCAGATAGCATAGTCTGCTCTAAAGACCTTGTTTTCACTCCAGAATTTTCCATCACCGTGTCAAATGGCTGATGCACATGAAGAGTAGTTGAACGTACTAACATTGTTGACAAATGCAATACGTAATGGAAAAAACGATGGAAAGATATAATTCACATATAAGATGACTGGCTAAGCAGGATGGCATTGCAAAATTCACATATATGATGCGTGGCTAAACAAGATGGCGTTGCATAATTCACATATACAATAAGGAAACTAAACATATGGCATTCACCCAAAGCATGTCTTAGTAAGCAGATGACATATTTGATGTATATAGTAAGCAATGCAAGGCACCATATGCATGATATGACCAACATCAGCATGCCAAGTTAGAGTGAAGACCTTAGGGGTAAATAGGAGTGGTCTTCTCCTTTTGAATCCCCCTCAGAACAGTTATCTTCCACTTGATTACAATCTGAAATGGGTGGAGGGGGGCTGCCTTTGCGCCCACCATGGAGCGATGTTTGCATGAAATTTTATTGCCACGCAAGGCTTGTCTCTTCTGATCTACATGTTCAGTTTCATTGTGTACAATAACTGACATGCATAGGAATAAAACATAGTGAGATTATGTAAGGAGTGCATGCTGAAATCCAGAGTGATGGTAGCAACTTGTGGATAGAGCCAAAACCAATGATAGCTGGCAGATAATGGCTTTAGTTAAAAAATACAGCTAATGGCTTCTTTACTATTTGTTTCCCACCCAACATGAAACTCATAGTAGACACCAGAGATTAACCAGATAGGAGACATATACTATTGATTGCGGCCCTGATATGTACCCCACAACCATTTAAAAACTCAAGTTTGAGCATTAGTTTGGGCTGACTCAGAGTCTAACCGGTGAACAGGACGATAAAGTAGCATGTAATATTAAGCGATTTATAACTTAAGAAAACACGGAAGAGTGTGACCTGTCTTGCGGACCCTGTAGTCCTCGAGGTCATTTGCTCAGTTGATGGTGGTAATGTAATTATCATGGCTACCGGCGACAGGGAAGAAGACCCAAGGCGGTGAAAGACAGTCTGCAGGGTGAATCCCTGCTGTGGTGGACCCTTCTGTCATTGGAGCAGCTGAGCCGGGGTAGACGATGGCGCAACAGGAGCGGGATAAACCATACAAGGTTTTCTTTGACAACTATCTGTAAGAGAAGTAATTTTGTAAGGTCTCATTTGAATGGGAGGATTCTAATGCAGGGATAGAAAATACACAGCAATATGATAGGAATGCATGTGGAAAGAATTTAAAATCACAGGATTTCTGCCAATCTGGGTGTTTGGTTCAAAGGAACTGGAAGGTCACAGGAATGCAAAGAAGCATGGTCAAATTAAGTCAAACCACGTGAAAATGCACAATTATAATGCTATTATGCTATTATCACTTAGTCTTGTTCTTCATGAATAGGAATTTGAAAAGGAGGGCCAAGTGGATATTAAAATTCCTACGATTTTTCTTTGAAAGGGACACTTAAGGAACAAATCCTACTGTTTTCTTTTGCTCCATTCCTTTGAACCAAATGCATTAATACTAGTACTATAGGGAACTTTCAAATTCCTATGTTTTTCCTTCACTTTTCCTTTCAACCACTGGCAATTTTAGTAGGCAGGCTTGAACAGGGAAAAGCCTACACTCAAAAAAAGTTTTTGTGCTACTTCTACTACTTTGGACCTAGGCCGCTGCCCTACCAGCTCAACTCACAAGCCCATCTACAAATGCACAACTCAAAAACGCAAAAACAAATAAAGACTGCGTTTAAGAGAGCCCATCACGGATAGCTAAGTTGCCAGGTACCTCACTACTTGTCATATAGTAGGAGAAACTAATCATATTTCACGTTACTACGTGTGCTCAGTGGACAATATATAACATGTACAGTAAAAAAGCGACGCAACAAGTGTACAACCTCTTTGGTGAAGCGATGTCGATCTCAGCATGATTGGGTTGGTCAGTGAGGATGCTCCGGCCGATGTGGCTGCCAGAGGAGGGGAAGAAGATCTTAGGCGTCTGGAGATGGAGCCAAGGGTACTGCTCCATTGTGATGGAGGGCTTTGTCGTTGGAGCAGCTCTGGTTAGTTGCATGACGGCGAGGCTGAAGCGGGACAAGAGAGACAATGTTAACCTGAGTGGAATTCTAATAGCATATCCAATAAATGATGTAAAATACATAACCACAAAGTGCTAGATGTAAAATACATCAGCTGCTCATCTCTGAACTTAACTGTCGAAACTGAATTAAACTGTCAAAACTGAATTTTGCCGTCGAAACTGAATTTTGCTATCAAAACTGAATTTTACTGTCGCAACTGAATGCACTAGTAGTAGAAAATCAATAGCAGCAACAGGAGCGCCCGGAGCAGCAGCGTGTGCGAGAGCCGGGGCAGCTGGTCATGTAGCAGCATCTCGGGTAGCAGTTGTCGGGGCTCGAGCGAGAGCAGGATCTGCTGCTCGTGCAGCAGCAGCGCAAGAAAGAGCAAGAGCGAGAGCAGCAGTGCAAGCAAAAGCAAGAGCAAGAGCAAGAGCAGGAGCAGACCAGGCACGGGACCGAGAGTAAGAGTAGGGCAGCAACGTGAGCGAGAGCCAAAGCAGCAGCAGATCCTACTGATGTGGACGTCGCCGCCGAGGGAGTGACGCCGTGGAGGAACTGGCCTACAACGCCGCCATGGATGGAGCCGCGCCATGTCGGCTCGGGACCGAGCGCCGATAGCACCGTGAGATCGAATCAAGAAGAAAATGCAGCGATTAGTGTAGAACCTCTTTGGTGGCACCGGTTAGGCCTCAGCTTCATCCAAGGAATCGGTGATGATGCTACTCTTCCGGTGGTGTAGGTGAAGACTGTGATGTGGGAATGGAGGTGGCGCGAAAGACGAGGGGAACGTCGGGGCAACTCCTTGGAGGTGGCGACAGGGTGGCTGGACCGGCGGGACGATGAGATTGACGACGGATCCTCATCCGATGCGGTGGATGAGGAACATTGACATGTTGTTGTGGACGATGTCACCGGGGAAGAGGCTCCGCTCCGACTGGGTGGGCGGACAAAGGAGAGGGTGGGGCTTCGCGGGTTTTCTCGGCCTCGGTGTATGGATGGGGGCGGAGGGGATGGGAGGGGGAACCATTCTTAGGGACGCGCTTGTCCAAAATGTGGGTTAAGTTATGAAAGTAGCCCCACCGATTTGAGCTAGGTGGTTCCTTCGGTTCATGGGTATTAGGGAATTTCACGTGTCGGGATTTCACAGGAGGTGGGAGTTTTCACGCGCGTTGTAATTTTGGGATGGCAAGGCACGGGTTGAGATGGAGGGAATTTTAGGAGCACAACAAGACAAAGATATATCTTAAAATTTCGGGATAACAAGGCACAGGTTGAAATTTCCGGACAAGCCTAACGTGTACTGTACCAAATCAATTCGCACTTCCCTCGACCAAAAAAACAAAAAGAAATCAATTCACACCACACAAGAGAGTCTAGTCCCGTGTACTGTACCAAATCAATTCACACTAAAAATTCCATTCAAAACTTTGAATCCATGTTATGTTCAATTAAAATATTTCGCTACGTGTATAATGCATGCAACCTGCTACTCAAATGAACATTTTAGTGCATTCCAAATGTATATACTACCGCTTCAACATGTACTAAATTTGAATTCGTTTCTCTATTTGAATAAGATCTACAATCATGTTTGTTGTCAAGTTAAACCATCTGAATTCATTTCTGTATTTGAATAAGATCTACAATCATCACTATTGTCAAGTTAAACCATCGTTTGTATATTATCTTCATAACACAACACATGATTACTGTCGAGTTAGATATGAACTATGCGTATTATAACGTTATGTTGATTTCAAATCACGGTACATTTGAAGCCCTAGCTAGATCTTCATAATCTAAACCATGTATCATATGTATAATGTGTTTATCACATAATGTATGGTGCCTCTCCCCCTACGCCTACAATTATTTAGATGTGAGTTGCAAATGCCACACATTATCACAAATTCAAATAAAATATGTGGTTGTTCGATATATAGTATGGTTTAGATTGTTCAATATTTTGTTGTGAGCTGCAAATGCCACAAATTATCACAAATTCAATCAAAATGTGACATTGTTCGATATATAGTATGGTTTAGATTGTTCGATATTTAGCTGTGAGTTGCAAAAGCCACGCATTATCACATTATGGTATAACATGTCCAAAACCACACCATGCGTATCACTGCTATATTCATACATGCATAGGTTTGTAACACTATGAGATCTCCTATTCAAATATATGAATCCACTTTCATATCAAATTATGATCTTTGTTAGTCTCTTACACCCACACAATCCTTTGACCTTTGTAGCTAGCTCTAACTTTCTGTGGTGCATCCACACGCCCTCCTTGCCCCCCCTCCCTCAGCATTTTATCCATCTCCCACATTCATTTTTTTTCTTTTGGTCATTCTCCCACGGTCTCCACAACTACTCTCCAACACACACCATCGATAAAACTCTCCAACGATGTCTGCCTACCACATATGCACGCACTTTCCATCTCCTCGTTTCTGTGTCCATGACTCGTGTCTCTCATACGGTCCCACACACATGTAAACTCTCACCCCTCTTTTCATTGATCTCACAATCGCACACTCCTCCCCCTATCTAGCTAGTAGGCCTCTCGCACCACCTCCTGGCTCCATTCTCTCTCTCTCTCCATTAGTCTCTCTGGGCCTTATTTTCCTCTAACAAATAGATGTACACCAACCTATCTCCCGCTATACATATAGCTAGCCAGGTCATTTATAACTCATCTTCCCCACGCACCGACCGAGCTACCTCATTAGTTATGTCTCTTCCTTCCTCCAACACACAACAATTGATATACCGATCTAGTTAGGTCTGCTTACCAAACACATGCCCCCCTTCATCATCCATGCATGCCTCCCGACACATCTATCATGCACACGCACACACAGAAGCACATCCCCACTCTGCTTGATAATATTGCCGTTGTACCCTTAGTTTGTCTAGTAGGCCTCTCCCACCATCTTTGAGAAGAAACTCCACCACCCCTCCAACACTCTACCTCTCTCTCTCTATCTCTCTCTCTCTCTCTCTCTCTCTTCCTCTGTCTCTCTCTGTACCAACCTATTTCCCGTCCTTCACTTATGTATGGATGTCGACCGATCTCCCTCAATACATAGCTGGGTCTCTCCTTCTCAACACATATACGAGTCGATCTACCTCCTAGTTAGGTCTCTGCCTCCCCCCTCCCCCCACACACACCGATACATTGAGTGCTCTAGTCATGTCTCCCTGCCACACACAAACTTGCCATGTGCCCTCCGACGTTCCGGTAGGTTAGTCGCCCTATATCTTTGACTTGCACACACACAATTTCGATTGCTCTCTTCATCAATCTCGCACCCACACACTTTGATCCTCTCTTCTACTCTATCGACATCTATGACCCCTCCCTCTCTTTTCTTGGATCGGCCCCTCTATATACGATATAGATAGGCCTCTATTTCACACACATTGCATATGTCAAATTTTTGTATGAGACATCATCGACACATATTCGCAGAAATACATTCAAAAAATCACCACCTACAAAAAACACTCACGAACGCACACGCCATCTCTCTAGGTTTGTATCTCTCTCACACACACGTAGGTGGGGGACGTGCACGAGGCGAAGAGGTGCACGCACGACGCATGTACTCCCATCTCTTTCCCAGCCACACCCGCGCGGGTACACGGTGAAGCTCATTTCTGTGTGCATGTGGTAACTTGACATATGTACTAGTTGTCCACTTGATGGAGGATCCTGTACCATGGGTGAACAAACAAATTGCAACTTCACGCGTTATTTAAAAAAGAGGCAAACCATGTAGGGCCTACCTTAGAGGCATGGCTCTATACACTACTCCAGTGTGGTGTGGTGGATTGCCTCTTGGGCTGAGGAAGAACAAGTACAAGGAAGAAAAACCTCTTGAGGAGAGGTGTTCTTGGGCTCGATAAGCTTGTGTGGTTGAGGATGGAATGGATCCGATCCCCGATCCGTCCCCTCCTACTGTGGTGGCTAGTCCTATTTATAGAGGCCTTGGTCCTCTTCCGAAATGTAGGCGGGAAGGGATCCAAGAACGATCAAATTTGAAGGGAGACAACTAGTACAAGTTATCCTGACAAAAGGTGGTCTTCGCCTGCCAAAGGCTCGGGTGGTGATGCCGTCCTGGGCTCCACGGTGACCTCCGGCTTGCCGTCCAGCTGGTCTTGGTCTTGTTGCACCGATATGGAAACCTTTGCCTGTTGCCTCGGGATTCCTCGCCCGTGCCCGCCCCTTTACCACAAAAGAGGAAAAGAGGACACTGCACGCGCTGGCACCCGCCTGGTGCCCGCCTGGCCTTGGTCATCATGGCTTGCGCCACAGGACCCTCATGAGGTGCCCCTCGGCTTGATCTCTCTGCCCCTCGCTCGCCAGCCTAGGGAGGCCGCCCCCGAGGAGGTCTTGCCTCATCCGCCTCACGAGGCTTGGCCCTTCGCGAGGGTCTTGAGTGTTTGCTGGTGAAGATGGGCAGTACAGGCCCGCTAGTGGAGCCACACCATGGGCCACAGGCAGGCAAGTCTGGGGACCCTCGTTCCTAGAACACCGACAGTATCCCTGGGCCCAAGGCGCCCTCGGACTTGGCTTCGAGGCGAAACCAAGGGGCAAGTGTGGAGCACCGCGGGCCCCAACAGCATGCGGCCTTGATTGACGTGTGGCGACTGACGGGACGTAGGCGTCTCCGCTTCCCCACTCTGCGTCAGCAACTGCCCGTCTTGACGAGTCCCTGATGCATGCATAGAAAACCATCATTACCTGTGATCGTGGGGGTCGCCGATTGGCCTTCTCCTGCTATAAATGAGGAGGGGGGCGGAGCCCCCGTCGCCCATCTCTTCCTGCTCCACTCGCTTCTTCTCTCCCTCGCTTCATCGCTTGCAGTGACACCCATGGCGCCGATTCAGAGGTTCTCAGCTGTAGAGAAGGGAAACGCCCCCCGCGACGAGCCCTGGGCCGCTTCCGCCGAAGAAGAGGCTGGCCCGCTACCGCGACGTAGTCGTGAGGCCGGAGGTGTCGAGGCCTTGGTGTGAGCGGCCTCCCCCGAGTATCCGCTGCCCTTGTATGCCCAGGCCAAGGGCTCCGGAGGCAGAGGCGATGACCAACACCGTCCACATCGCGGCCGTGGTCGCCGCATCGTGGTGGCGCGCGCTGTCGCCCTAGGAACCCACGCTGAGGGCTCCTCGCGCGAACTCGTGATGTGGGCGGCGATGCCTCCACGCACTTGGATTCTCTTCCCTCAGTTCTTCTCCGCCGAGATGCCGCCGAGGGGTCCCCTCGAATTATGGCTGTAGCATGCCGAGTGCGATGCCCCGGTGACAGGGGCGGAGGTCGAGGTCGTCTCCCTAGGTAAGATCTTCATGACCCGTGGCTGGGGTGAGGTCACCCGAGTTTGACACACGGAGGGCACGCTCACCATCCACTTCGAGTACAACGGCGCGTCTACGATGTTCTTCAAGGTATTCGATGAGGAAGGCCGCCGCTTGGAGTGCTGCCCTGGAGGGGGTCGTTGGGACGGTGCAGTGGCAGGAGCCAGGCTTGCTGCTAGCCTCGCCAGCGGTTCCTCCAGCAGCGGCGGTGATGCTTGGGAGTCCAGACTCTCCCGAGCCCTACGAGACTCCGGAGACGAGCGACGATAGCTACGTGCCCCCGAGCTCTCACCGTGCCCGGAGCACGTCCGCAGCATCTGGCCGCTGCCGTCGCTGATCTGGATGGGGTTAGCACCGGCCTCCCGTGGCCCACTATTGATGATGGCATCGGTGGCGTTGGCGCGTGTAGATAGGGCACCTAGAAACCTTCTTCTTTTGTTCCCTGCGAGGAATCGAGACACACCCCGTGGGGGGGGGGCGTATAAAGGGTCTGTAATGCCTTTTGTTGATATCATCCTTATTATGAAGATTTACGAATGCATGTCCTGCTTCGGCTCGGTCTCCCCTTTCCAACTTCGCGGTAGCTTGGTGCTCTACGCCGCAGGTCCCGGTCCTCAGGCAGGCTGCAGCCGTCGCTGGTATGCCAGGTCGCGATGTCGTGGTCAAGGCCAGGAGGTGAGCGGCCCAAGGTCCAGTAAGAGATCCTGAGGCGCGATGCTGAAGAGGTCCCCTTTAGCATGCAAGCAGCTACCTAAATGTAGGAAAGGGAGGCGGCGTCGCCGTAACAAGGCTGCAACAGGTGGGAATCTTATGCCATAGTGCTCAGCCGACCCGGGTGTGAAACTTATCTTGATAGTCGAGAGTTAATTCCTTGTGCAGCGCCAGACTCATGCGTCGACGGCCATAACGTAGCCAGGTTAGGCCCATGCGAGCTTCCCCTCTTTCGCACGCTCTTCTGTGTGCTCTACGTCCTCGGGCCCCGGCTCTCGAGCGAGCTCAGCCGTCGCTGGTATGCCAGGTCGTGATGCCGTGGTCAAGGCCAGGGTGTGAGGGCTGGAGAACCAGTAAGAGCTCCTGAGTCGCGAAGCTCAGGAACCCCCCCTTTAACGCGCAAGCGAATTGCGTGGGAGAAGAGGGAGCCCGCTGTACCGCCGGTTGTCGCCCTCGGGAGGTTCCTGCAGGTTAGCTTGATGAGGGGTACAAATTGCAACCATGCTTGCTGGCCTACCACTGGTCGTTCCGCTAGAAGATGAAGCCACGAAGGGCCTGGTGAGGTGACGTGAGCGGGCGTGCCGTGAGCCAGAGCTCGACCACTCAGATTTGTCAGCGTTGCAGGGACGGACCCGAGCACAAGCGCCGTGCCAGCATGAGTAGCCCCCGTTGCGGGATGAGCAAGGGGCCGATCGGTGACGCAGGTGGCCGTGGCGAGTGACAATCAAGCAGGTGATGACTATAAATAACTCATGCATGGGAACTAGCTAGCTTAGATAGATGCGAGAACAACACATGCCACTGAGACGGACCCGAGCGGCCTGGGGATGATGCAGCCCGAGGGGCGCCCCCAGTATAGTAAGCTAAAGATGTTGAAAGATACATGCCGCAGGGGCAAGCCCATGCGACCTGGGAATGATGCAGCCCGAGGGGTGCTCCCAGCTGAGTAAACCGGATAATGTCACCTGGTTCCGTTGTCGAAGGAGTGTTGGAGTAGCTGATGATGCGTGCTAGAGGGTCGTTCCTCACGAGCCGCCAGAACCCTAAGCCTCAGGAGGCTCTGGGAACTCGGGTGGTTCATTGAGAACGATCACCATCTCTGCCCAGACTACGTGATTCCTGGCCTCCTGAGCCGCCAGGATGCTCCGAAGATGACGCTGGTAGGCGACGGCCGCGTTCGGCAAGCCAAACAACATGCGAACATAGCTGTGAGGTGGACCTCGCACCGGCCAGCGCGCGAAGGCCAGAAGCGCTCCTGACACCCTTCCATGTTGAGCCCTGGAATGTCGATGCAGACGCCCAACCCGTCGTCCTCGCCAGGATGGGGAGCTGCGCCAGGTGGTGGGCGGCGGTCGCTGCGCATGGTCCTTGCTTCTTGAAGCTCATGTGTAGCCTTGATGATGAACTCCTAAGCACCGGGAGCTTCTCGCCCAACGCTCTCTTGAGGGAAGCATGCAGCGAAGCACTCCTCCACGTGGTGCCCGAGCGCCTCCCTTGTGATGTTAGCTAGGTCTGAGGCCCTCCAACAGAGAGCCCCCGAGCCTCACCCGAGGAGGGCACCGGGCGCACCTTCCTATGCGAGGAAGGGAGGCACCCCAGGTGTGGGCGCCGATCCTGAGGCGGCGCCGCTGAAGACGCCGCTCTCCTGAGGCCCTGTGCGGAGTAGTTGCTTCTCCTTCTTGGGGACGGCCTCAGGAGGGTACTGGATGCCCTCGCTGTCGGGGTCTTTGATTGCTGCGTCTTGGAAGGCGCGCTCCAAGGAGCACACCGCATCTCCTTCTTTGCAGGGGACTGTGAAGATTCCGCCGCTTCCTGGCATCTTGAGGACGTTGTAGCCATGGTGGGTCACTACCATGAACATGGCTAATGATGGGTATCCAAGGATGGCATTGTATGGCAGACGGATGTGGGCGACGTCGAAGTCGATGAGCTCGGTGCGGTAGCTATCGCGTTGGCCGAAGGTGACATGGGGGCGGACCTGCCCTAGCGGGGTGGTGGAGCCGTCGGTCACTCTTGAGAAAGGCTTGGTAGGCTGTAGCTGATCATAGGGCACTTGAAGGCTGTCAAACGTCTCGACGGACAGGACAGTGAGCCCCGCGCCGCCGTCAATGAGGGTCTTGGTGACTTGGTCATTGCTGATGACGGGTGAACGGAGCATCGGGAGGACGCCGACAGTTGCCGCGCATTTGAGCTGGTCCGCCGAGCTGAAGGTGATGGCGTACTTGGACCACCGGAGCGGGCGCATGGCCTCGAGCCTGCGGAGGTCCGCGTTCACCTCACGAGCAAACTGCTTGAAGATGCGCTGGGAAGCCGGGCTTGAGCACCGCCTAAGATGCAGGCAATAGCGCGCGGCTCCTGGAATCCCCCAGCCCCCTCATCCTGACGATGGTCGTCCTTCCTTCTTGGTGGTGGCGGCAGCGGAGGGAGGCTAGGATTTCCTTGAGGATGGTACTCGTGAGGCTGGTCGTGCCAGGCGCCCTCACAAGGCTGCTCCTGCCAGTGGTCCTCACGAGGCCGGTCACGCCACTCGTGGCGGGGCCATGGTCGTCCCAGTGTCCTCCACTTCGTCCTCCTCCTTGGCCATAGCCCCATTCATTGCGCTCGGGGCGTCGACCGAAGCATCCATCTCGGATGGCCCTGAGCTCTTGACAATAGTTGGTGCTGTGGCTGTGTACGTTCTGGAAGGCGCAGAATGGACGGCTGCTTTTGGACGACTCAGGCTGGTCCCGGCCGCGCTTCATGTCAGGCTCTGCCATGAGCACGGCTACTCCCTTATGCTTCACGTCCTTGACGTTGGCTTTCTTTTCTTCTGGGTCGCCAACAGGAAGCTCGAGGAGGGAGAGACGCGCTTCCTCAGCTCTTGCGCACTTGGTCGCCATGTTGAACATCTCCAGAGCCGTGCACAACTCCTCGTGGATGGCAAGCTCCTCCTTCATCTTGACGTCGCGGACGCCATCGGAAAACGCTGAGATGATGGCCTCGTCCGTCACCTTGGGGATCTTGTGGAGAACGCTGTTGAAGCGCTGGATGTACTTCTGCAGGGTCTCTCCCAGCTGTTGCTTGATGCAGCGCAGGTCACCCGCGACCGGAGGGCGGTCACGAGTGACCTGGTAGTTGGCGATGAAGCGGTCGCGCATCTCACCCTAGGAGGAGATTGATCCCGCGGGCAGATTGAGGAGCTACGAGCGAGCGCCATCCTTGGGAGCCATGGGAAACCCGTTCGCGTTGACTTTTTCATCGCCGTTGCACGCCTCGATGCTCAACTTGTAGAGCTGCAGAAACTTTGTCGGGTCAGGGGTGCCGTCATAGCGCGAAGGCAGATCCGGCTTGCCTGGCCAAACGATGGTGCACAGCTCGGGAGTGAAGGCTCGACAGCCTGATCTGGTCACCGGAGCCCATCGTGGTGGAGGAGCCTGATCTTGGTAACCACACACCACCACTGCAGGCGGCGCGCAGTCTTGACGTGGTGGTGCGGGGAGTGCAGGAGCGTTTTCCTGTGGTCGGGGAACTTCTTGGCAGCTTCTTTCTTCTTGCGCGGGCACGCGGCATGGCGGATCGCGCCACGGTACCGCGCGTCTCAAAGCGAGGACGCCTTCTTGGTGCGGAGGAGGTGGGGGTGCTCCATGTGCCGCGTGTCTCGGTGCAAGGGCGCCGTCTTGATGCAGGGGCGGCGGAGGCGCCCCGTGAGCTACATCTCCTGCGCCCGGAGGAGGGCGAGGCAGCGAGTGGGATGGTGCAGGAGAGCCCCCAGCGGCGCTGGCGAGCTTAGCGATGCGGTCCAGCCAATCCTCGTAGAGGTTGTCGACTGGGCGGTAGCGTAGGAGATCGCGTGCCATGAGCAGCGCGGCCTGCACGTCCGTGGGCGCGCGGCGAGCGTGGGACGATGAGCCGGCCGGAGTCAGCGACGGGGTGGCGGTGCGGCTGTCCCGCCGCACGGAGGGGTGCAGTTATGATGCTTGCTGCTCATTTGCTGCCGGGCTGGTAGCAGCATTGGCAACAGGTGATGGAGAACGGCGGGGAGGTCCGTCAACTGGTGCCGTCTGGGCGACGCGAGCGGCCAGGGCAGCTTGGCGCTCGGCGCTAGCTCGGCGAGTGTCTGACATGGATGTGGTGGAGTCACGGAACATGGATCGACGGAAGGAAAGCTTCAGCGCACCCCTACCTGGCACGCCAAATGTCGGGTTTCGGGTACCAACAAAACCCTTGAGGTTTGAACACTGGGGTGCGCACGAAGATCTTTCCCCCCAGCTCACGCTTTTGCAACGATCTCAAAACCTAACCCGCCGAACCTGAAGAACAAAGGACACAAGGTTTATACTGGTTTGGGCCACCGATGTGGTGTAACACCCTACTCCAGTGTGGTGTGGTGGATTGCCTCTTGGGCTGAGGATGAACAACTACAAGGGAAGAATAGCCACCTGAGGAGAGGTGTTCTTGGGCTCGATGAGCTTGTGTGGTTGAGGATGGAATGGATCTGATCCCCGATTCGTCCCCTCCTACTGTGGTGGCTAGTCCTATTTATAGAGGCCCTAGTCCTCTTCCTAAATGCAGGCGGGAAGGGATCCAACAACGGCCAAATTGAAGGGAGATAACTAGTATAAGTTATCCTGACAAAAGGTGGTCTTTGCCTGCAAAAGGCTCTGGTGGTGACGCCGTCCTGGGCTCCAAGGTGACCTCCGGCCTACCATCCTACTAGTCTTGGTCTTGTTTCATCGATATGGAAACCTTTGCCCGATGCCTCAGGACTCCTCCCCTGCGCCTGCCCCTTTAGCACCAAAGAGGAAAAGAGGACACCGCGCGCTGGCGCTCGCCTGGTGCCCGCTTGGCCTTGGTCATCATGGCTTGCGTCACAGGAACCTCGCGAGGTGCCCCTCGCCTTGATATCTCCGCCCCCCGTGAGCCAACCTAGTGAGTGCGCCCTCGAGGAGGTCTTGCATCATCCGCCTCATGAGGGTCTTGAGTGTTTGCTGGTGAAGATGGGCCGTACAGGCCCGCTGGTGGAGCCACGCCATGGGCAGCAGGCAGGCAAGTCTGGGGAACCCCGTTCCCAGAACGCCGACAAAGTGGTACATACTGTATGAGGAACAAGGCAACAAGATGCATGTTTTGTGTGATAGTATCTTCTTACAGGACGTGCTAGACCTAGTGGGCCTCATTGTTGCAATGGGAGTACAATCATAGATGGCATGATTGAAAGTGGTGGGCTGCGGGAATAATTCGGAGCTGCTTAGTGTTAAACCCCATGAAGAAGTCCCATCGAAAGGAATAGCCATCCTCTACACCTGCTCCTATGTAAAATGAGTAAATGTGACAAAAAGAGAAAGAGACAAAGTAAAAAATCACCAGCCTTAGAGCCAACCCTATTGTATTAGTGAATGATATTTCTACGTCGCGATTTACATGGCTATATTGTTAACCATGCTGTGGAGGTAGAAGCAGATTTTTATTTATTTGCAGAGGTAGCAGGGGATGGATATTCAACAAGGAGTGAAATGATGGATGCTTCCTCGATCAAACATAGAGAAAGTTGGGCCTCGTGATTTGACAGCTTATTAGTCATTATTACTTCCTATACTCTTTGCCCATATAATAACCGTGTGGTAGAGTAGTGGGCTATATTTTTAATGACCATGCTCGAAGAGAAGAGGTGCACGCACCCACGCACGTAGTACTAGTAGCACTCTTTGTGTCTTTTGCGTCTACCCCAACCAGACACGTGACACAGTGGAGCTCATTTTTGTACGATGATGTAGCCCACGTGATAATTGACTCGTCTAGTAGTAGTTACTCACTTATAAATAATGGAGGGTAGGGAACCACGCATGAACGGTGCCACATCATTTATAAATAATGTTTTTTTTCTTCAGTGGGACGTACGCAATATAAATAGGTTCATATGGGGAGAAAAATAAACCGCTCCACTATATACATTGCTAGGACAAGCCTACATGTTCACTTCCCGGGGTTGCTTTCTTCACACTCTCTCGCACAAAACTACTATGGCCACATCTCTAACATCCAGGCGGATCACATCCGCCAGGGGAAGGGCTGGATGCTTTGTGTAGATGCAGTCACCGTCGCCGATGGCGAAAACCCACTATCGGCACATCCCAATCAGGGGTCCCGCTGTTCTCTCTCACAAAGCCGATACAGTTGCCTTCGTCCCTTGCTCACTGCCGCGATGTGGGAAGTTGCCGCCTCCCACCACCCTCCTCTAGGTTGAGCTACATCCTGACATCCCTCAGGTACAACTTCCTTTACAGCCAGCTTGCACCACTGCCCCAGCTGCCCATATCGCTCCATGTCGATATTTCTCTACTTCTTTGCCCCGCATGTATCTCTACTGGATTCTACTATATTTGTGATGAGTTTATGTCTCATCAACTAGTCCCAGTAGTCTTATTCTAATCATGCTTCTTCAATCTCTTTGCCACAGGGATGCTCATCTCGATTTTAGTGAAACTGCACAAAATGATCTGATGGTCAAAGGGTTGCAAACTTCATTTCTTCGGAAGGTTCAACGTCGCCAGCAAATTAAAGCGTGGTTAAGGTTTAGGGTTCAAGGGCTAGGTACTGCATGGATCGTTTTTCTCTTTCGTTGTCTCTGTTCCAAAATAAGTGTCAACTTTAGTAGTATTACAACTTTGTACTAAAGTTTGCATAAGGTTGAGACACTTATTTTGGAATGGAGCAAGTACATATTGGCTATGATCTGTCAGTCATTGAGATGCAATAACAAGCATGTTAGTCTCCTATGTATTTGATGAAATGTTGCAACGGCGCAACCTTGGACACAAGATACATGAAAGAGAAGCTGGAAGCTTCCAAGCATTGTACAAATCCATCTCGCCGAGAAATTACAATATGTACTACTATGAACTAAAGAGTTAGGTGTCACACAGTGTTCAGAAAATATGGTGATAGTGTGAGGTGGGCCATGTAATCATTGAGCTTGCGTGTTTTCACTGATTTCACACTCATCCGCTGTAAGAATGGAGAAAATTGTAATCTACCTCCTTTCGCCGAAATGTGGACATCCCGCATCCGGTGCACGTGTCATGCACCAAAGTAAAGTGCATAGTGCAACTGAGACTCAGCTCGGTCGTACCACCTCATTAATAATGACCAATGAGCCATCAAATCACATAGACCCGGTAGTAAGTTGTATGGAGGAAGCAACCATCACTCTTGAACCCACATGTCCCTTCAACGCAGGCGCCAGTGAGAGGTCATGTCCTCTTTGCCCGGGCATGAATGAGACCCAGATTCTCTGGGGCGGTGCTGACAGTCTCACGCGGGAAGTGCGTGCAAGAGATGGAGGGGCTTTGGGTGGGACAGGCTGGTCAGAAGCGGGCGTGGCAGCTATCCCGACCGGACGCCCGGAAATGAGAGGATGCACCAACTCTAGTGGCTAAATCGTACACTACACACCATCTCTCTGTAGGAGTAGGACAATGTTCCACTCTCTCTAACACACACACACTGTTAAAACACACACACACACACATGCACACACAGGTTCATAGAATAGGAATATCGTGGGAGTGGGACGCCACATGAAGTGAGATAAATGGAGTACGTACAAGAAGAGAAGAGGTGACCAATATTCCATCAAACCTAGACTAAGGTAGTACTCCCTCTCCTAGCCTCGTTGCTACCGAGCGTTACTTACTCTGCCTTGTTATCTTCCTCGGAAACCCAATACATGGAGCGCAACTACGCGTTGATTAGCCAAAGAATCAAAGTCGGCTTGCATGTGAGTTAATACGTGGCCCTGCATGGTAGCTAAAACAACATCTCTTAATTATTGTGATTAATTGTTGCATTTAGAGAGAGAAATCGGGGCTTCTGATTGGAGGAAGGACTGGTCAAGTTTCTCCTTCTCCTCCAATCTGCTTGCACCTTGGTCCCGCTGCACCTTCTAACATGACTTATACACCTAGACGGAGGGAGTAGTACGACATACGGTGGCACACTGACTTAGGTCAAATACAAATGCCCAAAATTATTGGAACGGAGCAAAGTGTACATACTAAATAATTAAAATTGAATTTCTCGTTTTTTCGAAATGGAGGCAAAAGGTTTTATCCATCCACTAAATAAGAGGAGAATAGAGTTTCACAGTTTCCAAATGATCCTACAAATGAACGGCATGCCAATTACTCTCAATACGCCCTAGTTTCTTAGCACCCGCTGCCTTAGTACATACGGTGGCACACTGACTTAGGCCGAATACAAGTGCCCAAAATATTTAAAATTGCAGGATGGTGCAGCCCACCTTTCCGCTATTTTGACCATGTATGGTTCAGTTGTTGCTTCGGAGGGTCGTGTACCACACGTGTACGATAGTAAGTGCGACCGAGAGGCGTGGAGCATTAATTTCGAGTTGACTCCTTCGAGCATTAAATTTTCTTCACGTGTTAGCTTTGCCCTAGTATTTTTCTTCCCTAGTAGTACGTTAAATAAAGAGTTCCATTTCGTGCACGATTTAAAATGATTTTTATGGAGAGAAAAAGAAACCACTCCAACTATATACGCTGCAGCCTCAGCGCTTGTTTTCTACGGTTTGCCCTCTTCACACTCTCCCTCCACTATATATATACACGCTAGAGCCTTAGTGCTTGTAGTTTCTCTCTACACATTCTCTCACCCTATCCAGATCTAAACAACTAAAACAAGACTGCTTTGGCCTCTCCTCTCTCTCTCCCCTCACTACTGGTCAAAGAGCCAGCAGGATCCCACCCATCATGGAAGGCAACGAGGCTTAAAGATGTCTCTGTCGGTGAGGAAGGGAATCCACTACCAGTTCCGCTATTCTCTTTCACCCAGCGGTGGCACGCGAGGGCCTCTGACCCCTTCTTCCTCGCTGCCATACATAGTGTGGGTAGATCAGCCTCCGGCCGCCCACCGAGCCACACCCGAGAACCTTAAGGTATTATTTTCATAATCCACAGGCAGTGCTCTAGCTACATGTGGAATTTTTCCCTTCTGCACTCGAATCTAGGTGTTGGATCAAACAGGAAATAGTGGGGAACGTTGTATAGCATGAATCCAGGACGTGGTTCAAAGAGGAAAGGAAGGGGAAAGTAGTACAGACTGGCTATCCAACACCTATGTTTGTAAAAAAGGGAAAACAATGACAAATGCACTACACACATCTGTAAGGAACTGATCTTTCTGTGGGTGGGGGACAAGGCTATATAGTTTGAGCAGGACAAGATTTGATTCCCTCGCATAGGGAAAGGTGGCTAAAGATAACAAAAATGGGACAAACACAAATATTCTCATTGGTTGTTTATTGCAACAGACTGTGCATCACCCCTTTATACATAGGTAGATGCACATGGTGCTTGTGCCTCCACTGTCCCATACAACTCTTTAGCTATTGTTAATCTAATAATGCCACTGGAAAATTGAAGCAATGCCACATTTAAAAGAAAATTCCATGTTTAACGAATTTTATTGTTAATATAATCACTATTGTCTTGCTTTCTTTCCCATTTAGATAAGTTATATGCTTCTTTTTGTGGGCTTCTGTGTCATCCACCATTATTGACCAGTAGTTGTTTCCTTTGCACCTATGTGTAAACAAGGTTATCTACTTCACCTCATTGCTATTGCAACCTTTTGTTGCACTGCAAAAAACACTTTGTTTTAAGAGTGTTTTGTGCAGTTCAACCAAAATGTCACACCGACAATGTTGCTTGATTGCTTGATCTTAGTGGAACTACACAAGAGGAGATCTGACTTTCTATCCACATTCGCAAATTTGTTTCAGATCTTCTTCTTGTGAGTTGTTTGAATTTTGTGTCATGAGAGGTTAGTACTAGCCTTCTTTCACATGATTGTGTAGTGTGCTTTCATATGTTGTTCTACTTATATGGTAATGTTTCTTGTTCTTAGTGAACTGCACAAATGGAGACCAGACTTCCAATCTTATGTGCATAGTAATATAATCATATTTCACAACAGTTGGCCTGTATTTTGCTACTATCATCAGAAAATTAATGTCGTTGTTTAGTGCTATACTTGTGCTCCCTAATTGACATGCCAAATCTTACATTGAAGGAAAAGCGTGTCTGTTATTTAACCGAGTGATTAAGGGGAAGAACAAGCGGAAGAAAAACAAAAATCAACTCCCGGTGCCACTACTAGGGAAAAGCTTATAGACAACCGCTTACTAGTAGCACGCTATATTGCCCCACGCTACTTCTACTTACTAGTAGCATGCTATATTGACCCACGCTAGTAGCGTGTGATAAAAAAAACACGCTACTAGTAAATATCTCCACCTGTTCCCCGCGAATAGGCCGTAGTAGTAGCGTGGGTTGTAAAACCTGCGCTACTACTTTGTGAATAGCTGTAGCGCAGGTCAGATAACCATGCTACTAGTATATTCGCACACCACTGACCCCCGATCCACCCCACCAACCGTCCCACTCCTCCAACCACTGTTTGTCTCAAAAAAGAGAAAGCAACCCAACCCCCAATCCATATCCCCTCCACTGCCGGCATCCCTTCGACCTCCCCTCTTCTCCCAACCCACTTGCCGCCGGTGAGTAGTAGCACACAACTCCCCCTCCTCCCCTGCCCCGCCGATCCCAATGGCCGCCACGAACCACCGCCCCCTCCACGCCCTCCTCGGCGGTGGCGCAAGTACGCACTCACGCACCCTCGCCAATGATGTCTACTACACAACCTTCTTCTTGTAGACGTTGTGGGCCTCCAAGTGTAGAGGTTTGTAGGACAGTAGCAAATTTCCCTCAAGTGGATGACCTAAGGTTTATCAATCCGTGGGAGGCGTAGGATGAAGATGGTCTCTCCCAAACAACCCTGCAACCAAATAGCAAAGAGTCTCTTGTGTCCCCAACACACCCAATACAATGGTAAATTGTATAGGTGCACTAGTTCGGCGAAGAGATGGTGATACAAGTGCAATATGGATGGTAGATATATGTTTTTGTAATCTAAAAATATAAAAACAGCAAGGTAACTAATGATAAAAGTGAGCATAAACGGTATTGCAATGCGTTGAAACAAGGCCTAGGGTTCATACTTTCGCTAGTACAAGTTCCCTCAACAATAATAACATAATTGGACCATATAACTATCCCTCAACATGCAACAAGGAGTCACTCCAAAGTCACTAATAGCGGAGAACAAACGAAGAGATTTTGGTAGGGTATGAAACCACATCAAAGTTATCCTTTCTGATCGATCTATTCAAGAGTGCGCAGTAAAATAACATGAAGCTATTCTTTCCGTTCAATCTATCATAGAGTTCCTACTAGAATAACACCTTAAGACACAAATCAACTAAAACCCTAATGTCACCTAGATACTCCAATGTAACCTCAAGTATCTGTGGGTATGATTATACGATATGCATCACACAATCTCAGATTCATCTATTCAACCAACACAAGGAACTTCAAAGAGTGCCCCAAAGTTTCTACCGGAGAGTCAAGACGAAAACGTGTGCCAACCCCTACGCATAAGTTCACGAGGTCACGAAACTCGCAAGTTGATCACCAGAACATACATCAAGTAGATGACGTGAATATCCCATTGTCACCACAGATAAGCACATGCAAGACATACATCAAGTGTTCTCAAATCCTTAAAGACTCAATCTGATAAGATAACTTCAAAGGGAAAACTCAATTCATTACAGGAGAGTACAGGGGGACAAACATCATAAGATCCAACTATAGTAGCAAAGCTTGCGATACATCAAGATCGTGACGAATCAAGAACAAGAGAGAGAGAGATCAAACACATAGCTACTGGTACATACCCTCAGCCCCGAGGGTGAACTACTACCTCCTCGCCATGGAGAGCGCCGGGATGACGAAGATTGCCATCGGAGAGGGATTCCCCACTCCGGCAGGGTGCCAGAACGGGTCTAGATTGGTTTTCGATGGCTACAGAGGCTTGCGGTGGCGGAACTCCTGATCTAGGTTTCTTTCTGGAAGTTTTAGTATATATAAGAGGTTTTGGCGTCGAGAACAAGTCAGGGGGGTCTCCGGGCTGTCCACGAGGTAGGGAGGCGCGCCCAGGGGGATGGGTGCGCCCCCACCCTCGTGGGCAGCCCGAGACTCTTGTGGCCGAACTCTTTTACTCCATGGACTTCTTCTGGTCCAAAAATAAGTTCCGTGAAGTTTCAGGTCAATTGGACTCCGTTTGATTTTCCTTTTCTGTAAAACCCCAAAACAAGGAGAAAACAGAAACTGGCACTAGGCTTTAGGTTAATAGGTTAGTCTCAAGAATCATATAAAATAGCATATAAATGCATATAAAACATCCAAGGTTGATAATATAATAGCATGGAACAATAAAAAATTATAGATACGTTGGAGACGTATCAGCCAACACCTCCTCTGGTCTCTCTAATTCCGTCGATATACGGGACTGACTAACTGAACCTGTCCCGCCACTGCTCGCCCAGTCGCCGACCTGCTCCTTTGGAGGCGGAGGAATGCCTTCGCGGCGGCCGTCCGTCACGGGGACCGCCATGTGGATGGAGGGCTTCTCCAGCAAGGAGGAGGAGAGCGAGCTGGTGCCGTCCTCCCTTGCGTCCATCGTCCCCATCCTCCGTGCTGCCAACGCCATCGAGGATGAGGACACGCGCGTCGCATACCTCTGCCAGTACACTATCCATGATTATTACTCTGCACTTGCATACTCTGCTCCCTACTCATCGATCGATGCTCATGCTGCTCCCACCTGGCTACACGAGTACTGCATCCATGTGTCTGAGTAGTGCTCCATACAACTTTTTTTGCTTTTTGGTCTAAGATGAAGTTTATTCAGGACAATTTTTATCATGTCAACCATACAAGTTATAACACCAACTATAGGAAGATTACCCTTGAGAAAACTATTTGGAAAATCCAAAAAATAAGATGAACTATAATAAGGGTTAGATATAAAATTTTTCCTAAGCAACAAACCATGTGTCATATGAAAAACTTAATTTGGTTCAGCATATGTGGTTGCCTCACTTTCATGCTAGCACTAAATTTTGTTCATGTAGCTTATTGCTACTCTATTTAGTTTTCCACCTGACTGACTTGTTGAGATATGTTGCACAAGATCATTTTACTGCATTCGAGAAGGTGCACAAAATGGATCCAAACTTGAGCGGGCGTGGAGTTCGGTAGTTCAAAATCTATCTGCTGCATAGGCTGGAAAAGGTATGTATGCACACGCATGCTGCTATAACCAAATTACTTACTACAAAAGCAGATGATTAATCTTCTCTTGGTGTCATGATAAATTCAGACGGCCGGCCAAGTAATTTTATTGAAATGCAGCATTCCATAGGAGCACGTCGCTAGAAAAGTGTAATGCCCCAAGACCGACACTCCAGATGCCTTCCATAGATTCCGAGATTCGTTGTGTGTTTTGTTTGGTTCGTTGCATTCATCTTTGCATCATGTGCATTGCATCATGTCATCATGCAACCCTTTTTAATAACTCAACTACATAAATCCTATGGATCTTTGATCCACTTAAATCGAGGGATATTCGCAATGGTGATTTCTCTTTAGAACATATACTCCCAATATTATTAGGGAGCTATATTAAATATTCAATTAGTTTGGAATTAACTGCAACAAACTTTCGTTATAAATCCGTCTCGTTTCTAAACTATTTTTGCATCCATGATATGTTCTCCAAGGCCCTTCTCCAAGTGCAAACCATTTCACTTCTTCCCTCTTTCAAATTTCACCCCTTTATTGCAAGTGACCTTTTCCCTTCCTCCATAAATGTTCATTCTTTCCCTATTTATCTTAAACCATGCCTACACCCTCTCTGCCAATTTTCTGCTCTTTTGGACTTGATTTGGTTGGAATCAAAATTGCCTCAAGTTTGATTTTAATTCACGCTGCCCGTGCCCCTCGAGCCAGCAGGACGCTGCCTTGCCTCGCCGCCGTTCGCCTCCGGTGAGCACCCGATCCAACGGTTCCTCATCGCCAGCGCCCTCTGCTTCTCCTTCACTACCTCGCCGCCCGTCGCCATCAACCCCTCCACGTGCGTCCTACACACCGTTGCCCCGAGCGCCCCTGTCCTCGAGCACCTACTGGCTTCGGCTCGTGTCAAGCACTCTGACCTGCTGCTGGCCATGAGCTCACCGACTACCGCAGGGACGCCACGGTCGAGACCACCTCCTGCAGCTCCCCCCTCCACCTCGCCTCTGCGACCTCCCCTGCTGCTCCCTGCATCCGGCATGGGGCCGACCCTTCCATCCACGTGCACTTTTGGCTGCTGCTGTTGCAGCAACCTCTCCGAGCATGAGCACTCTGCTTCGTTTTTTGCCTCATGCTGAGTTCGGGTGGCCCCTTCTCAAGCCGCCAAGTCCGCAGCCACATGTCCCGCGCATGATTACGCATATGCACAAGTCTCCCTGAGCCCACTTGGACACAAAGTACAATGACGCCTGGAGCCCTCGGATCCATTAAGTTCCACTATGAGATGTACAACTACCGTCGAGCCCGAAGACCTCGGATTCATGAAGTTCCCACGACGACTGAAGTGTACCCCTTCGGATCGCTAAGTTTGACTACCATCGTCGTGAACCCCTTCCGGAATGAGTACCACTACTTCCATGATGATACGAGTACAACTACCGTCGACATGCATTTCGCCAAGTACCTCTCGGATCCGACAAGTACCCTGACGACCTTGTACCAATACTGTCACAATACTGCGAGTACCTCTACCGACGACCCCGAACATCTACGGAAAAATGAAAAACTACTTCCACTTCGAACTTGATCCGCCTCGTAAACACACGCTTCAAAGGTATACCGCCGAGACGATGACCCGTGGACCAAATAAATGTGTGTTGTATGAGATGCACCGCTTGTTCCACCCTATCGGAATTGTTGTTTGCGCGTTCCGCGTTTTCTATGTTACCGATATGTGGGACACCCGGTTACCGGGATCACCCCACCATCTCTAGCATGTTACACTCATGCCCATTTCCTTTTCCACCGGTATCTCCATGAGCTACCAGAACGTATATGATGCCATGGCATCATTTTCGGGTTCGTTGTCGTGGCACCCTTTCTTTCCGCCATGGTGACAAAATGCTTCATATCATGCTAATGTCAATTTTTTCATAAAATTGCATAAAACTTGTTTATGTCATCCACATCATGATAACAACTTTCAAAATAAGTAAAATTGTTGTTTGCATCAAATTGCTAAATGACATATGGGGATTTTCCAGAACTGTTGTTTGTTATTTCCGGCCTCATTTAAACTTGCATAATAGTTAATTTACTTATGCTTCACCTCTTGCCATGTTTAACAACATTTAATATTGTTAACTAGATTAACGGGAGAGAACTAAACAATTGGTGTGGTGTTTCGTTAATATGCAACCCGTTGCATATTGAGCTCCCACTACTAGGGAAAACCCTATACACGGAATCTTAGCAGCAGTGCGACTCAAAAAGGAGCGCTGCTGCTAATTAGCAGTAGCGCGGGTGTGGAAAACCCGCTAATGACAAGTGCTCAATAGTAGCGTGCTCGGCGTAACCCGTGCTGCTACAAATATCGACCGACAGTGCCCACCTAACTCCATTTAGCAGCAGCGCGGTGCTGCGAGCCATGCTACTGCTATAGCTGTAGCAGTAGCGCCGTTTTTCTGAGGTCGCTACTGCTAATTTTCAAATTGGGCACACTTTCTGTCCCGGTTAGCAGTAGCGCTTGTATCGAAAGCGCGCTACTGCTACTTTCTTAGCTACAGCTAGTGAAGGTAGTAGCAGCGCATTTTGTCTAAACGCGCTACTGCTACGTCCACTTAACCCAAAATTCTCACTCTCCTTGCTTCATCCCGCCTCTTTTCCCCCCAAATCCCCACTCTCTCTTCCCCCGTCGCACCGCCGCGCCCCGGCGGTCGCCCCCGACCCCGGCCGGCGGTCGCCCCCGACCCGGTGCTCGCCCCCGACACCGGCGCGCTCGCCCCCGACCCGTCGGCCCTCGCCTCCCTCCTCTGCTTCCTGCCCTCCCAACCTTGGCTGTCGTCGGGCCTGCCTCCTCGCCCCTGCACCCTCTATAAACCCCCCTCTCTCTCTGCTAGCTAGGGTTCTTCGGTTAATTTAATTAGGTTTCAGTTAGGGCAGTAGGTTAATTAGGTTATCTATTTAGTTATGAATTTAGCTATGTTTTAAAATAGGACAGAAATTTAGGGTTAAGCAATTGTAGTTAAAAGAAAAGGCAGCATTTAAGGAATCCTCCAAATCAACATCCCTTGTTAAAGCAAATTTAGGTAGTCTAAATTTATATGCAAATTTGAACTGGACATGTGATGTGTGGATGTGTCATGTTTTGGACATGTCATGTTTGGAATTTGAACATGTCATTTGGACATGTAATGATTTGGATCAATTTCGGTAAATTATCCTAGTGGCCTATGTTACGCCGGAATGTTGATTCATTTCCGTTCCGGTGAATTTCAGGCGCTCGATATGTCCATTTTTTAGCACAGGTCATGCCGAAATTTGCCGTGAATAAAGGCATGATTTGTGCTACATAGTTGGCATATCGAGTGCTGGCACATAGATTTCTTTTTTATGTCATTTCTCATTTATTCATACTTTTAGAAATAAACGAGGACACTTAATCATAGGAAACATGTCGAACAACGAAGAAACTGGGCCTTCTGACCAAGATGCAGACGAGATGGATTATGAGGGTGAACAAGAGTACCTCGACTATTTGAATGCCAATCAAGGTTTGTAGGTCGGCCTCGATGATGGTACTGACGCCGACATTGACACCAACGGCGCCGGCACCGATGGCGGCGCCGAGACCGGCCAGAATATCGACGTGGGAAAGGGGATGATATTGAACCCCTTGAACCCACGTTCCACAACCAGCCGATCCCCGCTGGGCAGTTCAGGGTTAGCTTGTCCAGTGTGAAATCGGGGCACGAGGCGTTGCCTCCTCCAGTACAGCATGTGGGAGAGGACGACGAGACCCCGCCGCGGATTGGAAGCTGCAAGGGTTGGGTGCTGCTATGGCCAAAGAATCTTATTCGTCTGGAGCCGGCCAAGAGCACACCAATAACCACACATCAACAAGCATGTGCGGAGACCACCACCCCGCCTACGCAATTACTAGCTCCCGTTGTGCCGAGTGAGAGCGGCGGACGACGTGATGAAGGGGGTGCAATAGTACTGGCTGATGTAATCGGTCCTGTAGAACAGAGAATGGATGATGAGACGGAGGTCGACCCTATGGGTTTCCACAATACAAACGTGTATGACTGTGACATAGATATGATGAGTCAACCATATGACGAATCGGGCTATCAGCATGCTAATGGGGATATGGATGATATGCCCGGGCAGGAAGGTCGTTGGAAGGATTGCAAAAAGTCTCTCTTCATGAATTCCTCACAGGACACGCCTGAAGATGTCGCCTCAACACAGGCTCAACTAGCCGGGGGTCGTACAGTGCTTAGCCCGGGAACCCTGGGGCAGGGGTTAAGGAAGGGTCTGGAAGGTGTGCCCAAGAAAAAGGAGAGGAAGAGATCGGGGAAGATAACTGCCTCTAAACAAGCCAGAGCACAAAGCAGCCAGACGATGCATTCTAAAGAGCGTGTACCCATGAAAGGTGCGGCCATATTCCATCTCACGGGTGAGTCGATGCTACCGCCGAAACCGCTGGAGGCACTATCAGGGGATCTCAGGAGACTGCACGACCATGTGTTGTCAACTAAGAAAAGCCTACTAGCCTCAAAGGATCCAGGATATCCGACATACGCTGCTCGTGTGCCTGAGGGGAAGTGCTACGTCAAGACACAGCCCGCGGAGGTGTTCTTCCTGCAGTTTGACCATATCTTTGAGATGTTTCTGACAAGGCGGCTCGATTTTACAATCGTCCGCCTTTTTGCGCTACATATGAGCTCTGTCATGAAGAGTGAAGAAGTCTCGCAAATCCGTGTGGCGGATCCGTACGACATGCATGAGTCTTTCTTCAGTCTCAGCGACTTTGAGCGTGAAACTACTAGGGAGTACCTCCAAAAATTCATGGTACAGAATAAGGACCGGGAAATTGTCCTCGTGCCTTATCATCCAAAGTAAGTCAGTTCCGGACAACCCTTTCGTACATTTCAATCATTCCTTCTCTCTCATATGGGGAATAATTTGAGGTGTCTTTTCCCCGCAGCAACGGCGCGTCGCCCTTATCGTTCTTTACCCACAAGTCTCCCACGCCGTGTATTTTGACCCTTCCAGAGACTACGAGAAAAAAGACTACACCCACATAATGAATATTCTAGATGATGCTCTCCAAGGCTTCAGCATTAGAGGTGGCCACATGTAGATTAGGAAACAAAGGAACAAGAAGATGGGTTTTGCACATAAAACTATCTTCTCCTGCATCCATGTCCCAAAACCAAGCTAGAAGGATGGATTCTACATTGTCCATCTCATGATTCAGTTCAACACGGATCACCAAAAGCTTCGCATGAGAAGCAAAAATGATGATCATATCCACAAGTGGCTAGAATCTCATGGAGAAGCGGATTATAAACTTAGAGATGACTTCTTTCGCATCCAAAGCGACATTGCAACGATCATTATGAAATAAGTCGTCGATGAGAAGGGGATGTTACACCACGGCCCTATATCGCGAGCTGACGTCCGAACTCGCATAGGCATGCAATGTCTAGACCTCACGTTGTTCGAGAAGATAGGGTCCATCCTCGATGATATGGAAGGATGGAACTTCTAGTGATTTATGATGCCGATGATGATGATATGTGTTAGTTGAACTTGTATACTTTTTGTAGTGATGAAACTTTGTGATGTCCACGGTCCCTGCCGAACATGCGTAACGCTACTTTGTTAGTTTGCGTATGATGACCTGCGTACCTCTAGTTAATTAATTTGCGTACTGTATGTTGCATCTAGTTGCTAAACCTTTCTTTTTCGGTGTTGCTCTAGTATATTTTTTTGCATATATATAATTGTACATCCTCTTCATGAACATGCATCTCTAACAGGTACCTAGTTTCTTGATGGCGAGATGGAAGTGCTATGTCGTGTACAAAGGGAAGGTTCCGGGGGTGTATAACGAGTGGCACGACTGCCAGGCGCAAGTGAATGGGTTCTCAGACGCCAGCCATAAAGTCTTCAAAAGCAGACAAGAAGGAGAAGCTAGTTACTTGAGGTTCACGCTAGCGCGAGAGAGGACTCGTAACCGCCACCTCATCTACTGCATAGTTCCGCTCTCACTCATAGTGATAGCTCTTCTAGTGTATACCTTTGTTTAGATGGATAACGTTGTAGTTGCAAGTATTCGAGACTTGCATGTATCGCTATTTTCGAGATGATGACAAGATACCACTTTGTGTTGGATGATGATTATGATGAGACTATTTGTATGTATATGCTATGATTACATTTGTGGTCTCGCAGGCATTTGTATGTGTATCATGATGACATTTGTGTGTGCTAAAGATTCTTCTATAAAGCCTGTTCAAATACAAAACAAATATGCTGAAAAAACAAAAAACTACTAAAATTAGCAGTAGCGAGTGGAGAAAAGTTAGCAGCAGCATAGTAGTAGCAGTAGCGCGCGCAGGAGAAGCGCACTATAGCTATTAGCAGTAGCGAGCTTCCATTAAGCGTGTTGCTACACTTGTGTAGCAGTAGCGCTAGTGAGCACATGCTACTGCTATGTGTTAGTTGTAGCGCCTTATTAGTAGCGCCGGTCCCCCGCGCTATTGATACACCTAAAACCCGCGCTGCTGCTAGCCTTGTCCCTAGTAGTGTCCACTTAACTTGTAGTTTTGTTTGTTGCACTATGCCATTTCATGCCTCATTAAACCGGACATGCATCATACTTGGTTGTGCATCATGCCATGTTTATATGTGATGGTTGTTTACTATGTTGTTTGCTTCTTTCCGGTTGCACTTCTCCTTGATAGTTCCTGTTGTGTTGCGATTGTGAGGACTCGTTCGACTATGTTTCTTCGTCTACTTCATGGACTCGTTCTTCTTCCTAGCGGGATTCCAGGCAAGATGACCGTTACCCTGGATCTCACTACAATCTTTGCTATGCTAGTTGTCTCAATGCTATCGCTATGTTGCGGTACCTACCACTTGTTTATCAAGCCTCCTAAATTGCCATGATAGCCTCTAAACATTTTTACCCTTCCTAGCAAACCGTTGTTTGGCTATGTTACCGCTTGCTCAGCCCTTTTATAGTGTTGCTAGTTGCAGGTGCTGTTGCAGGTTGTTCCATGTCGGGACATGGATATTTTGGGATATCACTATATCTCTTATTTTATTAGTGCACATATATACTTGGTAAAGGGTAGAAGGCTCGGCCTTATGCCTGGTGTTTTGTTCCACTCTTGTCGCCTTAGTATCCATCATACCGGTGTTATGTTCCTTGATTTTGCTTTCCTTACACGGTTGGGGTTATGGGACCCCCTTGAAAGTTCTCTTTGGATAAAACTCATCCAGCAAGGCCCAACCTTGGTTTTACATTTGCCTAACAACCTAAGCCTTTTTCCCTTGGGTTCTGTAGACCCGAGGGTAATCTTTATTTTAAGCCCCCGGGCCAGTGCTCCTCCGAGTGTTGGTACGAAATGAGCAGCCTGCGGGGCCACCTCGGGGAAACACGAGGGCTGGTTTTACTCGTAGCTTGTCCCATCCGGTGTGCCCTGAGACTATGATACATGCGACTCCTATCAGGATTTGTCGGCACATCAGGAGGTCTTGCTGGTCTTGTTTTACCATTGTCGAAATGTCTTGTAACTGGGATTCCAAGACTAATCGGGTCTTTCTGCCGGTGTTCTGGGAACAGGGGTCCCCAGACTTGCCTGCCGGCGGCCCACGACGTGGCTTTGCAGGTGGGCCCGTACATCCCATCTTCACCAACAAGCATTCAAGACCCTCGTGAGGCAGACGACACAAGACCTCCTCGGGAGCGGCCTCACCAGGCTGGCTCGCGAGGGGCGGAGAGATCAAGGCAAGGCAAACCTCGCGAGGTTCCAATGATGTGAGCCATGGCGATCGAGACTAGGCGGGCGCCAGGCGGGCACCAGCGCGCATAGTGTCCTTGTTTCCTCTTTGGTGCTAAGGAGGCAAGTGCAGGCGAAGAGTACCGAGGCGTCAAGCAAAGGTTTCCATATCGGTGCAACGAGACCAAGACCAGCAGGACGACAAGATGGAGGTCACCATGGAGCCCAAGGCGGCGTCACCACCAGAGCCTTTGGCAGGCAAATACTGCTTTTGTCAGGATAACTTGTACTAGTTGTCCCCTTTAAAATTGGCCGTTGTTGGCTCCCTTCCCGCTTAATATTTGGGGAGAGGACCAGGGCCTATATAAATATGATTAGCCACCACAGTAGGAGGCGAGGAGACCCTCTGCCATCTCAACTTGGACTAGATCCAACCCACTCTCACACCCACCAAGCACAAGAACACGTCACCTCAGGAGGTAGTTCTTCCCCTTGTACTGTTCATCCTCAGCCCAAGAGGAAATCCACCACACCACACTGGAGTAGGGTATTACACCACAACGGTGGCCCGAACCAGTACAAATCTTGTGTCTCTTGTGTTGCGAGTTTGTCGAGCTAAGCTTAGAGATCATGGCAGGTTGAGGGCATGATTTGGTAGGGGGAGATCTTCGAGCGCACCCCAGTGTCCGAACCTTTAGGGTTTTGCCGGAACCCGATATCCGACATTTGGCACGCCAGGTAGGGGTGCGCCGAAGTTTTCCTTCCGTCGATTCGCGCTCCACCATCTTCATGCCCATTCTCCATGGCTGGCGCCGCCCTTTCGGCTGGATCTACGGGTGCCCACAGTGACACTTAGGGGCTCCGAGCCCTTGCTACCGCCTTGCAGCAGGTGCAGTGGCCACCCAAGTTCAAGCCAGCGATGCCGCCGTGCTACGACGGCATGGCGGACCCGTCGGCTTTCCTGCTGGCGTATGAGGAGGCCATCCTTAAGGCCGGGGGTGACAACAAGGTCATGGCCAACTGGCTTCCCATGGCCCTCACTGGCGCACCACGTACCTGGCTGCTCAACCTCCCCGGATCCATGGTGGCATCCTGGGAGGAGTTGCGCGGCCTCTTCGCGGCGTGCTACACGGCGTCGGCGCACCATGCAGTTGTGTCCCTCCTCGGCAGCTCACAAGCACCACCCTCGGATCGTCACGTCAAGCCGTTCTTACGCCAGATCGGCACCACTTCCAAGTGCCCGGGGGTCCGCAGGGCTGGGCCGCACCCGAGGCCGACGTCACCTTCGACTCAGGGGATCATCATGTCTCCACCGTCGGCTCGAGTGTGCTCCCAATGCTTTGCACGCCCACCATCTGCAATGTGTCCATAACCAAGAAGCTCATCGACAGCGGCGCCGGTCTCAACGTGCTCTCCGTCGAGGCCTTCAACCTTCTTCACGTACTGCTCGAGTGGCTCCGCCCTAGCAAGCAACCTCTCGAGCCCCTAGTGCTTTATCTTGATGCCACTCCCCACTCCGCCAGCGTGCCTCTAGTGGCGGTACGGGAAGAACACCAAGCCAAGGCCACATCGCGCCGAGCTACGCCGCCAGCAGAGACGACGCAAGACCAGGAGGGCGCCGCAAGGGCCGTAGTAGTGGCGGTAGAGGATCAAGCTCAGTAGGACAATGCCCCCGAACCCGCAAAGGACCCGACGAGCGATCAAGAGTTGGGGGCTCCACCACCTCAGGAGGCAACCCAACTCCCAGAAGGCGCAAGCCTCATCAGCGTACCTGCCCTCGTCGAGCACACGGTATACTTCGTCAGCACGGTGTTGCAGGATGCAAGAGCACGGTACCCCATGCCTCAGAAGCTCCTACTCGCGCTCCTGGTGGCCTCACGTAAGCTGCGACACTACTTTCAAGGCCATGCCATCAAGGTCGTCTCGGCCTACCCACTCGAGAGGGTGCTCAGGAGCCCCAACTCCGCCAGGAGGGTCGCCGAGTGGAACATCGAGCTTCAAGCATTCCGGTTGGAGTTCAGCACCACCAGGGTCATCAAGGGAGCCACGCTCACGGATTTCATGGCAGAATGGACGGACGCCCCGGCGCTTGAAATAGGCGAGGACCAGTCCCTCTCGCCGGGAAGTGAGGCGCTCGACAGCTGGGTCAAGTATTTCGATGGTGCCTTCGCGCGCCAAGGCACGGGGGGCTGGAGCAGTGCTCATCTCGCCCACTCAGGACAAGCTCTACTATGTCGTGTAGCTCTGCTTCCAGCAGGGCGAGAAGGTCTCCAACAACAGTGCAGAGTACGAAGGCCTCATAGCTAGCCAGAAGGCTGTGGCGGCACTAGGGGTGAAGCGTCTCACCATCAGGGGTGACTCGCAGCTCCTCGTCAACTTCTCCAATAAGGTATACGAGCCGAAGGACAAACACATGGAGGCATACCTCATGGAAGTACGCAAGATGGAGAAGCAGTTCCTGGGCTTGGAGTTGCAGCACGTGCCCCGGGGAACCAACAAGGAACCCGACGACATCGCCAGAAGGGCATCCAAGCGACAGCCCCAAGAGCCTGGCATCTTCGAGCAGCGGCTCTTCAAGCCATCGGGGACACCACCGCTTGCAAGGACAGCGCAACCTCGAGAGGAGCTCCTGCAACCACCTGCCATGGGAGCCCCAGCCTGTGGCCTGACTTCGGGACCGCGTCTACTCTTGGCGCTCGAGCCCCGAGAGGGATGCTGGATGATACATCTCTGTCGTATCTATAATTTTTGATTGTTCCATGCCAATATTCTACAACTTTCATATACTTTTGGCAACTTTCTATATTATTTTGGGGACTAACATATTGATCTAGTGCCTAGTGCCAGTTCTTGTTTGTTGCATGTTTTTTGTTTCACAAAATATCCATATCAAACAGAGTCCAAACGGGATAAAAACTGACGGAGATTTTTTCTGGAATATATATGATTTTTGGGAAGAAAAATCCATGCGAGACGATGCCCGAGGGGGCCACGAGGCAGGGGGCGCGCACCAGGGGGGCAGGCGCGCCCCTGACCCTTGTGGCCACCGCGTAAGGCAGTTTATGCCCTTCTTTCGCCACAAGAAAGCTAATATCCGGATAGAGATCGTGTTAAAATTTCAGCCCAATCGGAGTTATGGATCTCCGGGGATATAAGAAACGGTGAAATGGTAGAATCTGAGAACGCAGAACCAGAGAGAGACAGAGAGACATATCCAATCTCGGAGGGGCTCTCGCATCTCCCATGCCATGGAGGCCAAGGACCAGAGGGGAAACCCTTCTCCCATCTAGGGAGGAGGTAAAGGAATAAGAAGACGAAGGGGCCCCCCTCTCCCCTTCTCTTCCGGTGGCGCCGGAACGCTGCCGTGGCCATCATCATCATCACGGCGATCTACACCAACACCTCCGCCATCTTCACCAACATCTCCATCACCTTCCCCCTCTATCTATAGCGGTCCACTCTCCCGCAACCCGCTGTACCCTCTACTTGAATAGGGTGCTTTATGCTTCATATTATTATCCAATGATGTGTTGTCATCCTATGATGTCTGAGTAGATTTTCGTTGTCCTATCGGTGGTTGATGAATTGCTATGATTGATTTAATTTGCTTGTGGTTATGTTGCTCTCCTTTGGTGTAGCACCCACGATGCGGCTATATATCCCACGTGTCGGAGCATGACTTAGAGGCATAACCGCATTCTAGGCATGTCGCAAGAGGGTTAATCTTTACACATCCCATGTACTGAATAAGAAAGAGGTACAGAGTTGGCTTACAATCGCCACTTCAAAAAATACATGAATAAAGCATTACATCATCAGATACAATCAAGGTCCGACTACGGAACCAAAATAAAAGAAGACTACCCCTAATGCTACAGATCCCCGATCGTCCCAACTGGGCTCCACTACTGATCAACTGGAAATGAAACAACTCAATGCACGAGATCTTCATCGAGCTCCTCCTTGAGCTCAGGTGCGTCACCTGCACGTTATCATCAGCACCTGCAAACTAGTTTTGGAAGTAACCTGTGAGTCACGGGGACTCAGCAATCTCACACCCTCGCGATCAAGACTATTTAAGCTTATGGGTAGGGAAAAGGTAGTGAGGTGGAGCGGCATCAAGGACTAGCTTATATGGTGGCTAACTTACGCAAATGAGAGCGAGGAGAGAAGGCAAAGCATGATCGAAAATCTATGATCAAGAAGTGATCCTAGACTACCTATGTACAAGCATAACCCCAACACCGTGTTCACTTCCCGGACCCCGCTGAGAAGAGACCATCACGGCTACACACGCGGTTGATGCATTTTAATTAAGTTAACTGCCAAGATCTCTACAACCGGACATTAACAAATTCCTAGCTGCCCATAACCGCGGGCACGGCTTTCAAAAGTTCAAATCCCTGCAGGGGTGTCCCAACTTAGCCCATCACAAGCTCTCACTGTCATCGAAGGATACTCCTTCTCCCAGGACGGCCCGATGAGACTCAGAATCCAGGTTACAAGACATCTCGACAATGGTAAAACTAAACCAGCAAAGCCGCCCGAATGTGCTGACAAATCCCGATAGGAGCTGCACATATCTCGTTGTCAGGGCACATCAGATTGTCCAAACTTCCGGTAGGCCAGCCCAGAGTTGCCCCTGGTGGCCACCAACGGCTGACAAGTTGGACCAACACTTAGAGGAGCACTGACCTGGGGGGGGGGGGGGTAAAATAAAGATGACCCTTGGGTTGGCCGACCCAAGGGAAAAAGTCTAGGTGGCAAATGGTAAAACCAAGGTTGGGCTTTGCTGGAGGAGTTTTATTCAAGGCGAACTGTCAAGGGGTTCCCATAACACCCAACCGTGTAAGGAACACAAAATCAAGGAACATAACACCGGTATGACGGAAACTAGGGCGGCAAGAGTGGAACAAAACTCCAGGCATAAGGCTGAGCCTTCCACCCTTTACCAAGTATATAGATGCATTAAAGTAAACATTATATATAGTAATGATATCCCAACAATAGCCATGTTCCAACATGGAACAAACTCCAATCTTCACCTGCAACTAGCAATGCTATAGGAGGGGCTGAGCAAAGCGGTAACATAGCCAAACAACAGTTTGCTAGGGCAAGGTGAGTTAGAGGCTTGGCACGGCAATATGGGAGGCATGATAAATCATGTGGTAGGTATCGCAGCATAGGCATAGCAAAAGAGCGAGCAACTAGCAAGCAAAGATAGAAGTGATTTCGAGGGTATGGTCATCTTGCCTGAAAAGTTCTCCGAGAAGACGAAAGCTTGAACCTCGTAAACGTACTCAACGGGAACCTCGAACACGAACTCGTCTCCCAGCTCTACCCAAAGCAAGAACACAAGCAAATGGAATAACCATCAACCACGGTGCAATGTGCAAGCAACATGATGCAAAACATGGCATGATATGCGGGATGTGAAATGCAATGCATATGCAAGCTACGGAAGGAAAAGATTGAACCAGGCCCCAACTTGGCAAACCAAGAGTGCCGCTGGAAAGATGAGTTGATTTCAGCTGAAATCGATATGAAGATCACCGGAATCGGATACACGGTTTGCAAATGGCAAGCAAAACAAATAATGGCGCAAAGGTGCGATTAACAGCATGAGGCTATCTAAATGCATCAAGAGCAACAAGCCAATGCACTCTAGCATAACAACAAAGCACATGGCAGTTATCCACTCAAGATGCTTGGAAAAAGATGAACACAGAGCTATGGCTAAATCACACAATAGCAGGTTCAAACAAGCATGGCAAAAGTGCAAAAGATAACAGGTTACAAACTTAGTGAAAAAAACATGTCAGGAATTTAACATCAGGAAGCAATGTTTAGAGCAAGATAACAACATGCTATAGGAACATATCATGGCAAAGCAAGGCATGGCATGAAGGTACTCAAAGCATACAACAAAAGTCCCTTACTGACCATAAGCCAAAAGGGATCAGAAAATACAATGGCACCCATGTGAACATAGCAACTTTCGTTAACAGATTCAGACTTAGCAGAAAAACTGAACATGGCAAAACAGATTCACATAGGCATGTTTACGAGCTCGATGCACTCACCACAAGGCATTGCATGACAAACTAAGCATACACCTAGGAAGAAGACATGGCATAGAAGCTAAATATGACAACAACAACCTCATGGCATGCATGGATCAACTACAACAACCTCGGCAAAATTGCTTAACATGTAAACAATCTGCCAGGAACATTTTATAGCAAAAGTAGAGCTTTATTGAGTCATGCTAGGGTGCTCCATAATTGCAAACAAAGACATGAATGGATAGAGCCCAACAATATCTCCAAATCACCCTTACTGAACATGCTCAAAAGAGGCATGGATAACTCTATAGCAACAAGAATACATGGCATAAAAATATTATCAGGGAAAAGACTTAGAAGTTTTCTAAGTCCCTGAAATCAGCAACATCACAAGAGCTACTTTGCATGCTTGTTCTAGACACCACATTGATCACAAAAATACATGGCATACACCCCTGTAAAGATGGCATGGCATACTTCAAAACACATGTAGGGCTCAAGATCATAGGAGGCACACATTAATCATGGCAAAAATGACAAATGTCCAATTACTGATAAGAATCTGAAACTAACATTACATAGCACTCTTGCAACAGGATTTAGGGCATCAAGATGGACTCAAATGAACATTGTGCAATGGAATGAAATGAAGTACTCGTCGAGACGAACAATCTGATATGCTACACGCATGAATCGGAGCAACGAGCACGAAGTTATGGCATGATGAGGGATGCATAAAAAATAACACACATCTGGTACTTCGGAAAAATTAGACCTCCGAGAAAAGTCAACGCGGGACTGGCTCGACCCGGGACGGAGGGATCCGGACGTGGACGCGGCATTTGGATGGAGGGTGTGGTGGATCTGGTCCCGGTTGTCGCGGATGACGAGGACGGCGGATCTCGCCGGAGATGATGTGGACAACGACCAGAGTGGAAGGAGATGGCCGGTGAGGGGAGCTCCGGGCTAGATCGGGCCGGATCCCGGCAAGACAGCGGCGGGCATGGCCGCGGAGGAGAAAGGCGGGGCCGCGGCGCGCTGGTGCGGCGGCCGGACGGTGAGGCGCAGCGAGGTGGCGGTGGTCGACGGCGAGCACGGCAGCCGAAGCACACGAGGCGGCGGCGGTGCACGCGCGGCTCGGGCGACGGAGATGCGCGCTAGTGGCTCGGGCACATGCGCGGCTTGGGCGGGCCGGCCTCGGGCCCCGCAGGCCCGGCGGTGAAGTGGGGAGGCGCGCGGGCTGATGTAGCGGGCGCTGGTTGGCTGCGGCGGCGGGGAAGGTGACGTGTCGGGCGCTGATTTGCCGGAGTGAGGTGGCCAGTGGATGCGTCTGGCGCGGACGGACATGTCTGTCGGCGCGGAGGGAGGTTAGGGCAGGGTTTGACCTGCGTGGAATTTTCAGAGGAGAGCACAAATATACAGGTAGAGGGAGCTAGGAGACTCCAAATTGAGCACGGTTTTCAGCCACACAATCGTGATCGAACGACCGAGAGGATGGAGGGGGTTTGGATGGGTTTTGATCCACTTTGAAAGGGTGTTGGGCTGCAACACAAATGAGGCCTTTTCGGTTCCTCGGTTAACCGTTGGAGTATCAAACGAAGTCGAAATGGCACGAAACTTGACAGGCGGTCTACCAGTAGTAAACCAAGCTCGCTAGGCAAGTCTCGGTCCAATCCGAGAATGTTTAACACCCGCACACGAAAAGAGGTAAAAGGGGACACCGGAGGACATAGGAGCGCCGGAATGCAAAATGGACAACGGGGAAAATGCTCGGATGAGACGAACATGTATGCAAATGCGATGCACTTGATGGCATGATATGAAATGCATGACACGCAAGCAAATGACAAGGCAACACAGCGAATAACTGGAAGACACCTAGCACATCGGTCTCGGGGCGTTACAACACTCCACCACTACGAGAGGATCTCGTCCCGAGATCTAGAATGGCACCGGAGGGAAAAGGAAGAGGAAGATAAGAGGTAAAACTAAGTTGCTTCTTTGACAAACGAGTGAAACCAAAGAACCTTGAAAAGTTGAACAACTTCAAGAAAAGAATACAATGGAGATGAACGAATTTGACAATCTCTGTCAGGAAAGAGGAACAACGAAGAACAAATTCAGACAGCACTCCGGTTGAAAATAGATGCGAGACTTGCTAAGACGAAAAGAACTTGAGGAGAGGACACAACACTCCGGTTAAAAGGATAAGCATGAAAAGAACACTATCTTGACAAAACAAGATGATGGGTCGAAGAGAGCAACATCACAATGCCTCCAGAAGAAAAGAAAGAAAGGAATTAAAGGAATGGGGAAGAAAACAACATCTTCTACCTGCAATGAGCTTGCAAAGGCAACCTTAGGTGAAGGGTCGAACGGAGTTGTTGGAAACCCAACAACAAAAGGATAAGCTTGATGTGGGCTTATGGAAAACATCTCAAAATCAAGAGGTGAAATTCTGCCATTAATGGAAAACGATAGATTGGATTGATATCAACAAGGATATGAGAAGCTTATCTCACCGGAAGGATAAATGAGGGCCTTGGGTCATTTATAAGCACCATAGATAGCAACAATCCTTAGGGAAGGTTTTAGGTGAAACATGACCCCAGATAACTCCAATGACGAGATTGATGGATTTAAAATATCTCATTCTTCATAACTTGTGAATCATGAAACACGAAGGAAAATTATCAACAATGACATAACACCACCCCAAAAGATAAGGTAGAACGAATTGCACTCCGGATTGCAAGATGAAGAATACTTGAAGTATAGCTTGACGGATCATAGCTTCGAGAGATATCTTGAAGAACAATTGAAGAATGAAAAAGGATCCTTGACGAACCACCATGTAGCCTCCATGGCCAACTCCGGTAACAAAAGGATGATTAAACAAAAGGAAAGAGAAGTTGTAAACAGAAGGTGAAGCCTTGCGATGATTTAGATGGAACTCCGGGAAAAAGATAAAGCATCTCGAACCGAGAATGTGATATGATGAACCACTCCAGAAAGCAGGAATTAAACACTTGGATGAAGCAAGGAAAAGAATTACATTATGCTTATCCTTCATCAATTAAATTGATGACAAGCAACAGATTTGGCATACTACTTATTCTCGTAGAAAGGATTAAGAGAGATATAGCGCAAACTTGAGGAAGGTCTTCGACGAACCACTGGTAGGATTGAAACAACGGATGAATTGATATGATAACAAGGTAAGAGAAAATCTTGAACGGACCACCGTAAGAATTAAAAATGAAAGTGGAAAAGACACAAATCACCGGAAAGAATTAGAAAATGAGGCAAAGATACTCAACTGAATTTAGATCCATGAAAACGAAGAGATCACGAGCTGATAAGAGAAATTTGAATGATGCACCGGTAAGATTGGAGAACGAGAGCTGAATGCTGGAATGAATAAATCTTTTGAAATGATGGGCTCCGGAGGGAAGAAATGAAAAACAACTCTTGGAAATGCCCTGGATGGATGAAAAGAATTCTCACAATCAACGCAATTAAGAGAGGATGGCATCAAGCTAGAATCACGAATCCTTGAGAGAACGGATAAGATTTGGAGGAAAAACTCATCTTCGGTCTTCAAATGTTGATAATGATGATGAGAAGCAACACCAAGAATTGTTGAGGCACTCCGGAATGAACAATAGAAAAGGTTGAGCCAATAATGAAAAGAATTTGAGAGATCTTAGAGAAATACATATGACTAATGACAAATCATACTTACGTCATACTTTGAAAAGAATTTGAGATTCAGTCTGGAAAGATTAGAAGAGTCAAGTAAGATCCTGGAAAAAGACCTGCGGGTTAGGGCCCACTCAAAAGAAACACCGTCGAACGATTACTTGAAAAGGAGATAGCACCGGTTGAATTAAATGGTTTGAATGACATAACAACTTCGAGATCTCTTGAACGAATTTATAATGGAGACACAAATCTTCTGATATCCTCAGCACTCCGGAACAAATTAATAGTGAGAAGTGGATGATTATGTGGTGCACCGGCACAAGGAAAGCATTTGAAACGAGGAAAGGAATACGATCAACACTGGAAGCTTGAGTTGGATTCACCGGAGAAAAAAAGAATGAAGAATGATGAACTTGAAGCTCCGTTAGCATCTTCTTGAGAATCACCGGATAAGAATATTGATAGAAAAGAATGGAGAGACTTCCCATCAATAAAATGGATACTCGATTGAGAAATCTGAGTCCTTGAAGAAACAGGGTGGGAGGGCGGGAAAACAAAGGCAACTTGGGACGGATGAAACAACACCGTTGAGAAGACTTGAGTTGATCTTGCGGATGTAGAAAAAGATTGGATCCACTAGAAGAGAAGCACATCGGTTGAAAAGGAATTAACATTACAATCTCAATTATCATGAAGGATTGGTACGCACATGGGAGTATGAGAACACCGCTTAGGGAAGGTATGGAATCAACACTTGACACTGAAGCAACTCGAATACCACAGCTTGAAGCAAAACAAAGGTTTGGCTTGCAAAATAAGCCGGAACAAACATATGATAGAGATTTCGTCCGAAGTTTTCGTGGTGGGGCCCACACGGGATCGATCGTACAACACCATCATGTACAAGGCAGTGCACATGACATACGAAGCGTCCCCGAGTCAGCATAGCCAAGGACTCTTTAAGACGCAACGAGACCACTGTAAAACCAACCATGGATAGGCGAACCACTAGACGTCGAACCCCAATTCAAAACATGCATCTGTCGGAAAGATATCCTAAGAGCTACTTGAATTCCCACTTATCAACTCCTGAAATTTTCCGGTTATGCAATCAGGTGTTGGGGATACAGGGGAAGCATAATATCTCACCCAAAACTAACAAATCCTACATCCAACTGTATCCATCCATCAACACATAACCAAGAAACCTTCAGAAATCATTTACCTCAGCCTTCGAAAAAGCATCCGTTATACGAGTTATGGCAATACTCCCGAACTCCCGCCCCAGTACTGGGTGGCGTCGAGGTTATCTCACCAACAACTGGATGAAAGAGATTTTCGATGTTAGCGAAACTCAGGTATTCCAGAACTGGAATGATAAAATTGTGACGACAACACCTCGGAGCTCAACTCCCCGGGACACTGCCACAACCCCTAAATGTCAGGAGGCACCAAGAACAATGATCTCGTCACAAAACCATCGGAACGATTCCAAGATACCAGCGTGATCCTAATTTTTTTTAGTGAAATTTGAGGAGAGAAAATTCAAAACTCTACGTCAGGAGGCCTCACTAGAGTGACGAAGGGACTGAGGAGTAAAAAGAATCCTACTCTCCGATATATATAATCCTATAAGACTCAAAAAAAATTCTAGACTCAATAACACCAGCGATTCGATCAAGCAGGGGGCTCCTAAGTCGGGGAAGGCTCTGATACCAACTTGTAACACCCACGATGTGGCTATATCTCCCACGTGTCGGAGCATGACTTAGAGGCATAACCACATTGTAGGCATGTCACAAGAGGGGTAATCTTTACACATCCCATGCACTGAATAAGAAAGAGGTATAGAGTTGGCTAACAATCGCCACTTCACACAATACATGAATAAATCATTACATCATCAGATACAATGAAGGTCCGACTACGGACCCAAAATAAAAGAAGACTACCCCTAATGCTACAGATCCTCCATCCTCCCAACTGGGCTCCACTATTGATCAACTGGAAACGAAACAACTCAATGCATGAGATCTTCATCGAGCTCCTCCTTGAGCTCAGGTGCGTCACCTGCACGTTATCATCGGCACCTGCAAACTGGTTTTGGAAGTAACCTGTGAGTCACGGGGACTCAGCAATCTCACACCCTCGCAATCAAGACTATTTAAGCTTATGGGTAGGGAAAAGGTAGTGAGGTGGAGCTGCAGCAAGCACTAGCATATATGGTGGCTAACTTATGCAAATGAGAGTGAGGAGAGAAGGGAAAGCACGGTCGAAAATCTATGATCAAGAAGTGATCCTAGACTACCTACGTTCAAGCATAACTCCAACACCGTGTTCACTTCCCGCGGCCATCATCGTGTTCAAGAAGTGATCCAAGAAGAGACCATCACGGCTACACACGCGGTCCATGCATTTTAATTAAGTTAAGTGTCAAGTTCTCTACAACCGGACATTAACAAATTCCCATCTGCCCATAACCGCGGGCACGACTTTCGAAAGTTCAAATCGCTGCAGGGGTGTCTCAACTTAGCCCATCATAAGCTCTCAAGGTCAACGAAGGATATTCCTTCTCCCAGGACGGCCCGATCAGACTCAGAATCCAGGTTACAAGACATCTCGACAATGGTAAAACTGAACCAGCAAAGCCGCCCGAATGTGCCGACAAATCCGGATAGGAGTTGCACATATCTCATTCTCAGGGCACACCGGATTGTCCAAACTTCCGGTAGGCCAGCCCAGAGTTGCCCCTGGTGGCCACCGGCGGCTGACAAGTTGGACCAACACTCAGAGGAGCACTGGCCCGGGGGGGGGGGGGTAAAATAAAGATGACCCTTGGGTTGGCCGACCAAAGGGAAAAAGGCTAGGTGGAAAATGGTAAAACCAAGGTTGGGCCTTGCTGGAGGAGTTTTATTCAAGGCAAACTGTCAAGAGGTTCCCATAACACCCAACCATGTAAGGAACACAAAATCAAGGAACATAACACCGATATGTCGGAAACTAGGGCGGCAAGAGTGGAACAAAACACCAGGCATAAGGCCGAGCCTTCCACCCTTTACCAAGTATATAGATGCATTAAATTAAACATTATATATAGTAATGATATCCCAACAATAGCCATGTTCCAACATGGAACAAACTCCAATCTTCACCTGCAACTAGCAAAGCTATAAGAGGGGCTGAGCAAAGCGGTAACATAGCCAAACAACGGTTTGCTAGGGCAAGGTGAGTTAGAGGCTTGGCATGGCAATATGGGAGGCATGATAAAGCATGTGGTAGGTATCGCAGCATAGGTATAGCAAAAGAGCGAGCAACTAGCAAGCAAAGATAGAAGTGATTTCGAGGGTATGGTCATCTTGCCTGAAAAGTTCTCCGAGAAGATGAAAGCTTGAACCTCATAAACATACTCAACGGGAAGCTCGAATACGAAATCGTCTCAAGGCTCTACCCAAAGCAAGAACACAAGCAAAGGGAACAACCATCAACCACGGTGAAATGCGCAAGCAACATGATGCAAAACATGGCATGATATGCGGGATGTGAAATGCAATGCATATGCGAGCTACGGAAGGAAAAGATTGAACCAGGCCCCAACATGGCAAACCAAGAGTGCCATTGGAAAGATGAGTTGATTTCGGCCGAAATCGATATGAAGATCACCGGAATCGGATGCACGGTTTGCAAATGGCAAGCAAAACAAATAATGGCGCAAAGGTGCGATTAACAGCATGAGGCCATCTAAATGCATCAAGAGCAACAAGCTACTGCACTCTAGCATAAGAACAAAGCACATGGCAGTGATCCACTGAAGATGCTTGACAAAAGATGAAAACTGAGCTACAGCTAAATCACACAATAGTAGGTTCAAACAAGCATGGCAAAAGTGCTAAAAGATAACAGGTTACAGACTTGGTGAAAAAAAACATGTCAGGAATTTAACATCAGGAAGCAATGTTTAGAGCAAGATAACAACATGCTACAGGAACATATCAAGCAAGGCATGGAATGAAGGTACTCAAAGCATAAAACAAAAGTCCCTTACTGACCATAAGCCAAAAGGGATCAGAAAATACAATGGCACCCATGTGAACATAGCAACTTCCGTTAACAGATCTGGAACATGGCAAAACAGATTCACGTAGGCATGTTTACAAGCTCGATGCACTCACCACAAGGCATTGCATTACAAACTAAGCATACACCCAGCAATAATACATGGCATAGAAGCTAAACGTGAAAAGAACAACCTCATGGCATGCATGGATCAACTACAACAACCTCAGCAAAATTGCTTAACATGTAAACAATCTGCCAGGAACATTTTATAACAAAAGTAGAGCAAGATTGAGTCATGCTAGGTGCTCCATAATTGCAAACAAAGACATGGATGGATAGAGCCCAACAATATCTCCAAATCACCCTTACTGAACATGCTCAAAAGAGGCATGGATCACTCTGTAGCAACAAGAATACATGGCATAAAAATATTATCAGGGAAAACACTTGGAAGATTTCTAAGTCCCTGAAATCAGCAACATCACGAGAGCTACTTTGCATGCTTGTGCTACTCACGACATTGATCACAAAAATAAATGGCATACACTCCTGTAGAGATGGCATGGCATACTTCAAAACACATGTAGGGCTCAAGATCATAGGAGGCACACATTAATCATGGCAAAAATGACAAATGTCCAATTACTGATAAGAATCTGAAACTAACATTACATAGCACTCTTGCAACTGCATTTAGTGTATCAAGATGGACTCAAATGAACATGGTGCAATGTAATGAAATGAAGTACGAATCGAAGCAACGAGCACGAAGTTATGGCATGATGAAGGATGCATAAAAAATAACACAGATCTGGGACTTAGGGAAAATTAGACCTCCGAGAAAAGTCAACGCGGGACAGGCTCGACCCGGGACAGAAGGATCCGGACGTGGACGCGACATTTGGATGGAGGGTGTGGTGGATCTGGTCCCGGTTGGCGCGAATGACGAGGACGTCGGATCTCGCCGGAGACGACGTGGACGGCGACCGGAGTGGAAGGAGATGGCCGGAGAGGGGAGTTTTGGGCCGGATCGGGCCGGATCCCGGCAAGACGGCGGCGGGCGCGGCCACGGAGGAGAAAGGCGGGGAGGCGGCGCGCTGGTGCGATGGTGCGGCGGCCGGACGGCGAGGCGCAGCGAGGTGGCGGTGATCGGCGGCGAGCACGGCGGCCGAAGCAGGTGAGGTGGCGGCGGTGCACCCGCGGCGGCGATGCGCGCTGGTGGCTCGGGCCCATGCGCGGCTCGGGCGGGCCGGCCTCGGGCGGGCCGGCCTCGGGCCTCGCGGGCCCGGTGGCGAAGTGGGGCGGCGCGCGGGCTGATGTAGCGGGCGCCAGTTTCCTGCGGCGGCGGGGAAGGTGACATGTCGGGCGCTGATTCACCAGAGTGAGGTGGCCGGTGGATGCGTCCGGCGCGGACGGACATGTCCGTCGATGCGGAGGGAGGTTAGGGTAGGGTTTGACCTGCGTGGAATTTTCGGAGGAGAGCACAAATATATAGGTAGAGGGAGCTAGCAGACTCCAGATTGAGCATGGTTTTCGGCCACGCGATCGTGATCGAACGACCGAGAGGATGGAGGGGGTTTGGATGGGTTTTGGGCCACTTTGAAAGGGTGTTGGGCTGCAACACACACGAGGCCTTTTCGGTTCCTCGGTTAACCGCTGGAGTATCAAACGAAGTCCAAATGGCACGAAACTTGACATGCGGTCTACCGGTAGTAAACTAAGGCTGCTAGGCAAGTCTTGGTCCAATCCGAGACGATTAACACCCGCACACGAAAAGAGGTAAAAGGGGACACCGGAGGACATAGGAGCGCCGGAATGCAAAACGGACAACGGGGGAAATGCTCGGATGCATGAGACGAACATGTATGCAAATGCGATGCACATGATGACATGATATGAAATGCATGACACACAAGCAAATGACAAGGACACACAGCGAATAACTGGAAGACACCTGGCACATCGGTCTCGGGGCGTTACATTTGGTGCCCATCATATGAGCGCGCGCGTGGATCACACCATAGGGTTATTTGTATGTTGATAGGACTACGTATTAGAGGGCAAGAGTGATAGAAGCTTCAACCTAGCATAGAAATTGATGCATACGAGATTGAAGGGGGGGACAATATATCTTAACGCTATGGTTGGGTTTTACCTTAATGAACATTAGTAGTTGCGGATGCTTGCTAATAGTTCCAATCATAAGTGCATAGAATTCCAAGTCAGGGATGACATGCTAGCAGTGGCCTCCCCACATAATACTTGCTATTGGTCTCGTAAAGTAGTCAATTGCTTAGGGGCAATTTCACAACTCCTACCACCACTGTTCCACACTCGCTATATTTATTTTATTGTCTCTTGACTTAAACAGCCCTTACCTTTTATTTACTTGCTCTTTATTACCTTGCAAACCTATCCAACAATACCTACAAAGTACTTCTAGTTTCATAATTGTTCTAGGTAAAGCGAACATCAATTGTGCGTAGAGTTGTATCGGTGGTCGATAGAACTTGAGGGAATATTTGTTCTGCCTTTAGCTCCTCATTGGGTTCAACACTCTTACTTATCGAAAACTGTTGCGATCCCCTATACTTGTGGGTTATCAAGACCTTTTTCTGGCACCGTTGCCGAGGAGCAATAGCGTGGGGTGAATATTCTCGTGTCTGATTGTTTGCTTTATCACTAAGTAATTTTTATTTGTTGTTCTTAGATGTTTTCTATCTTTAGTTATGGGTAGGAAACGCAAAATACCAAAAAAATTAGTTGTACCTACTAAACCAATGGTTGAAGAACCACTCAAAATTTATCACACTTCTGAAGCTTATTACTTGGATCATCTTTGATCCCTATGTGCTCGTGCTGAAACCCCAACTAGCTTAGTTGAGGGCAAATCTTTAGATGAGCATGCTTGTTATGTGCGACACCGAATATCTGAAAAAAGGGAAAATTTTACTGGGTCAAATTCATCGTTTGCAATGCTGTGCTTGGAATTTATACGAAATATATGATCTTACTTGTTGTTCTGAAAACCCTAAGAAACACCTTCCCTATCAATGTGAGTTTAGTGATAATTGAATCGTATCTTCGTATGCTAAGGGTGTTTATAGTTACTTTGATGTTCAACAAATTGAAGAATTTGTTGCTTTTAAGGGTGCTTATGAAATTTCTTCTTTGATTGAAATGTATGATGCTACTCTTTACAAATCTGAAAATTTTGCCATACTTAAATATTGATGTGATAATTATGATTCTAATGCCTATGTTGAACCATATATTGAGGATTACCCCGCTGTCCAAGAAGAGACTAATATTTTGCAGGAGTCTATGGAAGAAGAAATTGATGAAACTGTGAGATCATTGGATGAAAAAGATGAGGAGGAGAGCGAAGAACAAAAGGAGGAAGAGCGGATTAGCTACCCATGCCCACCTTCTAATGAGAGTAACACTTCAACTCATACATTGTTTAATTTCCCTTTGTGCTTACCGAAGGATGATTGCTATGATGATTGTTATGATCCCGTTGGTTCTCTTGAAATATCCCTTTTTGATGATGCTTGCTATGCTTGTGGCCAAGATGCAAATATGAATTATGCTTATGGAGATGAACTTGCTATAGTTATTTATGTTAAACATGAAATTGTTGCTATTGCACCCACACATGGTAGTCCTATTATCTCTTTGAATTCTCCCGACTACACTATATCGGAAAAGTTTGCACTTATTAAGGATTATATTGATGGGTTGCGTTTTACTATTACACATGATAATTTTGATAGATATAATATGCATGCGCTTGCTGCTCCTACTTGCAATTATTATGAGAGAGGAACTATATCTCCACCTCTCTATGTTTCCCACATGATAAAATTGCAAGAAACTGTTTATACTATGCATTGGCCTTTACTATGTGTGCAAGAATTGTTCTTTTATGACGTGCCGATGCATAGGAAGAGAGTTAGACTTTTTCATTACATGATATATGTTGCTTTGTGCTCACTACTAAATTACAAATCATTGCTAATTAAAATTGGCTTTGATATACCTTGGGATCCGGGTGGATTCACTACTTGAGCACTATATGCCTAGCTTAATGGCTTTAAAGAAACGCTGCCAGGGAGACAACGCGGAAGTTTTAGAGAGTCATTTATTTCTATTGAGTGCTTTCATATAGTTTAAAAACAACAAAAATAAATAGGGGAACCCAAAACTTTTTCAAAAAGGAAAGCGAAAGTGAGAAAGACAAGCATTGTTGAAGTGGGAGAGCTCCTTGAACTTTGTTCATGCTCATGGCAACTTTGTGAATCTTGATTACAGAAACTTTTCAAAAAAAATAATTATCCCCTTGTACAATTCCATTGTATTATAAAAATGATGTGCCAAGGTTTGCCTTTAGGGTGTTTACATTTGCTTGATGGTTTGTACGGTGCAGGACAGAAACTTTGGCTGTAGTGCGCGATTTTAGATTTTTAGCTGGAACGTCAAATGGTTCTGATTCTTTTTGCACTGTCTTTATATACAATTTTTTTATTTTTCCTAATTTTGGTAGAATTTTTCAAGTATCAGAAGTGTGGTGAATGTTCAGATTATTAGAGACTGTTCTGTTTTAGAGAGATTCTGTTTTTGATGCATAGTTTGCTCGCTTTGATGAAACTATCAATTCATATCTGTGGATTAAGCCATGAAAAAGTTATATTACAGTAGACACAATGCAAAAACAAAATATGAATTGTTTTGCAATGGTACTTAGATTAGTGATTTGCTTTATTATACTAACGGATCTTACCGAGTTTTCTGTTGAAGTTTTGTATGGATGAAGTGTTCGATGATCGAGAAGGTCTCGATGTGAGAAGAAGGAAGAGAGGCAAGAGCTCAAGCTTGGGGATGCCCTAGGCACCCCAAGTAAATATTCAAGGAGACTCAAGCGCCTAAGCTTGGGGATGCCCCGGAAGGCATCCCCTCTTTCTTCAACAAATATCGGTATGTTTTCGGATTCGTTTCATTCATGTGATATGTGTAAATCTTGGAGCGTCCTTTGCATTTAGTTTTCATTTTTCTTTTATGCACCATGCTGGTATGAGATAGTCCTTGGTTGATTTATAGAATTCTCATTGCACTTCACTTATATCTTTCGAGTATGGCTTTATAGAATGCTTCATGTGCTTCGCTTATATCATTTGATGCTTGGATTGCCTCTTTCTCTTTACATAGAAAACCGCCATTTGTAGAATGCTCTTTTGCTTCACTTATATTTGTTAGAGCATGGGCGTATATTTTGTAGAAAGATTTAAACTCTCTTGCTTCACTTATATCTATTTAGAGAGATGACAGGAATTGGTCATTCACATGGTTAGTCATAAAATCCTACATAAAACTTGTAGATCACTGAATATGATATGTTTGATTCCTTGCAATAGTTTTGCAATATAAAGATGGTGATATTAGAGTCATGCTAGTGGGTAGTTGTGGATTAGTAGAAATACTTGTGTTGAGGTTTGTGATTCCCGTAGAATGCACGTATGGTGAACCGTTATGTAACGAAGTCGGAGCATGAGGTATTTATTGATTCTGTTCCTTATGAGTGGCGGTCGGGGACGAGCGATGGTCTTTTCCTACCAATCTATCCCCCTAGGAGCATGCGCGTAGTACTTTGTTTCGATGACTAATAGATTTTTGCAATTAGTATGTGAGTTCTTTATGACTAATGTTGAGTCCATGGATTATACGCACTTTCACCCTTCCACCATTGCTAGCCTCTCTAGTACCGCGCAACTTTTGCCGGTACCATAAACCCACCATATACCTTCCTCAAAACAGCCACCATACCTACCTATCATGGCATTTCCATAGCCATTCTGAGATATATTGCCATGCAACTTCCATCATCATCATATACATGACTTGAGCATTCATTGTCATATTGCTTCGCATGATCGTAAGATAGCTAGCATGATGTTTTCATGGCTTGTTCGTTTTTTGATGTCATGGCTACGATAGATAATTGCACATCTCGGTACACCGCCAGAGGCATTCATATAGAGTCATGTCTTTCTTCTAGTATCGAGTTGTAATATTGAGTTGTAAGTAAATAAAAGTGTGATGATCATCATTATTAGAGCATTGCCCCGGTGAGGAAAGGATGATGGAGACTATGATTCCCCCACAAGTCGGGATGAGACTCCGGACTTTAAAAAATAAATAAAAGAGGCCAAAGAAGCCCAAATAAAAAAAGGAGGCCAAAGAAGCCCACCAAAAAATAAAATAAAAAATAAAAAAATAAATAAAATGAGAGAAAAAGAGAGAAGGGGCAATGCTACTATCCTTTTACCACACTTGTGCTTCAAAGTAGCACCATGTTCTTCATATAGAGAGTCTCGAGTTATCACTTTCATATACTAGTGGGAATTTTCATTATAGAACTTGGCTTGTATATTCCGATGATGGGCTTCCTCAAATGCCCGAGGTCTTCATGAGCAAGCAAGTTGGATGCACACCCACTTAGTTTCCAGTCTGAGCTTTCATACACTTATAGCTCTTAGTGCATCCGTTGCATGGCAATCCCTACTCACTCACATTGATATCTATTGATGGGCATCTCCATAGCCCGTTGATACGCCTAGTTGATGTGAGACTACCTTCTCTTTTTTCTTATCCACAACCACCATTCTATTCCACCTATAGTGCTATGTCCATGGCTCACGCTCATGTATTGCGTGAAAGTTGAAAAGGTTTGAGAACATCAAAAGTATGAACCAATTGCTCGCCTTGTCATCGGGGTTGTGCATGATGTGAATATTTTGTGTGGTGAAGATGGAGCATAGCCAGACTATATGATTTTGCAGGGATAACTTTCTTTGGCCTTGTTATTTTGAAAAGACATGCTTGCTTTATTAGTGGGGTTGAAGTATTATTGTTTTTATGTCAAATGATAGACTATTGCTTTGAATCACTCGTGTCTTAATATTCATGCCATGATTAGATAATCAAGATTATGCTAGGTAGCATTCCACATCAAAAATTATCTTCTTTATCATTACCTACTCGAGGGCGAGCAGGAATTAAGCTTGGGGATGCTGATATGTCTCCATCGTATCTATAATTTTTGATTGTTCCATGTCAATATTCTACAACTTTCATATACTTTTGGTAACTTTTTATATTATTTTTGGGACTAACATATTGATCCAGTGCCCAGTGCCAGTTCCTGTTTGTTGCATGTTTTTTGTTTCGCAGAATATCCATATCAAACGGAGTCCAAACGGGATAAAAACTGATGGGTTTTTTTTGGAATATATATGATTTTTGGGAAGAAAAATCCACGCGAGACGATGCCCGAGGGGGCCACGAGGCAGGGGGGCGCGCCCCTGACCCTCATGGACACCCCACAAGGCAGTTGATGCCCTTCTTTCGCCACAAGAAAGATAATATCTGGATAGAGATCATGTTAAAATTTCAGCCCAATCGGAGTTACGGATCTCCGGGAATATAAGAAACGGTGAAAGGGTAGAATCTGAGAACGAAGAACCAGAGAGAGACAGAGAGACAGATCCAATCTCGAAGGGGCTCTCGCCCCTCCCATGGCATGGAAGCCAAGGACCAGAGGGGAAACCCTTCTCCCATCTAGGGAGGAGGTCAAGGAAGAAGAAGACGAAGGGCCCCCCCTCTCCCCTTCTCTTCCGATGGCGTCGGAACGCTGTCGTGGCCATCATCATCATCACCGCGATCTACACCAACACCTTCGCCATCTTCACCAACATCTCCATCACCTCCCCCCTATCTACAGCGGTCCACTCTCCTGCAACCCGCTGTACCCTCTACTTGAACATGGTGCTTTATGCTTCATATTATTATCCAATGATATGTTGCCATCCTATGATGTTTGAGTAGATTTTCGTTGTCCTATCAGTGGTTGATGAATTGCTATGATTGATTTAATTTGCTTGTGGTTATTTTGCTGTCCTTTGGTGCCCATCATATGAGCGCGCGCCTGGATCACACCATAGGGTTAGTTGTATGTTGATAGGACTATGTATTGGAGGGCAAGAGTGACAGAAGCTTCAACCTAGCATAGAAATTGATGCATACGGGATTGAAGGGGGACCAATATATCTTAATGCTATGGTTGGGTTTTACCTTAATGAACATTAGTAGTTGCGGGTGCTTGCTAATAGTTCCAATCATAAGTGCATAGAATTCCAAGTCAGGGATGACATGCTAGCAGTGGCCTCTCCCACATAATACTTGCTATCGGTCTAGTAAAGTAGTCAATTGCTTGGGGACAATTTCGCAACTCCTACAACCACTTTTCCACACTCGCTATATTTACTTTATTGTTTCTTTACTTAAACAGCCCCTACCTTTTATTTACTTGCTCTTTATTATCTTGCAAACCTATCCAACAATACCTATGAAGTACTTCTAGTTTCATACTTGTTCTAGGTAAAGCGAACATCAAGCATGCGTACAGTTGTATCGGTGGTCGATAGAACTTGAGGGAATATTTGTTCTGCCTTTAGCTCCTCGTTGGGTTCAACACTCTTACTTATCAAAAACTGTTGCGATCCCCTATACTTGTGGATTATCACTGGACCAAGGAGTTCAAGGAATACCTGATGCAAGGGACGCTGCCAGAGAAGGAGGAGGACGCGGAGCGCGTGGCCCAGCAAGCCACGGCATACTGCATCCAGGACGGTGAGTTATACAGGAAGCGACCAAATGACGTTTCACTGTGTTGCATCTCTAGGGAACATGGGAAAGAGCTGCTAGCAGACATACACGACGGGGACTGTGGGCACCACTTGTCGTCACGAACCCTCGTCAGCAAGGCATTCCACAGTGGATTCTACTGGCCTACGACGCTCAACGACATAGCTGAGTTGGTGAGATCCTACGAGGCCTGCCAATTCCACGAAAAGCAAATCCATCAGCCAGCTCAGGGCCTCCAGACCATTCCACTCTCGTGGCCGTTCGCAGTCTGGGGACTGGACATCCTGAGCCCGTTCCCTCGAGCACCTGGGGGCTACCGGTGCCTCTACGTTGCCATCGACAAGTTCACCAAGTGGGCGGAGGTGGAAGCCGTCCACACCATCCCAACTGGCTCTACAGTCAAGTTCGTCAAGGACCTCATGAGCCATTTTGGGATCCCTAACTGCACCAGCACCGATAATGGCTCACAGTTCACCAGTAATCTCTTCAGAAGATACTGCACTAACCTTGGAACGCAGATTTGCTACGCTTCATTGGCGCACCCCCGGAGCAATGGCCAAGCTGAACGCGCCAACACGGAGGTCCTGAGAGGCCTCAAGACTAGGACCTTCAAGAAGAAGCTTGAAGCCCGTGGCAGGGGCTGGCACGACGAGCTGCAGTCCCTGCTGTGGTCCATCCGCACCACCTCCACCAAGCCCACAGGTGAGACCCCATTCTTCCTCGTCTACGAAGTAGAAGCGGTCCTCCCTCACAAGGTTAAGCATCGCTCTGCACGGGTCCTGGCGTTTGATGTGACGTAGCAGGACGCCACACGGGGGATGGGCCTCGTGCTAGGGGAGGAACGCTGCCGCGAAGCTGCACTACGGGTGGCAAGATACCAGCAGGTGCTGCGGCGGTACCACTGTCACAGCGTACGCTCTAGGACGCTCGAGGTGGGTGACCTTGTCCCGAGGTGGGTGCTCTCCAGTGAAGGGCTGCATAAGCTCTCACCCATGTGGGAGGGCCCGTTCAAGGTCGTCCATGTCTCTAGGCCTAGCGCCGCGCGCCTGGAGACATAGGACAGGTTACCCATCCAGAATGCCTGGAACATCCAGCACCTCCGGAAGTTCTACCCATGAAGAAAGGCCCAGCACCTGTGAAGAAAGGCCCAGCACCTGTGAAGAAGGCCAGTGCCTGTGAAGGTCTCCGCTTGTGACAATCTCACGTAATAATGATCGGGGCTGTACACGCCCCGGAGTCTCAGGAGTGCCGCCCTCGGGCCTCGGGGGCTCCTTCCCACGTCCTAGTGGCAGCACTTAGCTCCGTGCTGGTGAGAAGACATGAAGACTAGACTAGGTGCCGGACGCGGCTTTTCATTTGCTTGCCGTAGTTGGCTCGCCCTCTTTTAATTGAAGTTTGCTTCTGGTGTTCTTTGCTGATTTGGTTCCGTCGCCTTCTGCCTCTGTTTCCGTCTTCAGTTTAGCCTGTACTCTCTCTCGCATTCCTCGTGAGGGGGCTGGACGGGTGCCCTCATGAGCATTTTTCCTTTTCTGCCTTTCATCTGCTTTCGCGAGGCACCCTCATTGAAGCCCACAAGCTGGCGCACCTCTCCTAATCCGTGCCCCTTAGGTACCGTGATACGAAGCACTGGGTCAAGGTCAGCGGCGCCTGTGACCAAGGCTTGGGTGAACGATAAGCCTCTTAACAAATTTTTTGCAGTTCCTAAGCGCCTACCAGGCCAAGGAGGCCCCGAAAGGCCCCAAGAAGCAAGCGCCTCGTGAGGAGGAGACTACTCCGAGCAAGTCAAGCTGAGTTATCTCTACATAAAACGACGATGTTGTGACACAGCACAGGAACGATAAACATAGCATAATACTTGAGAAATCACAGTTTGCTGCACACCCCTTGGGGGCCCATACTGGCTTCCTTCTTAATACAGGAAGGAAAGGAAGAACGAAATAAAAGTGGCACGTGCCCCAACAACGGTCCACGAGGGCGGGCTGTTGGCACCGTTCCGAGCTCAGCCAGACCCCTCCTCGCGTTTCACGGAGGCGCGGCGATGAGACGACCCACTGCCGCCTTCGAAGCGGGTGCAGCGGCTGGTCGTAACCACTACTGCTGGAGCTATCGCCGGAGGAAGAGCCGCCGTAGCTAGATGAGATGTGGTCGGCACCAAGGGTGGGTTTGCCCTCATCCTCATCACGGCCATCACCAAGGCCGAGCACCTCCTCGTCGTCGTTGACCTCGGGGCAGCACCCGACGCGGCGACCATCTTCCCCAAACACCCTCACGTAGAGGGGCGCGTCACCGTCATACTTGAAATGGAGGGTGCACCGCTTGCCCAGGCCGCACGCATGGGCAAATGCCATCCAGCCGCGCGCCAAGGCTATGTTGCCCGCGACGGAGACCTCAACCGTGACCCAGGAAGCCCTGCTGCAGCAGCCCTTCGCCTGTAGCTAGAGCCCGCTTGGACCTGAGGCCGGCAGCTCGTCAGCGAAGAAGCGCGGGAGCTGAAGCCAGTTGCCGGCCGGGTTCTCCGACCAGACGACGAACTCCGGCAGCACCACTCCCGAGTGGAAGCGCGGCCGGGGAGGCCGCGTGACCACAGCACATCTCCCTTCATCAACAGGACTGCCACGACCGGAGCGACCCCTGCCTCGCGAAGCAGCACCGCCGCGGCTGCGGGGGTTGCGGCGGGGGTCGTGGTGTCCTTGCGAGGATGGCCGCGTCCACGCTTGGGCACCGGGGAGCCGGGCCCCTCGCGAGGGGCCTTCCCCTTCTCCGTGGCAGAGAACCTCTTCGACGGCGCCATTGGTGTCGCAGCTGCCGATGGAGAAAAGGGAGAGAAGCGAGCGGAATGGGAAGAGAGGGGCGGCGGGGGCTTTGCCCCCTCTCCATTTATAGCAGAAGATGGCCAACCAGCGCCCCCCATGATCAAAGGTAATGATGGTTTTTCCTTGCATGCAGCAGGGACTCGTCAAGTCGGGCAGTTGCCGAGGCAATGTGGGGAAGCGGAGACGCCCACGGCCAATCAACCGCCACGTGTCGACCAAGGCTATAGGCTATTGGGGCCAGTGGAGCTCCGCACTTGCCCTTTGGCTTCGCCTCGAAGCCAAGCCCGAGCGTGCCTTGGGCCCGGGGGCTACTATCGGCGTTCTCGGAATGGGGGTCCCCAGACTTGCCTGCCTACGGCCCACGGCGTGGCTCTACAGGCTGGCCCATACAGCCCATCTTCACCGACAAGCATTGAAGACCCTCGCGAGGGGCCAAGCCTCGCGAGGCGGACGACACAAGACCTCCTCTGGAGTTGCCTCACAAGGCTGGCTCGCGAGGGGCGGAGAGATCAAGGCAAGGCAAACCTCGCGAGGTTCCAATAACGTGAGCCATGATGATCGAGACCAGGCGGGCGCCAGCGCGAACAGTGTCCTTGTTTTCCTCTTTGGTGCTAAGGAGGCAAGCGCGGGCGAAGAGTACTGAGGCTTCAAGCAAAGGTTTCCATATTGGTGCAATGAGACCAAGACCAGGAGGAGGGCAAGACGGAGGTCACCATGGAGCCCAAGGCGGCGTCACCACCAGAGCCTTTGGCAGGCGAAGACTACTTTTGTCAGGATAACTTGTACTAGTTTTCCCTTTTCAAATTGGCCATTGTTGGCTCCCTTCCTGCTCAATATTTGCGGAGAGGACCAGGGCCTCTATAAATAGGATTAGCGACCACAGTAGGAGGCGAGGAGAGCCTCTGCCATCTCAACTTGGACTAGATCCAACCCATCCTCACACCCAGCAAGCACAAGAACACCTCACCTCAGGAGGCTGTTCTTCCCCTTGTACTGTTCATCCTCAGCCCGAGAGGCAATCCACCACACCACACTGGTGTAGTATATTACACTGCAACGGTGGCCCTACTAGTATAAATCTTGTGTCTCATGTGTTGCGAGTTCGTCAAGCTAAGCTTAGAGATCATGGCGAGGTTGAGGGCATGATTTGGTAGGGGGAGATCTTCGCGCGCACCCCAGTTTTTGAACCTTGAGGGTTTTGCCGGAACCCGAGATCTGACATTTTTCGGGAGAAGGAATATCCTTCGTTGATCGTGAGAGCTTGTGATGGGCTAAGTTGGGACACCCCTGCAGGGTATAAACTTTCGAGAGCCATGCCCGCGGTTATGTGGCAGATGGGAATTTGTTAATATCCGGTTGTAGAGAACTTGACACTTGACATAATTAAAAGGAATCAACCACGTGTGTAGCCGTGATGGTCCCTTTTCGGCGGAGGGAAGTGAACACGGTTTGGGTTATGTTTGACCATAAGCAGTTCAGGATCACTTATTGATCATTACTAGTTTGTGACCGTTGCGTCGTTTCACATCTTATTATTATTCTTGCGTCGTTGGGATTGTTGAGTCCTCGCGGCTCACAGATTACTACACCAATAATTGCAGGTACAGGTGATGCGATGATCATGATGTGAGAGCAACGTTTTCTTGTGTTGGAGTTCTTCTTCTGCTTCCTCTTCGTTCAGGGGATAGGTTCCTAGTCGTTAGCCTGGGCTAGCAGGGTGGATGTCGTTTGAGCTTCTGTTTGTGTTTCATCTATAGTCGGATGTTGTTCTACGTATGATGTATTGATGTATTCTTGTGTCATTGTATGCCTTTTGTATGTATCCCAAATATCATGTAATGGTACGATGTAATGATATCCACCTTGCACAAGCATATCAATATGCGGTTCTATCCTTGGTGGGACCTTCGAGTTCCTTTAGGATAGTGTCGCATATTGGGCATGACAAAAAGTAACATGCCCAGCTGCCGCCGCTGGCGGCCGTAGAAGGACTAATCACCTAACGGAAACACTACTAATCAGAAGATAGATTGAACTTTGTTTAACAGATATACAACATATTGAGGAGTCGGAGGAGGCTGAGCGCTCCCACAGTTTCTTTCAACTTAGTCTAGAAAAAAGAGGTCAGGGCCTGTTTTTTAGATACAGCAAAAAAACTGCAGTATGAGAGATACCCGGGTTTTATACCTAAGTTTCTAAGAAACCACGATATTCTAGAAAAAGTGCAAAAATACTTTCAGAGTGGACATATAACATCCCAATTTTCAATTTGGATGTTAATCATTAGGTCATCATATGCATCCATGATTTATGCATTTTGAATTGGTTTTAATTGGAAATTTTGATCCTAGAAGCCTTAAGCAACTCAAGGACCAATTGAGAGAGTTGGAGGTTTTCATAAAAATCCATTTTTGATTTTTTCAAAATTAGTAATTTGATCAAAGTGGTTTTATTCAAATTATTTTTCCAATTATTTAAATTTAAATAAATGAGAGAAAATAATATGACTTCTTCAAAACAGCTAGGAAATATTGGAAATTTAATTTTGAATAAAAATATATTTATTTTAATTTTATTTGCAATGTTATTGATTTGAATTTGTCGGTGTACAAAAGTGGGGGCCCTTTTGTACCCCTTTACTTGTGCACGTGCTGTTGTAGCCACACCTGCGGCCGGGCTTGGCAGGGCAGAGGGAGGAAAGATACAAGGCTGCTGAGGCAGCACTCAAGCTAGAAGCATAAAGAGCGAAGATACAAGATGGGCATCCCCCGGCAAGAGCCCTTGCCGAGATGGCCTACATGGCCCCGGCAAGAGCCTTGCCGGGGCAACTTGCCCAACACCAGCAAGACCGCCACCCTTGAGCCTAAGAGTCATGACGCTGTCGACAATGTCAAGACCGAGTCTCGGGAGCGCCTACATGGTGGCATGCAGATCTTTGTGGAAACCAAAGGCCTGCAGGCCTAGGTGAGCACCAGAAGACGAAGACCCCCGGCAAGATCCTTGTCGGAGACGCTCGCAAGCCCCCGGCAAGACCCTTGCCGGAGACGCCCACGAGATCCCGGCAAGGGCCTTGCCAGGGGCATCTATGGAGCCAAAATCCAGGACCGCACTTACCAAAGCTTTGCTGCCCCGCGCCCGTTCCGACATGGCGACCAGCCTACCAACTAGGCACACACTTGCGTGGCAGCACATAGCTTTGGGGCCAACCAGCCAAGCACCTGCGTGGTGGCATGCAGATCTTCGTGAAGACATTGCCACCATGCCAGCTTAGGAGCCAACCAGCCAGCGTGGCACTTCATGCCTTGTCACCTTGGTCGCGCGTCGAAGCAAGGCGAGGCGGCGATGGACGGGATGGGCCTCTTTACCGTCCCCGATAAAGAAAGAGGACACATAGGCGGCGCATTAAATGCGTTTGTCCTAGGATGTCAGGAGATAAAAATGTACATTGTACATACTTTCCACCTCCTGTGTGCCACTGTGGCAACCCCTTTGACATATAAAAGGAGGCCCGGGGCATACAGAGGAAGGATTCAGACTTTTTGGACTGGGCATGCACTGCAACTAGTTCAAGAACTCAAGAACACTAAATGCACACAAAGCAGGACTAGGGTTTTACGCACCGCTTCCGGCCCGGACCTGGGTAAAAATCCCATCGAGTTGATCTTCTAGACCCGCTCCTTGCGCGGCCCCACGGCCCACACCCGTAGAAGGGATTCTGTCGAGGGATACCATAGGTGTCATTCCAGAACCCCGCCATCTTTGGCGCGCCAGGTAGGGGCGCTGAGGCTGTGGAAATCTATTTTTGGGGCCAACTCATCGACTCCTTCGTCACGATGGCTCCCAAGAAGAATGCGATCACAGTGATCGGCCCGTCTGGGGCCGAACCACCCGTCCCAGCGCGGGCAGGGGACGAAGCGGTCGCGGATGGTGGTGGAGACGTGGCCCAAGAGCATCCACGACACTCTGGCAATCAGAGCTAGGCGAGCAGTGTCATGCATGCCCGAGACGACGAGCTGCGCCCTGCTAGGCCCAGGGGCGGGGCCATGCTGCCCACAGGCGGCGCGGCGACCTCCTCGACGCCCTAGCCGGCGCCCGCGCTGCGAACTTCCCAGGCCGCGCGTGACGAGCAACGCCGCGACGTTGGTGCCTTTGGACACCTCCGCGGGAACAACCCTTTGCGTCACTCTCAAGACGCACCGGGCCGGCATGCGTGCCCAAACGTTGGCGGAAACGGCGCGCGACAGCGAGACCATGTTAGAGCTCCCTCTAACGTGGTTAGAAGTCGGAGCGCGTCACGGTCCACACAGCTTTCGCTGCCACCCACGCCAGCAGAAGCGTTGGCACGCGTGCAACTACTCCTCGACTTCCCCCCAGCAGGGGAGAAGCTCGACGAGTGGAGGGACACCATTCAAAGCCTCGTCAGCTTCGCCAATAAAGATGAGCCGCGCCCAGTAGGATCCTCATGCCAGCATTCTGTCGAGCCTGTGCATGCCTGCGGTGGGAGGACAGGGGATGCTGCGACCACGGTGCACTCTTCTCCCCCACGGCCGCGACAACAGACACCGGCTCGCTGGGCCGACGCCCGCGACAACGTTTCTATGCATTGTCTGGCCCGCGAGCCCGCCGCGACCAACATCAAGTCCTTCAAGAGCGAGCTCAGGAAGATGCATGGACCACTATTGAGCGCGCGGCGAGACAGGCGCCATCAGTCAGATAGGCACGCGGGACCCACTGTGGACCGCCCAGCGCCGGGGGGTGCCAGTGACCTACCTTATGAGGTGGGATTTCCAGCTTTCACCCATTAGCTGCGGCAGTTCTGGTGGCCCAGCCACCGCACATTCAAGCCTGAGGTCGGAGAAAATACAATGGCAAGACTCATCCGTCGGAGTTCCTCAGCATCTACACCATCGCGATGCAAGCTACTGGGGCTCGCGACAATAAGGTGCTTGCCAATTATTTCTTGTTGCCACTAAAGCCCAACGTCATGTCATGGTTGATGCACCTGCCAGTGGATTCCATCTCTTCTTGGTCGGATCTATTCCACGAGTTTTTTGGTGCCTTTACCGGAGGCCATCAAGCTCCTGGCCAGGCGAGTGATTTGCATGTCATCCCCCAGAAGGATGGCGAGTCCCTGCGCAAGTACATACAAACGTCCAGCCATGTGCAGTACAAAATCCCAGATATTCATCGCGCCGCTGTCATCCGTGCATTCCATCAGAATGTGCGCAACTCCAAGATGCACGAGGAGCTAGTAATGAACAAGGTTAAGGATGTAGCTGAGCTGTATGTTCTGGCCGATATGTGCGCTCGGGATGAAGAAGGAAGTACCCCAGCGAACATGCTGGTGTGGAAACCGACTCCACAGACAAAGACGCCGTCGCCCCAGCAAGGAAGAGCTGACGCCGCAACAGGAAGCGTAAGGGCAAGACCTTGCTTGTCGTCGAGGAATCCGGTGACCCTGACGCCCCCAAGAAGACCAAGTTTGACAACCCCAACAAGGAAGCTGTTGGGTGCGCCCCCTGCCGGGCTTTGGTGGCTGCCGACAAGCCAAGAGGCTCCGACAAGTAGTATTGGAAGATCCACTACACCAAGGGCCACGACCTCCAGGCTAGGAGGTTTAGCTGCTTGCAGAGAAGCCGAAAGTTGAATATGAGAGGCGCGACAAGGAGAAGGGCCAGGATGGTGCTGAAGGGTCCGGCAAGAAGCGTGGCGGTTGGGGAGGCCGCCACGACAAGGATAATCAACAAGAGAGGTCCGCTCAGGGCCGCGACAAGAGGGAGCAAGATGATGATCATGATGAGGACAAGAAATCAGGTGGGCACGAATTCCAGAAAGCTATGCAGTCCATGTGCATCGACGGTGGTGCCTCGCTGCACACCTCTCATTGCCAACTGAAGTAGTGGGTGCGTGAAGTCACTTCGGCGGAGCCATCGTTCGACGCCCTGAGGCCGCTGAAGTGGTCCAGCATGCCTATTATTTTTGACACCGAGGATCACCCTGGCTGCACAACTGCGGTCGGGTTTTTGACGTTGTTGGTTCCCCCAATAATACGCAACCTCAAGGTGACGAAAATACAAGTTGACGGCGGGGCCGGTCTGAACTTGATCTCGCCCGCTGTGATTGAAAGGCTACAGATACCCAATGGAGATCTCAAGGAGACGGGCACGTTTCAAGGGGTCAATCCGGGGAGGAGTCAGCGAAGGGCAAAGTAAAGTTGCCCATCATGTTTGGCGGCGAGCTGAACTATCGAACAGAGAAGATCGTTTTTGATGTTGCCAAGATCCCCTTGCCTTATAATGGGATCCTTGGCCGCCCAACGTTGGCCAAGTTTAGGGCGGCATCACGTTACGCTTACAAGACATTGAAGATGCCCGGGCTGATGAGCATCATCACCGTCCCCTCCGACAAGAAGGACACGCTTATCTACGCTGACCAACTCTACGAGGAGGCAGTTGCAGCGGCTGCCGCCAAGAAAACCGGCAAGACCTCTGCCTCTTCTGCCAGGACTTCCGACCCCGGCAAGGACTCCTACACCTCCTTCGGCAAACATGTCTCTTCGGAGCACCACTTTACCATCGAGGACGTGCCAGAGAGTGTCGCCAATGGGAGCAATAGGTCCAAGGAGGCCCCGCCAGAAACTAAGAAGGTGCCCATCAAGGAGGATGGCACGGGTGGAGCTTTTACCATAAGCTCCACCCTCGACAGCAAATAGGAAAGCGCGCTCGTCACCTTCCGGTGGGCGAATGTCGACGTGTTTGCATGGCAAGCATCCGACATCCCCAACGTTCTAGGGAGGTGATTGAGCACCACCTAGTTGTCTGTCCCCATGCGCGGCCTGTCAAGCAGAAGGTCAGAAAGCAAGCTTTGGAGCGATAAGAGTTCATCATCGAAGAGATCAGGAAGTTAGAGGCGATAGGCTTGGTCAGAGGAGTGCTCCACCCCACATGGTTGGCCAATCCAGCGGTACTGTGTAAGGCAAATGGGAAGTGGAGACTGTGTATTGACTACACAGACATCAATAACGCTTGTCCAAAGGATCCTTTCCCTTTGCCATGCATTGACCAGATTGTGGACTCCACTGCCGGGTGTGACCTGCTATCATTCCTCAACGCATACTCAGGATACCACCAGATCTTCATGATGAAGGAAGACGAAGAGAAAACTGCGTTCATCAACCCATGTGGTACGTACTGTTTCGTACGGCTGCCTTTCGGGTTGAAGAGCGCGGGTTGGAGATTTGCCCGAGCCGTCCAAAATGGTTTCGAGCCCTAGCTACATAGAAATATGGAAGCCTATACGGATGATATAGTAGTCAAAACCAAAGACAAGGCCACGCTCATGCAAGATCTCGACGAAACATTTGCCAACCTACACAAGATCAACCTCAAGCTCAACCCAGAGAAGTGTGTGTTTGGTGTTCCACCGGCAAACTTCTCGGGTTCTTTGTGTCTCAACATGGAATCCAAGCAAATCCCATCAAGATCAAAGCAATTGAGCAGATTGAGGTGCCAAGACGAGTCAAAGATGTTCAAAGCCTTGTTGGCTGTGTCGCTGCTCTAAGTAGGTTCATCTCCAAATCTACTGAGCGCACCCTCCCCTTATTCAAAGTTTTGAAGAAGGCGGGTCCAATGAAATGGACTTCAGAGTTAGAGGCGGTGCCGCAAGATTTGAAGAGGTACCTCTCCTCCACGCGAATACTAGTCGCTGCTAAACCACAAGAGCCGTTGCTACTATACCTAGCGGCAGCGAATCAAGTGGTTAGTGCTGCGCTATTGGCACAGAGGGAATTTGAGGAAGAAGTGGCAGTGGCAACAGAGAACCTTCGGATGATGATCCAGAGCTCTACCTGGCAGGGCCTGATGCTGGCAAGGCAGAACCCCCAGCGGAGCCTGGTCCCGGCAAGACGGAGCCCGCGCAAGCGGGCGAAGTCGAACAAAAGAAGAAGGTGGTGCAGCACCTAGTTTATTTTGTCAGTTCCCTCTTGCCGGGGGCTAGATCAAGATATTCTGGCATACAGAAGCTAATTTTCGGCCTTCTTATGGCCTCGAGAAGCCACGTCACTACTTCCAAGGACATGAAATCACCGTCGTCACCCGCCTCCCTTTGCAAAGAATCTTGCACAATACAGATGCCACTGGGAGGATTGTGGAGTGGGTGTTGGAACTGTCAAGCTTCGGCCTCAAATTTGAAAGCACTTCCACAATCAAGAGCCGAGACTTGGCAGATTTCATAGCGGAATGGACCTCAACGCCACACGAAGAAGTTAGAGATGCCACCCTTCCCGGCAAGGAGACGAGCCGTGATTGGATCATGTAATTGACGGAGCCTTCTCGCTGCAAGGTGCTGGTGCCGGCGTGCTGCTCATCGCACCCACTGAAGAATGCCTCAAGTACGTAGTGCAGATGCACTTTCCCTGGGAAAAGTGAACGAACAACATGGCGGAGTACGAGGGATTTCTTGCCGGTCTAAGGATCGCGGCAGACCTCAGAATCAGGAAGCTCATCATCATAGGTGATTTGCAACTCGTCGTCAAGAAAGTCAACAAGTATTACGAGAGCCCGTTGATGGAAGCTTATGTGGATCAGGTGAGGAAGTTGGCAGAGCGTTTTGATGGTCTGCAAGCAGAGCATGTTCCCCTAGCGGAGAACGGCATTGCCGACGACTTGTCGAAATGCGCTACCCTCAAGTTGCCTGTGGAACCAGGTACCTTTGTGCTTCAATTGACCCAGCCAGCCATTGAGCCATCAACATGACAGAACAAGCGATGGAAGGCAGGCCTCGACAAGTACTTTCCCGCTGAGCTCCCAGGAGCCGCCGGCAAAGACGTTGCCGGATGCCGCAAGCTTGCCTGGGGGCAGAATCCTCCGGTGGGGCCCTTCGACCTTAGACAAGCCTTTAGTCCTTGCCGTTGAGCCCTAGGCTCCAGCATGGGCGTAACACACCGTCTGTTTCCTCCAAACATGGGAACTCCCTGGGGAACAAGAAGAGGCAGAGAAGGTAGCCCGTCGGTCCAGCATGTACCATTTTCTGGATGATGCCCTATACAGAAGAAGACCCAACGGTGTGAAACTGAAGTGCATCCCTCGGGAGGATGGACTGGAGCTGTTAGTAGAGATACATGGGGGCATGTGTGGCTCCCACATAGGGTTGAGAGCCCTTGCCGGCAAAGTGTTCCGGCAAGGTTTCTTTTGGCCCACCGCTCTCCAAGATGCAAGTGCACTAGTAACCAAGTGTGAAGCGTGCTAGTTACATTCAAAGAAGCTTCATCAGCCAGCCCAAGCCCTTCAAACAATCCCTCTTTCCTGGCCATTTTCGGTCTGGGGGCTCGACATACTGGGCCCCTTTCCCCATGCTGTCGGGGGCTTTGAGTACTTGTACGTGGCAATCAATAAGTTCACAAAGTGGCCGGAAGTGGAACCAGTGAGAAAGGTTACAACACAATCAGCCGTCAAGTTCTTCAAGGGACTAGTTTGCCGTTTCGGTGTACCAAATAAAGTCATCACCAATAACGGCACGCAGTTCATGAGCTGCACCTTCATGCAGTACATACAAGACCTCGATGTCAAAGTTTGTTTTTCTTCTGTTGCTCATCCCAAAAGCAACGACCAGACCGAGAGGGCAAATGCGATAGTGTTGCGGGGCCTCAAAACCTGAACTTTTGACATGCTACACAAATGCGGAAGGCACTAGATTTATGAGTTGCCAATGGTTCTTTGGTCGATCAAAACGACACCAAATCGAGCCACTGGCCAGACACCCTTTGCCCTAGTATACGGGGCAGAAGTAGTTCTCCCCACGAAACTCATACACGGGTCACCTCGAGTGCTTTCTAATGATGAGCTTGAGCAAGAGCAGTTGCGCCAAGATGATGCAATGCTCCTTGAGGAAGATCGTCTTCAGGCTGTTGTGCGAGCCGCTCGTTACCACCAAGCCTTGCGCCGCAACAATACAATACGTGCCTTGCTACCCCTATTGTCACTGGGAAAGGACACCACAAGATTCAACGCAAAGCTAAGCACTTCTCCCATTGCAAGAAAAACCAATCTAGTTGGCAAAACCAGACCAATAGTTCGAGAGAATTACAAAGATATCAAATCATGCATAAAATAATCAGACAAGATCCAAATAATATTCATAGATAAGCTGATCATAAATCCACAGTTCATCGGATCTCGACAAATACACCGCAAAAGAAGATTATATCGGGTAGATCTCCAAGAACATCGAGGAGAACATGGTATTGAGAATCATAGAGAGAGAAGCCATGTAGCTACTAGCTATGGACCTGTTGGTCTGTGGTAAACTACTCACGCTTCATCGGAAGGGCAATAGAGTTGATGTAGAAGCCCTCCGTGATTGAATCCCCCTCCGGCGGGATGCCGCAAAAGGCCCCTAGATGGGATCTCACGGGAACAGAAGGTTGCAGCATTAGAAAAAGTGTTCTCGTAGATGCTTTTGGTGGTTTGGGAATATATGTGAATATATAGGAGAAAGATCTAGGTCAGGGGGTCACCGAGGGGCCCACAAGGTAGGGGGCGTGACCTACCCCCCTAGGCGCGCTCTCACCCTTGTGGCCGCCTGTGGCTCTTCTAACTTGCACTCCAAGTCTCCTGGGTGTCTTCTGGTCCTAGAAAAATCATCGCGAAGGTTTTATTCCATTTGGACTCCGTTTGGTATTACTTTTATGCTAAACTCAAAAACAAGGAAAAACATAAACTGGCACTGGGCTGTAGGTTAATAGGTTAGTCCCAAAAATAATATAAAATAGCATATTAATGCATATAAAATATCCAAAACAGATAATATAATAGCATGGAACAATAAAAAATTACAGATACGTTGGAGACGTACCAAGCATCCCCAAGCTTAATTTCGGCTCGTCCTCATGTGGGTAAATGATAAAAATAGAATTTTTGATGTGGAATGCTACCTAAGATATTTTTCCATGTAATTTTTCTTTATTTTGGGATGAATGTTCAGATCCATCAGATTCAAAATAAAAGTTTAATATTGGAATAAAAACAATAGTACTTCAAGCATACTAACAAGGCAATTATGTCTTATCAAAATAACATGGCCAAAGAAAGCTTATCCCTACAAAATCATATAGTTTGGCTATGCTCCATCTTGATCACACAAAATATTCAAATCATGCACAACCCCGATGACAAGCCAAGCAATTATTTCATGCATTTGATGTTCTCAAACTTTTTCAACTTTCGCACAATACAGGAGCGTGAGCCATGGACATAGCACTATAGGTGGAATAGAATAAGGTGGTTGTGGAGAAGACAAAAGAAAGGAGATAGTCTCAGATCAACTAAGCGTATAAACGGGCTATGGAGATGCCCATCAATAGATACAAATGTGAGTGAGTAGGGATTGTCATGCAACAGATGCACTAGAGCTATAAGTTTATGAACGCTCAAATAGAAACTAAGTGGGTGTGCATCCAACTCACTTGCTGACGAACACCTAGGGCAATTTGAGGAAGCCCATCACTGGAATATACAAGCCAAGTTCTATAATGAAAAATTCCCACTCTCTATCATGAATATCATGGTGCTACTTTGAAGCACAACTGTGGTAAAAGGATAGTAACATTACCCCTTCTCTCTTTTTTCATTTTTTTTATTTTGGGCCTTCTCTCTTTTTTGGCCTCTCTTTTATTTCCGCCCGGAGTCTCATCCCAACTTGTGGGGGGATCATAGTCTGCATCATCTTTTCCTCACATGGGACAATGCTCTAATAATGAGGATCATCACACTTTTATTTACTTACAACTCGAGAATTACAACTCGATACTTAGAACAAAACAGAACTCTATATGAATGCCTCTGGCGGTGTACTGGAATGTGTAATGAATCAAGAGTGACATGTTTGAAAGAATTATGAATGGTGGCCTTGCCACAAATACGATGTCAACTACATGATCATGCAAAACAATATGACAATGATGAAGCATGTCATAATAAATGGAACGGTGGAAAGTTGCATGGGAATATATCTCTGAATGGCTATGGAAATGCCATAATAGTTAGGTATGTTGGCTGTTTTGAGGAAGGTATATGTTGGGTGTATGGTACGGGTGAAAGTTGCGTGGTACTAGAGAGGCTAGCCATGGTGGAAGGGTGAGAGTGTGTATAATCCATGGACTCAACATTAGTCATAAAGAACTCACATACTTATTGCAAAAATCTATTGGTTATCGAAATGAAGTACTACGTGCATGCTCCTAGGGGGACAGATTGGTAGGAAAATACCATTGCTCATCCCCGAGCGCCAGCCATAAGGAAGACAATCAATAAATAAATCATGGTCTGACTTCATCACATAACAGTTCATTATACGTGCATGCTACGGGATTCACAAACTTTAACACAAGTATTTCTACAATAAACAATTACTCACTAGCATGCCTCTAATATCACCATCTTTATGTCTCAAAACAGTCATAAGGAATCAAACTTCTCATAGTATTCAAGGCACTTTATATGAAAGTTTTTATTATACACCATTTGGATGTCTATCATATTAGGATTACATTTATATCCAAAGCAAATTACCATGTTGTCTAGAGACTCTCAAAATAATATAAGTGAAGCATGAGAGTTCAATAATTTCTATAAAATAAAGCCACCGCCGTGCTCTAGAAAGATATAAGTGAAGCACTAAAGCAAAATTGCGTAGCTCAAAAGATATAAGTGAAGCACATAGAGTATTCTAATCAATCACGATTCATGTGTGTCCCTCTAAAAAGATGTGTACAGCAAGGATGATTGGGGAAAACTAAAAAGCAAATACTCATATCATACAAGATGATCCAAGAAAAACACATATCATGTGGTGAATAAAAATATAGCCTCAAGTAAAGTTACCGATTGAAGAAGACGAAAGAGGGGATGCCTTCCGGGACATCCCCAAGCTTAGGCTCTTGGTTGTCTTTGAATATTACCTTGGGGTGCCTTGGGAATCCCCAAGCTTAGGCTCTTGCCCCTCCTTATTCCATTGTCCATTAAATCCTTACCCAAAACTTGAAAACTTCACAACACAAACCTCAACAGAAAATCTCATAAGCTCCGTTAGTATAAGAAAATAAATCACCACTTTTGGTACTGTTGTGAACTCATTCTTTATTTATATTGGTGTAATATCTACTATATTAAAACTTCTCCATGGTTCATACCCCCTGATACTACTCACAGATTCATCAAAATAAGCAAACAACAGAAAGAAACAGAATCTATCAAAACCAGAACAGTCTGTAGTAATCTGTAACTCTCGAATACCTCTGTAACTCCAAAAATTCTCAAATATTAGTACAGCATGGGAAATTTGTGTACCCATCTTGTAAAAAGAGAATCAGATCAAAAGCACGCTTCTATAAGAAATTAAATTATTTTCTTGGGCACCAAAGTTTCTGTTTTTCAGCGAGATCAAAACAACTATCTCCGTAAGCCATCCCAAAGGTCTTACTTGGCACAAACACAAATTAAAACAAAAAAAACCACATCTAACCAGAGTCTAGATGAATTATTTATTGAAAAATAGAAATAAAAAGAAAAAAACAAAAATAAAATTGGGTTTCTTCCCAACAAGCGCTATTGTTTAACGCCCTTAGCTAGGCATAAAAACACAAATAGATCTAGGTATTTTCATTTTGGTATGCAATTCATAAGTAGATCTCATAATAGATTCATATGGCAATTTAATTTTCTTTTCTTGGAAAGTGTTACATGCCCATCCTTAACGGAAATTGAAATCCAATGTTTCCTTCTTTCATATCAATAATTGCACCAATCGTTCTAAGGAAAAGTCTACCAAGAATAATAGGACATGTAGGGTTGCAATCTATATAAAGAACAGTGAAATCTACGGGCACATAATTACTATTTGAAACAATAAGAACATCATTAATCCTTCCCATAAGTTTCTTTATAGTGGAATACAGGAGATGCAAATTTAAAGAACAATCATCAAATTCATGGAAACCTAACACATCGCATAAAGTTCCCGGAATCATGGAAATGCTAGCACCCAAAGCACACAAAGTATGGAACTCATAATCTTTAATCTTAATCCTAATAGTAGGTTCCCACTCATCGTAAAGTTTTTTAGGGATAGAAACTTCCAATTCAAGCATTTCTTCAAAAGATTGCATCATATCATCAACGATATGTTTAGTAAAAGCTTTGTTTTGATCATAAGCATGAGGAGAATTCAACATGGATTGCAACAAGGAAATAAAATATATTAAACAACAATTATCATAATTAAATGCCTTGAAATCCAAAAGAGTGGGTTCATTGCTACTTAAAGTTTTGACCTCTCCAATCCCACTTTTATCAATTTTTGCGTCAAGATCTAAAAACTCTGAATCATTGGGACGCCTTTTTACTAAAATTGACTCATCTACAGTCCCATCTTTACGAAGATTTATATTGGAAAACAAAGATTCAATAGTTTTTACATCAATCTCTTTAAGATCTTCATCATTCTTTTCACGGAAACTAGAAGAACATGTTTTTACAAACCAATCTCGTTTAGCACGCATCTTAGCGGTTCTTTCTTAGCACTCATCAATGGAGATTCTCATAGCCTTTAGAGATTAATTTATATCATGCTTGGGTGGAATAGATATAATTTTCAAATAATCAACATCAAGAGAAATTATATCCACATTCCTAGCCACATCATCAATCTTGAGCAATTTTTCTTCAACCAAAGCATTGAAATTCTTTTGAGAACTCATAAATTCTTTAACACTATTACCAAAATCAGAGGGCATCTTATTATAATCTCCATAAGAATTGTTGTAGGAATTACCATAATTATTAGAGGAATTACTAGGAAACGACCTAGGATTAAAATTACCTTTATACGTGTTATTACCAAAATTGTTCCTACCAATAAAATTCACATCCATAGATTCATTATTATTTTCAATCAAAGTAGACAATGGCATATCATTAGGATCAATAGAAAAACTCTTGGTAGCAAATAATTTCATAAGTTCATCCATATTTCCAGTCAAAACATTAATCTCTTCAATCGCATGCACTTTTTACTAGTGGAAGATCTTTCGGTGTGCCATTTAGAATAATTAACCATAATATTATCTAGGAGTTTAGTAGCTTATTCTATAGTAATTTCCATAAAAGTACCTCCCTCCGCCGAATCTAAAAGATTTCTAGAGGAAAAATTCAATCCGGCACAAATTTTTTGTATAATCATCCACAAATACAAGCCATGAGTAGAGCAATTTCGTATCATCAATTTCATCCTCTCCAAAGACTGCGCAACATGCTCGTGATCAAGTTGCTTAAAATTCATAATATCGTCCAAGGGGAGATGATCTTAGCGGGAGGAAAATACTTGGAAATAAAAGCATCTTTACAATTATTCCATGAATCAATAATATTTTCGGGCAAAGATGAAAACCCAGTTTTAGCACGATCTCGAAGTGAGAACGAAAATTGCTTCAATTTAACAATATCATTATCCACATCTTTTTTATTTTGCATATTGCACAACTCAACGAAGTTACTCATATGGGATGAGGCATCTTCACTAGGAAGGCCAGGAAATTGTACTTTCAGAACAAGATTCACCAAAGCGGCATTAATTTCATAAGATTCCACACTAGTGGCGGGAGCAATCAGAGTACTAATAAAATCATTGTTATTATTATTGGAAAAGTCACACAATTTGCTATTCTCTTGAGCCATCGTGACAAAGCAAGCATTCCAACACCTGAGCACACAAAAAGCAAACGAAGAAGACGAACAAAAGAGGGGCGAAGAAAAAGGAAAAGCTTTTCAAAAATTGTTTTAGAAGTGGGGGAGAGGAAAACAAGAGGCAAATGGCGAATAATGTAATGTAAGAGATGAGAGTTTATGATGGGTACTTGGTATGTTTGTACTTGGCGTAGATCTCCAAGGCAACGACACCAGAAATTCTTCCTCCACCTTCTTGAGCTTGCGTTGGTTTTTCCATTAAAGAGGAAAGGGTGATGCTGCAAAGTAGAGATAAGTATTTCCCTCAGTTAGGGAACCAAGGTAGCAATCCAGTAGGAGACAATGCACAAATCACCAATACCTGCACAAACAATCAAACAACTTGCACCTAACGTGATGAAGGGGTTGTCAATCCCTTCACAGTTACTTGCAAAAGTGAGATCCAATAGAGATAGATGAAACTAAACAAACGATAAAGTAAATATTTGGGGGTTTTTGGTTTATAGATCGAAAAGTAAAAGATTCCAAAATAGTAGATCGGAAACTTATATGATGGAAAATAGTAGATCGGAAACTTATATGACAGAAAATAGACCCCGGGGCCATAGGTTTCACGAGAGTCTTCTCTGAAGATAGCAAATAATACGGTGGGCAGTATAAAAAAGACACATCCATGGCATTTTGGGACAAATTTTTTTTTCTATCATGCTTATGACACTTCTATGATGATAATTATGACAAAACCCGGTATCATCATAGATGTGGTAGGCTCCTACTTCTATGAAAAAAAATCATGACAGAAAATGGGCTTTTCATCTTGGGCTGGCCGGATACGCAGTTGCATGACATTCTTTGGGCCGTCCATGACGGAAAAAACCGTGGTAGAAGCGAGGGCCACAAAAATATCGGGGAGTTCCCGGTTACGGTGGGTGGTTGGGGCCGAGCGATGGACAGAGGGATTGCACGTTTCTCTCATACACGTACGCGCGTGGGTGTGAGGCGTTGGGCTCTAACTGAACTCGAGCGAGGTGTTTGCCTACTGAACCCGAGCGATTGCACTGGCTACGCATTACTGAACCCCAGCGATCGATGGATCCCTGGCTGTCAACTGAACCGATCGAGCAATTCCTTCGCTACTACTACTAACTAAAGCCGATCGAACCTGCTGCCTATTAATGAACAGTGAGCGTTGTTGGGGGTTGGATGAACAGTTCCCCGTGGGGGTTGGATGAATAGGTCACCGTGGTAGTAGCTAGAGGTTGTTGCAACTGGATGAGCAAGACCCCGATCGAGCCGGTTGAGGTGGATGAACAGGACCCCATGGAGGGCTAGTTGAACAATAGCCAGTGGAGGGCTGGATGAACAGTAGCTCATGGAGGGCTGGTTGAACAGGACCCCGTGGAGAGAGTCGGTTGAATAGTAGCCGTAGGAGGCTGGATGAATAGGAGCCCGTGGATGAACAATAGCTGGTGGAGGCAGGAGGGGGACGCCGTGGATGAACAGTCACATGTGGGGGCTGGAGGAGGTCGACGGTGGATGAACAGTAGCCCGTGAAGGCTAGAGCGAGGCAGTAGAAGGTGGATGAATAGTATCTCGTGAAGTCCCATTTTGCGGTACACCACACCCCTCTCTGTGAAACAGGACCCCTGTTTCGACCATAGGAGGTCGAAAAGAAGTCTGTTTCCTATGTTTTGCGGTACGCCACACCCGTCCCAATCAATAGGACCATGTTTCGACCGTAGGAGGTCAAAGAGAAGTCTGTTTCCTTCATTTTGTGGTATGCCGGACCCCTCCCGATGAACAGGATCCTGTTTTGACCGTAGGCGGTCGAACAGAAGGCCGTTTCCTCCATTCTGCAGTACATCAAGCCTCGTTTCGGCTATTCCATCCATGTCGGTTGGCTCCCAATGAACAGGATCCATTCCATTGCCTCCCGATGAACACGAGGCAATTTCTCCATTCTGACCCAGCTGGTTGGCTGCCGATGAACAGAACACCATCGCTGCTCTCCGCTGCCTCTCCATGTACACGAGCCCTGGCCACACTTATGCGTGAGTAGGCGTTCGAGACCCCACCCGGATGTACGTACGTGGATGTATTTACTTTCTTGCACCCTGGTTGTATGTACGTGTACATGATATAGATGGGACTACGTGACGTGCTACATCTGCGCCTCTGCTACGACACGTGCCCTTGCTTACTCGGCCACGGTTCATCGCTGCAACCTGCACACAGACCGATCGACCAGTATGTATGTACACGTTCGCGACCATACAGACAACACTCCGTACAGTTCGCCCGGGTGGGTCCCAATTGTCAGGGAGGTAAGGAGGCACTTCCTTGGATGTGAAGATATAGCTGTTGGGTCCCAACTCTCAGGGGGAGAATCATATATTTTGCCCGTAATATGGATGCACTTCCTTGCGTTCAAAGATGTAGCTAGTGGGTCCTAGAAGTCAGGGGGAAACATTTTTTCGCCAAATACGATGGCTCATCCGGTGGGTCCCTGCTGTCAGGTGGAGGAATTATTATTTTGCGCAAAGTAAGGAGGCACTTCCTTACTGTGGCCGTGGACCTAGCTGTCATCCTCTCCAGATACAGTACTCTTCTGATGGAAGTTGTTGCTTGACCACATTGACCACACCGCGCCGAGGGCACCAAGGCGGTGGACGACGGCGAGGCCTAGGAAGGGGCTGACGTAGAGCCGGGGAAGACGTGGTAGTGGATGCCCATGCAGAGAGGAGTACGAGGCTTGAGTGGTTCGGCTGCGGTGTGAGGCTGCCATCGTCGCAGAATAACACGTGTTGTGGGTGAGTAGAGGGATGGCCTGGCCAGAGGTTGGAATAGGGTTGGGCGGTCAGGCCTGCGCGTCAGCAGAGCCTGCCGTGGGAGGTAGGAGCAGGCGGCACGACCGACGTAGGTTTGGGCGGTTGGAGCAAGAAGACCAGAGGTTGAAGAAGCACTACACCCGTTGGATGGACATCATATGGTCACTGGAGCTAGAATCTTTCATATTGACTAAGTTGATAAAGTCCTCCATCCACGTCAGTAGGCCCACAAGTCAGCCTCCCACTATGGTGTGTCCCAGCTAAGAGGGGGAGTATTCATTTTTTGTGCGTAATAAGGAGGCACTTCCTTGCGTGTAAAGATATAGCTAGTGGGTCCGAGCTGTCAGTGGGAGGAATGTTTTTTTTCGTGAAATACAGAGGCCCTTCCGGTGGATCCTTGCTGTCAGGTAGAGGAATCATTATTTGGCAAGTAATAAGGAGGCACTTCCTTGCATGTGTCCGTGGACCTAGTTGTCAGCCTCTCCATGTACAGTCCTTTTCCGATGGATGTCATTCATTGACCATGTTGACCACACCGCTCCGAGAGCACAAGGGCGATGGACGACGGTGAGGCCTAGGAAGGGAACGACCCGAAGTCGGGGCCCACGCGGTGGGGAGTACGAGGGTTTACTGGTTCCGCTATCGTCGCCAGAAAATAACATAAGGTGTGGGTGAGTAGAGGAATGGCCTGGCCAGTGATGGAGTAGGGTGGGGCAGTTCGGTCTGTGCGGCAGCATAGCTGGCCATGGGAGGCAGGAGCAGGCAGTCCCACCGGTGCTGGTTTGGGCAGCTGGAGAAAGAAGATTAGATATTGAAGAAGCAGCAGGGCCGTTGGATTAACATCCCGCAGTCACTACTGATAGAATCGTTTGTGGACTAAGTTGACAAAGCCTTTCGTACACGTCAACCTAGTAGATCCACAAGTCAGCCTCCAAATCTGTCCCAAACAATATACAGCCCAAAATTTCTAGCCAGATTAAAATTAATTTAAAAACAAAACATAGCTTAATTTAAATCCAATGAAATTTTACCTACACAAAAACAATGAAATTTAAAATATCAAAATCCAAAAGAAAAAAGTATTTTAGAACTAATTGCATGTTTGATGTTTTTTTCATTTTACAATCCATTTATTGTTACCTATAGCCCATTTTTTGGGCAATTCTGAATGCATCCATCCTCATCTTGAAAGATTTCCGGCCTAGAAGGGCATAGAAAATCAAGTAGGCTTACATTGGTTATTGTGAAAAAAACAAAATAGCCGGGCTAGCCATTTTCAGAAAGGAAAAAAACTGGGCTAGTCATGTGGTAAACATATGAAATAAAAGCCTGGGCTAGACGGGCCACAGCTCCCGCACAACCCAGTTGATACCCTTCTCTGTCCCAAAAAAAAAAATATTCCGCGCGCTGCCGGGTCCCAGGTGTCTGCCGCTCCTTGTGCAGTTATCTCGCTTATTGACTATGTTGATAGTGGCGTGCGACCCAGATGTCAGGAAACCATCAGGAGGAACCCTTTTTCTTGTAATAAAGGAGGCACTTGCTTGCCTACTACCATGATCCTGGTGGGTCCATACTGTCATCTTCACAATGTACAATAATCTCCTTATTCCTCTCGGTGACCATGTTGACAACAGTGGAGGGTTGCGCCACGGCGAGCGAATCAAGGCGGAGGACGATGGTGAGGCCTCGTACGGTAATGAACAGGAGTCGGGGAAGATGCGCAGAGTTTTAGGGTGCTATGTGGTCACGATGTGTGTGCGGCAGCATAGCCAGCCATGGGAGGCTGGAGTAGGCGGTCCCGCCGGCGCTGGTTTGGCTTTGGTAGCTGGTGGAAGAAGAGACTGAAGAAACACGACATACATTGACTATCAATCCAATGGTCAAGGTTGGCACAATCTTCTGTTAACTAAGCCGACACCTATCATACTTTTTATATACAGGAAGAAAAGAAAAATTGGGCACATTCGCCTGATAACATTCCCGAAATTGCAACCATTCGATCTTGCATCGCAACTAAAACTGCGAGGAAAATGCGTTTGTCTGTCGTCCTCCTCCCAGGGAACGTTCGCCACATAAGTGACTAGCACCCTTGGTTTTCAACCGAGAGGTCTTGGGTTCGAGTCCTAGGAACCCTCAATTTTGTACTCCTTCATTCCTCACAAAAAAGAGAAAGAAAATCAAAGACTTGAGAAGCCGTAGAGAACAAGCTAGTGTACCAGTAAAGAGACGTTGCTGAGTTTTATAAAAAAGAGAGACGTGCTCATGTAGCTGGTTCAAATCCAAACCTACACTATGAGTATATATGGTGCTATGCTACTATGCAAGTAATGAAACTGACATATCCAATGTTCGCTCCTACTCTTCTACCAACCATGTCCGCTAGCGGCTCGTCCACCTGCTCTTCAGCAGGCAACAAGCAGATATGCGCCAAGTCGCCAGCCATACCATCGTCCATGGTTCTCACCACACCCCCACTGGCAGACACACCACAGCCGGTTGCTCATCGCAATGTCGTTGGTGTGGTGCCACTGCTGCAAATGATGCAGAGTCATCCGCCACATCTCAACCACAATCCTCAACCCTGGTCGAGTCTTCTACAAATGTGCGAATCATGGGGTAATAATATATTTAATTGTTGTTCCACTGCTTTCAGTTTTTTTAATAGTTTGGTTGATAATCTTCCAATTTGATTCATGTAGAAAAGAGAAGATTCGTGTCATTTGTATTTCTGGGAAGTTGCTGATGTCGGGGAATGCAACTACGTTGATTATTGGTTAGTCGAGGAATCCCAATACCATCAGGTTGGGGTGTTGGACAAGTAACTGAAGGAATGGCAGAAGAGGAAGATGCAGAGCAGAAGGTTAAAGATGCAGTTCCTCTGATCATGGCCAAGCAATAACTGATGAACGACCTTGATAGCAATGAGGAGATGAAATACCTTGTGAAGATAATGAGCAAAATCGATGTGCTCCGTAGGATGATTGTCTCTTTATTTGCAGTGTATGTAGCACTTGTGATGTATTCAGTGGCTATGACATGAGCACTTTGGTGAAACTAGTAATGAATGAAACATGTTTAGCAGGCTGGGTGTAGTGTTGTGAACATCTAATGATTTCTATTAACGAAAATCGGGGGGTATCCCCTTTTGCTCATAAATAAATAAATAGAAGAGGCCCTTTTGCTAATAAATAAATAAATTAGTAGAGGCCTTGTCGGGTCAGCTTTGTTCCCATTCGAAGATGTCGAGCAAATTGGAGTCCAACAGCAAACTATGTCATCAAATACAAGTTTCACAGCCAAATATGAGTATAACTAAACAACAACGTCATCATGTTTTAGTCGTCATACAATTACCACACAAATCAACATACATAATAAGTGATGTTCTCACAGCAAAATACTAAACAACAACTTCATCAGGTTTCAGTTGTCATAGCAAAAACAATTTCATATAGTAGATAAAAAATGTCTTCTGACAGGCAAATACGACAAAAAGGAATCTAATCATCATCCACAACAACAGTGTCAACATCTTCGCCATGTGTATCACTCTCAATCGTAATTCCCCCAGTGTCATGTTCTTCTTCATCCTCAATGTCCTCGAACATTGGCTTCTTATTGATCAACTATCGTATGTCCACAGCCCGACAGGCAATCTTTTCGCTAGTGCCATTAACGTGATGGTTCTCAAAGATATTAGGAACATTTGTGGAATCTTCTACATCAAGAGTTGTGTAAGCATCATCTTGTTGTGCAACTTCATTAAACGAATTACTCTACTCAAACCTTTCCAATACTCTCTAGTCATCGCTACGTGCAAATGTGTCTTCCAAGAAAAATATATGTGTTGCTTGATTTGCCAAAATAAAGGCTTGTAGGTCTGGTACGCCGCCTTGACATTGATGGATTTGAAATAATCATTAGCTCTGGGTTTTGCGATCCTGGAAAACGGGTTATACCAATGACAGCACAAGAGAACCACACACCGATGAACCTCGAAACTGGAGATATACTGCAACTGAACAATGTCTATTATGTTAGCATATATTTCAGTTGTCAGTTCGCTGTACTTATCCGTGCTCATGATGGCACTGTTTGTGTCTTCCTGCCTTCGTCGCATGCAAGGGTGTTCTAGCGCACATCTCCAACAACGCAAGATTCATATTGTCTTACCAGAGTTTCAGGACCCATTGCTAGTGCGTAAAGTGCATCATTAACTACCTGCCCATCCTCCCGCATCTTCTTAACCTATGGTTAGAAAATAGACAAGATGATCATCTTATGTACTCAATATATTAAAAAAACTGATAGTGCAATTGAAAAGCTTACATGGCTGTTGAACCATTTCGCAAATCCTGCCATAACTAGTTTGTCAATGTTTCTTGGATTTTGCGGCAGTAACTCCTTTTTGTAGATGTTGCACAACATAGTGATCGCGTCAAACATCTAAATATATAAGAATGTGCTGCAAGTTTAGTAGACTATGACGTATAAGCTACAGTACTTGGCACTTACTGGATATAAGGTAGAATCTAAGGAAAGTTATTCAACACATACAAAACCATTTGGTCCAAATCTTTAGGTTTGTCATCTTGTTGACTCTTCCCTATAACTCGAACAGAACAATAGAAAACGTTGGTCCCGGGATTGTCTTCACCCACCTCTTTGCTAAGTTGATCAGCTGTTTCAATGTATTTTGAGCAGAATGACAACGCTTTTGTAGCAATGTAGGCCTCTACAATGGAACCCTTGGGTCTAGCTATGTTTCTAACATAGCCCTTGAAAGTGCCTAGCCGCCTTTCAATAGGGTACATCCAACCATACTATGCTGGACCTCTAAGTAGTGCCTCGTCAGGTAGATGAACAGCCAAATGCACCTTCACATCAAAGAAGGCAGGAGGATATATCTTCTCAAGGTCGCATAGGATAGCTGGTATCTTGTCTCTAAGACACCCCAAAGCATCTATCCTGATATTCTACTGCAGAGTTCCCTAAAGAATTGTCCCAACTCTGCAACTGCTCTGTATAAGTCAGGGTGGCCCAGTCGTCTAAGGATAATAGGTAAAACCCTTTGAAGTAGGACGTAGCAGTCATGAGTTTTCAACCCATGTACCTTGTTTCCATCTGCACTAACTCTCCTTTCAGGGTTGGAAGCAAATCCATGTGGGAATCTCACACGTGACAGGACCTCGCAAAATTCTTTTCTTTTTACCTCATCCAAGACATACACAGCCGGGGCCATATCATGTGGTTTACCTTCATCTTCCAAATCCTTTCTGATACCTAGGTGTGTCAAATCAATCCTAGATTTTAAGGTATCTTTCGTCTTGCCTTCAATATTAAGAAGTGTGTCGATAATGTTGTCACATATATTTTTCTCGATGTGCATCACATCAAGATTATGCCGCAGATCCAAGTCTTTCCAATACTCCAAGTCCCACAAAGTGGACCTACGGGTAAACAATAATCTCTCTTCTCCCCTACCACGCTTCCTTTTCCCGCTACCACTATCAGGATGGTCTCCTGGTGTAATATGCCTGACCTTCTCTAATTCCACTTGCAATTCATCGGCGGTGGGGCTCTTTGGCACATCAGGTTTTCATGCATTGCATTGAACACATATATTCGTTATTTTGTAGGAGACGGCTTGTCCTTGGCAAGGAAATGATGGTGTCCACTGTAACAGATCTTGCTATGTATTGCGTGTGATAGCGGATTCCTGTCACAGCAAACACATGCATTGTAACCATGTGCCATTTTCCCTGACATAGTGCCCAAAGCCGGATAATCATGGATGCACCAAATTATAACAAAACACAGAAAGAAATCAGCTGGTGGGCTGCTATATAGGTCTTGAGTGAGAACACCCCTCCATAGTTGTTGAAGTTCCTCCACAAGAGGCTCCATGAATAAATCAAAATCCTTTCCAGGACTTTTTGGACCTTGGATGAGCAAGGCCATCATGTAATATGAGTCTTTGGTGCAGACATTTGGACGCATGTCGTAAGGGATAACAAGCACTGGCCACATGCTATATGTGGCACTCTGGTGGCCAAATGGGTTAAATCCATCTGAAGCTAAGCCAAGTCTAATGTTTCTCGGGTCATCAGCAAACTTTTTGTGTTTCTGATTGAAGTTTTTCCAGTCACTACCATGAGATGGATGGCTCATTACATTCTGATCTCCGTACTCCTGGTTCCTAGAATGACACAGTACATCCTCTCTTGTTTCAGCATAATGAAACAACCTCTGCAATCTTGGTATAATTGGAAAATGTCTCAGAACATTATGAGGAATCCTCTTCATAGCATCGCCATCTTTCCATCTTGATGATTTGCATTTTGGGTATTCACTTAAGTTGCCATAATCCTTCCAGAACAGAACACAATTATTCTTACAAATATGGATCATATCATATCCAATTCCAACTGCACGGAGGAAATTCTTCATTTTACTGTAGGTGTGTGGCAGCTCAGACGCATCTAGGAAAGATTCGCGGAAAGCAGCCAACATCGCATCGAATGATTTGTTGGTCATCCACTCAGATGTCTTCACCTCAAGAAAGGTGAGCACAGCTGAGAATACTGGCAGCTTATTTCCTGGAATGACAACCATGTTGCATTGTTCCAACATGTAAGCCCACCATTTTTCTTCTGCAGGTGAAAGTTCACAAAATGCATCAACATTTCGTTGCATTGTTTCAATGTTGGTCAAACTCACTGGCTTCGCCACCACCACCTCATCCTCCTCTTCCACCTGAGCATCAGGCAGATCAAGATGGTGATCTGCTGCTTCCACATAGTCAGTAATACTGACGTTCACAGCTTCACCTTGATGAACCCACCTAGTATATGTGACCGACATCCCATACAAGTGTATATGATTTTGCACAGTTGACTGGAGTCTTGTAACTGAATTCATACAACTGCTACACGGGGCAGAGCACATCTGATTTCGGACCACCGTACTCAGCTTTGATAAAGTTCATGAAGTTTTCAACCGCTTCGACATATGCAGTGAAGAATCTTGGAGCAGAAGTTATCCAAGTCATGTCCATCTGTTAGACATAAAAATTAGTTCTTCTACTAGATATTACAGGAAAAACATATATGCTTTTTTATGAAGTCCAGAAAAAATACCTAGGTCGATGTCTAAAGCTATGGCAAGATATTTGGACAAGCAGATCTAACTAACGAAATATATGTAAAGCTAATTTAGCAAAAAGATTTGAGTGCTAAATTATGGCAGGCTGTTTCAGCAGTCAATGAGGCCTAGCACACAGCCATCGAAGGCCATCTCAGCAACAAAGATCAAGTATAAAATGGTGTAGAGCTATTCACCTAAGAGATTGGCTACTAGACCACGACAATCTACGTCACAAAAAATATATGGAAGGATATTTTAGCAACTAATCGGGTGTGGCATGCCATCTCAGCTAAGTAGATTGAGTGCAGAACAGGCTAGGAATCTTCTTAAGCAGAGCATATTGATTGTAAACTACTTCGACAAACAGTGAGATTAACAGCGTCTAACAGCTAACATTCAGGGCTACTCTGACATGCATGGGGCCTCAGTCTAGAATGCGCGTACGGTGAGAGAAGCTGACTATCGTGCATCTCCACAAGAACGTCGCTACTAGTGGCGGCGCGGCTAGAGGACGTCAGTCTACGAGAGCGTATTGTGGGAGCGAGAGGATCGCCATGCGTCCCCTCGACGAACCGCGATGCCGACGTATCGACACGGCGAGGAGGCGGCTTTGGTGGAGCGAATGGAGTGTAGGGGCCGGGGGGTGGGGGGTTTGCGGAATATTATTGGCTAGTTGGCCGAAGGGCGGTTTAATTTGGGATTTGGGGTGAATTTTCCCCGTGGTGGGCGCGGGAGTTTGGCCCATGGTCGGTTTCTCCAAATGCAGTCCCACGTGTCAGTGAAGAGGCAAGCTGAAGCGCATTCTGTTCGTGTGAACCGTGTGTAGGACCAACCATGTGAGGGGTGCAATGCGACCACGACATGCATGATGTGATTATACTGCTTTTTTTCCTTTTATACTTGGTGCTTTGCCCCCTGAAAAAAAAACTTGGTGCTTCGCGCGATCCATTTATACTACTACTAGTAATCCGGTAATCCCGACTAAAATGGCACGGCCGGGTCTTTTCTCGCGGGATATGCTGGGAGGTTGGCTTAGTTGGTTTTTTTAGGATGAGTAATGCTACACCTACATAACCCCAGTTACGTAATTAACATAATGTGAAACGTGTGAGCCATTGCTTGGAGATTGGGGGCGGGAGGGGCCCACAACCAAGAAAATTAGGGGGGAGAGAGAGAGGCAGTTTACGTTAACCCTTTCATAAGTTCCCATAGATATAGAAAGATGTGAATGTGCGAGACTATCCTAATTTGTGTATGTAGACCCTATGTGTTTATTTACTTCGCATGTTAGCTTTGTCTCGGGTCAAACCTTCTAAGTTTATGCACACAAAAATGAATCATCATTCCATATATTTTCATACTCCTACAATATATCTTACTATTATTGTGAAAGTTCATATACACCGAACGAGATTCATGCAAATATGACAGATTTTCATTACATTTCGAACTTTTATAGGAAAAAAATAAAAGAAACCCGACCCTAAACCTATTATGCGGCGGTGACCGACGTCCTCCATCTGCGATGTCCATGTAGGGGGGCGGGGTTTAAGACCTGTGAAGTGACGGTGCGGTCTCTGGCGAGGAAGTGTAGAACACGAGAGACGGACTGGCCAGTTGGCACACCATGCCCTGCCACCTCCCATGCCCTGCTGATCCTCGAAGGAGTCCCCGACCTAGGCGGTGCCGATGGAGGTGAGGTCGATGATGATGGATGTCGATGTTCCGTTGCTTCACCTGCCACATGCGCCACCGAACGTTGATGGCGGCAAGTAGGACACGTGCGTAGCGCCCAAGATGCGATTCTATCCCAATCACGTGATGAATTAATGATTGGGGCACAATCACATTTCAAGTGCATAGCAAGGTGGATATCATTACAACATACCATGTACTGAATAGATGAGAATACATGATAAAGGCTTACACTCGCCACAAGCTACAACATGAATACAACAATTCATCAATACATAGCAATCATCATGTAGAAGAGTAGGATACGACTACGGATGAAATCAAACAAAAAAGAAGAACGACATCCACCCTGCTAATCCCAGGCTCCCAACCCAGAACCTATCCCTTGGTCGAAGAAGAAGAAGCAGAAGAACTCCAAAACCAGCAAGCATCGCTCTCACGTCAGATCATCACATTACATGTACATGCAACCGTTGTTGTATTAATCATTGAGCCATGAGGACTCAATAATCACATTACCATGGGTATCAAGACTAGCAAAGCTTAATGGGTATTGAATGGATAAGTGGTGAGGTTGCAGCAGCACTAAGCATTGTACGATGGCTAACTTACGTGTACAAGAATAAGATGAGAAACTATGCAAATGTTTGCAAACTAGTAATGATCAAGAAGTGATCCTGAACTACTTACGTACAAACATAACCCCACCGTGTTCTCTTCTCGAACTCAGTCGAAAAGAGACAGTCACATTTACACACGTGGTTGGTGTATTTTATTTCGTATCTGGTGTCAAGTTCTCTACAACCGGATATTAAAAATTCCCATCTACCACATAACCGCGAGCATCGCTTTCGAAAGATCAAACCCTGCAGGGGTGACCCAACTTAGACCATCAAAAACTGTCACGATCAACGGAGGAAAATCCTCCTCTCGGAACAACCTAATCAAGCTCGGAATCCCGGTTCACAAGATATTTCAACAATGTTAAACAAATCTAGCAAGACCCCCCGATGTGCCGACACCCTGATAGTAGCCGTGTGTATCTCGTCTTAGGCCAGGATGGATGAGAGTAGCTTATGGTTGGCTGAGGCCCAAGTTGCCAAGGGGGCGCCGGAAGCTGCTCAGTTTTGGACCAACACTAATGAGGAGCACTAGCCCGGGGTTTGTTAATTAAGTCCTCGGGATACGGAAAGTCCCTATGAAAGTTTTAGTTGTTATTAGGCAAATTGTAAAACCAATGTTGGGCCTTGCTGGAAGAGTTTTATTCAAAGAAAACTATCATGGGGGGCCCATAAACCCCGACTGTGTTAGGAACGCAAAATCAAGGAACATAACACTGGTATGACGGAAACTAGGGTCGCTAGAGTGGAACAAAACACCATGCAAAAGGTCGAGCCTTCCACCCTTTAGCAAGTATATAGATGCATTGATTAAATAAGAGATATTGTGATATTCCAAGAAATCCATTTTCCAACATGGAACAACTTGTAACTGCACCTGCAACTAGCAACGCTATAAGAGGGGCTGAGCAAGCGTTAACATAGCTAAACAACGGTTTGCTGGGATGGTGGAAATATTAGAGGTTGTTTCATGGCATATTGGGAGGCTTGATAAACAAGTGGTAGGTAGCACGACATGGCGATAGCATCGAGACAACTAGCATAGCAAAGATAGTAGTGAGATCCAAGGTGACGGTCATCTTGCCTGAAATCCCGCTAGAAAGAAGATTGAGTCCGTGAAGAAGATGAACGGGTGTAGTTGAATGAATCCTCACAATCGAAACGTTACCGGAACTTTCAAGTAGCAACACCGGAAAGAAGCAAACACCATGGTAAACAACCATCACATAGACATGAAATGATGCGCAAACAAGTATGATACATGTCCATTTAATGAGGCATGGCATGGCAAAGTGCACAAACAATACTACAAATTAGGTGGAGCTCAATATGCAACGAGTTGCATATTGATGAAACACCACATTCGGTTGTTTAGTTCAATCTGGTTTATGTACCCAACAATATTAAATGTTGCTAAACATGGCAAGATGCGAAGCATAAGCGAACTACCTATCTAGGCAAGTTAAATGAGGCCGGAAACAACAAACAACAAGTCTAGAAAAGCCTCATATGCAATTTATGAATTTGGTACTGTTTTGCCCTAAATCATATTTTAAAGTTGTTAAACTTCATAATAAAGTGCACCAAGTTAATCTATGCATTTTTCCACCACATTTACATATAAAGAACATTTATTTTAGAGCTATGGTTTAATTAGTTATTAAATAAATCATTTTAGCATGTCATTTATGCAAATTTAATCGAACAGCAAGTTTAGACATTTTTAACATGGATGAAAGTTGATATTATGAAACTAAGTGAAATTCTAAGTATTTTACAAATACAAAACATTTTAATCCAATGCACGGTTTGTGAGATATTAAATGCATGAACTACAAGGACTTTTCAGTAAAAACAGGAAATCCCTGGATAATTTGGAAATTCGTTGGACATAAAAAAATAGGTTATGGGTCGAAAGTGGAGGGGCTGGGGGTTAGCAGAGAGGGGGCTTCACCTTAGCGGGCCACGGCCCAGGCGAAGAAGCAGGACGGCGGGGAAGCTGGGCCCTGCAGTGCGGCTGGAGAGGAGGTCGAGCCGCTCGGGTGGGTTGACGATGCAGTCAACGCGTGCGCGCATCCTCTGATCAAGCAAGGACGCAGCGGTGACGGCAGCAGAAAGCGGGATGCATAGGAGCCAACAGGTGGACTTGGCACGACGAGGGAAGGCAAGGTCCAGCGGGCGGTCAACGGGCAGGAGAGGCCGGCTCTGGCGAAGGCAAGGGGAGGCGCTGGCGTTCTCCTCTGCTAAATGCAGAGCAAGCAGAGGTCGGCAGTGCTGGGGCTTCAGAGGAACGAGCTTCAGGCGTAGGGGAGGAGCAGGGGACGGGCCTGGCCGGAGACGAGACTGGCGGTGCGACGCGAGGGGATGCGTCCATGTTGGAGGTGAGCTCCATGGCAGAGGGAGCGACGACGTGCCTGCTCCCCTGCTCAAGATCGAGCAAGGACCAGGGAAGTAGAGGAGGCCGCGGCCTAGAATTGGATAAGCAGGGGACCTGCAGGAGGTGGTTGAGGGGGAAGACGGCACGCTGTCGAGGTGGCTGCAGGCTCCAACAGGGACTTGGCGAGGCGGCGGCTGCTGCGGTTGATTTTGGGGGTATCGAGAGGAGGCTTGCTTGTTGGGTGGAGAGATTGGGAGGGATCTCGACGAAGAAGGAGGTTGGTCAGGTGGCTGGAATGGATCGGGCAAGATCCCAAGGATGGAGGAGATAGTGGGCGGCGGCGGTGCGGAGGATTTGATGGATGGGACGGCTAGGGCTAGGGTTTGTCCAGATATATATATATATATATATATAGTAGGTGGTCAAAGGTGAGACTATTTGGTCCCTCCTATCGTAATCGGACGACTTGAGATAAATAGGTTAGGTCGACCAAATGAAAAACCAGAGATGTTTTAGGGACGTTTGGGGATGATCCGAATCCAACACTGATGACTGAGCGGGCCGGGTTCCGATAAGTGTCGGGGTTCAGGAACAACACCTATGGGATCACAAGGAATCCCTTCTATGGTTCGCAGGCGTGGGGCTGTGGAAAGAGCGGGTTTAGAAGATCAACACGGGAGAGTTTATCCCCTTCTACGCGTGTGGAGGAGGAGGAGGCGAGCTTGGGTGCCGGTGGTTTTGCCCCGGCAATGAATGTTGGCCCGGAGGGCGCCACGTTTTCCCAACCCGGTGCTGGTAAGTTGTTTGCTTCCCGTCCCTGTTCTTTCTTCTTCTTTTCAAACCTTGAGCTTGGCTCGGTCTCATTTCCTTTCTTGGTATCCAGACCCTTCCTCGGCGGACCGGGAGGATATTGACACCGTCATTGGGGAGGTCGCTAAGGACGCCGAGGCCGAGGCCATCAAGATTGCCGCTGACGAGGCCTCCAAGACCGCCGCTGAGGAGGCCGCCAAGTGGCCTGCCGGGGAGGCCGGCAAGGCCGCTGCCGAGGAGGACGGGAAGGGGCCTGCCGAGGAGGGGGTGGTTGACGACCAACCTTCCCCCTCTACCGCCACTGGCCCGAGCAAGTACTTGAAGGTGGGCGACGACCTGTTCGTCAACCTCCCAGGTACGATGAGCACCAGGGCACCAACCAAGGGGGAGGTGTGTGATGATGAAGTGCTCGCCTCCACCGGGCTCCAGGTTGTTGATGAACCGAGCGCGGGCAGTGGCGGTTCCCAGGAGGAGCAGCTCCTCCGAGCCATGAGCGCCAACTTCCAGAAGCTCCAAGCGTTCCACCAGGCCCGCCAAGACAATGTAAAATCCAGGATGGCGGTGGTGGACAAGGTGGAGGCGGCTTTTGAGGAGCACGTCGCTGAGACGCATGTCTGGTTCGGCGAGGCTAGGGATGAATTGAGGGCCCCACAAGGTGAGCTGGAGGAGCGCAAGTGGGAGCTCATCTTGAAGCAGGTCGATATCGAGAGAAGGCCCAGGAGGTGGCGAAGAATCAGGCCGCCAGAGACGAAGCTACCTGGCAATAGCAGCAGGCCCTGCTGAACTCTCAGGAGGAGGATCATGCCACTCGTGAGAAGGCGCTCTCCACCATGCTCCGGGGCAAGGACACGGAGGTCGAGAAGCTCGTCGTGCAGCGGACCCTGGAGCTGGAGCAGAGGCACTCAATGCTCAGGCCCTGGTCCATGCCGAGAAGGTGAAGGAGCTGGAGCTGGAGCGGGAGGACCTGAAGAAGGTGGCCTCGGAGCTGACGAAGGAGAGGGACACGGCCAGCCGCACTCTTGGAGATGTGCAGGTCGCCATCTCCGACAAGGACAAGCTGCTCACCGAGGCCAATGACTCCATCAACGATCTGAAGTTGAAGTTGGGCAGCTTGGAGGGAAAGCTTTCGGAGGCCGGGGCTCGTGAAGAGACCCTGAACAAGGCCCTGGAGGACGAGAAACAACTGCGGAGGAATGACGCCGCTGAGCATAAGGAGTACGCGGAGGGTGTAAACCTCTGGATCAGCCGCCTCATCAACGTCACCGGTAGGATCACCACGAAGCTGGCTGCCATGGGGATACCGAATGTTAAGTACTCACAGGAGCCGAACATGAGCCCCAACGCCAGGCTGACCCTGTTCTTCAAGGGCGTCCTCAAAGCCTTGGAGCGACTCTGCTCCAATCGAGCAGCCTATCTAGCAAACGAGTCCTAGAGGCTCTACCGGGGCACCCTGACCAAGGTACTCACCAAGCTGGCGTTCTGGAACCCCGGCGTCGACTTCACCGACGCGCTGGAGAGCGTGCAGAAGGGACAGACCTCGTGGCGCTCAGAGAGCATATCGAGCCCATCATCAGCTCCGTCAACGGAGTCCAGAGAGTGGAGGTCCACCGCCGGGACTAGCCACCCCGTTTCTCATTGCCTGCGAGTTCATGACCAAGACAATTTTTATCTTAAGTAAGAACCGCAGCAATTATTGATGTAATATAACTCTGCAGTACTTTAAGATAGAGCATGCTATGTTCCTGTATCGATCTTTCTTTGTACGTATACACCCTACGCCTAGTAGGATAGGTGCGCCGGCGCATAAACCCATGCTCTGGTGCTTTGAGGATGGATCCTTAGCAGCCTGCCGGGGCGAGCTTGCTACCGGACAAACCACCTTGCCGCTCCTAGCGCGGCCGCTTGAACTGCTGAGGAGACTCGAAACGGAACAAGGACATTGCCAATAGTGGTCAGGTCACCTTGCCATTCTCAGTGCGGCCGCTCGGACTGTTGAGTGGACTCGAAACAGAACAAGGGCATTGCCAATAGCGGAAGGGTCCCATTGTGTGCAGGTTTTCTGTACAAAGAGCAAGATCTTTCGAGGAGAATAACCTTATATTAAGAAGAAATGCTTAAGGTTGTGCGTGACTTAGCTTTTTACGACCACGTGGACGGTCGTTGCTGCTGTGGACGGGACCAAAGTGCGGCTGATTGACGTCGCCTTGTCCTCTCGATCCATAGCGATGAAGGAGTCGATAAGTTGACCCCAAAACAATATTTTCTCAGCTTGCGCCCCCTACCGGGCACGCCAAAGATGTTTGGATTCAGGAACGAGACCTATGGGATTACAGGGAATCCTTTATACGGTGCGGGCACGGGGCTGTGGAAAGAGCGGGTTTAGAAGATCAACACGGGAGAGTTTATCCTGGTTAGAGCCGCAAGTGATGCGTAATACACTACTCCTGCTGGTTTGTGTTTATCTGGTGTTCTTGTACTAGCTATAAAGCATGCATGGTCCAAAAAGTCCCCATCCTCCCATAGTACGCCGCGGGCCTCCTTTTATAGTCCAAGGGGCTACCAAAGTGGCACACAGGAGGTTGAAAGTTATACAGTGGTTGAGCTTATCGCTTGACATCACAGGACAAAATGCATTAAATACGCTACTTAGGTGTCCTCTTGCTTTATCAGCGACTGTAACGAAGCCTGTCTTGTCCGTCGCCACTTCGCCTTGATCGGACACGTGTCTAGGCCAACGAGGCATGCAGCGCCATGTAGGCTAGCAGGTTGCTGAGCTGGCGTGGTGGCAGGGTCTTCACGAAGATCTGCGTGCCACCACGTAGGTGCTTGACTGGTTGGCATGGGAGCCACGTACTGCCATGTGGGTACCTTCTTAGTTGGTGGGTTGGCCGCTGAGCTAGGCTGGCGACGGGGTGGCAAGGCCTTGCCGCGGTCTTGCTGATCTTCCTGGCAGGGGTCTTCCCGGGGCCTTGTGGGCGCCCTCGGCAAGAGTCTTGCCAGGGATTCATGGGTATCTTTGGCAGGAGAATTGCCGGGGCCTCGTGGGCATCCTTGGCAAGGAGCCTTGCTGTTGTCTTGTTTCTTGGTTCGTATCTAGGCCTCGTAGGCCCTTTGTCTTCACAAAGGTCTACATGTCACCATGGAGGCGCCTCCCGAGCCTTGGTTCCGGTGTGGTTGATGGCGTCGGGACTCTTAGACTCATGGGTGGCGGCCTTGTCTGTGTTGGGAAAGTTGCCCCGGCAAGACTCTTGCCAGGGCTACGCAAGCTCCCCCGGCAAGGCTCTTGCCGGGGAAGGCCACCTTGTCCCTCTGCTTCTCGCGCCTTTGGCTTTGGCACTGCTTTGGTAGTCTTGGGTCTTTGCTTCCTCTACTCCGCCAAGCGTGGCCGCAGGCGTGTGGCTATGACTGCCTGCGCACAAGTAAAGGGGTACAAAAAAGGAACCCTACTTTTGTACACCAATAATATGTTTCCGGAGGGGCACGCGAGGGGATCTGAGAGAGATACACAAAGACAAAGGTGCTAACAAAAGATCAACTGTGACAAAGAGAGAAGCGGAAACTACGAACAACTACGAGTTTTATGAAAACATGCGGATGATGCGATGATGAATGCAGCAAACAAATAAATCACACGGAGACAATGAAAAACATGGAAGGCGTCTGGAGCATCGGTCTCGGGTTGTCACAACTCTCCTGCACTTACAAGAGATCTTGCCCTGAGATCTAGAGATGACAAACGGAGAGGAAGAGAAGAGGTAAAACTCAGTTGCTTCTTTGACAAACGGATGAAACCAATGAACCTCAGAGGTTGCAAAGACATAAAGAATGGCACGAGGAAGAATCAAGAATTCGAAGACCACTCTGGTTGAAATGAGATGTAGAAAGAAGAATTCGGGCAGCTCACTGATTGAAAAGAGAAGCAAGAAATAGAGCATGAACTTGACGAGATGGGATGATACTCAAAGAGAGTAGCAACACAATGCCTCCGAAAAAAGAATAGAAGCTCAATCATTGGAAAGAAAAAGAACGAAGTAGGAAATGCCAACTTATGCCACGAATGAACTTGGAAAGCATCCTTGTAACGAAGGGTTGAACGGAGTTGTTGGAAAATCAACAATGAAAAGAACAAGCTTGTTGTTGGCTTATGGACAACATCTAAAAATTATCAGGTGACGACCGGCCACTAACAGAAACAATTGATTGGATTGAGCTCAACAAGGAGATGAAAACTCCTTTTGCCGAGAGGATAGGAGAAAACTTGGATCATTGATAAGCACCACAAATAGAAACATTCCTTTAGGAAGTCTTTTAGGTGAAATCTATACCAAGATAACCTCCAACGAAGAAATTGATGGGTTGAAAAAGATCTCATGAACAAAGAGAAAATGACGTATTTAAAATATGTCATTCTTGATATCTTGTGAATCATGAAACAAGAAGGAAAATTGTCAAGAATGACATAACACCATCTCAATAGAAAAGGTAGAAAGAATAGCACTTCAGAATACAAGATGAACACTGCTTGGGCTCCAACAACAGTCTTGAAGAACACTTTGAGAATGAATTAAATCCTTGATGAACGACCATGTTGTGTCTCCAGGAAGAACTCCGGTAACAAAAGGATGATGAGAAAGAAGTGAAGGATGAAAATAATAAGATTGAAGCCTTGCATTGATTTAGATAAAGCTTCGCAACGAGATAATTGAGAGGGCTTAGAACTCTGGAAGCAAAGATGAACAACTTAGCACCGATAAATTGATATCACGAATGAAAACCGGAAGAAGGAATTAAACACTTCGATGAGACAAGAAAAAGAATTATGTCATGCTTATCGTTCATCAACTTAAATTGATGTCAAGCAACGGATTGGCATGCCACTTATTGTTCTTGAAAAGATTGAAGAGATATATAGCGCAAATTTGAAGATGTCTTCGACGAATCACCGGTAGGATTAGAAAGAATGAATGAAATGACATGATAATAAAGGAATAGGAATGTTGAATGAACCATCGCAAGAATTGAAAATGATTAAAGAAAATTGAACGGATCACCGAGAAGAATTTCGAAAACGAACGAAGATACTTGAGGGAATTCAGATACGAGAGAACGAAGAGAACTAATTAGAGGATATTTGAACGATGCATTGGTAGAATTGGGGAATCAGAGCTGAATGCTGAGAATGGGTGATATTCAGAAATGATGGCCTTCGGGTGATCCAGAAATGAAAACAACTCCTGAAATGCTTCGGATGGGTATGAAAAGAATTCTCACAATTAAAAACAATTATCAAGGTGGCATGAAGCTAGAACCATGAATCTTCAAGAGAACGTACAAGATTTACGAGAAACTCTACTTCGGTCTTGAATGCTGAGAATTAAGACAAGGAACACCACCAACATTATTGAAGCACTCTGGAACAATGAAGAATAGAAAGGTTGAACCACGATCAAAAGAATTTTAAAGCGATCTTGAAGAAGACATCTGACTGATGAAAGTTCATTCTTACGTCAAATTATGAAAAGACTTTGAGAATAACTCCGAAAAAATTAGAAGGGCCGGGTAAGATCCTGGGAAAAGACCTGTGGGTTAGGGCCCACTCAAAGAAACACCATTGTAAAAGACTGCTTGAAAGAGAGATTCCACCGGTTGATTTGAATGGCTTGAATAAGATAAGAACCTCGAAATAGCTTGAAAGGATTAAGAATGGAAACTCAAGTCTTCTGAGACATCTTTAGCACTCCGGAGCAAATGAATAGCGAGATGAGAATGATTAAGAGGCGCATCGGCATGGGAAAACATTTGAATCAAGGAAAGGGATATGATCAATATCGATGCTTGAATTGAATCCACCGGAGAAGAAACAAGAACGAAGGACAATGAACTTGAAACTGTTGTGCATCTTCACGAGAGATAACCGGTTAAGAATATTGAAGGAAAAGAATGAAAAGACTTCACATAAATAAAATGAATACTTAATTAAGAAATCTGAGCCCTTGAAGAAAAGGGGTGGGATGGTGGGAAAAAAACAGGCAACTTGGGACGGATGAAACAGACACCATTGAGAAAACTGAGAATCTATCTTGCACATGGGGACAATGATAGGATCATCTTGAAGAGAAGCGTACCAGTTGGAAAAGAATTGGCAAGACAATCTCGATTATCAAGAAGGATTAGCATTCACATAGAAATATGAGAACACCGCTTAGGGAAAAGGTATGGAATCCACATTTGACTTTGAATACCACAAGTCAAAACAAAACAAAGGATTGGCTTGCAGAATATGCCGGAACAAACATATGATAGAGATTTTTTTTGGGATCTACGGTATGGTGCATCGACTGCAAATTAAAATTTTCCTACGCGCAGAACAACCAAGAACATGCTACGGGAGATGGATCACAGTTCGTTACCACTAGAAGCGCAGTGCCGTGCATCAGAAGAAGAGTTGGGGCAGCGCGTCCGCATGGATCGTCTCCTCCTCGTCCGATCTCCCTTGTACAGCCGGTAGTGGGGTCCCACGTACAGGTTCGCCAGAGCGGCGCAAGTGCACCACCTCTAACGGTATCCGCACGTGCAGGAGGAACGTCGTGCGGTGAACTGCTAGGTCCGATCACACAACCGGCGACGAGTGGAGGTGTCTATTCGCAACACATGCAAACCCTAGTGACAGCGCCGAAGCGATCAACCGCATGAGTGTGTCGCACCCCACTTTATATAGGCGTCAGTCATGGGCTCAATACTGGGCCTCGCACGGACCCTAAAGCCCATAAGTCTACTCGGCCACAATCTGAATACAGTTCGGATCACATCCGACCAGTGTCCTCGGATCCGACCTCGTAGGTTCCTTCCCTTAAGCGCGCGACCCCTTATGTTCAAGCTGGCTTTGCCGCTGTTCGGATCACCTCCGAACTGCATGGTTGGCAGCGGCCCCTAGCAAGGCATGCCGAACACCAAGCAGACTATGAAGCTGGTTAGGCGAACCTGTACATCATACTTCCATTCCTTTTGCCACACGATATATGTTGTCGGGCTCAAGGCGATTCTGTCATCCTTGTGCTAGCCCGACCTCTTTCTCGTTCTAGTGATGCCGACAAAAACCGGGTTATCTCATAATCCATGTCTCATGGCCATGCTTATCTTGGTCGGATTACACAAGGGGCCGAGAGTATAACTCTCCTAATTGGAGGGGCAAATCCCATCTTACTCGTCCATGTCTCGTAGCATGGGTCTGGACAAGCCCGAAACCTACCTTTGTAACTACCCAGTCACAGAGTAGCATTTGGTTGGCCCAAAGCAAGTCTGTCACCATCCCGAGTTCATGTGCCAGCTCAGGTCTTAGGACATAGAACATATGTTGTACTAGAGACTCACAAATGACAAATTGCTGCGTCTCATAGTTGGGTCTATCCGACTCGGACCTTATCTCGACTCGGATCTGACTACGTCGAATCCGACCAGATCCTTCCAAGTACATATTATGCTGGTAGCATCCAATGCTCCATGGATAGTGAGACCAAGCCATCTACCGTGTCATATGGTAGTCTAGTCGGCTATGCGTCCACACAACCCTTTCGACTAGGGACCTTTTAGGACAGTCATCATACAATGCATAATCCCACAAACAAGTCACGTACTTGCTGATACACATCATTGATAAGGTCCAAGGACTATCTTTATTCATAAACACATAGGAAATATCACCATACATGATTTCCTCTAGGGCATATCTCCAACAGTTTTCACCCCAAATGTTCATGGTGGGGCTCACACAGACTCCATCGTATAACACCATCATGTACAAGGCAGTGCACATGACATACAAAGCGTCCCCGAGCCATAGAAAAGCTACACAGGGCTCTTTAAGACACAATGAGACCACTGTAAAACCAAAACCAACCGACAGGCGGACCACTAGACATTGAACCCCAATCTCATATCATGCATCTGTCAGAAAGATATCCTAGGTTACTACTTGAATTCCCACCTATGAACTCCCGAAACTTTATGGTTATGCAATCTGGTGTTGGGGATACAGGGAGGCACAAATATCTCACACAACTAACCAATCCTACACTCCAACTGTATCCATTCGTCAACACATAACCAAGAAACCTCAGAAATTGTGTACCTCAGACCTTCAAAAAACATCTGATATACTAGTTGTGGCAATACGTCTGATCGCTCTCCCCAGTACTAGGTGGCGTCAAACTACTCTCACCACAAATAGCATAGAAGCATTTTCGATGTCGGCGTCCTCTAGTATTCTGGAACTGAAACGATAAGCACTGTGACAAAAACACCTTGGAGCTCAACTCCCCAAGACACTGCCACAACCCCCAAATGTCAGGAGGCACCAAGACAAAATTCTCGTCACAATGATATCAGATAGAGTCCACAATACCCGCGTGATCCTAAAAAAATTGAGTGAAAAAGGATAGAAGAGTGGAAAACACCTACGTCACGAGTCCTCACCAGAGCGACGAAGGGGATATGGAGTAAAAATAATTCCTACTCTCTGATATAACTAAACTCAAAATATTTTTTCTAGACTTGACAATGGCAACGGTTCGATCAATCAAGGAGTCTCCTAAGGTCGGTAGGGCTCTGATACAAACTTGTAGCACCCAAGATGCGATTCTATCCCAATCACGTGATGAATTCATGATTGGGGCACAATCGCATTTTGAGAGCATAGCAAGGTGGATATCATTACAACATATCATGTACTCCCTCCGGTCCTTTTTACTCTGCATATTAGGTTTGACCGAAGTCAATCTCATCCAACTTTGACCAAGTTTATACGAAAAATTATAGACATTCACATAACAACACCAATATCATTAGATTCATCTTGGAATATATTTTCATATTATATTTATTACATATTATAGATGCTAATAATTTCTAGTATAAATTTGGTCAAACTTAGCAAAGTTTGACTTTTGGCAAATCCAATGTGCGGAGTAAAAAGGACCGGAGGGAGTACTGAATAGATGAGAATACAAGATAAAGGCTTACACTCGCCACAAGCTACAACATGAATACAACAATTCATTAATAAATAGCAATTATCATATAGAAGAGTAGGGTATGACTATGGATGAAATTAAACAAAAAAGAAGAACGACATCCGCCCTGCTAATCCCAGGCTCCCAACCCAGAACCTATCCCTTGGTCGAAGAAGAAGAAGCAGAAGAACTCCAAAACCAGCAAGCATCGCTCTCACGTCAGATCATCACATTACATGTACATGCAACCGTTGTTGTATTAATCATTGAGCCACGAGGACTCAATAATCACATTACCATGGGTATCAAGACTAGCAAAGCTTAATGGGTATGGAATGGATAAGTGGTGAGATTGTAGCAGCACTAAGCATTGCATGGTGGCTCACTTATGAGTACAACAATAAGATGAGAAACTATGCAAACGGTCGCAAAATAGTAATGATCAAGAAGTGATCCTGAAGTACTTACGTCCGAACATAACCCCACCGTGTCCTCTTCTCGAACTCACTCGAAAAGAGATAGTAATAGTTACACAGTGGTTGGTGTATTTTATTTCAAATTTGGTGTCAAGTTCTCTACAACCTGATATTAAAAATTCCCATCTGCCGCATAACCACGGGCATAGCTTTCAAAAGATCAAACCCTGCAGGGGTCTCCCAACTTAGTTCATCACAAACTCTCATGATCAACGGAGGAAAACCCTCCTGTCGGAACAACCCTATCAAGCTCAAAATCCCGGTTCACAAGACATTTCGACAATGGAAAAACAAAACCAGCAAGACCTCCCGATGTGCCGACATCCTGATAGTAGCCGCGCGTATCTCATCTCAGGCCACGTCGGATGAGCGAAGCTTACGGTTGGCTGAGACCCAAGTTGCCAAGGGGGCGCCGCAAGTTGCTCTATTTTGGACGAACCACTAGTACAACGAGCTTGGTTTTTAACCCCTATCTGCGACGGCATTTGGAACCGTCGCCAATTGAGTGTGGGCGATAGGGGGTCCTTCCCACACGACCTAGAAACCGTCAGGGATATGCCCTCCTGGCACACACGTCCGGCAAAATGAGGTCTTGTGCGACCGGCGAGCGCTCAAATACGGAAATACGTACATTAGAGCTAAAAAATACAATTATACGATGAAATTGTTTCCGGTAGCAAGTACATCCCACACAGCCAGTCCCCGCTAAACGTTTCCATTCGTATGTACATCCCACACAATCACTCCAAGGAAAACGTTTCCGTTCACAGTTACTTCAGACACAATTTTTCCCGGTAAATCGCTTGCGTTAATGAATATATCACACACGGTCCGTGGAAGAAACTATGTGGAAAAGGGTTGTCTATCACACACAGTTTTCATGTGGTAAAAGTTTGTGCAAGGTGGCCTAACACAAACAGTATTCAAGAGAAAGTCGTGTATGATTGTTCATTGAACCAACACGGTTTATTCCTAGAAATTGTATGCGTTGCGTGTTGTCATCGTCCATGGTATTTTTTCAACAACCAATTGCAATAGCAAAACCCAATTAGCAGGATAATTATCCGATTATTCATAATCCATTTATTAATCTAATTGATAGTTCATATTAAGCACACAATATTTTCATTTTCATAATTGAAATACATCAGAGTACAACATCATATAGCTTCAGCACTTAGCAACCCCATTACACAACTACACCAGGACCAAGTTTCACATGCAACATCTATAACCTTTTGAAATTAGCTTCATAGATGATACATAGACAAATGTATCTCATCTGGAAAACTGCTAAAGCAGAAGGCGAATATTGAGCCTTCATTGATGTTGAAGGTCTTTGTAACTTTAGGCCAGTACCTGTGGATGATTGACCGTCCATCCTTCGTCCTCTTCAGGAACACTTCAATATTGAACCGTGGGTGTTGTATGAATACCTTCCTCGCCTCCTGACCATATAGGTGGTTTTAGAGGTAATCATCAGTGAACTGCTTTGGAAAGTCCTGAAAACAAGGATGTGCATAAATATCTTCTCTATATTGGAAATGGGGCAAGGGAATAAAAAAAGGCAAGGTATAATAGTTAGTACCATCATGTAGTCAACTGATGTCTTCTTCATTGTGCAGACAAAGATCTTGTTGTTTTTTGTCGCTAATTTCTTTATCCTAACAATCTTTCTGAGTTTCTTGACTTGACTAATATTCATGGATAACTCATTTCCCCATATGCAAAAAGGGTCAAACAGGGTCAAAACCTCTGACAGTAAGACCTACACGTGTAAGACCAAATTGTTAAAAACCAAAATATTAGAATGGTTCCTACAATTGCACAATAATGTGCTATTAGACAACGGGCCATGCCCGTGCTAACCTCGATTGTAAACCTTAGTGCTTCCCATTGTTTCCCTGCAACACATATATGGTAGTTAGTGATCAGGTTAAGTAAGGGTTCGCCTGCTATCAGTAAAATATGTTGATGAAAAATAATCACATTGCAGATTCATCAAATTAATTAAAGCCACACGGAAAACCCATTTTTATCCAAACCAAGCATGATTCAGAACTAGGAAATATAGCATTTGTATATGTTTCTCATGTATTAAGTGCAGCCAAATTCGATTTATTCCTCACATGCACAAAAATACAAAATTCTACCCACGACAATTGGACATTGCATTGCAGAATTGAACCAAGCAGTTAACTAAACACCACAACAAATGAACCAAACATTAACTGAGCACCACATTGCACAATATAACATAATCATAATAGAAGATTAGACAGTTAACCAAACAGTTAACTACAACCAATTGTAGCAATTGTATTTGTTTCTCATGTATTTACTACAGTCAAATTCAATTTATTCCTCACATGGTATACAATAACAGAATGCACCCACAATTTTGTAAAGATAAATTTGCTTTATTTCTCACATGGAAGACAATACAAATTGCAGCCTGAAGAATTGAACATCACATTTGCAGAATTGAACCAACTAGTTAACTGAAGATGACAAATAATTAACAAAACAGTTAATAAGTGAGCACCACACTACACGACATATTTAACATATACACTAGAGCAACAGATTGCATGGTAAAATTAGATATCACAATTCACTAGAATTTGTGAAGGAAAGCCAGGAGAAGCAGACGCAACGGGTAAACCAAGCATGCTTAACCTGCGTAGCTAGCAAATGGCAAGGTGCTCCTTCAAGATCTGGGGGCGGCATGAATGGCAGCCATCGTGACCTCATCCGCACGTGCGATCGTGATTTGCTTCTCTGCTGCCAAATGCTCCTTGAGGTCCTGGCTATACTGCGTGCACCATGTCTTAGGCTGACGCTTATTTGGTGGGGGGGGTCGGTGATTTGGGTGCAAGGTGTCGCGCTCGCGCCGGCGGTAGGGGCATGTGGGATGTGGAAGGTGGAGGAGGATGGGGGTCAGGTGTTGATTACCTGCCTGGATAGGCAAGGCCGAGGAGCGTGAAGGAGGGTCGCCGGCAAGGAGGCGGCAGCGCTGCAAGCAAGGAGTGAAGGTTTCAACTTGGAAAGGAAGGCGGAAAGAGGGGAAATGTGGCTTTTGGTAAGTGGGTGGGGGCAGGGAGGTAGATATTTCCGCGGAAGCCGAAAATTTGGAATCGCTTCAGCCAAAAAACTGGTGCACAAAGTGTCATCGGACACGGTCTGAATATATTTTGTGCTACATCTCACAAGGTCGGTTATAGTAAACTGTGTGGGATCTACTTGAGTTTTCGTCTTGATTTGAATTACATAATGGGGTCACAGCGGCCAAGGCAAGTGTTTGAATTGCTAGACCTTTTATCTGCAATGATCATAAAAGAATTGGAATTATTCAGGGTTCGTTTGGACATTTTTATTCATTAAGTGAGTTTTAAATGCATTTATCTGCATAATTCTAATTCGAACTACATGCACATGCTCCAGTGCATATAAATTTTTTGAAAAATCAAATCTTTGTCCTTGGGTGCATGCTTAGGTCCCATGCAAGAAATGAGAATGAATTTCAAACACCATGGCACCGTTGATTGCCGGCAAAATATTGTGATGCCTGGTTTTTAAATTCTAGTGAATCCAAAACTTGTCTAAAATTCATGAAACTTGTCATGCTATCATGGAGCAGCATCAACATGCCGTGGTAAAAAATTTGTCCCATTTGGGGCAGGTTTGGACATTTTTATGCATTAGCTGAGTTTTCAATGCATTTAAGTGCATAATTCAAATTTGAACTATATGCACATGCTGTAGTGCATATAAATTGGTTGAAAAATCAAATATTTGTCCTTGGGTGCATGCTTAGGTCCCATGCAAGAAATGGGAATGAATTTCAAACACCAGGGCACCGTTGATTGCCGCCAAAATGTTGAGATGCCTGGTTTTTAAATTCTAGGAAGTCGAAAACTCGTCTGAAATTCATGAACCTTTTTTTGAAACTAAACACGATTCTTTATTTAGTCATCCCACCTGGGGATCTCGTGTGAAATTTCTGAAACTTGGCATGCTATCATGGAGCGGCATCAATAGTTCGTGGTAAATTTTTTGTCCCATTTGGGGCAGGTTTGGGTGTATGCTTCTCACAAACCAGAGCTTCTCACAACAAGCATGATGGTTTTCGACAGGGGACGTGCCACCTTTGGGGACGAAATGATATCCATTGCCTCTTATTGCTTTCAAATTTTTTTCTCGTGTCAACATAGAACAACAGGCATCAATAGTTCGTGGTAAATTTTTTGTCCCATTTGGGGCAGGTTTGGGTGTATGCTTCTCACAAACCAGAGCTTCTCACAACAAGCATGATGGTTTTCGACAGGGGACGTGCCACCTTTGGGGACGAAATGATATCCATTGCCTCTTATTGCTTTCAAATTTTTTTCTCGTGTCAACATAGAACAACAGGTGTGTTGTGTGATTTTTTGTGATTTTTTTGGGTTTCGTTTGGACATTTTTATGCACTAAGTGAGTTTTCAATGCATTTATATGCATAATTCAAATTTGAACTATATGCACATTCTCAAGTACATATAAATTGGTTGAAAAATCAAATATGTGTCCTTGGGTGCATGCTTAGGTCCCATGCAAGAAATGGGAATGAATTTCAAACACTAGGGCACCACTGATTGCCGCCAAAACATTGAGATGCATGGTTTTTAAGTTCTAGGAAATCGAAGACTCGTCTGAAATTCATGAAACTTGGCATGCTATCATGGAGCGGAATCAACATGCCGTTGTACACATTTTTCCCATTTGGCCAGGTTTGGGTATATGCTTCTCACAAACTGGAGCTTCTCAAAAGAAGCATGATGGTTTTCGGAAGGGAACGTCCCACCTTTGGGGATGAAATGATATCCATTGCCTCTTATTGCTTTCAATTTTTTTTCTTGTGTGAATATAGAACAACAGGAGTGTTGTGTGATTTTTTGTAATTTTTTGTGGTTCGTTTGGACATTTTTATGCATTAAGTGAGTTTTCAATGCATTTATGTGCATAATTCAAATTTGAACTACATGCAAATGCGCCACTACATATAAATCGGTTCAAATATCAAATATGTGTCCTTGGGTGCATGCTTAGGTCCCATGCAAGAAATGGGAATGAATTTCAAAACCAGGGCACCGCTGATTGTCGGCAAAACATTGAGATGCCTGGTTTTTAAATTCTAGTATATCCAAAACTCGTCTGCATGAAACTTGGCATCCTATCATGGAGCGGCATCAACATGCAGTGGTACAAATTTTGTCCCATTTGGGGCAGGTTTGGGTATATGCTTCTCACAAACCGAAGCTTCTCACAACAAGCATGATGGTTTTCGGTAGGGAACGTCCCACCTTTGGGGAGGAAACGATATCCATTGCCTCTTATTGCTATCAAATTTCTTTCTCATGTTAACATAGAACAACAGGACTGTTGTGTGAACTACTGTGATTTTTCGGGGTTCGTTTAGACATCTTTATGCATTAAGTGAGATTTCAATGCATTTATATGCATAATTCAAATTTGAACTACATGCACATGCTCTAGTCCATATAAATTGGTTGAAAAATCGAATCTTCGTCCTTGGGTGCATGCTTAGGTCTCATGCAAGAAATGGGAGTGAATTTCAAACACGAGGGCACCATTGATTCTGGCAAGACATTGAGATGCCTGGTTTTTAAATTCTTGTAAATCCAAAACTCATCTGAAATTCATGAAACTTGGCAAGCTATCATGGAGCATCATTCACATGCCGTGGTAAAAAATTTGTCCCATTTGGGGCAGGTTTGGGTATATGCTTCTCACAAACCGCAGCTTCTCAAAGCAAGCATGATGGTTTTCGGTAGGGAACGTCCCACCTTTGGGGATGAAATGATATCCATTGCCTCTTATTGCTTTCAAATTTTTTTCTCGTGTCAACATAGAACAACATGAGGGTTGTGTGATTTTTTTTGAATTTTCAGGGTTCGTTTGGACATTTTTATGCATTAAGCGAGTGTTCAATGCATTTGTGTGCATAATTCAAATTTGAACTACATGCACATGCTCCAGTGCATATAAATTGGTTGAAAAATCAAATCTGTGTCCTTGGGTGCATGCTTAGGTCTCATGCAAGAAATGGGAATGAATTTCAAACACCAGGGCATCGTTGATTGCCGGCAAAACATTGAGATGCCTGGTTTTTGAATTCTAGTAAATCCAAAACTTGTCTGAAATTCTCGAAAAACTTGGCATGCTATCATGGAGCGGCATCAACATGTCGTGGTAAAATTTTTGTCCCATTTGGGGCAGGTTTCGGTAGATGCTTCTCACAAACCGGAGCTTCTCATAACAAGCATGATGGTTTTCTATAGGGAACGTCCCACCTTTGGGGCCGAAACAATATCCATTACCTCTTATTGCTTTTATATTTTTTTTCTCGTGTGAACATAGAACAACAGGAGTTTTGTGTGATTTTTTGGGGTTCATTTGGACATTTTTATGCATAAACTGAGTTTTCAATGCATTTATGTGCATAATTCAAATTTGAACTACATGCACATGCTCCTGTGCATATACATTGGTTGAAAAATCAAATCTGTGTCCTTGGGTGCATGCTTAGGTCCCATGCAAGAAATGGGAATGAATTTAAAACACCAGGGCACCATTGATTGCCGCTAAAACATTGAGATGCCTGGTTTTTAAATTCTAATAAATCGGAAACTCGTCTCCAATTCATGAAACTTGGCAAAAAATTCCCTTATGTCGTGGTAAAAAAATTCCCTTTTGGGGCTGGTTTGGGTATATGCTTCTCACAAACCGGAGCTTCTCCCAACAAGCATGATGGTTTTCGGTAGGGAACGTCGCACCTTTGGGGACGAAATGATATCCATTGCCTCTTATTGCTTTCAATTGCTTTTCTCATGTCAACATAGAACAAAGGGAGTGTTGTGTGATTTTTTGGGGTTCGTTTGGACATTTTTATGCATTAACTTAGTTTTCAATGCATTTATGCACATAATTCAAATTTGAACTACATGCACATGCTCCAGTGAATATAAATTGGTTGAAAAATCAAATTTGTGTCCTTGGGTGCATGCTTAGGTCCCATGCAAGAAATGGGAATGAATTTATGACACCAAGGCACCGTTGATTGCCCGCAAAACATTGAGATGCCTGGTTTTTAAATTCTAGTAAATCCAAAACTTGTCTGAAATTCATGAAAGTTGGCATCCTATCATGGAGCGGCATCAACATGCCCTGGTACAAATTTTGTCCCATTTGGGGCAGGTTTGGGTATATGCTTCTCACAAACCGAAGCTTCTCTTAACAAGCATGATGGTTTTCGGTTGGGAACATCCCACCTTTGGGGACGAAATGATATCCTTTGCCTCTTATTGCTTTAAATTTTTTTCTTTTGTCAACATAGAACAACAAGAGTGTTGTGTAAACTTTTTTGATTTTTCGGGGTTCATTTTGACATTTTTATGCATTAAGTGAGTTTTGAATGCATTTATGTGCATAATTCAAATTTGAACTACATGCACATGCTCCAGTGCATATAAATTGGTTGAAAAATCAAATCTCTGTCCTTGGGTGCATGCTTAGGTCTCAGGCAAGAAATGGGAATGAATTTCAAACACCAGTGCACCATTGATTGCCGGCAAATCATTTAGATGCCTGGTTTTAAAATTCTAGTAAATCCAAAACTCGTCTGAAATTCATGAAACTTGGCATGCTATCATGGAGCGGCATCAACATGCCGTGGTAACACATTTATCCCATTTGGGGCAGGTTTGGGTATATGCTTCTCACAAACCAGAGCTTCTCACAATAAGCATGATGGTTTTCGGCAGGGAACGTCCCACCTTTGGGGACGAAACGATATCCATTGCCACTTATTGCTTTTATATTTTTTCTCGTGTCAACATAGAACAACAGGAGTGTTGTGTAAATATTTGTGATTTTTCGTGGTTCGTTTGGACATTTTTATGCATTAAGTGAGTTTTCAATGCATTTATGTGCATAATTCAAATCTGAACTACATGCACATCCTCCAGTGCATATAAATTGGTTGAAAAATCAAATATGTGTCCTCGGGTACATGCTTAGGTTCCATGCAAGAAATGGGAATGAATTTCAAACACCAGGGCACCGTTGATTGCCGCCAAAACATTGAGATGCATGGTTTTTAAATTCTAGGAAATCGAAAACTCGTCTGAATTTCATGAAACTTGGCATGCTATCATGGAGCGGCATCAAGATGCCCTGGTAAAACATTTGTCCCATTTGGGGCAGGTTTGGGTATATGCTTCTCACAAACCAGAGCTTCTCACAACAAGCATGATGGTTTTCGACAGGGAACGTCCCACCTTTGGGGACGAAATGATATCCATCGCCTCTTATTGCTTTCATTTTTTTTTCTCATGTCAACATAGAACTACAGGAGTGTTGTGTGATTTTTTGTGATTTTTTGGGGTTCGTTTGGACATTTTTATGCACAAAGTGAGTTTTCAATGCATTTATGTGCATAATTCAAATTGGAACTACATGCACATGCTCCAGTGCATATAAATTGGTTGAAAAATAAAATCTGTGTCCTTGGGTGCATCCTTAGGTCCCATGCAAGAAATGGGAATGAATTTCAAACACCAGGGCACCGTTGATTGCCGGCAAAAACATTAAGATGCCTGCTTTTTAAATTCTAGTAAATCCAAAACTCCTCTAAAATTCATGAAACTTGGCATGCTATCATGGAGTGGCATCAACATGCCGTGGTACAAATTTTGCCCCATTTGGGGCAGCTTTGGGTATATGCTTCTCATAAACCGAAGCATCTCACAACAAGCATGATGGTTTTCGGTAGGGAACGTCCCACCTTTGGGGACGAAATGATATCCATTGCCTCTTATTGCTTTCAAATTGTTTCTCATGTCAACATAGAACAACATGAGTGTTGTGTGAACTTTTGTGATTTTTCGGGGTTCGTTTGGACATTTTTATGCATTAAGTGAGTTTTCAATGCATTTATGTGCATAATTTAAAATTTGAACTATATGCACATGCTACAGTGCATATAAATTGGTTGAAAAATCAAATCTGTGTCCTTGGGTGCATGCTTAGGTCTCATGCAAGAAATGGGAATGAATTTCAAACACCAGGGCACCGTTGATTGCTGCCAAAACATTGAGATGCCTGGTTTTTAAATTCTAGTAAATCGAAAAGTCGTCTAAAATTCATGAAACTTGGCATGCTATCATGGAGCGGCATCTATATGCCATGGTACAAAATTTGTCCCATTTGGGGCAGGTCTGGGTATATGCTTCTCAGAAACCGAGGCTTCTCACAACAAGCATGATGGTTTTTGGTAGGGAACGTCCCACCTTTGGGGACGAAACGATATCCATTTCCTCTTATTGCTTTCAAATTGTTTCTCGTGTCAACATAGAACAACAGGATTGTTGTGTGAACTTTTGTGATTTTTCGGGGTTCGTTTGGACATTTTTATGCATTAAGTGAGTTTTCAATGCATTTATGTGCATAATTCAAATTTGAACTACATGCACATGCTCTAGTGCATATAAATTGGTTGAAAAATCAAATCTCTGTCCTTGGGTGCATGCTTAGGTCTCAGGCAAGAAATCGGAATGAATTTCAAACACCAGTGCACCGTTGATTGCCAACAAATCATTTAGATGCCTGGTTTTAAAATTCTAGTAAATCCAAAACTCGTCTGAAATTCATGAAACTTGGCATGCTATCATGGAGCGGCATCAACATGCCGTGGTAACACATTTGTCCCATTTGGGGCAGGTTTGGGTATATGCTTCTCACAAACCAGAGCTTCTCACAACAAGCATGATGGTTTTCGGCAGGGAACGTCCCACCTTTGGGGACGAAACGATATCCATTGCCACTTATTGCTTTTATATTTTTCCTCGTGTCAACATAGAACAATAGGAGTGTTGTGTAAATATTTGTGATTTTTCGTGGTTCGTTTGGACATTTTTATGCATTAAGTGAGTTTTCAATGCATTTATGTGCATAATTCAAATCTGAACTACATGCACATCCTCCAGTGCATATAAATTTGTTGAAAAATCAAATATGTGTCCTCGGGTACATGCTTAGGTTCCATGCAAGAAATGGGAATGAATTTCAAACACCAGGGCACCGTTGATTGCCGCCAAAACATTGAGATGCATGGTTTTTAAATTCTAGGAAATCGAAAACTCGTCTGAATTTCATGAAACTTGGCATGCTATCATGGAGCGGCATCAACATGCCGTGGTAAAACATTTGTCCCATTTGGGGCAGGTTTGGGTATATGCTTCTCACAACCAGAGCTTCTCACAACAAGCATGATGGTTTTCGACAGGGAACGTCCCACCTTTGGGGACGAAATGATATCCATCGCCTCTTATTGCTTTCATTTTTTTTCTCATGTCAACATAGAACTACAAGAGTGTTGTGTGATTTTTTGTGATTTTTTGGGGTTCGTTTGGACATTTTTATGCACAAAGTGAGTTTTCAATGCATTTATGTGCATAATTCAAATTGGAACTACATGCACATGCTCCAGTGCATATAAATTGGTTGAAAAATCAAATCTGTGTCCTTGGGTGCATCCTTAGGTCCCATGCAAGAAATGGGAATGAATTTCAAACACCAGGGCACCGTTGATTGCCGGCAAAAACATTGAGATGCCTGCTTTTTAAATTCTAGTAAATCCAAAACTCCTCTAAAATTCATGAAACTTGGCATGCTATCATGGAGTGGCATCAACATGCCGTGGTACAAATTTTGCCCTATCTGGGGCAGCTTTGGGTATATGCTTCTCATAAACCGAAGCATCTCACAACAAGCATGATGGTTTTCGGTAGGGAACGTCCCACCTTTGGGGACGAAATGATATCCATTGCCTCTTATTGCTTTCAAATTGTTTCTCATGTCAACATAGAACAACATGAGTGTTGTGTGAACTTTTGTGATTTTTCGGGGTTCGTTTGGACATTTTTATGCATTAAGTGAGTTTTCAATGCATTTATGTGCATAATTTAAAATTTGAACTATATGCACATGCTACAGTGCATATAAATTGGTTGAAAAATCAAATCTGTGTCCTTGGGTGCATGCTTAGGTCTCATGCAAGAAATGGGAATGAATTTCAAACACCAGGGCACCATTGATTGCCGCCAAAACATTGAGATGCCTGGTTTTTAAATTCTAGTAAATCCAAAAGTCGTCTGAAATTCATGAAACTTGGCATGCTATCATGGAGCGGCATCTATATGCCATGGTACAAAATTTGTCCCATTTGGGGCAGGTCTGGGTATATCCTTCTCAGAAACCGAGGCTTCTCACAACAAGCATGATGGTTTTTGGTAGGGAACGTCCCACCTTTGGGGACGAAACGATATCCATTTCCTCTTATTGCTTTCAAATTGTTTCTCGTGTCAACATAGAACAACAGGACTGTTGTGTGAACTTTTGTGATTTTTCGGGGTTCGTTTGGACATTTTTATGCATTAAGTGAGTTTTCAATGCATTTATGTGCATAATTCAAATTTGAACTACATGCACGTGCTCTAGTGCATATAAATTGGTTGAAAAATCAAATCTGTGTGCTTAGGTCCCATGCAAGAAATGGGAATGAATTTCCAACACCAGGGAACCGTTGATTGCCGTCAAAACATTGAGATGCCTGATTTTTAAATTCTAGTAAATCGAAAACTCGTCTGAAATTCATGAAACTTGGCATGCTATCATGGAGCGGCATCAACATGTCGTGGTAAATTTTTTGTCCCATTTGGGGCAGGTTTGGGTAAATGCTTGTCACAAACCGAATCTTCTCACAACAAGCATGATGGTTTTCGGCAGGGAACGTCCCACCGTTGGGGCCGAAATGATATCCATTGCCTCTTATTGCTTTAAATTTTTTTTCTTGTGTCAACATAGAACAACAAGAGTGTTGTGTGAACTTTTTTGATTTTTCGTGGTTCGTTTGGACATTTTTATGCATTAAGTGAGTTTTCAATGCATTTATGTGCATAATTCAAATTTGAACTACATGAACATGCTCCAGTGCATATAAATTGGTTGAAAAATCAAACCTGTGTCCTTGGGTGCATTCTTAGGTCCCATGCAAGAAATGGGAATGAATTTCAAACACCAGTGCACCGTTGATTGCCGACAAATCATTGAGATGCCTGATTTTAAAATTCTAGTAAATCCAAAACTTGTCTGAAATTCATAAAACTTGGCATGCTATCATGGAGTGGCATCAACATGCTGTGGTGGAAATCTTGTCCCATTTGGGGTAGGTTTGGGTATATGCTTCTCACAAACCGAAGCTTCTCACAACAAGCATGATGGTTTTCGGTAGGGAACGTCCCACCTTTGGGGACGTAACGATATCCATTGCCTCTTATTGCTTTTATAGTTTTTTTCTCATGTCAACATAGAACAACATGAGTGTTGTGTGAATTTTTGTGATTTTTCAGGTTCGTTTGGACATTTTTATGCATTAACTGAGTTTTCAATGCATTTATGTGCATAATTCAAATTTGAACTACATGCACATGCTCTAGTGCATATAAATTGGTTGAACCATCAAATCTGTGTCATTGGGTGCATGCTTAGGTCCATTCAAGAAATGGGAATGAATTTCAAACACTCGGGCATCCTTGATTGCCGCTAAAACATTGAGATGCCTGGTTTTTAAATTCTAGGAAATTGAAAACTTGTCTAAAATTAATAAAACTTGGCATGCTATCATGGAACAGCATCAACATGCCGTGGTAAAAATTTTGTCCCATTTGGGGCAGGTTTGGGTTTATGCTTCTCAGAAACCGGAGCTTCTCACAACAAGCATGATGGTTTTCGGTAGGGAATGTCCCACCTTTGGGGACGAAACGATATCCATTGCCTCTTATTGCTTTCAAATTATTTTCTCTTGTCAACATAGAACAACAGGAGTGTTGTGTGATTTTTTGTGATTTTTTTGGGTTCGTTTGGACATTTTTATGCATTAACTGGGTTTTCAATGCATTTATGTGCATAATTCAAATTTGAACTACATGCACATGCTCCAGTTCATATAAATTGGTTGAAAAATCAAATCTGTGTCCTTGGGTGCATGCTTAGGTCCTACGCAAGAAATGGGAATGAATTTCAAACACCAGGGCACCGTTGATTGCGGGCAAAACATTGCGATGCCTGGTTTTTAAAATCTAGTAAATCGAAAACTCGTCCGAAATTCATGAAACTTGGCATGCTATCATGGAGCGGCATCAACATGCCGTGGTATACATTTTGTCCCATTTGTGGCAGGTTTGGGTATATGCTTCTCAGAAACCGGAGCTTCTCACAACAAGCATGATGGTTTTCGGTAGGGAACGTCCCACCTTTGGGGACGAAATGATATCCATTGCCTCTTATTGCTTTCAAATTATTTTCTCTTGTCAACATAGAACAACAGGAGTGTTGTGTGATTTTTTGTGATTTTTTTGGGTTCGTTTGGACATTTTTATGCATTAACTGGGTTTTCAATGCATTTATGTGCATAATTCAAATTTGAACTACATGCACATGCTCCAGTTCATATAAATTGGTTGAGAAATCAAATCTGTGTCCTTGGGTGCATGCTTAGGTCCTATGCAAGAAATGGGAATGAATTTCAAACACCAGGGTACCGTTGATTGCGGGCAAAACATTGCGATGCCTGGTTTTTAAAATCTAGTAAATCGAAAACTCGTCCGAAATTCATGAAACTTGGCATGCTATCATGGAGCGGCATCAACATGCCGTGGTATACATTTTGTCCCATTTGTGGCAGGTTTGGGTATATGCTTCTCAGAAACCGGAGCTTCTCACAACAAGCATGATGGTTTTCGGTAGGGAACGTCCCACCTTTGGGGACGAAATGATATCCATTGCCTCTTATTGCTTTCAAATTATTTTCTCTTGTCAACATAGAACAACAGGAGTGTTGTGTGATTTTTTGTGATTTTTTTGGGTTCGTTTGGACATTTTTATGCATTAACTGGGTTTTCAATGCATTTATGTGCATAATTCAAATTTGAACTACATGCACATGCTCCAGTTCATATAAATTGGTTGAAAAATCAAATCTGTGTACTTGGGTGCATGCTTAGGTCCTATGCAAGAAATGGGAATGAATTTCAAACACCAGGGTACCGTTGATTGCGGGAAAAACATTGCGATGCCTGGTTTTTAAAATCTAGTAAATCGAAAACTCGTCCGAAATTCATGAAACTTGGAATGCTATCATGGAGCGGCATCAACATGCCGTGGTATAAATTTTGTCCCATTTGTGGCAGGTTTGGGTATATGCTTCTCAGAAACCGGAGCTTCTCACAATAAGCATGATGGTTTTTAGCACGGAATGTCCCACCTTTGGGGACGAAATGATATCCATTGGCACTTATTGCTTTCAAATTTTTTTCTCATGTCAACATAGAACAACAAGGGTGTTGTGTGATTTTTTGGGTTCGTTCGGACATTTTTATGCATTAAGTGAGTTTTCAACATAGAACAACAAGAGTCTTGTGTGAATTTTTGTGGTTTTTCAGGTTCGTTTGGACATTTTTATGCATTAACTGAGTTTTCAATGCATTTATGTGCATAGTTTAAATTTGAACTACATGCACATGCTCCAGTGCATATAAATTGGTTGAAAAATCAAATCTGTGTCCTTGGGTGCATGCTTAGGTCTCATGCAAGAAATGGGAATAAATTTCAAACACCAGGGCACCGTTGATTGCTGGCAAAACATTGAGATGCCTGGTTTTTAAATTCTAGTAAATCCAAAACTCGTCTGAAATTCATGAAACTTGGCATGCTATCATGGAGCGGCATCAACATGGGGAAGGCTTGGGTATATGCTTCTCAGAAACCGAAGCTTCTCACAACAAGCATGATGGTTTTCGGTAGGGAACGTTCCATCTTTGGGGACAAAACTATATCCATTGCCTCTTATTGCTTTCAAATTTGTTTCTCGTGTCAACATAGAACAACAGGCGTGTTGTGTGATTTTTTGTGATTTTTTGCAGTTTGTTTGGACATTTTTATGCACTAAGTGTGTTTTCAATGCATTTATGTGCATAATTCAAATTTGATCTACATGCACATGCTCGAGTGCATATAAATTGGTTGAAAAATCAAATATGTGTCCTTGAGTGCATGCTTAGGTCTCATGCAATAAATAGGAATGAATTTCAAACACCAGGACACCGTTGATTGCCGGCAAAACATTGAGATACCTCGTTTTTAAATTCTGGTAAATTAAAAACTCGTCTGAAATTCATGACACTTGTCATGCTATCATGGAGCGGCATCAACATGCCGTGGTACAAATTTTGTCCCGTTTGGGGCAGGTTTGGGTATATGACTCTCACAAACTGGAACTTCTCACAACAAGCATGATGGTTTTCGGTAGGAACGTCCCACCTTTGGGGACGAAATGATATCCATTGCCTCTTATTGCCTTCAAACTTTTTTCTCGTGTCAACATAGAACAACAAGAGTGTTGTGTCATTTTTTGTGAATTTTTGGGGTTCGTTTGGACATTTTTACGCACTAATTGTGTTTTCAATGCATTTATGTGCATAATTCAAATTTGAACTACATGCACATGCTCAATGCATATAAATTGGTTGAAAAATCAAATCTGTGTCCTTGGGTGCATGCTTAGGTCTCATGCAAGAAATGGTAATGAATTTCAAACACCAGGGCACCATTGATTGCCGGCAAAACATTGAGATGCCTGGTTTTTAAATTCTAGTAAATCCAAAACTTGTCTGAAATTCATGAAACTTGGCATGCTATCATGGAGCAGCATAAACATGCCATGATACAAATTTGTCCAGTTTGTGGCAGGTTTGGGTATATGCTTCTCACAAACTAGAGGGTCTCACAACAAGCATGATGGTTTTCGGTAGGGAACGTCCCACCTTTGGGGACGAACCATTGCGTGTTATGGCTTTCAAATTTTTTTCTCGTGTCAACATAGAACGACATGAGTTTTGTGTGATTTTTTGGGGTTCGTTTGGACATTTTTATGCATTAAGTGAGTTTTCAATGCATTTATGTGCATAATTCAAATTTGAACTACATGCACATGCTACATTGCATATAAATTGGTTGAAAAATCAAATCTGTGTCCTTGGGTGCATGCTTACGTCCCATGCAAGAAATGGAAATCAATTTCAGACACCAGGGCACCGTTGATTGCTGGCAAAACATTGAGATGCCTCTTTTTTAAATTCTAGTAAATCCAAAAGTCGTCTGAAATTCATGAAACATGGCATGCTATCTTGGAGCGGCATCAACATGCCGTGGTACAAATTTTGTCCCATTTGGGGCAGGTTTGGGTATATGTTTATCACAAACGAAATCTTCTCACAACAAGCATGATAGTTTTCGGTAGGGAACATCCCACCTTTCGGGACAAAACTATATCCATTACGTCTTATTGCTTTCAATTTTTTTCTCGTGTCAGCATAGAACAACAGGAGTGTTGTCTGAACTTCTGTGATTTTTCGGGGTTCGTTTGGAAATTTTTATGCACTAAGTGAGTTTTCAATGCATTTATGTGCATAATTCAAATTTGAACTACATGCACATGCTCCAGTGCATATAAATTGGTTGAAAAATCAAATATGTGTCCTTGGGTGCATGCTTCGGTCTCATGCAAGAAATAGGAATGAAGTTCAAACACCAGGGCACCGTTGATTGCCGGCAAAACATTGAGATGCCTTGTTTTTAAATTCAAGTAAATCAAAATTCTAGTAAATGCATTCTAGTAAATCAAAATTCTGAAATTCATGACACTTAGCATGCTATCATGGAGCGGCATCAACATGCCGTGGTAAAATTGTGGTCCCATTTGGGGCAGGTTTCAGTATATGCTTATCACAAACCGAATCTTCTCACAACAGCATGATGGTTTTCGGTAAGGAACATCCCACCTTTGGGGACGAAATGATATCCATTGCTTCTTATTGCTTTCAAATTTGTTTCTCGTGTCAACATAGAACAACAGGAGTGTTGTGTGATTTTTTGTGATTTTTTGGGGTTCGTTTGGACATTTTTGTGCACTAAGTCAGTTTTCATTGCATTTATGTGCATAACTCAAATTTGAAATACATGCACATGCTCCAGTGCATATAAATTAGTTGAAAAATCAAATCTGTGTCCTTGGGTGCATGCTTAGGTCTCATGCAAGAAATGGGAACGAATTTCAAACACCAGGGCACCGTTGATTGCCGCCACAACATTGAGATGCCTGGTTTTTAAATTCTAGTGAATCCAAAACTCATCTCAAATTCATGAAACTTGGCATGCTATCATGGAGCGGCATCAATATGCCGTCGTACTAATTTTGTCCCATTTGGGGCAGGTTTGGGTATATGACTCTCACAAACTGGAGCTTCTCACGACAAGCATGATGGTTTTCAGTAGGAATGTCCCACCTTTAGGTACGAAACGATATCCATTTCCTCTTATTGCTTTTATATTTTTTTCTCGTGTCAACGTAGAACAACAGGAGTGTTGTGTGAATTTTCGTGATTTTTCGCAGATCGTCTGGACATTTTTATGCATTAAGTGAGTTGTTACTGCATTTATGTGCATAATTCAAATTTGAACTACATGCACATGCTCCAGTGCATATAAATTGGTTGAAAAATCAAATCTGTGTCCTTGGGTGCTTTCTTAGGTCCCATGCAAGAAATGGGAATGCATTTCAAACACAAGCATGATGGTTTTCGGTAGGGAACATCCCACCTTTGGGGACGAAACGATATCCATTGCGTGTTATGGCTTTCAAATTTTTTTCTCGTGTCAACATAGAACGACAGGAGTGTTGTGTGATTTTTTGGGGTTCGTTTGGACATTTTTATGCATTAAGTGAGTTTTCGATGCATTTATGTGCATAATTCAAATTTGAACTACATGCACATGCTCCAGTGCATATAAATTGGTTGAAAAATCAAATTTGTGTCCTTGGGCGCATGCTTAGGTCCCATGCAAGAAATGGGAATAAATTTCAAACACCAGGGCACCATTGATTGCCGGCAAAACATTGAGATGACTCTTTTTTAAATTCTAGGAAATCCAAAACTCGTCTGAAATTCATGAAACATGGCATGCTATCATGGAGCGGCATCAACATGCCGTGGTACAAATTTTGTCCCATTTGGGGCAGGTTTGGGTATATGGTTATCACAAAACGAATCTTCTCACAACAAGCCTGATGGTTTTCGGTAGGGAACGTCCCACCTTTCGGGACAAAACTAATTCCATTGCCCCTTATTTCTTTCAATTTTTTTTCTCATGTCAATATAGAACAACAGGAGTGTTGTCTGAACTTTTGTGATTTTTCGGGGTTCGTTTGGACATTTTTATGCATTAAGTGAGTTTTCAATGCATTTATGTGCATAATTCAAATTTGAACTACATGCACATGCTCCAGTGCATATAAATTGGTCGAAAAATCAAATCTGTGCCCTTGGGTGCATGCTTAGGTCCCATGCAAGAAATGGAAATGAATTTCAAACACCAGGGCACCGTTGATTGCCGGCAAAACATTCAGATGCATGGTTTTTGAATTCTAGGAAATCAAAAACTGATCTGAAATTCATGAAACTTGGCATGCTATCATGGAGCGACATCATCATGCTATGGTAAAAAATTTGTCCCATTTGGGGCAGGTTTGGGTATATGCTTCTCACATACCGGAGCTTCTCACAACAAGCATGATGGTTTTCGGTAGGGAACGTCGCACCTTTGGGGATGAAATGATATCCATTGCCTCTTATTGCTTTCAAACTTTTTTTATCGTGTCAACATAGAACAACAACAGTGTTGTGTCATTTTTTGTGATTTTTTGGGGTTCGTTTGGAAATTTTTATGCACTAAGTGTGTTTTCAATGCATTTATGTGCATAATTCAAATTTGATCTACATGCACATGCTCCAGTGCATATAAATTGGTTGAAAAATCAAATTTGTGTCCTTGGGTGCATGCTTAGGTCCTATGCAAGAAATGGGAATGAATTTCAAACACCAGGGCACCATTGATTGCCGGCAAAGCATTGAGATGCCTGGTTTTTATAATCTAGTAAATCGAAAACTCGTCTGAAATTCATGAAACTTGGCGGCATCAACATGCTGTGGTACAAATTTTGTCCCATTTGGGGAAGATTTGGGTATATGCTTCTCAGAAACCGAAGCTTCTCACAACAAGCATGATGGTTTTTGATAGGGAACGTCCCATCTTTGGGGACAAAACTATATCCATTGCCTCCTATTGCTTCCAATTTTTTTTGTTGTGTCAACATAGAACAACAAGAGTGTTGTGTGAACTTTCGTGATTTTTCGGGGTTCGGTTGGATATTTTTATGCATTAAGTGAGTTTTCAATGCATTTATGTGCATAATTCAAATTTGAACTACATGCACATGCTCCAGTGCATATAAATTGGTTGAAAAATCAAATATGTGTCCTTGCGTGCATGCTTAGCTCTCATGCAAGAAATAGGAATGAATTTCAAACACCAGGGTACCGTTGATTGCCGGCAAAACATTGAGATGCCTCCTTTTTAAATTCTAGTAAATCAAAACTCTAGTAAATGCATTCTAGTAAATCAAAATTCTGAAATTCATGACACTTAGCATGCTATCATGGAGCGGCATCAACATGCCATGGTAAAATTGTGCTCCCATTTGGGGCAGGTATCAGTATATGCTTATCACAAACCGAATCTTCTCACTACAGCATGATGGTTTTCGGTAAGGAACATCCCACCTTTGGGTACGAAATGATATCCATTGCTTCTTATTGCATTCAAATTTGTTTCTCGTGTCAACATAGAACAACAGGAGTGTTGTGTGATTTTTTGTGATTTTTTGGGGTTCGTTTGGACATTTTTGTGCACTAAGTCAGTTTTCATTGTATTTATGTGCATAACTCACATTTGAAATACATGCACATGCTCCAGTGCATATAAATTGGTTGAAAAATCAAATATGTGTCCTTGGGTGCATGCTTAGGTCTCATGCAAGAAATGGGAATGAATTTCAAACACCAGGGCACCGTTGATTGCCGCCACAACATTGAGATGCCTGGTTTTTAAATTCTAGTAAATCCAAAACTCATCTCAAATTCATGAAACTTGGCATGCTATCATGGAGCGGCATCAACATGCCGTCGTACAAATTTTGTCCCATTTGGGGCAGGTTTGGGTATATGACTCTCACAAACTGGAGCTTCTCACAACAAGCATGATGGTTTTCGGTAGGAACGTCCCACCTTCAGGTACGAAACGATATCCATTGCCTCTTATTGCTTTTATATTTTTTTCTCGTGTCAACGTAGAACAACAGGAGTGTTGTGTGAATTTTTGTGATTTTTCGCAGATCGTCTGGACATTTTTATGCATTAAGTGAGTTGTTAATGCATTTATGTGCATAATTCAAATTTGAACTACATGCACATGCTCCAGTGCATATAAATTGGTTTAAAAATCAAATATGTGTCCTTGGGTGCTTTCTTAGGTCCCATGCAAGAAATGGGAATGCATTTCAAACACTAGGGCACCGTTTTTGGCAGTTTGTGGCAGGTTTGGGTATATGCATCTCACAAACTGGAGGGTCTCACAACAAGCACGATGGTTTTCGGTAGGGAACATCCCACCTTTGGGGACGAAACGATATCCATTGCGTGTTATGGCTTTCAAATTTTTTCTCGTGTCAACATAGAACGACAGGAGTGTTGTGTGATTTTTTGGGGTTCGTTTGGACATTTTTATGCATTAAGTGTGTTTTCAATGCATTTATGTGCATAATTCAAATTTGAACTACATGCACATGCTCCAGTGCATATAAATTGGTTGAAAAATCAAATTTGTGTCCTTGGGCGCATGCTTAGGTCCCATGCAAGAAATGGGAATAAATTTCAAACACCAGGGCACCATTGATTGCCGGCAAAACATTGAGATGCCTCTTTTTTAAATTCTAGGAAATCCAAAACTCGTCTGAAATTCATGAAACATGGCATGCTATCATGGAGCGGCATCAACATGCCGTGGTACAAATTTTGTCCCATTTGGGGCAGGTTTGGGTATATGGTTATCACAAAACGAATCTTCTCACAACAAGCATGATGGTTTTCGGTAGGGAACGTCCCACCTTTCGGGACAAAACTAATTCCATTGCCTCTTATTTCTTTCAATTTTTTTTCTCATGTCAATATAGAACAACAGGAGTGTTGTCTGAACTTTTGTGATTTTTCGCGGTTCGTTTGGACATTTTTATGCATTAAGTGAGTCTTCAATGCATTTATGTGCATAATTCAAATTTGAACTACATGCACATGCTCCAGTGCATATAAATTGGTCGAAAAATCAAATCTGTGCCCTTGGGTGCATGCTTAGGTCCCATGCAAGAAATGGAAATGAATTTCAAACACCAGGGCACCGTTGATTGCCGGCAAAACATTCAGATGCATGGTTTTTGAATTCTAGGAAATCAAAAACTGATCTGAAATTCATGAAACTTGGCATGCTATCATGGAGCGACATCATCATGCTATGGTAAAAAATTTGTCCCATTTGGGGCAGGTTTGGGTATATGCTTCTCACATACCGGAGCTTCTCACAACAAGCATGATGGTTTTCGGTAGGAACGTCCCACCTTTAGGTACGAAACGATATCCATTGCCTCTTATTGCTTTTATATTTTTTTCTCGTGTCAACGTAGAACAACAGGAGTGTTGTGTGAATTTTTGTGATTTTTCGCAGATCGTCTGGACATTTTTATGCATTAAGTGAGTTGTTAATGCATTTATGTGCATAATTCAAATTTGAACTACATGCACGTGCTCCAGTGCATATAAATTGGTTTAAAAATCAAATATGTGTCCTTGGGTGCTTTCTTAGGTCCCATGCAAGAAATGGGAATGCATTTCAAACACAAGGGCACCGTTTTTGGCAGTTTGTGGCAGGTTTGGGTATATGCATCTCACAAACTGGAGGGTCTCACAACAAGCACGATGGTTTTCGGTAGGGAACATCCCACCTTTGGGGACAAAACGATATCCATTGCGTGTTATGGCTTTCAAATTTTTTCTCGTGTCAACATAGAACGACAGGAGTGTTGTGTGATTTTTTGGGGTTCGTTTGGACATTTTTATGCATTAAGTGTGTTTTCAATGCATTTATGTGCATAATTCAAATTTGAACTACATGCACATGCTCCAGTGCATATAAATTGGTTGAAAAATCAAATTTGTGTCCTTGGGCGCATGCTTAGGTCCCATGCAAGAAATGGGAATAAATTTCAAACACCAGGGCACCATTGATTGCCGGCAAAACATTGAGATGCCTCTTTTTTAAATTCTAGGAAATCCAAAACTCGTCTGAAATTCATGAAACATGGCATGCTATCATGGAGCGGCATCAACATGCCGTGGTACAAATTTTGTCCCATTTGGGGCAGGTTTGGGTATATGGTTATCACAAAACGAATCTTCTCACAACAAGCATGATGGTTTTCGGTAGGGAACGTCCCACCTTTCGGGACAAAACTAATTCCATTGCCTCTTATTTCTTTCAATTTTTTTCTCATGTCAATATAGAACAACAGGAGTGTTGTCTGAACTTTTGTGATTTTTCGGGGTTCGTTTGGACATTTTTATGCATTAAGTGAGTTTTCAATGCATTTATGTGCATAATTCAAATTTGAACTACATGCACATGCTCCAGTGCATATAAATTGGTCGAAAAATCAAATCTGTGCCCTTGGGTGCATGCTTAGGTCCCATGCAAGAAATGGAAATGAATTTCAAACACCAGGGCACCGTTGATTGCCGGCAAAACATTCAGATGCATGGTTTTTGAATTCTAGGAAATCAAAAACTGATCTGAAATTCATGAAACTTGGCATGCTATCATGGAGCGACATCATCATGCTATGGTAAAAAATTTGTCCCATTTGGGGCAGGTTTGGGTATATGCTTCTCACATACCGGAGCTTCTCAGAACAAGCATGATGGTTTTCGGTAGGGAACGTCGCACCTTTGGGGATGAAATGATATCCATTGCCTCTTATTGCTTTCAAACTTTTTTTATCGTGTCAACATAGAACAACAACAGTGTTGTGTCATTTTTTGTGATTTTTTGGGGTTCGTTTGGAAATTTTTATGCACGAAGTGTGTTTTCAATGCATTTATGTGCATAATTCAAATTTGATCTACATGCACATGCTCCAGTGCATATAAATTGGTTGAAAAATCAAATTTGTGTCCTTGGGTGCATGCTTAGGTCCTATGCAAGAAATGGGAATGAATTTCAAACACCAGGGCACCATTGATTGCCGGCAAAGCATTGAGATGCCCGGTTTTTATAATCTAGTAAATCGAAAACTCGTATGAAATTCATGAAACTTGGCGGCATCAACATGCTGTGGTACAAATTTTGTCCCATTTGGGGAAGATTTGGGTATATGCTTCTCAGAAACCGAAGCTTCTCACAACAAGCATGATGGTTTTTGATAGGGAACGTCCCATCTTTGGGGACAAAACTATATCCATTGCCTCCTATTGCTTCCAATTTTTTTTGTTGTGTCAACATAGAACAACAAGAGTGTTGTGTGAACTTTCGTGATTTTTCGGGGTTCGGTTGGATATTTTTATGCATTAAGTGAGTTTTCAATGCATTTATGTGCATAATTCAAATTTGAACTACATGCACATGCTCCAGTGCATATAAATTGGTTGAAAAATCAAATTTGTGTCCTTGCGTGCATGCTTAGCTCTCATGCAAGAAATAGGAATGAATTTCAAAGACCAGGGTACCGTTGATTGCCGGCAAAACATTGAGATGCCTCCTTTTTAAATTCTAGTAAATCAAAATTCTAGTAAATGCATTCTAGTAAATCAAAATTCTGAAATTCATGACACTTAGCATGCTATCATGGAGCGGCATCAACATGCCATGGTAAAATTGTGCTCCCATTTGGGGCAGGTTTCAGTATATGCTTATCACAAACCGAATCTTCTCACAACAGCATGATGGTTTTCGGTAAGGAACATCCCACCTTTGGGTACGAAATGATATCCATTGCTTCTTATTGCATTCAAATTTGTTTCTCGTGTCAACATAGAACAACAGGAGTGTTGTGTGATTTTTTGTGATTTTTTGGGGTTCGTTTGGACATTTTTGTGCACTAAGTCAGTTTTCATTGTATTTATGTGCATAACTTACATTTGAAATACATGCACATGCTCCAGTGCATATAAATTGGTTGAAAAATCAAATCTGTGTCCTTGGGTGCATGCTTAGGTCTCATGCAAGAAATGGGAATGAATTTCAAACACCAGGGCACCGTTGATTGCCGCCACAACATTGGGATGCCTGGTTTTTAAATTCTAGTAAATCCAAAACTCATCTCAAATTCATGAAACTTGGCATGCTATCATGGAGCGGCATAAACATGCCGTCGTACAAATTTTGTCCCATTTGGGGCAGGTTTGGGTATATGACTCTCACAAACTGGAGCTTCTCACAACAAGCATGATGGTTTTCGGTAGGAACGTCCCACCTTTAGGTACGAAACGATATCCATTGCCTCTTATTGCTTTTATATTTTTTTTCTCATGTCAACGTAGAACAACAGGAGTGTTGTGTGAATTTTTGTGATTTTTCGTAGATCGTCTGGACATTTTTATGCATTAAGTGAGTTGTTAATGCATTTATGTGCATAATTCAAATTTGAACTACATGCACGTGCTCCAGTGCATATAAATTGGTTTAAAAATCAAATATGTGTCCTTGGGTGCTTTCTTAGGTCCCATGCAAGAAATGGGAATGCATTTCAAACACTAGGGCACCGTTTTTGGCAGTTTGTGGCAGGTTTGGGTATATGCATCTCACAAACTGGAGGGTCTCACAACAAGCACGATGGTTTTCGGTAGGGAACATCCCACCTTTGGGGACGAAACGATATCCATTGCGTGTTATGGCTTTCAAATTTTTTCTCGTGTCAACATAGAACGACAGGAGTGTTGTGTGATTTTTTGGGGTTCGTTTGGACATTTTTATGCATTAAGTGAGTTTTCAATGCATTTATGTGCATAATTCAAATTTGAACTACATGCACATGCTCTAGTGCATATAAATTGGTTGAAAAATCAAATTTGTGTCCTTGGGCGCATGCTTAGGTCCCATGCAAGAAATGGGAATAAATTTCAAACACCAGGGCACCGTTGATTGCCGGCAAAACATTGAGATGCCTCTTTTTTAAATTCTAGGAAATCCAAAACTCGTCTGAAATTCATGAAACATGGCATGCTATCATGGAGCGGCATCAACATGCCGTGGTACAAATTTTGTCCCATTTGGGGCAGGTTTGGGTATATGGTTATCACAAAACGAATCTTCCCACAACAAGCATGATGGTTTTCGGAGGGAACGTCCCACCTTTCGGGACAAAACTAATTCCATTGCCTCTTATTGCTTTCAATTTTTTTTCTCATGTCAATATAGAACAACAGGAGTGTTGTCTGAACTTTTGTGATTTTTTGGGGTTCGTTTGGACATTTTTATGCATTAAGTGAGTTTTCAATGCATTTATGTGCATAATTCAAATTTGAACTACATGCACATGCTCCAGTGCATATAAATTGGTCGAAAAATCAAATCTGTGCCCTTGGGTGCATGCTTAGGTCCCATGCAAGAAATGGAAATGAATTTCAAACACCAGGGCACCGTTGATTGCCGGCAAAACATTCAGATGCATGGTTTTTGAATTCTAGGAAATCAAAAACTGATCTGAAATTCATGAAACTTGGCTTGCTATCATGGAGCGACATCATCATGCTATGGTAAAAAATTTGTCCCATTTGGGGCAGGTTTGGGTATATGCTTCTCACATACCGGAGCTTCTCACAACAAGCATGATGGTTTTCGGTAGGGAACGTCGCACCTTTGGGGATGAAATGATATCCATTGCCTCTTATTGCTTTCAAACTTTTTTTATCGTGTCAACATATAACAACAACAGTGTTGTGTCATTTTTTGTGATTTTTTGGGGTTCGTTTGGAAATTTTTATGCACGAAGTGTGTTTTCAATGCATTTATGTGCATAATTCAAATTTGATCTACATGCACATGCTCCAGTGCATATAAATTGGTTGAAAAATCAAATTTGTGTCCTTGGGTGCATGCTTAGGTCCTATGCAAGAAATGGGAATGAATTTCAAACACCAGGGCACCATTGATTGCCGGCAAAGCATTGAGATGCCCGGTTTTTATAATCTAGTAAATCGAAAACTCGTATGAAATTCATGAAACTTGGCGGCATCAACATGCTGTGGTACAAATTTTGTCCCATTTGGGGAAGATTTGGGTATATGCTTCTCAGAAACCGAAGCTTCTCACAACAAGCATGATGGTTTTTGATAGGGAACGTCCCATCTTTGGGGACAAAACTATATCCATTGCCTCCTATTGCTTCCAATTTTTTTTGTTGTGTCAACATAGAACAACAAGAGTGTTGTGTGAACTTTCGTGATTTTTCGGGGTTCGGTTGGATATTTTTATGCATTAAGTGAGTTTTCAATGCATTTATGTGCATAATTCAAATTTGAACTACATGCACATGCTCCAGTGCATATAAATTGGTTGAAAAATCAAATTTGTGTCCTTGCGTGCATGCTTAGCTCTCATGCAAGAAATAGGAATGAATTTCAAAGACCAGGGTACCGTTGATTGCCGGCAAAACATTGAGATGCCTCCTTTTTAAATTCTAGTAAATCAAAATTCTAGTAAATGCATTCTAGTAAATCAAAATTCTGAAATTCATGACACTTAGCATGCTATCATGGAGCGGCATCAACATGCCATGGTAAAATTGTGCTCCCATTTGGGGCAGGTTTCAGTATATGCTTATCACAAACCGAATCTTCTCACAACAGCATGATGGTTTTCGGTAAGGAACATCCCACCTTTGGGTACGAAATGATATCCATTGCTTCTTTTTGCATTCAAATTTGTTTCTCGTGTCAACATAGAACAACAGGAGTGTTGTGTGATTTTTTGTGATTTTTTGGGGTTCGTTTGGACATTTTTGTGCACTAAGTCAGTTTTCATTGTATTTATGTGCATAACTTACATTTGAAATACATGCACATGCTCCAGTGCATATAAATTGGTTGAAAAATCAAATCTGTGTCCTTGGGTGCATGCTTAGGTCTCATGCAAGAAATGGGAATGAATTTCAAACACCAGGGCACCGTTGATTGCCGCCACAACATTGAGATGCCTGGTTTTTAAATTCTAGTAAATCCAAAACTCATCTCAAATTCATGAAACTTGGCATGCTATCATGGAGCGGCATAAACATGCCGTCGTACAAATTTTGTCCCATTTGGGGCAGGTTTGGGTATATGACTCTCACAAACTGGAGCTTCTCACAACAAGCATGATGGTTTTCGGTAGGAACGTCCCACCTTTAGGTACGAAACGATATCCATTGCCTCTTATTGCTTTTATATTTTTTTCTCATGTCAACGTAGAACAACAGGAGTGTTGTGTGAATTTTTGTGATTTTTCGTAGATCGTCTGGACATTTTTATGCATTAAGTGAGTTGTTAATGCATTTATGTGCATAATTCAAATTTGAACTACATGCACGTGCTCCAGTGCATATAAATTGGTTTAAAAATCAAATATGTGTCCTTGGGTGCTTTCTTAGGTCCCATGCAAGAAATGGGAATGCATTTCAAACACTAGGGCACCGTTTTTGGCAGTTTGTGGCAGGTTTGGGTATATGCATCTCACAAACTGGAGGGTCTCACAACAAGCACGATGGTTTTCGGTAGGGAACATCCCACCTTTGGGGACGAAACGATATCCATTGCGTGTTATGGCTTTCAAATTTTTTCTCGTGTCAACATAGAACGACAGGAGTGTTGTGTGATTTTTTGGGGTTCGTTTGGACATTTTTATGCATTAAGTGAGTTTTCAATGCATTTATGTGCATAATTCAAATTTGAACTACATGCACATGCTCCAGTGCATATAAATTGGTTGAAAAATCAAATTTGTGTCCTTGGGCGCATGCTTAGGTCCCATGCAAGAAATGGGAATAAATTTCAAACACCACGGCACCGTTGATTGCCGGCAAAACATTGAGATGCCTCTTTTTTAAATTCTAGGAAATCCAAAACTCGTCTGAAATTCATGAAACATGGCATGCTATCATGGAGCGGCATCAACATGCCGTGGTACAAATTTTGTCCCATTTGGGGCAGGTTTGGGTATATGGTTATCACAAAACGAATCTTCCCACAACAAGCATGATGGTTTTCGGAGGGAACGTCCCACCTTTCGGGACAAAACTAATTCCATTGCCTCTTATTGCTTTCAATGTTTTTTCTCATGTCAATATAGAACAACAGGAGTGTTGTCTGAACTTTTGTGATTTTTCGGGGTTCGTTTGGACATTTTTATGCATTAAGTGAGTTTTCAATGCATTTATGTGCATAATTCAAATTTGAACTACATGCACATGCTCCAGTGCATATAAATTGGTCGAAAAATCAAATCTGTGCCCTTGGGTGCATGCTTAGGTCCCATGCAAGAAATGGAAATGAATTTCAAACACCAGGGCACCGTTGATTGCCGGCAAAACATTCAGATGCATGGTTTTTGAATTCTAGGAAATCAAAAACTGATCTGAAATTCATGAAACTTGGCATGCTATCATGGAGCGACATCATCATGCTATGGTAAAAAATTTGTCCCATTTGGGGCAGGTTTGGGTATATGCTTCTCACATACCGGAGCTTCTCACAACAAGCATGATGGTTTTCGGTAGGAACGTCCCACCTTTAGGTACGAAACGATATCCATTGCCTCTTATTGCTTTTATATTTTTTTCTCGTGTCAACGTAGAACAACAGGAGTGTTGTGTGAATTTTTGTGATTTTTCGCAGATCGTCTGGACATTTTTATGCATTAAGTGAGTTGTTAATGCATTTATGTGCATAATTCAAATTTGAACTACATGCACGTGCTCCAGTGCATATAAATTGGTTTAAAAATCAAATATGTGTCCTTGGGTGCTTTCTTAGGTCCCATGCAAGAAATGGGAATGCATTTCAAACACAAGGGCACCGTTTTTGGCAGTTTGTGGCAGGTTTGGGTATATGCATCTCACAAACTGGAGGGTCTCACAACAAGCACGATGGTTTTCGGTAGGGAACATCCCACCTTTGGGGACAAAACGATATCCATTGCGTGTTATGGCTTTCAAATTTTTTCTCGTGTCAACATAGAACGACAGGAGTGTTGTGTGATTTTTTGGGGTTCGTTTGGACATTTTTATGCATTAAGTGTGTTTTCAATGCATTTATGTGCATAATTCAAATTTGAACTACATGCACATGCTCCAGTGCATATAAATTGGTTGAAAAATCAAATTTGTGTCCTTGGGCGCATGCTTAGGTCCCATGCAAGAAATGGGAATAAATTTCAAACACCAGGGCACCATTGATTGCCGGCAAAACATTGAGATGCCTCTTTTTTAAATTCTAGGAAATCGAAAACTCGTCTGAAATTCATGAAACATGGCATGCTATCATGGAGCGGCATCAACATGCCGTGGTACAAATTTTGTCCCATTTGGGGCAGGTTTGGGTATATGGTTATCACAAAACGAATCTTCTCACAACAAGCATGATGGTTTTCGGTAGGGAACGTCCCACCTTTCGGGACAAAACTAATTCCATTGCCTCTTATTTCTTTCAATTTTTTTTCTCATGTCAATATAGAACAACAGGAGTGTTGTCTGAACTTTTGTGATTTTTCGGGGTTCGTTTGGACATTTTTATGCATTAAGTGAGTTTTCAATGCATTTATGTGCATAATTCAAATTTGAACTACATGCACATGCTCCAGTGCATATAAATTGGTCGAAAAATCAAATCTGTGCCCTTGGGTGCATGCTTAGGTCCCATGCAAGAAATGGAAATGAATTTCAAACACCAGGGCACCGTTGATTGCCGGCAAAACATTCAGATGCATGGTTTTTGAATTCTAGGAAATCAAAAACTGATCTGAAATTCATGAAACTTGGCATGCTATCATGGAGCGACATCATCATGCTATGGTAAAAAATTTGTCCCATTTGGGGCAGGTTTGGGTATATGCTTCTCACATACCGGAGCTTCTCACAACAAGCATGATGGTTTTCGGTAGGGAACGTCGCACCTTTGGGGATGAAATGATATACATTGCCTCTTATTGCTTTCAAACTTTTTTTATCGTGTCAACATAGAACAACAATAGTGTTGTGTCATTTTTTGTGATTTTTTGGGGTTCGTTTGGAAATTTTTATGCACGAAGTGTGTTTTCAATGCATTTATGTGCATAATTCAAATTTGATCTACATGCACATGCTCCAGTGCATATAAATTGGTTGAAAAATCAAATTTGTGTCCTTGGGTGCATGCTTAGGTCCTATGCAAGAAATGGGAATGAATTTCAAACACCAGGGCACCATTGATTGCCGGCAAAGCATTGAGATGCCCGGTTTTTATAATCTAGTAAATCGAAAACTCGTATGAAATTCATGAAACTTGGCGGCATCAACATGCTGTGGTACAAATTTTGTCCCATTTGGGGAAGATTTGGGTATATGCTTCTCAGAAACCGAAGCTTCTCACAACAAGCATGATGGTTTTTGATAGGGAACGTCCCATCTTTGGGGACAAAACTATATCCATTGCCTCCTATTGCTTCCAATTTTTTTTGTTGTGTCAACATAGAACAACAAGAGTGTTGTGTGAACTTTCGTGATTTTTCGGGGTTCGGTTGGATATTTTTATGCATTAAGTGAGTTTTCAATGCATTTATGTGCATAATTCAAATTTGAACTACATGCACATGCTCCAGTGCATATAAATTGGTTGAAAAATCAAATTTGTGTCCTTGCGTGCATGCTTAGCTCTCATGCAAGAAATAGGAATGAATTTCAAAGACCAGGGTACCGTTGATTGCCGGCAAAACATTGAGATGCCTCCTTTTTAAATTCTAGTAAATCAAAATTCTAGTAAATGCATTCTAGTAAATCAAAATTCTGAAATTCATGACACTTAGCATGCTATCATGGAGCGGCATCAACATGCCATGGTAAAATTGTGCTCCCATTTGGGGCAGGTTTCAGTATATGCTTATCACAAACCGAATCTTCTCACAACAGCATGATGGTTTTCGGTAAGGAACATCCCACCTTTGGGTACGAAATGATATCCATTGCTTCTTATTGCATTCAAATTTGTTTCTCGTGTCAACATAGAACAACAGGAGTGTTGTGTGATTTTTTGTGATTTTTTGGGGTTCGTTTGGACATTTTTGTGCACTAAGTCAGTTTTCATTGTATTTATGTGCATAACTTACATTTGAAATACATGCACATGCTCCAGTGCATATAAATTGGTTGAAAAATCAAATCTGTGTCCTTGGGTGCATGCTTAGGTCTCATGCAAGAAATGGGAATGAATTTCAAACACCAGGGCACCGTTGATTGCCGCCACAACATTGAGATGCCTGGTTTTTAAATTCTAGTAAATCCAAAACTCATCTCAAATTCATGAAACTTGGCATGCTATCATGGAGCGGCATAAACATGCCGTCGTACAAATTTTGTCCCATTTGGGGCAGGTTTGGGTATATGACTCTCACAAACTGGAGCTTCTCACAACAAGCATGATGGTTTTCGGTAGGAACGTCCCACCTTTAGGTACGAAACGATATCCATTGCCTCTTATTGCTTTTATATTTTTTTTCTCATGTCAACGTAGAACAACAGGAGTGTTGTGTGAATATTTGTGATTTTTCGTAGATCGTCTGGACATTTTTATGCATTAAGTGAGTTGTTAATGCATTTATGTGCATAATTCAAATTTGAACTACATGCACGTGCTCCAGTGCATATAAATTGGTTTAAAATCAAATATGTGTCCTTGGGTGCTTTCTTAGGTCCCATGCAAGAAATGGGAATGCATTTCAAACACTAGGGCACCGTTTTTGGCAGTTTGTGGCAGGTTTGGGTATATGCATCTCACAAACTGGAGGGTCTCACAACAAGCACGATGGTTTTCGGTAGGGAACATCCCACCTTTGGGGACGAAACGATATCCATTGCGTGTTATGGCTTTCAAATTTTTTCTCGTGTCAACATAGAACGACAGGAGTGTTGTGTGATTTTTTGGGGTTCGTTTGGACATTTTTATGCATTAAGTGAGTTTTCAATGCATTTATGTGCATAATTCAAATTTGAACTACATGCACATGCTCCAGTGCATATAAATTGGTTGAAAAATCAAATTTGTGTCCTTGGGCGCATGCTTAGGTCCCATGCAAGAAATGGGAATAAATTTCAAACACCAGGGCACCGTTGATTGCCGGCAAAACATTGAGATGCCTCTTTTTTAAATTCTAGGAAATCCAAAACTCGTCTGAAATTCATGAAACATGGCATGCTATCATGGAGCGGCATCAACATGCCGTGGTACAAATTTTGTCCCATTTGGGGCAGGTTTGGGTATATGGTTATCACAAAACGAATCTTCCCACAACAAGCATGATGGTTTTCGGAGGGAACGTCCCACCTTTCGGGAAAAACTAATTCCATTGCCTCTTATTGCTTTCAATTTTTTTTCTCATGTCAATATAGAACAACAGGAGTGTTGTCTGAACTTTTGTGATTTTTCGGGGTTCGTTTGGACATTTTTATGCATTAAGTGAGTTTTCAATGCATTTATGTGCATAATTCAAATTTGAACTACATGCACATGCTCCAGTGCATATAAATTGGTCGAAAAATCAAATCTGTGCCCTTGGGTGCATGCTTAGGTCCCATGCAAGAAATGGAAATGAATTTCAAACACCAGGGCACCGTTAATTGCCGGCAAAACATTCAGATGCATGGTTTTTGAATTCTAGGAAATCAAAAACTGATCTGAAATTCATGAAACTTGGCATGCTATCATGGAGCGACATCATCATGCTATGGTAAAAAATTTGTCCCATTTGGGGCAGGTTTGGGTATATGCTTCTCACATACCGGAGCTTCTCACAACAAGCATGATGGTTTTCGGTAGGGAACGTCGCACCTTTGGGGATGAAATGATATCCATTGCCTCTTATTGCTTTCAAACTTTTTTTATCGTGTCAACATAGAACAACAACAGTGTTGTGTCATTTTTTGTGATTTTTTGGGGTTCATTTGGGAATTTTTATGCACTAAGTGTGTTTTGAATGCATTTATGTGCATAATTCAAATTTGATCTACATGCACATGCTCCAGTGCATATAAATTGGTTGAAAAATCAAATTTGTGTCCTTGGGTGCATGCTTAGGTCCTATGCAAGAAATGGGAATGAATTTCAAACACCAGGGCACCATTGATTGCCGGCAAAGCATTGAGATGCCTCGTTTTTATAATCTAGTAAATCGAAAACTCGTCTGAAATTCATGAAACTTGGCATGCTATCATGGAGCGGCATCAACATGCCGTGGTACAAATTTTGTCCCATTTGGGGAAGATTTGGGTATATTCTTCTCAGAAACCGAAGCTTCTCACAACAAGCATGATGGTTTTTGATAGGGAACGTCCCATCTTTGGGGACAAAACTATATCCATTGCCTCCTATTGCTTCCAAATTTTTTTGTTGTGTCAACATAGAACAACAAGAGTGTTGTGTGAACTTTTGTGATTTTTCGGGGTTCGGTTGGATATTTTTATGCATTAAGTGAGTTTTCAATGCATTTATGTGCATAATTCAAATTGGAACTACATGCACATGCTCCAGTGCATATAAATTGGTTGAAAAATCAAATATGTGTCCTTGCGTGCATGCTTAGGTCTCATGCAAGAAATAGGAATGAATTTCAAACACCAGGGTACCGTTGATTGCCGGCAAAACATTGAGATATCTCCTTTTTAAATTCTAGTAAATCAAATTTCTAGTAAATGCATTCTAGTAAATCAAAATTCTGAAATTCATGACACTTAGCATGCTATCATGGAGCGGCATCAACATGCCATGGTAAAATTGTGCTCCCATTTGGGGCAGGATTCAGTATATGCTTATCACAAACCGAATCTTCTCACAACAGCATGATGGTTTTCGGTAAGGAACATCCCACCTTTGGGGACGAAATGATATCCATTGCTTCTGATTGCTTTCAAATTTGTTTCTCGTGTCAACATAGAACAACAGGAGTTTTGTGTGATTTTTTGGGGTTCGTTTGGACATTTTTGTGCACTAAGTCAGTTTTCATTGCATTTATGTGCATAACTCACATTTGAAAATACATGCACATGCTCCAGTGCATATAAATTGGTTGAAAAATCAAATCTGTGTCCTTGGGTGCATGCTTAGGTCTCATGCAAGAAATGGGAATGAATTTCAAACACCAGGGCACCGTTGATTGCCGCCACAACATTGAGATGCCTGGTTTTTAAATTCTAGTAAATCCAAAACTCATCTCAAATTCATGAAACTTGGCATGCTATAATGGAGCGGCATCAACATGTCGTCGTACAAATTTTGTCCCATTTGGGGCAGGTTTGGGTATATGACTCTCACAAACTGGAGCTTCTCACAACAAGCATGATGGTTTTCGGTAGGAACGTCCCACCTTTAGGTACGAAACGATATCCATTGCCTCTTATTGCTTTTATATTTTTTTTCTCGTGTCAACGTAGAACAACAAGAGTGTTGTGTGAATTTTTGTGATTTTTCGCAGATCGTCTGGACATTTTTATGCATTAAGTGAGTTGTTAATGCATTTATGTGCATAATTCAAATTTGAACTACATGCACGTGCTCCAGTGCATATAAATTGGTTGAAAAATCAAATATGTGTCCTTGGGTGCTTTCTTAGGTCCCATGCAAGAAATGGGAATGCATTTCAAACACTAGGGCACCGTTTTTGGCAGTTTGTGGCAGGTTTGGGTATATGCATCTCACAAACTGGAGGGTCTGACAACAAGCATGATGGTTTTCGGTAAGGAACATCCCACCTTTGGGGACGAAACGATATCCATTGCGCGTTATGGCTTTCAAATTTTTTTCTCGTGTCAACATAGAACGACAGGAGTGTTGTGTGATTTTTTGGGGTTCGTTTGGACATTTTTATGCATTAAGTGAGTTTTCAATGCATTTATGTGCATAATTCAAATTTGCACTACATGCACATGCTCCAGTGCATATAAATTGGTTGAAAAATCAAATTTGTGTCCTTCGGCGCATGCTTAGGTCCCATGCAAGAAATGGGAATAAATTTCAAACACCAGGGCACCATTGATTGCTGGCAAAACATTGAGATGCCTCTTTTTTAAATTCTAGGAAATCCAGAACTCGTCTGAAATTCATGAAACATGGCATGCTATCATGGAGCGGCATCAACATGCCGTGGTACAAATTTTGTCCCATTTGGGGCAGGTTTGGGTATATGGTTATCACAAAACGAATCTTCTCACAACAAGCATGATGGTTTTCGGTAGGGAACATCCCACCTTTCGGGACAAAACTAATTCCATTGCCTCTTATTGCTTTCAATTTTTTTTCTCATGTCAATATAGAACAACAGGAGTGTTGTCTGAACTTTTGTGATTTTTCGGGGTTCGTTTGGACATTTTTATGCATTAAGTGAGTTTTCAATGCATTTATGTGCATAATTCAAATTTGAACTACATGCACATGCTCCAGTGCATATAAATTGGTCGAAAAATCAAATATGTGCCCTTGGGTGCATGCTTAGGTCCCATGCAAGAAATGGAAATGAATTTCAAACACCAGGGCACCGTTGATTGCCGGAAAAACATTCAGATGCATGGTTTTTGAATTCTAGGAAATCAAAAACTGATCTGAAATTCATGAAACTTGGCATGCTATCATGGAGCGACATCATCATGCTATGGTAAAATTTTTTTCCATTTGGGGCAGGTTTGGGTATATGCTTCTCACATACCGGAGCTTCTCACAACAAGCATCATGGTTTTCGGTAGGAAACGTCGCACCTTTGGGGATTAAATGATATCCATTGCCTCTTATTGCTTTTAAAATTTTTTTATCGTGTCAACATAGAACAACAATAGTGTTGTGTCATTTTTTGTGATTTTTTGGGGTTCGTTTGGAAATTTTTATGCACTAAGTGTGTTTTCAATGCATTTATGTGCATAATTCAAATTTGATCTACATGCACATGCTCCAGTGCATATAAATTGGTTGAAAAATCAAATTTGTGTCCTTGGGTGCATGCTTAGGTCCTATCCAAGAAATGGGAATGAATTTCAAACACCAGGGCACCATTGATCGCCAGCAAAGCATTGAGATGCCTGGTTTTTATAATCTAGTAAATCGAAAACTCGTCTGAAATTCATGAAACTTGGCATGCTATCATGGAGCGGCATCAACATGCCGTGGTACAAATTTTGTCCCATTTGGGGAAGATTTGGGTATATGCTTCTCAGAAACCGAAGCTTCTCACAACAAGCATGATGGTTTTCGATAGGGAACGTCCCATCTTTGGGGACAAAACTATATCCATTGCCTCCTATTGCTTCCAAATTTTTTTGTTGTGTCAACATAGAACAACAAGAGTGTTGTGTGAACTTTTGTGATTTTTCGGGGTTCGGTTGGATATTTTTATGCATTAAGTGAGTTTTCAATGCATTTATGTGCATAATTCAAATTGGAACTACATGCACATGCTCCAGTGCATATAAATTGTTTGAAAAATCAAATATGTGTCCTTGCGTGCATGCTTAGGTCTCATGCAAGAAATAGGAATGAATTTCAAACACCAGGGTACCGTTGATTGCCGGCAAAACATTGAGATGCCTCCTTTTTAAATTCTAGTAAATCAAAATTCTAGTAAATGCATTCTAGTAAATCAAAATTCTGAAATTCATGACACTTAGCATACTATCATGGAGCGGCATCAACATGCCATGGTACACATTGTGCTCCCATTTGGGGCAGGATTCAGTATATGCTTATCACAAACCGAATCTTCTCACAACAGCATGATGGTTTTCGGTAAGGAACATCCCACCTTTGGGGACGAAATGATAACCATTGCTTCTTATTGCTTTCAAATTTGTTTCTCGTGTCAACATAGAACAACAGGAGTGTTGTCTGATTTTTTGTGATTTTTTGGGGTTCGTTTGGACATTTTTGTGCACTAAGTCAGTTTTCATTGCATTTATGTGCATAACTCACATTTGAAATACATGCACATGCTCCAGTGCATATAAATTGGTTGAAAAATCAAATCTGTGTCCTTGGGTGCATGCTTAGGTCTCATGCAAGAAATGGGAATGAATTTCAAACACCAGGGCACCGTTGATTGCCGCCACAACATTGAGATGCCTGGTTTTTAAATTCTAGTAAATCCAAAACTCATCTCAAATTCATGAAACTTGGCATCCTATCATGGAGCGGCATCAACATGTCGTCGTACAAATTTTGTCCCATTTGGGGCAGGTTTGGGTATATGACTCTCACAAACTGGAGCTTCTCACAACAAGCATGATGGTTTTCGGTAGGAACGTCCCACCTTTAGGTACGAAACGATATCCATTGCCTCTTATTGCTTTTATATTTTTTTCTCATGTCAACGTGGAACAACAGGAGTGTTGTGTGAATTTTTGTGATTTTTCACAGATCATCTGGACATTTTTATGCATTAAGTGAGTTGTTAATGCATTTATGTGCATAATTCAAATTTGAACTACATGCACGTGCTCCAGTGCATATAAATTGGTTGAAAAATCAAAAATGTGTCCTTGGGTGCTTTCTTAGGTCCCATGCAAGAAATGGGAATGCATTTCAAACACTAGGGCACCGTTTTTGGCAGTTTGTGGCAGGTTTGGGTATATGCATCTCACAAACTGGAGGGTCTCACAACAAGCATGATGGTTTTCGGTAAGGAACATCCCACCTTTGGGGACGAAACGATATCCATTGCGCGTTATGGCTTTGAAATTTTTTTCTCGTGTCAACATAGAACGACAGGAGTGTTGTGTGATTTTTTGGGGTTCGTTTGGACATTTTTATGCATTAAGTGAGTTTTCAATGCATTTATGTGCATAATTCAAATTTGAACTACATGCACATGCTCCAGTGCATATAAATTGGTTGAAAAATCAAATTTGTGTCCTTGGGCGCATGCTTAGGTCCCATGCAAGAAATGGGAATAAATTTCAAACACCAGGGCACCGTTGATTGCCGGCAAAACATTGAGATACCTCTTTTTTAAATTCTAGGAAATCCAAAACTCGTCTGAAATTCATGAAACATGGCATGCTATCATGGAGCGGCATCAACATGCCGTGGTACAAATTTTGTCCCATTTGGGGCAGGTTTGGGTATATGGTTATCACAAAACGAATCTTCTCACAACAAGCATGATGGTTTTCGGTAGGGAACGTCCCACCTTTCGGGACAAAACTAATTCCATTGCCTGTTATTGCTTTCAATTTTTTTTTCTCATGTCAATATAGAACAACAGGAGTGTTGTCTGAACTTTTGTGATTTTTCGGGGTTCGTTTGGACATTTTTATGCATTAAGTGAGTTTTCAATGCATTTATGTGCATAATTCAAATTTGAACAACATGCACATGCTCTAGTGCATATAAATTGGTCGAAAAATCAAATCTGTGCCCTTGGGTGCATGCTTAGGTCCCATGCAAGAGATGGAAATGAATTTCAAACACCAGGGCACCGTTGATTGCCGGCAAAACATTCAGATGCATGGTTTTTGAATTCTAGGAAATCAAAAACTGATCTGAAATTCATGAAACTTGGCATGCTATCATGAAGCGACATCATCATGCTATGGTAAAAAATTTGTCCCATTTGGGGCAGGTTTGGGTATATGCTTCTGACATACGGGAGCTTCTCACAACAAGCATGATGGTTTTCGGTAGGGAACGTCACACCTTTGGGGATGAAATGATATCCATTGCCTCTTATTGCTTTCAAACTTTTTTTATCGTGTCAACATAGAACAACAACAGTGTTGTGTCATTTTTTGTGATTTTTTGGGGTTCGTTTGGAAATTTTTATGCACGAAGTGTGTTTTCAATGCATTTATGTGCATAATTCAAATTTGATCTACATGCACATGCTCCAGTGCAGATAAATTGGTTGAAAAATCCAATTTGTGTCCTTGGGTGCATGCTTAGGTCCTATGCAAGAAATGGGAATAAATTTCAAACACCAGGGCACCATTGATTGCCGGCAAAGCATTGAGATGCCTGGTTTTTATAATCTAGTAAATCGAAAACTCGTCTGAAATTCATGAAACTTGGCATGCTATCATGGAGCGGCATCAACATGTCGTGGTACAAATTTTGTCCCATTTGGGGAAGATTTGGGTATATGCTTTTCAGAAACCGAAGCTTCTCACAACAAGCATGATGGTTTTCGATAGGGAACGTCCCATCTTTGGGGACAAAACTATATCCATTGCCTCCTATTGCTTCCAAATTTTTTTGTTGTGTCAACATAGAACAACAAGAGTGTTGTGTGAACTTTTGTGATTTTTCGGGGTTCGGTTGGATATTTTTATGCATTAAGTGAGTTTTCAATGCATTTATGTGCATAATTCAAATTGGAACTACATGCACATGCTCCAGTGCATATAAATTGGTTGAAAAATCAAATATGTGTCCTTGCGTGCATGCTTAGGTCTCATGCAAGAAATAGGAATGAATTTCAAACACCAGGGTACTGTTGATTGCCGGCAAAACATTGAGATGCCTCCTTTTTAAATTCTAGTAAATCAAAATTCTAGTAAATGCATTCTAGTAAATCAAAATTCTGAAATTCATGACACTTAGCATGCTATCATGGAGCGGCATCAACATGCCATGGTAAAATTGTGCTCCCATTTGGGGCAGGATTCAGTATATGCTTATCACAAACCGAATCTTCTCACAACAGCATAATGGTTTTCGGTAAGGAACATCCCACCTTTGGGGACGAAATGATATCCATTGCTTCTTATTGCTTTCAAATTTGTTTCTCGTGTCAACATAGAACAACAGGAGTGTTGTGTGATTTTTTGTGATTTTTTGGGGTTCGTTTGGACATTTTTGTGCACTAAGTCAGTTTTCATTGCATTTATGTGCATAACTCACATTTGAAATACATGCACATGCTCCAGTGCATATAAATTGGTTGAAAAATCAAATATGTGTCCTTGGGTGCATGCTTAGGTCTCATGCAAGAAATGGGAATGAATTTCAAACACCAGGGCACCGTTGATTGCCGCCACAACATTGAGATGCCTGGTTTTTAAATTCTAGTAAATCCAAAACTCATCTCAAATTTATGAAACTTGGCATGCTATCATGGAGCGGCATCAACATGTCGTCGTACAAATTTTGTCCCATTTGGGGCAGGTTTGGGTATATGACTCTCACAAACTGGAGCTTCTCACAACAAGCATGATGGTTTTCGGTAGGAACGTCCCACCTTTAGGTACGAAACGATATCCATTGCCTCTTATTGCTTTTATATTTTTTTTCTCGTGTCAACGTAGAACAACAGGAGTGTTGTGTGAATTTTTGTGATTTTTCGCAGATCATCTGGACATTTGTATGCATTAAGTGAGTTGTTAATGCATTTATGTGCATAATTCAAATTTGAACTACATGCACGTGCTCCAGTGCATATAAATTGGTTGAAAAATCAAATATGTGTCCTTGGGTGCTTTCTTAGGTCCCATGCAAGAAATGGGAATGCATTTCAAACACTAGGGCACCGTTTTTGGCAGTTTGTGGCAGGTTTGGATATATGCATCTCACAAACTGGAGGGTCTCACAACAAGCATGATGGTTTTCGGTAAGGAACATCCCACCTTTGGGGACGAAACGATATCCATTGCGCGTTATGGCTTTCAAATTTTTTTCTCGTGTCAACATAGAACGACAGGAGTGTTGTGTGATTTTTTGGGGTTCGTTTGGACATTTTTATGCATTAAGTGAGTTTTCAATGCATTTATGTGCATAATTCAAATTTGAACTACATGCACATGCTCCAGTGCATATAAATTGGTTGGAAAATCAAATTTGTGTCCTGGGGCGCATGCTTAGGTCCCATGCAAGAAATGGGAATAAATTTCAAACACCAGGGCACCGTTGATTGCCGGCAAAACATTGAGATGCCTCTTTTTTAAATTCTAGGAAATCCAAAACTCGTCTGAAATTCATGAAACATGGCATGCTATCATGGAGCAGCATCAACATGCTGTGGTACAAATTTTGTCCCATTTGGGGCAGGTTTGGGTATATGGTTATCACAAAACGAATCTTCTCACAACAAGCATGATGGTTTTCGGTAGGGAACGTCCCACCTTTCGGGACAAAACTAATTCCATTGCCTCTTATTGCTTTCAATTTTTTTCTCATGTCAATATAGAACAACAGGAGTGTTGTCTGAACTTTTGTGACTTTTCGGGGTTCGTTTGGACATTTTTATGCATTAAGTGAGTTTTCAATGCATTTATGTGCATAATTCAAATTTGAACTACATGCACATGCTCCAGTGCATATAAATTGGTCGAAAAATCAAATCTGTGCCCTTGGATGCATGCTTAGGTCCCATGCAAGAAATGGAAATGAATTTCAAACACCAGGACACCGTTGATTGCCGGCAAAACATTCAGATGCATGGTTTTTGAATTCTAGGAAATCAAAAACTGATCTGAAATTCATGAAACTTGGCATGCTATCATGGAGCGACATCATCATGCTATGGTAAAAAATTTGTCCCATTTGGGGCAGGTTTGGGTATATGCTTCTCACATACCGGAGCTTCTCACAACAAGCATGATGGTTTTCGGTAGGGAACGTCGCACCTTTGGGGATGAAATGATATCCATTGCCTCTTATTGCTTTCAAACTTTTTTTATCGTGTCAACATAGAACAACAACAGTGTTGTGTCATTTTTTGTGATTTTTTGGGGTTCGTTTGGAAATTTTTATGCACTAAGTGTGTTTTCAATGCATTTATGTGCATAATTCAAATTTGATCTACATGCACATGCTCCAGTGCATATAAATTGGTTGAAAAATCAAATTTGTGTCCTTGGGTGCATGCTTAGGTCCTATGCAAGAAATGGGAATGAATTTCAAACACCAGGGCACCATTGATTGCCAGCAAAGCATTGAGATGCCTTGTTTTTATAATCTAGTAAATCGAAAACTCGTCTGAAATTCATGAAACTTGGCATGCTATCATGGAGCGACATCAACATGCCGTGGTACAAATTTTGTCCCATTTGGGGAAGGTATGGGTATATGCTTCTCAGAAACCGAAGCTTCTCACAACAAGCATGATGGTTTTCGATAGGGAACGTCCCATCTTTGGGGACAAAACTATATCCATTGCCTCCTATTGCTTCCAATTTTTTTTGTTGTGTCAACATAGAACAACAAGAGTGTTGTGTGAACTTTTGTGATTTTTCGGGGTTCGATTGGATATTTTTATGCATTAAGTGAGTTTTCAATAAATTTATGTGCATAATTCAAATTTGAACTACATGCACATGCTCCAGTACATATAAATTGGTTGAAAAATCAAATATGTCTCCTTGCGTGCATGCTTAGGTCTCATGCAAGAAATAGGAATGAATTTCAAACACCAGGGCACCGTTGATTGCCGGCAAAACATTGAGATGCCTCATTTTTAAATTCTAGTAAATCAAAATTCTAGTAAATGCATTCTAGTAAATCAAAATTCTGAAATTCATGACACTTAGCATGCTATCATGGAGCGGCATCAACATGCCATGGTAAAATTGTGCTCCCATTTGGGGCAGGATTCAGTATATGCTTATCACAAACCGAATCTTCTCACAACAGCATAATGGTTTTCGGTAAGGAACATCCCACCTTTGGGGACGAAATGATATCCATTGCTTCTTATTGCTTTCAAATTTGTTTCTCGTGTCAACATAGAACAACAGGAGTGTTGTGTGATTTTTTGTGATTTTTTGGGGTTCGTTTGGACATTTTTGTGCACTAAGTCAGTTTTCATTGCATTTATGTGCATAACTCACATTTGAAATACATGCACATGCTCCAGTGCATATAAATTGGTTGAAAAATCAAATCTGTGTCCTTGGGTGCATGCTTAGGTCTCATGCAAGAAATGGGAATGAATTTCAAACACCAGGGCACCGTTGATTGCCGCCACAACATTGAGATGCCTGGTTTTTAAATTCTAGTAAATCCAAAACTCATCTCAAATTCATGAAACTTGGCATGCTATCATGGAGCGGCATCAACATGTCGTCGTACAAATTTTGTCCCATTTGAGGCAGGTTTGGGTATATGAGTCTCACAAACTGGAGCTTCTCACAACAAGCATGATGGTGTTCGGTAGGAACGTCCCACCTTTAGGTACGAAACGATATCCATTGCCTCTTATTGCTTTTATATTTTTTTTCTCGTGTCAACGTAGAACAACAGGAGTGTTGTGTGAATTTTTGTGATTTTTCGCAGATCGTCTGGACATTTGTATGCATTAAGTGAGTTGTTAATGCATTTATGTGCATAATTCAAATTTGAACTACATGCACGTGCTCCAGTGCATATAAATTGGTTGAAAAATCAAATATGTGTCCTTGGGTGCTTTCTTAGGTCCCATGCAAGAAATGGGAATGCATTTCAAACACTAGGGCACCGTTTTTGGCAGTTTGTGGCAGGTTTGGGTATATGCATCTCACAAACTGGAGGGTCTCACAACAAGCATGATGGTTTTCGGTAAGGAACATCCCACCTTTGGGGACGAAACGATATCCATTGCGCGTTATGGCTTTCAAATTTTTTCTCGTGTCAACATAGAACGACAGGAGTGTTGTGTGATTTTTTGGGGTTCGTTTGGACATTTTTATGCATTAAGTGAGTTTTCAATGCATTTATGTGCATAATTCAAATTTGAACTACATGCACATGCTCCAGTGCATATAAATTGGTTGGAAAATCAAATTTGTGTCCTGGGGCGCATGCTTAGGTCCCATGCAAGAAATGGGAATAAATTTCAAACACCAGGGCACCGTTGATTGCCGGCAAAACATTGAGATGCCTCTTTTTTAAATTCTAGGAAATCCAAAACTCGTCTGAAATTCATGAAACATGGCATGCTATCATGGAGCAGCATCAACATGCCGTGGTACAAATTTTGTCCCATTTGGGGCAGGTTTGGGTATATGGTTATCACAAAACGAATCTTCTCACAACAAGCATGATGGTTTTCGGTAGGGAACGTCCCACCTTTCGGGACAAAACTAATTCCATTGCCTCTTATTGCTTTCAATTTTTTTCTCATGTCAATATAGAACAACAGGAGTGTTGTCTGAACTTTTGTGACTTTTCGGGGTTCGTTTGGACATTTTTATGCATTAAGTGAGTTTTCAATGCATTTATGTGCATAATTCAAATTTGAACTACATGCACATGCTCCAGTGCATATAAATTGGTCGAAAAATCAAATCTGTGCCCTTGGATGCATGCTTAGGTCCCATGCAAGAAATGGAAATGAATTTCAAACACCAGGACACCGTTGATTGCCGGCAAAACATTCAGATGCATGGTTTTTGAATTCTAGGAAATCAAAAACTGATCTGAAATTCATGAAACTTGGCATGCTATCATGGAGCGACATCATCATGCTATGGTAAAAAATTTGTCCCATTTGGGGCAGGTTTGGGTATATGCTTCTCACATACCGGAGCTTCTCACAACAAGCATGATGGTTTTCGGTAGGGAACGTCGCACCTTTGGGGATGAAATGATATCCATTGCCTCTTATTGCTTTCAAACTTTTTTTATCGTGTCAACATAGAACAACAACAGTGTTGTGTCATTTTTTGTGATTTTTTGGGGTTCGTTTGGAAATTTTTATGCACTAAGTGTGTTTTCAATGCATTTATGTGCATAATTCAAATTTGATCTACATGCACATGCTCCAGTGCATATAAATTGGTTGAAAAATCAAATTTGTGTCCTTGGGTGCATGCTTAGGTCCTATGCAAGAAATGGGAATGAATTTCAAACACCAGGGCACCATTGATTGCCAGCAAAGCATTGAGATGCCTTGTTTTTATAATCTAGTAAATCGAAAACTCGTCTGAAATTCATGAAACTTGGCATGCTATCATGGAGCGACATCAACATGCCGTGGTACAAATTTTGTCCCATTTGGGGAAGGTATGGGTATATGCTTCTCAGAAACCGAAGCTTCTCACAACAAGCATGATGGTTTTCGATAGGGAACGTCCCATCTTTGGGGACAAAACTATATCCATTGCCTCCTATTGCTTCCAATTTTTTTTGTTGTGTCAACATAGAACAACAAGAGTGTTGTGTGAACTTTTGTGATTTTTCGGGGTTCGATTGGATATTTTTATGCATTAAGTGAGTTTTCAATGCATTTATGTGCATAATTCAAATTTGAACTACATGCACATGCTCCAGTACATATAAATTGGTTGAAAAATCAAATATGTGTCCTTGCGTGCATGCTTAGGTCTCATGCAAGAAATAGGAATGAATTTCAAACACCAGGGCACCGTTGATTGCCGGCAAAACATTGAGATGCCTCGTTTTTAAATTCTAGTAAATCAAAATTCTAGTAAATGCATTCTAGTAAATCAAAATTCTGAAATTCATGACACTTAGCATGCTATCATGGAGCGGCATCAACATGCCGTGGTAAAATTGTGCTCCCATTTGGGGCAGGTTTCAGTATATGCTTATCACAAACCGAATCTTCTCACAACAGCATGATGGTTTTCGGTAAGGAACATCCCACCTTTGGGGACGAAATGATATCCATTGCTTCTTATTGCTTTCAAATTTGTTTCTCGTGTCAACATAGAACAACAGAAGTGTTGTTTGATTTTTTGTGATTTTTTGGGGTTCGCTTGGACATTTTTGTGCACTAAGTCAGTTTTCATTGCATTTATGTGCATAACTCAAATTTGAAATACATGCACATCCTCCAGTGCATATAAATTGGTTGAAAAATCAAATCTGTGTCCTTGGGTGCATGCTTAGGTCTCATGCAAGAAATGGGAATGAATTTCAAACACCAGGGCACCGTTGATTGCCGCCACAACATTGAGATGTCTGGTTTTTAAATTCTAGTAAATCCAAAACTCATCTCAAATTCATGAAACTTGGCATGCTATCATGGAGCGGCATCGACATGCCGTCGTACAAATTTTATCTCATTTGGGGCAGGTTTGGGTATATGACTCTCACAAACTGGAGCTTCTCACAACAAGCATGATGGTTTTCGGTAGGAACGTCCCACCTTTAGGTACGAAACGATATCCATTGCCTCTTATTGCTTTTATATTTTTTTTCGTGTCAACGTAGAACAACAGGAGTGTTGTGTGAATTTTTGTGATTTTTCGCAGATCGTTTGGACATTTTTATGCATTAAGTGAGTTTTTAATGCATTTATGTGCATAATTCAAATTTGAACTACATGCACATGCTCCAGTGCATATAAATTGGTTGAAAAATCAAATCTGTGTCCTTGGGTGCTTTCTTAGGTCCCATGCAAGAAATGGAAATGCATTTCAAACACTAGGGCACCGTTTTTGCCAGTTTGTGGCAGGTTTGGGTATATGCTTCTCACAACCTGGAGGGTCTCACAACAAGCATGATGGTTTTCGGTAGGGAACATCCCACCTTTGGGGACGAAATGATATCCATTGCGTGTTATGGCTTTCAAATTTTTTCTCGTGTCAACATAGAACGATAGGAGTGTTGTGTGATTTTTTGGGGTTCGTTTGGACATTTTTATGCATTAAGTGAGTTTTCAATGCATTTATGTGCATAATTCAAATTTGAACTACATGCACATGCTCCAGTGCATATAAATTGGTTGAAAAATCAAATTTGTGTCCTTGGGCGCATTCTTAGGTCCCATGCAAGAAATGGGAATAAATTTCAAACACCAAGGCACCGTTGATTGCCGGCAAAACACTCAGATGCCTCTTTTTTAAATTCTACGAAATCCAAAACTCGTCTCAAATTCATGAAACATGGCATGCTATCATGGAGCGGCATCAACATGCCGTGGTACAAATTTTGTCCCATTTGGGGCAGGTTTGGGTATATGATTATCACAAAACGAATCTTCTCACAACAAGCATGATGGTTTTCGGTAGGGAACGTCCCACCTTTCGGGACAAAACTAATTCCATTGCCTCTTATTGCTTTCAATTTTTTTTCTCGTGTCACTATAGAACAACAGGAGTGTTGTCTGAACTTTTGTGATTTTTCGGGGTTCGTTTGGACATTTTTATGCATTAAGTGAGTTTTTAATGCATTTATGTGCATAATTCAAATTTGAACTACATGCACATGCTCCAGTGCATATAAATTGGTTGAAAAATCAAATCTGTGTCCTTGGGTGCTTTCTTAGGTCCCATGCAAGAAATGGGAATGCATTTCAAACACTAGGGCACCGTTTTTGCCAGTTTGTGGCAGGTTGGGGTATATGCTTCTCACAACCTGGAGGGTCTCACAACAAGCATGATGGTTTTCGGTAGGGAACATCCCACCTTTGGGGACAAAACGATATCCATTGCGTGTTATGGCTTTCAAATTTTTTTCTCGTGTCAACATGGAACGATAGGAGTGTTGTGTGATTTTTTGGGGTTCGTTTGGACATTTTTATGCATTAAGTGAGTTTTCAATGCATTTATGTGCATAATTCAAATTTGAACTACATGCACATGCTCCAGTGCATATAAATTAGTTGAAAAATCAAATTTGTGTCCTTGGGCGCATGCTTAGGTCCCATGCAAGAAATGGGAATAAATTTCAAACACCAGGGCACCGTTGATTGCCGGCAAAACATTGAGATGCCTCTTTTTTTCAATTCTAGGAAATCCAAAACTCGTCTGAAATTCATCAAACATGGAATGCTATCATGGAGCGGCATCAACATGCCGTGGTACAAATTTTGTCCCATTTGGGGCAGGTTTGGGTATATGGTTATCACAAAACGAATCTTCTCACAACAAGCATGATGGTTTTCGGTAGGGAACGTCCCACCTTTCGGGACAAAACTAATTCCATTGCCTCTTATTGCATTCAATTTTTTTTTCTCGTGTCAATATAGAACAACAGGAGTGTTGTCTGAACTTTTGTGATTTTTGGGGTTCGTTTGGACATTTTTATGCATTAAGTGAGTTTTCAATGCATTTATGTGCATAATTCAAATTTGAACTACATGCACATGCTCTAGTGCATATAAATTGGTCGAAAAATCAAATCTGTGCCCTTGGGTGCATGCTTAGGTCCCATGCAAGAAATGGAAATGAATTTCAAACACCAGGGCACCGTTGATTGCCGGCAAAACATTGAGATGCATGGTTTTTGAATTCTAGGAAATCAAAAACTCATCTGAAATTCATGAAACTTGGCATCCTATCATGGAGAGACATCATCATGCTGTGGTAAAAAATTTGTTCCATTTGGGGCCGGTTTGGGTATATGCTTCTCACAAACCGGAGCTTCTCACAACAAGCATGATGGTTTTCGGTAGGGAACATCGCACCTTTGGGCATGAAATGATATCCATTGACTCTTATTGCTTTCAAACTTTTTGTCTCGTGTCAACATAGAACAACAACAGTGTTGTGTCATTTTTTGTGATTTTTGGGGGTTCATTTGGAAATTTTTATGCACTAAGTGTGTTTTCAATGCATTTATGTGCATAATTCAAATTTGATCTACATGCACATACTCCAGTGCATATAAATTGGTTGAAAAATCAAATTGCTGTCCTTGGGTGCATGCTTAGGTCCTATGCAAGAAATGGGAATGAATTTCAAACACCAGGGAACCATTGATTGCCGGCAAAACATTGAGATGCCTGGTTTTTAAAATCTAGTAAATCGAAAACTCGTCTGAAATTCATGAAACTTGGCATGCTATCATGGAGCGGCATCAACATGCCGTGGTACAAATTTTGTCCCATTTGTGGAAGGTTTGGGTATATGCTTCACAGAAACTGAAGCTTCTCACAACAAGCATGATGGTTTTCGATAGGGAACGTCCCATCTTTGGGGACAAAACTATATCCATTGCCTCCTATTGCTTCCAATTTTTGTTGTTGTGTCAACATAGAACAACAAGAGTGTTGTGTGAACTTTTGTGATTTTTTGGGGTTCGATTGGATATTTCTATGCATTAAGTCAGTTTTCAATGCATTTATGTGCATAATTCAAATTTGAACTACATGCACATGCTCCAATGCGTATAAATTGGTTGAAAAATCAAATATGTGTCCTTGCGTGCATGCTTAGGTCTCATGCAAGAAATAGGAATGAATTTCAAACACCAGGGCACCGTTGATTGCCGGCAAAACATTGAGATGCCTCGTTTTTCAATTCTAGTAAATCAAAATTCTAGTAAATGCATTCTAGTAAATCAAAATTCTGAAATTCATGACACTTCGCATGCTATCATGGAGCGGCATCAACATGCCGTGGTAAAATTGTGCTCCCATTTGGGGCAGGTTTCAGTATATGCTTATCACAAACCGAATCTTCTCACAACAGCATGATGGTTTTCAGTAAGGAACATCCCACCTTTGGGGACGAAATGATATCCATTGCTTCTTATTGCTTTCAAATTTGTTTCTCGTGTCAACATAGAACAACAAGAGTGTTGTGTGATTTTTTGTGATTTTTTGGGGTTCGTTTGGACATTTTTGTGCACTAAGTCAGTTTTCATTGCATTTATGTGCATAACTCAAATTTGAAATACATGCACATGCTCCAGTGCATATAAATTGGTTGAAAAATCAAATCTGTGTCCTTGGGTGCATGCTTAGGTCTCATGCAAGAAATGGGAATGAATTTCAAACACTAGGGCACCGTTGATTGCCGCCACAACATTGAGATGCCTGGTTTTTAAATTCTAGTAAATCCAAAACTAATCTCAAATTCATGAAACTTGGCATGCTATCATGGAGCGGCATCGACATGTCGTCGTACAAATTTTGTCCCATTTGGGGCAGGTTTGGGTATATGACTCTCACAAACTGGAGCTTCTCACAACAAGCGTGATGGTTTTCGGTAGGAACGTCCCACCTTTAGGTACGAAACGATATCCATTGCCTCTTATTGCTTTTATATTTTTTTTCGTGTCAACGTAGAACAATAGGAGTGTTGTGTGAATTTTTGTGATTTTTCGCAGATCGTTTGGACATTTTTATGCATTAAGTGAGTTTTTAATGCATTTATGTGCATAATTCAAATTTGAACTACATGCACGTGCTCCAGTGCATATAAATTGGTTGAAAAATCAAATCTGTGTCCTTGGGTGCTTTCTTAGGTCCCATGCAAGAAATGGAAATGCATTTCAAACACTAGGGCACCGTTTTTGCAAGTTTGTGGCAGGTTTGGGTATATGCTTCTCACAACCTGGAGGGTCTCACAACAAGCATGATGGTTTTCGGTAGGGAACATCCCACCTTTGGGGACGAAATGATATCCATTGCGTGTTATGGCTTTCAAATTTTTTCTCGTGTCAACATAGAACGATAGGAGTGTTGTGTGATTTTTTGGGGTTCGTTTGGACATTTTTATGCATTAAGTGAGTTTTCAATGCATTTATGTGCATAATTCAAATTTGAACTACATGCACATGCTCCAGTGCATATAAATTGGTTGAAAAATCAAATTTGTTTCCTTGGGCGCATTCTTAGGTCCCATGCAAGAAATGGGAATAAATTTCAAACACCAAGGCACCGTTGATTGCCGGCAAAACACTGAGATGCCTCTTTTTTAAATTCTAGGAAATCCAAAACTCGTCTCAAATTCATGAAACATGGCATGCTATCATGGAGCGGCATCAACATGCCGTGGTACAAATTTTGTCCCATTTGGGGAAGGTTTGGGTATATGATTATCACAACAGGAGTGTTGTCTGAACTTTTGTGATTTTTCGGGGTTCATTTGGACATTTTTATGCATTAAGTGAGTTTTCAATGCATTTATGTGCATAATTCAAATTTGAACTACATGCAAATGCTCCAGTGCATATAAATTGGTCGAAAAATCAAATCTGTGCCCTTGGGTGCATGCTTAGGTTCCATGCAAGAAATGGAAATGAATTTCAAACACCAGGGCACCGTTGATTGCCGGCAAAACATTGAGATGCATGGTTTTCGAATTCTAGGAAATCAAAAACTCATCTGAAATTCATGAAACTTGGCATGCTATCATGGAGCGACATCATCATGCTGTGGTAAAAAATTTGTGCCATTTGGGGCAGGTTTGGGTATATGCTTCTCACAAACCGGAGCTTCTCACAACAAGCATGATGGTTCTCGGTAGGGAACGTCGCACCTTTGGGGATGAAATGATATCCATTGCCTCTTATTGCTTTCAAACTTTTTGTCTCGTGTCAACATAGAACAACAACAGTGTTGTGTCATTTTTTGTGATTTTTGGGGGTTCATTTGGAAATTTTTATGCACTAAGTGTGTTTTCAATGCATTTATGTGCATAATTCAAATTTGATCTACATGCACATGCTCCAGTGCATATAAATTGGTTGAAAAAACAAATTGTTGTCCTTGGGTGCATGCTTAGGTCCTATGCAAGAAATGGGAATGAATTTCAAACACCAGGGCACCATTGATTGCCGGCAAAACATTGAGATGCCTGGTTTTTAAAATCTAGTAAATCGAAAACTCGTCTGAAATTCATGAAACTTGGCATGCTATCATGGAGCGGCATCAACATGCCATGGTACAAATTTTGTCCCATTTGTGGAAGGTTTGGGTATATGCTTCTCAGAAACTGAAGCTTCTCAGAACAAGCATGATGGTTTTCGATAGGGAAATTCCCATCTTGGGGGACAAAACTATATCCATTGCCTCCTATTGCTTCCAATTTTTTTTGTTGTGTCAACATAGAACAACAAGAGTGTTGTGTGAACTTTTGTGATTTTTCGGGGTTCGATTGGATATTTTTATGCATTAAGTGAGTTTTCAATGCATTTATGTGCATAATTCAAATTTGAACTACATGCACATGCTCCAATGCATATAAATTGGTTGAAAAATCAAATATGTGTCCTTGCGTGCATGCTTAGGTCTCATGCAAGAAATAGGAATGAATTTCAAACACCAGGGCACCGTTGATTGCCGGCAAAACATTGAGATGCCTCGTTTTTAAATTCTAGTAAATCAAAATTCTAGTAAATGCATTCTAGTAAATCAAAATTCTGAAACTCATGACACTTAGCATGCTATCATGGAGCGGCATCAACATGCCGTGGTAAAATTGTGCTCCCATTTGGGGCAGGTTTCAGTATATGCTTATCACAAACCGAATCTTCTCACAACAGCATGATGGTTTTCAGTAAGGAACATCCCACCTTTGGGGACGAAATGATATCCATTGCTTCTTATTGCTTTCAAATTTGTTTCTCGTGTCAACATAGAACAACAAGAGTGTTGTGTGATTTTTTGGGGTTCGTTTGGACATTTTTGTGCACTAAGTCAGTTTTCATTGCATTTATGTGCATAACTCAAATTTGAAATACATGCACATGCTCCAGTGCATATAAATTGGTTGAAAAATCAAATTTGTGTCCTTGGGTGCATGCTTAGGTCTCATGCAAGAAATGGGAATGAATTTCAAACACCAGGGCATCGTTGATTGCCGGAAAAACACTGAGATGCCTCTTTTTTAAATTCTAGGAAATCCAAAACTCGTCTGAAATTCATGAAACATGGCATGCTATCATGGAGTGGCATCAACATGCCGTGGTTCAAATTTTGTCCCATTTGGGGCAGGTTTGGGTATATGATTATCACAAAACGAAACTTCTCACAACAAGCATGATGGTTTTTGGTAGGGAACGTCCCACCTTTCGGGACAAAACTAATTCCATTGCCTCTTATTGCTTTCAATTTTTTTCTCGTGTCACTATAGAACAACAGGAGTGTTGTCTGAACTTTTGTGATTTTTCGGGGTTCATTTGGACATTTTTATGCATTACGTGAGTTTTCAATGCATTTATGTGCATAATTCAAATTTGAACTACATGCACATGCTCCAGTGCATATAAATTGGTCGAAAAATCAAATCTGTGCCCTTGGGTGCATGCTTAGGTCCCATGCAAGAAATGGAAATGAATTTCAAACACCAGGGCACCGTTGATTGCCGGCAAAACATTGAGATGCATGGTTTTTGAATTCTAGGAAATCAAAAACTCATCTGAAATTCATGAAACTTGGCATGCTATCATGGAGCGACATCATCATGCTGTGGTAAAAAATTTGTCCCATTTGGGGCAGGTTTGGGTATATGCTTCTCACAAACCGGAGCTTCTCACAACAAGCATGATGGTTTGCGGTAGGGAACGTCGCACCTTTGGGGATGAAATGATATCCATTGCCTCTTAGTGCTTTCAAACTTTTCGTCTCGTGACAACATAGAATAACAACAGTGTTGTGTCATTTTTTGTGATTTTTGGGGGTTCATTTGGAAATTTTTATGCACTAAGTGTGTTTTCAATGCATTTATGTGCATAATTCAAATTTGATCTACATGCACATGCTCCAGTGCATATAAATTGGTTGAAAAATCAAATTGGTGTCCTTGGGTGCATGCTTAGGTCCTATGCTAGAAATGGGAATGAATTTCAAACACCAGGGCACCATTGATTGCCGGCAAAACATTGAGATGCCTGGTTTTTATAATCTAGTAAATAGAAAACTCGTCTGAAATTCATGAAACTTGGCATGCTATCATGGAGCGGCATCAACATGCCGTGGTACAAATTTTGTCCCATTTGTGGAAGGTTTGGGTATATGCTTCTCAGAAACCGAAGCTTCTCACAACAAGCATGATGGTTTTTGATAGGGAACGTCCCATCTTTGGGGACAAAACTATATCCATTGCCTCCTATTGCTTCCAAATTCTTTTGTTGTGTCAACATAGAACAACAAGAGTGTTGTTGTGACAAAACTAATTCCATTGCCTCTTATTGCTTTCAATTTTTTTTTCTCGTGTCAATATAGAACAATAGGAGTGTAGTCTGAACTTTTGTGATTTTCCGGGGTTCGTTTGGAAATTTTTATGCATTGAGTGAGTTTTCAATGCATTTATGTGCATAATTCAAATTTGAACTACATGCACATGCTCCAGTGCATATAAATTGGTCGAAAAATCAAATATGTGCCCTTGGGTGCATGCTTAGGTCCCATGCAAGAAATGGGAATGAATTTCAAACACCAGGGCACCGTTGATTGCCGGCAAAACATTGAGATGCATGGTTTTTGAATTCTGGGAAATAAAAAACTCATCTGAAATTCATGAAACTTGGCACGCTATCATGGAGCGACATTATCATGCCGTGGTAAAAATTTTGTCCCATTTGGGGTAGGTTTGTGTGTATGCTTCTCACAAACCGGAGCTTCTCACAACAAGCATGATGGTTTTCGGTAGGGAACGTCCCACCTTTGGGGATGAAATGATATCCATTGCCTCTTATTGCTTTCAAACTTTTTTTGTCGTGTCAACATAGAACAACAACAGTGTTGTGTCATTTTTGTGATTTTTTGGGGTTCGTTTGGAAATTTTTATGCACTAAGTGTGTTTTCAATGCATTTATGTGCATAATTCAAATTTGATCTACATGCACATGCTCCAGTGCATATAAATTGGTTGAAAAATCATATTTGTGTCCTTGGGTGCATGCTTATGTATTTTGCAAGAAATGGGAATGAATTTCAAACACCAGGGCACCATTGATGGCCGGCAAACATTGAGGTGCCTGGTTTTTATAATCTAGTAAATCGAACACTCGTCTGAAATTCAAGAAACTTGGCATGCTATCATGGAGCGGCATCAACATGCCGTGGTACAAATTTTGTCCCATTTGGGGAAGGTTTGGGTATATGCTTCTCAGAAACCGAAGCTTCTCACAACAAGCATGATATTTTTCGGTAGGGAACGTCCCATCTTTGGGGACAAAACTATATCCATTGCCTCCTATTGCTTCCAAATTTTTTTCTTGTGTCAACATAGAACAACAAGAGTGTTGTGTGAACTTTTGTGATATTTCGGGGTTTGGTTGGATATTTTTATGCATTAAGGAGTTTTCAATGCATTTATGTGCATAATTCAAATTTGAACTACGTGCACATGCTCCAGTGCATATAAATTGGTTGAAAAATCAAATATGTGTCCTTGCGTGCATGCTTAGGTCTCATGCAAGAAATAGGAATGAATTTCAAACACCAGGGCACCGTTGATTGCCGGCAAAACATTGAGATGCCTCGTTTTTAAATTCTAGTAAATTAAAAACTCGTTGAAATTCAGGACACTTGTCATGCTATCATGGAGCGGTATCAACATGCCGTGGTAAAATTGTTGTCCCATTTGGGGCAGGTTTTGGTATATGCTTATCACAAACTGAATCTTCTCACAACAGCATGGTGGTTTTCGCTAGGGAACATCCCACCATTTGGGACGAAATGATAACCATTTCCTCTTATTGATTTCAAATTTGTTTCTCGTGTCAGCATAGAACAACAGGAGTGTTGTGTTATTTTTCGTGATTTTTTGGGGTTCGTTTGGACATTTTTGTGCACTAAGTGAGTTTTCAATGCATTTATGTGCATAATTCAAATTTGAACTACGTGCACATGCTCCAGTGCATATAAATGGGTTGAAAAATCAAATCTGTGTCCTTGGGGTGCATACTTAGGTCTCATGCAAGAAATGGGAGTGAATTTCAAACACCAGGGCACCGTTGATTGCCGCCACAACATTGAAACGCCTAGTTTTTAAATGGAAGTAAATCCAAAACTCGTCTCAAATTCATGAAACTTGTCATGCTATCATGGAGCGGCATCAACATGCCATGGTACAAATTTTGTCCCATTTGGGGCAGGTTTGGGTATATGACTCTCACAAACTGGAGCTTCTCACAACAAGAATGATGGTTTTCGGTAGGAACGTCCCACCTTTTGGTACGAAACGATATCCATTGCCTCTTATTGCTTTTATATATTTTTTCTCGTGTCAACGTAGAACAATAGGAGTGTTGTGTGAATTTTTGTGATTTTTCGCAGATCGTCTGGACATTTTTATGCATTAAGTGAGTTTTTAATGCATTTATGTGCATAATTCAAATTTGAACTACATGCACATGCTCCAGTGCATATATATTGGTTGAAAAATCAAATTTGTGTCCTTGGGTGCATGCTTAGGTCCCATGCAAGAAATGGGAATAAATTTCAAACACCAGGGCACCGTTGGTTGCCGGCAAAACATTCAGATGCCTCTTTTTTAAATTCTAGGAAATCCAAAACTCGTCTGAAATTCATCAAACATGGCATGCTATCATGGAGCGGCATCAACATGCCGTGGTACAAATTTTGTCCCATTTGGGGCAGGTTTGGGTAAATGCTTATCACAAACCGAATCTTCTCACAACAAGCATGATGGTTTTCGGTACGGAACGTCCCACCATTTCGGGACAAAACTATATCCATTGCCTCTTATTGCTTTCAATTTTTTTCTCGTGTCAACATAGAACAACAGGAGTGTTGTCTGAACTTTTGTGATTTTCCGGGGTTCGTTTGGATATTTTTATGCATTAAGTGAGTTTTCAATGCATTTATGTGCATAATTCAAATTTGAACTACATGCACATGCTCTAGTGCATCTAAATTGGTCGAAAAATCAAATATGTGCCCTTGGGTGCATGCTTAGGTCCCATGCAAGAAATGGGAATGAATTTCAAACACCAGGGCACCGTTGATTGCCGGCAAAACATTGAGATGCATGGTTTTTGAATTCTAGGAAATAAAAAACTCATCTGAAATTCATGAAACTTGGCATGCTATCATGGGGCGACATCACCATGCTGTGGTAAAAATTTTGTCCCATTTGGGGTAGGTTTGGGTGTATGCTTCTCACAAACCGGAGCTTCTCACAACAAGCATGATGGTTTTCGGTAGGGAACGTCCCACCTTTGGGGATGAAATGATATCCATTGCCTCTTATTGCTTTCAAACTTTTTTTCTCGTGTCAACATAGAACAACAACAGTGTTGTGTCATTTTTTGTGATTTTTTGGGGTTCGTTTGGAAATTTTTATGTACTAAGTGTGTTTTCAATGCATTTATGTGCATAATTCAAATTTGATCTACATGCACATGCTCCAGTGCATATAAATTGGTTGAAAAATCATATTTGTGTCCTTGGGTGCATGCTTAGGTCTTTTGCAAGAAATAGGAATGAATTTCAAACACCAGGGCACCATTGATTGCCGGCAAAACATTGAGATGCCTAGTTTTTATAATCTATTAAATCGAAAACTCGTCTGAAATTCATGAAACTTGGCATGCTATCATGGAGCGGCATCAACATGTCGTGGTACAAATTTTGTCCCATTTGGGGAAGGTTTGGGTATATGCTTCTCAGAAACCGAAGCTTCTCACAACAAGCATGATGGTTTTTGGTAGGGAACGTCCCATCTTTGGGGACAAAACTATATCCATTACCTCCTATTGCTTCCAAATTTTTTTCTTGTGTCAACATAGAACAACAAGAGTTTTCAATGCATTTATGTGCATAATTCAAATTTGAACTACATGCACATGCTCCAGTGCATATAAATTGGTTGAAAAATCAAATATGTCTCCTTGCGTGCATGCTTAGGTCTCATGCTATCATGTAGCGGTATCAACATGCCATGGTAAAATTGTTGTCCCATTTGGGGCAGGTTTCGGTATATGCTTATCACAAACCGTATCTTCTCACAATAGCATGGTGGTTTTCGGTAGGGAACATCCCACCTTTTGGGACGAAATGATATCCATTGCCTCTTATTGATTTCAAATTTGATTCTCGTGTCAACATAGAACAACAGGAGTGTTGTGTTTTTTTGTGATTTTTTGGGGTTCGTTTGGACATTTTTGTGCACTATGTGAGTTTTCAATGCATTTATGTGCATAATTCAAATTTGAACTACATGCACATGCTCCAGTGCATATAAATGGGTTGAAAGATCAAATCTGTGTCCTTGGGGTGCATACTTAGGTCTCATGCAAGAAATGGGAATGAATTTCAAACACCAGGGCACCGTTGATTGCCGCCACAACTGTAGCGACCAGACCTCAAACAGTCTGATCTCTGTGCTCCGGTGTCATCCCTGGATCAGTAATGCTGACACCACACAGTACTCGGAGGATTTATTGCAGAGTAGCAATCACACACTTATTACATCGAGTGTCTCAAAAGAGAACTTATTACAATAAATATGGCTTAAGGCCATCTAATAACGTTAACAATGGAAGGCTTGGAAGGTAAGTGAGTCCATCAACTCCAACGGCATCACTAAGTATAGAACCACGACCTAAAAACTCCTTAATCATCGTCTGAAAAGTCTGCAACATTAACGTTGCAGCCCGAGAACGGGTCAGCACATGGAATATGCTGGCAAGGTAACACATAGAGAGTAATGAAATGAAACAACGATACTATATGCATATTTGGCTGGTGGAAAGCTCTATGGTTATAGTTTTTGCGTAAAGCCAATTTTCCCTACTTCAAAGGAATAAATTTAATTACTATCATGGTGGTTGTTAAACATTGAGAATGGTTGACAGCATTCTCAATCCCAATTAAGCATCATCATTAAACAAACCCATCAAAATTATCTTTAGAGTAACATGTTGAGATTCACATGATAATCCAGGTACTAGATACTCAAGATGTCCATAACCGGGGACACGGCTAACCATGATTAGTTTATTACACTCTGTAGAGGTTTGCGCACTTTTCCCCACAAGACTCGATCGCCTCCGTTGGATTTCTCGCACTACATGGTGTTTGAGAAACGGATGACCGAGACATAGTCTTTCAGAAGCGCTAGCACCTTACGTTGGATAGACCGGTACACCTACTTTCCCCTACATCTGCTAGTCTACCCTGTAAGAGTTCGCATGACTTAATCAACTATGCCAGAGCCCATAATGGCTTGTGGCTGCACACGGAAGTTTCTAGTATGAATAATCTTATGATCCCTTTGAGCCTGGGTGGCGGTCCAAAAGAAAAACAGGCAAGTCCTGATAGAAACCAGGTGCCTCAATCCACCCAGATGTGTGTTTAAGTTGCCACCTTAATTAAACCATTAAAATTAACAAACTCACATCTGTCATGGATATCACTCACCCAATCCACGTCTACTAGCATAGCATGGCATAATAAGCAAACGTAGAAGTAACTCCCAAAGGTTTCATAATAAACAGGTAATAGGTATACCTCATCTACTTCCCATCCCACAATTTAATTAGATCCTAATCATGCAATGTGTGAGGATTGATCTAATGCAATAAAACTGGGTTGTAGAAAAGGTATGATCAAAGTGTTACTTGCCTTGCTGATGATCCGGGTATTCTATCGCAGACAAACAAACAAGCATACAATAAGTACTCATCTAATGCACAGGTAAAACTCAAATAGAAGATCTAACCAGAAAGTTCAACTTAAGAACCATGGTTTGCAAAAAAAATCAAATCGAACAAAGCAAAAGAAATCAAATGGCAAAAGAAAACAACTTTGTTCTAGTAATCTGGATCTAAGTCAAATTTTACAGTAGCAAAAACTTGTTTAAGTTGATTATTCGGAAAGAGGGTTTCGAGACGAAACTCCAGGCGCTTGAATCGCCTGATTCCGATAAACGAGCGAAAAGTTATACTAAAACGAAAATCGGATCAGAAATCGCGATCAGAAAATAACCGCGGAATATCCGACGAAAAAGAAAAACGACGAACGGAAAAAATATATATATAATTTTTTTTTAAAAAAACTGCACGGAAATCGAGGCGAGTTGGCGAACCTCGAAAGGCGCGCACTCCGGCGAGTCGGCGGTGGGGTCCGGCGGCGGCGGCGGCGGCGGGGCTGGGGTTAGGGTTTCGGGCGGCGGTGGCTGGGCTCTCGGGCGGCGGTGGCTTATAAAGGCCCCGGCCAGGAGAGTCCTGGCCGAGTACGGCCCAAAGTCGGTTCCGTTTTTTTTAAATAATACGCTCGGAAAAAAATAAAAAGAAATGCTAAACGGACTCCAAAAATCACGAAATAAATTTTGCTGGGTTTCTAAAATCAAGCCCGATAAAGTGAACATTTATTTGGGCCCAAACTACAATTTTGAAAAACGCGCATTTTTCCTAAATTCAAATAAAAATACCGAAAAACTCCGAAATAAATCTTATTTGATTTTTTTATTAAATCCTCAATATTTCTATATTTTGGGAAAGTCATTTTATTCCCTCTCTCATATTTTTGTAATAGAAATAATTGATGATAAAATAAATAAAATCAAATGATCCTGTTTACACAATTTGAGAAAACTCAAAAAATGCAAATAACGAAATCCCCAACTCTCTCCGTGGGTCCTTGAGTTGCTTAGGATTTTCTAGGATCAAAACCAAACGCAAAATAAAAATATGATATGCATGATGATCTAATGTATAACATGCCAAATTGAAAATTTGGGATGTTACAAACCTACCCCCTTAAGATGAATCTCGCCCTCGAGATTCGGGTTGGCTAGAAAATAGGTGAGGGTGGTCCTTGAGAAAATCTTCCTCTCGCTCCCAGGTGGCTTCATCCTCTGTGTGGTGACTCCACTGAACTTTGCAAAACTTGATAACCTTACTGCGGGTGACTCGGCTGGCAAACTCGAGAATCTTGACTGGTTTCTCCTCATAGGTCAAATTGTTATCCAACTGAATTGCTTCCAATGGCACTGTGTCTCTCAAAGGTATGTCAGCCATCTCTGCGTGACACTTCTTCAACTGAGAAACGTGGAACACATCATGAACTCTTGACAATCCTTCTGGCATTTCCAACTTGTAGGCCACTTCTCCCATACGCTCCAAAACTCGATATGGCCCTACAAATCGTGGCACTAACTTCCCCTTAACTCCAAAGCGCTTAATCCCTCGAAGTGGGGATACTCGAAGATAAGCTCTGTCTCCGACTTCGTAAACCGTCTCCTTGCTTTAGAATCTGCATAGCTCTTCTGCCTGGACTGGGCTACCTTGAGCCTATCGCGAATCAACTTCACCTTCTGTTCAGACTCTTTAATCAGATCTGGTCCAAACAACTGGCAGTCTCCAACTTCGTCCCATGACAACGGTGTCCTGCACCTCCTTCCGTACAAAGCTTCGAAAGGGGCCATCTTCAAACTGGTCTGATAGCTATTGTTGTAAGAGAACTCTGCATATAGCAAAGTATCGTCCCAACTGGATCCATAATCTAGCGCACAAGCTCTCAGCATATCCTCCAAAATCTGATTGACTCTCTCGGTCTGTCCATCTGTCTGTGGATGAAAAGCTGTACTAAATTCTAGCCTAGTACCCAAAGTCTCATGCAACTGCTTCTAGAACTTTGAGGTAAACTGGGTTCCTCTATCTGATACAATACTCCTCGGAACTCCATGCAAACATATGATCCTGGTCATGTATATCTTTGCCAACTTAGCACTGGTGTAAGTGGTCTTTACTGGGATAAAATGAGCTACCTTCGTCAATCGATCAACTACAACCCAAATCGAGTCATAGCCTAAACGAGTCCTTGGTAATCCCGTGATAAAATCCATGCCTAGCTTATCCCACTTCCATTCGAGTATCGGCAATGGTTGCAACAATCCTGCTGGCTTCTAATGCTCTGCCTTTACTCTCTGACATACGTCGCAAACTGCTACATACTCCGCAATATCCTTCTTCAACAACTCCGTCATAGGCTTCGCAATCTTTGAAAAGTTCTCAATAAACCTCCGGTAGTATCCTGCGAGTCCAAGAAAACTCTGGATCTCTCCAACTGTTGTTGGTGCTTCCCATTTGGTCACGGTATCAACTTTAGCGGGATCTACTGCTATACCTTCTCCGGATATAACATGTCCGAGGAATCCTACTTCCTTCAACCAAAACTCACATTTGCTGAACTTGGCATATAATTGATGTTCTCTGAGCTTTCCAAGTACCAAACGCAAATGCTCCTTATGCTCCTCTTCATTCTTTGAGAATACCAGAATATCATCGATGAAAACCACGACAAACTTATCCAAAAACTCCATAAACACTTTGTTCATCATGTTCATAAAATAGGCAGGTGCATTAGTCAGTCCAAATGACATAATGGTATACTCATACAGTCCATATCTTGTGGTGAATGCTGTCTTAGGTATGTCCTACTCCCGAATCTTCAACTAATGGTACCCTGATCGCAAATCGATCTTGGAAAACACTTTAGCCCCTTGCAATCGACCAAACAGGTCATTGATCATTGGTAGCGGGTACTTGTTTTTGATTGTTACTTCGTTCAATCCACGATAATCAACAACCATTCTTAATGATCCATCCTTCTTCTCCACTAGTAGTACTGGTGATCCCCAAGGCGAAGAACTTGGGCGAATGTAACCTTTATCCAGTAACTCTTAATCTGCTTCTTAATCTCCACCAAATCCTTTGCGGGCATCCTGTATGGTCTCTTCGATATTGGCCCAGTGCCTGGCAGTAGCTCAATCAAAAACTCAATATCTCTATCCGGTGGCATGCCTGGAAACTCTTCTGTAAATACGTCAGGAAAATCCTTTACCACTGGTACTTCCTCTTGCACAACTCCTGATAAGGAATTTACTTGTGTCCTGTTTGGCATATGCCGGGATACATACTTGATCCTTCTTCCTTCTGGTGTTGTGAGCAAAATTGACTTACTAGCACAATCGATGTTTCCTCCATACATCGACAGCCAATCCATACCAAGAATCACATCTAGGCCTAGAGATTCCAGAATAATCAAATTTGTTGGGAAAACATGCCGTCCTATACTTAATGGCACTTGGAAACATCCTTGACTGGCCATGTACTCTGCTCCTGGTGAGCTTACTAGCATAGATGTTTTAAGAACCCTAGTGGGCAGGCTATACTTTTCCACAAATTCCCTTGATATGTATGAATGCGATGCACCAGTATCAAAAAGAACGAGTGCAGTAAATGACTTTACCAAAAACTTACCTATTACTGCATCGGGCTGAGCTTCAACCTCCTCCACGTTAACGTGGTTCACCTGTCCCCTGTTGGAAGGGCTCGGCTTCTTTCCAGAGCTTCCATTGCCATTCTGGCCTTCAGGACATTCATTGGCATAATGTCCGGTCTTCTGACACTTAAAACAAGTGACTTGGCTCAGGTCCTTCTTGGCTGGGGTTGATGGGGTGTTGCGGTTCTGTCCATTGCTTCCTCCATTCCCATTACCATTCTTGGTGCCATTGTGATTGTGCGAGCTTCCTACTCCATGGGTATGCTAAAAATGTCCTCCCAGTCTAGGGGTAAAACGTGGCTTCTGCTAAGCTCCTGAATTATACTTTCCTTGTCCATACTTCCTCTTGCGGTTCTCAATTTGCTGTTGCTTCCCTTCAATCATAAGAGCATGATCTACCAACTCCTAGTAGTTGTTGAAGGTGGCTACCATCAACTGCATGCTCAACTCATCATTCAGTCCTTCCAGGAATTTCTCCTGCTTAGCTGCATCCGTAGCAATGTCATCTGGGGCATAACGTGCTAGTTTACTAAACTCCTCCACATACTGGCCAACTGTCCGTCCTCCTTGGCGCAAGTTACGAAACTCACGCTTCTTCATGGCCATTGCTCCTGCTGAAACATGGGCAGTACGAAAAGCCTGCTGAAACTGGTCCCATGTGACAGTGTCGACTGGGAAGGTGGCTGTGAAATTTTCCCACCATGATGCTGCGGGTCCTTCTAACTGATGCGCGGCAAACTTCACCTTCTCCGCATCTGTGCATCCTGCTGTGGTCAACTCCCTAGCTGTCTTGCGGAGCCAATCATCTGCTACAATCGGCTCAGTGCTACTGGAAAACACCGGCGGGTTCAGCCTAAGAAAACGGGCTAAGTGGTCAACAGGTGGTGGTGGTGGTGGTGGGTTGTTGTTGTTGTTCCCCTGATTCTGATTCTGAACTAGCAACTGCATCAAGGTGTTCTGCTGCTGGATCAACTGGGTGAGCTCCGGCAGAAAGGTAAATCCGGGGTCACGTCTCGGAGGCATCTGAGTGTTTAGAAAAGATGAGATATAAGAATAGAGGGGGTCTAAAGGGAAAACACTACCCATATGCTCATGAGGCAAAAGCAAACAATTCACTCATTCAATCAAACAAAGGCATACAATCGATCTAGCTATCGTAAAGGTGCTCGGACTACTAAATTTACATGGGGGACTACTACTATTGGTGAGGTGGTCTACTAGAAATATTCTACGGTTGTAGATTCCATGATATCGGCTCCAGCTTCATCAACATAGTCATCATATCTACTATCTGCTTCTGAGTCGGTGTCGTCGATGATGATGTAGTCTTCCGGGCTAATCTCCTTGGGTTCTTCGTCTTCATCTACTGGTGTCGGGCCTCCCATAAATATCCCAATCTTCTTGATCAGGTCGTCATTCTTCTCCACCAATACTTCAATTTCTTCTTCATAATCTTCACGTGTAGCCTTGAGTTCTTCCTCCAGTTCCTTGATTCTAGTCTTAGCCATCTTCAGATCTATCATGTCGGTGCACATCTGATTCTCCTGTCATCGAATGTGCTGGTTTAACTCCTGGATAAAAGCTGCAATTGATCTATCTTTCCTGGTGCTGATCATCTCCCAGTGTTCATCTCGGCGTCCGCAAATCTGGTAGATAGTATCCTTGAGATCCTTGCGGTAGACTTCTCCAATGAGTCCCACGGAAATGTGAGCTGCCATACTCTTTCCTAGACTCCAAGTTGGTGCGTCAAAAGAAAACTCTATGGGCTCAGTGACTGGCATGAACGTCCTTCCTGGAACTTGAACTTGAATCATCCAGCGCTCTTCTTCAGGTAAAGTGGCATTGTAGGTTCCCGTGAAGCTTGGTACTCCTATGTTCAGGTATCTAGTGACTTCCTTCAAGTGGCGTCCAAAGGGTGTATCTTCGTCTGGTTGTGTGAACTTGTTCCTTGCATCCGCCATCCTAAAGAGTAGAAAAGATGAGAAGTCAGAAGACAAGAGAGTGAGTAGTGATCTAGGTCTTTTAGCTTAGTGGTCGTGTCCTACAGTCAGTGTATGCTCTGATACCATCTCTGTCGCGACCAGACCTCAAACAGTCTGATCTCTGTGCTCCGGTGTCATCCCTGGATCAGTAATGCTGACACCACACAGTACTTGAAGGATTTATTGCAGAGTAGCAATCACACACTTATTACATCGAGTGTCTCAAAAGAGAACTTATTACAATAAATATGGCTTAAGGCCATCTAATAACGTTAACAACAGAAGGCTTGGAAAATAAGTGAGTCCATCAACTCCAATGACATCACTGAGTATAGAACCACGACCTAAAAACTCCTTAATCGTCGTCTGAAGAGTCTGCAACATTAACGTTGCAGCCCGAGAATGGGTCAGCACATGGAATATGCTGGCAAGGTAACACATAGAGAGTAATGAAATGAAACAACTATACTATATGCATATTTGGCTGGTGGAAAGCTCTATGGTTACAGTTTTTGCGTAAAGCCAATTTTTCCCTACTTCAAAGGAATAAATTTAATTACTATCATGGTGGTTGTTAAACATTGAGAATGGTTGACAGCATTCTCAATCCCAATTAAGCATCATCATTAAACAAACCCATCAAAATTATCTTTAGAGTAACATGTTGAGATTCACATGATAATCCAGGTACTAGATACTCAAGATGTCCATAACCGGGGACACGGCTAACCATGATTAGTTTATTACACTCTACAGAGGTTTGCGCACTTTTCCCCACAAGACTCGATCGCCTCCGTTGGATTTCTCGCACTACATGGTGTTTGAGAAACGGATGACCGAGAGATAGTCTTTCAAAAGCGCTAGCACCTTACGTTGGATAGACCGGTACACCTACTTTCCCCTACATCTGCTAGTCTACCCTGTAAGAGTTCGCACGACTTAATCAACTATGCCAGAGCCCATAATAGCTTGTGGCTGCACACGGAAGTTTCTAGTATGAATAATCTTATGATCCCTTTGAGTCTGGGTGGCGGTCCAAAAGAAAAACAGGCAAGTCCTGATAGAAACCAGGTGCCTCAATCCACCCAGATGTGCATTTAAGATGCCACCTTAATTAAACCATTAAAATTAACAAACTCACATCTGTCATGGATATCAGTCACCCAATCCACGTCTACTAGCATAGCATGGCATAATAAGCAAACGTAGAAGGAACTCCCAAAGGTTTCATAATAAACAGCTAATAGGTACTACCTCATCTACTTCCCATCCCACAATTTAATTAGATCCTAATCATGCAATGTGTGAGGATTGATCTAATGCAATAAAACTGGGTTGTAGAAAAGGTATGATCAAAGTGTTACTTGCCTTGCTGATGATCCGCAAAACCTAGAGATTTGAAGTAACAGGCGGCGCACTCCGGGTATTCTATCACAGACAAACAAACAAACATACAATAAGTACTCATCTAATGCACAGGTAAAACTCAAATAGTAGATCTAACCAGAAAGTTCAACTTAAGAACCCTGGTTTGCAAAAAAAAAATCAAATCGAACGAAGCAAAAGAAATCAAATGGTGAAAGAAAACAACTTCGTTCTAGTAATCTGGATCTAAGTCAAATTTTTACAGTAGCAAAAACTTGTTTAAGTTGATTATTCGGAAAGAGGGTTTCGAGACGAAACTCCAGGCGCTTGAATCGCCTGATTCCGATAAACGTGCGAAAAGTTATACTAAAATGAGAATCTATCAGAAATCGCGATCAGAAAATAACCGCGGAAAATCCGACGAAAAAGAAAAACGATGAACGGAAAATATATATATATATATATATATATATATAATTTTTTTTTTTAAAAACTGCACGGAAATCGAGGCGCGTCGGCGAACCTCGAAAGGCGCGCACTCCGGCGAGTCGGCGGCGGGGTCCGGCGGCGGCAGCGGGGCTGGGGTTAGGGTTTCGGGCGGCGGTGGCTGGGGTTAGGGTTTCGGGCGGCGGGGTCCGCCGGCGGCAGCGGGGCTGGGGTTAGGGTTTCGGGCGGCGGTGGCTGGGCTCTCGGGCGGCGGTGGCTTATAAAGGCCCCGGCCGAGTACGGCCCAAAGTCGGTTCCGGATTTTTTTTTAAATAATACGCTCGGGAAAAAAATAAAAAGAAATACTAAATGGACTCCAAAAATCACAAAATAAATTTTGCTGGGTTTCTAAAATCAAGCCCGATAATGTGAACATTTATTTGGGCCCAAACTACAACTTTGAAAAATGCGCATTTTTCCTAAATTCAAATAAAAATACCGAAAAACTCCGAAATAAATCTTATTTGATTTTTTATTAAATCCTCAATATTTCTATATTTTGGGAAAGTCATTTTATTCCCTCTCTCATATTTTTGTAATAGAAATAATTGATGATAAAATAAATAAAATCAAATGATCCTATTTAGACAATTTGAGAAAACTCAAAAAATGTAAATAACGAAATCCCCAACTCTCTCCGTGGGTCCTTGAGTTGCTTAGGATTTTCTAGGATCAAAACCAAAAGCAAAATAAAATATGATATGCATGATGATCTAATGTATAACATTCCAAATTGAAAATTTGGGATGTTACAACAACATTGAGATGCCTGATTTTTATATTGTAGTAAATCCAAAACTCGTCTCAAATTCATGAAACTTGGCATGCTATCATGGAGCGGCATCAACATGCCGTGGTACAAATTTTGTCCCATTTGGGGCAGGTTTGGGTATATGACTCTCACAAACCGGAGCTTCTCACAACAAGAATGATGGTTTTCGGTAGGAACGTCCTACCTTTGGGTACGAAACGATATCCATTGCCTCTTATTGCTTTTATATTTTTTCTCGTGTCAATGTAGAACAATAGGAGTGTTGTCTGAATTTTTGTGATTTTTCGCAGATCGTTTGGATATTTTTATGCATTAAGTGAGTTTTCAATGCATTTATGTGCATATTTCAAATTTGAACTACATGCACATGCTCCAGTGCATATATATTGGTTGAAAAATCAAATTTGTGTCCTTGGGTGCATGCTTAGGTCCCATGCAAGAAATGGGAATAAATTTCAAACACCAGGGCACCGTTGATTACCGGCAAAACATTGAGATGCCTCTTTTTTAAGTTCTAGGAAATCCAAAACTCGTCTGAAATTCATGAAACATGGCATGCTATCATGGAGCGGCGTCAACATGCCGTGGTACAAATTTTGTCCCATTTGGGGCAGGTTTGGGTATATGCTTATCACAAACCGAATCTTCTCACAACAAGCATGATGGTTTTCGGTAGGGAACGTCCCACCTTTCGAGACAAAACTATATCCATTGCCTCTTATTGCTTTCAATTTTTTTTCTCGTGTCAACATAGAACAACAGGAGTGTTGTCTGAACTTTTGTGATTTTTCGGGGTTCTTTTGGACATTTTTATGCATTAAGTGAGTTTTCAATGCATTTATGTGCATAATTCAAATTTGAACTACATGCACATGCTCCAGTGCATATAAATTGGTCGAAAAATCAAATCTGTGCCCGTGGGTGCATGCTTAGGTCCCATGCAAGAAATGAGAATGAATTTCAAACACGAGGGCACCGTTCATTGCCGCCAAAACATTGAGATGCATGGTTTTTAAATTCTAGGAAATCAAAAACTCCTCTAAAATTCATGAAACTTGGCATGCTATCATGGAACGACATCATCATGCCGTGGTAATTTTTTTCCCATTTGGGGCAGGTTTGGGAATATGCTCCTCTCAAACAGGAGCTTCTCACAACAAGCATGATGGTTTTCGGTAGGGAACGACCCACCTTTGGGGACGAAATGATATCCATTGCCTCTTAGTGCTTTCAAACTTTTTTTCTCGTGTCAACATAGAACAACAAGAGTGGTGTGTCATTTTTTGTGATTTTTGGGGTTCGTTTGGACATTTTTATGCACTAAGTGTGTTTTCATTGCATTTATGTGCATAATTCAAATTTGAACTACATGCACATGCTCCAGTGCATATAAATTGGTTGAAAAATCAAATCTGTGTCCTTGGGTGCATGCTTAGGTCCTATGCAAGAAATGGGATTGAATTTCAAACACCAGGGCACCATTGATTGTCGGCAAAACATTGAGATGCCTGGTTTTTATAATCTAGTAAATCGAAAACTCGTCTGAAGTTCATGAAACTTTGCATGCTATCATGCAGCGGCATCAACATGCCGTGGTACAAATTTTTTCCCTTTTGGGGAAGGTTTGGGTATATGCTTCTCAGAAATCGAAGCTTCTCACAACAAGCATGATGGTTTTCGGTAGGGAACAAGCCATTGCCTCTTATTGCTTCCAAATTTTTTACTTGTGTCAACATAGAACAATAAGAGTGTTGTGTGAACTTTTGTGATTTTTCGGGGTTCGGTTGGATATTTTTATGCATTAAGTGATTTTTCAATGCATTTATGTGCATAATTAAAATTTGAACTACATGCACATGCTCTAGTGCATATAAATTGGTTGAAAAATCAAATCGGTGTCCTTGGGTGCATGCTTAGGTCTCATGCAAGAAATAGGAATGAATTTTAAACACCAGGGCACCGTTGGTTGCCGGCAAAACATTGAGATGCCTCGTTTTTAAATTCTAGTAAATCAAAAACTCGTCTGAAATTCATGACACTTGGCATGCTATCATGGAGAGGCATCAACATGCCGTGGTAAAATTGTTGTCCCATTTGGGGCAGGTTTCGGTATATGCTTATCACAAACCGAATCTTTTCACAGCAGCATGATGGTTTTCGGTAGGGAACATCCCACCTTTGGGGATGAAATGATATCCATTGCCTCTTATTGCTTTCAAATTTGTATCTCATGTCAACATAGAACAACAGGAGTGTTGTGTGATTTTTTGTTATTTTTTGGGGTTCGTTTGGACATTTTTGTGCACTAAGTGAGTTTTCAATGCACTTATGTGCATAATTCAAATTTGAACTACATGCACATGCTCCAGTGCATATAAATTGGTTGAAAAATCTAATCTATGTCCTTGGGTGCATAATTAGGTCTCATGCAAGAAATGGGAATGAATTTCAAACACCAGGGCACCGTTGATTGCCGCCACAACATTGAGATGCCTGGTTTTTAAATTTTAGTAAATCCAAAACTCGTCTCAAATTCACGAAACTTGGCATGCTATCATGGAGTGGCATCAACATGCCGTGGTACAAATTTTCCATTTAGGGCAGGTTTGGGTATATGACTCTCACAAACTGGAGCTTCTCACAACAAGCATGATGGTTTTCGGTGGGAATGTCCCATCTTTGGGTACGAAACAATATCCATGGCCTCTTATTGCTTTTATATTTTTTTTCTTGTGTCAACGTAGAACAATAGGAGTGTTGTGTGAATGTTTGTGATTTTTTGCAGATCGTCTGGATATTTTAATGCATTAAGTGAGTTTTCAATGCATTTATGTGCATAATTCAAATTTGAACAGCATGCACATGCTCCAGTGCATATAAATTGGTTGAAAAATCAAATCTGTGTCCTTGGGTGCATTCTTAGGTCCCATGCAACAAATGGGAATGAATTTCAAACACCAGGGCACCGTTGATTGCCAGCAAAACATTGAGATGCCTCATTTTTTAATTCTAGGAAATCCAAAACTCATCTAAAATTCATGAAACATGACATGCTATCATGGACCGGCATCATCATGCCATGCTAAATTTTTTGTCCCATTTGGGGTAGGTTTGGGTATATGTTTCTCACAAACCAGAGCTTCTCACCACAAACATGATGGTTTTCGATAGGGAACGTCCCACCTTTGGGGACGAAATGATATCCATTGCCTCTTATTGCTTTCAAACTTTTTTTCTCGTGTCAACATAGAACAACAAGAGTGTTGTGTCATTTTTTGTGATTTTTTGGGGCCCGTTTGGACATTTTTATGCACTAAGTGTGTTTTCAATGCATTTATGTGCATAATTCAAATTTGAACTACATGCACATGCTCCAGTGCATACAAATTGGTTGAAAAATCAAATCTGTATCCTTGGGTGCATGCTTAGGTCTCATGCAAGAAATAGGAATGAGCTTCAAACACCAGGGCACCGTTGATTGCCGGCTAAACATTGAGATGCCTCGGTTTTAAATTCTAGTAAATCAAAAACTCATCTGAAATTCATGACACTTGGCATGCTATCATGGAGCGGCATCAACATGCCGTGGTAAAATTGTTGTCCCATTTGGGGCAGGTTTGGGCATATGCTTATCACAAACCGAATCTTCTCACAATAAGCATGATGGTTTTCGGTAGGGAACATCCCACCTTTGGGGACGAAATGATATCCATTTGCCTCTTATTGCTTTCAAATTTGTTTCTCGTGTCAACATAGAACAACCGGAGTGTTGTGTGATGTTTTGTGACTTTTTGGGGTTCGTTTGGATATTTTTGTGCACTAAGTGAGTTTTCAATGCATTTATGTGCATAATTCAAATTTGAACTACATGCACATGCTCTAGTGCATATAAATTGGTTGAAAAATCAAATCTGTGCCCTTGGGTGCATGCTTAGGTCCCATGCAAGAAATGGGAATGGATTTCAAACACCAGGGCACCATTGATTGCCGGCAAAACAAAGAGATGCATGGTTTTTAAATTCTAGAAAATCGAAAACTCATCTGAAATTCATGAAACTTGGCATGCTATCATGGAGCGACATCATCATGCCATAGTAAAAATTTTGTCCGATTTGGGGCAGGTTTGGGTATATGCTTCTCACAAACCGGAGCTTCTCACAACAAGCATGATGGTTTTCGGTAGGGAACGTCCCACCTTTGGGGATGAAATGATATCCATTGCCTCTTATTGCTTTCAAACTTTTTTTCTCATGTCAACATAGAACAACAAGAGTGTTGTGTCATTTATTGTGATTTTTGGGGTTCGTTTGGACATTTTTATGCACAATGTGTGTTTTTATCGCATTTATGTGCATAATTCAAATTTGATCTACATGCACATGCTCAAGTGCATATAAATTGGTTCAAAAATCAAATCTGTGTCCTTGGGTGCATGCTTAGGTCTAATGCAAGAAATGGTAATGAATTTCAAACACCAGGGCACCATTGATTGCCGGCAAAACATTGAGATGCCTGGTTTTTAAATTCTAGTGAATCCAAAACTTGTCTGAAATTCATGAAACTTGGCATGCTATCATGGAGCAGCATCAACATGTCATGGTACAAATTTGTCCAGTTTGTGGCAGGTTTGGGTAAATGCTTCTCACAAACTGGAGGGTCTCACAACAAGCATGATGGTTTTCGGTAGGGACCGCCCCACCTTTGGGGACGAAACGATATCCATTGCGTGTTATGGCTTTGAAATTTTTTCCTAGTGTCAACATAGAACGACAGGAGTGTTGTGTGATTTTTCGGGGTTCGATTGGATATTTTTATGCATTAAGTGAGTTTTCAATGCATTTATGTGCATAATTCAAATGTGAACTACATGCAGATGCTCCAGTGCATATAAATTGGTTGAAAAATCAAATCTGTATCCTTGGGTGCATGCTTAGGTCTCATGCAAGAAATAGGAATGAGTTTCAAACACCAGGGCACCGTTGATTGCCGGCTAAACATTGAGATGCCTCGGTTTTAAATTCTAGTAAATCAAAAACTCATCTGAAATTCATGACACTTGGCATGCTATCATGGAGCGGCATCAACATGCCGTGGTAAAATTGTTGTCCCATTTGGGGCAGGTTTGGGCATATGCTTATCACAAACCGAATCTTCTCACAATAAGCATGATGGTTTTCGGTAGGGAACATCCCACCTTTGGGGACGAAATGATATCCATTGCCTCTTATTGCTTTCAAATTTGTTTCTCGTGTCAACATAGAACAACCGGAGTGTTGTGTGATGTTTTGTGACTTTTTGGGGTTCATTTGGATATTTTTGTGCACTAAGTGAGTTTTCAATGCATTTATGTGCATAATTCAAATTTGAACTACATGCACATGCTCTAGTGCATATAAATTGGTTGAAAAATCAAATCTGTGCCCTTGGGTGCATGCTTAGGTCCCATGCAAGAAATGGGAATGAATTTCAAACACCAGGGCCCCGTTGATTGCCGGCAAAACATAGAGATGCATGGTTTTTAAATTCTAGAAAATTGAAAACTCATCTGAAATTCATGAAACTTGGCATGCTATCATGGAGCGACATCATCATGCCATGGTAAAAATTTTGTCCCATTTGGGGCAGGTTTGGGTATATGCTTCTCACAAACCGGAGCTTCTCACAACAAGCATGATGGTTTTCGGTAGGGAACGTCCCACCTTTGGGGATGAAATGATATCCATTGCCTCTTATTGCTTTCAAACTTTTTTTCTCATGTCAACATAGAACAACAAGAGTGTTGTGTCATTTATTGTGATTTTTGGGGTTCGTTTCGACATTTTTATGCACTAAGTGTGTTTTTAATGCATTTATGTGCATAATTCAAATTTGATCTACATGCACATGCTCAAGTGCATATAAATTGGTTGAAAAATCAAATCTGTGTCCTTGGGTGCATGCTTAGGTCTCATGCAAGAAATGGTAATGAATTTCAAACACCAGGGCACCATTGATTGCCGGCAAAACATTGAGATGCCTGGTTTTTAAATTCTAGTAAATCCAAAACTTGTCTGAAATTCATGAAACTTGGCATGCTATCATAGAGCAGCATCAACATGTCATGGTACAAATTTGTCCAGTTTGTGGCAGGTTTGGGTAAATGCTTCTCACAAACTGGAGGGTCTCACAACAAGCATGATGGTTTTCGGTAGGGACCGCCCCACCTTTGGGGACGAAACGATATCCATTGCGTGTTATGGCTTTGAAATTTTTTCCTAGTGTCAACATAGAACGACAGGAGTATTGTGTGATTTTTCGGGGTTCGATTGGATATTTTTATGCATTAAGTGAGTTTTCAATGCATTTATGTGCATAATTCAAATGTGAACTACATGCACATTCTCCAGTGCATATAAATTGGTTGAAAAATCAAATCTGTATCCTTGGGTGCATGCTTAGGTCTCATGCAAGAAATAGGAATGAGTTTCAAACACCAGGGCACCGTTGATTGCCGGCTAAACATTGAGATGCCTCGGTTTTAAATTTGAGTAAATCAAAAACTCATCTGAAATTCATGACACTTGGCATGCTATCATGGAACGGCATCAACATGTCGTGGTAAAATTGTTGTCCCATTTGGGGCAGGTTTGGGCATATGCTTATCACAAACCGAATCTTCTCACAATAAGCATGATGGTTTTCGGTAGGGAACATCCCACCTTTGGGGACGAAATGATATCCATTGCCTTTTATTGCTTTCAAATTTGTTTCTCGTGTCAACATAGAACAACCGGAGTGTTGTGTGATGTTTTGTGACTTTTTGGGGTTCGTTTGGATATTTTTGTGCACTAAGTGAGTTTTCAATGCATTTATGTGCATAATTCAAATTTGAACTACATGCACATGCTCTAGTGCATATAAATTGGTTGAAAAATCAAATCTGTGCCCTTGGGTGCATGCTTAGGTCCCATGCAATAAATGGGAATGAATTTCAAACACCAGGGCACCGTTGATTGCCGGCAAAACATAGAGATGCATGGTTTTTAAATTCTAGAAAATTGAAAACTCATCTGAAATTCATGAAACTTGGCATGCTATCATGGAGCGACATCATCATGCCGTGGTAAAATTTTTGTCCCATTTGGGGCAGGTTTGGGTATATGCTTCTCACAAACCGGAGCTTCTCACAACAAGCATGATGGTTTTCGGTAGGGAACGTCCCATCTGTGGGGATGAAATGATATCCATTGCCTCTTATTGCTTTCAAACTTTTTTGCTCATGTCAACATAGAACAACAAGAGTGTTGTGTCATTTATTGTGATTTTTGGGGTTCGTTTGGACATTTTCATGCACTAAGTGTGTTTTTAATGCATTTATGTGCATAATTCAAATTTGATCTACATGCACATGCTCAAGTGCATATAAATTGGTTGAAAAATCAAATCTGTGTCCTTGGGTGCATGCTTAGGTCTCATGCAAGAAATGGTAATGAATTTCAAACACCAGGGCACCATTGATTGCCGGCAAAACATTGAGATGCCTGGTTTTTAAATTCTAGTAAATCCAAAACTTGTCTGAAATTCATGAAACTTGGCATGCTATCATGGAGCAGCATCAACATGCCATGGTACAAATTTGTCTAGTTTGTGGCAGGTTTGGGTATATGCTTCTCACAAACTGGAGGGTCTCCCAACAAGCATGATGGTTTTCGGTAGGGACCGCCCCACCTTTGGGGAAGAAACGATATCCATTGCGTGTTATGGCTTTGAAATTTTTTCCTAGTGTCAACATAGAACGACAGGAGTGTTGTGTGATTTTTCGGGGTTCGATTGGATATTTTTATGCATTAAGTGAGTTTTCAATGCATTTATGTGCATAATTCAAATGTGAACTACATGCACATGCTCCAGTGCATATAAATTGGTTGAAAAATCAAATCTGTATCCTTGGGTGCATGCTTAGGTCTCATGCAAGAAATAGGAATGAGTTTCAAACACCAGGGCACCGTTGATTGCCGGCTAAACATTGAGATGCCTCGGTTTTAAATTCTAGTAAATCAAAAACTCATCTGAAATTCATGACACTTGGCATGCTATCATGGAGCGGCATCAACATGCCGTGGTAAAATTGTTGTCCCATTTGGGGCAGGTTTGGGCATATGCTTATCACAAACCGAATCTTCTCACAATAAGCATGATGGTTTTCGGTAGGGAACATCCCACCTTCGGGGACGAAATGATATCCATTGCCTCTTATTGCTTTCAAATTTGTTTCTCGTGTCAACATAGAACAACCGGAGTGTTGTGTGATGTTTTGTGACTTTTTGGGGTTCGTTTGGATATTTTTGTGCACTAAGTGAGTTTTCAATGCATTTATGTGCATAATTCAAATTTGAACTACATGCACATGCTCTAGTGCATATAAATTGGTTGAAAAATCAAATCTGTGCCCTTGGGTGCATGCTTAGGTCCCATGCAAGAAATGGGAATGAATTTCAAACACCAGGGCACCGTTGATTGCCGGCAAAGCATAGAGATGCATGGTTTTTAAATTCTAGAAAATTGAAAACTCATCTGAAATTCATGAAACTTGGCATGCTATCATGGAGCGACATCATCATGCCGTGGTAAAATTTTTGTCCCATTTGGGGCAGGTTTGGGTATATGCTTCTCACAAACCGGAGCTTCTCACAACAAGCATGATGGTTTTCGGTAGGGAACATCCCACCTTTGGGGATGAAATGATATCCATTGCCTCTTATTGCTTTCAAACTTTTTTTCTCATGTCAACATAGAACAACAAGAGTGTTGTGTCATTTATTGTGATTTTTGGGGTTCGTTTGGACATTTTTATGCACTAAATGTGTTTTAATGCATTTATGTGCATAATTCAAATTTGATCTACATGCACATGCTCAAGTGCATATAAATTGGTTGAAAAATCAAATCTGTATCCTTGGGTGCATGCTTAGGTCTCATGCAAGAAATAGGAATGAGTTTCAAACACCAGGGCACCGTTGATTGCCGGCTAAACATTGAGATGCCTCGGTTTTAAATTCTAGTAAATCAAAAACTCATCTGAAATTCATGACACTTGGCATGCTATCATGGAGCGGCATCAACATGTCGTGGTAAAATTGTTGTCCCATTTGGGGCAGGTTTGGGCATATGCTTATCACAAACCGAATCTTCTCACAATAAGCATGATGGTTTTCGGTAGGGAACATCCCACCTTTGGGGATGAAATGATATCCATTGCCTCTTATTGCTTTCAAATTTGTTTCTCGTGTCAACATAGAACAAGCGGAGTGTTGTGTGATGTTTTGTGACTTTTTGGGGTTCGTTTGGATATTTTTGTGCACTAAGTGAGTTTTCAATGCATTTATGTGCATAATTCAAATTTTAACTACATGCACATGCTCTAGTGCATAGAAATTCATTGAAAAATCAAATATGTGCCCTTGGGTGCATGCTTAGGTCCCATGCAAGAAATGGGAATGAATTTCAAACACCAGGGCACCGTTGATTGTTGGCAAAACATAGAGATGCATGGTTTTTAAGTTCTAGAAAATCGAAAACTCATCTGAAATTCATGAAACTTGGCATGCTATCATGGAGCGACATCCTCATGGCATGGTAAAATTTTTGTCCCATTTGGGGCAGGTTTGGGTATATGCTTCTCACAAACCGGAGCTTCTCACAACAAGCATGATGGTTTTCGGTAGGGAACGTCCCACCTTTGGGGATGAAATGATATCCATTGCCTCTTATTGCTTTCAAACTTTTTTTCTCATGTCAACATAGAACAACAAGAGTGTTGTGTCATTTATTGTGATTTTTGGGGTTCGTTTGGACATTTTTATGCACTAAGTGTGTTTTCAATGCATTTATGTGCATAATTCAAATTTGATCTACATGCACATGCTCCAGTGCCAATAAATTGGTTGAAAAATCAAATCTGTGTCCTTGGGTGCATGCTTAGGTCTCATGCAAGAAATGGTAATGAATTTCAAACACCAGAGCACCATTGATTGCCGGCAAAACATTGAGATTCCGGGTTTTTAAATTCTAGTAAATCCAAAACTTGTCTGAAATTCATGAAACTTGGCATGCTATCATGGAGCAGCATCAACATGCCATGGTACAAATTTGTCCAGTTTGTGGCAGGTTTGGGTATATGCTTCTCACAAACGGGAGGGTCTCACAACAAGCATGATGGTTTTCGGTAGGGAACGCCCCACCTTTGGGGACGAAAGGATATCCTTTGCGTGTTATGGCTTTGAAATTTTTTTCTAGTGTCAACATAGAACGACAGGAGTGTTGTGTGATTTTTCGGGGTTCGATAGGATATTTTTATGCATTAAGTGAGTTTTCCATGCATTTATGTGCATAATTCAAATGTGAACTACATGCACATGCTCCAGTGCATATAAATTGGTTGAAAAATCAAATCTGTATCCTTGGGTGCATGCTTAGGTCTCATGCAAGAAATAGGAATGAGTTTCAAACACCAGGGAACCGTTGATTGCCGGCAAAACATTGAGATGCCTCGGTTTTAAATTCTAGTAAATCAAAAACTCGTCTGAAATTCATGACACTTGGCATGCTATCATGGAGCGGCATCAACATGTCGTGGTAAAATTGTTGTCCCATTTAGGGCAGGTTTGGGCATATGCTTATCACAAACCGAATCCTCTCACAATAAGCATGATGGTTTTCGGTAGGGAACATCCCACCTTTGGGGATGAAATGATATCCATTGCCTCTTATTGCTTTCAAATTTGTTTCTCGTGTCAACATAGAACAACCGGAGTGTTGTGTGATGTTTTGTGACCTTTTGGGGTTCGTTTGGATATTTTTGTGCACTAAGTGAGTTTTCAATGCATTTATGTGCATAATTCAAATTTGAACTACATGCACATGCTCTAGTGCATATAAATTGGTTGAAAAATCAAATCTGTGCCCTTGGGTGCATGCTTAGGTCCCATGCAAGAAATGGGAATGAATTTCAAACACCAGGGCACCGTTGATTGCCGGCAAAACATAGAGATGCATGGTTTTTAAATTCTAGAAAATCGAAAACTCATCTGAAATTCATGAAACTTGGCATGCTATCATGGAGCGACATCATCATGCCGTGGTAAAATTTTTGTCCCATTTGGGGCAGGTTTGGGTATATGCTTCTCACAAACCGGAGCTTCTCACAACAAGCATGATGGTTTTCGGTAGGGAACGTCCCACCTTTGGGGATGAAATGATATCCATTGCCTCTTATTGCTTTCAAACTTTTTTTCTCATGTCAACATAGAACAACAAGAGTGTTGTGTCATTTATTGTGATTTTTGGCGTTCGTTTGGACATTTTTATGCACTAAGTGTGTTTTTAATGCATTTATGTGCATAATTCAAATTTGATCTACATGCACATGCTCAAGTGCATATAAATTGGTTGAAAAATCAAATCTGTGTCCTTGGGTGCATGCTTAGGTCTCATGCAAGAAATGGTAATGAATTTCAAACACCAGGGCACCATTGATTGCCGGCAAAACATTGAGATGCCTGGTTTTTAAATTCTAGTAAATCCAAAACTTGTCTGAAATTCATGAAACTTGGCATGCTATCATGGAGCAGCATCAACATGCCATGGTACAAATTTGTCCACTTTGTGGCAGGTTTGGGTATATGCTTCTCACAAACTGGAGGGTCTCCCAACAAGCATGATGGTTTTCGGTAGGGACCGCCCCACCTTTGGGGACGAAACGATATCCATTGCGTGTTATGGCTTTGAAATTTTTTCCTAGTGTCAACATAGAACGACAGGAGTGTTGTGTGATTTTTCGGGGTTCAATTGGATATTTTTATGCATTAAGTGAGTTTTCAATGCATTTATGTGCATAATTCAAATGTGAACTACATGCACATGGTCCAGTGCATATAAATTGGTTGAAAAATCAAATCTGTATCCTTGGGTGCATGCTTAGGTCTCATGCAAGAAATAGGAATGAGTTTCAAACACCAGGGCACCGTTGATTGCCGGCTAAACATTGAGATGCCTCGGTTTTAAATTCTAGTAAATCAAAAACTCATCTGAAATTCATGACACTTGGCATGCTATCATGGAGCGGCATCAACATGCCGTGGTAAAATTGTTGTCCCATTTAGGGCAGGTTTGGGCATATGCTTATCACAAACCGAATCTTCTCACAATAAGCATGATGGTTTTCGGTAGGGAACATCCCACCTTTGGGGACGAAATGATATCCATTGCCTCTTATTGCTTTCAAATTTGTTTCTCGTGTCAACATAGAACAACCGGAGTGTTGTGTGATGTTTTGTGACTTTTTGGGGTTCGTTTGGATATTTTTGTGCACTAAGTGAGTTTTCAATGCATTTATGTGCATAATTCAAATTTGAACTACATGCACATGCTCTAGTGCATATAAATTGGTTGAAAAATCAAATCTGTGCCCTTGGGTGCATGCTTAGGTCCCATGCAAGAAATGGGAATGAATTTCAAACACCAGGGCACCGTTGATTGCCGGCAAAACATAGAGATGCATGGTTTTTAAATTCTAGAAAATCGAAAACTCATCTGAAATTCATGAAACTTGGCATGCTATCATGGAGCGACATCATCATGCCGTGGTAAAATTTTTGTCCCATTTGGGGCAGGTTTGGGTATATGCTTCTCACAAACCGGAGCTTCTCACAACAAGCATGATGGTTTTCGGTAGGGAACGTCCCACCTTTGGGGATGAAATGATATCCATTGCCTCTTATTGCTTTCAAACTTTTTTTCTCATGTCAACATAGAACAACAAGAGTGTTGTGTCATTTATTGTGATTTTTGGGGTTCGTTTGGACATTTTTATGCACTAAGTGTGTTTTTAATGCATTTATGTGCATAATTCAAATTTGATCTACATGCACATGCTCAAGTGCATATAAATTGGTTGAAAAATCAAATCTGTGTCCTTGGGTGCATGCTTAGGTCTCATGCAAGAAATGGTAATGAATTTCAAACACCAGGGCAACATTGATTGCCGGCAAAACATTGAGATGCCTGGTTTTTAAATTCTAGTAAATCCAAAACTTGTCTGAAATTCATGAAACTTGGCATGCTATCATGGAGCAGCATCAACATGCCATGGTACAAATTTGTCCAGTTTGTGGCAGGTTTGGGTATATGCTTCTCACAAACTAGAGGGTCTCCCAACAAGCATCATGGTTTTCGGTAGGGACCGCCCCACCTTTGGGGACGAAACGATATCCATTGCGTGTTATGGCTTTGAAATTTTTTCCTAGTGTCAACATAGAACGACAGGAGTGTTGTGTGATTTTTTGGGGTTCGATTGGATATTTGTATGCATTAAGTGAGTTTTCAATGCATTTATGTGCATAATTCAAATGTGAACTACATGCACATGGTCCAGTGCATATAAATTGGTTGAAAAATCAAATCTGTATCCTTGGGTGCATGCTTAGGTCTCATGCAAGAAATAGGAATGATTTTCAAACACCAGGGCACCGTTGATTGCCGGCTAAACATTGAGATGCCTCGGTTTTAAATTCTAGTAAATCAAAAACTCATCTGAAATTCATGACACTTGGCATGCTATCATGGAGCGGCATCAACATGCCGTGGTAAAATTGTTGTCCCATTTAGGGCAGGTTTGGGCATATGCTTATCACAAACCGAATCTTCTCACAATAAGCATGATGGTTTTCGGTAGGGAACATCCCACCTTTGGGGACGAAATGATATCCATTGCCTCTTATTACTTTCAAATTTGTTTCTCGTGTCAACATAGAACAACCGGAGTGTTGTGTGATGTTTTGTGACTTTTTGGGGTTCGTTTGGATATTTTTGTGCACTAAGTGAGTTTTCAATGCATTTATGTGCATAATTCAAATTTGAACTACATGCACATGCTCTAGTGCATATAAATTGGTTGAAAAATCAAATCTGTGCCCTTGGGTGCATGCTTAGGTCCCATGCAATAAATGGGAATGAATTTCAAACACCAGGGCACCGTTGATTGCCGGCAAAACATAGAGATGCATGGTTTTTAAATTCTAGAAAATTGAAAACTCATCTGAAATTCATGAAACTTGGCATGCTATCATGGAGCGACATCATCATGCCATGGTAAAATTTTTGTCCCATTTGGGGCAGGTTTGGGTATATGCTTCTCACAAACCGGAGCTTCTCACAACAAGCATGATGGTTTTCTGTAGGGAACGTCCCACCTTTGGGGATGAAATGATATCCATTGCCTCTTATTGCTTTCAAACTTTTTTTCTCATGTCAACATAGAACAACAAGAGTGTTGTGTCATTTATTGTGATTTTTGGGGTTCGTTTGGACATTTTTATGCACTAAGTGTGTTTTTAATGCATTTATGTGCATAATTCAAATTTGATCTACATGCACATGCTCAAGTGCATATAAATTGGTTGAAAAATCAAATCTGTGTCCTTGGGTGCATGCTTAGGTCTCATGCAAGAAATGGTAATGAATTTCAAACACTAGGGCACCATTGATTGCCGGCAAAACATTGAGATGCCTGGTTTTTAAATTCTAGTAAATCCAAAACTTGTCTGAAATTCATGAGTCTTGGCATGCTATCATGGAGCAGCATCAACATGCCATGGTACAAATTTGTCCAGTTTGTGGCAGGTTTGGGTATATGCTTCTCACAAACTGGAGGGTCTCCCAACAAGCATGATGGTTTTCGGTAGGGACCGCCCCACCTTTGGGGACGAAACGATATCCATTGCGTGTTATGGCTTTGAAATTTTTTCCTAGTGTCAACATAGAACGACAGGAGTGTTGTGTGATTTTTCGGGGTTCGATTGGATATTTTTATGCATTAAGTGAGTTTTCAATGCATTTATGTGCATAATTCAAATGTGAACTACATGCACATGCTCCAGTGCATATAAATTGGTTGAAAAATCAAATCTGTATCCTTGGGTGCATGCTTAGGTCTCATGCAAGAAATAGGAATGAGTTTCAAACACCAGGGCACCGTTGATTGCCGGCTAAACATTGAGATGCCTCGGTTTTAAATTCTAGTAAATCAAAAACTCATCTGAAATTCATGACACTTGGCATGCTATCATGGAGCGGCATCAACATGCCGTGGTAAAATTGTTGTCCCATTTAGGGCAGGTTTGGGCATATGCTTATCACAAACCGAATCTTCTCACAATAAGCATGATGGTTTTCGGTAGGGAACATCCCACCTTTGGGGACGAAATGATATCCATTGCCTCTTATTGCTTTCAAATTTGTTTCTCGTGTCAACATAGAACAACCGGAGTGTTGTGTGATGTTTTGTGACTTTTTGGGGTTCGTTTGGATATTTTTGTGCACTAAGTGAGTTTTCAATGCATTTATGTGCATAATTCAAATTTGAACTACATGCACATGCTCTAGTGCATATAAATTGGTTGAAAAATCAAATCTGTGCCCTTGGGTGCATGCTTAGGTCCCATGCAAGAAATGGGAATGAATTTCAAACACCAGGGCACCGTTGATTGCCGGCAAAACATAGAGATGCATGGTTTTTAAATTCTAGAAAATCGAAAACTCATCTGAAATTCATGAAACTTGGCATGCTATCATGGAGCGACATCATCATGCCATGGTAAAATTTTTGTCCCATTTGGGGCAGGTTTGGGTATATGCTTCTCACAAACCGGAGCTTCTCACAACAAGCATGATGGTTTTCTGTAGGGAACGTCCCACCTTTGGGGATGAAATGATATCCATTGCCTCTTATTGCTTTCAAACTTTTTTTCTCATGTCAACATAGAACAACAAGAGTGTTGTGTCATTTATTGTGATTTTTGGGGTTCGTTTGGACATTTTTATGCACTAAGTGTGTTTTTAATGCATTTATGTGCATAATTCAAATTTGATCTACATGCACATGCTCAAGTGCATATAAATTGGTTGAAAAATCAAATCTGTGTCCTTGGGTGCATGCTTAGGTCTCATGCAAGAAATGGTAATGAATTTCAAACACCAGGGCACCATTGATTGCCGGCAAAACATTGAGATGCCTGGTTTTTAAATTCTAGTAAATCCAAAACTTGTCTGAAATTCATGAGTCTTGGCATGCTATCATGGAGCAGCATCAACATGCCATGGTACAAATTTGTCCAGTTTGTGGCAGGTTTGGGTATATGCTTCTCACAAACTGGAGGGTCTCCCAACAAGCATGATGGTTTTCGGTAGGGACCGCCCCACCTTTGGGGACGAAACGATATCCATTGCGTGTTATGGCTTTGAAATTTTTTCCTAGTGTCAACATAGAACGACAGGAGTGTTGTGTGATTTTTCGGGGTTCGATTGGATATTTTTATGCATTAAGTGAGTTTTCAATGCATTTATGTGCATAATTCAAATGTGAACTACATGCACATGCTCCAGTGCATATAAATTGGTTGAAAAATCAAATCTGTATCCTTGGGTGCATGCTTAGGTCTCATGCAAGAAATAGGAATGAGTTTCAAACACCAGGGCACCGTTGATTGCCGGCTAAACATTGAGATGCCTCGGTTTTAAATTCTAGTAAATCAAAAACTCATCTGAAATTCATGACACTTGGCATGCTATCATGGAGCGGCATCAACATGCCGTGGTAAAATTGTTGTCCCATTTAGGGCAGGTTTGGGCATATGCTTATCACAAACCGAATCTTCTCACAATAAGCATGATGGTTTTCGGTAGGGAACATCCCACCTTTGGGGACGAAATGATATCCATTGCCTCTTATTGCTTTCAAATTTGTTTCTCGTGTCAACATAGAACAACCGGAGTGTTGTGTGATGTTTTGTGACTTTTTGGGGTTCGTTTGGATATTTTTCTGCACTAAGTGAGTTTTCAATGCATTTATGTGCATAATTCAAATTTGAACTACATGCACATGCTCTAGTGCATATAAATTGGTTGAAAAATCAAATCTGTGCCCTTGGGTGCATGCTTAGGTCCCATGCAAGAAATGGGAATGAATTTCAAACACCAGGGCACCGTTGATTGCCGGCAAAACATAGAGATGCATGGTTTTTAAATTCTAGAAAATCGAAAACTCATCTGAAATTCATGAAACTTGGCATGCTATCATGGAGCGACATCATCATGCCGTGGTAAAATTTTTGTCCCATTTGGGGCAGGTTTGGGTATATGCTTCTCACAAACCGGAGCTTCTCACAACAAGCATGATGGTTTTCGGTAGGGAACGTCCCACCTTTGGGGATGAAATGATATCCATTGCCTCTTATTGCTTTCAAACTTTTTTTCTCATGTCAACATAGAACAACAAGAGTGTTGTGTCATTTATTGTGATTTTTGGGGTTCGTTTGGACATTTTTATGCACTAAGTGTGTTTTTAATGCATTTATGTGCATAATTCAAATTTGATCTACATGCACATGCTCAAGTGCATATAAATTGGTTGAAAAATCAAATCTGTGTCCTTGGGTGCATGCTTAGGTCTCATGCAAGAAATGGTAATGAATTTCAAACACCAGGGCACCATTGATTGCCGGCAAAACATTGAGATGCCTGGTTTTTAAATTCTAGTAAATCCAAAACTTGTCTGAAATTCATGAAACTTGGCATGCTATCATGGAGCAGCATCAACATGCCATGGTACAAATTTGTCCAGTTTGTGGCAGGTTTGGGTATATGCTTCTCACAAACTAGAGGGTCTCCCAACAAGCATCATGGTTTTCGGTAGGGACCGCCCCACCTTTGGGGACGAAACGATATCCATTGCGTGTTATGGCTTTGAAATTTTTTCCTAGTGTCAACATAGAACGACAGGAGTGTTGTGTGATTTTTTGGGGTTCGACTGGATATTTTTATGCATTAAGTGAGTTTTCAATGCATTTATGTGCATAATTCAAATGTGAACTACATGCACATGGTCCAGTGCATATAAATTGGTTGAAAAATCAAATCTGTATCCTTGGGTGCATGCTTAGGTCTCATGCAAGAAATAGGAATGATTTTCAAACACCAGGGCACCGTTGATTGCCGGCTAAACATTGAGATGCCTCGGTTTTAAATTCTAGTAAATCAAAAACTCATCTGAAATTCATGACACTTGGCATGCTATCATGGAGCGGCATCAACATGCCGTGGTAAAATTGTTGTCCCATTTAGGGCAGGTTTGGGCATATGCTTATCACAAACCGAATCTTCTCACAATAAGCATGATGGTTTTCGGTAGGGAACATCCCACCTTTGGGGACGAAATGATATCCATTGCCTCTTATTACTTTCAAATTTGTTTCTCGTGTCAACATAGAACAACCGGAGTGTTGTGTGATGTTTTGTGACTTTTTGGGGTTCGTTTGGATATTTTTCTGCACTAAGTGAGTTTTCAATGCATTTATGTGCATAATTCAAATTTGAACTACATGCACATGCTCTAGTGCATATAAATTGGTTGAAAAATCAAATCTGTGCCCTTGGGTGCATGCTTAGGTCCCATGCAATAAATGGGAATGAATTTCAAACACCAGGGCACCGTTGATTGCCGGCAAAACATAGAGATGCATGGTTTTTAAATTCTAGAAAATTGAAAACTCATCTGAAATTCATGAAACTTGGCATGCTATCATGGAGCGACATCATCATGCCGTGGTAAAATTTTTGTCCCATTTGGGGCAGGTTTGGGTATATGCTTCTCACAAACCGGAGCTTCTCACAACAAGCATGATGGTTTTCTGTAGGGAACGTCCCACCTTTGGGGATGAAATGATATCCATTGCCTCTTATTGCTTTCAAACTTTTTTTCTCATGTCAACATAGAACAACAAGAGTGTTGTGTCATTTATTGTGATTTTTGGGGTTCGTTTGGACATTTTTATGCACTAAGTGTGTTTTTAATGCATTTATGTGCATAATTCAAATTTGATCTACATGCACATGCTCAAGTGCATATAAATTGGTTGAAAAATCAAATCTGTGTCCTTGGGTGCATGCTTAGGTCTCATGCAAGAAATGGTAATGAATTTCAAACACCAGGGCACCATTGATTGCCGGCAAAACATTGAGATGCCTGGTTTTTAAATTCTAGTAAATCCAAAACTTGTCTGAAATTCATGAAACTTGGCATGCTATCATGGAGCAGCATCAACATGCCATGGTACAAATTTGTCCAGTTTGTGGCAGGTTTGGGTATATGCTTCTCACAAACTGGAGGGTCTCCCAACAAGCATGATGGTTTTCGGTAGGGACCGCCCCACCTTTGGGGACGAAACGATATCCATTGCGTGTTATGGCTTTGAAATTTTTTCCTAGTGTCAACATAGAACGACAGGAGTGTTGTGTGATTTTTCGGGGTTCGATTGGATATTTTTATGCATTAAGTGAGTTTTCAATGCATTTATGTGCATAATTCAAATGTGAACTACATGCACATGCTCCAGTGCATATAAATTGGTTGAAAAATCAAATCTGTATCCTTGGGTGCATGCTTAGGTCTCATGCAAGAAATAGGAATGAGTTTCAAACACCAGGGCACCGTTGATTGCCGGCTAAACATTGAGATGCCTCGGTTTTAAATTCTAGTAAATCAAAAACTCATCTGAAATTCATGACACTTGGCATGCTATCATGGAGCGGCATCAACATGCCGTGGTAAAATTGTTGTCCCATTTGGGGCAGGTTTGGGCATATGCTTATCACAAACCGAATCTTCTCACAATAAGCATGATGGTTTTCGGTAGGGAACATCCCACCTTTGGGGACGAAATGATATCCATTGCCTCTTATTGCTTTCAAATTTGTTTCTCGTGTCAACATAGAACAACCGGAGTGTTGTGTGATGTTTTGTGACTTTTTGGGGTTCGTTTGGATATTTTTCTGCACTAAGTGAGTTTTCAATGCATTTATGTGCATAATTCAAATTTGAACTACATGCACATGCTCTAGTGCATATAAATTGGTTGAAAAATCAAATCTGTGCCCTTGGGTGCATGCTTAGGTCCCATGCAAGAAATGGGAATGAATTTCAAACACCAGGGCACCGTTGATTGCCGGCAAAGCATAGAGCTGCATGGTTTTTAAATTCTAGAAAATTGAAAACTCATCTGAAATTCATGAAACTTGGCATGCTATCATGGAGCGACATCATCATGCCGTGGTAAAATTTTTGTCCCATTTGGGGCAGGTTTGGGTATATGCTTCTCACAAACCGGAGCTTCTCACAACAAGCATGATGGTTTTCGGTAGGGAACATCCCACCTTTGGGGATGAAATGATATCCATTGCCTCTTATTGCTTTCAAACTTTTTTTCTCATGTCAACATAGAACAACAAGAGTGTTGTGTCATTTATTGTGATTTTTGGGGTTCGTTTGGACATTTTTATGCACTAAATGTGTTTTAATGCATTTATGTGCATAATTCAAATTTGATCTACATGCACATGCTCAAGTGCATATAAATTGGTTGAAAAATCAAATCTGTATCCTTGGGTGCATGCTTAGGTCTCATGCAAGAAATAGGAATGAGTTTCAAACACCAGGGAACCGTTGATTGCCGGTTAAACATTGAGATGCCTCCGTTTTAAATTCTAGTAAATCAAAAACTCATCTGAAATTCATGACACTTGGCATGCTATCATGGAGCGGCATCAACATGTCGTGGTAAAATTGTTGTCCCATTTGGGGCAGGTTTGGGCATATGCTTATCACAAACCGAATCTTCTCACAATAAGCATGATGGTTTTCGGTAGAGAACATCCCACCTTTGGGGATGAAATGATATCCATTGCCTCTTATTGCTTTCAAATTTGTTTCTCGTGTCAACATAGAACAACCGGAGTGTTGTCTGATGTTTTGTGACTTTTTGGGGTTCGTTTGGATATTTTTGTGCACTAAGTGAGTTTTCAATGCATTTATGTGCATAATTCAAATTTGAACTACATGCACATGCTCTAGTGCATATAAATTGGTTGAAAAATCAAATCTGTGCCCTTGGGTGCATGCTTAGGTCCCATGCAATAAATGGGAATGAATTTCAAACACCAGGGCACCGTTGATTGCCGGCAAAACATAGAGATGCATGGTTTTTAAATTCTAGAAAATCGAAAACTCATCTGAAATTCATGAAACTTGGCATGCTATCATGGAGCGACATCATCATGCCGTGGTAAAATTTTTGTCCCATTTGGGGCAGGTTTGGGTATATGCTTCTCACAAACCAGAGCTTCTCACAACAAGCATGATGGTTTTCGGTAGGGAACGTCCCACCTTTGGGGATGAAATGATATCCATTGCCTCTTATTGCTTTCAAACTTTTTTTCTCATGTCAACATAGAACAACAAGAGTGTTGTGTCATTTATTGTGATTTTTGGGGTTCGTTTGGACATTTTTATGCACTAAGTGTGTTTTTAATGCATTTATGTGCATAATTCAAATTTGATCTACATGCACATGCTCAAGTGCATATAAATTGGTTGAAAAATCAAATCTGTGTCCTTGGGTGCATGCTTAGGTCTCATGCAAGAAATGGTAATGAATTTCAAACACCAGGGCACCATTGATTGCCGGCAAAACATTGAGATGCCTGGTTTTTAAATTCTAGTAAATCCAAAACTTGTCTGAAATTCATGAAACTTGGCATGCTATCATGGAGCAGCATCAACATGCCATGGTACAAATTTTTCCACTTTGTGGCAGGTTTGGGTATATGCTTCTCACAAACTAGAGGGTCTCCCAACAAGCATCATGGTTTTCGGTAGGGACCGCCCCACCTTTGGGGACGAAACGATATCCATTGCGTGTTATGGCTTTGAAATTTTTTCCTAGTGTCAACATAGAACGACAGGAGTGTTGTGTGATTTTTTGGGGCTCGATTGGATATTTTTATGCATTAAGTGAGTTTTCAATGCATTTATGTGCATAATTCAAATGTGAACTACATGCACATGGTCGAGTGCATATAAATTGGTTGAAAAATCAAATCTGTATCCTTGGGTGCATGCTTAGGTCTCATGTAAGAAATAGGAATGATTTTCAAACACCAGGGCACCGTTGATTACCGGCTAAACATTGAGATGCCTCGGTTTTAAATTCTAGTAAATCAAAAACTCATCTGAAATTCATGACACTTGGCATGCTATCATGGAGCGGCATCAACATGCCCTGGTAAAATTGTTGTCCCATTTAGGGCAGGTTTGGGCATATGCTTATCACAAACCGAATCTTCTCACAATAAGCATGATGGTTTTCGGTAGGGAACATCCCACCTTTGGGGACGAAATGATATCCATTGCCTCTTATTGCTTTCATATTTGTTTCTCGTGTCAACATAGAACAACCGGAGTGTTGTGTGATGTTTTGTGACTTTTTGGGGTTCGTTTGGATATTTTTCTGCACTAAGTGAGTTTTCAATGCATTTATGTGCATAATTCAAATTTGAACTACATGCACATGCTCTAGTGCATATAAATTGGTTGAAAAATCAAATCTGTGCCCTTGGGTGCATGCTTAGGTCCCATGCAATAAATGGGAATGAATTTCAAACACCAGGGCACCATTGATTGCCGGCAAAACATAGAGATGCATGGTTTCTAAATTCTAGAAAATTGAAAACTCATCTGAAATTCATGAAACTTGGCATGCTATCATGGAGCGACATCATCATGCCGTGGTAAAATTTTTGTCCCATTTGGGGCAGGTTTGGGTATATGCTTCTCACAAACCGGAGCTTCTCACAACAAGCATGATGGTTTTCGGTAGGGAACGTCCCACCTTTGGGGATGAAATGATATCCATTGCCTCTTATTGCTTTCAAACTTTTTTTCTCATGTCAACATAGAACAACAAGAGTGTTGTGTCATTTATTGTGATTTTTGGGGTTCGTTTGGACATTTTTATGCACTAAGTGTGTTTTTAATGCACTTATGTGCATAATTCAAATTTGATCTACATGCACATGCTCAAGTGCATATAAATTGGTTGAAAAATCAAATCTGTGTCCTTGGGTGCATGCTTAGGTCTCATGCAAGAAATGGTAATGAATTTCAAACACCAGGGCACCATTGATTGCCGGCAAAACATTGAGATGCCTGGTTTTTAAATTCTAGTAAATCCAAAACTTGTCTGAAATTCATGAATCTTGGCATGCTATCATGGAGCAGCATCAACATGCCATGGTACAAATTTGTCCAGTTTGTGGCAGGTTTGGGTATATGCTTCTCACAAACTGGAGGGTCTCCCAACAAGCATGATGGTTTTCGGTAGGGACCGCCCCACCTTTGGGGACGAAATGATATCCATTGCGTGTTATGGCTTTGAAATTTTTTCCTAGTGTCAACATAGAACGACAGGAGTGTTGTGTGATTTTTCGGGGTTCGATTGGATATTTTTATGGATTAAGTGAGTTTTCAATGCATTTATGTGCATAATTCAAATGTGAACTACATGCACATGCTCCAGTGCATATAAATTGGTTGAAAAATCAAATCTGTATCCTTGGGTGCATGCTTAGGTCTCATGCAAGAAATAGGAATGAGTTTCAAACACCAGGGCACCATTGATTGCCGGCTAAACATTGAGATGCCTCGGTTTTAAATTCTAGTAAATCAAAAACTCATCTGAAATTCATGACACTTGGCATGCTATCATGGAGCGGCATCAACATGCCGTGGTAAAATTGTTGTCCCATTTGGGGCAGGTTTGGGCATATGCTTATCACAAACCGAATCTTCTCACAATAAGCATGATGGTTTTCGGTAGGGAACATCCCACCTTTGGGGACGAAATGATATCCATTGCCTCTTATTGCTTTCAAATTTGTTTCTCGTGTCAACATAGAACAACCGGAGTGTTGTGTGATGTTTTGTGACTTTTTGGGGTTCGTTTGGATATTTTTCTGCACTAAGTGAGTTTTCAATGCATTTATGTGCATAATTCAAATTTGAACTACATGCACATGCTCTAGTGCATATAAATTGGTTGAAAAATCAAATCTGTGCCCTTGGGTGCATGCTTAGGTCCCATGCAATAAATGGGAATGAATTTCAAACACCAGGGCACCGTTGATTGCCGGCAAAACATAGAGATGCATGGTTTTTAAATTCTAGAAAATTGAAAACTCATCTGAAATTCATGAAACTTGGCATGCTATCATGGAGCGACATCATCATGCCGTGGTAAAATTTTTGTCCCATTTGGGGCAGGTTTGCGTATATGCTTCTCACAAACCGGAGCTTCTCACAACAAGCATGATGGTTTTCGGTAGGGAACGTCCCACCTTTGGGGATGAAATGATATCCATTGCCTCTTATTGCTTTCAAACTTTTTTTCTCATGTCAACATAGAACAACAAGAGTGTTGTGTCATTTATTGTGATTTTTGGGGTTCGTTTGGACATTTTTATGCACTAAGTGTGTTTTTAATGCATTTATGTGCATAATTCAAATTTGATCTACATGCACATGCTCAAGTGCATATAAATTGGTTGAAAAATCAAATCTGTGTCCTTGGGTGCATGCTTAGGTCTCATGCAAGAAATGGTAATGAATTTCAAACACCAGGGCACCATTGATTGCCGGCAAAACATTGAGATGCCTGGTTTTTAAATTCTAGTAAATCCAAAACTTGTCTGAAATTCATGAATCTTGGCATGCTATCATGGAGCAGCATCAACATGCCATGGTACAAATTTGTCCAGTTTGTGGCAGTTTTGGGTATATGCTTCTCACAAACTGGAGGGTCTCCCAACAAGCATGATGGTTTTCGGTAGGGACCGCCCCACCTTTGGGGATGAAATGATATCCATTGCGTGTTATGGCTTTGAAATTTTTTCCTAGTGTCAACATAGAACGACAGGAGTGTTGTGTGATTTTTCGGGGTTCGATTGGATATTTTTATGCATTAAGTGAGTTTTCAATGCATTTATGTGCATAATTCAAATGTGAACTACATGCACATGCTCCAGTGCATATAAATTGGTTGAAAAATCAAATCTGTATCCTTGGGTGCATGCTTAGGTCTCATGCAAGAAATAGGAATGAGTTTCAAACACCAGGGCACCGTTGATTGCCGGCTAAACATTGAGATGCCTCGGTTTTAAATTCTAGTAAATCAAAAACTCATCTGAAATTCATGACACTTGGCATGCTATCATGGAGCGGCATCAACATGCCGTGGTAAAATTGTTGTCCCATTTGGGGCAGGTTTGGGCATATGCTTATCACAAACCGAATCTTCTCACAATAAGCATGATGGTTTTCGGTAGGGAACATCCCACCTTTGGGGACGAAATGATATCCATTGCCTCTTATTGCTTTCAAATTTGTTTCTCGTGTCAACATAGAACAACCGGAGTGTTGTGTGATGTTTTGTGACTTTTTGGGGTTCGTTCGGATATTTTTCTGCACTAAGTGAGTTTTCAATGCATTTATGTGCATAATTCAAATTTGAACTACATGCACATGCTCTAGTGCATATAAATTGGTTGAAAAATCAAATCTGTGCCCTTGGGTGCATGCTTAGGTCCCATGCAATAAATGGGAATGAATTTCAAACACCAGGGCACCGTTGATTGCCGGCAAAACATAGAGATGCATGGTTTTTAAATTATAGAAAATTGAAAACTCATCTGAAATTCATGAAACTTGGCATGCTATCATGGAGCGACATCATCATGCCGTGGTAAAATTTTTGTCCCATTTGGGGCAGGTTTGGGTATATGCTTCTCACAAACCGGAGCTTCTCACAACAAGCATGATGGTTTTCGGTAGGGAACGTCCCACCTTTGGGGATGAAATGATATCCATTGCCTCTTATTGCTTTCAAACTTTTTTTCTCATGTCAACATAGAACAACAAGAGTGTTGTGTCATTTATTGTGATTTTTGGGGTTCGTTTGGACATTTTTGTGCACTAAGTGTGTTTTCAATGCATTTATGTGCATAATTCAAATTTGATCTACATGCACATGCTCCAGTGCCTATAAATTGGTTGAAAAATCAAACCTGTGTCCCTGGGTGCATGCTTAGGTCTCATGCAAGAAATGGTAATGAATTTCAAACACCAGAGCACCATTGATTGCCGGCAAAACATTGAGATTCCTGGTTTTTAAATTCTAGTAAATCCAAAACTTGTCTGAAATTCATGAAACTTGGCATGCTATCATGGAGCAGCATCAACATGCCATGGTACAAATTTGTCCAGTTTGTGGCAGATTTGGGTATATGCTTCTCACAAACTGGAGGGTCTCACAACAAGCATGATGGTTTTCGGTAGGGAACGCCCCACCTTTGGGGACGAAACGATATCCATTGCGTGTTATGGCTTTGAAATTTTTTTCTAGTGTCAACATAGAACGACAGGAGTGTTGTGTGATTTTTCGGGGTTCGATAGGATATTTTTATGCATTAAGTGAGTTTTCCATGCATTTATGTGCATAATTCAAATGTGAACTACATGCACATGCTCCAGTGCATATAAATTGGTTGAAAAATCAAATCTGTATCCTTGGGTGCATGCTTAGGTCTCATGCAAGAAATAGGAATGAGTTTCAAACACCAGGGAACCGTTGATTGCCGGCAAAACATTGAGATGCCTCGGTTTTAAATTCTAGTAAATAAAAAACTCGTCTGAAATTCATGACACTTGGGATGCTATCATGGAGCGGCATCAACATGTCGTGGTAAAATTGTTGTCCCATTGAGGGCAGGTTTGGGCATATGCTTATCACAAACCGAATCTTCTCACAATAAGCATGATGGTTTTCGGTAGGGAACATCCCACCTTTGGGGACGAAATGATATCCATTGCCTCTTATTGCTTTCAAATTTGTTTCTCGTGTCAACATAGAACAATATATCACAAACCGAATCTTCTCACAATAAACAGGCACGCCGCCCGAGGTGCGCCTCGAAATCCGCGCCGCCGGTTTCTTAAAAAACCGTTTGGTTTTTCCGTCGGTTTTTCGTCGTTTTTTTTGTTTCAGTTTTTTTAAATAGATCGGTTTTTCTGGTTTATTTAAATAGCAAGCGTTTTTCCGTTCGTTCGTTCTAGCGAACGTTTGTCGTTTTTCCTTTTATCAGATTAAATCCGCGATTTTTCTAATCGCGATTTCTGATCCGATTTTCGTTTTAGTATAACTTTTCGCTCGTTTATCGGAATCAGGCAATTCAAGCGCCTGGAGTTTCGTCTCGAAGCTCTCTATCCGTTTAACTAACTTAAACCAGTTTTTGCTACTGTAAAATTTGACTTAGATCTAGATTAGTAGAACGAAGTTGTCTTCTTTCGCCGTTTGACTTTCGTTGCTTCGTTCGATTTGATTCTTTTTGGAAACCGGAGTTCTTAAGTTGAATTTTCTGGTTAGATCTCTTATTTGACTTTTACCTGTGCATTAGATGAGTACTTATTGTATGCTTGTTTGTTTGTCTGCGATCGAATTCCCGGAGTGCGCCGCCTGTTACTTCGAATCTCTAGGTTTCGCGGATCATCAGCAAGGCAAGTAACACTTGATCATACTTTTCCTACTACCTAGTTTTATTGCATTAGATCAACCCTCAAACATTGCATGATTAGGATCTAATTAAATTGTGGGATGGGAAGTAGTTGAGGTAGTATCTATTACCTGTTATTATCAAACCTTTGGGAGTTACTTCTACGTTTGCTTATTGTGCCATGCTATGCTAGTAGACGTGGATTGGGTGAGTGATATCCATGACAGATGTGAGTATTGTTAAATAATGGTTTATCTAAGGTGGCAACTTAAACACACATATGGGTGGATTGAGGCACCTGGGTAATCCAGGATTTGCCTGTTTTCTTTTGGACCGCCACCCAGGCTCATAGGGATCATGAGATTTTTTTCATGGTAGAAACTTCCGTGTGTAGCCACAAGCTATTATGGGCTCTAGCATAGTTGACTAAGTCGTGCGAACTCTTACAGTGGTAGACTAGCAGATGTAGGGGATGTAGATGGTACGGTCTACCCGATCGTAAGGTGCGAGCGCTTGTGAAAGACTATGCCTCGGTCATCCATCTTCTCAAACACCCTGTAGCGAGAAACCAAACGGAGGCGATCGAGTCTTGTGGGGAAAAGTGCGCAAACCTCTGCAGAGTGTAATAAACTAATCATGGTTAGCCGTGTCCCCAGTTATGGACATCTTGAGTATCTAGTACCTAGATTATCATGTGAATCTCAACATGTTACTCTAAATTAATTTTGTTGGGTTTTGTTTAATGATGATGCTTAATTGGGATTGAGAATGCTGTCAACCATTCTCAATGTTTAACAACTACCATGATAGTTAAATAAATTTATTCCTTTGCAGTAGGGAAAAATTGGCTTTACGCAAAACTGTAACCATAGAGCTTTCCACCAGCCAAATATGCATATAGTATAGTTGTTTCATTCCATTATTCTCTATGTGTTACATTGCCAGCATATTCCATGTGCTGACCCGTTTTGGGCTGCAATGTTAATGTTGCAGACTTTTCAGACGACGATTAAGGAGTTTTTAGGTCGTGGTTCTATACTCAGTGATGCCGTTGGAGTTGATGGACTCACTTATCTTCCAAGCCTTCCGCTGTTATCGTTATTAGATGGCCTTAAGCCATATTTATTGTAATAAGTTCTCTATTGAGACACCCGATGTAATAAGTGTGTGATTGCTACTCTATTATAAATCCTCCGAGTACTGTGTGGTGTCAGCATTACTGATCCAGGGATGACACCGGAGAACAGAGATCAGACTATTTGAGGTCTCGTCGCTACACAAACCAGAGCTTCTCACAACAAGCATGATGGTTTTCGGTAGGGAACGTCCCACCTTTGGGGAAAAAATGATATCCATTGCCACTTATTGCTTTCAATTTTTTTTCTCGTGTCAACATAGAGCAACAGGAGTGTTGTGTGAATTTTTATGATTTTTCGCGGTTCATTTGTACATTTTTATGCATTAACCGAGTTTTCAATGAATTTTATGTGCATAATTCAAATTTGAACTACATGCACATGCTCCATTGCATATAAATTGGTTGAAAAATCTAATATGTGTCCTTGGGTGCATGCTTAGGTCCCATGCAAGAAATGGGCATGAATTTCAAACACCGGGGTACCGTTGATTGCCGGCAAAACATTGAGATGCCTAGTTTTTAAATTCTAGTAAATCCAAAACTCGTCTGAAATTCATAAAACTTGGCATGCTAGCATGGAGTGGCATCAACATGTCGTGGTACAAATTTTCTCCCAAATGGGACACGTTTCGGTATATGTTTCTCACAAATCGGAGTTTCTCACAACAAGCATGATGGTTTTCGGTAGGGAACGTCCCACCTTTGGGGATGAAACGGTATCCATTGCCTCTTATTGCTTTCAAAAAAAATTCTCATGTCAACATAGAACAAGAGTAGTGTTGTGTGAATTTTGTGATTTTTCAGGATTTGTTTGGACATTTTTATGCACTAACTGAGTTTTCAATGCATTTTATGTGCATAATTAAAAATTGAACTACATGCATATGCTCTAGTGCATATAAATTGGTTGAAAAAGCAAATCTGTTTCCCTGAGTGCATGCTTAGGTCCCATGCAAGAAATGGGCATGAATTTCAAACACCGGGGCACTGTTTATTGCCAGTAGAACATTGAGATGCTAGGTTTTTCAATTCTAGTAAATCCAAAACTCATCCGAAATTCATGAAACTTGGCATCCTATCATGGAGCGGTATCAACATGTCGTGGTACAAATTTTGTCCCATATGGGGCAGGTTTGGGTATATGCTTCTCACAAACCGGAGCTTCTCACAACAAGCATGATGGTTTTCGATCGGGAATGTCCCACCTTTGGGGACGAAACGATATCCATTGCCTCTTATTGCTTTTATTTTTTTCTCATGTCCACATAGAACAACAGGAGTGATGTGTTAATTTTTGTGATTTTTCAGGGTTCGTTTGGACATTTCTATGCATTAACCGAGTTTTCAATGCATTTTATGTGCATAATTCAGATTTGAACTGCATGCACATGCTCCAGTGCATATAAATTGATTGAAAAATCAAATCTATGTCCTTGAGTGCATGCTCAGGTCCCATGGGAGAAATGGGCATGAATTTCAAACACCGGGGCACCGTTGATTGCCGGCAAAACATTGAGATGCCTGGTTTTTAAATTCTAGTAAATCCAAAATTCTGTTAACCATTCATGTGATGCCACGTGTCTTGGTTTTAATGGCTGTAGGAGGTCCCGTGCGGACAGCTGCTTGACCTTGACTGAACGGGAGGCATGCGAGCACCATCCGGTGCGCATGCTGACCGAGAGGCGTGCAAGCGATCGTCGAGTGCGTAGGCTCACTGAGAAGCGTGCGAGTTGTACGCTACGCAGGTTCACTAGGATGCAATCCCTTTGACTTCCATAGCCGGCTGCTTTGCTCGCATCCTCTCCATTAATGGCGCCTAAGCCGCAGTTTAATTCAGTTTTTAAATATAAAACACTCATCGCAAACTTTTTAGTTAGAACACCCGTATGCAAACCGACAACTTCCCCAAGAAGCCAACAGAAAATGTTACAAGCAGGATTTCTGCAGTTCTTGATCGCAAACGATTTAGATAGAACACCCGTATGCAAAGTGAGAGCAACGCATGATTTGTTCATCCCTTGAACGCAAACGGTTGTTTTAGATGACCCGTGTGCAACCACATACAAAGAATTTGGTAAGATTTGCATCTATCATATTGGGTATGTTGCCATTTGTCAAACTGGAAAGATTTACATTTCTTGATCTTGTAACGTTGCCATTTGTAAATCCTTGTAACACTACGATTTGTCAAAATATGCAGCTAGAAATCATTAGCACTATGTAATTTTTGCAACTAAAATTCAGTAATTAAGCTTGAAATCATTCCCCAATTATTGCTAACCACATACTGAAATAGCTAGTTCAACTATATATACTAGCTAATTTTAAGTACGTTGTACAGTTCGACCACACATCTATAGTCAGATGAACTCAACAAAATAGCCCCTAAATACTACTACATACTACCACAGAGGGGCTTTGTGCTACTTCCAGCAGCCTCTCCTATGCCGAGTGCGCTCAGTAAGAGGCAGAGGAGGAGGAGGAGCCTACCGATGAGCTGGACAAATGCTAGCCGCTATTACACGTTCAGTGACTCTCGCCAGCTCGAACGCCCACTGCCGCTCCAGATGATCCCTCTCGAAGTGGCCAGACTGCTTGTAGATCTCCTGATCCCTCGCCTCTGCATCGACATGTGCTGCGGCCACGGCTGTGGTAAGGCTCTGTGCCATCCTCTGCTCACATCCCTCGGCAAGCTCTGCTCGCCGTTAGGCGCTGCAGCACGCTGTGCTCGCCGTTAGGCGCTGCGGCGTGCTCTGCTCGCGTCCGTCGGCGCGCTCGGCTTGTGCACAGCTTTTCCTTGAGCCGACCGCGGAGCGCTCTGCTCGCGTCCCTCCGTGCGTGCTTTGCCAGTGGTTGGGCATGCACACGATCACGTCGGGGGCCCCATATGCGTGAGGTTGCGCCGCGTGTGTTGCCACTCGATGCAGTTACGTGCTGCACAATGGAGTTATGCGCTGCAAATTAGAACTGCCATCAGGGCCTGCCGATATTCCTGGTCATCTGGCTTCCCCTTTAATTCCCGTGGCCATTATAAGCTTAGTCTCTTCAACCTTTCAATCGCGCCCCACAACACAACAAGCACACCCACGACGACACATAGAGAGGGGATGTCTGGCGGCACTCCAATGGAGTTCGGAGAGGATAGAGTGGAGACCCACGTGAGGTAGACGGATTTCTCAATGGTGTACACCATCGACCCGGCCGTGGTGGACGACTACATCAACAGCGTTGAGCAGTTGCTTGCTGGAGACAAGTACAAGGTGGTCGGCATCGACCTCAAGTACATCGTCGGTCGTCCCGATATAGATCAGAAGGTTGCCGTCGCCCAGTTATGCATGCACCATCATGTCCTCATCTACCACTATTGCATGGCCACAGGGCCTTGTGACCACTTCAACAGGTTTTTCAACAGCACCGACTACAAGTTCGCCATGATGGATACCAAAGATGATGTAAAATCGCTAAGTGTTACGGGATTGGCCTACAAGAACCTTGTCGAAATCCGTGACCACTACAGGGTCTCAGGCAGCACGAAGCAGGACTCCTTGGTCGAACTCGCATCAACCATCATCGACCCCTACTATGAAAAGATAAAGCAGGATGCCCAGAGAACAAGTCTCGTATCCTGGCAAAAGGCCTGGATGCGGCAACTGGATGAACCTCACCTCAGGTTCGGGGCCAAGAGCGTGTAAACATGCTACGAGATGCACAGGCGGATCGTTGACATGAGGAAGTGCCTCGTTACCCAAATCGACGAGCCCGGATCGATCCACAAGAAGAGTAAGCGTCACGACAAGTAGATGATAATCAGATGATCGTTTATGCTAGTTAATCATGCATGTAATATATAGCTTACTTTATTGGTGTGTGTGGAAATGTCATGTGTGTAGTACCACCTATGTAATTATGCATGTAATAGTTTAATTTGGTGTGTGCAAATGCCATGGTTGTAGTAGCTACCTATGTAAGTGGATGTTTAATTTGGTTATGCAAGCATGTCCTTATAAGTGTGTGTGTGTGTGTGTGTGTGTGTGTGTGTGTGTGTGTGTGTGTGTGTATGTTGTTGTTCTGTATGCAATCCCATCACACAACACACACACGTCTTATTAGCAGCAACCGTCTGTGTTCTTATCGGTCTTCAGACACATTTCTAATTACAGACCTGTTTGTCGTGTATCACACACCTCTTGTTAAGTTGAGTCATTTCTGTTCTCTTTTGTCAACTCAAACAGTTCATCCAAGTGAACCGCATGCCGTATATCGCACACACCTTTGATTTTGCTGACCGTTTCTTTTGTGTTGCCTAATCACAAACAGTTCATCCGAGTGAACCATATGCTATGTATCGCACACGCCTCCATCTGGCTGCCCGTTTCTTTTGTTCCTCCTCATTGCAAACAGTTCATTGAACTGAACCATATGCCCTTCATCACACCACAGCTAAAATCTGAACCGTGTTTGATGCATCCATCACCGCAAACATTTTACACATTTCTGACGGTTTTCATACAACACCGTTTGCTATTATGGCATCGCACACAGTTTCTCGGAGGGTCTCTGATCGTAGTGTCGTGTTAGCAACATCCTACAGTAGTGCACTAGGGTTTTTAGATCATCAGCAAGGCAAGTAACACTTTGATCATACCCACTTATTACCCAGTTTTTATGCATTAGTTCAATCCTCAAACACTGCATGGTTAGGACTTGAATACTTATGGGTACTGGGAAGTAGTGATGAGGTAGTACCTATTGCCTTTATTTTCAAACCCTAGGAGTTACTTCTACGTTATGCTTATATTGCTATGCTATGCTAGTAGACGTGGTTTGCTTTGATTGATCCATGACAAATGTGAGAGTTTTAATTAATGGTTGAACTTAAGGTGGCTACTTTAATACACATCTGGGTGGATTGGTTGAGGCACCCTGGAGCACCCAGTGGTTTTCTGGGCACTTGGAGCAATCCAGTGTTGTCCTGGGATATCCTGGAGTACCAGTGTGATTATCCTACGGTTTGCCACCCAGGCTCAAAGGGATCATAAGATTATTCATGCTGGAAACTTCCGTGTGCAGCCACAAGCTATTATGGGCTCTGGCATAGTTGAGTATGTTGTGTGACCTCTTTCAGTGGTAGACTAGCATATGTAGGGGATGTAGGTGGTACTGTCTACCAAGTGTAAAGAGTTAATGCTTCTAAAAGACTGTGTCTCGGTCATCCGTTTCTCAAACACCATGTAGTGCGAGAAATCCAATGGAGGAGATCGAGTCTTGTGGGGAAAAGTGCGCAAACCTCCGCAGAGTGTACAAACTTATCATGGTTAGCCGTGTCCCCGGTTATGGGCATCCTGAGTATCTGGTACTTGAGTTATTGATTTGATCTCATCACTCTATTTAATTAATTTGTTGGGTTTATGATTATTAATTTGGTATTGAGTTGGAGGAACGTTCTCAATGTTTTCAACAAACTTTGTTGTTAAATAAAATCTATTCCTTTGTTGTAGGGAAAAACTAGCTTTCTGCAAAAATACCCATAAAGCCTCCGCCAGCCATATATATGTGTAGTTATAGTTGTTGCTTGTTCATTGATTTATAGTGTTATCTTGCTAGCATATTCCATGTGTTGTCCTACACAGGATGCAACGTATTATGTTGCAGAGTTTTCAGACGAAGAGTAAGGTGCGTTAGGTCAATATCTTGCACTCAACTATGCCGTTGGAGTTGATGGACTCATTTTACCTTCGAAGCATACGCTGTTATCTTAGTTGGATGGCCTTCAACCATATTATTGTAATAAGTTCTCTTTTGAGACATTTGTTTTAATAAGTGTGTGATAGAACTCTGTTATAAATCCTTCAATTACTGTGTGTGTCAGCATTAGTGATCCAGGGACGACACTTATACAGAGAGATTTGACCGTTTGAGGTCGGATCACTACATCCAGAAGTTTGTATAAAACCATATGCGTTGATCACACTATCAAAGCGTACATTCCAACTGCAAGATGCTTGCACCAGTCCATAAATGGATCACTAGAGCTTACACACTTTGTTAGCACCTTTCGGATTGTCACAACCTTCTGATTGTCACACTTTGTTAAGCAGTCAATTAAGGAATGCAATTTTGAGACCATTTGCCAAATCTCATAAAATGTGGCAATTGCTACCATGATTCGGACGGACTTTAAGCATAGATACGAGTGAGAAACACTCAATGTAGTCAACACGTTGAACTTGTTGAAAACCTTTTGCGAAAATTCGAGCTTTGTAGATATTAACACTACTATCAAAGTATGTCTTCCTCTTGAAGATCCAGTTAATCTCAATGGCTCGCCGATCATCGGGCAAGACAATCATATATGGATCCCATCTCAGATTTCCTGGCCTCAAGCCATTTCACGGAATCTAGGCTCATCATTGCTTCCTCATACTTCGTAGGTTCGTCATGGTCTAGTAACATGACTTCCAGAAAGGATTATCGTACCACTCTGGTGCGGACTATACTCTGGTTGACCTACGAGGTTCGGTAGTAACTTGATCTGAAGTTTGATGATCATCATCATTAGCTTCCTCACTAATTGGTGTAGGAATCACTGGAACTGAATTCTATGACGAACTACTTTCCAATTCGGGAGAAGGTACAACTACCTCATCAATTTCTACTTTCCTCCCACTCACTTCTTTCTAGAGAAACTCCTTCTCTAGAAAGGACCCATTCTTAGCAACAATGATCTTGCCTTCGGAACTGTGATAGAAGGTGTACCCATCAGTTTCTTTTGGGTATCCTATGAAGACACACTTCTCCAATTTCGGTTCGAGCTTATCACGCTGAAGCTTTTTCACATAAGCATCGTAACCTCAAACTTTAAGAAACAACAGCTTAGGTTTCTTGCCAAACCACAATTCATATGGTGTTGTCTGAACGGATTGAGATGGTGCCCTATTTTACGTGAATGCAGTTGTCTCTAATGCAAAACCCCAAAACAATAGTGGTAAATTTGTAAGAGACATCATAGATCGCACCATACCTAATAAAGTACGGTTACGACATTTGTACACACCATTACGTTGTGGTGTTCCAAGTGGCATGAGTTGCGAAACTATTCCACATTGTTTCAAATGAAGACCAAACTCGTAACTCAAATATTAGCCTCCGTGATCAGATCGTAGAAACTTTATTTTCTTGTTGCGAGGATTTTCCACTTCACTCTGAAATTCTTTGAACTTTTGAAATGTTTCAGACTAATGTTTCATTAAGTAGATATACCCATATCTACTCAAATCATTTGTGAAGGTCAGAAAATAATGATACCCTCCACGAGCCTCGACACTCATCGGACCGCATACATCAGTATGTATTATTTCCAATAAGTCAGTGGCTCGCTCCATTGTTTCAAAGAATGGAGTCTTAGTCATCTAGCCCATGAGGCATGGTTCGCTAGCATCAAATGATTCATAATCAAGTGATTCCAAAAGTCCATCTGCATGGAGTTTCTTCATGGGCTTTACACCAATATGACCTAAACGGCAGTGCCATTAGTATGTTGCACTATCATTATCAACTTTGCATCTTTTGGCATCAATATCATGAATATGTGTATCACTACAATCGAGATTCAATAAACCATTCACCTTGGGTGTATGACCGCAGAAGGTTTTATTCATGTAAACAGAGTAACAATTATTCTTTGACTTAAATGAATAATCGTATTGCAATAAACATGATCCAATCATATTATGCTCAACGCAAACACTAAATAATATTTATTTTGGGTTTTGCATTAAAGGGAGTGTGCGATGGTGATCTTATCAACCTTGGAATCATTTCCAACACACATCGTCACCTCGCCCTCAACTAGTCTTTGTTCATTTTGTAACTCCTGTTTTGAGTTACTAATCATAGCAACTGAACCGGTATCAAATACCCAGGGGCTACTATGAACACTAGTAAAGTACACATCAATAACATGTATATCATATATACTTTTGTTAACTTTGCCATCGTTCTTATCCGACAAGTATTTGGGGCAGTTCCGCTTCCAGTGACCATTTCCTTTGCAGTAGAAGCACTCAGTTCAGGCTTGGGTCTAGTTTTGGGCTACTTCATGGGAGTGGCAACTTGCTTGCCACTCTTCTCGAAGTTCCCTTTCTTTCCCTTGGCCTTTTTGTGGAAACTAGTGGTCTTGTCAACCATCAACATTTGATGCTTTTCTCGATTTCTACCTTCATGAATCGTTTTAGTCATCCTGTCACATCCCTAGTTCTAGTATGACCTAGGCTAGCCTTCATGTTTGCATCATGTTTAAATTTCATTGAAATTTGAAATGGGGATTGTGAAACCCTCAGAAATCATTTCTGGAAATGACCTAGATAAAAATTGCTCCAAAATGGTCCAAGAAAATGTTCATGTTGCTCAATGAAAATATTAGACAGAGATAAAAATCAAACCAATATGTTCATGAGCTCATAAATATTTATTTGGCCATTTGGAATTAATGCAATAATTATTTGCATTGGATATATATATATATATATGATATATTTATTTATATATGTCCAATAATTCTGATTTTTATGGGAGGGGCTCTGGAATATTTCAACTAGCTCCTACAATAAATTTCAGAAGAAAATAAGTTGATTTAGTATTTTACTAGATAAGGAAACAAATTACAGAAATAGAAAATAATACCAAAAAGGAAAAAGCCTACCTGTGCTTACCTGCGGCCTGGCACTGTGCAGCCGGCCTGGCCCAGCGGCCCAGCAGGCCGGCCCAGCCGACTGGCACTGCCAGTGATCCCCTTCCTCGCGCCAGGAAGACAGGGGCACGCGCCCGGCCACCTCCTGCCTGCCTGTCTCTCCCCTCGTCGCCTGGATGCCCCGTGCGACGCCACGCGCCACCCCGCACCTCTCCCACTCTCTCTTGTTCCTTCCCCTCCCCTCCCTTGCTATCTCTCACCGCACCCGAGCGCTTCCGTCGTCGTAGCTACCGCCTCCCCCTCGCTCTCTCTCTGTGTCTGCAAGCTCCGCCATGTCTCCGCCTACCTCTCCATCGAGCCACGTGCCTCGGGAGGCCCTGGAGTGCCTCCATCGCTGTTGTCTGCATCTCCGGCCGCCATGGATCCCTATTGCCGCACCGTCGACCTCAGCGCGTCCCCGAGCTCGCCAACCCCTCCGTTCGATCCGCTGTGAGCTTCTTTGTCGATGCCCCCCTCTCTCATGGCTTCTTTCCCCCTACTAACACAGTTGTCGTCGCGGCCGAGAGCTCGGCTCCGTCGTTCATGTTGCCGCCGTGGCCACTGTCACCTAGGGTCACGACCGAGCACACCATCGTGCTCAGTGCAATGCCAGGAGGCCGTCGAGGCACTCTGCAACCCCTCTCGAGCTCCGTAGCGCCGAACCCGTCGTTCCCGTAGCTCCGGCCACCGCCATGGTTGCCGTGGCCATCGTCTCCGGCCACCCCACGGCCTCCCGCGTGTCCACTGGGTGCGCACGAGCTTGGGCATCACATAGGTGGTCTCCGCCGCGCGTTTGGTCGCTGGAAGGCGAATCCCATGCCCCTCCGCCGCATTCTGCCTCGCCGGCGGGATTGACCGGGTCCAACCTCCCTGCTGACCTAGCTTTGACCCTAGTGGGTCAATGACATGTGGGGCCCGACCCTACTAATTTTTAGTTAGGATTAGTTTAATAGCTAGGTAACCCTGTTAACTAACTATGACACTGACGTGTGGACCCCACAAGTCAGGTTTGACCTGATCAGCCACGTTTGACTCGCTGACATCATGCCACTGTCATGCTGACGCAATATATCATTTTCTGGTTTAAAAATAAATCAGGAAATTCCAGAAAATGATATAAACTTCAAAAATTCATAGAAATTCAACCGCAGCTCAGATTGAAATAAGTTATATATGAAAAATTATCAAAAAAATCAATCTATCCATCTGTACCATTTTCATGCATGACAACCCAACCTATACATTCTGTATATATGAAAACACACTTATGGCATTTATAAAGACTTAACTTGGAGTAACATTTGAATTCTTGGGTTAAATGGACTTCATCCAAATGAATGTTAGCTGCATTAGCTCAAAAAACATCACATCTACATGCCATGTTCATGCATCATATTGTTGCATATGATTGTGTTTTGTTTGTCGACACCGTTCCTTCTTGATAGGTCCTGCTCCGGAGAGTTCTCTAGAGTACCTGTCTAAGGAGCAGTGCCCCCCTGTTGATCTACCAGGCAAGCAAACCCCCTTGTTCATTCCGATACAATCGTACTCTCTCGCTCCTGCTCTCATTTATTGCATTAGGACAACAACGATTCAACTGCTACTTTATGCTGCGGTAGTTGAACCCATTCCTCTGCATGACCTGTCATTGCCACAGTAAATAGTTAAAACCCACTAGCATGTGTAGGAGTTGATTGAGCCATGTTGTATTCCTACCATGCATTGCCTGCTATTGCTTAGAGAATGTCAGGTCTAATTCATTGGGAATGAATTGGAGTGTTATGATATGTTCTGGTGCTGAGAGTTAAGCATGTGAACACGATTTGGTAAAGGTAGCGGTGAGAGGCCATGTAGGAGTACATGGTGGATTGTCTCACTGGAACCATCCTTAAGCACTGAGTTCCATGTATGTTGTCCAATGACTAGCTACTATCACACATTGGAATGCTTAAGTGCCCCTCTCGACTTATTAGCCAACTTGATCTCTGTCCAGGAGTTGCAATTAGTTTCTGGTGTTTGTAGGTAGTGTTAGTAGTCTACCAAGTGGCACCCGACCAGGTGGGCTTGGGACAGACTAGGCATAGTGGCACGGTGTACCAAGTGGCACCCGGATGGTGGGCTTGGGAACCCTGCTCACATCGTTTGGGGCCGTGAGCGACAACCCGGCCGGATCTCCTTGCGGATGGAACCCTAATAGGCAATAAACCTGGATGAGAGACTTGTGTGGTTAGTCAGGTCATGGCCGGCACCCTTGCCAGGTTTCCGCTTGAAGGTTGCAGAGGTACATGACATGTACATGCTGATAAGTGGTGAGAGCGTGTGTGAAGAAGTACACCCCTGCAGGGTTATCATGATCTATTCGAATAGCCGTGTCCTCGGTTATGGACTTCTTGGATGCTTATGTGGTACATAGACAACTTGAAGTGGATACTCTAAAATGCTCGAGACAAGTGTGAGTGCTATGGATGGCCTTCTCGTAAGAAGATGAGGATGAATCCATAGTAGTGTATTGATGTGGTGATTAGTGGACTCGTGTGCGCTGCCTCACCTCAAAGACGTTTCTCGTAGTCATAAAACAGGATGGCCACTGAGTCAAAGCTGGCTTGCCGCAACTATACCCCACATTACCTTCGTGATACTAATGCATGCATGATAGGATCCGATGTAAGTCTTGTTGAGTACCTTTGTACTCACGTTTTCTTTATTTATGTTTTGTAGGTGATACATCTGTTTCACTAGTAGTACCGCTTGGACTTCGACGAGTAGCTTATTACCTCAGCTACGATCTTGTACCCTTGGGATGGACTTGTAGATAGTCAGGCTTCTCAGCCTTTTTCTTTTGTAGTAGTCTGTACTCAGACATGTAATGCTCCCATTGCTTGTATGCTCTGAATGATGGGTCGTGTGACCCCTGTTTGTATTTAAAGCTATGTGGCTCTTCTGAGCCTTTCATCTATATGAGTTTGCGTTATGTTGTGATGCCATGTTGTACAACACATACTTGCATGTTATGCATAAGTGTGACGTGTATTGCTATGTGTGGGATCCCACAATCTAGTTGTTTATCCTTGGCAGCCTCTCTTATGGGGAAATGTAGTCTAGTGCTTCCTTGAACCATAGTAGTCTGCTACAGCCCGGTTCACCGGAGTCCTGCTAGCCCAGCACTACTGCTCAGGACACTTGACTGGCCGGCATGTGTTTCACTTCGTTCCTGTGTCTTTCCCTTCGAGGAAATGTCTCGCGGTGACATCCGGAGTCCTGCCTAGCCTGCTATAGCCTGGGTACCCTGGAGTCCTGTTAGCCCAGTGCTACAGCCCAGATTCACACGCTGCTGACCGACATGCTCGATGTGATTCATGTATGCCTATCCCCATAGGTTAGTGCCGCTTAGGGTTCACGACTAGCCATGTCGACAAGGGTTCTCGGTCACATGGATGCTAGCGACACAATCATTTACGTGAGCCAAAAGGCGCAAACGGTCCCGGGCCAGGGTAAGGCGACACCCGTGGGAATACTGTGCGTGAGGCCGCAAAGTGATATGAGGTGTTACCGGCTAGATCGATGTGACTTGGAATCGGGGTTCCGATAGCTTTGTTATCAGAGCCTGACTGCCTGTAGGATTACCAAGCCAACCTGGTCGAAGTTGAGTCTAGAAATTCTTTAGCTATATAGGGGAATTGATTGTGGAAGGGAACGTAAGGCTCTTTTTACTCCTTATATCTCATGCTTTCTGATCTGAGTCATCCTATCTTCCCTACAGGGTTAAGGAACTAGGCTTCCTCTTTCGTCTATCAGGATCACGTGTTACTACTTCGTAGTCTCTTAGGATTGGTTGATCAGAGTCTTATCCCAGTTCAAGTACTTCCGGTGTAGTCTGTTTAGTAATATCTCAGAACCTTAAGTGATGATGTTGAGTATGGTGTTACCCCATCATTTGCAGGATGTCTCATTTTGAGCATTTTATTGCCGCTATGCTGCCGAAATTGTCCTAGGAGTTCAAGAGATAGTATTTTCCTTGTACTATATTCTACATCCTTATGATGATGCTGAATCCATCCTTGTTTCCTTGGTTTCGTTCTTTAGGATGTTGCCGGTTAACCAAAATTCTCTTGCTCGTAGCCGGAACCACGAAGATGGTAGGGATGAGGATCCTCCCGACCAGCCTTCGTTGTCAAAGTTCATGCTAGAGGTTGAGAAGAACAAGCGTGAGACCAACCGCTTGTTAGCACGTATAGAGGAGAACATCGCACCTCAGTGCAAAGAGTCAGCGACCATCTATGATTTCATTGGTTTGAAACCACCTACCTTCCATCATTCCATTGAACCACTCGATGCAGATGACTGGCTCCATAGTATCACACACAAGCTGCGTTCCGTGAACATAGCTGAAGATGACAAAGTCACCTATGCTACATACCACCTGGAAGGTCCTGCTAGTCATTGGTGGCAGAGCTATGAGGCTATGCTTCTAGCTGGCCAGATACCCACCTGGAGAGATTTCACTGAGGCTTTTCGCGAGCATCACATTCCTTAGGCTCTCATTGACCGCAAGAGAGAAGAGTTTTGTAGTTTCACCCAGGGTAAGATGGTTGTTGATGCTTACAGTAGAGAGTTTGAGAACCTTGCCAGCTATGCTACAGAAGAAGTGTCCACAGATGCCAAGAAGCAGGCTAGGTTGCGTCGTGATCTCCACTTGCATCATTGCAATACATTCCATGCTCTTGTGAACAAGGCCATTAACGCAGAGACAGCTCAGCTTACTTACGAGGAGTCTTGTAAGCACACCCGTGATTTGGGTTCTTCCTCCGGTTCTAGTTCCTAGAAGCGTCGGAGTTGGGTTCCGAACTCTGCTCTTCCACCCGGTTATACACCGGGGCCTTCTTGTGTGGCACCTCACCTAGTTCAACAGTATGCTACACCCATGCCTATTGGTAGACCGTTTGTCAATGCGGGTCCACGTCGTACTTCAGGGACTTGCTTCACATGCGGAGAGCCAGGACACTATGCACGTGACTGCCCTCAAACCAACTATGCTCCACCCCAGCCTGAGAAGTCTGTTGGCCGTGGTAAGCCATCACGCAAGATGATCAGTGTCAAGTCAGCTCCCACTTAACATGGATGTGTGCATCACGTCTCAGCTAAAGACGCTCATGATGATTCGGATGTCGTTCTTGGTACACTCCTTGTCAATTGCCATCCAGCATCGGTTTTGTCCGATACTGGAGCATCTCATTCCTTCATTTCCGAAAGCTACTCTAACTTGCAGAACATGTCATTTTGTGATATGCCCTCTCCACTAGTCATTCAAACGCCTGGATCCAAATGGCAAACTTCTAGTGTAAGCCATGGTAATGAAATCCTTGTTGACAGACTTGTATTCCTTGCATCACTTATAGCCCTCAAGTCTACAAACATTAACATCATCTTGGGTATGGACTGGATGAAAGCTCATTATGCCAAGATTGACTATTACACCAGGTCTATTCAAATCACACACCCCTCTAGCAAGATAGTCATTGTCTCCACCAAAATTGCAAAGCGTAAACTCTATTCTCTTAATGCCAGCCCTCTTCCTGACCTTGAAGATATCCCGGTAGTCTGTGATTTTTCGGATGTCTTCCCAGAGGAACTGCCAGGTATTCCACCTGACAGAGATGTAGAATTTGTCATAGATCTTATCCCAGGAACCGGTCCAATCACTAGGAGACCCTACAAGATAGCACCCTTAGAACTAGCTGAGCTTAAGAAACAACTCGATGAATCCTTGCAAAAGGGTTTCATCCTTCCTAGTTCTTCTCCCTGGGCTTGAGCCGTCCTCTTCATCAAGAAGAAGGATGGTACGGACCGGATGGTTGTAGATTATCGTCCCATTAATTTGGTCACGATAAAGAACAAGTATCCGCTCCCCAGGATCAACGACCTGTATGATCAGCTCGCTGGATCGTCAGTCTTTTCCAAGATGGATTTGAGGTTAGGCTACCACCAGATCAAGATCAGAAATGGGGACATTCCTAAGACGACTTTTGTCACTCGTTATGGCCAGTACGAGTACACCGTCATGTCCTTTGGTCTAACCAATGCTCCAGCTACATTCTCCCACTTGATGAACTCGATCTTCATGGAGTACTTAGATAAGTTCGTCGTGGTTTACCTCGATGATATTCTTATCTACTCGAAGAATGAGGAATAGCACGCCGAACATCTTAGACTTGTGTTAGAGAAACTCAGAGAGCCCCGCCTTTATGCCAAGTTTTTCAAGTGCGAATTTTGGTTGCCAGAAGTGACCTACCTAAGCCACGTGATATCTGGTAAGGGCATTGCTGTCAATCTTGAGAGAGTTCAGGCCGTTCTTGATTGGACTCCGCCTGAAACGGTTAAGCAAGTTAGGAGTTTCCTTGGCCTAGCCAGTTATTGTTGCCGCTTCATTGAGAACTTCTCCAAAGTGGCAAAACCTCTCACGGAACTTCTCAAGAAAGATAAAAAGTTTGAGTGGTCCCCACAGTGTGAGCACAGTTTTTAGGAACTGAAAAGGCGCCTGACTTCTTCTCCCATACTTGTGCAACCGGATTTCACTAAGGACTTTGTTATCTATTGTGATGCCTCACGACAGGGACTAGGTTGCATTCTTATGCAAGATCGCGATGTGATTGCCTATGCATCTCGATAGTTGCATCCACATGAGGAGAATTATCCTACACATGATCTAGAGCTTGCAGGTGTAGTATATGCACTTAAGACCTGGCGACATTACCTTCTTGGTAAGCATTGCGAGATTTACACTGATCACCAGAGTCTCAAGTACATCTTCACCCAACCAGATTTGAACCTTAGGCAAAGGCGTTGGTTGGAGTTGATCTCCGATTACGACTTAGGTATTACTTACACCCCAGGGAAGGGCAATGTCATGGCTGATGCACTAAGTCGTAAGTCCTATTGCAACAATCTCATGTTGCAGTAGGGCCAACCACTTCTCCATGAGGAATTATGTAACCTTAACCGTCACATTGCTCCTCACGGATTCCTTTCTACCTTGGTGGCGAAACCTACCCTTGAGGATCAGATCATTTCTGACCAGAAGTTTGATAGGGGTGTTATCCGCATCAAGAGAAACATTAAGAAGGGAGTTGGTGGATGTTTCTCTATGGATTATCGAGATGTTGTTTTCTTTGAGAATCGCTTGGCGGTTCCCAAGAATCAACATTTGCGACAACTGATTCTTAAGGAGGCTCATGAATCTCCTCTCACGATTCATCCCGGTAGTACTAAAATGTATCAGGACCTACGCCAGAGGTTCTGGTGGACTAGGATGAAGAGAGAAATTGCTCAGTTTATTGCTAACTGTGACGTTTGTCGTCACGTTAAGGCAGAGCATAAAAGGTCTGCTGGCACCCTTCAGCCTTTAGCTATTCCTGAGTGGAAATGGGATAAAGTTGGTATGGACTTCATCACCGGCTTTCCCAGGACCAAGAGAGGGAATAATGCTATCTTCATAGTCATTGATCATCTTTCCAAAGTGGCTCACTTCCTACCTGTTCGAGAGAGTATCACTGCTAGTCAGCTCACTGACTTATATATTTCTCGAATAGTGTCACTTCATGGTGTCCCACTAGAGATCAATTCAGACCATGGTAGTCTTTTCACTTCTCATTTCTGGGAGAGTTTCCAAACTTCCATGGGCACCCACCTTTCTTTCAGTACCACTTTCCACCCTCAGTCAAGTGGTCAGGTGGAAAGAGTCAACCAAATTCTCGAAGACATGCTTAGAGCTTGTGTTATCTCATTCGGTATGGATTGGGAGAAGTGTCTTACCTTCGCCGAGTTTGCTTATAACAACAGCTACCAATCCAGCCTCAAGAAAGCTCCTTTTGAGGTTCTGTATGGACGAAGATGTCGAACACCTTTGAACTAGTCAGAAACCAGTGAAAGACAATTCTTTACACCGAACATGATTCAGGAGGCAGAAGAGCAAGTTCGCATCATTCGTGAGAATTTGAAAACAGCCCAATCTCGTCAAAAGAGCCAGTATGATCGTAGTCATAAGGAAGTGGCTTACGAAGTTGGCGACAAAGCTTACCTTCGGGTTACCCCTTTGAAGGGTACCCATCGTTTTGGTATCAAGTGCAAGTTGGCTCCTCGTTACATTGGTCCTTTTCGCATTCTTGCTAAACAAGGAGAGGTTGCCTACCAGTTGGAACTAGCCCCACATCTTTCTCGAGTTCATGATGTCTTCCACGTCTCTCAACTCAGGCATTGCTTCTCGGATCCCATCCGTGGAGTGGACCACGAAACGCTTGATCTCCAAGATAACCTCACATATCGAGAGTACCCTGTTCGCATTCTTGATCAAGCAGACCGTGTCACTCGACGTCATAACATCAAGTTTCTCAAGGATCAGTGGTATCATCATTCTGAGAGAGAAGCTACCTGGGAGCGTGAAGATCGTCTTCGACTTGAGTACCCCACTTTCTTTTCGTCGACCCCTGAATCTCGGGACGAGATTCTTTTGCGTGGGGGCGAGTTGTCACATCCCTAGTTCTGGTATGACCTAGGCTAGCCTTCATGTTTGCATCATGTCTAAATTTCATTGAAATTTGAAATGGGGATTGCGAAACCCTCAGAAATCATTTCTCGAAACAACCCAGATAAAAATTGCTCCAAAAAGGTCCAGGAAAATGTTCATGTTGCTCTCTAAAAATATTGGATAGAGATAAAAATCAAACCAATATTTTCATGAGCTCATAAATATTTATTTGGCCATTTGGAATTAATGCAATAATTATTTGCATTGGATATATATATGATATATTTATTTATATATGTCCAATAATTCTGATTTTTTTGTGAGGGGCTCTGGAACATTTCAACTAGCTCCTATAATAAATTTCAGAAGAAAATCAGTTGATTTAGTATTTTACTAAATCAGGAAACAAATTATAGAAATAGAAAAGAATAACAAAAAGGAAAAAGCCTACCTGTGCTTACCTGTGGCCTGGCACTGTGCAGCCGGCCTGGCCCAGTGGCCCAGCTGATTGGCACTACCAGTCGTCCCCTTCATCCCGCCAGGAGGACAGGGGCACGCGCCCGGCGCGCGCGGCGACGCGCCCGACCACCTCCTGCCTGCCTGTCTCTCCCCTTGTTGCCTGGATGCCCCGCGCGATGCCACGCGCCGCCCCGCACGTCTCCCACTCTCTCTCGTTCCTTACCCTCCTCTCCCTCACTCTCTCTCACCACGCCCGAGCACAGCCGTCGCCACAACTCATCGTCGTCGTCGTAGCTACTGCCTCCCCCTCGTTCTCTCTCTGTGTCTGCAAGCTCCGCCACTTCTCCGCCTACCTCTCCGTCGAGCCACGCGCCTCGGGAGACCCTGGAGTGCCTCCATTGCCGTCGTCTTCATCTCCGGCCGCCGTGGATCCCCATCACCGCACCGTCGACCTCAGCGCGTCCCCGAACTCGCCAACCCCTCCGTTCGATCCACTGTGAGCTTCTGCGTCGATCCCCCCCTCTCTCATGGCTCCTTTCCTCCCACTAACACCGTTGCCGTCGCAGCCAAGAGCTCGGCTCCGCCGTTCATGTCGCCGTCGTGGCCACTGTCACCTAGGGCCGCGACTGAGCACACCACCATGCTCAGTGCAACGCCAGGAGGCCGTCGAGGCACTCCGCAGCCCCTCTCGAGCTCCGTAGCGCTGAACCCGCCATTCCCATAGCTCTGGCCACCGCCATGGTTGCCGTGGCCATCGTCTCCGGCCATGCCACGGCCTCCCGCGTGTCCCACTGGGTGCGCGCGAGCCTAGTCATCGCGTAGGTGGTCTTCGCCGCGCGTTTGGTCGTCGGAAGGCGAATCCCGTGCCCCTCCGCCGCGTTCTGCCTCGCTGGCGGCTAAACGTCGGCGGGATTGACCAGGTCCAACCCCCCTGCTGACCTAGATTTGACCCTAGTGGGTCAATGACATGTGGGGCCTGGCCCTACTAATTTTTAGTTAGGATTAGTTTAATAGCTAACTAACCCTGTTAACTAACTATGACACTGACGTGTGGACCCCACACGTCAGGTTTGACAAGATCAGCCACGTTTGACTCGCTGAAGTCATGCCACTTACATGCTGACGCAATATATCATTTTCTGGTTTAAAAATAAATCAGGAAATTCTAGAAAATGATATAAACTTCAAAAATTCATAGAAATTCAACCGTAGCTCAGATTGAAATAAGTTATATATGAAAAATTATCAGAAAAATTCAATCTGTCAATCTGTACCATTTTCATGCATGACAAACCAACCTATACATGCTGTATATATGAAAACACACTTATGGCATTTATAAAGACTTAACTTGGAGTTGCATTTGAATTCTTGGTTCAAATAGACTTCATCCAAACGAATGCTAGCTGCATTAGCTCAAACAACATCACATCTACATGCCATGTTCGTGAATCAAATTGTTGCATATGATTGTGTTTTGATTTGTCGACACCGTTACTTCTCGATAGGTCCTGCTCTGGAGAGTGCTCCAGAGTACCTGTGTGAGGAGCAGTGCCCCCTTGTTGATCTACCAGGCAAGAAAACCCCCTTTTTCATTCCGATACAATCCTACTCTCTCGCTCCTTCTCTCCTTTATTGCATTAGGACAACAACGATTCAACTGCTACTTTATGCTGCGGTAGTTGAACCCATTCCTCTGCATGACCTGTCATTGCCACAGTAAATAGTTATAACGTACTAGCATGTGTAGGATTTGATTGAGCCATGTTGTGTTCCTACCATGCATTTCCTCCTATTGCTTAGAGTATGTCAGGTCTGATTAATTGGGAATGAATTGGAGTGTTACGATATGTTTTGGTGCTGAGAGTTAAGCGTGTGAACACGATTTGGTGAAGGTAGCGGTGAGAGGCCATGTAGGAGTACATGGTGGGTTGTCTCACTGGAACCGTCCCTAAGCACTGATTTCCGTGTATGTTATCCAATGACTAGCTACTACCACACATTGGAATGCTTAAGTGCCCCTCTCGACTTATTAGCCAACTTGATCTCTGTCCAGGAGTTGCAATTAGTTTTTGGTGTTTGTAGGTAGTGTTAGTAGTCTACCAAGTGGCACCCTGTCAGGTGGGCTTGGGACATACTAGGCACAATGGCATGGTGTACCAAGTGGCACCCGGATGGTGGGCTTGGGAATCCTGCTCACATCGTTTGGGGCCGTGAGCGACACCCCGGCCGGATATCCTTGCGGATGTGAAAGTGCAACTATCCCTAGGTGGTTTTGGTAATTCATAACAACATATAGCTCATTGAGCTAATGCTATTTCAAGATGATTATTTCAGGAAAGCTCAATGATTGGCATGGCATGGATGTGAAAGTGGAACCCTCAAAATGCTAAGGACAAAGAATTGGCTCAAGCTCAAAAGTTCAAGACTCTTCATTTTATATTTTAGTGATCCAAGATCACATTGAGTCTTTAGGAAAAGCCAATACTATCAAGGAGGGATGAGGTGTTGCTTAATGAGCCTCTTGCTCTATGTGCTCAATGATATGCTCCAAAATCCTCAGCTACTTTCCCATATCCACAAATGACCTAAACCCTAAGCCAAACTCGGTCATACCGATTCTTTCATTCCGGCGCCACCGAGTTTCACTTGTCATTTGCCACTGCCAAACCCTAGCAATTTGGTCCTACCGATAAGGATCTCGGTCTCACCGAGATGGGCTTGCAAACTCTCTGTTTCCCTTTTGTAACTTTTCGGTCTCACCGAAAGAGCGAATCAGTCCCACCGAGAATGCAATGTAAACTCTATGTTTCCTTCTTGTAACTTTTCGGTCTCACCGAAAGAGCGAGTCGGTCCCACCGAGTTTACTTGACCAACTCTCTGGTTAGCTTATTGCCAACCTTGGTCTCACCGAGTTTGTGCAATCGGTCTCACCGAGATTACGTTATGCCCAAACCCTAATCGAATCGGTCCTACCGAGTTGCATGTCAGTCCCACCAAAATTCCTAACGGTCACTAGGTTTACTATTTCGGTCCTACCGAGTTTTCTGATTCGTTCCCACCGAGATTGGTAAATTGTGTGTAACGGTTGGATTTTGTGTGGAGGCTATAAATACCCCTCCACCTCCTCTTCACTCATAGAAAGAGCCATCAGAACACATACACCATTCCAACTCATATGTTCTGAGAGAGAACCACCTACTCATGTGTTGAGACCAAGATATTCCATTCCAACCATATGAATCTTGATCTCTAGCCTTTCCCAAGTTGCTTTCCATTCAAATCTTCTTTCCACCAGATCCAAATCCTATGAGAGAGAGTTGAGTGTTGGGGTGACTATCATTTGAAGCACAAGAGCAAGGAGTTCATCATCAACACACCATTTGTTACTTCTTGGAGAGTGGTGTCTCCTAGATTGGCTAGGTGTCACTTGGGAGCCTCCGACAAGATTGTGGAGTTGAACCAAGGAGTTTGTAAGGGCAAGGAGATCACCTACTTCGTGAAGATCTACCGCTAGTGAGGCAAGTCCTTCGTGGGCGATGGCCATGGTGGGATAGACAAGGTTGCTTCTTCGTGGACCCTTCGTGGGTGGAGCCCTCCGTGGACTCGCGCAACCGTTACCCTTCGTGGGTTGAAGTCTCCATCAACGTGGATGTAGGATAGCACCACCTATCCGAACCACGGGAAAAACATCCGTGTCTCCAATAGCGTTTGAATTCTCCAAACCCTTCCCTCTATATTCTTGCAAGTTGCATGCTTTACTTTCCGCTGCCAATATACTCTTTGCATGCTTGCTTGAATTGTGTAATGATTGCTTGACTTGTCCTAAGATAGCTAAAAACTGCCAAGAACTAAAATTGGGAAAAGGTTAAGTTTTTATTTGGTCAAGTAGTCTAATCACCCCCCCCTCTAGACATACTTTCGATCCTACAAGTGGTATCAGAGCTTTGGTCTCCATTTGCCTTGATCTCCATAGCTTTTGGTGGTCATAGCCTTGGTTTCACAACCTAGGAGAGTATGGCGTCTAGCGAGGAAAATTATCACCGTAGAGGTCCTTACTTTGATGGTACTAATTTTGCTAGTTGGAAGCATAAAATGAAAATGCATATTCTTGGACATAACCCCGTCGTATGGGCTATTGTTTGTGTTGGTTTGCAAGGTGAGTTCTTTGATGGGAGAGAACCAAACCGTGAAGCTACCACGGATGAGTTGAAGATGTTGCAATACAATGCTCAAGCTTGTGATATTCTCTTCAACGGATTGTGCCCCGAAGAATTCAACAAAATCAGCCGCCTTGAGAATGCAAAGGAAATTTGGGACACTTTGATTGATATGCACGAAGGTACCGACTCCCTCAAGGAATCCAAGTTCGATGTGCTCCAAAGTCAACTTGACAAGTTCAAGATGAAGGATGGTGAAGGTGTCGCTGAAATGTACTCTAGGCTTGCTCTCATCACAAATGAGATTGCCGGCTTAGGAAGTGAAGAGATGACCGATAGATTCATCATCAAGAAGATCCTAAGAGCCTTGGATGGGAAATATGATACCGTGTGCACATTGATTCAAATGATGCCCAATTACAAAGATCTCAAGCCAACGGAAGTGATTGGAAGGATTGTTGCTCATGAGATGTCACTCAAGGATAAAGAGGAACTTCACAACAAATCAAGTGGTGCCTACAAAGCCTCATGTGAAGTCCCCACATCATCAAGTGAGAAACAAAACTTCAATGAAGAATTGAGCTTAATGGTGAAGAACTTCAACAAGTTCTACAAGAGTAGAAGCAAAGATAGAAGCTTCAAGTCAAGGTCATACAATGACAAAAGATCTTCTAGTCGAGAGCGAAACTGCTATAATTGTGGAAGACTCGGACACTATTCCAATGAGTGTACGGCTCCCTACAAAAGAAGAGAAGATTCTCCAAAAAGAAGAAGCAAAGAATCACCACCAAGAGAGAGAAGGAGTAGAGATGATCGTTATGAACGGAGATACTCATGGAGAAGCAAGGATTCGGAAAGGAAGGAAAAATCATCAAGGAGCTACACAAAACGAAGACATCAAGCTCATGTTGGTGAATGGGTATCCGGCTCCGACTCCGACAGCCAGTCCGAGAGAAGTTATCACTCCGACTCCGAAGATACTCAAGATGAAGGTGTTGCCGGTCTAGCACTTGTGTCAACCAACTCCTACGACATATTTGACTCACCAAATGAAGGAATTGGAAGATGCTTCATGGCCAAAGGTCCTAAGGTAACACACCCCGAGTATGTTGATTTTAATAGTGATGAAGATGACTTGCTAGGTGATGATGACTTGCTTGTTGACAACTCTAGTGATGAGTACTATGATGAAACATCAATTAATCATGCTAAAACGAATGACAATGATAAGGAGAAGATTGAGGCTCTAACTAAAGAACTAAACACTCTTAAGTTAGCTCATGAAACGATCTTGGAAGATCATCGAGAACTTTTAAGAGCTCATGAGAAATTACGCTTTGAAAAGCTCAATCTTGAGCAAGAGCATGAGTTCTTAAAAGCAATCAATGATGATCTCCGCAAGAAAAGTTCTTCTTACATTGCCAAGCGTTTACTATTATGCACTTACATTCCTCAAGTCAAATCTAGTAACAAGAACAAGAAAGATTCTTCCTCTAGTAGTAACAATGATCATGCTAAATCCAATGTTGTTGCTTCTAGTAGTTCTCTTGATTCCACTAATGATTCTCTTAGCCAAGTTACACTTGAGCAAGAAAATAGCTTATTGAAGGGGATTATAGAGAAAGGAGTATACAAAAGCCTTGCCGGAAGTAAGCAATTCGAGGAAATTGTGCGCAAGCAAGGGATGCACCGGAAGAATCAAGGTGTTGGTTTTGAACGAAAGTTCAATGCCAATGGAGTTGAATGGGAAGAAGATCAATACCCCAAGACAAAGTTTGTTCCTCAACAAGAGAAGTATGATACTTCTTTCAAGGGGACACAAGCTCAAGATGATCTTCCACCACAAGACTACAAGCAAAAAGGCAAGGACAAGCTTCAAGAGGAGATTGATGCATTTGAAGAAGCTCCTAAGACCTTAGTCAAGTGGATTCCCAAGACCACGTCAAGTTCCACTTCATCAAGTACGACTACAACTCCAAGGATTCCCATCAAGATGGTGTGGATCCAAAAGAAAAAGAACTAGAGAGTTCTTGAGGGTGACTCCGCCAACATATTTCACTCTCATCATTTTGGCAAGAACAAGTGCAATCAACTTCCACATCATGCACTAGTTCAAGGAGTCACAAACCCTCTTGTTGGTAAGACAAGGGACAAGGTAACCTAAAGTTCTCATGGACATCATCTTGTGTATGCATCACTCTATGTCTATGGATATCCTTGTTTGTTCCTTGTGGGACTAACCCATGTAGGTATTGAAAGTGCAATTCACTCAAATGGATAGCTCCAAGTGATCTACATCAACATTGAGCATCCACATCTTGAACATCTACATGAAGTCATCATCGACAAAACCCAAGGTTAGTTCATCCCTCTTAGGGGGGATATCACGTCTAGGGGGAGCTTTACTCTAAGACTTGAGCTAAAGCAACTCTAAAGATGTGAATACAACTATACTTTATGTAAAAGTGGTAACCCCACTTGAGCTTAAAACAATGAGTATGACCTACGATCAAGTGTTCTCACTTGACTCCTAAGTCAATATACTCATATATAGATGACCTAGTCATCGCAAATTGCTTGATAGATGCTAGAATTGTTTGTGCATGCTTTGCCACATATTTCATTTGCCATCTTATTATGTGAGCATGTTGGTTGCATATTTTACTCATTCGAGGACATCCACTTGTTGTTTTGATTGTTTGGCTTTATCTTGTTTTGCCAAGTGGATGGACAAGAATGCCTAAGAACCTCCTCTAGCTATCTATGCTTTTCTCGTCTCAAACTCTATTCATGCTGCATCACAAAATTTGATCAAGTCAGATTCGAACCACTCTGTGTGAGGAGCGCTCGGAGTCCCCGATTCGTCATAGACTTAAACTTCCAAAACCTCTTTGTGATTCTCGGTCTGACCGATACCATACTTTCGGTCCTGCCGAGATCATTAAGTTGATCTAGGTTTTCGATCTCGGTGCAACCGATTTGAACCACTCGGTCACACCGAGTTGCAATAACTGTATACAGTTTTGCATCTCGGTGCCACCGAGTTGTTCCACTCGGTCACACCGACAGGGTCGGGCTATATATAGTGACGGGCAAAATTTTGGAAATTTCTCCAAAACCTCTTCGCCAGCGCATAGCTCGCTCTGCCTCCTGGGTCTCTGGATCTTCCTCCTCGCCACCAGCCGCCTTTAGTCGCTGGTCTCCGTCGTCGTCAACGGGATTTCTGCCCCGCCGTAGCGAGTCTCCGCCGAACTAAGGTATGGACTCGATCTTTGTGCTATTCTCCAATCCAATTCCTAGAACATTGTGATCATCATGATTCTTGCCATGTTTGATAAACTCCTATCCAGTCAATGAACTCGTAGATTAGGTTTAATTCGAAAATTTTAGGGTTAGGTTTCCGCCGAAACCATCTTGGACCCACCGAGTTGAAAAACTCGGTCCCACCGATTTGGCTTATGCCATTGCACAAGTAAAACTCGGTCTGACTGAGAATTACTTATCGGTGTGACCGATTTTGGAACTCTGTGAAACCCTAACAGTCTCGGTGCCACCGAACTGTGACTCGGTCTGACCGAGTTCACTAGTTCTAGTGCCAAAACTGCTTCGGTGTCACCGAGTTTGAAAATCAGTAGATTCGAGATGATTTCAGTGGGAAACTAAAACTAAGTTTTTGAATTATTCTTTTGCAAAAATCTCTGCATTTTGTGATGCTCATCCACTCTATCTCATCTATAATCTATTCACAGGGTCAGCAGTCAGTTTGCATCATGTCAGACCAAAGTGACAGCCAGAACCTCTCAAAGCAGCAAGTACAGTTGAGTGAGGGCACTAGCCCCTCAAGTTCCTCAGATGATGGCAGCAGGAGCACACCCAGCAACCTGCCTAAAGCTGCCACTAGACAAAGGAAGAAGAGAACTTCTGATTTTGAAGATGAAGACTATGTGGCAGAGGAAGAGGCCACATCAAAGAGAGTTGAGCCAGCTCAAGGCACAATGACAGGGTTGAAGTTCAAAAGGCCAGCAGGCAGGCAGCCCATGTCAAAGGCTAGAGCTTCAACTGTGAAGCCTGCTCCCATTGAGCCCGTTGCTGCTGAGGGCAAAAAGAGGAAAGAAAGAGTGAAGAAGACTGTAGCCAGAGTGCTTGGGAAGGCCTCCATCATGGTAGATGAGGAGGAAGAAGAAGAAGAGGTTGCTGCACCAGCACCCAAGGCTCCCAAGCTAATGGGAGATGCCATAAAATCAGGGGGAGCTGCTTCCAAGGCCAAGTCAGCTCCAAAGCCAAAGCCAAAGAGAAACACAAGAAGCATCCCAGCCACTAAGAAGAACAAGGCCCCAGTGCCTGAAGCTGCAGAGGAAGAGGAAGAGAATGTCCTTAGAAAGCTCAAGCCCAAGATCCCAGACCACAACGATGCTCATCCTGTGGCTGAGGATATGAAGCTCAGGAGAGATTCAGGGCTGAGGAAGTGGAGAGAAGCAGATCCGTATGCTTCTAGGAGAAGGACTGTAGTGGACTACAGGTTTCATACCAAGGAGCAGCAGGATTTCTATGAGACAGTTTTGCTTGACAAGAAGCCAATTGTATGTGACATGAGATGGGTTGACTGGACCTACATGAAGGAAAATGAGGAACACTACCCTGGAGTATATGACAGCTTTAGTGCGTGTGGAGTGGCAGACTTTGTTGAGCAGAAGCTCACAAAGTGGAACGAGGAGCTAATCATGCAATTCTACTCCACAGCACACTTCTATCCGGATGGCAGGATCACTTGGATGTCAAAGGGTACAAGGTACCAATCAACTGTTGAGGAATGCGCGAAGTTGATCAATGCCCCAGAGGAGCAGGATGATGACTTGGACATTTATGCCAAGAAGAAGATGGACCACAACTCTATGTCCAACATGTACAAGGAGATTCCGAATGAAGCACTTGACACGTTCAAGTTTGGCTCAGTGCACTATCTTCTGTCAGGACTGCCCACTATCAACTGGATTCTAAGGCACACCCTATTGCCCAAGTCTGGAGATCACAAGATGATCAGAGGTCACGCAATCAATTTGCTTCATGTCTTTGACGTGCCTCAAAAATTCAAAGTCATGAGTCTCATAGTGGAAACAATCAAGAGGACAGCAGCAGACCAGAAGAGGAGCTGTGGATATGCCCCACAGATTCAGGAGCTCATCAACTCCAAGATGGGCACGGGCATATACCTCTTGGATAAGGAACACCTGCCCATCCGTCCAGATTTTGAAGATAACCAAGTGGTCATGACTGAGAATGAGCCATCATCTGCCCATGCACAAGCTCAGAAGGAGAAGGCGAAGAAGGAGAAAGCTGCTAGGATGCCTACTCAAGCGGAGGCATCTGATTACTTCCTGAAAACCAAACAAGAGCAGGTTGGTTACCTGATTGCGTCCACCCTGCGGATTGAGTAAGGACTTGCCACCCTAACTCAGAACCAGGCAAGCTTAGAGAGGATCATGGAATAGAGGTTCTATGACTTGGACATCAAGGTGACAGAGATACAGACTCCCGTGGAGCAGCTCCAGGAGGACATGAACGAGAGGAGAGGCGGGACCATGACTGATGCTTTTGCCAGGGTGCCACGTGGTCCGAGGTCGTCTGCACTGCCAGTTGCTGACACCAGAGCTACAACGTCTGCGCCAGCCACAGCCTCAGTTCCACCAGCTCCAGCATCCACTTCAGCCTCAACTCCGACCACGTCTACCGAAGGCTTCGTCCTTGGAGTGCTCCGGACTCCACCACCACCTGAAGATCAAGCCTGAGCGTCGACTTAGCACTATGCATTTTCTAGGAACTTTTTGGTAACTTGTTGCCAAAGGGGAGAAAATGTATAGATCATAGGCTTCGAGAGAGAGTGTTGGTTTATTTCTCTCTTGTTTTATTTGGTGGTTTTTCAAACTTTGTTTGCTTGTGTGTGAGATACTACGTCCTTATGTTTGTGAGACATCGATGATCATGTGTTTGATCATAAGCTACACTTAATGTTTGCTTAATGGTTGCTTAAATATTATCATTCTATCTATCCTATGTGATCACTCACTATTCTTGGTGATGAGTGCATGTATTTCAATCTTATCATTTTTGAGCGCTCCACCAAGATGTATGTGACATGGAAGAGTAACCCATGATTCTAACTCCTTGTGAATTTGCAGTCCAAAGCAAATTTTAAATATGCACAAATTTAGGGGGAGCTCTTATTTGTCACATACTTCTCAAAGCAATGATATATTTCATGCTTACTATCATTTGTCGAAGCTTTGATCTATATGTTGTCATCAATTACCAAAAAGGGGGAGATTGAAAGTGCAACTATCCCTAGGTGGTTTTGGTAATTCATAACAACATATAGCTCATTGATCTAATGCTATTTCAAGATGATTATTTCAGGAAAGCTCAATGATTGGCATGGCATGGATGTGAAAGTGGAACCCTCAAAATGCTAAGGACAAAGAATAGGCTCAAGCTCAAAAGTTCAAGACTCTTCATTTTATATTTTAGTGACCCAAGATCACATTGAGTCTCTAGGAAAAGCCAATACTATCAAGGAGGGATGAGGTGTTGCTTAATGAGCCTCTTTCTCTATGTGCTCAATGATATGCTCCAAAATCCTCAGCTACTTTCCCATATCCACAAATGACCTAAACCCTAAGCCAAACTCGGTCATACCGATTCTTTCATTCCGGCGCCACCGAGTTTCACTTGTCATTTGCCACTGCAAAACCCTAGCAATTCAGTCCTACCGATAAGGATCTCGGTCTCACCGAGATGGGCTTGCAAACTCTCTGTTTCCCTTTTGTAACTTTTCGGTCTCACCGAAAGAGCGAATCAGTCCCACCGAGAATGCAATGTAAACTCTATGTTTCCTTCTTGTAACTTTTCGGTCTCACTGAAAGAGCGAGTCGGTCCCACCGAGTTTACTTGACCAACTCTCTGGTTAGCTTATTGCCAAACTCGGTCTCACCGAGTTTGTGCAATCGGTCTCACCGAGATTACGTTATGCCCAAACCCTAACCGAATCGGTCCTACCGAGTTGCATGTCAGTCCCACCGAAATTCCTAACGGTCACTAGGTTTACTATTTCGGTCCGACCGAGTTTTCTGATTCGGTCCCACCGAGATTGGTAAATTGTGTGTAACGGTTGGATTTTGTGTGGAGGCTATAAATACCCCTCCACCTCCTCTTCACTCGTAGAGAGAGCCATCAGAACACATACACCATTCCAACTCATATGTTCTGAGAGAGAACCACCTACTCATGTGTTGAGACCAAGATATTCCATTCCAACCATATGAATCTTGATCTCTAGCCTTTCCCAAGTTGCTTTCCACTCAAATCTTCTTTCCACCAGATCCAAATCCTATGAGAGAGAGTTGAGTGTTGGGGAGACTATCATTTGAAGCACAAGAGCAAGGAGTTCATCATCAACACACCATTTGTTACTTCTTGGAGAGTGGTGTCTCCTAGATTGGCTAGGTGTCACTTGGGAGCCTCCGACAAGATTGCGGAGTTGAACCAAGGAGTTTTTAAGGGCAAGGAGATCGCCTACTTCGTGAAGATCTACCGCTAGTGAGGCAAGTCCTTCGTGGGCGATGGCCATGGTGGGATAGACAAGGTTGCTTCTTCGTGGACCCTTCGTGGGTGGAGCCCTCCGTGGACTCGCGCAACCGTTACCCTTCGTGGGTTGAAGTCTCCATCAACGAGGAAGTAGGATAGCACCACCTATCCGAACCACGGGAAAAACATCCGTGTCTCCAATAGCGTTTGAACTCTCCAAACCCTTCCCTCTATATTCTTGCAAGTTGCATGCTTTACTTTCCGCTGCCAATATACTCTTTGCATGCTTGCTTGAATTGTGTAATGATTGCTTGACTTGTCCTAAGATAGCTAAAAACTGCCAAGAACTAAAATTGGGAAAAGGTTAAGTTTTTATTTGGTCAAGTAGTCTAATCACCCCCCCCCCTCTAGACATACTTTCGATCCTACAGGATGGAACCCGAATAGGCGACAAACCTGGATGAGTTACTTGTGTGGTTAGTCAGGTCATGGCCGACACCCTCGCCAGGCTTCCGCTTGAAGGTTGCAGAGGTACATGACGTGTACATGGTGATAAGTGGTGAGAGCGTGTGTGAAGAAGTACACCCCTGCAGGGTTATCATGATCTATTCGAATAGTCTTGTCCTCTATTATGGACTTCTTGGATGCTTACGTGGTACATAGACAACTTGAAGTGGATACACTAAAATGCTCAAGACAAGTGTGAGTGCTATGGATGGCCTTCTCGTAAGAAGACGAGGATGAATCCATAGTAGTGTATTGATGTGGTGATTAGTGGACTAGTGTGTGCTGCCTCACCTCAAAGAAGTTTCTCGTAGTCATAGAACATGATAGCCACTCAGTGAAAGTTGGCTTGTTGCAACTATACCCCACATTGCCTTCGTGATACTAATGCATGTATGATAGGATCTGATGTATGTCTTGTTGAGTACCTTTGTACTCACGTTTGCTTTATTTATGTTTTGCAGGTGAGACATTTGTCTCACTAGTAGTACCGCTTGGACTTCGACGAGTAGCTTGTTACCTCAGCTACGATCTTGTACCCTTCGGAGGGACTTGTAGATAGTCAGGCTTCTCAGCCTTTTTCTTTTGTAGTTGTCTGTACTCATACATGTAATGCTTTTGTTGCTTGTATGCTCTGAATGATGGGTCATGTGACCCCTGTTTGTATTTAAAGCTATGTGGCTCTTCTGAGCCTTTTATCTATATGAGTTTGCGTTATGTTGTGATGCCATGTTGTACAACACATACTTGCATGTTATGCGTACATGTGACATGTATTGCTATGTGTGGGATCCGACAATCTAGTTGTTTATCCTTGGCAGCCTCTCTTATGGGGAAATGTAGTCTAGTGCTTCCTTGTGCCATAGTAGTCCGCTACAGCCCGGTTCACCGGAGTCCTGCTAGCCTAGCACTACTGCTCAAGACACTTGACTGGCCGGCATGTGTTTCACTTCGTTACTGTGTCTGTCCCTTCGGGGAAATGTCACGCGGTGACATCCGGAGTCGTGCCTAGCCTGCTATAGCCCGGGTTCCCCAGAGTCCTGTTGGCCCAGTGCTACAGCCCGGATTCACACGCTGATGACCAACATGCTCGATGTGAATCATGTATGCCTGTCCCCATTGGTTATTGCCGCTTAGGGTTCATGACTAGCCATATCGGCCCGGGTTCTCTGTCATATGGATGCTAGCAACACAATCATATATGTGAGCCAAAAGGCGCAAACGGTCCCGGGCCAGGGTAAGGTGACACCCGTGGGAATACCGTGCGTGAGGCCGCAAAGTGATATGAGGTGTTACCGGCTAGATCGATGTGACTAGATCGATGCCGCCTGCTGTAGCCAGAGAAGCTTTGTTTTCTGGCCACCGACTTGTGATAGGGGTTAGAGGAGCAGCCGCCTGCTGTAGCATCCTGGTTCGATTCCTCGCGCACGAAAGGAGAGCTTGAGGCGGCGCAGCTCCGGCGTGTGCTGTTACCGGCCCTCTCGGCTACCATGCGTGGCGGCGGATCGAGGAATTGGCCTCCCATCGAGCGTGATTTTTTTATAGGCTATTGGCTCATGGGGAGATTTCTTTCTATGACGGATGCACCCCAAATGGGGTAAACGATGGACGTCTCCCCAACTGTTTATCCCATCCCATGTGGTCTTATGGATGGGCCCCACTATCAGTTTTTTGTCAAAATGTTGACAAGTGTCATTTTTAGGGATTTTAGCAAACAGTTACTCAAAATCATTGTTTTTTTGACAAACTATTATGAAAACAATGGCTTTTGGCATTGTCGGGCGCAATTGTGATGGTTTTTCGCAATTTACTCTCCAAATGTGCTTGGCCCTAAAAGGCTAAAAGCGCGTCATCATGGTCACGCATAGATAGACAACGACACAGCATAGAACAAGGAGCAGCTGAGAGCTAGACTATGATACGTCATGAGGGAAACAAGCCACTAGAGGCATGAGGAGCACGTCATTACAAGGACATACATTTAGTCATTAGATTAGACATTTTTTAGCTATGGTATTACATCTATGTGTTGTGTTCGTTTACAAGCTATGCCCATACCTAGCTTGCCAGAAGGGTATGCCATCTTCAAAGTATATGAAATTATTAGAAATGATAGCGATTGCAACATTTGATGAAATGACCAAACTCCCGATCTTGCCATGTCCCGTCCAACTTCTGCGTACTTTCCTCCCACTCTGCTCTAAGCGCGCCCTCCATCCCCGGTGAGGTGCCGCAACCCAGTTCCTTGATCCGACCAATCCTGATTCGATGAGTGAAGCACGGGCATGTGCAAAAATAGGTAGGAATATGAGGGGATGCATAGAGTGAATCTTGGAGGACGGCCATCACAGCCATTTAGATCATATTAGTGTTTTCAAGTTTTCGTTGTGAAATAATTTCATGTGCAAGCGCAATGAAAGGTGTGACATGAGGTGGCAACTTCATTATCATGGGATTGATCATGTTTGGATGCGTTGTGATGAGGTAAACACAACTATCATTGTTGGTCAAGGTCAGGAGGAGGATAGGCACTAAAGGTGTGGTGACATGTTGAAATATATGACATGGACCTGTTGAAAGTTTTGAGTTATGCTTATTGGGCAAGGATCAAGATAAATATTTTCCCGTTGCAACGCACGGGCATATTTGCTAGTCATGATATAAGGAAATATAAATAACAACATTATTATTGTCTCTAGGGAATATTTACTTCAAGCGCGACATAGCGACGGCATCGAGACAACTAGCATAGCAAAGATAGCAGTGAGATCCAAGGTGACGATCATCTTACCTGAAATCCTGCTAGGAAGAAGATCAAGTCCATGAAGAAGACGAATGGGCGTAGTCAAACGAATCCTCACAATCACAATGTTACCAGAACTATCAAGAAGCAACACCAGAGAGAAGCAAACAAAATGGTAAACAACCATCACATAGACTTGACATGATGCGCAACCAAGTATGATGCATGCTGATTTAGTGGGGCATGGCATAGAAAAGTGCACAAACAATACTACAAATTAGGTGGAGCTCAATATGCAACGAGTTGCATATTGACGAGACACCACATTTGATTATTTAGCTCACTCTCGTTTATGTACTCAACAATATTAAATGTTGTTAAACATGGCAAGAGGTGAAGCATAAGCAAACTACCTATCTAGGCAAGTTAAATGAGGCAGGAAAAAACAAACAATAGTTCCGGAAATCCTCATATTAAATTTACGAATTTGGTACTGTTCTACCCTAAATCATATTTTAAAGTTGTTAGACATCAATATAAAGTGCACCAACTTAATCTATGCATTTTTCTACCTCATTTACCTATAAAGAACATTTAATTCAGAGCTACATTAATTTGTTATAAAATAAATCATTTTAGCATGTCATTTATGCCAATTTAATCAAACAACAAGTTTAAACATTTTTAACATGGATGAAAGTTGATATTATGAAACAAGATGAAACTCTAAGCATTTTACATATACAAAACATTTTAATCCGACGCACGGCTTGTGAGATATTAAATGCATGAACTAGATGGACTTTTCTGTAAAAACAGGAAATCCAGGATAATTTGGAAATTCGCTAGATAGAAAAAAAGGTTATGGGCCGAAACTAGATGGGATGGGGGTTAGCAGAGAGGGGGCTTCACCATAGCGGGCCACGGCCCAGGCGAAGAAGCAGGCCGGCGGGGAAGCTGGGCCCTGCCGCGCGGCTGGAGAGGAGGTCGAGCCGCTCGAGTGGGTTGACGATGCAGTCAACGCGTGCGTGCCTCCTCTCATCAAGCGAGGATGCAGTAGCGACGGCAGCAGCAAGCATGATGCATAGGAGGCGATGATTGGACTTGCCACGTCGAGGCAGGGCAAGGTCCAGGTGGCGGTGAACGGGCAGGAGAGGCGGCTCCGGTGAAGGCAAGGGGAGGTGCTGGCGTTCTCCTCTGCTCGATGCAGAGCAAGCAAGGGCCAGCAGCGCTGGGGCTTCAGCGGAACGAGCTTCAGGCTTAGGGAAGGAGCAGGGGACGGGCCTGGTCGGAGGGGAGACCGGCGGCGCGATGTGAGGGGACGCGTCCATGTTGGAGGCAAGCTCCATTGTAAAGGGAGCGACGACGTGCCTGATCCCCTGCTCGAGATCATGTGAGGACGAGGGAACCAGTGGAGGCGGTGGTGTGGACTTTGCGAAGCAGGGGGGTCCTATAGGAGGTGGTTGAGGGGGAAGATGGCGCGCGATCAAGGTTGTTGCAGGCTCCAGTAGGGACTTGGCGGGACGGCGACTGCTCGGTTGATTTGGGAGGGATAGGGAGGAGGCTCGCTGGTTGGGTGGAGAGATTGGGAGGGATCCCGAGGAAGAAGGAGGTTGGTCGGGTGGTTTGAATGGATCGAGCAAGATCCCGAGGATGGAGGAGATAGTGGGCGGTGGTGGCGCGGAGGATTTGATGGATGGGACAGCTAGGGCTAGGGTTTGTCCATATATATATATATATATATATATATATATATATATATATATATATATATGGTAGGTGGTCAAAGGTGAGACTATTTGGTCCCTCCGATCGTAATCGGGCGACCCGAGATAAATAGGTTAGGTCGACCTAATAATAAACCAGAGATGTTTTAGGGATGTTTGGGGATGATCCGAATGCAACGGTGATGACTGAGCGGGTCGGGTGCAGGTAAGTTTCCGGAGGGGCACGCGAGGGGATCTGAGAGAGATAGACAAAGACAAAGGGCATGACAAAAGATCAACGAAGACAAAGAGAGAAGCGACAACTATGAACAACTACGAGTTTTATGAAAACATGTAGATGCAATCCGGATGATGCGATGATGAATGCTACAAACAAATAAATCACACAGAGACAATGAAAAACATGGAAGGAGTCTAGAGTGTCGGTCTCGGGTCATCACAACGTGGCTGACGGTACTCCCTCATTGGCCGCCACCATGGCCACCGCTTGTGCGGTCGCGTCCATGTCCAGCTACACCACTATTGTGTTGCGAGCGGTGACTTGAGCGAGGGCGGCGACCTTGAGCTTCATCCCCGAAGACAAGCTCTCCAGTAGAGCGTTCGTGCTCGAGGTCATGGTGGATGTGATGCCAGGTAGCAGGACGATGCGGTATAGTGTGGAGTTTAGCTGGCCCTTGCCGCTTTAAGTAGCGCATTCCGGTGAGGCCAAGCGTCCGGGTGCGGCATTAAGTCACTAGAGATGGTTCCTCGGGCAACGAGCCTCGGGTCATCACAGACGGATAGCATGAATGCAGGTAGCTAGCGCCGGCTGGGAACACACCATGGGATGGCGCGAGGGATGAGGGTTTTTGGTGTGCCAGGGTAGTCAGCTGCGGTCGTGGCAACGTTGGAGATGCCCTTCACTCACATGCGATCCCCACATGTCGTTGAAAAAGCAAGACGACCTGGCATGGTCTCAGGTCCTGGGGATGCAGTTGGCCACGCTACAACACTCCACGGACGCGTCGTGGCGCGCATGCACTCCAGTGCCCCGTGCATCCTTGATGAGCCATATGTCGATTTGCTAGTCGTGCCACAGCACTAACGCCAACCTCGCCACCCTGAAGGCTACCGTGTCCAGCGACGATGAGCGTGTTGCTCACTGCGGTCGCCGTGTCCAGAGGCCGTGTGGGAGCTGAGCCACATTGCTGCCCCCATGACCCACATGAATAGTTGCCATTCGTGAGGAGGTCATGGGCCAGCTCCCTCATTGGACTAGTCTGCGCCACGTTGTCCTGACAGGTGTGCCCCACATGTCGGTTTCCTTATTTTCCTTGCCAAATTCGAGCGCTAGTGCGCCGCGTTGTGCATTAGCCGCAGAACAGGTGGTTTTTGTGCCTTGGTTCAAATGTGGTACGGTACCAAGTTGTTACCCTAGCCCCAAGCGTGGTGGTTTTGGGTACGGTACCACCCTTTTCCTTTTCAACTAGTGAAGCGTAATACTTGATTAAGTAGTCGGATGGTATGGTAATGTAGGTGTCCGACTGTTTGAAGGAATAATTGAGGTGTGCCTGGTCCATGCCCGCATTTAGGGGTCCAACTTACCATGTTCCGGCAGTAGTAACTATACTAGTCCCTGCGTACTCCCTCTGTTTTTATTTACTCCGCATTTTAGCTTTCCTCAAAGTCAAACATTATAAACTTTGACAAAGTTTATAGACAAAAATAATAACATATACAATAAGAAATCAATACCATTAGATTCATTATTGAATATACTTTCACATCATATAGATTTGCTATTGTAAATGTTCATATATTTTTCTATAAATTTGGTCAAATTTTATCAAGTTTTACTTTAGTCAAACCTAATATGCAAAGTAAATAAAAATGGAGGGAGTATCTTACTCCGTGACCAAGACGGAAGGGAAAATGAGAAAACTTATTGTTCATTTGAGCCATTCAAGTATAATCATGTGGCATTGCTTATTTCTCATTCCTCTCCAACCCTCTTCAACATCGATCATGCTGCCCTCCGGTCGAGTCCATCCTCCCGCATGCCTCACTGGAACATTCCGCCAAGTATCATTCACATGTGGGCCTAGCACATGCTTGTATTTCCAATGTTGTACTTTGTCCGACATGCATACACACAAACGATTCATTTAAAGTTTCACTTTGCCTCCACTACGTGTCGCTTCCGATCTTAGTTTTGTCATCCCATTCGGTTCATGCCCTCACACATCTTGACAAGATCGACTGATGTTGAGAGATCAAGTGTGTGTCGTGCAAGGAGATAAAAGTTTGGTGTGTTTCTATGATAGAAATGACCCGTGGGGTCTGTGGGGATCGAAGGGAGTATATTGTACGTTCAAAAGAGAACCGGATGTACTGTACCCACCCTAGTCCTCTTTCAATCGATTCCGAACCCCGAGATGAAACCGAGAGAGAACGAGTGGATGCATGTGTGATACCTAAGGCGAATTCAAAATTTTGAACTGGTGGTCATAGCATCAGCAAATCATATATAAAGGGTATTCAATGTTCGTTTCGCTTTTGAACATACAATATACTCCCCCCGATCATTTCTAGTTTACATATAAGTTTTATGTGCAATCATAGTACTAGTAGTATACTCCCTCTGTTTTTCTATTTACTCCGCATAAAACTAAGGGAGTACTAGTAACACTCGGCCAACCTCTCTCTCTCTCTCTCTCTCTTCTAGTAGTAGTATAAATGATGCGGCCGGGAGAGGGGGAGGGACGTCGGTTTGCTCTCAACTGCGGTCCCACAAGCGAGGGAAAACGCAAGACGAAACATGTTCCATTTAGTGAGCGATGTGGAGGGTCAAGCGTGCCGGGGTGCAACGCACACGCGACAAGAGCGGTGTATAGTCAAAACCGATTGACCAGTCATCACCGGAACCACTACTCACACCAGAACCTTCGCAGCTCGGCCTACGCCACCCACTGCCCCAAAACCACACCTCCTCTTTAGCCCATTACCCCACCTTTCGATCCCCTAGCCTGCATCAAGCGTCCCCTAGTTCGCTGGAGAGCCATGGTGCACCGCAAGATCACGTACTACAAGATGCTAACGCCGGAGCGCCACGTAGAAATCGCGGTGGCGGTCGGTGCCACAGTCCGATGTTCCCAAGCTCGCTTTGCGTCGGGCCAATCCCCGAGTTCTCTAGAGCCAATCTCCGAGGAGGAGGAAGCCGATCCAATGTTCATGGCAGGGGTCATGGCGCAGAAGGCCCCTGATGTGTATGAGATGATGGATGTCGACTTTGTGCCGGCGTCCGGGTCCCCCATGGTGCAGGCGGACCAACGGTTCAACCTGGCGATACAAAAGGAGGACCGGGAGGCAGAGGCTCAACTCGACGCGGAGCGCACACATGCCGCTGCCATCGAGGCCCTCCTGCAGGCAGAACCCGATGTTGTGGATGTGAACCAGGCGACGGAGGCACAACTTGAAGCGAAGCACACGGATGCCGCTACCATCAAGGCCCTCCTGTAGGCTGAACCAGACGTCCTGGACTTGAACTGGGCGGTCGAGGCTCAACTCGACGTGGAGCGCGTGGATGCCGCTGCCATCGAGGCCCTCTTGCAGGCAGAACCGGGCGTCCTGGACTTGGACCGGGTGGTGCTCGCATTCGTGCAGAGCGGCCGCGTGCTCTGCGTGACTGAGTAGCTAGAGGCCCAGGACAACGATGGTGTGGAGACACACGTCGGCAGCAACGGATGGTTCACGCCGGAAGCCAAAGACGATGAGGCCGTCTCGTTCCACGAGCAGTGATAGTTTTTCTTTATGTTGTTGTTTTTAGCGATATTTTGTTGTGCAAAAATATATATTTATGCAAGTCGCCTGACTTTCGTCATTTGGGTCTGTTGACCATTTCAGGTGGTTGGATGAATATCCTACGTCTCCCAACCCTTCTTCCTCACCTCTTCTTCTTCCCCAACAGACCATCGCACGGGCCGTACGGATCTTCCCCAACATGCGGTTGGATAAACATACTGTATGAATGAAACTTATGTGTCAGCGGTAGGATGGCTGAGTTTCGTTTGATCACATGTGGTAGCACATGTCAGTGATGGTGTGTTCCCTTGGCTAGGTTTGCGGCATGCAAGAGCAACTGTGTGAGGGTGCGGTGCGACCGCGACAGCCGTGCACAAGTGTACCTTCTTTTCATTTTGAAAATTTTAGGCAAGCATGGCAAAAATGTGTGGCGAAGTATGGCAATGCAAGGCCTAGACGCAAATAGGATACAAGTACGTACGTAGGAGTAATACTTGTGTTAAAAAGAAAAGGCGAGGTTTTCCTTCGGGGGATTGATCGATACAAATCGTTGTTTGACGTGTCAATTAATGCGTATTTTTTCTCCAACACCCAAAGAGCTAACCATCTCACTCCTCATCGCCTGGTTAATGCAGAACCATGCAAACTAACCTTCTCAGTTCCGCATGCATGCAAGGGTATATTAATGTGCTTGGTTGCTAATACGAGGCAAACCCCATCAATTTTGCCTCGATTAGTGCTAGTGGCCTTCTGCAAATTGTAATTTTGATATACAGGCCTTGTGTACAAAAAAAGGAGGTAGTAACTATTTGACTTCGTTCCCCATTGCGGTGACGTCGAGGATATCTCGAACGTTGTGGTTTAACAAAGTGCGTTCGATGGAGAACACCATTTAGGGAGGGCACGGTAAGTCGTTCGCAAGTGCCGCTTGCAAGCCAAGAAAACCACCTTATTTTCAACCAGGAAGTCCGTTGAACCAAAGGACGCGTAAATGTACTAGTACTACACAATAGCATTGTCCGTCCATCTTAGTGCGTTAAGGTGTTTTCTCAAAGAAGACGATGGAGAAGCGGAGTTAGCGAAGAGAGAAATGATGGTTGCTTCATTCGTGCTTTCTGATTTGATGCCTCACTACTTTGTGATTTGTGATAGAAGGGACAGGGGAGTAGACTCTGTGCTCTATACTGTACATACGTCCAAGCATGGGAGAAAGAGGAGAGAGGTTGCATTTTTCTATTCCTTCAATCAATCAATTAGGGAGGTTCGGTTCCATCTTTTTGGCTTTGGCAGCACCGTCCACAATGGTTCCCATCGATGCCAAAAGCTATTTTCATATTTGGCTACACATTGTGGATGCCCTTAACCGTACCACTTGGTTTTGCTCATGTGTGCTATCTATACAAATCTCGATTATATTGATATAAAAATTATAGTATCAAGATTAGTAAAAGGAGGTGATTTTTCCATGCAGATGGCAGCGGCGGGGGGCAGGGGGGTTTCTTATTTTTAGAGGATGTTGGCCGGGCGGTTTGCTAACATGCGGTCCCATGTGTTAGTGCTTTACCAAGCCGATCCGCGTCCCACATGAGGCTGAACAATGGCAGAAGCAACACATGATTAACTTGAAGAAGATGAGGGAGAAGCAGATTCAGCAACAAGTGAAATGATTGTTGCTTCATCCCTCAAACTTCTTTTTTTAGCATTATTACTACTTCGTCCATCCAACTTAACTGCGGGAAAGGTGCAGCTTTGTGATATGATGCCTCATTCCTCATTACTATGGCAGCGCCATGACTGGGGTGCTTCACCCCTGCTGCTCTGCACTATTATTTCGGTTTGGCACAGGGACCCAGTTTCTTGATGTCCCACATGTCAGCGTAAGGGACTAGAACATTTATGAAAGCGAGCGCTCCACTCTTATGACAGAGGAGTACACGACACGGCGGCCAAATGAACTATTACTTGTACTGTAGTACTATTATAGTTTTGATGTTTCGCACAGTCCATCGATACAAACCCGATTAAACAGGCAAGGGAGGGATTGTTTCCATGCGGTAGATGATACTAGCCATACATTTCCAAGGAAATTTTAATGTATGCAAGCAGAATAATTAAGTAACAATATGAGATCTAGTAAAACTAAAAACACATATGATTTAATGTGTTGGAGTGTAGTAGTAGTGCAATATTGCATAGTTTTTAGGTGTAACATGCGAGAACGTGTAGAGATGTACTTTTGGAGAGCCTACAGAGAGAAATTGGGCATAAAGTGGATTCAAATATTTGCATTCGTCTTCATAGCATTTGTGACTCATATCTACAGTTTGTACAGTAGACGTGAATGCTTGTTCGCTCTTATGTAACCAGTACAACAATAATGGGGTGGCGTGCGCCAATTTAGGCACTGGAACATTGGCCTACTCGGCTCCATAGAGAGAGCTAGAGAAGAGATAAATACACTGGTCGTCAGTGTATTTCAAACAAAAATCGTAATACGGTCACCAGACTTCAAAATACGCTCATTACGGTCACTATATATGTTTTGCGGTGATTATGCGGTCAGTTGCTCACCGTTCAACATCGGGTTGCACTCTGTTGACCGGCCAAATAGTCTGCATGGCACTATGTTGACTAGTTAAATTGACCATGTTCCTTGTGGGTCCCACCTGTCAAATCGCATAGGAAAAAGGTCAGATAAACAAAAAATTACGAAGGCGCGACAAGGCTCCAACCCGTGCGCAGGAACCACCTGGTTGTGTATGTGGTTGTTAGGGCATGATGTGTGCGCATGCACGTGTAGGTTGAGCACTTGAGCCTGAGAGTGTGTGTGTTAGTCGTGTGGTGTGTGCATGCATGCGTGCGTGTGCGCGTGTGAGTGTTGCATGCGTGCATGGTTGTGTGTGTACATGTGAGTGTTGGGTGCGTGCATGGTTGCATGTGTTCGTGTGAGTGTTTCCTGCATGCTATTCGTGTGCGTGCGTGCGTGTGTATATAATCACCACACCAGCTCCTGTGTGTTAAAACAGATGGCTCAGCATACCAATACAAGGCCACGTTGTCCAATGTGCCCGCGGTCATGACTTCAAACCACCGTCCAATACTTTTTTATCCTTTGTTTTCATTCTTATACATGCCGATAGGTGGGCACAATGGTAGTGAGATAATGTTATGCAACACCAGAGGTACCATGTGGAGTGTTTTACTAGTCAACTAGTCGTGTCTTGAGCAAATACAGAGCTGTACAGTGAGCCCGTGGCTGTATAATAACCACAAAACGTAAATGGTGACCATAATGAGTGGATTCTGAAGTTCAATCACTACTAGGAAAAGGGCTATAGCTAATATGGACATTAATGGTGCACCATATATGTGGTGCTCCACTGCTATATAGCAGTGGCGCACCACATACAGGTGCGCCATTAGTGTCCTCATTACTAATGGCGCACCACGCACATGGTGTGCCATTACTAACATTTTTTTTCAAAACTATTAATGGCGCACTAAGGCACAGTGCGCCATTACTAGTTTTAACTAGTAATGGCGCACCACACACTCTGTGCGCCACTACTAACAATTTTTTGACTTTTTTTCAAAACTAGTAACGGCACACCAGGGTAGAGTTCGCCATTAATAGTTCAAACTAGTAATGGCACACCACAACCGAGATGCGCCACTACTAACAATTATATATTTATATATATTTTGGCAAAAATAGTAATGGCGCACCACGTAACAGGTGCGCCATCAGTAACCAGGGTTACTAATGGCGCATTATTAGGTGGTGCGCCATTAGTAACTTGAGACCAGCTAGATATTTTGGACAGCCACCTACCACACTCACTTTCCCCACTTCATTCTCTCCACCTCCTCCTCCAAGTTTGTCTCGGTTGCCTCCTCCTCCTCACCTCATTTGCACCATAGATTCACCCAAATTAAGTGGTTAAATTTCCTTTTTTGATAGGTAAGTAAGGGGAAAGCTTCTTTATGTTGTAGATCTACTTTTTTTCTCCCTCCAACAACATGCACATGCACTTTTATGGTCTAGATCTACGTATGTTTGTGGTGTTGCATATGTTTGTGTTTGCAGGTACCGGTATTTGAAATGCGATAGTTGCCAATATTTTGGCGGAATGTTGATTCATTTCCGTTTCGGCGAGAATTTGGCACTATGCATTCTTTTTGGTCCTATTTTTAGGCAAAGTCATGCCAAATTTTTTTGGTTCTAAAATATCGTTTTGCCCTACCCCGTAGGTGACCATGGTCCGCACGATGACCGAAGGCTTCGTGGATAGGTTTTTGAGCTCTGTGAACCCCGAGACGCTTCAAAAGAACGAGATAGAGATAAGATGTCCGTGTCGAAGATGCAAGCTGAAGAGCCTTATGGACCCGGATTCCGTACAGGTGTTGGACCACCTACTCTTGCGTGGTTTCATGGATGGCTATCGATGGCAAGGTGATGAAGATGACTATGAAGTCGTCCATGGGGGCCGGGCAAGAAATGAGGAAGGGCAGCAAGACAACCGTGGCGAGGGCGGGCGAGAAGATGAAGAATCTACAGGACATGATCACGAAGTAGATGCAATACACAGTCATCATGTAGAAGATGCCGGACATGATGATGAGGAAGATGTCGGAGTAGATGAAGGGCATGATCATGAAGATGAAGATGCCAGAGAAGACAACGATGGACCATCGATGGGATGGGTGCAGGACCCTCATATTCAAGAGTTGCTTCTCAAGCAGATGGATAACGCAAGAGCTGCTGCCCGAGAGAAAGCCAAGCTGGTTCAACTAGAGATAGATGCGGTTACTTCATTGTATGAAGGATACAGGCCCGAGGATACCCGCCTGAAAGTAACGCTCATGGCTCTAGAGATGAAGGTAAAACACAAAATGACCGACGCATGCTTCGACGAGAACATGTCATTCTGGCACGAACGTCTTCTCAAGGGGAACAAGTGCCCGACCAGTTTCGAGGAGGCGAAGAAAATCGTGTGTCCTCTGGATTTACCGCACGTGAAATACCATGTGTGCATGAACAATTGCATCATTTATCAGGATGAGCACGCGGAGTCTACCATATGTCCGGTGTCCGGTGTCACTCGATACAAGAAGAGGAAGAAAGCTCCTCGAACAGTGGTGTGGTACTTTCCGATCACTCCTCGTCTGCAGCAGTATTTCACGGACCCTAAGCTAGCAAAGCTCCTGCGTTGGCACGCGGATAGGGAGGAGAAGAAGCAAGAAGATGACGGAAATGATCCGGAGATAAATAAAAAGGTTAAGATACTGAGTCACCCTAAGGATGTGAGCCAGTGGCAAGAGTTGAACTTCGAACACCCAGAATTTGGGGACGATCCAAGGAACATCGTGCTAAGCGCGAGCACTGATGGAGTCAATCCGTTTGGCAGCCAGAGAAGCACACATAGCACATGCCTGTGTTTGTGTGGATGTACAACCTTCCCCCTGGTTGTGCATGAAGAGGAAGTACATTCAAATGAGTATGCTAATTGAAGGACCAAAACAACTAGGGAACGGCATTAATCTGTATCTGGGGCTACTGAAAGAGGAGCAAGACACGCTGTGGAAAACGCCAACCAATACGTGGGACGCCGCAGAGAAAGGATATTTCCCTATGAGAGCCGCACTATTCACGATGGTGCACGACTATCTCGGTTATGGATATGTCGCGGGGCACGTGGTCCATGGATTTTCTAGATGCGTCAGGTGCATGGATGACACAATGTATCGCCAGCTGATAGAGATCCCGGGTCTTTGAAAACCGTGTTCATGGAATATCGAAGGTGGCTTCGCGACGATGACTCATGGAGAAAACGCAAGGATCTGTTCGATGGTGAAACCGAATCCCGAAGACGCCCGCGTACGAGGAGCGGCGAGGAAATAGACGAGCTGTTGAAAAATTGGAAAGATTACCCATTGCCGGGAAAGAAGCAAAAGGCGCCGGAGCCGGGAAAGAAGCGAAAGGCGCCAGAGCCGCCGCTGAATGTATGGAAAACGAGGTCTGTTTTCTGGTACTTGCCGTAAGATCCTCCGTGTGCCTCACAGTCTTGATGTCATGCATATCACGAAGAACGTGTACGAGAGTCTGCTTGGTACCCTACTCAACATGCCACAGAGGACCAAAGATGGGCCGAAAGCAAGGTGTCGGTGTACAAAAATAGGGGTGCATCTTTGTACCCCTTTTCCCAGTGCAGGGCAGTCACAGCCGCGCCCACGGCCACAACAAGCAGAACGAGGGAGGTGAGACAAGGTAAGATTGAAGCTCAAGACAATCAAAGCAATGCCAAGGCCAAGACCACAAAGAGTAGGGGGACGAAGCAAGTTCCCCCGACAAGACCCTTGCCGGGTGGCCTCAGCGGCCCCGGCAAGACTCTTGCCAGGACAGCTCGCCTCGCACCAATAGTGAGAGCCACCCTTGAGCCCACGGCCCCCAGTGCCATCATCAGCGTGGGGCCAGGGCTCGGGAAGGCACCCCTGTGGTGGTCTATAGATCTTTGTGAAGGCATATTCATGATCAGAATAGAAGACGATGATTCTCGGCAAGATCCTGGCCAAGGAAGGCCACCATACCCCCGGCAAGATCCTTGCCGGGGACGACAACACGCCATGGCGAGACCCTTGCCGGGCCACCCGGCAGGGCCCTCGCCAAAGATGCCGGCAATGCCACCGACAAGCCCACGTCAACCAAGCTTCCAGCACCGTTCACATGCAGCTACCAGCCCAACCAGCTAGGCGGGCACCTGCGTGGCAACATGCAGCTCCCAGGCCAACTCATCAAGCGCCTGCGTGGCGGCATGCAGATCTTCGTGAAGGCTCCACCACCGCACCAACTCAGCTGCCTACCTGCCTACATGGAACCGCACGCATCCCTGGCCAAGGCGCATGTCTAAGCGAGGAGGAGCGGTGACGGACGGGACGGGCCTCGCCCCCGTCCCCGATAAAGCAAGAGGACACCTAAGCGATGCATTAAATGCACCTTGTCCTGTAATACGAGGGATAACCTCGTGCCACTATAGACCTTTCCACCTCCTGTGTGCCACTGTGGCAACCCCTTTTCCTATAAAAGGAGGCCCGGGGCGACGAGGACGGGGATTCGGCTCTTTCGAACCACACGCTGACCACAACTAGTTCGAGAGCTCAAGAACTCTCCAAAAATACACCCACCAAAGAAGGACTAGGGTTTTACGCATCCTCGCGGCCCAAACCTGGGTAAACGATCCTTGTGCTGTCTACTAGCCCTGCTCTCCTCGCAACCCTGCGCCCTGGCAACCGTAGTAGGGACTCTTGTGATCCCATAGGTGTCGTTCCACACCGACACAAGGGCATACTTGAAATCAATGATCATCAGGGAGGAGCTTCACGGTAATGATGATGATGATGATGATGATGAGGCAAAGCAGGACACGGAAAGTCGCCGCAAAGGCAAAAAGGCCAAGAAGACAGGAAATGACTACCCTCCCGCATGCTTCACTCTAAGTCAGGAGGAGATCGAGCAGTTTTTCACCTGCCTCGTAGGAGTAAAACTTCCTTATGGTTACACGGGGAAGATAAGCAGATACCTAGACTCAGCGAAGCAGAAGTTCAGCGGGATGAAGTCTCATGACTGTCACGTGCTGATGACGTAGATACTTCCAGTTGCAATCCATGGGATCATGGATGCGCATGTCCGTGAAACGCTATTTGGCCTATGCAACTTTTCTATGTCATCTCTCGGAAGTCGGTTGGCGTGAGGCAACTTAGAAGGCTATAGGAAGAGATCGTGGTGATACTATGCGAGCTTGAGATGTACTTCCCGCCCGCATTCTTCGATGTTATGGTGCATCTGCTGGTCCATAACGTGGAGGATATCCTCCAACTCGGGCCGACATTCCTGCATAGCATGATGTCGTTCGAAAGGATGAATGGTGTCATCAAAGGATACGTTCGCAACATGTCACGTCCAGAGGGAAGCATAGCCAGGGGCTTTCTGACCGAAGAGTGCATCTCCTACTTCATGAATTATCTAGGCATCGAGAACCCCATTGGTCTGCCCGTCAACAGGCACCTCGGCAGGCTCGCTGGATGGGGTCACCACGACGGTCGCCACGAAATGCATGTCAATTTCGAGGGTCGACTCGCCGACTTTGAAAGAGCAAACCTAGTTGTGCTACAACACATAGACGTAGTCGATCCTAGGGTGGTAGAGCACAAAACCTTTATTGAAAAGACATACAATGTCCGAGGCCAACAGAGGACGGACGAAAATATAATCAAAGAGCACAACTCATGTTTCACGCGTTAGTTCTAGGAGAAGCTTCTGTCGTACCCTTTACATGAGGATTCTTCTACGGAAGAAAAACTCATATTCGCCTTGTCACAGGGCGCCGAGCACAACGTAATGAACTATGAGGCATACGGTATCAACGGGTACACATTCTACACCGAGGGAAAGGACATGAAGAGCGATGGTTATCAGAATTCCGGGGTAATGATGGAATCCTACACCGGTAACGACAAGGACAGATACTACAGAAGGATCGAGGAGATCTGGGAGCTGAGCTACGCTCGAGAGAAGGTCCCGATGTTCCGTGTCAGATGGGCCAAGAGCGTCCTAAAAGAAGACCGATATTTCACCACCATGGTCAGACACGAAGCCAAATCCAGGACCGCGGATGCAAACGTCACCGTGAAAAATGAGCCATGGGTATTGGCTTCCCAAGTGGATCAATGCTTCTTCATTACCGACCCGTCAAAGCCCAGTCGTGTCGTCGTGAGAAGAGGCAAATGGAAGATCATCGGAATGGATGGAGTCACCAATGAGCAAGACTTCGACAAGTACGGCGACCCGAAGATGGAACATGACGATGATGATGAAGTGCCATACACCAAAAGAAGAAGCAGGACCACCTTGTTCAACAGAAGAACTCCATTTGCGAAAAAGAAGGGCAAGAGGATTGTGAAAAGATAGCTAGCTAAGATCGATTGTATTTAAATCATAGTCTTCAGTTCTCGATTGTATTTCGACATATTGAAATGATATTTCTCCTGTTCTAGTCCTCATGAATATTTATTTATGTTTATTATGGTATTGAATTTCTAACTCACAAAAAGTATTGAATTTGTTAATATTTTTTGAACTCATGAATATTTTTAAATTTCATGGGCACTTTTTGAATTCATGAATATTTTTTCATATTCATAAATGTTTTACCAATTCACAAACGAATGCAACTAAAAATCCAAAAAAATACTGATGATATTTTTAAATAACAAATTTGATGATATTTTTTCATGTTCATAAATATTTTGAAATAACAAATTTGATGATATTTTTTCACATTCATAAATGTTTTCAAATTTGATTGTCATTTTCTAAAAAATTATTAGATGCAACTAAAAATAAAAAAAGTTACTAATGGCGCACCAGTAGAAGGTGCGCCATTGCTATCAATGTACTTATGGCGCATCCCTAGGAGGTGCGCCATTGGTATACCATTTTTATGATTTTTCTCAAATATTTTCAAATAAAAAATTTGATGATATTTTTTCATATTCATAAATATTTTCAAATAACAAATTTGATGATATTTTTTAACATTCATAAATGTTTTCTAAAAAATTATTAGATGCAACAAAAAATAGTAAAAAAAGTTACTAATGGCCCACCTCTCGGTGGTGCGCCATTGCTATGGATGTACTTATGGCGCACCACTAGGAGGTGTGCCATTGCTATCCTTCCCCCTCTATCCCTTTCCTGCTCGCCCCCCACACCAGAACCCCCTCCATTTCGATCCCCCTAGACGCCGATGACTCCCCTCACCCTCCCCCGCTCCACCGCCGCCGATGACCCCCCGCACCCTGCCCTGTCTCCTCGCTCGGTTCCCCCGAATGGAATCTGCCGAGCGAGGGTCTCCTCTGACCGCCGCAGGTGACCCAGCCGCGCCGCCGGAGCTGCCCCTTGCCCAGTCTCTCATTGCTTGCTTTGCTTCCTCGCAGCTCGTCCACCCCGCGGAGGGGCCGCTCGCCGCCGCCGCCGCGAGAGGGGGCAAGGGAGGCCGCTCGACCTCGCCTTCGCCGCTGCCCAAGAAACCCTCACCTCCCCCTCCTCCGCCCACGAGGAAGCCCTCCCCTGCTCTAGTCCCTGACGAGTCATCGCTCGTCCTCGTCATCAGCCGCCTCTCCCGCAACGTCACCGAGGGCCATCTCAGGGAGATCTTCGGTCTGCACAACCACTCCTCTCTTCGTCCCCCGCTCTCTGCCTGCACGTGTGATCCGATTTACTCCTTGAAGTTCAGTTCTTGGTGCTTATTATGCTGCTTGTTTCGTTTCTCTGAATATATATTGCTGCATTGTGCCGATTATTACCACTGTGCTGCAGAGAACTATGGTCAAGTTCAGTTCTTAGTGCTTATGTATACTGCACGTCTTCATTCTTAGCGATGTTAACTTATGATTGCCACTGAAACATATGGCAGCACACCATGATGTCGAAGCATACCCAAAGACTACACTGCTAGTTCTGTCCAACAAGTGGCAAACAGATGGCCCCAGACAAATCAAATCATAAGTGTTGGCTCTTGGTCTGACATGAATTCATAAGTGTCGATTTCCCTTGGTATATGTTGTGTTTAGCTTTGGCAGAAGTTCAGAACTGTTATGCAGTGTTGGCTGTTAGTCTGATATGAATCTAGAAGTGTTGATTTTCCTTGGTATATGTTGTGTTCAGTTTTGGAAGGAGTTCAGAACTATTAGGCAGTCTTGGCCCTTCTGTAATGCGCATCGATTTCATTTTGTTTCTTACTTTCTTGTCCTGTTGAAGAGATCATATGTTCATAGCACCAACTGTAGGAAGTCCTATAATTCTTCACTCGCTGACCAATAGAGGACTTTTTTGGTTTGGTATATGCAAAATGTAGAGGTTTTCCCCTGATTAGTACAAGTAATTATCCATTTATTGATCACTAGATGTAATATTTTTTTGGTTCAGCATGATTAAACTGTACCTGCAGCATAGCAGATTGGTGAGGAGTTGACCTGTTTAAGCTGACATTGTGGTATAACAAGTGTGGCCTAATTGCATAGTTCCCTTCCTATAGTGCACACACTCATGTAGATTTCAGTTGTCAAGTAAAGAGGCTGCATGCGGCTAGTGATAATTTATATTATGAGATTTAGGTTCACAAGAATTATAAGCTTGATGAGGCCATCCAAGTATATGACTGGGAATATGTTCTATTAGAATGACATCAGTTTTGTTCTAAAAAGTTTCAGTATAATCAAAAAATTGGTCTCTTGAATTCTAGACAAGATAATGTGAGCTAGCCTGAAGGTGATGCACTGATGATCACATTGAGAAAGACTTGTAAAGATGATGATCATCTTTTATAGAAAACAATTTCTATAAACACATCAGTAACTTTGCTAGTTTGCTGGGTTTTGCCTCCGACCATCGTGTTGTGATGATTTTGCAGGTACCCTGAGAGGCCCTTGAGTTTGCTGGAATGTCTATTAACTTCCGTTCCGGCAAATTCGGGTACTCCATATGTCCTATTTTCAGCAAAGGTCATGCTGAAATTTTCCGTGAATTTTAGCATGACTTTGCTAAAAATAGGACATATGGGGTACTTGCGACTAATGCATGGGCCGAGGTATCTTAGTACTTAATTAAGTAGGATCAACTGCCTCTTGTGTTATACATATAGAAGTGTGATATGTTTACTGTCTCTTGGTGTATTAGAATTCTCCTTCCCTTTTCTTGATAGGGTATATTATTAGAAGATACCCATATATATCAGTCAACCTAGGGTGCCTCGGCATCGATAAACCCTAAATGATGAAAACTTAACTTGGCATTTAGGGTGCCTCAGCGTCGACAAACCCTAAATGATAAAAGCTTAGCTTTTAGGATGCCTCGGTGTCAACAAACCCTAAATGATGAGACCATGGTAATTCCTCACAAACCAACCCTTAAATAACATTGAGCCATTATGTTGTCACCCTTGAAGCCTTGCAGACATTTGCAGCCCTTAGCTTGTTCATTTTGTAGATTTCCAAAATTCAGTTTTGTACCGCACACCGAAGCCAACTTTTTGGCGACATTCCTCGAGAATTACGTTATTTAGTAAACTTAGAGATCTTGTTCCTTGACAATAACCAAGTTTTGACCAAACTTTTTCCTATTTAGAGCGAAACATAGCCCACAACGATGAGGCCGGTGGTTCGGGCAAGGCATTCTGGGAGCTGTCCCAGGACATGGAGGAAGATCCTCACCTCTATTAGGACGCCACGGAAGACACCGATCCCGACTACACAACCCCTAGTGGCGTCGGCGATGACACCACTGATGGTGCCGCCGAGGATGCCACCACTGATGATGGCAGGACACGCACAGATGGCAGCAAACTGAAGAGGCAATGGAAGGACCGGCGCCTGAACGTGCTCGACACCGTAAAGGAGGAATTTACTGAAGTGTCCTCCGAGGGGCATCCAACGGCGTCCCCAGAATTAGTCAGGGGGTAGGCGTGATAGCTCGGGTTCATTCTCCAGAGCACCATCTCGATCAACACCGAGAACCTAAGGCATCGTGACCGAGGGAATTTGCACAACCTCCTCTTCACGAAGCTGCATGAACGATACAAGTTCCCCTGTGACTTCGCAAACACAAGCCTCTCAGGGAATAAAGTGAACAGTGTTGCTGTCCGTTTCAAAACTAGCGGATCTTGGGTAGGGGGTCCCGAACTGTGCGTCTAAGGCGGATGGTAACATGAGGCAGGGGACACGATGTTTTACCCAGGTTCGGGCCCTCTTGATGGAGGTAAAACCCTACGTCCTGCTTGATTATTCTTGATAATATGAGTAGTACAAGAGTTGATCTACTACGAGATCAGAGAGGCTAAACCCTAGAAGCTAGCCTATGGTATGATTGTATCTTGTCCTACGGACTAAAACCCTCCGGTTTATATAGACACCGGAGGGGGCCAGGGTTACACAGAGTCGGTTACAAGGAAGGAGATCTACATATCCCTATTGCCAAGCTTGCCTTCCATGCCAAGGAGAGTCCCATCCGAACACGGGATGAAGTCTTCAATCTTGTATCTTCATAGTCCAACAGTCCGGCCAAAGGATATAGTCCGGCTGTCCACATAAACGCTAATCCAGGACTCCCTCAGTAGCCCTTTAACCAGGCTTCAATGACGATGAGTCCGGCGCCCAGATTGTCTTCGACATTGCAAGGAGGGTTCCTCCTCCGAATACTTCATAGAAAATTTTGAACACGAGGATCGTGTCCAGCTCTGCAAAAAAAGTTCCACATACCACCGTAGAGAGAATAATATTTACACAAATCTAATCTGCTGACGTACCCCGTAGTGTGAAATCACACCACAGCCAGGTCTTTATTCGAATCGTTTTCCATAACCTATCTCAGCATGTTTCGCGAGACGGTTTCCTAGGCACGTCTTGTCGAAGCAGAGATCGTGTCCCCTTATTATGGGATTCCCATCAATACGGACGTGGGTAACCCAACCGCGCCACTAATCACGACGCTTGGGGGATAAGTGAGTTTTACCAGGATGGTAGGGGCGCATAGTTTCGTCCGCCCTTATAAAGTGATAAGGTTTCACCTTTTTCTACCCACACCTTCTTCCTCCTTGCTGTCACACCCTAGCAAGTTCATGCATTAGAGTGCTTGCATCATGTTTAATTCTCCCAGAAAGATGAAATGGGGATAACAGAACCCCCAGCACCCCCTTAAACCAACTAGGATTTACTAAAATTGGTTTCAATGAACCCAAAATGTCGTTCACAAAATGTTCATCCTTTCTGGATTGGGCTAAAACCCCTGGCAAAAATGGTGTACTCTTTTCTAGGATATTCTAGATTTTTTTTGAATTGGGCTAAGTATTTGAATTTGGGCATTTAAATGCTATAAAATATTTTAATTCTCAAATAATTCTGGAAATAAGTGTGGGCTGTTGGAAATAATCTAAATAGAGCCTATGTTTATTTTCAGGATTTTTGTATGTGCCTAACTATTTTTAATAAAGCCCTAAAGTTACAGAAAAATAGAAAATGAAAACAAAGCATAAAAAGATAGGGAGAGAAAGGCCAGAGGCCACTTACCTGGCTGGCCCGGCCCATCTGGCCTGTGCCAGTCATCACCTATCTCTGCCAGTAGGCAGAGGAGGGACACCGCGATGCCGCTGAGCTGGCCACGCCACCTCCCTGCCTGCCTGCCGTCGCCCGCGCCAGCGCGACGCCTCGAAGCGCCTCTGCAGCCTCCCCTCGACCCCCTGGACACCTTATTCCTCCCCCCTGCTCTTTCCCTCGCTCAGCCGAAGCCATGGCCGACGCAGCCGCCGCCGTCTTGCCGCCATAGCCGTAGCCACCGTCGTCCCCGTGCCGCCCTGCCGTGTCCACGAGCTCCGCCACCGTCCTCTGCGTCGAGCGGACTGAGCCCCGAGCGCTCGTTTTCCCTGAAGCCACCGCGTCGACCTCATCTTCACCGCCCGTCGCCGGAGATCCACTTCACTGCCCCGCTTGCTCTGGCTTGTCCCCGACTCCTCCGATCCGCTCGCCCGACGCGCCGTGAGCCCTGCTACCTCCCGCTCCTCCCCGTTTTCCTTCTTATGCACCACACCGACCACACCGAGCTCGCCTGCACGCGCCGCCGCCTCTGCATGTCGCCGTCGTGGCCACAGCCACGCTGGCTCGATTCCGAGCACGGCATTGCGTCGTCGCAGCCCAAGCAGCCCGTAGCACCGCTCCACGCGCCTCGCCGTGCCCCGTAGCTTCAGGTTCGACCTCGCCCGAACTCCGGCGACCGCCAAGGTCATCGCCGGCGTCGTTCCCGGCCACCGCGACCTCCACTTCCACACCAAACGACGCGACTCGCTCCCCGCATCACATAGCTGCTCTCCGCCGTCGATTTGGTCGCCGGAGCACGAAACCCGCACCGCCCCGCCACGTCTGGCCTCGCCGGCGGCTAAACGCCAGCGAGTTTGACCCCATTTGACCATGCTTGACCCGTGTGGGCCCAGGTTGACTCCCCCCTGAGCCTATGACAGGTGGGGCCGGCCTGTTAATTAGGTTAGGATTAGTGCTAACTAATTTTAGTTAGTTTAGGTCACTGACATGCGGGCCCAGGCCCCACTGGCAGTTAGTTATTATTAACTTAACCCTGTTAATTAGCTGTCTCACTGACGTGTGGGTCCCAGCCATCAGGTTTGACCTGGGCTGGCGCCTTTGACTCGCTGATGTCATAGTGATGCAGTGCTCACGTGGTTGTTTAATTTCTGGATTTATTTTTATATAGGAAATTCCAGAAAATAGCCAAAACTTCTAAAAATCATAGAAAATCAACCATAGCTCCAAATCAAACAAATTATATATGAAAAATGATCAGAAAATTCTATCTCTCCATCTATAATGGTTTCATGCATGACAAAACACTTTAACCTTGTTGTTTAGGTGAAACAAGCTAATACACTTATTATACATAAGAACTTAAGCTACCATTTGAATCTTTGATTCAAATGGACCCATTTCCACTTGTTTCACATTACATTAGGCAGGACACATCATTTTGCCATGTCATAGCATGCATCATATTGTTACATACTGCCATGTGTTGATTATATTCTGTGGTGTCTTTCGTGGTAGGTTCTGCCTCCGAGGATATCTCCGAGTATCCAACTGAAGGGCAATACCCTACTACCACTCCATCAGGCAAGCAACCCCATTGATCATATCGATACAATCCCATGTTCTCGCCTCTGCTCTTGTTTATTGCATTAAGACAACAACGTTTCAAACTGCTGTGTGCTACGGTAGTTGAACCCTTATCCTCTGCATGACCTATCATTGCCACAGTAACTAGATGAAACCCATTAGCATGGGTAGGAGTTTTTTGAGCCATGTATCTGTTTCCTACCTTGCTATGCCTGCTATGCTTAGAGTTTGGTCAGGTCTGGTTCATCTCGGTGATGGGCTAGAGTGAAATGGTTATGTCGGTAATGTGAGGGATGTGTTGAACATGTTTTGGTAAAGGTATCGATGAGAGGCCATGTAGGGGTACATGGTGGGTTGTTTCATTGAGGCCATCCATAAGAACTGATATATGTATGCGTGATTTAAGATTCAGCAACTACCACACGTTGGGCCCTGAAATATGACCCCGCTTAACTTACTGACCCCTCTCGTCCTCTGTCCAGGAGTTGCAACTAGTTTCTGGTGTTTGTAGGTTATTTGTTGGCGGCCGTGCGTAGCGCTGACCCTAGGGGTCGGCTATGATGCGGTAGATACACTGTGGCCGGGTATGCCGGGCACCCGTTTGGCATCTCGGGACCCTATACACATCGTTTGGGGCCGTTGGGGAAACCCCGGCCAGATTTCCTTGCGGATGGAACCCGAATAGGCGATAAACCTGGACTAGAGACTTGTGCGGTTAGTTAGGTCGTGGTCTACACCCACGTCAGCTTTCGCTTGAAGTCTGCCGAGCACATGTCGTGTGCAGATGCTAAGTGGTGGAAACATGTGTGACAAAGTACACCCCTACAGGGTATAAAACTATTCGAATAGCCGCGTCCACGGTAAAGGACTACTTGGTTGCCTATACAGTTCATAGACAAGTTAATGGTTACTACTAAAAGACTCAAGATAAGTGTGAGTACCGAGGATGGCCCTATCGTAGGATGACGAGGGAGGATCCCCGGTGGAGTATTGTGTTGATGATTAGTGGACTCGTGTGCGAAAACTATTTTACTAGTAGTGTCTTGTAGGATAGCTTAGCCAAGAGTCAAAGCTGGCTTGCTGCAATAACTCCACCACCTTCTTGAGAATGAGCATGTATAGTAGGTTCTGTTGTAAGACTTGCTGAGTACCTTTGTACTCATGTTTGCTTTAATTATTGTTTTCAAACGACAACACCGCCCCCTCCGATGGGTTTTATGTAGATCTCGACGTCGATGAGTAACTTGCCACCCAGGTGGTGATCCTGGCCATGGAGGGGCCTATGTAGATAGACGGGCTTCGAGAAGCCTTCTTTCTTTCTAGTGTCTGTACTTAGACTATTTTCTTCCGCATGTGCTTGTATGCTTGTATGACTTGAGTGTTGGGTCATGTGACCCCTACCTGTATGAACTTGTTATGTATGGCTCTCTGGAGCCTTTAAATAAAGTACTTGAGTTGTAGAGTCTTGTTGTGATGCCATGTTGTATTTGCACATATCGAGCATATTGTGTGTATGATTGAAATGCTTGGTATGTGTGGGATCCGACAATCTAGTTGTTTATCCTTGGCAGCCTCTCTTATGGGGAAATGTAGTCTGGTGCTCCTCAAGCCATAGTAGTCCGCTACAGCCCGGTTCACCGGAGTCCTGCTAGCCCAGCACTACTGCTCAGGACACTTGACTGGTCGGCATGTGTTTCACTTCATTCGTATGTCTGTCCCTTCGGGGAAATGTCACGCGGTGACATCGGGAATCCTGCCTAGCCTGCCAAAGCCCGGGTTCCCCGGAGTCTTGTTAGCCTAGTGCTACAGCCCGGATTCGCACGCTGATGACCGACATGCTCGATGTGATTCATGTATGTGGTGAGGCGGCTTGTGCCGCTTTGGGTTCATGACTAGCCATGCCGGCCCGGGTTCTCTGTCATATGTGGTGAGGCGGCTTGTGGATGCCTGCCCACGGTTGGAAGTCATAAAGCGGTCCGCCTGCATCGAAGGTGCACGCCGGGCTTTTGCCCGTGTGAAGGTGCACTGGGCCAAGATGGATGCTGAGAAGCTGGTGAAGGAGGGGCCACCGCAGGGCAAGGAGCATCGCCACCCCGAAATGTATTATGAGGGTGTCCTGAAGGGTGCCCGTCTTGTGGCGGACGAGTGTGCGAAGGATGTAATTTTTGAATGAACTTGCTCGTGTGATCCTGTATTATAAAAACTTGTTCATGTGCACTATGCGACGATTGTTTGAATTTAAAATATTACCTTCTGTGTGGCTGTTTATTAAATCTGAGAGATGGCTAGTCGTCGACGTCTGCCGCCATGCCACGAGTGCTGGGGTGTTTGGGCTGAATCTGAGCACTCTTGTTCCCATTGTTGGGTCCTTCGAGGGAGGTGCTCAGCGCAATGAACAAGGCAATCGGACTATAATGCTTTATCACTCTCACTTAGCCATAGAAGTCTAAAATTTTAAGCCCCTAGTATTCAGAAGGCCGAATTCGGGGCGCTATACATGCCTCAAGCCGGACAAAGCCGAGTCCTCACTCTAAGCGGCATAAGTCTTTAGGGACTCGAGACCTCTCGAACAGCGACCAGCTCTCGCCTTATCATGACAGTCAGTTTTAGCTTTCTCTACTGAGGTGCTTGCCAGATGAACCGGGGCACAATCGCAGTAGTTATCCCAGTGCTACCTTAGCCGATATAGCGGAACGTAAGGTACCAAAACATGGGAGCCGGGTAAACCCAACTACTGACCCAAGACATGATTCGGAGCTGATGCATATAATGCTATAAGTTCGGGGTGCCGCACTGTCGAAAGTGTTCGGACTTCTCACGCTGTATTATGGGGTACGCTTAAGCCCCTAGCATATTGGCCGTACCAGAGTGTACGGGTGCTGAATGTCATGAATGAACATATATATAAAAAAGAAAGAATAGAGAATGCGGTAATAGTCTAGTGCTATGCATTGTTTATTCAAAAAGGTGCGTCGAAGCAGAATGATATAAGTAGTGCGATAAGCAAAAAGTAGGACTATTTGACATGTCCCCTCCAAGGGCAAGCTGAGGAATGGTATTTAAAGCAGTTATTTCACTCGTTATCAGAGACCACCTGGGAATTCCATGATGCGACGTAGCTTTCTGCCTCCTTGGTTGTTGTATCATGTGTCCAGCAATTGTACTGCCGGACGGGGTTTCCAGAGAGTAAAGTCTTAAAGAGAGAAAGAATAATAAGGCGGGAAGCCCCTAGTGCGGTTGAGTCATGTTTTGGGACGTGACGTAGTTGTGCCCCCCATCTATGCCCATGGTATTTTCAATGCGTAATTACGTACGCGTGGCATGGATTTCGCCATTTGGCTGGGACTAGGGTGGGGGCCGCATTGCTATGCGAGCTCAGAACGTGCCAGTCGGTCTTGTTGCCGATTACTCCGGGCGCGCTTGAAGGTGTCCGGGTCTTTAATCTCCGAACTGGTGGATTGCATTAAGAGGCTGCTTTGCGCTTCTGCTGCGAGGGCCGCAGTGTGCTCCTCCATGCAGAGAGAGCGCTTTGTGTTTCCATTGACCGTGATGACCCCCCGATGTCCTGGCATCTTGAGCTTGAGATATGCATAGTGCAGTACCGCGTTGAATCTCGCAAATGCGGTTTGCCTGAGCAGTGCATGATAGCCACTACGGAACGGGACTATATCAAAGATTAATTCCTCGCTTCGGAAGTTATCCGGGGATCCGAAGACCACTTCCAGTGTGACTGAGCCTGTGCAATGGGCCTCTACACCTGGTATGACGCCTTTGAAGGTCGTTTTTGTGGGTTTGATCCTTGAGGGGTCTATACCCATTTTGCGCACTTTGTCCTGATATAGCAGGTTCAGGCTGCTGCCGCCGTCCATAAGGACTCGAGTGACGTGAAATCCGTCGATGATTGGGTCTAGGACTAGTGCGGCGAATCCTCCATGACGGATACTAGTGGGATGGTCCCTGTGATCGAAGGTGATCGGACAAGAGGACCATGGGTTGAACTTTGGAGCGACTGGCTCCAATGGATACGAAAGTGCTAGTGATCGGCTAGAGGGGGGCTGAATAGGTGATTTTTATAAAAGTCTTCAAAAGATGGAAGTTTCGAAGACAAACGATAGAAATAAACCTATTACCATGCAGCGGAAGGTAGACTACATTAGGCAAACCATAGTGAAGTATTCAATGAAGTGAAAGCACAATGACTAATAGCAGCTAGGTAGTAAAGATCAGGCAGGAAGATATTGTGAAGCCAATCAGAACAAGCAGTCACTCAGTGAAGACAAAAGATAATGCAATCATACAATGACTTCACAAGGACCAACAGTAAGTAAAGGGAAGGGAAGGATTAAACCAGTGACTCGTTGAAGACAATGATTTGTTGGACCAATTCCAATTGCTGTGACAACTGTACGTCTGGTTAGGGAGGCTGAGATTCAATTCAGAAGACCTCGTCTTCACCTTATTCCCCTTGAGCTAAGGACACCCAGTCCTCGCCCAATCACTTTGGTAAGTCTTCAAGGTAGACTTCCAAACCTTCACAGACTTCGTTCACCGGCGATCCACAATGACTCTTGGATGCTCAGAACGCGACGCCTAACCGGTTGGAGGATTCATAGTCCTCAAGTGTAATAAGTCTTCAGATCACACAGACATGAAGACTTCAGTGATGCCTAACAATCTTTGGCTCCGGGTGTTTAGGGCTTTATCCTCGCAAGGAATTCTCTCTCAAAGGCTTCGAGGTGGGTTGCTCTCAAACGACAAAAGCCGTACTCTAACTCTGAGCAGCCAACCGTTTATGGTTGTAGGGGGTGGGCTATTTATAGCCACTAGGCACCCCGCCCTGGTTTGTCCGAAATGACCCTTGGTAACTAAGGAACTGACACGTGTTCCAACGGTCAGATTTCAAACACACACGGCAACTTTACTTGGGCTACAAGCAAAGCTGACTTATCCAACTCTCGACAAGATTTGCTCCCATAGTCTTCACTCGAAGACATAGGATTTCGGTTAAGCATCACTTCAGTCATTCTGACTGGTTCACTTGGACCCCACTTAACAGTACGGTGGTTCCTGTTACTCAACAAAGAAGAAAAAGAACGACGAAACAACTAAGTCTTCGCGCTCCATAGACTTCATGCGATGTCTTCTCTTGTCATAGTCTTCAATGTGAATGTCTTCACATACCACCTTTGACTTCAATGTCTTCATTCATTTTTAGGGGTCATCTCTGGTAGGAAAACCATATCGATGAGGGACTTCTACCTGTGTTATCCTACAATTCTCACGAACACATTAGTCCCTCAACCAGGTTTGTCGTCAATACTCCAAAACCAACTAGGGGTGGCACTAGATGCACTTACAATCTCCCCCTTTTTGGTGATTGATGACAAACTGGTTGAAGTTTTCAACGGGGAATAAAATATGTGAAATTGTAAAGGATAGGGTATTGTCTTCATAAGTTGCAAGGGCTCCCCCTGAAGATGTGCATATAAGTAATTTGCTTTTGGAATGCAAATGCACATGGCAGGTTGTACTTGTGGAGATCCTCTTCAACTTATGATGACAAGTCATTATGCAAGATATGATGTAACGAAGATAATGACATCCATAATGAAAAATGGACGTCTGCAACATGATCTAAGTGCGGAATTTATTGTCGCACATGCGGAATTTATCATCGCATCACAGAATAGCAAATAAGTAGCAGACGGCCCTCGAGTTTAAGTGTTACAACTCAAAGAACCAAATGTATCGAAAACGAGAGTTGTAAGCACTTGGCAAAAGTAGCAAAAAGTAAATTAACCACCTACATGGACCCGCTTGAAGACTATCAACTCATATGCTTCTCCCCCTTTTGTTAGTGAGGACCAAAAAGGTTTGAAGACATAGAGCGCCTACTCGTTCCTAGGAGGTGCATGCGAAGCAGCAGGGTTGTCGTTGAGATCCGGTGGTGCAGAGGAACTTGGTGTAGTGTTGACACGCGCTGAAGTTGGAGGAGGTGAAGTTGCATCATCTTGGTCATCGATGACTCTGGCATTTGCGGTCGCAGCTGAGGACGAGTATTCAGAGTCTTCAAGCGAGGGAGTCCGACGCAAGTGAGCATTTCTGGGAGGAGTTGAGTCAAACTTGAAGCGTTCGGTGAAGCCATCGTCATGCAGATCAGCTTCAACACTGAGTATGGTCAAACTCTTCCACGACCTCCGACATGTTTCATTAGTGACAAAGGCGTTCTTGGTGGCAAGATTGCGAATGCGGTTGACATCCACCAAGAGGCTTTGCATCTGACGCTTGAGCCAGTCGTGATGTTTGTCCTGTTTCTGATGCAGCACAACGAGAAGCTCTCGGTCATTGAGGACACGAGATCGTCTTTGAGGCCTTTGCGCAATGGTGCTATCAATGGCATCAGTTTGAGCGCGAGGGGCACGTGTGTTTCCAGCAAGGGGATAAACACGAGACACTGCTGGAATTCCTTCAATGGGCTGGGTGAAGCTTTGGTGATAAGCATTTTGAAGATAAATGGGATCCTTAGTAGGCTCTGGGTAAATGGCTTCAACTGACAGATCAACCTCGGGCAAGAATAGAAGATGATTGCGCAGACGGCTGATAGTTGAAAGCTGAGTGACGCTTTATCAGACGCATGACCCATGGAGCATAGAATTTCAACCCAAAGATGTCAGAGCCAGATGCAGCCAACTACCTGATAAAGAAGTCTTGAGCATTGAAGCTGATGCCATTGAAGATATAGAAAACCAAAGTCTTCATTGCTCCTTCAAGCTTCGCTCTAGATGAGTGTCCTTTGACAGGCCATAGAGTCTTCCTGATTATGTGGTAAATGGTGCGAGGCAGGTACTCTAGGTCTTCAACAAAGAACTCAGATGGGTATTCAGCGTCTTGAGGCAGAGGGTTCATCATGCTCAGCATTTGACTCATGTTGGGTTCTGGCTTCTGAAAGATGCTTTCCAAGGCATTTTGATGTTGTTGACAACCTGGTTCATAGTATTCACCAGGAGTGTGCAGGCCTGTGAGCTCAAGGATATCAAGAGCTTTAGCTTCATGCTGGACATTGCCTGTCATCCACTCAAGGACCCAAGTCTTCGGATCCCTGTTGTAGCCTCGAATATGAAGAGTGGCATAGAATTGAAGCAGCAATTCTTCGTTCCAGTGCTCCTTGTCAGTGACGAACTGCAACAGACCAGCATCTCGGAAACAGTCCAATGATTCTTCGAGGCAGGGCAGACCAGCTATAGGTTCAGAGTCGAGGCGCATATGTGGAAATATGCGCCCTTGATTGTATAGGACATGAGAATAGTAGCTGCGCTGCTAATAGCTCAAGAACCGATCTGAGGAAATGCGCGGTCTTGTATAGGGGTTCTTGGAGCTGTTGAAGAAGGTATTATGTGCCACGAAGCCATTCGCATTGAAGACCCCAGGTGAAGTGGCAGTGCCTGGGAATTGTGGAAGTCTTGGCTTGGGATTTTGGACTTGAGGCCTGTGCTCAACGTGGTACTCAAATTGTGGACCAGTAGCAGGCGGAGGAGTCAGAATGGGCCATCGAACCATAACTGGCTGACCACGATCAAATGCCAGCTCCATTGTATGAGGTCTTGGAGGGGGAACCGGGGCATTGGCATTGTCTTCATGGGCTTCAGGGACCACATGTGCTTCAGGTGCTTGGACTTCATGTATTGCATTGACTTTTGGTGCCACATTGGCTTCTGGCGCCGTACTGGCTTCAGCCATGACAACGTCATTGGCGTCAGCGGCGATATTGGTGGCCGCCTCAGGGTTGTTGACCTCCACTTCAGAAGCTGGAGGTTCGGTCATGTTCTCCTCGAGAACAACATCTTGGTGAGACGGGGGTGTAGAAACTCTTGAAACTCTTGGGGCTTCTTCTTCATCTTCTTCTTCTTCTTCATCGGCTGATGCAGCCGGAACATCTTCAGCCATTTTGGCTTCGGATTCAGACACGTGCATTATGGGAGTGACTAGGGGCCTTGGTTCTTTGCGAAGTCTGCGTAATGCGGGTGACGCTTGTAGAGATGGAGTGTGCTGGGCCACAAAGTCATCATCATCTTGCACTATTGGGGTAGCTTGCGGTTGGGGAGAGCATGGAGTGTCTTGTCTCTGTGGGTGATCAACCCATGATGCATCCTAAGCAGTTGGCATCAGAGGACGACCAATCCTAATGAGTTCGTTGTGCGTAAGCACAGGCGATGATACCAATTGGTGCTCGATCTGAGGAAGGACTTCATCATCTTCAACATTGTCATGGTGACCAATGTCTTCAGCAGCAGTGGGGTCAACTGCTGGAATGTCTTCAGCTTCAGGACCCTCTGTGGAAGCAGGCTCATGAATTACCATCCGTCATTCTTGATGCGAAGATCTGTCGTTCTTGATGCGAAGAGGCAGCACGAGCAACCGAGATGGGCTCAACAATAAGGGGCTCTGTGGGAGCAGCCCGATCTTTCTTGGTTTTGCGCTTCTTCTTGGAGGGAGCGACATCAGAAGCTTCAGGATGTTTCCTCTTCCTGGCTTCAGCCTCGGCAGCCCTTGTCTTCTTTAATTCTGAAGCCACTGTGGGGACCTTAGGCTTCGAGCCTGTCATACTGGATGGGAAGACAATGGGATGTGCTTCCTGCCTTGTTGCTTCGGGTTCGGCCACAGTTGGCTTCTTATTCTTCTTTGCATCCATCCTAGGATCGATGCTAGGATGACCAAGAGCCTTGCGCTTCTCAGCCTCATTGTAGGCTTGCACACACTTGTTAGCCAGGCTCTTCATGCATTCACGAGAACCTTTAGCTTCTTCATGCTTCTTGAGAAAGGCTTCCTTGAGCTCGTGCAGCATAATCTTGAAGTTTTTCACATCTTGCACGCTGAGCTTGGCCATGTGCTTCTTGAACTCAGCTTTCTCATAGTCGATCTTTTGCTTCAGTTCAACGATGCGCTGAGCTAGAGCTAGCTCAGAAGCAATGGCGCCAGTGAAGGCGACACTGAGGCCAATTGGAAGTTGCAGATCTTCAAAGATGAGGTTGGGCATGTCAAACCACTCATCAATGATGTTATGGATGATTGCCACATCAAAGAGAGGCACATCATTGAAGATCTCTGCTTCTTCCTTGCTCTTGATCAGTTGCTCAAGAGTGTCATCTGCAAGATCTTCATCGCTGGACAGATCAATGGCGTCATTGCACAGAATAGCAGCAGCAGTCAGTGCCTGATCAGTATTGTTTCTCATCTCAGTCTTCTTGGAGATACATGATAGATCTTCAGACTACACACTGTCTTCAGGAGGTGCAGTAGCCAATGGCTTCGCCCGTAAGATTTTTGGTGCTGAGGCAGACTTTGAAGCTTTAGGCTTCTTCAGCTTCGTTGGCTTCGGTGGTGCAGGTGCTTCGTCAGATTTAGCATCATCTACAGGTTGATCCACCACTGCCCCTTGAACCATAATATGAGTGATGAAACCTTCTAGGTTGCAGAAGGGCCCAACCAGATTGGGTTCAGCTTCTCGTGTGCCATTAGCACGTGGCGCAGAGGGGCCTGGGTTGAAGTCTAATCCCAATGACTTCTTGTTTTCCTTGGCAGAGTTCTATGCAAACAAATAGTTGCGCTTGAAGAGATTATCTTCGCGACACCATAACAGAGAGGATGAGTCGGCATTAGCAGGCTGAGGTCCACGAAGCATGCAGGGGTAAAAGCCTTGAGCAATAGCTTCGGACTGTGATTTGGGTTGAAGACCTTTGTATATGATATCTCCCCATGGGCCCTTGATGGCACTCTTCTTAGCATATTCGTCGGTAACGAATCTGTACTTGAACCATTCCGCTGCCCAATGTCTTCGAATCCATTGGATTCAATTCTTGTGTTCTCCATAGGTTTCTTCTGGATCTGACTTCTATAGCTCATAGAGATCTGGTGGCAAGTCCTTAGCAGTGTTTCCACGGCGTTGTCTGCCTCCCTTCCTTGTAGATTTCTCTGTAGCCATGAACTTCAAACTGAATGGCTTCAACACGTTCAAAGGTTTCAAAGGCTTCCGCCTACGGGTAAAACAGGAACTGGCTTCGGGAGAATTTATATGATGCTGTAAAAATTCGGCAAATGAATGCAGACTATGAGAACCAAGGGATTCTCCCACGGACATGTACCTGTGACATCATTAAGGTGCGAGGGAAGGGGAAGAGGTCATATGCATTCTCAGAAGATTTTGAAGAAAAATCAGTTTAGAAGACATTGACCTCATCGTGCGAAGACATTCACTCATAGATAAAGAGTTGGTTCCAGATTTGTACGAATCCACGAATAAGTACAAGTGAGGAATCTAACTACTTTGTGAAGCATAAGTGAACATACTAGGCATATTATGAGATGCAGTATGAAATAGATCCAACTTGTGTGAACAGAAACTGGTTGTGGTAGAAAGTGGTGAATCTATAGGATCAAAGGGGCCGTAAAAAGGAAGTTTTATTTACCACGCGAAGAACTGCTAGACGGAGTGGGAGAGGAGGCCGAGCAGTTCGATCGTTCGTGCCCTAACTTGGCGACGGAGGACACCTACGGCGACGGCGAAGAAGACGATGTCTGCGGCCGGCGTGAAGACGGCGTCGGTGAGGTCGCGGTAGCTAAGCGCTTCGTCGCCGGCGTCGTCGAGGGCTAGCGGTGGCTCTAGGGTTTGTGCGAGAGTGGACGAAATGATAATGACAGTGGTGAGGCGTGTATTTATAGGGACAGGGATGGCACAGTGTTATTACACAGGTGCCCCTGGCGATTCACATCTGAAGGACACGTGGCCATCATGCAACATATCAGTGGTTGTTCCACGTTCCCACGCACGCCTGGATTGTTGGGTGGTCGTTCCCACTTCTCTGGGTTTCAGGTGAAAGGATTTAGCATTGAAAATAGACTTAATGTTTGTCTCTGTATCTTCTGCTGACAAGGACGCAGAGAAGATATTCGACAGTTTCAATAGAATGCATATGATTTGGAGAGATAGAGTTTGAGATAGAAAGCATAGAGAGGTTAGGGTCCGATCACATTCACTTAGGTCAAAAGATTCAACAAGAAGACATAGCTATAAGTGAATGCTGTAGAGGACAGAACACTAGTATATATATATATATATATATATATATATATATATATATATATATATGAGAAAGTCAATCAAATCAACATAGTGAAGATAATCATGAAGACAAGTTGAGATTGAAGCCAAACCAAATGTGAAGACATACCAAACGTAACGCCATGAGTGAAACACTTCAAACAGAAAAATTTGGTGGTGGTGTTACCCACCGTATAGGAAGTATTAGACCGAGACAAGGCGCACAATTATCGTGGCGCTCCGGAGTCAAATTCCACATTAATGTATTCACAGTTAGAATGTAAGTCTTCATTGATTGAAGATATACTTTACTTCGTGTGTTGCACATCTAAGTCATCAATATGCATAAGTGTTAGGATTTGTGCCTGATCACAGGACATTTGAGGATTCCAAGATATTTAGCTCACACCGTAACTTGCAAAACCTCTTCTCATCCAAGGGCTTGGTGAAGATATCTGCCAATTGCTCTTCAGTGTTGACGTGTATGATATCAATATCTTCCTTCACAACATGATCTCTGAGAAAGTGATGACGAATTTCAATGTGCTTTGTCTTCGAGTGCTGAACTGGGTTGTTGGCAATCTTGATGGCGCTTTCGTTGTCGCAGTAGAGTAGCACTTGCTTCAGATGAATGCCATAGTCTTTGAGTGTTTGCTTCATCCATAGAAGTTGAGCGCAGCAAGATCCAGCAGCAATGTATTCAGATTCAGCAGTGGAGAGAGACACACAGTTCTGCTTCTTTGAAGACCAACATACAAGTGATCATCCCAGAAAATGACATGTGCTCGATGTAGACTTGCGATCCACCTTGTCACCAGCATAATCAGCATCCGAGAATCCATCCAGATCAAACTCTAAGTCCTTTCGATACCATAATCCTAATGTTGGGGTGTAAGCCAAATATCGAAGAATTCGCCTCACAGCTAATTGATGCGGTTCCTTTGGTGCCGCTTGGAATCGAGCACACATGCAAACACTAAGCATAATATCTGGCCTAGATGCACATAGATAAAGTAAAGAACCAATCATGGAGCGGTATACCTTTTGATCGAAATCTTTACCATTGTCGTCGGGACCCCGATGATGTTTGGCTGGCATTGGCGTCGTGAAGCCTTTGAAGTCTTGCATCCCAAATTTCTTCAGGCAATATTTGAGGTACTTCTCTTGAGATATGAAGATGCTGTTGCGTTGCTGACGTATTTGAAGACCAAGGAAGAACTTTAGCTCACCCATCATGGACATCTGATATTGCTCTTGCATCATATATCCAAACTCTTCACTGTATTTCTGATTGGTGCAGCTGAAGATAATGTCATCCACATATATCTGGCACACAAACAGTTCACCATCATATGTCTTCGTGAAGAGAGTGGGGTCGAGGGAACCAGGTTTGAAGCCTTTGCTCTTCAGGAAGTCTTTAAGTGTGTCATACCAAGCCCGAGGGGCTTGTTTGAGGCCATACAGTGCCTTGTTGAGCTTGTACACCATGTCAGGATGTTTTGGATCTTCAAAGCCAGGTGGTTGTGCAACATACACTTCTTCTTCAAGCTTGCCATTAAGAAAAGCGCTCTTCAAATCCATTTGATATAGAAGAATGTTATGATGATTTGCATATGCCAGCAGTATGCGTATGGCTTCAAGTCTAGCCACAGGAGCAAATGTTTCATCGAAGTCAATCCCTTCAACTTGAGTGTACCCTTGAGCAACAAGACGAGCTTTGTTTCTGACAACTTGACCATGCTCATCTTGCTTGTTGCGATATATCCATTTGGTGCCTATTATATTGTGCTTGCGAGGATCAGGACGCTTAACCAGTTCCCATACATTATTCAGCTCAAGCTGTTGAAGCTCTTCTTGCATAGCTTGAATCCATTCAAGTTCCATGAAGGCTTCTTCAACTTTCTTGGGCTCAGATATTGAGACGAATGCAAAGTGCCCATAGAAATTTTCTAGCTGTGTTGCCCTCGAACGAGTGAGTGGACTTGGTGCATTGATGCTATCAATTATTCTCTCAATCTGTACTTCATTTGCAACACGAGGATGTACAGGACGAAGATTTTGCTCTTGCTAATCATTGTCATCGTTAGAAGGATTGTCTTCAGGCTGAGCATTGTCTTCAGTTTGATCAGGTGCGGAGATGATAAGTTCCTCTTCAGGCTGAGATTCGGATGGTATGATTTCTCCAGTTCCCATAAGTTTGATTGATTCACTGGATGGAAATTCATCTAGCACGTTTGGCAGGTGCTCTGTTTGTGAGCCGTTAGTCTCATTAAACCGCACATCCACTGTTTCAACCACTTTATAGTGAAAAGAGTTGAAGACTCTGTAGGAGTGCGAATCCTTTCCATATCCAAGCATAAAACCTTCATGTGCTTTTGGTGCAAATTTTGAAGTGTGATGTGGATCATTGATCCAGCACCTGGCACCAAATACTCTGAAGTAACTGACATTTGGCTTCTTGCCAGTAAGGAGCTCATAGGATGTCTTGTTAAGAAGCTTGTGAAGATAAACACGGTTGATGATATGGCATGCAGTATCAATGGCTTCATGCCAGAACTTTCTTGGAGTCTTGTATTCATCAAGCATCGTCCGGGCCATCTCAATGAGTGTTCTGTTCTTGCGTTCCACGATGCCATTCTGCTACGGTGTGTACGGAGCTGAGAATTCATGTGTAATGCCCAAAGTATCAAGATAAGTGTCTAGACCAGTATTCTTGAATTCAGTGCAATTGTCACTTCTGATGTGCTTGATCTTGACGCCATAGTTGTTCATGGCTCGATTGGCGAAGCATCTGAAGACATCCTGCACTTCAGTCTTGTAGAGGATTATATGCACCCAGGTATATCTTGAATAATCATCAACAATGACAAAGCCATAGAGACAAGAAGTAGTAGTAAGAGTTGAGTAATGAGTGGGACCGAAAAGATCCATGTGGAGCAGTTCGAAAGGTTGAGTCGTTGTCATGATTGTCTTCGAGGGATGCTTGGCCCTCGCCATCTTTCCTGCTTCATAGGCACCGCATAAGTGATCTTTATTGAACTTGATGCCCTCAATGCCTATGACATGCTTCTTCCTTGCAAGGGTGTGCAGGTTCCTCATGCCAGCATGCCCTAGCCTTCGATGCCAGAGCCAGCATATTGAAGCTTTTGCTAGAAGACATACGGCCAGTTGTGGTCCTGCTGAGAAATCTACCACGTACAAATCATCTTTCCGATACCCTTCAAACACTAGAGACTTGTCAGATTCCATTAGAACAAGGCAACAATATTTTCCAAACATCACAATCATGTTTAAATCGGAAAGCATTGAGACAGACATTAAGTTGAAACCAAGGGATTGAACAAGCAGGACTTTATCCATGTGTTGATCCTTTGAGATTGCAACTCTACCTAGACCCAATACCTTACTTTTACCAGTGTCAGCAAATGTGATGTGACTTTTGTCAGATGGACGTAAGGTTGAGTCCATAAGAAGGCTTCGCTTGCCAGTCATGTGATTGGTACACCCACTATCAATAATCCATTCTGAAGCAGCTGGTGTCGTACCCTACAGTGCAGTTAGTGGGATAGGCTTCACGAAGAGAATTGTGAAGCAAAAACATTTGACGAGCCAGTGGATTATGAAAGCTTAGATCGAGATTAGGACTGATAGGGCAAGTAGCAAGCGACTCAGGAACAAAGTACATAAAAAGACCATTTGGGCATTTGATCTTGCGCCCTACAAGATGTTTAAGGTCCCCAGCAATAGCTTCAGAAGATTTTGGTTTTCGGCTGGAGACCTTTCCCTGCAAAAGAGAGTTAAGCTTTCTTAGCCATCCACATCTTCAAGGGTGGCTTCGAAGCAATGAGTCTAAGTGCAGCATCTGAGAACTTTGGCTTTGGAGCCCTAGCAAAAAGTCTTGCAGGTGGACAATAGTACTCATAAGAATAAGCAGAATAGTTCTTGGTCTTATGAACATGGCGGTTTGATGAACCACACTCATAATCATAGGCCTGAGTATGGCTTCCCTGCAAAACATTTGCATTAGTGCGACTCAGGTGAGTCCTCTGTCTATATGAAGCCTTTGGGCCGTATGAAGCCTGTGGTCTGGGTTTGTCTTTTTCACTAGTGGTGTCATGCCGACATTCACAGGAAGATTCTCCAAACATCTTTTTGGCACCCAGACCTTCTTCATAGGTGGCCCATTCCTGCAGTTAGTACCAATATACCTGGCAAACACTTCACCATTCTGATTCTTAAACAGTTTATAGTTTGCATCAAAGGATTCATCAATAACAATGGGATTAGCACAAGTGAAGCTAGATAGGGTGGATGGATCCACTGAAGGTTCCTTTGCAGCAACCCATGTGGTTTTGGGGTACTGCTCAAATTTCCAGTAAGAGCCATCAGCATTCATTTTCCTTTCGAACCCAACACCCTCTTTCCTAGGGTTTCGGTTCAGGATCTACCTTTTGAGGACATCACATAGTGTCTGATGCCCTTTGAGACTTTTGTACATCCCTGTTTCAAGCAATGTCTTCAACCTAGCATTCTCATCAGCAATAACAGTGGTATACTCAGCAGAGGGGTTAGTTACCACATCAATAGTTGAAGATATTGCAATAGGAGCAACAGTAGAACACCCAGCATCAGAAGTAGCATTGTCACGCTCGATGCATTTAAGACATTGCAAAGTGACTCATTTTCCTTTTGAAGATCTTCATGAGCCACTCTCAATTTCTCAAGATCTTGCTTCCTTTGAAGATAATCATAGGAAAGCTTTTCATGAGTTGTTGAGAGCGTTTCGTGACGACTTTCAAGTTCCTCATACTTAACGTGAAGATTTTTTATGTCTTCAATTAAGGACTGAGATCGAGTCATTTCAGCGTCTAACAGATCATCGCTTTTGTCTAACAGTTTTTGAATATGTTCCATAGCTTTCTGTTGTTCAGTTACAATTTTAGCAAGTGTTTTGTAGCTGGGTTTGGAACCACAATCAGAGTCATCTTCACTAGATGTTTGATAGTGAGTAGTGCATGTGTTTACCTTGGCACCGCATGCCATGAAGCAGTAGGTAGGAGCGGAGTAGTCCTTGTCATTTGCATCGGCGTCGGTGATGAAGTCATTGTCTTTAGTGTTGAAGATGGACTTGGCAACGTATGCTGTAGCCAGACTCGCAACGCCAGAATCGGACTCCTCCTCAGACTCCACCTCCGCCTCCTCAGAAGCAGACTCCTCCTCTGAATCCATTTCCTTGCCAACAAATGCACGTGCCTTGAAGATGAGCTCTTCTTGTGTGACGAAGACTTTGAGGAAGACTTGGAAGAAGACTTTGAGTATTTATTCTTATTCTTGTCGTCAGAGTCATACTCCTTGCTCTTCTTATTCTTCTTCTTCTTCTTCTTCTTCTTGTTCTCATTGTCCCACTGCGGACACTCAGAGATGTAGTGGCCAGGTTTCTTGCACTTGTGGCATGTTCTCTTATTGTAGTCATGAGCAAAAGCTTCATCATTCCTTGAGCTTGATCGTGAAGACTTTCTGAAGCCTTTCTTCTTGGTGAATTTTTGGAACTTTTGCACAAGCATAGCAAGCTCCTTTCCAATGTCTTCAGGATCATCAGAACTGCTGTCAGATTCTTCTTTAGATGAGGAGACAACTTTTGCCTTCAAGGCACGAGTTCGCCCATAGTTGGGACCGAAGATGTCTCTTTTCTCAGAAAGCTGAAACTCGTGTGTGTTGAGCCTCTCAAGTATGTCAGACGGATCGAGTGTCATGAAGTCAGGACGTTCTTGAATCATCAGGGCTAGGGTGTCCAACGAGCTATCAAGTGATCTCAGGAGTGTCTTGACGACTTCATGCTTGGTGATCTCAGTGGCACCAAGAGCTTGAAGCTCATTTGTGATGTCAGTGAGTCGATCAAACATGAGCTGGACATTCTCATTGTCATTTCCCTTGAAGCGGTTGAAGAGGTTGCGAAGGACACTGATTCTCTGATCTCTCTGGGTTGAGACGCCTTCATTGACCTTGGAGAGCCAGTCCCAGACTAGCTTAGATGTTTCCAAAGCACTCACGCGGCCATACTGTCCTTTGGTCAGATGACCACAGATGATGTTCTTGGCAGTGGAGTCCAGTTGAACGAACTTCTTGACATCAGTAGCGGTGACACCTTCACCAGCCTTGGGAATGCCATTCTTGATGACATACCATAGGTCGACATCAATGGCTTCAAGATGCATGCACATCTTATTCTTCTAGTAGGGATATTCAGTTCCATCGAAGACGGGGCATGCAGCGGAGACTTTAATTATCCATGTAGTCGACATAGCTAAAACTCCAGGTGGTTAAACCAAATCACACAGAACAAGGGAGTACCTTGCTCTGATACCAATTGAAAGTGCTAGTGATCGACTAGAGGGGGGTGAATAGGCGATTTTCATAAAAGTCTTCAAAACATGGAAGTTTCGAAGACAAACGATAGAAATAAACCTTTTACCATGCAGCAGAAGGTAGACTACAATAGGAAAACCATAGTCAAGTATTCAAGGAAGTGAAAGCACAATGACTAATAGCAGCTAGGCAGTAAAGATCAGGTAGGAAGATATTGTGAAGCCAATCAGAACAAGTAGTCACTCAGTGAAGACAAAAGATAATGCAATCATACAATGACTTCACAAGGACCAACAGTAAGTAAAGGGAAAGGAAGGATGAAACCAGTGACTCGTTGAAGACAATGATTTGTTGGACCAGTTCCAGTTGTTGTGAAAACTATACATCTGGTTAGGGAGGCTGAGATTCAACTCAGAAGACCTCGTCCTCACCTTCTTCCCCTTGAGCTATGGACACCCAGTCCTCGCCCAATCACTCTGGTAAGTCTTCAAGGTAGACTTCCAAACCTTCACAGACTTTGTTCACCGGCGATCCACAATGACTCTTGGATGCTCAGAACGCGACACCTAACCGGCTCGAGGATTCACAGTCCTCAATTGTAATAAGTCTTCAGATCACACAGATAGGAAGACTTAAGTGATGCCTAACACTCTTTGGCTCTGGGTGTTTAGGGCTTTATCCTCGCAAGGAATTCTCTCTCAAAGGCTTCGAGGTGGGTTGCTCTCAAACGACAAAAGCCGTACTCTAACTCTGAGCAGCCAACCATTTATGGTTGTAGGGGGTGGGCTATTTATAGCCACTAGGCAATGCGACCTGATTTGTATGAAATGACCCTTGGTCACTAAGGAACTGACACGTGTTCCAACGGTCAGATTTCAAACACACACGGCAACTTTACTTGGGCTACAAGCAAAGCTGACTTATCCAACTCTGGACAAGATTTGCTCTCATAGTCTTCACTCAAAGACATAGGATTTTGGTTAAGCATCACTTTCAGTCATTCTGACTGGTTCACATGGACCCCACCTAAGAGTACGGTGGTTCCTAGGACTCAACAAAGAAGAAAAAGAACGACGAAACAACTAAGTCTTCGCATTCCATAGTCTTCATGCGATGTCTTCCCTTGTCATAGTCTTCAATGTGAATGTCTTCACATACCACCTTTGACTTTAATGTCTTCATTCATTTTTAGGGGTCATCTATGGTAGGAAAACCAAATCAATGAGGGACTTCTACCTGTGTTATCCTTCAATTCTCACAAACACATTAGTCCCTCAACTAGGTTTGTCGTCAATACTCCAAAACCAACTAGGGGTGGCACTAGATGCACTTATAGCATATACATCCCTTAACGCATGCTTCCGCTCCCTCTTGGGGATGTGGGTTGCGTATATCATGTTCACCATCCGCACTTGTGGGGGGAACCTCTTCTGTCCTCTGGTGTTCGGCGGTCGGGGCTCCTCCTCGTCAGCGAGACGTGACCCTTTATCTTTTTTGGCGTTTAACGTGTCGGCCTGCTTGAACACCCAACATTCCCTGTTGGTGTGGTTGGCTGGCTCGTCGGGGGTGCCATGTATTTGGCACGAGTGATCGAGTATACAGTCCAAACTGGACGGGCCCGGAGTGCTTCCTTTGAATGGCTTTTTCCGCAGACCAGGTTTAGAGCCTCTGAATCCGGCATTGACTGTCGTATCCTCGGTATTGTCGCTAATGACGCGACACTTATGTTTGTTGCGACGTGACCTACCATTGCTATCCTTGGTATCTGAAGTATTGTGGTTCTTTGATATGTTATTGCTGTGATCCAGCCAGCTGTCTTCTCCCGTGCAAAAGCGGGTCATGAGTATCGTGAGGACTGCCATAGATTTCGGCTTTTCCTGGCGAAGGTGTCGGGCGAGCCACTCGTCGCAGATGTTGTGTTTAAAAGCTGCTAGGGCCTCTGCATCCGGACAGTCGACGATTTGATTTTTCTTTGCCAGGAACCGTGTCCAGAATTGCCTGGCCGATTCCTCTGGCTGCTGAATTATGTGGCTCAAGTCATCGGCATGTGGTGGTCGCACATAAGTGCCCTGGAAGTTATCGAGGAATGCGGCTTCCAGATCTTCCCAACAGCCAATGGACTATGCTGGCAGGATGTTGAGCCAATGCCGAGTTGGTCCTTTGAGCTTGAGTGGGAGGTATTTGATGGCGTGTAGATCGTCACCGCAGGCCATGTGGATGTGCAGGAGGAAGTCCTCGATCCATACTGCAGGATCTGTTGTGCCATCGTATGATTCGATATTTACGGGTTTCAAACCCTCTGGGATTTGGTGATCCATTACTTCGTCTGTGAAGCATATGGGCTGTGCGGCGCCTCTGTAGTGGGCTATCTCGCGATGCAGCTCGAATGAGTCTTGTTCGCGGTGTTCGGCCCGGCCGGATTTACTTTTACTGTATCCGGCGTGACGGTTATCATCTCGCGTAGTGGCGCGCCCTCGTGATCCGTAGATCGATCTTGCGTGTTTTGCTTTGTCCTCCAATACGTCTTGCAGGTCTAGCGTGTTTCCCCATGCTTTGTCATTTTTATTTGAGTGGCGTCGGGGTGCGGGCTGAGTTTTTGGCAAAAATGCCTCTCTATCGCGGCCACGAGGTGGCCGGTAAGCCGCGTCATATGCTGGAGATGTAGGTTTTAATGCTTCCTCCAGTCGGGGTAGCAACCTGCGCTTTGGGTAACGCTTGGAGGGGCGTTCGAGTTCATATTCCTCGGCCGCAAGGACTTCAGTCCATCTGTCAGCTAGCAAATCTTGATCATCTTGAAGCTGCTGCTGCTTTTTCTTAAGGCTATTTGTCGTGGCTATAAGCCGGCGCTTGAAGCACTCCTGCTCGACGGGATCCTCCGGCATGACAAATTCGTCATCGTTGAGGCTTGCCTCGTCTTCGGAGGGAGGCATGTAATTATCATCCTTCGCCTCTCCATCTGCCGCTCTCTCAGGAGGGCTGGCTTCTCCATCCTCCTGCTCTCTAAATCTTGCTGGAGGGGATTGTTGTCGTCTTCGGCACTGTCTGGAGTGCTATTATCTCATGTGTCGGTGTCACCGCTTTTTATTTGGTGAGACTTAGAGCGGCGCCGCTGACGTCGGCGATTGGGTTTCTTCTTGGAGGGGTCATCCTCCGCTGTCCCGTCGCCATTGCCTTCTTTGGGTGTGTCCACCATGTATATATCATATGATGAGGTGGCTATCTAGTGCCCTGTGGGCAGTGGTTTCTCTTCGTCGCCCGCATCGTCGTCCATACCGTCGATGTCTTCGGAGTCGAAGTTGAGCATGTCGGTCAAATTGTCAACAGTGGCTACTAAGTGGGTGGTGGGTGGACGGCGAATTTCTTCGTCCTCCGCATCCCAGTCCTGCCGAACATAGTTCGGCCAGGACTCTCCTAACAGGGAGAGAGACCTTAATGAGTTCAGCATGTCGCCGAAGGGCGAGTGCCGAAAGTTATCCGCGGAGGTGAACTCCAGGATCGGCGCCCAGAAGGATTCGATAGGCACGGGTGCAGGCGGTTCGGAGTCCGTGGCCGGGAAAGAATCCAGCAATTTGGCGTCACGGCTCTCGTGAAGGGTAAGGTCGATACTCGGCTCGATCACCGCTGAGAATGCGGCCTCCGTGGTGGGGTCTATCCCCTTGTTCGTGGATGGCGCAATCGGCTCCGAATTGAGGGTCGGAGCGGTTTCCGGTGCGATCTCCTGCACACTGTCTGTGGTAGAGCTAAACCATGCTCACCGTGACCGTGTGGCGTACTCGGCAGGGGCTCGAATCCGACGAAGATCAAGTCTCCACGGATGTCGGTTGTGTAATTTAAGTTCCAAACCTGACCTGGTGGCCCGGGGCATAACTCTCGATCTGCTCCATACGGCCAAGCGAGTTGGCCCGCAGTGCGAAACCGCCGAATACAAAGATCTGTCCGGGGAGAAAAGTCTCACTCTGGATTGCATCACTATCGATGATCAAGGGAGCCATCAAGCCTAATGACGACGACACAGAGGAACTCTCAATGAAAGCACCAATGTCGGTGTCAAAACCGGCGGATCTCGGGTAGGGGGTCCCGAACTGTGCGTCTAAGGCGGATGGTAACAGGAGGCAGGGGACACGATGTTTTACCCAGGTTCGGGCCCTCTTGATGGAAGTAAAACCCTATGTCCTGCTTGATTATTCTTGATAATATGAGTAGTACAAGAGTTGATCTACCACGAGATCAGAGAGGCTAAACCCTAGAAGCTAGCCTATGGTATGATTCTATCTTGTCCTACGGACTAAAACCCTCCGGTTTATATAGACACCGGAGGGGGCTAGGGTTACACAGAATCGGTTACAAGGAAGGAGATCTACATATCCGTATTTCCAAGCTTGCCTTCCACGCCAAGGAGAGTCCCATCCGGACACGGGACGAAGTCTTCAATCTAGTATCTTCATAGTCCAACAGTCCGGCCAAAGGATATTGTCTGGCTGTCCGAATACCCCCTAATCCAGGACTCCCTCAGCTGCCCTCACGAAGATGAGCACGGCCCTGGCTATTTGGAGAGCCGCGGTGAAGAGAATGATTGAAAAAGGTGATAGTTATGAGAAGATCAAGGAGAAACATCCTTCGATCAGCGAAGATGACTACCTGGAGTTCAAGATCAAGTGCAAGAGCAACGCAACCGTGGAATCAAGTCAGTGGGGGAAAGAGACGCGGGACATGAACTTAGGGGTCCACAAACTCGGTCCCGGCGGTTACAGAGTGGCGGAACCTATATGGGACAAGGGGGACACGGAGAGTGCCGAGCAAGGCCTACCCCCCCTCTTCGAGAAATACCGTGACAAGCAGACGAGGAACTATGTCAAGGCCCAGTACAAGGTGGACCCGTTAACCAAGGAGCTTACCACAGATCCGAAGACCAAGGCGCTTGAGCTTGTTCTGGTAAGGAATACATCCCCGCATAATTAGCTCCATATGGTTGCATTCTAATTAATGAAGCCAATTTTCTAAATGGTTCACGTTCCTTCCGCGGGAAACTGAAAGCAGTAGCGCGGGGTCGTCTCAGAGCTCCCCTTTTGACACCCCTTTAAATAGGGCGCTGAATGTAATGAAACACAAGGATAAGCTCAGTAACCCGACGTCAGCTGGTCGTGTGGCCGGCAAAGGCTTGTCCACGAAATGGTCAGAATACTATACCGCTGGGCGAAAGGAGAGAAAGACCAGCTCGGAAAGCCAGGAGCGAGAGGTTCAACAACTCAAGGCACAAGTGGGGCGGATTCCGGAGATCATCGAAGAGCAAGTGTGAGACCAACTCGGAGCGACGATCACCGCCACTATGGCTACCTTGCTTGAGGGGATGCAAGCGTGGATTGCGGGTGGCGAACAGGGGTCGCCCCTGATTCCCAGCTTCACGGGCAGCAACTCGCACAACGTGCCGGCGGCGCCATTGGTGTCTTCGGCAGAGGCGGCATTGGTGTCTCTGGCATCGGTGCCGGCATTCGAGCTTAATGCACCTGGGTGTGGGAAGAATACGCCGGCCAAAAGCTCAGCAGCAAGCGGCCCCTCCGTCACTTGCACGCCCGCCGTTGGCGGTGCCTCGACATTAGCCGAGTTTGACGCCATCACGGTAACTAAGCCTCTCGGCCAATGACTTCATCTCCTTGCCTTTGACTGGGCATCCCTGACGCCCTACATGTTTTCGCAGTGCGCCGCCGACGTTCCATGCATTCTCCTGCACTTCATGAATGGCGAGTTGATCGATGTCGCCATGGCCAGAATCGTTCAACCGGACAACCGCCTATTCCACGGTAATCTGATGCCACCCAACATGTATAGGGTTCAACTGGTTCGGGTGCTGCGGGGCTGCGACGACTTGTTACCTCCGTATCGACCCCCTAAGGCCTACAAAGATGATGTGATGACCCTCAACGCCTGCATAGGTTGGTCCATTCTTTGGCCGAAGAGCCAGATTCATTTGGGGGCGGTGGAATCCACCCAACAGACAACACCGCGAGTCGTGCCGGCTCCAAGCCATGGCAAGACCGTCGCAACGCTACCGGACGACGACGACGAACATATGGCCGATCCGGACATGCATATGGCACAGGATCTGGACGATGATGATGGTACATTTACCAGGGTCGATAAGTACTTCAACGAACATGGGTACGGTGATGAATTCTTGGGGCCTCCTTCTCAAGAACCCAACCCTGCAAAAGACAATCGCGATCTAGCTGGTACCGCGGAGAAAACCAATTGCAACAAGCGTCGTCTGGTGTTCAGTTCTCAGGAGATGTCTCCAGCTGCCAGCTTCACCGAGCCTCAGAAGCCGAGGTGTGAAATATTATCAGCCCCAACACACTCAAGAAGGTTGTCTGTGAGCAGAACTCGGTCCCATTACAGCAGAATAAGAAGGGATGGAAAAGAAAGAATAGGAAGGGTCCGAGCCAGCTGGCACCAAGTATGATTCGTGCTCAGGACGGGCCACCTACATCTAAGGATATCTTAAGGAGGGTCCATGTGGCGGGTAGGCCGATGCTACCGACTAATCTGCTTAATGCTGCAACCGGTGCTATGGGAGTCTGCATGATATTGTTCTTTCTTTGGAGAAGCAACGTCTCTCTGAGAATGATGTGGCATACCCGGTTATCGTGGCCAAGGTGCTAGAGGGCAAGGGCTTTGTCAATAGTGCCATCGGGGGTATTGACCGTCTCGTGGTTTGATGACATCTTCGCTATGTTTAACCTTCATCCGCTGCACTACACCTTCATTCGGCTATTTTCGCTGAGTATGGAGATGCGGATCATTAGAGACAAGACCCCCGACATCGTGATAGTCGACCCATTCTACATGCGTGCCAAGATCTTGGGCAGCACTGGGGACCGACAAGTCGCGAGTTCATACCTCGAAGGTGTTATTCTGGCAAACCCATATAAGGATAACTTCCTCGTGCCTTACTTTCCAGAGTAAGTCATCCCCTCACCGCCCCGTAACATATGATTTCTTAGATTTTGATCGTTCTTTTTTTCTAACATTCCGTGTTTTGTGCAGTGACACACGTTGCACACTCATCCTCTTAAGCCCAAACTATTCCATGGCCACGTTTTTTGACGCGGACCGTCAGTTGAATAAAGACTACACAAATATCAAGAAAGTTCTTGATGATGTTCTCCCCGGCTACGCCAAATCTGGAGGCACCTTTAGGACGCCAATTCTTAGGTACGGCAACCACGTGTTCACCCACGTAACGATGTTCCCCTGCGTCAAGCAGCCGCCTGGCGGTCAGAAGGATGCCTACTACGCCCTCCATCACATGCAGGCGATCGTACGGGACCATAATCAACTTCTGCTACCAAATAGTCTCAAAGATTGGGCCGCACGCTTGTCGGCAATCCAGGACACGGACCTCAGACAATAATTCTTTCGCATCCAGTCGGAGTTTGCGAAAATCATCCATCAAGATGTCCTTCGTACCTCGGGGCAGTTCTACCTCAGATATCAACCATCCAATAGTGAGACAGAAACAACGCTACAAATGCAGGCTGACAACGATCGCGATTTCATGACCATCACGAAAGATGACAACTTCATCCACACTCCGGTCCCTGAGTCGAGTTGAAAGTAGTGATGCTATGTAGTTCTGAAATATCGATTAGCTCATGTTGTAATTAAAATTTAATGAACATGTATGTCTATTTGGTTTGGACAGTCGTTCAACTTATATGTAATCGATGCTACTTATTAGTAGGACCATGAATCGTGCTATTAATGTGTTTCTTTTCTCTTCCGATCCTTTTGTTGCATACTTATATATTGCTTATGTATTGTTTGTGAATTTCTACTAACGTTTTGTTTGTCTAGTGCATAGAGATGTCGTCGTATGGCGTATACAAGGCTGAGGTTCCCGAAGTCTATGACGACTGGGAGGAGCGTCGGAGACAGGTTCACCGTTTCAGCGGTAATAGTTACAAAGGGTACACCACTAGGGTGGAGGCGGAAGCTAGATACGCGTGATATCTAGCAGGAGAGAGGAGAGAGCGGAGGAGGAACCAGATGAAGACCAGTTTCATCATGATGATGCTAATCGTGATGACTGTAGCTCTCTTCTATGTGATGGTAGTTTAGATGATCGATATCGACTTCTAATGTGAAGACAAATTCGCTACTCCTGGTCTCGAGACTTGTAATGTTCTAACTTTGTTCGGTCCTTTGAATGCGGAGACTAATATGATCAATTGTATTCGGAGAGTAATCTTCTATTTGTATTTGATAAATCTGTTGTTTATATCTTGTGCTGTCTATATTCTGTGCAGTAATATATTTTGTAACCTGTGCAAATATCGGAAAAGAAAAAATCCTAATATTCATACTAGTGGCGCACCATACTGCACTTTAGTGACGCACTGCAATAAACATACTAGTGGCGCATTGTCTAGTAGTGCGCCATTAGTAACCTAGAGCACAAGGTAAATATGGCCCCCTGGGACGCATAGTAATGGCGCACCAGGGGACATACTAATGCCACACTGCCTGGTGTGCCACTATTATCTGGGATACTAATGGCGCACCAGGGGTGCGCCATTAGTAATTGTTACTAGTGGCGTGTTAATAGTGGCGCACCTGTAGTGCGCCATTAATGGCCAAAACAGGTGCGCCACTAATTAGCCTTTTCTAGTAGTGAATGTACGTATTGTGCTTTCTCTTCAAATACAATGATCGTCACTGTATATATCGCGAGAGAAAGATGAAACATATGTGAATGTGCTAGGGGCGTAATTTTAGAGGACCTAGAGATAGTTTGTATGCATACATGAAAGGAGCGTAGAGGGGGTATATGCGATGGAGAGAGAGATGCTCTTCATTTCTCTTCATTATGACTAACTTTATATATAGTATAAAAAATCACAATGCAGAATAAATATCATTGGGGGCACCATGCAATGCATTAACGTTCATACTCCTCCATGTAATTTTGTAATGTTATATATATGTAGAAATTCTAAAATAATTTTTTGGCCACACTTTGTGTGGTTTATTCAAAAGGAATGTTCTATGTGAAATAAACATGAAGAGAGGGCTTTTTAGATCATTGGGGTGTGTGATGTAACATGCGTGAATGTGTAGTTGATTATATTTGGCAGGGCCTAGAGAGGTATATGTATGTATTACATATTCGAGAGAGGCATGGATAGAAGGGACGGTGGGGGGGACGTGGGTGAGATAGCACGAGAAATGAGAGAGGTCTAGAGAGAGACGAATAGGATGTCACAGCGAGAGATGCCGTTGAGTGTGTATATGCAAGGGGGGAGGGGATAGATGCACGAGGAGAAAATATTTTGTGTGGTGTCTGTGTTGGTATGTGTGGGTGTGAGAAGATAACAAGACCTGGGGCAGAGGGTGTGTCACCACGTGAGGTCCGGTGGGCCGAGGTGAGGCCCTTGGTTTGGTTCCATCCTGCGCCACATTGGTCGGCCCGTGACGCATTTAGGGAGACCCATGGAGGACTAGTCGTACAAGACAAAGATAGCAGAGTCATGAAGGACTCTATTTCCACTGATAAAGCCGGCTAGGATTTGTAACCCTAGGTCCTCGGACTAAGGTAACCACTTATCTTTAATATTACTATTCATCCAACCTAACTTTAAGGGACATCCTACCGAATGCTCTGCTAGAATCATACTCGTCAATTAGGAAGAGAGGTGGAGACAATGCATGAGAGATAGGCCTAAAGATAATGTGTGTGTGGGGGGGGACATGTAGGCAGGTCTATGTATATAGAAAGGGTCGATGGGGATTGTGCGTGTGTAGTCTTGTTTGAGGAAGAGTGCTTGTAATAAAGGTTAATGAAAGCAGTCGTAAATGGTCACGAGAGGGAGGGAGGGTTATATCGAGAGCATGTCTACGAGGAAGACACCTCGGGAGAGAGTGTGTGATCATGCATGAGAGACCACCGATGGATATACACCATGTGCGCGTATGTGTGAGAGAGAAAGTCAGCACGTGTGTGAGGAGGGGCCTATGGAGAGTGAAACTACACATAAAAGACTGATGTACACATTGATTAAATATAAATTGTATCCAAATATTAGGATGGGATCATGATATTTGCAATTTGCGTAAGGAACGGTCATTGATCCATCACACATCTATATTCTATCGAATTTGAGCATGTCTATGTTATTATTCGACATAATTGATCCACAGAGTTTGTATTTTGAACTCCAGACAATGCATCATTTAGCAATCGAATATAAACATGAGTATAGTTCATGTTGTGTGTGTAAAGCACATTATACATACAAAAGTTACACAATGAACATTATGAATAGCTAGCTATGAACTAGCATACATTTGCATTCAACTGAAGGTGGTTTTAAAAATTCAAATTCAACATGAAGTCCATTCAATTATTTGAATTTGATATCATGGCATTTGTAAATCATACCTAAATTATGGGGGCACCAATCTTTGCTCTTCTTTTGTACATAATAGCATATATAGTTGTGTACAAAATATATTTAAATTTACCTCCTCCATTCCAATATAGTCGTTAGGATTTTCAAGTGTCAAAATTTCAAAAAGAAGCACACAAATTAATGAGGTTGTCAAACATACAAGGTCAAATTTAACGTTATCTATTTAGGTCAATCCTCAAAGTTGAAGAGTACTCTAAACATGAATGCTTCTGTTTCAAACTTTTGAACGAAGTGCCAAAAGAGCCTCTACTCACCCGAAACCGCGTGAGACCAATGTTTCGTAGAAGGAAATTACTTTTCTAATTCCAACCTGTGAGACCTACTGGCCCGATGTCCAAAGGTCTAAACCGGGGTAGGTTTGTAGCTTCATCTAGATGCCACGCAACCGCCTCCGAAAAACATTCATACACAATGGCCGCCCAAGCACACATGTGCTCCGCCAAAATGGCTCCCACCCACTATTTGGAACACCTGGGATTACCATCCTACCCCAGACCCGCAGTAGGTCAGAAATTTAAGAGGGGGGCAAAGTTTGTACTTTTCCCAAATTTCAAACAAGCGCGTCCCATCTGTTCAAAAAACCCAAAAACAAGCGTATCCTAGACCGAACATGGTTCGCCCTTACGTCCCCCCGTCCGATTCCCCATTTGTACTCTGTGGGCGCCAAAACTATCTCTCCACCAGCCGCGAAACCCCGACATCCTCCGTCTACCACCCCATCGAACCCATCAACCGCCGCCCTCCTACATCATGTCGGAGCCGATACCCCGACGTCGTTGTCCACCGCAACCGCAACGCCCTCCACGGCTAGTAGTTGAAGCCGAGGCCGAGCTGCCTCTAGGACGCCGACGTGCGCTGTACCCAGGCCAGTTCAACAACGTCGTCCTGTGCCTCACCGCCGCCGCTCCAACTTCGCCACCGTCCACTGCACCAGAGTTGTTCCCCCTACGCCATCCTTCGCCTCCTCGGATCTGCTTCCCCTCCGCCGACAGACGGCCACCGCAACACAGTCAACAATTTGACCATGGGTTCATCCAGGGCTCCACCCTCCTCCAAAACATTGGTTCCCCTGGTAAAAAGCCGCAAATCGCCGCGAAAACAAGAAGACATAGCACTGGCAACCGGAAATGGTACTCCTCTTCCCTTATTCATGCAAATCTCACGTGTCTGCTTCCACGGTATTAATCCCACGGAAGACACTAGTTGACCATTTCTTCCTGATACTAGATGTTCCTAGTAACTCGTGATGCACAAGGTTTCTCCTCATATACTATTTCACTGTGGCTAGAGGTCCGTCACCCCCTGTATTTCAATTCCTGGTCAGTTGATTCCCAATTAAAGGAAACATTCCCCGGCGTAACAGGCGCTAGTCCGCCTATTACACCGGGGAAGCAGCGTTTTTGGTTTTTATCTTAGGGGTGTGTGGGGCCTAGGAGCTACTAGCGGCCGATCTGGAGGTCGGTCGGGATTAAAGGGATGGCTGGGGGCGCTGGGCTGGTGGTTGCTGGCGGTTATAGCAAGATCGTCAATAGTGACTAGCAGGAGGTAGATGAAGGCCATCTTTCCATTCCTTATAGATCGGACAGTTCATAAAAAATCGACTGACCTATTTATTTTTAGTCGACTATTATTTTGATAGGACCACATGTGGTTGTGTGCTGGAGGAGTACCTGCATTTCCCAGCCATCCTTGTGCTCATATACTACAAAATCATACGGAGTAGAATCTAATTTTGTTTGCCTTGCAATGTCGTAGAGCTATCATATGCCCCCTGTCATTTATTTTTCAACCACCTTCTATCTAATACTTTCACAGTGCACTTGTTCCGCACACACTTCACCCATACTCTCACTATTGTGTTTTTATGCATGGGTATTTCAGACTCTACCTTAACAGAAGCACGAAATAAAAGAGAGAAGTTGCTCCTGCTTTCTTCGCGGGCAGGCGGGACACGTCTCGGCAATTTAAAGGTTGCACGCTCAATAGATGGAGACGTTTAATGTAGCTCTGGAGTTAATGATATCGCTCGCCATGCACCACCATCCCGGGTGCTTGCTTTAACTTCGTAGTGTCATATGTGGTTACATGTTGCATATGGTGTCTAGCTTGTATTTGAAAGGCCGAATTCGGTCTTTATTAACATAAGGAAAGATATTTTTACATGAACCACCATCCCGGGAGCACCAGAAGACAAATAGCTAGTCGGGACACTGACTGAGCCAGTAACAAGCCCAACACAGATATGCATCACCTGGAAGCCAACTAAAAAGCATGATGCTGGAGAAGCAGCCTGCATCCCACCAGGCGCTCAGGTCCTCAATGATCATTCTCACCACTCCAGCCGGATGTCTAGCATGTATTGCTTCCAATTTGGTCAAATTGCATCTGCTTAGCTTACACATTATACCTTTGAATATGACATGCCTTCCTGTTTTTGGTACATACTAGTAGATCTGTCTATTAACCATGTTCTTACATCAAACTAATGTTCTTGTGTATCCCTCATCAATCACTTATGATGAGACAGTCACTCCAGGGGGTTACTGTGAGAAAATAAGCTCTTTTAAAGAATGTAGTGTCAGCCTCCTCACATGATTCTCAAGAAACAGCAAGGCTAGATGAAGATAGTGAACGTAGCTCTATAGTTGATGACCGCATTTCACATACACCAGCATTGCAGGTGCTTGCTCTAACTTGGCAACGTGATATGTGGTAGCATGTTGCATGGTCTCTAGATTGTAATTCTTCCAATCTGGTTAAATTGCATGTGCTATTTTGCCTAGTTTATACATTATATCTGTTAATGTGATATGTCTTCCAGGTTTTAGTACATAGTACATCTGTCTATTAAGCATGTACTTACATAAAACTATTGTTTTTTGTATCCCGCATCAATCAATATGACTAGACACCTTTAGTATATGCAGTGGGATATTAGTTGCATCTTTCATATGATTTATAGCATGCGTTGCTTCTAATTTGTTGAAACGCCATTTATGATGGGACGCTTTTAACTTGGCAGAGTAATATTGGTTGCATCTTTCATGTGGTGTCTAGCTTGCATTGCTTCCTATTTGTTGAAATGGCTTTTGCTTAGTTTAAAAAATAGTTGTGAATATGCCATGACGTCCTGTTTTCGTACATATTCCATCCTGGTATCATGTGTTTGCCTTACATCAAAGTAGTGATTGTCAGTATCATGCACGAATGAGTTCTGAAGAGTGAATTTCATTGATTTTTCTTGTCAGTTTTACTTGACAATTCAAAATCAATAAAGCGGAAGGAAATTAACAAGGCAGTGGATAAAGGTGCTCCTTCCAAACGGAGGGCTTCTAAAGATTCTACTCTGCCACCCCCAAGAAGATTTGTAGGACAACACATGCATAGACACTCAACATAGCTCTGTTGATGATGAGCACGTCTCCCCTAGTGCACCATCACATGTGCTCCCTCTAATTTGGCACTGTTATATGTGGTTGCATGTTATGTATGATTTCTAGCTTGTATTGCTTCTAATTTTGTTGAATTCCATCTCCTTACTTTACACATTATACTTGTGAATAAGACACATGTTCCTGTTTCTAGAACATACAATATCTGTCTATCACACCATGTTCTAACATCAAAGTACTAATGTTGTGTAACCTACAACAATCACTTATCATAAGACATGTTTAACTTGGGAGTGTGATATAGCTTACTTCTCGTATTCTTTTCTAGTTTATACTACTTCTAATTTGTTGAAATGGCACTTATGAAGAGACAATTTTAACTTGGTAGAGAGATATCCGTTGAATCTTTCATACGGTGTCTAGATTTCATTGCTTCTAATTTGATGAAATGCCTTCTTCTTAGTTTACACATCATAGCTGTGAATATGCAATTATGTCCTTTTTTCTTACACATTCAATCGTCCTATCATGTAGTCGCCTTACATTAAAGTAGTGTGCCGGTGCACAAAAGTAGGGGCTCTCTTTTGTACCCCTTTACTTGTGCGCGGACAATTAGAGTCGTGCCTACGGCCATACCTAGCGGGGCAGAGGAAGCAGAAGCAGAAGACAACCAGTACAGCGTCAAGACCAGAGACACAAAGAGCAAGAGGGTGAGGTGGACTCCCCCGGCAAGACCCTTGCCAAGGCGGCCTCCGCAGCCCCGGTGAGAGCCTTGCCGGGGCAACTTGCCCAATGCCAACAGAGCGCGCCACCCTTGAGCCTTAAGGTTCCAACACCACCAACCACATTGGAACCAAGGCTCCGAAGGCATCTCCATTGTGGCATGCAGATCTTCGAGAAGATCATAGGCACACAAGATCAGATGAGGACCAGAAGACGACGATCTCGGCAAGATCCTTGCCGAGGAAATCCACGAGACCCCCGGCAAGATCCTTGTTGGGGACGACCGCGAGGCCACAGCAAGACCCTTGCCGAGAACACCTGCGGGGCCACAGCCAGGTCCACGTCTGCCAAGACCCCACCGCCATTCCCATACAGCTGCCAGCCCTACCAGCTGGGCAGGTACCTGCGTGGTGACGCACGGCCTCCAGGACAACTCAACAAGCACATACGTTGTGGCATGCAGATGTTCGTGAAGCCCTACCACCACGCCATCTCAGCAGCCTGCCAGCTTACGTGGTGCTGCATGCCTCATCAGCTCGGACGCGCGTCCGAGTGAGGCGGAATGGTGACGGATGGGACGGGCCTCATTACCATCCCTAGTAAAGCAACGGGACAACTAAGAGGCGCATTTGATGCTCCTTCTCCCATAATGACAGGCGATAAGCTTGCACACTGTTTACCTTTCCACTTCTTGTGTGCCACTATGGCGACCCCTTTTTGACTATAAAAGGAGGCCCAAGGCGTACAGGAGAAGGATTCGGATATTTTGGACTACGCACACACCGCAGCTAGTTCAAAAGCTCAAGAACACTCAAATATACAGCAAAGCACGACTAGGGCATTACTCATCCTTGCGGCCCGAACCTGGGTAAACGACCTTTGCGCTAGCTACTAGACCCGCTCTTTGCACAACCCCGTGCCCGCCAACCATAGAAGGGATCCCAGTGATCCATAGCTGTCGTTCCCACCGACATCTCTGGCACGCCAGGTAGGGGCGCACAGTTGTGAAAATCTCGTCTAGCAGTTAGTTTAGTAGTTCTTCATCGCCATGGCTCCTAAGAAGAAGACAATCACGGTGATCGGTTCATCGGGAGCCGAATGGCCCGTACCCGTGCGGGCGAGTGGTGGGGCGGTCGCGGACAGAAGCCGAGGCGCGGCCCGCAAACACCCGCATTGCTCTAGCAGTCAAAGCCTGGCGAGCGGCATCGTTCATGCACGAGACTATGGGCCACACGCCGCCAAATCCAAAGACGGAGTAGGGCCCCCTACTGGAGGCGTGGGGCCCTCCAAGGGCGGTGTCGTGCCACCCATGGGCGGTGCGGTGACTTCCAAGATGCCTACACCGGCGCCCACGATGCGCTCTTCCAAGGTTGTGGAGGACGAGCAGCGTCACCATGCCGGTGACCCCGGGCGCCGCCGTGGGAGGAGTCCTGCGCCTCATTTGCGGGACGTAGAAGGCCAGCATCCACGTCGAGGCGCTGGCGAAAATGGCGCACAGCCGCGAGGCCGTGATAGAGCTCCTTCTAACGTGGTTAGAAGTCGGAGAGCGTCACGATCCACGCAGCTTTCGCTGCCACCCACGCCATCAGAAGCTTTGGCACGCGTGCAGTTGCTCCTTGACTTTCCTCCTACTGCGGAAAAGCTTGACGAGTGGAGAGCCACCATCCGGAGCCTTGTCCGCGCTTCCAACAAAGATGAGCCGCGACTAGCAGGGCCCTCAGGCCGGCGCTCCATCAAGCCACCGCATGCCAGTGGTGGAAGGGTCGGAGGTGCCACAGAAACGGTGCACTCCCCTCCCCCACGCCAGCCACCGCGGGTGTCGCTCCGTCGTGATGATGCTTGTGATAACATTTCCATAGCATCGTCTGACCCATAGACCCACCGCGGTCAACACCAAGTTCTTTGGGAGCGAGCCCATGAAGACGCTCGAACCACCATCGAGCGCTGGCGCGAAGCACGCCACCAGTCAGATAGGCGAGCGGGGCCCACTATGGACCACCCAGCACCGGGAGGCTCTGGCGGCCTGCCCTACGAGGTGGGTTACCCAGTCTTAACCCGTGAGCTGCGGCAGTTCCAATGGCCCTCCCACCGCATGTTCAAGCCCGACGTTGGTGAGAAGTACAGAGGCAAGACCCACCCGTCGGAGTTCCTCGGCATCTACACCATTGCGATGCAAGCTGCTGGTGCTCGCGACAACAAGGTGCTTGTCAATTACTTCCTGTTGGAGCTTAAACCCAATGTCATGTCATGGTTGATGCACTTGCCGGCGGATTCCATTTCTTATTGGCCGGATTTGTGTCATGAGTTTGTTGGCGCCTTCACTGGAGGCCACCAAGCTCATGGCTAGGCAAGCGATTTCCATATCATCCCCCAGAAGGAAGGTGAAAACTTGTGCAACTACATACAGAGGCTCAGCCGGGTGCAGTACAACATCCCAGATGTTCATCCCGCCGCCATGATCAGCGCATTCCATCAGAATGTGCGTAACCACGAGATGCGTGAAGAGCTGGCAATGAACAAGATCAAAGATGTAGCCGAACTTTATGTTCTAGCCGATAGGTGCGCTCAAGCTGATGAGGGGAGGAAGTACCCCGGCGAGGATGCTGGTGCGGAAACTGACTCCATAGACGAAGACACAGACGCCCCAATGAAGAAGGGTTGGCGCTGCAACAGGAAGTGCAAGGGCAAGACTGTGCTTGCCGTCGAGGGATCCGAGGACACCAGCACTGCCAAGAAGGCCGAGGAAGATGACCCCGTTAAGGAAATTGCCGGGTGCACCACTTGCCGGGCCTTAACGGCTGCCGACAAGCCAGGAGGCTCCGACAAGTAGTACTACAAGATCCACCACACCAAGGGCCACGACCTCCAGAATTGCCGACAAGTTGAGCTGCTTGCTGAGAAGCAAAAAGCTATGTATGAGAGGCGGGAAAAGGAGAAGGGTCAGGATGGTGCCGAAGGATCCGGCAAGAATCGTGGCGGCCAAGGAGGTCGCCGCGGCAAGGATAACTAGCAAGAGAGGCCCGCCCGGGGCCGTGACAAGAAGCAGGAAGATGACGGTCATGACGAGGACGACGAGTCCGGCGAGCATGAGTTTCAGAAAGCTACGGAGGCCATGTGCATCGACGGTGGCACCTCACTACACACAGCTCACCACCAGCTCAAGCAGTGGGCGCGTGAAATCATAGCAACAGAACTATCATTCGATGCTCGAAGGCCCCTGAAGCAGTCCAGCACGCCTATCATTTTTGACACCGAGGACCACCTGATCACAAAACTGCGGTCGGGTATTTGCCGTTGTTGGTTTCGCCAACAATACGCAACCTCAAGGTGACAAAAATGCTAGTTGACGGCAGGGCTGGTCTGAACTTGATCTCGCCTGTTGTGATCAAAAGGCTCCATATTCCTGATGGAGACCTCAAAGAGACTGGCATGTTTCAAGGTGTCAACCCGGGAAGGAGGCAGCCGAAGGGTAAGGTCACGCTGCCCGTGATGTTTGGAGGCGAGTTAAACTACAGGACAGGGAAGATTTTTTTTGATGTGGCCGAGATCCCCTTGCCCTACAATGGGATCCTCGGCCGCCTAGCACTAGACAAGTTCATGGAGGCCTCACATTATGCCTACAACACACTGAAGATGCCTTGGCCGATGACCATCATCACTGTCCCCTCCGACAAGAAAGATGCGCTGATCTGCGCTGACCAACTCTACCGGGAGGCAATTGCAGCAACTGCCACCAAGGCACTTGCTCCCGCCGCCGAAGCCCCAAGAGGGAAGAATACCGGCGAGACCTCTCACACCCACTCCGGCAAGCGCACCTCTTCTGAGTGTTGTGCTCCCGTCGAGGACATGCCAAAGAGCTCCACTGGCAAGAATAGGAAATCCAGAGCTGCACAACCAAAGACCAATAAGGTGTCCGTCAAGGAGGATGGCATGAGAGGGGCTTTCACCATAAGCTCCTCCCTTGACAGCAAATAGGAAGGCACGTTCATCACCTTCCTGCGGGCGAATGTCGATCTGTTTGCATGGCAAGCGTCCGACATCCCCGGTGTTCCCAGGGAGGTGATTGAGCATCATCTTGCTGTCTGTCCTCATGCGCGACCTGTCAAGCAGAAGGTCAGCAAGCAAGCTTTGGAACGGCAAGAGTTCATCATGGAGGAGATCAGGAAGTTTGAAGCGGCAGGCTTGGTGAGGGGAGTACTTCATCCGACGTGGTTGGCCAATCCGATGGTGGTGCGCGAGGCAAATGGGAAGTGGAGGCTGTGTATTGATTACACAGATGTCAATAAGGCTTGTCTGAAGGACCCTTTCTCGTTTCTGTGCATTGACCAGATTGTTGACTCCACGACCGGGTGCGACTTGTTATCATTCCTTGATGCCTACTCAGGATACCACCAGATCTTCATGGCGAGAGAAGATGAAGAGAATACAGCATCCATCACCCCATGTGGTACGTATTGTTTCTTATGAATGCCATTCGGGTTGAAGAGTGTTGGCTCAACGTTTGCAAGAGCAGTCCAAATTAGTTTTGAGCCCCAGCTACATAGAAACATGGAAGCTTATATGGATGACATAGTGATCATAACCAAGGACAAGGCGACACTCGTACAATATTTGGAAGAGACATTTGCAAATTTCCGCAAGATCATCCTCAAGCTAAATCCTGAGAAGTGTGTCTTCGGCGTTCCGTCTCGTAAACTTCTCGGGTTATTTGTGTCATAGAGTGGGATCGAGGCGAATCCAGACAAGATCAAGGCCATTGAGCAGATCGAGGCAACTAGGCGGATCAAGGATGTACGTCGGCTCGCTAGCTGCATTGCCGCCATGAGCAGATTCATCTCCAAGTCTGCTGAACGTGCCCTCCCCTTTTTCAAGATCTTGAAAAAGGCGGACTCAATGAAATGGACCCCAGAGGCTGAGGCGGCCCTGCAGGATTTAAAGAAGTACATCTCCTCTGCGCCAATACTGGTTGCGCCTAAACCATAACAACCTTTGCTACTATATCTAGCAGCGACGAACCAAGCGGTCAGCGCCGCGCTAGTGGCACAGAGAGAGGTAGACGAAGAGGCAATGGCAATAGTAGGGCTGGCGGATGGCAAACCGGTGCTCCCCCTGGGAGGTCCTCGCGCCGGTATGGCGAGGCTCCCGGCAGAGTCTGGCACTGGCGAAGGAAAAGCGACGCGACCAAACGGAATAGTGCAGAAGAAGAAGATGATGCAGCACCCGGTTTACTTTGTCAGCTCCCTCTTGTAGGGGGCTAGCTCAAGGTACTCCGGTGTCGACCACGGTCCGGCTTCCGCCTCGGTTTCTACCATGCCGCAGCTCTGCCCACTCGCGTCACTTCACCAGCCACCACCATCACTGCCCTCCACTGCTCCACCGTCCATGGCGAACTACCCCGCTCAATCTGGTGCCTTTCCTCCCATCGGGTTTCGCCGTTGAGCCCGGCCCGGTAGATCGCGTCGTCCGCAGTGGCATGGTTGTCGGACCTATCCCACCACCCAACCACGATTTCCTCGCCGTCGCTGAAGCCAGTGCGTATGTCCCCTTGCATCGTCGCACGGCCATCCGCAACATGGTCCAAGGTTTTCTCCCTGAATCCCAGCTTTTTACTAATGAATCAAGCGACCACCCATTTGGCATTGGTATCTTTAGATTTGCGGACTCTTTCTTTCGCGATTCTGTGGTCAATACTCCTCTTGAACTTGAAGAAGAAGACCTTTTGATTACTTTTGTGCCGCATAATGAAGGTCTCAATCGCCGCACCACCTCTATTGGCCCCGAGGTTTGGCTCATGTTCTTCGGATTCCCATATGACTATCATACTAATTACTACATCACTAAAGCCCTGGGTGGCTATGGTTCCCTCATTAGCTGGTACAACCCAGGCAGGACAAGAGGTTTATGCTCATCAAACCCCATGTTCTGCGCCTCCGTCTGATCCCAAAAGGTTTTTTGTCTGGCAGCTGGGTGGTGCCAGGGATTGCTGGACTGTTCAGACCACAATCCTCAGAAGAAACGACTAGAATGGCCTGCTACCTGAAGTGCTTCCTCCTGGCGAAGAGGACCCACCTGCTGATGGAAATCCACATCCATTGTTTGGTCCTGAGTTGACTGCAGAGCAGCTCTATCAACAGCAGGTGCACAACTGGTTAGTGCAAAATGGAGCTCCCAATGCTGACAATGCCAACCAGGGAAATGGACCTCCTCAGAACAATGGTGGTTGGGGGCAATGGGCAGCCCCTCCGGCTCATCAATTGCCTCCCCTTCCCCCATCTTGTGAATTATCATGCTTGGCTGGCAGCTCGGGGCCTCACTGTCGGTGTCAAAATCGGCGGATCTCGGGTAGGGGGTCCCGAACTATGCATCTAAGGCAGATGGTAACAGGAGGCGGGGGACAGAATGTTTAACTAGGTTCGGGCCCTCTCGATGGAGGTAATACCTTACTTCCTACTTGATTGATGTTGATGATATGAGTATTACAGGAGTTGATCTACCACGAGATCGGAGAGGCTAAACCCTAGAGGCTAGCCTATGGTATGATTGTTGTTGTCCTACAGACTAAAACCCTCCAGTTTATATAGACACCGGAGGGGATAGGGTTACACAGAGTCGGCTACAAGGGAGGAGATCTATATATCCGAATCGCCAAGCTTGCCTTCCACGCAAAGTTGAGTCCCACCCAGACACGGGACGAAGTCTTCAATCATGTATCTTCATAGTCCAACAGTCCAGCCAAGGGATATAGTCCGGCTGTCCGAGGACCCCCTAATCCAGGACTCCCTTAGTAGCCCCTGAACCAGGCTTCAATGATGATGAGTCCGGCGCGCAGATTGTCTTCGGCATTGCAAGGAGGGTTCCTCCTCTGAATACTCCATAGAAGATTTTGAACACAAGGATAGTGTCCGGCTCTGCAAAACAAACTCCACATACCACCGTAGAGGGTATAATATTTCCACAAATCTAATCTGCTGACAACTTTTCATAACGTGACATCATGCCCTGGCCTCGGTCATTATTCGAACCGTTTTTCCCAACCAGCCACTGCACGTGCTGCGAGGTGGTTTTATTGGCACGTCTTGTCGAAGCAGAGATCGTGTCCCCTTATCACGGGATTTTCATCAATACGGGTGTGGGTAACCCAATCGTGCTCGTTAGTACGACTCCTCGACTTTAGGCAAGTTCCAAATGGCCACGCAGAGGACGCTTGATATTCGCCCTCTTTATAAAGGGGCCAAAGCCTGTCCTTTTCTTATCGCGCTCAATCCCTTCCTTCCCCCACCCTGAGTTCCAACACCCAAGGCTCAGGCGAAGCGCTTCGGACCTTCAATCATGTCCGGATCCAACCTTCAGGGCTGGTGGATGGCTTCCTCTATCACAGAGGAGGACATCAAGAAGCTAAGGGAGGCTAGGTATCTGACCGCCGAAATCTCGCACAGGCTGCCTGCCCGAGGACATGTCATCCCCACTCCCGAACCCAACGAGAGTGTCGTATTTGTTTCCCACTTCCTCCAAGGGCTAGGCTTTAGTCTTGATCCCTTCGTCAGAGGGCTCATGTTCTATTATGGGCTTGACTTCCACGATTTAGCTCTGGATTCCATCCTTCACATCTCGTCATTTATTGGCGTATGTGGGGCCTTCCTCTGCATCACCCCACACTTCGGTTTATGGTTCAAGACCTTCAATGTGAAGCCGAAGATGATCGACGGGCGACAAGCAGAATGCAGAGGCGCCACAATAAGCAAAGGCGTCGATGCCCCATGGCCAAAGGGTTCCTTCCCGGAGATATCCAACTTATGGCAGCGAGAGTGGTTTTACATCACAGCTCCCCGAAGTACTAAGTGGGTGGCTGCCCTCGCCATCCGTTCGGGGCCCCCACCACAACTGGCATGATGGGTCAACAAGGGGCTAGAGTGGGGGACGGTTAATGATGTGCTGACATTGCAAAGTCGCATCCGAGATCTCCTCAAGAGGGACGTCGGTCTCATCAAAGTTCGTCGGGTCCTGACATGCCAACATCAATCTCTTCGTATGTGGGAGTTCAACCCGGAAGGACCGTGAACTATTCAGCAGTTCTTCGGTGGGACGCTCGAAGAGATGTATAAATTGTTCTTCGGATCACGAATAAAGTGTCCGAACACCATCGAGGATGCGGGTCTGAACTGTAACCGTCTAGATACCCAGGTAAGTATTTCCACGACCGAACACACTATCTTTTCATTTGCCATAACATAATTCTGAAAGAATTGCTCTTCGCCAGGACTGGGTAAGAAAGGCAAAGATGATCAGGTGTTCGGCCCCCCTTCCCGAGGGCTCACCATATCATGTACTAGCCAGGATGCTGGAGTATGCACCTTATCAAGTGCCCTCGGGGGAAGATAAAAGGAGAGACGAAGAAGCCTAAAGCGAGCCTCATGTATTACTCGTCCAAACCGGGGGAATTAGTACCTCCATGATGGAGGATAATCGGGGAGAAGAATCTGAAATTCCCTCTTCCCAAGGAAGGAAAAGGACCGCTCCTAAAGACTTGGAAACAAAGGTTTCCAAACGAGAGAAGAAACCCTCGCCAGGAGGCCCTGCCTCGGACGGTGTCCTTGCCGCCCGGTGCCCTCAAGGGGGTCAGCCCTCCACCGAGCTGTAAGTGAACAAAAGTACTTTTGGTAAATATATTTTGCCTTATCTCCGCGGACAATAACCGAGATGTATGTCTTGCAGTCCGGATCGTAGCCCTTCCTAGTAGAGTTCGTCTTCGGGGGATCTTCTTCCGAAGATGATGGAGAGCGAAACGCCTCCCCTTGTCTCCCCACCTCCTAGGGCGGATGACCCTGAGGTGTCATCACGGAGGATTTCTCCTGATCCGCCGAGGCTAGAAGGTATCCCTTTGGCTACCCGAAGTCCGGAGTATTTGGCTCCTAAGCGGAGCGACAGAAAGAGGCTGGTATTGTCCGGTGCGCAACCGGACGCACTGATGAATCTTTTGGAGCAAGCGGCAATCTCAGAGGAGCATTGTACCTTAATGGGTACTGTGATTGAGAGGATCTCATCCGCCAAAAGTGGGTTGCATGAAGCTTTTGCGAGCCTGCTAAGAGGCTTTGAGGTAGGCAAAGTAATATATAAATTTTTGACGGTACCGCACTTGCTAGGTGTGCTCTATACTGATAGTAGCCCCTGAGACTCTGGTTGCCATCGAGAGGCGGCAAACAAAGAATCATAATCCCATGAAATGATCATGCTTCTATCCTATGCAGGTGGCTGACGGTCCGCTGGCTGGCCGGACTGCCGAGCTTACCGGACTAAGCCGGCAACTTGACGCGGCAGATGCCGACATTGCGCTTGTGAACAAGCGGCTTGACAAGGCACAAGGTATGTATTTTCGGGTGGTCAACAGATATTAAGAGGAGCATAATGCTAGTATCTAATGTATGTTATGACTACAGATGGAGCTGCCGCCGTGGAGACCCTTCGGGCAGAACTTGCCCGAGCCAAGGAACAAGCCATGAGAAGTGATGCGGCCGCCCTAAAGGCGGCCAAAGACTTAAGAGCCGAACGGGCTTCTCATTGCAAGAGCATAGATAAAATAGCCAAGATGGCTGTTGAGCTGAAAGATGCCGCTAGCCGACATGACCTTCTTGAAAAGGAAAGCCAAGTGAAAGCGACTGACCTAAATAGAGCCGTGGAGGCAGCCAAGGAAACCCGTTCTAAAATCAGAGCGGCAGAGGAGGAGCTCTGTCAAGCTGGAGATATCGCGGCTGGGAAGCTCTTTTTGTGGGGGACGAAATTCGGAGATCCGAAGTATGCCCCTCTGGATCGATTATGGAGTGCTGCAGATGCGTATGCGGACTTGGCGATGAGTGCTGCTGATAAGACTGTGTTTTTCAAAGATCAAGAAGATCACAAAGTAGAGAAGTTGTTCTGGTCGCAATTCAGTGCTCCAATGTGTCCGCTGCTCTTAAATGAGCAAATGGCCGAGTGGGTGGGGCTACATAGGTTGTCCGGGCCTGCTATGAGGTCTGTTGTGGATCATCTTTGGCCGGAAGGGCCAAAGCCGAATAGTTATTTTGATTTAGTGCAATGATTCCTTGGTGTTGTGCAGCACATCGATGCCGTAAAGAGGTCGGCGTGCATAGAGGGTGCGCGGATGGCTCTTGCCCGTGTTAAGACATGCTGGGCAAAGATGGATGCTACCGCTATTGCAACCCAGGGTCTGGCCGTAGGCCAGGTCTCGACCGAGCACTATTTAGGAGAAGTCCTAGAAGGCGCTCGGTTAATAGAGGCGTAGTGCTCGAAGAGTATCATGTTTGAGTGACATGTGTCCCAATTGTAAAAACAATATTCTTTGAATTATAAAGAATGTGTTTATACTTTTGCCTGAAAGTGTTATGATGCCTCCTGTGCGGCTGTTTTATGTATGTATATAACCTGAAAGTTTGCATTCGTCGGCTTCAGCCCCCACACACATAATATGGGGGTGTTCGGAGAAGCATGTATTCACACTTGATCCAACGTCTTGGTCCATGAAGGAGGTGATAGCGCGGCGAACAAGGAAATCAGACTATATTGCTTTAACACTTTCACTTAGCCATAGGAGTTTGACAGTGGGGCTACTATATAGCCCCTGGTACCTCCGCGCTTATCCGAATACGGTGCGCGTATGTACATGACCGGGAAACCGGTCCTTCGTTAATGTGGAGGAATTGCGAAGATTCTGTTGAGTCATCGAGTGGTTGACCAGTCTCGCGCTTTATCATGACAGTCAGTTTTCGGCTTTCTCTACTGAGGTGCTCACCCAGATGAACTAGGGCACAATTGCAGTAGTTCTCCCGGTGCCACCTTAGCCGATAGAGCAGAACGTAAGGTACCAAAACACGGGAGCCGGGCAAACCCAACATTTGACCAAAGACATGATTCGGAGCTGATGCATATAAGGCCAAACTCGCGACGCCGAACACTCCCTAAGGTATTCAGACTTTACAACATATACCAGGCTGAGCAAAGCCCTTGATAATGAACCCTGAATTTCCAGGTACGTGCATTAGTCTGACATGGCGAAAATGCCAATAACGTCGGCATCCCTCTCGGTTGTGTTAAGTATCCGGAGGGCGTAAAGCAACAAGAGACAGTGAGATAGGTTTACACAGGGTCTTAAACTAAAAAAGAAACCTTTAAGTGGAGCCCTGCTACACGTCTGCGCCTGTTTTTCCATTGTGCCGTGTCCTGGAAGGGTGTAGCGCAATTGTCATCTGCAAGAGAGAAAAAACCCGGGTGAAAGCCTAAATGCGGAAAATTGGTTATTACTAATAAACCATTGAAATTCAATCTAAGTAAGGTCAAACCGAACTATAGTCCTTTTTACATGCGGGAAGCCCTTAGCGCCGCCTATGGGGGTATATCCATCGACCCAATCTCGGGTTTATCTGAACTGTTATAGCGAGGGGGGTGCCGGACTCGTCTAGCTATGTCCGCGGTCTTGACGACCGATCATTTATTCTGGTTGGAGGGGTCGTTTAGTGTTCAGCTGTGAAAACCGCTGTACAGTCCTCCGCATGTAAGGAACGCTCTGAGTTTTCGCTAACTATGCTGATGCCACATGGACCGGGCATCTTGAGCTTAAGATAAGCGTAATGCGGTATTGCGTTAAAGCGAGCGAAGGTTGTTCTTCGGAGTAGTGCTTGATAGCCGCTTCAGAATGGAGCGATGTCAAAGGTTAATTCTTCGCTTCGAAAGTTGTCAGGAGAACCGAATACAACCTCTAGTGCTATAGAGCCCGTGCAGCGGGCCTCTGGGCCTGGTACTACTCATTTAAAGGCAGTATTGCTTTGTATGATTCTTGTTGGGTCTATCCCCATTTTGCGGACTATGTCTTGATATATCAGATTAAGACTACTGTCGCCGTCCATAAGGACTCGAGTGAGATGGTATCATCAATTATTGGGTCTAGTACCAAGGCAGCCGATCCTCCATGCAGGATACTAGTCGGGTGATCCCTGCGATCAAACGTGATTCGGCAGGCCGACCAAGGGTTGAACTTGGGGGTAACGGGCACTACGGTGCATACGTCGGAGCGCGCGTGTGCTCCTCCTCTTCGTTACGTGAATCATGTTCACTGATTTGACTTTTGGTGAGAATTTTTTCTGTCCCCAAGTGTTTTGTTGGTGAGGCTCATCCTCGTCTTCACTTGTTGTCTCCCTCCCCTTGTGTTTGGCGTTTAGCTTGCCGGCCTGCTTAAAGACCCAGCATTCTCTGTTGGTGTGATTTCCAGGTTTATCGGAGGCGCCATGAATCTGACATAATCTGTCCAGAATCTTGTTTAGGCTGGACGGTCCATCTCTATTGCCTTTGAATGGCTTTTTCCGTTGACCGGGTCGAGATTCCCTGAATCCGGCGTTTACCACCGTGTTGTCTAGGCTGTCTTCATTGCTTCGACGCTTGCTTTTATTGCGTCATGGTTTTCCATTGCCATCCCTAACTTCGGATGTGCCTGGGTCGCTGGTGCCGCTGCAGGCCAGCCAACTATCCTCACCCGCGCAAAAGCGGGTCATAAGGCTTGTTAGGGCTGCCATTGTGCTTGGTTTTTCCTGGCCGAGGTGTCTGGCAAGCCATTCATCCCGGACACTATGCTTGAAAGCCGCTAAGTCTTCGGTGTCTGGGCAATCGACAATTTGATTCTTCTTAGTGATAAATCTGTTCCAAAGCTTTCGGGCTGACTCTCCGGGTTGCTGAATTATGTGACTTAAATCGTCTGCATGCGGAGGTCAGACATAGGTCCCTTGAAAATTAGCCCTGAAAGCGTCCTCGAGCTCTTCCCAACTTCCAATTGAGTTTTCGGGGATGCTTTTCAACCAGTGCCTAGCTGGTCCTTTCAACTTCAAGGGAAAGTAGTTGATGGCGTGGAGGTGATCTCCACTTGCCATGTGGATGTGAAGGATAAAGTCCTCAATCCATACCCCAGGGTCTGTTGTTCCGTCATATGACTCTATGTTCACGGGTTTGAATCCTTCTGGGAATTCATGGTCTAGTACCTCGTCGATGAAGCATAGGGGGTGCGCGGCACCCTTGTATTTGGCTGTGTCTGACGGTTGTATTGTTTGGTTTTGATTCCGAACTATTATTCTGTCAGTATATTCATTTGGTTGGCGATGATTCTGTGTCGGAACGCGCTTCCTAGGTCCGTAAATGGGCCTGGTGAAACCAGCTTTTTTGTGTAGCTCCTCATGTAGGTCGTGTGCTGACTTGTGTACGTCATCGTTAGCCGCCCTGTCGCGACCACGGGGTGGCCGGTCCGGTTGATCAGCTGTTTTATTTTCCGGCTGAGTGGGCTCTAAGGCCTCATCATCGAATGCAGGCAACAGCTTGCGCTTTGGATAGCTTTTTTGTGGCGACTACCGCCGTACTTTTCTTCCGTGTCAAGAACTTTATTCCATCTGCTGTTGAGCGTATTCTGCGTGGTCTTAAGCCTTTGCTTCTGCTTCTTCAGGCTCCGCGCGGTTTCAATGAGCCTTTTATGAAGGTTCTCTTGGTCCAAGTGTATTTCAGGGATGAAGTGTGCATCGTCGTCCGGACTATTCATGTCTCCACCACTGGGTTCATGTGGTCGTTGTCTCCTTTGGGGTCGACCGGGGTGTTTCTCTTTCTTGCACTGTTACCGTTGTTTTTGCCGGGGAGGGATTTGGAGCGGCGATTACGCTGTCGCTTTGGTTGCTTTTCGAGGGAATTGTCCTTCACTGCTTCCTCCCATTCCTCGTCATCATTTTCTTGGGGTGTATCCACCATGTATATATCATGTGATGAAGGGGTAGTCCAGCGCCCTGTGGGCGGTGGTTCCTGTTCGTTTCCCGCATCGTCGTCCATACCGTCGATGTCTTCGGATTCAAAATCAAGCATGTCGGTTAAGTCGTCGGCAATGGCTATTAAGTGGGTGGTGGGTGGGGAACGAATTTCTTCATTGTCCGCTTCCCACTCGAGCCGGACATAGTTCGGCCAAGGGTCTCCTGACAAGGAAAGAGACTGTAATGAGTTTAGCACGTCGCCTAGGGGCGAGTGTTGAAACATATCTGCGGAGGTGAACTCCATGATTGGTGCCCACTCAGATTGGATGGGCACGGACGCGAGTGGTTCGGAGTTTGTGGCCAGGGAAGAATCCGAGTGTCCGGCAACACAGGTCTCATAGGAGGTGAAGTCAGTATTCGGCCCTATCGCCGCTGAGTGTGCGGCCTCAGTGACGGGGTCCATCCACCCGTCCTCGGATGGCGCGATCTGTTCCGGATTGAGGGCCGGAGTAGTTACAGGTGTGATCTCCTGAACACTATCCGATGGCAGAGCTAAATCATGCTCATCGTGACTGTGCGGCGTACCTGACATGGGTTCGAATCCGTCGAAGATCAAGTCTCCGCAGATGTCGGCGGTATATTTCAAGCTTCCAAACCTGACCTAATGGCCAGGGGCGTAGCTCTCGATCTGCTCCAGATGGCCGAGCGAGTTGGCCCGCAGTACGAACCCTCCGAATACGAAGATCTGGCCGGGGAGGAAAACCTCACCTTGGATCGCATCATTCCCGATGATCGAAGGAGCCATCAAGCTTTATGGTGACGACACAATGGAAATCTCAATGAAAGCACCAATGTCGGTGTCAAAACCGGCGGATCTCGGGTTGGGGGTCCCGAACTGTGCGTCTCAGGCAGATGGTAACAGGAGGCGCGGGACACAATGTTTACCCAGTTTCAGGCCCTCTCGATGGAGGTAATACCCTACTTCCTGCTTGATTGATCTTGATGATATGAGTATTACAAGAGTTGATCTACCACGAGATCGGAGAGGCTAAACCCTAGAAGCTAGCCTATGGTATGATTGTTGTTGTTCTACGGACTAAAACTCTCCGGTTTATATAGACACAGGAGGGGCTAGGGTTACACAGAGTCGGTTACAAGGAAGGAGATCTACATATCCGAATTGCCAAACTTGCCTTCCACGCAAAGGAGAGTCCCACCCGGACATGGGACGAAGTCTTCAATCATGTATCTTCATAGTCCAACAGTCTGGCCAAGGGATATAGTCCGACTCTCCGAGGACACCCTAATCCAGGACACCCTCGCTCACCTTCCAGCATGCTATTGTTCCGGAGGATAATATTTCTGATAACCCAATGGAGGCTTGTAATGACACTTTCTCTTCCTATGATGACAACTCTGCCCCTACTGATGATGTTCTGCTTTTGTTTCCTATCGCTGAACCAGCCCTGTCTGAAGCTCAGGATGCGCTAAATATTACTGTCAATATGCACAACACCATGGACTTCAGTTTGGCCTCTTGGCCAATGGATCAGACCTGCTGAATCTTCTGTTGTCAGACCCAATTCCCAGGCAGCTCTTGAACAAGTTCATCTTCCACGCTCTGCGCCCTGCATTGGCCACCATTGGTCCGTGGAGCTCTGGATACGGTATGCGCTCTGGAAACGTGGAAGTTTCAGTGCTGGTTTCATCTGACGTCAATGGCATTGTTCTTTCTCAGCTGCCACCTTCTCAAGTTTCCTCTGTGCTCCTGGAAGAAATTTCTGAAACTTCTCTGCAGCACACACATCTTCTATTGCCCTCTATGACTAACGCTGCTCCAACTAAAGTTGCCCCTCTGGTTGCTACTCTGCCTATGCCTATGGTCAAAACTGGCACCTTACTGCCCCAGCCGGACAGTCACAGCAACAGGGTTAACCAGGATATGCTTACCACTACTGTCAACTCTTCTACCGAGCCTGCTGGCCTTGCTGCTGTGAACTCCATCATGAAACCTGCAGGCCTTGCTGTTGTCACTCGTGGCCGTCGGGCTCGGGCACCCGCTCCAATCTCCACTGTCGAAGTTCGTCGAAGCAATCGCTCCAACAAATACAATGGTTTCAGAGTCAACCAGGTGATTGAAACCCGCACCACCAGCTCCAAGGTTATACCCAGGCTGGTTCCTTCCATTGGATCCTCTTCCTCTGCTATGGACTCGACCTCTGAAGATGTTCCCCCTACCCCTGTCCATGTCCTTCAGGCGATTGGTATTAACAAGTGTGATGTTCATGCGACTGAACTGACTGAAGAACTCCTCACTGCGGCGCCTGCTCCACCTCCTGCTTCGACTGAGCTTTCAGGTACTTTGGCTAATGTTGATCTGTCTGGTGAGGATGGGCCCTCCAGGGCCTAGTCCATTTATTCTCCATGCCCCTTTTGCGTAGCTGGGAAGTGCTCTGTTGGAACATCCGTGGCATCAATTCTGATGATATACAGCTTGCACTTAATAACGCCATTAGATCCAGTGGTTGTTCGGTTGTTTGCATCCAAGAGACAAAGAAAACCTCTTTTGAGTTATCCTTTATTAAATCCTGTTGCCCTAGACAATTTTATCAATTTGCATACATTCCATCTCAAGGAGCTTCGGGGGGCTTAATTACTATATGGAAAAGCTCCATGTTTACTGGTGATGTGGTGTTCTCGTCTGATTTTGCCTTGGTCTTTGACTTTACTAGCACTTTATTGTCTCATACTTGGACGCTGGTTAATGTTTATGGCCCATGTTCGAGTGACGCGCGTATTACGTTTACCAATTGGCTTTATACTCTGGACATACCTAGCTCGCAAGATTGGCTCCTAGTTGGTGATTTCAATTATATTCGTGTGCCTGATAATAGAAACAAGCAGGGGGGTGCCCGAATGACATGTGCACTTTCAATGACATTATCCGCAAGCAGAGCCTTATTGAATTACCTATCAAGGGCCGATCATATACATGGAGCAATATGCAACAATACCCACTACTTGAACAGCTAGACTGGTTCTTCACCTCATTGCATTGGACCAATGTGTACCCCAATACCCTGGTCAAGCCTCTTGGTAAGCCTGTCTCTGATCATGTCCCTTACATTATCTCCATCCAAACATGCATTCCTCGTAGCAAGGTGTTTCGCTTTGAGCCCTTTTGGATTTTGCACCCTGGCTTCATGAATCTTGTCCAAGATGTTTGGAACAGACCTGTTAGAGCCCACAACGCTGCGACTATTCTCTGTCGAAAATTCAAAACTCTAGGCCACGCCCTAAAAATCTGGAGCAAAAACCTCTCTTGTCTACCCGTAGCCATTGCTAATTGCAACGAAACCCTAGCGCATCTAGATGAACTTGAAAATAACATAGCCCTATCTATTCCGGAAACAAACTTCCGGAATATCATCAAGAAACACTTGCTGCGACTCCTTAAATAACAAAATTAGTACTGGAAGAAGCATTGCACAATTAGGTGGATCAAATTCGGGGATGAGAATACAAAAAAAATTCAAGTTGTCGCCACTGAAAGATAGCGTCGCAACAACATCGCAAGCTTCAGAAAAGAGGATGGCTCCCTCATTGACAATCACGAGGGAAAAGAAGCGCTCTTGTTCCAAACATATATTGATCGCCTGGGTACTTCGCGACCTGCAGAAATGAAATTTAATTTACCTAACGTTCTACAACACCACGATGATCTTGACCAGCTAACTGAGCCATTTACCCATGATGAGATTGATGCAGTTATTAAAGAAATGCCGGTCAATCGAGCACCCGGCCAGGATGGTTTTAGTGGAGCATTTCTTAAAGCATGCTGGCCCATTATCAAACATGAATTTTACAACCTTTGTGAAGCCTTCCACCAGGGGGGCTTGGATCTCACTAGTATAAATGATGGCCTGATAACATTGATTCCAAAGTCCATCTCGCCAGAATCTGTCAATGATTACCGCCCGATTACACTCCTCAGTTGCTGCCTTAAGATGATCAATAGGCTGCTTGCCAATTGCCTGGAATGAGTAATTCTAAAGATTATCCACAAGAACCAGTATGATTTTATAAAGGGGAGAACGATACAGGATTGCCTTGCCTGGGCCTTCCAATATATACATCAATGCCATGCATCGAAGAAGGAAATTATCTTACTGAAACTGGATTTCGCCAAAGCCCTCGATACAATTGAACATGCTCCCATGTTGAACATTATGAAACACCTGGGGTTCAATGATAAGTGGCTCTCTTGGATCAAATGCATCTTTTCGACAGGATGCTCATCGGTTCTTTTGAATGGTGTGCCCGGCCGCCAATTTCACTGCCGCATCGGTGTATGGCAAGGGGACCCGCTTTCTCCCTTGATCTTCGTCATTGCAGCTAATCTCCTCCAAGCAGCTATCAATGACGCTTTCAGACAAAGAAAAATTCAGTTACCATTCCCTTGCGTTGGTCAAACGGACTATCCGGTAATCCAATATGTCGACGACACGATACTGGCCATGCCTGCATGCCCCCGACAAGCCGCAGTCATCAAAGAAATCCTTGTGGACTATGCATCCTCCATCGGCCTCTGGATTAACTTTCACAAGTCTACACTGATCCCAATCAATCTGTCGCGGGAAACTGCCCTGGCATTTGCGAACCTTTTTGGATGTTCAGTTGGGTCCATGTCGTTTACTTACCTTGGACTCCCTCTCGGCACGACTAAACCAACCATCCTTGACTTAATGCCCCTAGTTTGCAGTGTTGAGCGTCGCCTTACCTCCACGATCGCAATGATGTCCTACGGTGGCAAACTTTCTTGGCTTAATGCTACCGTCACATCCCTCCTCATTTACGCAATGATGTCCTACGGCTCGCGGTTTTGCCACGGCCACAGACGCCGCCCACGAGGAGATGTCTACGTTCCCTTTGAGCTGCCGCAGCCGCGACCCGCCTTTCCGCAGCCGCCGCCGCGACTTACCTCACTGTAGGCCTCTAGATCTATGGCCCCACCGCGAGCCACTGCTCCGAGTCAGCTCTGCCACTGAGACCATAGGCAAGCCTCGCTTCTGCCGTCAACTGCTTCGTCGGCATCGCTTCGTCAACCCGCCTTCACTACTACGCCATCAAGCCACCTCTGCCTTGCGGCTCTAAATTTCCTTCGATCCACCCCCATGACTCCAAACTGACTCGCTTCCAAGCTCGCGTCGTCATGGCCACTTTTCTTTGCCCACGCCTGCCTCAACCACTGCTCTGGGCTGCCCTTGTCGAGCCACTTGTGAAGAATGACAAAACTGACCCTTTACGCAAAGTTCAGCATAAAATGAACCCGATTTCAAATTATTTCACAAAATGGCCCTTTTACATAACACCCGAACCCAAGGCGCCATGTTAGACAACACGGCGCCTTGTTCAAAGGCGTCATGGGATCATCATTGACTCGTCAAGTGATACGTCTCCAACGTATCTATAATTTTTGATTGTTCCATGCTATTATATTATCAACCTTGGATGTTTTATATGCATTTGTATGCTATTTTATATAATTTTTGGGACTAACCTATTAACCCAGAGCCCAGTGCCAGTTTCTGTTTTTTCCTTGTTTTAGAATATCACAGAAAAGGAAAATCAAATGGAGTCCAATTGACCTGAAACTTCAGGGAACTTATTTTTGGATCAGAAGAAGCCCAGAAGACTTGGAGTCCACGTAAGGGAAGCTTCGAGTAGGCCACGAGGTAGGGGGGCGCGCCCACCCCCCCTGGGCGCACCCTCCACCCTCATGGGCCCCTCGTGGCTCCCCTGACGTACTTCTTCCGCCTATATATCTCCATATACCCTAAAACATCCGGGAGCACAATAGATCGGGAGTTTCGCCGCCAGAAGCCTCCGTAGCCACCAAAAACCAATCTAGACCCATTCCGGCACAATGCCGGAGGGGGCAATCCCTCTCCAGTGGCCATCTTAATTATCCCGGTGCTCTCCATGACGAGGAGGGAGTAGTTCTCCCTCGGGGCTGAGGGTATGTACCAGTAGCTATGTGTTTGATCTCTCTCTCTCTCTCGTGTTCTTGATGTGATACGATCTTGATGTATCGCAAGTTTTGCTATTATAGTTGGATCATATGATGTTTCTCCCCCCCCCCTCTACTCTCGTGTAATGAATTGAGTTTTCCCTTTGAAGTTATCTTATCGGATTGAGTCTTTAAAGATCTGAGAACACTTGATGTATGTCTTGTCGTGCGTATCTATGGTGACTTGGGATATCACGTGATTCACTTGATGTATGTTTTGGTGACCAACTTGCGTGTTCCTCCCATGAACTTATGCATAGGGGTTGCCACACGTTTTCGTCTTGACTCTCAGGTAGAAACTTTGGGGCACTCTTTGAGGTCCTATGTGTTGGTTGAATAGATGAATCTGAGATTGTGTGATGCATATCGTATAATCATACCCACGGATACTTGAGGTGACATTGGAGTATATAGGTGACATTAGGGTTTTGGTTGATTTGTGTCTTAAGGTGTTATTCTAGTACGAACTCTAGGGTTGTTTGTGACACTTATAGGAATAGCCCAACGGATTGATTGGAAAGAATAACTTTGAGGTGGTTTCGGACCCAACCATAATCTCTTCATTTGTTCTCCGCTATTACTGACTTTGGAGTGACTCTTTGTTGCATGTTGAGGGATAGTTATATGTGCCAATTATGTTATTATTGTTGAGAGAACTTGCACTAGCGAAAGTATGAACCCTAGGCCTTGTTTCAACGTATTGCAATACCGTTTACGCTCACTTTTATCATTAGTTACCTTGCTGTTTTTATATTTTCAGATTACAAAAACTATTATCTACTATCCATATTGCACTTGTATCACCATCTCTTCGCCGAACTAGTGCACCTATAAAATTTACCATTGTATTGGGTGTGTTGGGGACACAAGAGACTCTTTGTTATTTGGTTGCAGGGTTGCTTGAGAGAGACCATCTTCATCCTACGCCTCCTACGGAATGATAAACCTTAGGTCATCCACTTGAGGGAAATTTGCTACTGTCCTGCAAACCTCTGCACTTGGAGGCCCAACAACGTCTACAAGAAGAAGGTTGTGTAGTAGACATCAAGCTCTTTTCTGGCGCCGTTGCCGGGGAGGTGAGTGCTTGAAGGTATATCTTTAGATCTTGCAATCGAATCTTTTTGTTTCTTGTTTTAGCACTAGTCTAGTTTATAAAAGAAAACTACAAAAAAATATGGAATTGAGTTTGGCTCATACGCTTCATCTTTTTAATATATTTCGTGAGTATGACGGAAAGGAAAATTGTGCCAAAGTGTTAGAAGAAGAATTCATTAAAATGTTTGGAACTAATCTTTGAATGATGAGCATGATTGCAATGTTGTTAGTATGAATTCCTTGAATATCCATGATGCTAATGATATGCAAAGCCACAAGCTTGGGGAAGCTATGTTTCATGAAGATGATATTTTTTGTCCCCCAAGTTTCGATGAGAAAATTTATTATCATGAAATCATGCCTCCTATTTATGATGATTATATTGATGAAAGAGGATCTGGAGAGGTCGTCACTTTATTTTGTGATGAATCCACTATTTCGGAAGAGGTTTCAATTGATTATGAGAACAAAGTTGCTATCTATGATGATTATTGTGATGACTTGTATGCTATAAAGAATAATGATAACCATGAAACTAGTCATCGTGATTTTAGTTTTCAATTGAATTATGCTTCACATGATAATTATTTTGTTGAGTTTGCTCGCACTATTATTCATGAGACGAAATTTGCCTATGTGGAGAGTAGTAAATTTTCTATGCTTGTAGATCATGAAAATAATGCCTTATGTGATGGTTATATTGTTGAATTCATTCATTATGCTACTGAAAATTATTATGAGGGAGGACTATATGCTTGTAGGAATTGCAATAATATCAAGTTTCCTCTCTATGTGCTTAAAGTTTCAAAGTTATGCTTGTTTTGCCTTCCTATGCTACTTGATTATTGTTCACATAAGTTGTTTGCTCACAAAATCCCTATGCATAGGAAGTGGGTTAGACTGAAATGTGTTAGTCATATTCTTCATGATGCTCTCTTTATATTTCAACTCTTATCCTTTATGTGAGCATCATTGAAATCATCATGCCTAGCTAGGGGCGTTAAACGATAGCGCTTGTTAGGAGGCAACCCAATTTTATTTTTGTTACATGATTTTTGTTCCTGTTCACTAATAAATATTTTATCTAGCCTCTGTTATGATTGGTTTTTTATGTTTTAATTAGTGTTTGTGCCAAGTAGAACCGTTGGGAAGACTTGGGGAAAGTCTTTGCGATCATGCTGTAAAAAACAGAAACTTCAGCGCTCACGAGAATTGCAGCCAGTTTTTATTGGAGAGTTCTATTTAGTTAATTCTTTTTGCATATGATTAATAGATAAATTACTCACGTCCATCTATTTATTTGATAATTTTATGAGTTCCAGAAGTATACGTTTGATTCATATTACTACAGACTGTTCTGTTTTTGACAGATTCTGTTTTCTATGTGTTGTTTGCTTATTTTGATGAATCTATGGCTAGTAAAATAGTTTATAAACCATACAGAATTTGGAATACAGTAGGTTTAATACCAATATAAATAAAGAATGAGTTCATTACAGTACCTTGAAGTGGTGTTTTGTTTTCTTTCGCTAACGGAGCTTCTGAGTTTTCTGTTAAGTTTTGTGTTGTGAAGTTTTCAAGTTTTGGGTAAAGATTCGATGGACTATGGAACAAGGAGTGGAAAGAGCCTAAGATTGGTGATGCCCATGGAACCCCAAGATAATCTAAGGACACCTAAAAGCCCAAGCTTGGGGATGCCCCGGAAGGCATCCCCTCTTTTGTCTACTTCCATCGGTAACTTTACTTGGAGCTATATTTTTATTCACCACATGATAAGTGTTTTGCTTGGAGCGTCAATTTATTTTGTTAGGATTTGCTTTCTGTTATTTAGAACAATTTTTTCATCTTTTATTTCAATAAAAGTGGCATTGATAGCCTTTACTATGCCTATTTTACAAGTCTTCATGTTGCTGTTTGAAAACAGAAAGTTTACCGCTGTTGCAAGAATTCCCTAGAAAAGTCAGAATGTGATAAAATGTCGAAACCTTTTGCATATTAAGATCTGATAAATTTACTACAGTGGGAATTTTCTTTAATAATTTTTTGAGTTAGGGAAGTATGGATCTAGCTGCACTCTTTACAGACTGTCCAGTTTAGGCAGATTTCTGTTATGTTTGCATTGTTTGCATATGTTTGCTTCTTTAATGATTCTATTTGAGGATAGGACTATTAAATATGCAGAGGCATTTAGTATGCAATTTTTAATAATAATTGTAGTGATTTTCTACAGTAGAGTATGATAAGGTTTTTGCATTGGTTTATACTAACTTATCTCACAAGTCCTTGTTGAGTTTTGTGTGGATGAAGCTTTTGAGATTTAGGGAGACCGTGATATGAGAGGACTTAAGGAGACACAAAAGTTCAAGCTTGGGGATGCTCAAGGCATCCCAGGATAATATTTCAAGAAGTCTCAAGCATCTAAGCTTGGGGATGCCCCGGTTGGCATCCCACCTTTCTTCTTCAACAACTGTCGGTTAGTTTCGGTTGATCCTAAGTTTTTGCTTCTTCACATGATGTTTGACATTCTTATAATGTCATTTTATTTTGTTTTGCTTGCTGTTTGAATAATGTACCAAGATCTGAAATTCTTAAATGTAAGAGAGTATTCACATAGTTGCATAATTATTCGACTACTCATTGATCTTCACTTATATCTTTCGGAGTAGTTTGTCGTTTGCTCCAGTGCTTCACTTATATCTTTTAAGAGCAAGGTGGTGGTTTTATTTTGAAGAATTAGATGAACTCTCGTGCTTCACTTATATTATTTTGAGAGTCTTTAGAACAGCATGGTAGTTTGATTTGGTTATGAAACTAGTCCTAATATGATGGGCATCCAAGAGGGATATAATAAAAACTTCCATACATAGTGCCTGGAATACTATGAGAAGTTTGATACTTGATGATTGTTTTGAGATATGAGGATGGTAATATTAGAGTCATGCTAGTTGAGTAGTTGTGAATTTGAGAAATACTTGTGTTGAAGTTTGTGATTCCCGTAGCATGCACGTATGGTGAACCGTTATGTGATGAAGTCGGAGCATGATTTATTTATTGATTGTCTTCCTTATGAGTGGCGGCCGGGGACGAGTGATTGTCTTTTCCTACCAATCAATCCCCCTAGGAGCATGCGCGTAGTACTTTGTTTCGATAACTAATAGATTTTTGCAATAAGTATGTGAGTTCTTTATGACTAATGTTGAGTCCATGGATTATACGCACTCTCACCCTTCCACCATTGCTAGCCTCTCTAGTACCGCGCAACTTTTGCCAGTACCATAAAACCACCATATATCTTCCTCAAAACAGCCACCATACCTACCTATTATGGCATTTCCATAGCCATTCCGAGATATATTGCCATGCAACTTTCCACCGTCCCGTTATTATGACACGCTTCATCATTGTCATATTGCTTTGCATGATCATGTAGTTGACATCGTATTTGTGGCAAAGCCACCATTCATAATTCTTTCATACATGTCACTCATGAATCATTGCACATCCCGGTACACCGCCGGAGGCATTCATATAGAGTCATATCTTGTTCTAAGTATCAAGTTGTAATTCTTGAGTTGTAAGTAAATAAAAGTGTGATGATCATCATTATTAGAGCATTGTCCCAGTGAGGAAAGGATGATGGAGACTATGATTCCCCCACAATTCGGGATGAGACTTCGAACGAAACTAAATAAATAAAAGAGGCAAAAGAAGCCCAAATAAAAAAAGGGAAAAAGAGGCCATAAAACAAGAAAGGCCCAAATAAAAAAATAAAAAATGAGAGAAAAAGAGAGAAGGGGAAATGCTACTATCCTTTTACCACACTTGTTCTTCAAAGTAGCACCATGATCTTCATGATAGAGAGTCTCCTATGATATCACTTTCATATACTAGTGGGAATTTTTCATTATAGAACTTGGCTTGTATATTCCAATGATGGGCTTCCTCAAAATGCCCTAGGTCTTCGTGAGCAAGCGAGTTGGATGCACACCCACTAGTTTCTTTTGTTGAGCTTTCATACATTTATAGCTCTAGTGCATCCATTGCATGGCAATCCCTACTCACTCACATTGATATCTATTGATGGGCATCTCCATAGCCCGTTGATACGCCTAGTGGATGTGAGACTATCTTCTCCTTTTTGTCTTCTCCACAACCACCATTCTATTCCACCTATAGTGCTATATCCATGGCTCACGCTCATATATTGCGTGAAGATTGAAAAAGTTTGAGAACATCAAAAGTATGAAACAATTGCTTGGCTTGTCATCGGGGTTGTGCATGATTTAAATATTTTGTGTGGTGAAGATAGAGCATAGCCAGACTATATGATTTTGTAGGGATAGCTTTCTTTGGCCATGTTATTTTGAGAAGACATGATTACTTGGTTAGTATGCTTGAAGTATTATTATTTTAATGTCAATATTAAATTTTTGCCTTGAGTCTAATGGATCTGAATATTCTTGCCACAATAAAGAGAATTACTTAGAGAAATATGTTAGGTAGCATTCCACATCAAAAATTCTGTTTTTATCATTTACCTACTCGAGGACGAGCAGGAATTAAGCTTGGGGATGCTGATACGTCTCCAACATATCTATAATTTTTGATTGTTCCATGCTATTATATTATCAACCTTGGGTGTTTTATATGCATTTGTATGCTATTTTATATGATTTTTGGGACTAACCTATTAACCCAGAGCCTAGTGCTAGTTTCTGTTTTTTCCTTGTTTTAGAATATCGCAGAAAAGGAAAATCAAACGGACTCCAATTGAACTGACACTTCATAGAACTTATTTTTGGATCAGAAGAAGCCCAGAAGACATGGAGTCCATGTAAGGGAAGCTTCGAGGAGGCCACGAGGTAGGGGGCGCGCCCTCCACCCTCGTGGGCCCCTCGTGGCTCTCCTGACGTACTTCTTCCGCCTATATATCTCCATATACCCTAAAAACATCCGGGAGCACAATACATCGGGAGTTCCGCCGCCAGAAGCCTCCGTAGCCACCGAAAACCAATCTAGACCCGTTCTGGCACCCTGCCGGTGGGGGCAATCCCTCTTCGGTGGCCATCTTAATCATCCCGGTGCTCTCCATGACGAGGAGGGAGTAGTTCTCCCTCGGGGCTGAGGGTATGTACCAGTAGCTATGTGTTTGATCTCTCTCTCTCTCTCGTGTTCTTGAGGTGATACGATCTTGATGTATCGCGAGTTTTGCTATTATAGTTGGATCCTATGATGTTTCTTCCCCCCCCCTCTACTCTCTTGTAATGAATTGAGTTTTTCCTTTGAAGTAATCTTATCGGATTGAGTCTTTAAAGATTTGAGAACACTTGATGTATGTCTTGTCGTGCGTATCTATGGTGACAATGGGATATCACGTGATTCTCTTGATGTATGTTTTCGTAACCAACTTGCGGGTTCTTCCCATGAACTTATGCATAGGGGTTGGCACACGTTTTCGTCTTGATTCTCTGGTAGAAACTTTGGGGCACTCTTTGAGGTCCTATGTGTTGGATGACTAGATGAATCTGAGATTGTGTGATGCATATCGTATAATCATACCCACAGATACTTGAGGTGACATTGGCATATCTAGGTGACATTAGGGTTTTGGTTGATTTGTATCTTAAGGTGTTATTCTAGTACGACCTCTAGGGCTGTTTGTGACACTTATAGGAATAGCCCAACGGATTGATTGGAAAGAATAACTTTGAGGTGGTTTCGTACCCTACCATAATCTCTTCATTTGTTCTCCGCTATTAGTGACTTTGGAATGACTCTATGTTGCATGTTGAGGGATAGTTATATGTTCCAATTATGTTATTATTGTTGAGAGAACTTGCACTAGCGAAAGTATGAACCCTAGGCCTTGTTTCAATGCATTGCAATACCGTTTACGCTCACTTTTATCATTAGTTACCTTGCTGTTTTTATATTTTCAGATTACAGAAACTATTATCTACTATCCATATTGCACTTGTATCACCATCTCTTCGCCGAACTAGTGCACCTATACAATTTACCATTGTATTGGGTGTGTTGGGAACACAAGAGACTCTCTATTATTTGGTTCCAGGGTTGCTTGAGAGAGACCATCTTCATCCTACGCCTCCTACAGATTGATAAACCTTAGGCCATCCACTTGAGGGAAATTTGCTACTGTCCTACAAACCTCTACACTTGGAGGACCAACAATGTCTACAAGAAGAAGGTTGTGTAGTAGACATCATCAGGCCGGATATGCTTCGGAGCATGACGCCCCGTTCGACGGCGCCATGCGCAATAGCATGACGCCCCAATGTACGGTGCCATGCCCCTTCGAATGCTACCCTGCATGCTGATACGTCTCCAACGTATCTATAATTCATGAAGTATTCATGCTATTATATTATAAACATTGGATGTTTCATATGCATTTATATGCTATTTTATATGATTTTTGGGACTAACCTATTAACCTAGTGCCCGGTGCCAGTTTCTATTTTTTCCTTATTTTTGAGTTTTACAGAAAAGGAATACCAAACGGAGTCCAATTGACATGCCAATTTTTGACGATTTGTTATGGACCAAAAGAAGACCCCGGAGTAAAAGAGTTGGGCCAGAAGAGTCCCAGGCCGTCTCGAGGGTGGGAGCCCCCCCAGGCGCGTGGGCCTACCTCGTGGATGACCCGGGCACCTCCTTGACGTGAGACCGACGCCAAAAATTCCTATAAATACAGAAGCCTCCAGAAAATAACCTAGATCAGAAGTTCCGCCGCCGCAACCCTCTGTAGCCACGAGAAATCAATCTAGGCCCTCTTTGGCACCCTGCCGGAGGGGGCCATCATCACCAGAGGCTATGGAGGAGGATCCCTGAGGGGCCATCATCACCATGAAGGCCAAGGACCAGAGGGAGAACCTCTCCCCATCCAGGGGGAGGCCATGGAGGAGGAAGCACAAGGGGGAGAACTTCTCCTCCTCTCTTTCGGTGGCACCGGAGTGCCATCGAGAGGGCAATCATCACCGCGGCGATCGTCTTCATCAACATCACCATCCTCATCTCTTTTACACGGCCCACTCTCCCGCACCCCACTATAATCCCTACTTGAACATGGTGCTTTATGCCACATATTATGATCCAATGATGTGTTGCCATCCTATGATGTTTTGAGTAGATATCTTTTGTCTTTGGGTTGATTGATGATCTAGATTGGTATGAGTTGTATGTTTTACATTGGTGTTGTCCTATGGTGCCCTCCGTGTCGCGCAAGCGTTAGGGATTCCCGCTGTAGGGTGTTGCAATATGTCCATGGTTTGCTTATTGTCTGCGTTGCGTGAGTGAGTGAAACGCAAACACGGATAAGCGGGACATGGCGTATGGGAATAAAGAGGACTTGATACTTTAATGCTATGGTTGGGTTTTACCTTAATGATCTTTAGTAGTTGCGGATGCTTGCTAGAGTTCCAATCATAAGTGCATATGATCCAAGAAGAGAAAGTATGTAATCTTATGCCTCTCCCTCATATGAAACTCCAATAGTGATTACCGGTCTTGTTAACAAGTGCTAGGACAATTTCGCACACCGATCCACCATTATTCCACACTCGCTATTTATCATATTTAGTAATATATTCTAATTTTATGATAACAGAAGCTACTTTAATATTTTAGCTCTCCGATACAATACTAAGTTATCCACTTCATACCCACAACGTAGTTTTATTTCTCATTTCTAGTTGGAAGCAAACGTTCGGTGTACGTAGAGTCGTATCCGTGGCAGATAGGGCTTGAGAGAATCTTGATCTTACCTTTAGCTCCTTGTGGGTTCGACACTCCATAGTTATCACTTCCACCTTTGGAAATTGCTACGATGATTCCCTGCACTTGGGGATTATCAAGCTCTTTTTTGGCGCCCTTGCCGGGGAACAATAGCGTGGGGTTGATATTCTTGTGTATGTTTGTTTGCTTTATTCACTAAGTAGATTTTGTTTTCCCTTTTTGTTTCTGTTTATTTGTGGGTGAAACATACATAAAAAGTTTTAAGAATGAAAATACAAAAAAATACTTGCCTCTCATGCCTAAAAAGTTTTTCAAAAAGAGAAGTGAGTGTCGACCTTGAGCACTCGTGTTCATGCTCACGGAAACAATGTAGAATTTTTCATGGAAGTTTCTCTGTAAATAATTATCCCCTTACATATATCCATTGTATTATAAAAACAATGTGCCAAGTTTTGGTTTTAGGTTGACTAGATTGCTTGTTTACTATGTGCAGAACAAAAAACAGAAACTTTGATTGTAGCGTGTGATTTTACATTTTTTACTGGAAAGTCAAATGGGTCTGAAATTTTTTGCACACTACTTCTTTACAAATTTTCAAATTTATTTCATAATTTTTTGATTTACAAAAAATTACTAAACCTCCACATTACTACAGACTGTCCTGTTTTAGACAGATTCTGTTTTTCGTGTGTTGTTTGCTTATTTTGATGCATCTACGGCCAGTATCGGAGGGTATGAACCATAGGGAAGTTGGAATATAGTAGATATAGTTCTAATATGAAATTGGAATGAGTTTGAAACAATACCTAAAGTTAGTGATTTGCTTTATTATACTAACGGATCTCACAAAGTTTTTGTTAAAGTTTTGTGTGGATGAAGTGTTCGAAGAACGAGAAGTTACCGATGTGAGAAGAATAAAGAGAGGCAAGAGCTCAATCTTGGGGATGCCCAAGGCACCCCAAGTAAATATTATAAGGATACTCAAGCATCTAAGCTTGGGGATGCCCCGGTTGGCATCCCATCTTTCTTCTTCAACAATTATCGGTATACCTCAGTTTTTGTTTTGTTCACATGATTTGTGTCCTTTGTGTTTTTCTTTTTTATTTAAGAACCATGCTAGTATGGGATGTCCCTTCATTAATTTGTAGAATAATTCATGTGCTTCACTTATATCTTCTAAGTATGATGTTATAGTATTGCTCTTTGAGCTTCACTTAAATCTTTTGAGTATGGCTTTATAGAATGCTTCATGTGCTTCACTTATACGTTTTGAGCTTGGATATTGGTTAGTCTATATTAATTGTAGAATGCTCCATGAACTTCACTTATATGTTTTGGAGTATGAATAATACTATCATCTAAAGCGGGTTTGGAAGAGTGTCAACTTTAGAAACTAGTGATCCCGCCATTCCGAATGGGGAGAATTTTGCTTATGTGGAGAGTCGTAAAATTTCTATGCTCATAGATAATGAAAAGAATGCTTTATGTGATAGTAATATTGTTTAATTCATTCATGATGCTACTGAAAATTATTATTAGGGAGGAATATATTCTTGTAGGAGTTACAATAATATCAAGTTTCCTCTCTATGTGCTTAAAGTTTTCAAGTTATCCTTGTTTTTCCTTCCTATGCTAGTTGATCATTGTCCCTACAAATTGTGTTCTCACAAAATCCCTACGCATAGAAAGTGGGTTAGGTTTAAATGTACTAATCATATTCTTCATGATGCTCTCTTTATGTTTCAATTCTTATCTTTTATGTGAGCATCATTGAAATCATCATGCCTAGCTAAAAGGCATTAAAGAAAAGCGCTTGTTGGGAGACAACCCAATATTTACCCTTAATGTTTTTGTGTGTTCTCATGATTAAGCTGTATTAATCATGTATTATAACTTTTGTTTCAATAAAGTGCCAAGTAAGACCTTTGGGAAGACTTGGATGAAAGTTAATGTGATCTTACTGTAAAAAACAGAAACTTTGCGCTCACGAGATTAGCTGCCATTTTTTACAGAGGAGCGCGACTGAGTTGATTCTTTTTCATATGATTAATAGACAAATTACTCACGTCCACAAATTTATTTCAGAATTTTTGGAGGAGCATAAGTATGGTTGGTGTTCAGATCATTACAGACTATTCTGTTTCTAACAGATTATGTTTTCATTGCATATTTTGCTTGTTTCCTAGTTTCTATGGCTTATATTTCTCAATATAAATTGTAGAAATGATATGGTACACTAGGCATTGTGTGAAAACAATTATGAGCCTTGTCTTTGACACTACCAAAGTGAATTGTTTACTCTTTATCATACTAACCTATTTCACGAAGTTCCGTTAGGTTTTGTGTGATTGAAGTTTTCAAGCTTTGGGTGAGATATCGATATGAGGAGAATAAGGAGTGTAAAGACCCTGAGCTTGGGGATGCCCAAGGCACCCCAAGGTAATATTCAAGGAAGACTCAAGCGCCTAAGCTTGGGGATACCCCGGAAGGCATCCCCTCTTTCGTCTTCAAAATTATCGGTATACCTTACTCGGAGCTATATTTTTATTCGTCACATGATATGTGTTTTGCTTGGAGCGTATTTTCACTTTTACTTGCTTTTTTAATAAAATCATTGGACCTGAAATCTTGAATGAAAAAGAATCCTCCCATGGCTAGTTAATCATTTGACTACTCAGTGTCCTTCACTTATATCTTTTTGGAGTAGTTTGTCATCTACTCACGTGCTTCACATCTATCCTATGAGTAAATGGTTAAATGAATTGAATATCATAAATCTGAATTTATATATGTTTCATATGCTTATACCATGGGGAGTAATGACTTCACACAGAATAAGTATAGGTAGTAAACTTATTGAAAGTTAGCAAACATAGAATTGGTCACTTGAACAATTCATGAAAGAATATTGAAGGAAGAGAGATTTCACATATAAATATACTATCTTGGACATCTATTGTAATTGTGAGCACTCATTAAAATATGACATGCTAAAAGGTTAATGTCGGACAAGGAAAACAACGTAATGGGTTATGTTTTCTTATATCCGAAATAAAGTATATTGTCTTGGATCATCCAACATGTTAAGCTGCTTTTCCCCCTCATGCTAGCCAAATTATTTGCACCAAGTAGAGATACTACTTGTGCTTCCAAACATTCCTTAACCCAGTTTTGCCATGAGAGTCCACCATACCTACATATGGATTGAGTAAGATCCTTCAAGTAAGTTATCATCGGTGCATGCAATAAAAATTACCCTCTAAATATGTATGATTTATTAATGTGGAGAAAATAAGCTTTATACGATCTTGTGATGTGGAAGAAATAAAAGCGACGGACTACATAATAAAGGTCTGTCTCATCAGTGGCAATATAAAGTGACATTCTTTTGCATTAAGATTTTGTGCATCCAACCATAAAAATTGTTGAAAGAGTCATGGTGATCTTCATCTGCGAAGGGCCTATCTTCTACTTTTATCTTCTACCCTTATGCAAGAGTCATGGTGATCTTCACCTTGCCTTTTTACATTTTATCATTTGGCAAGCACATTGTGTTGGAAAGATCCTGATATATATATATATATATATATATATATCCAATTGGATGTAATTTATCATGAACTATTATTGTTGAAATTACCCTTGAGGTAAAAGGTTGGGAGGCGAATCTATAAGCCCCTATCTTTCTCTGTGTCCGGTTAAAACTTTGAACCCATAAATATCACGTGAGTGTTAGCAATTGTGAAAGTTTAAAGGATAGTTGAGTATGCGGAGTTTGCTAAATCAAAGCTCTGACATAGACCCTTCCTGAAAATAAGATGAATTGCAATTGTTTGATGACTGAGAATATAGTTTGTTACTTTCAAGAAAGTTTATGATCTATACTTTAAAATGTGAATAGATTGTTACTTGTTCATGAGAAGTTTTATGAAAATGAGGTACTGTTATGATATATAATGATGCTAGAAAAAAGTGATTGGAACTATCATTGATGAGACTAATGCACTTGCTAGCATTCACACTTCATAGATTATTTCTTTTATCATTTACCTACTCAAGGACGATCAAGAATTAAGCTTGGGGATGCTGATACGTCTCCAACGTATCTATAATTTATGAAGTATTCATGCTATTATATTATCAACCTTGGATGTTTTATATGCATTTATATGCTATTTTATATGATTTTTGGACTAACCTATTAACCTAGTGCCCAGTGCCAATTTCTGTTTTTTTCCTTGTTTTTGAGTTTTACAGAAAAAGAATGCCAAACGGAGTCCAATTGACGTACCAATTTTTGACGATTTTTTATGGACCAAAAGAAGATCCCGGAGTAAAAGAGTTGGGCCAGAAGAGTCCCGGGCTGTCCACGAGGGTGGGGGCGCCCCCCCCCCCCCTCCCCCCCCCCCCTAGTGCGTGGGCCTACCTCGTGGACGACTCGAGCACCTCCTTGACGTGAGATCAACGCCAAAAATTCCTATAAATACATAAACCTCCAGAAAATAACCTAGATAGGAAGCCGCAGCAAGCCTCTGTAGCCACGAGAAATCAATTTAGGCCCTCTCTGGCACCCTACCGGAGGGGGCCATCATCACCGGAGGCTATGGAGGAGGATCACGGAGGGGCCATCATCACCATGAAGGCCAAGGACCAGAGGGAGAACCTCTCCCCAGCTAGGGGGGAGGCCATCGAGGAGGAAGCACAAGAGGAGAACATCTCCTCCTCTCTCTCGGTGGCACAGGAGTGCCATCGGGAGGGGAATCATCGCCACGGTGATCGACTTCATCAACATCACCATCATCATCACCATCCTCATCTCTTTTGCGAGGTCCACTCTCCCGCACCCCGCTGTAATCCCTACTTGAACATGGTGCTTTATGCCACATATTATGATACAATGATGTGTTGCCATCCTATGATGTTTTGAGTAGATATCCTTTGTCTTTGGGTTGATTGATGATCTAGATTGGTATGAGTTGTGTGTTTTACTTTGGTGCTATCCTATGGTGCCCTCCGTGCCGCGCAAGCGTGAGGGATTCCCACTGTAGGGTGTTGCAATATGTCCATGGTTTTCTTATTGTCTGCGTTGCGTGAGTGACTGAAACACAAACACGGATAAGCGGAACATGGCGTATGGGAATAAAGAGGACTTGATACTTTAATGCTATGGTTGGGTTTTACCTTAATGATCTTTAGTAGTTGTGGATGCTTGCTAGAGTTCCAATCATAAGTGCATATGATCCAAGAAGAGAAAGTATGTTAGCTTATGCCTCTCCCTCATATGAAACTGCAATAGTGATTACCGGTCTTGTTAACAATTGCCTAGGACAATTTCGCACACCGATCCACCATTATTCCACACTCACTATTTATAATATTTAGTAATATATTATAATTTTATGATAACAGCACCTACTTTAATATTTTAGCTCTCCAATACAATGCAAAGTTATCCACTTCATGCCCACAACGCAGTTTTATTTCTTGTTTCTAGTTGGAAGCAAACGTTCATTGTACGTAGAGTCATATCAGTGGCAGATAGGGCTTGAGAGAATAGTGATTTTACCTTTAGCTCCTTGTGGGTTCGACACTCCATACTTATCACTTCCACCCATGGAATTTTCTACGATGATTCCCTTCACTTGGGGATTATCACATGCGTGAGCTACTAGCTAGTGGTCGTGCCGCACAACAGCTTAATTTCTTTCCCTCTGCTCGGATAAAATCCATCAACCAATGGCTAGCTAGGCATGTATCGATAGGTTGATTCCTTTCCAAATGTGCCACGCTAGTCCATGCTAGCCTTATTTCTTTCCATGCATGCATCAAAACTAGGTCGGCAACGCGCCTTGGTGTGAGGGTGCCGGTCCTAATGATATGGTCAAGCGTTGGAAGATCAAATGGCATGATGCATTACTATGAAGGAAAATTTAGCACATGTAACCGGACAACCAATTATCGACTTCAGGGATAAGAAGAAACATTCACACTGTATTAGAAGAGTAACATCATCAAGTTCATCTGTTCAACACGGCCACGACCACCTCGGCCCGCTGCTCACTCTCGACATTTGGAAGGATGCATCTAAAACACATCGCAGCAATGGAGTCTCACCTCTGCACGAGATCATGGTACTTCGATGCGGCCTAGTGGGGAGACAACGATAGCTTCGTCCATCACTCCCTTCCCGGGGATGGTGAGAGGCATGCTCGATGGGGAGTGCAGTGGCAGCGACGAGCTCGGTGGTGGAAGAGGAACAGGGAGGAGGGGCAGAAGCGCGACAATGGTTGCCCAATGGGGAGTGGCGGCTAGGGTTTTTGCCCAATCGAGGAAATGTGGAAGATTATTCTTATGCATAGTATACACAGTTAAGGAAGCACGTTGTACACACTAGCACGTTCGTGCATGTGTATGAATTTTTTTCTAACTAAAACAAGTACACAAAAAATATTTCTTTTAGCATCGGTACACAAAACATTTGTGTTGGCCCATCCAAAAAACAATTGTGTTGGCATCCGGGCTGGGGCGTCATGCTCCAAGGCATATCGGACGTGGAGGATCAATGGTGATCCCATGGAGCCTTTGTATAAGGCGTTGTGTTGTCTAGCATGGCGTCTTGGGCACGGGCTTCATATAAAAAGGGCCATTTTATGAAATTATTTTAAGTCGGGTTCATTTTGTGTTAAACTTTGCATAAAAGGTCGTTTTTGTAATTTTTCACAAGCCACTTTGAGCCGCTACTCTTGCCGTCGTGGCCTCGCGCTACTTCCAAGCGTGCCTCGAGCCGCCCATGAGCCGTTGAATTGCCTCACAGGGGCGCTTCGTGAGTTGTGGCCCATCGTCCAGTGACCATGCCCCACCTCAAGTCCTCTTGGTTGTGCCTCTCCATCCCGCTACTAGCCCTGCCGCGTGGGTTGCCCTGTTTCCACCTCGCCCCCGCTTTCCCTCGAGCTACTGGCCATCGTTGTCACCTCCGAGCCGCTCGCTAGTCTGAGTCGCCTCTCCATCTTCAAGCACCTCGCCTCGACGGCCGCCCTCGAATCACCCTCATGGTCGTCAGTCGCTGTTGTGACAAGCCACTGCCTCCGCCATTGTGTTCCACATCCACCTCCACATCATCTCTCCCTCTGTCCCGTCTAGCTGTTCATCGGAGCTTCCTTGAGCCACCATCACCTCTTCCACCATGAGCAGTCGCCTCCGCGCGCCTTGCCTCACCAGCCCGCATCCATAGCTGCGAGCTTGCGTTGGTTTTTTCCCTTGAAGAGGAAAGGGTGATGTAGCAAAGTAGAGATAAGTATTTCCCTTAGTTGAGAACCAAGGACTACATGAATCAAGCACTTTGTCGTCCGCCATGGCTGACGGCAAAGGCATGCATGACTGACGGCAAAGGCCTTTTCCGTCCGCCAGCAGGTGGCAACAGGTCCGGCTGAATAGGCTACGACGAAGGGCTCTTTGCCATCCGCTGACAGACGGCAAAGATTAAATGGTCTTTACCATCCGCCAGCTGACAGCAAAGAGCCCGGACGGCACAAGTGCTAGGTTAGGTTCGTTAAGGGGTTAACGATGTGCTTTGCCGTCCGCTGGCGGACATCAAAGACAATCTCACATTTGACGTCTGCCAGCGGACGACATCATAGCGAAATAGGCCGGCCCCCAGGTGCCGCCACGTGTCAAGCTATGTCGTCCGCAGGTAGTCGGAAAATGTGCAACGCTCTTTGCCGTCTGCCAGCAGACGACAAAGTAACCAAATAGGCCAGCCAGTGTCCCAGGTTGCACAAGTAGCTGCCACATGTCAGCTTTGCCGTCTGCCAGCAGACGGCAAAGCTCCTGTATAGCCCCTTTTTCTGTTTTTTGTTATATCCTTGCATTTTCAAAAGACACAAATTATATATATATATATATATGTATATAGTTTGGACCTCAAACATAGCCCACGTATCCATCATCTAGCAGTCCATCAACGCAACAGAACACATAGCATTTTAAAATGTCCAATACATACATAATTTCACGGAGTTCATCAACATGCATACAGAGTTTCACGGACTTATTCAACATACATTGTTTATCAACACAAAATCAAAACAGAAACTAAAACTAGCAGTCCATCAAACCAACTTCCATGAAGTGAATCAAATCTGCAAAAATGGGAGTAAGCAAGTTAGAAGAAGAAGAAGACTAGAAGAAGAAGAAGGATTTTACCCTTTTCCTTCTCATTCTTCTTCTTCTTTTATTTCTTCTTTTTCTTCTCTTTCTTCTCATTCCTCTTCTATTCTTTCTTTTTCTCCTCTTCATTGTTTTTCTTCTTCTCATTCCTTATTTGTGTCATTCTAGAGCTTATATAGGTAATTATGCCTTTTTTAGATAACTAAGCTTATTATGTCAATTTGGAGGAAATTAAGGTAAGTATAGTTCATTTTTGTGCTAACATAGGTAATTATGCCATTTTTTAGCCAACGTAGGTAAAATGGATCATTTTGGAGCTAACCTAGCTAAAATGGATCATACTGGAGCTAACCTAGGTAAACTTGCTCATTTTGGAGCTAACCTAGGTAAAATGGATCATATTGGAGCAAACCTAGGTAAAATGGGTCATTTTCGAGCTAACTTAACTAATTATGCCATTTTTGAGTTACCTAAGCATAGTATGCCATTTTACATAAGTAAGCTAAGTATAGGTCTTTATTTAGCTAACCTAGGTAACTAAGCATATTAGAGCTAATTTAGTTTAGTATAGATCATTTTGGAGCTAAGTAAGCTAATTATGCCATTTCGTAGGAAGATTGGCCAAGTCTAGATCATTATGGTAACCATTTTGGAGGAAATAAAGCTAGGTCTAGGTATTTATGCATTTGGTAGGCAAAAGACTAGAGAAATGTTACCATCATCACGGAGGTGAAGGGCCGGTCGGGTTTATGCCAGTGTTAGACGGTGAAGGACCGGTGGTGGTCGGGGTTGCGCCACCGCGAGATGGAGAAGGATCGGTCGATGCTTGTCGGGAGGCATGCTGCACCAAAGATAATTTGCAATGTCTCGTTAGCATGATGCAACTGAAATGTGAGTACTAGTAACTAATGACCATTCAAATAAAACTCACCGTGTCCGCTATAGCAATCTGAGACATCGGCGGAGGGGTCTGACCGTTTTTCTCGCACATGGTCTACACATTTTGATTTCACGAGTCAATGATATTAGTTAGTAATGAAACGAACATTACATGCTTGATTTGGCTAATAATAAGGAGAAACTTACCACAAGGAGCTCGTATAGGGCCCGATGAGACTCGTTATTCCGGTTCCTCTCCTCCTCCAGCATGCTAGCCGTCCTCTGCTCCAGATCGATCTCCCTCTCCTTGGCCTGCATGTTTGCCTCTGCCAGAAGCTCCTGGGCCCTAGCCTTGATCGCGAGGTCCACTAGCCATGGTCGAGGCGGTTTGTTAGAAAGATACCTCATGTGGCAGTTCTTGATCTCCGGGAGACTCCTAGGACAACGTATCAGTCCATCCCCAATGGCTACCGAGCCATGTCTCCTCCCATCACCAGATAGCATCACAAGCTCTTTATCAAAAGGACTCTGGCTCTGGTTGAAGTCATCCCCTTTCGTCGCCTTCCCCCAGTCTCTGTACCTCACGAGCTTGTTGTGGGAGGAGATGTTGGTGAAGCTCTCTAGATGATCGAGATCATCCTTAGAGAATGCCTTGGCCTTCTTGAACAGGGCCATATGGGCCATGGCATAGAGTTCATACAGCGGTGGCACTTCCTTATTGTTGTGTCTCGCCTGAAAGAGAGGAACAACATATTAGTTAAGGGATGAAGCTAGCATGAAGAATGAAATTGCATGAATCATTAAGGGCTGAAACCACATACCCAGTGATCCCCGTACTCAAACAGGTTGGAGCTCCCTTGATGGTGTGGCACACCTCACATTTTGGAACACTTATCCCTGGCCTTGTTGTGTTCGGCTAGCCATTGGGGAGAGCACCACTCATCCACCAACGCCTCCCAACAGTCCATCAAATCCGGACACCATCTCGGGGCACATAAGTTTCGCAAAGAGAAATTTCACCGCTATGCCTACGAATGAAATCAAGGAAACTAAGTACAAGGCCTTAAGAATATTTAATTACCTTCATGTACTTCTTACTCAGATACTTGAGGCGGCACTTCTTCTTGGCCCTCCTAATGTTATTAGAGGCGTAGTAGTCTCGAACAGCCTGCACCCTAGCCTTGTGCCGTAAGTTCTGAAGTAGGCGCTTGCACTCGGCTTCGAGAACCCTAGCCGCCTCTGCCTCATGTTCCTCAGCAACCCTGTAGAAGGTCTGCAATCGAACAAGACAACACTAATTAGTACAAACACTAGGTAATGTTGATTTTTAATTTTGTAAGTAGAAATTACCCAAAACCGCAGCCTCACAATGTCGGCCACCGTCTCGCACATGACACCGTCGAACCTCTCCTCTAGCGGGGCCGGGGCAGCCACATACATCTCCCAGCTCATTGCTAGCTGTGGAGCCTGACCCTCACCGGGCAACGAGAACCACCTAGGTAAGTGGTGCCGGACTAGAGTACCAGGGACCTGATTGGGCCTGTGGACACCATCGGGTTGTATCCAACCCCTGCAGTATGACAAGGCCAACACATTAGATATTAATTTGAAGAAACATGAAGGACAAAGGTTAAAATAGAGTAAATGCACTTACTTCTGCCCGTTAGGATGAATCAACCACCTCTGATTGTGAGTCGCCGGCATGGCTGGGAGCTTCGTACCACCATGCTAGTACACCTTCTTGCCCTACTCAACCAGCTCACCATCACTAAAAAATAACCAGACCAGGTCTCCTCGCCATCAACATGGCCACTAGTCTCTGGAGTCACCTGGGATGTGGACTCTGGGACCAGAGTCTCGTGGGACGAAGACTCTGGGGCCCGAGTCTCCTGGGATGAAGGCTCGGCAACACGAGGCTCGTGAGCCCGAGGCTCGTGGACAGGAGTCCAAGGCGGGTCCAAGTCTGACGGGTCCACCTGAGACGGAGCACTCCGGTGGTTTGGAGAATTAGGTTCGGGTGGCGGCGAGGAAGGCACAACAGCCTTCCTACCTCTCCCGCCGCCACATCCACCTGTAGATCCGCTCTTCGTCTTACCCCGACCTCTCTCGGCCGAAGAAGAAGGGCCCGCCGGTGTCGCCATGTTGTCTATGAGCGCTCTATGAAGCTGTTGGGGTGTAATATAGCCACCCCTCCCATCACGCGCCGAGGAAGAAGGAGGCTCGGAGCGCTCTCGACCCACGCCCACCATTGGTCAACACTTGCAATGAAAAAGAGTAAACGAAATTAGTACAACATAAACAGAAAAAAGTTGGTGGGTGAAAACAACACCTAAAAATCAATCAAAAACCCTTTTCTGATATTTCAAGCTTTTGGAATATTTACAAGTATGCCATATCTGGTTATCTTTCCAAGTATCATCTCTTGGAGAACAAGATGACATCACCAAAACCCCTCACACTAATTAACCTAACTAACCTAGAAACTAACCTAGAAGCTAACCTAACTAACCTAGTCTAAAGATAACTAACCTAACTAATATAGTAAATCTAACACCTAGAAAATCCAACTAACTAACCTAGTCATCTTCTCCTATTTTTCTTCTCCTCCTCCTCCTCCTCCTCCTCCTCTTCTTCTTATTATTTTTCTTCTTCTTCTTCCCCTTTTTCTTCTTCTACTTCGCCCTTTCTACTTATTCTACTTTTCTTCTTCTTTTTTCATCTTTTTTCCACTTCCTTTAATTTTGACTATTTAACTAAAACCTATCACTAATGTAATATAATATAATTTAATCTAGCTAACTATATATCTAATATATCTATTATCTTAAACATAAAACAAAAAAATAGAACTCCTCCTCCTACTCTTCTTCTTCCTATTAATTTTCTACTTCCTTCTTTTACTTTTTCCTCTTTTATTCTCATCTTCTCCTCTTTTTCTCCTCCTCCTCCTCATCTTCTTCTTCTTCTTCTTCTTCCACATTTCTACTTATTCTACTTTTCTTCTTCTTTTTTCATCTTTTTTTCACTTCCTTTAATTATGAATATTTAACTCAAACCTAACACTAATCTAATATAATTAAACCTAACTAATTAAACCTAAACCTAAACTAAATAACCTAAATTATTTAAACTAAATTACCTTAACTAATTAAACTAAATAAGCTAAACTAACTAAACTAAAAAAACTTAAACTAAATAACCTAAACTAAACAGAAAAGAAAAACAGAAAAGAAAACAGGGACATGGGCTCACCGTGGGGGGGCGGCAACGGGTCGTGGAGGGGGCGGCGACGGGCGGTGCTCCTGGGGGGGCAGTCGAACCACGACTGTGGCAGGGAGGCTCGAGAGAGGGGTGGGGAGGCAGGGAGGGGCGGCCAAGGGGAGGGGAGGGGGCAGCGACGGCACGGGGAGGGTGCCGCAGCGAAGGCGCAGGGTGTCGCGAGGGGAAGAAAGAGGAGAGAGACAGAGAGAGGGCGACGGCGGGGCGTGGCCGTTAAGTCATTTTTCAAGATTTGTCGTCCGCAAGCTCTTTGTCGTCAGCTAGCGGACGGCATACAAAAATTTGCCGTCTGCTATGTTAGGGGTTGACAGGCAGTGGGCCACCCTCCCGCTTTGCCATCCGCTAGCAGACGACAAAGCTTCTATGTCGTATGCTGGCAGACGACAAAGATCTAGCTGACGACAAACAAGCTCTTTGTCGTCCTCTTGTTCTTTGTCGTCATCCTTCTGTATGTGTATGGCAAAGACCTTCTTTGTCATCAGCTAGCGGACATCAAAGAACAGGCTGACGACAAAGATCCTGATTCCAGTAGTGAAGGCATCAACCCATTAGTAGAAACAAGCAAGTCCCCAATCTATGCACTTGCACCCAATGCGATAAAGGGGTTGTCAATCCCTTCCGGTCACTTGCAAAGGTGAGATCTGATAGAGATAGATATAAAAGATTACTAAAACGTAAAACAAAATAAAAGTAAATAAATTGCAGCAAGATATTTTTCGTATTTTTGGTGTATAGATTTGAAAATATGTGATGGAAAATAGACACGGGGGCCATAGGTTTCACTAGAGGCTTCTCTCTTGAAGGCAAATAATACGGTGGGTGAAAAAATTACTGTCGAGCAATTGATAGAAAAGCGCAAGTTATGACAATATCCAAGGCAATGATTATGAATATAGGCATCATGTCTGTGTCAAGTAGACCGAGTCTTGCCCGCATCTACTACCATTACTCCACACATCGACCGCTATCCAGCATGCATCTAGAGTATTAAGTTCATAAGAACGGAGTAACGCCTTAAGCAAGATGACATGATGTAGAGGGATAAACTCAAGCAATATAATGAAAACCTCATCTTTTTACCCTTGATGGCAACAATACAAATACGTGCCTTGCTACCACTACTTTTTCACTGGGTGAGGACACCGCAAGATTGGATCCAAAACTAAGCACCTCTCCCATTGCAAGAAAAACTAATCTAGTTGGCCAAAATGAACCGATAATTCAAGGAGAAATACAAAGATATCAAGTCATGCATATAAGAATTCAGAGAAGGTTCAAACAATATTCATAAATAATCTGATCATAAATCCACAATTCATCGATCTCGACAAACACACCGCAAAAGAAGATTACATCAGATAGATCTCCAAGAACATCGAGGAGAACATTGTATTGAAGATCAGAGAGAGAGAGAGAGAGAGAGAGAGAGAGAGAGGAAGCCATCTAGCTACTAGCTATGGACCTGTAGGCCCGTGGTAAAATACTCACGCTTCATCGGGAGGGCAATAGAGTTTATGTAGATGCCCTTCATGATCAAATCCCCCTCCGACAGGATGTCCTCCGTGATCGAATCTCCCACCGGATTGTGGTGCCCTTGGGACTCTTCTGACTTCATCTCTAAGTTTTGTGAGTGTCTTCTGGTCCAATAAAAATCATCACAAAAGTTTTATTCCATTTGGACTCCGTTTGGTATTCCTTTTCTGTAGAACTCAAAAACAATGAAAAAACAGAAACTGGCACTGGGCTCTACCTTAATAAGTTAGTCCCAAAAATAATATAAAGTAGCATAATAATGCATATAAAACATCCAAAGCAGATAATATAATAGCTTGGAACAATCAATTTTTTAGATATGTTGGAGACATACTAGAGTTCACCTCCACAGCCATGGCCTTACCTCCGCTCCGAGCCATCATCGTCTTCACCACCGTCGACCAGCCGCGGCACACCTCTACCTACAGTCACCAACGCCATAAGGCTCCAAATCTCCACCTCGTGCCCCATGTGTCGGCCCTGCTCCAAGCCTCCGTCTCCATAGCCTTGGGCCGGCGATACCTCTGCCGCTGTGGTCAACAGTCGCCGTTGTCGACCCGCCCCGGTCTCGCGCCCGTTCCAAGCTGCCCATTCCGATGTGCCTAAGTCGCTGTTGTGGCTCACCTCCTCTACCATGGCCTCGTCAATCCGCCATCATCGAACTGCCCCTGCCTTGCTTCCAAGCCGCACTCGGATCCTCCCGCCCGCGCGCCAGCTCGCTACCGCCGCTCCCACTGGTTGCTCGCGCCGGCCGTATGCTGGCCTCTCACACCGCGGCGCCCTCGCCCCACCTCTGCGTCCGTCTACACACCGGTGTCACGCTCTCCTACTGCAACTCATTGCCAGGGAAGTAAAGGCCGAAGTAGAGGAGTTGAAGGCCGCCAGAAGAAAAGAAATGTGCTGATTCTGAATTTTTTTACAGGAGCAGAAGAGATTGAATGAAGTCTTACAAGTTAACATTGAGGTTCATACCAAACGGAGTCCAAACGCAACAAAAATTTTTGGAGAATTTTTCTGGGCCAGAAGACACAGGATGGGCCAAAGAAGTACCAGAGGGGTGCCCCGAGGGGGGCACAACCCACCTGGGCACGCCTGGAGGCCCAGGTGCGCCCTGGTGCGTTGTTCCCACCTCGGTGGCCTCCTGAGCACCTATTTTCTCTATAAATACACCAATGTTCCAGAAACCCTAGGGGATTCGACGAAAAACAAATCCAGCCGCCGCAAGTTCCGGAAGCCACATATCCAATCTAGACACCATCACGGAGGGGTTCATCATACTCATTGGTGCCTCTCCGATGATGCGTGAGTAGTTCATTGTATGCTTCCTATCTCTCTTTTGATTCTCAATACAATGGTCTCTTGGTGATCTATTTGATGTAACTCTTTTTGTGGTGTGTTTGTTGGGATCCGATGAACTTTGAGTTTATGATCAGATCTATGTTCTTATCCATGAAAGTTATTTGAGTCTTTTGATCTCTTATATGCATGATTACTTATAGCCTCGTATTTCTTCTCCAAATCTTTGGTTTAGTTAGCCCGACTAGATTGATTTTTCTTGCCATGGGAAGAGGTGCTTTGTAATTGGTTTGATCTTACAGTGCTCAATCCCGGTGACAAAAGGGGAAATGACACGTATGTGAAAGTGCTAGTTATCGACTAGAGGGGGTGAGTAGGCAATTTTTAGGAAAGTCTTCAAAATACGAGGTCTGTGAAGACAAACAGATGAAATGAACCTATTGATATGCAGCCGAAGATAGACTACTGTAGACAAGCCATAGTCAAGTAAGCAATAGAGTGAAAGAACAAAGACTATCAGTAGCTAGGTAGTATGGATCAAAATGAAAGACAGTATGAAGCCAAACAGGTGATAGTCTTCACACAGTGAAGTGAATCATATCAGAAAGGCAAGTAATTACTTCACGAAGACAAACTGAAAGGTAAAGTAAGTTGGGGATAGAACCAGTTGCTTGGTAAAGATAGGGATTTGGTAGACCAATTCCAGTTGCTGTGACAACTGTATGTCTGGTTAGGGAGGCTGAGATTGAACTCAGAAGACCGCATCTTCACATTATTCCCCTTGAGCTAACGGCACCCAGTCCTCGGCCAATCACTCTGGTAAGTATTCAAGGTAGACTTCCAAACCTCCACAGACTTCGTTCACCGGCGATCCACAATGGTTGTTAGATGCTCACAACACGACGCCTAACCGGCTGGAGGATTCATAGTCCTCAAGTGTAACAAGTCTTCAGGTCACGTCGACACTCTTTGGCTCTGGGTGTTTTGGGCTTTGTCCTCGCAAGGATCTCTCTCTAAAAGGCTTCGGAGGTGGGTTGCTCTCAAATGACAAAAGTCATGCACTAACTCTGAGTAGCCACCAATTTATGGTATAGGGGGCGGCTATTTATAGCCTAGAGACAACCCGACATGATATGTCCGAAATGACCCTGGGTCACTAAGGAACTGACATGTGTCCAACGGTTAGATTTCAAACACACGCGGCAGCTTGACTTGGGCTACAAGCAAAGTTGACTCATCTAGCTCTGGATAAGATTTTCTCTCATTGTCTTTGCTCGAAGACATGGCATTTTGGTTGAGCATCACATCAGTTACTCTAAATTTGTTCGCTTGGACCCCACTTAACAGTATGGTGGTTCCTATGACTCAATAAAGAAGAAAAGGAAACTACAAAACAACTATGTCTTCATACTCCATAGTCTTCAAGTGAATGTCTTCATGAACCACCATTGTCTTCAATGTCTTCACACATTTTTAGGGGTCGTCTCTGGTAGGTAAACCGAATCAATTAGGGACTACTACCTGTGTTGTCCTACAATTCTCACAAACATATTAGTCCCTCAGCCAAGTTTGTCGTCAATACTCCAAAACCAACAAGGGGTGGCACTAGATGCACTTACAATATGTATCGTTGCTATTAAGGATAAAAAGATGAGGTCTATTCCTACATGAATAGATCTTGTCTACATCATGTCATCCTTCTTATTCCATTACTCTGTTTCTCCATGAACTTAATACACTAGATGCATGATGGATGGCAGTCGATGTGTGGAGGAATAGTAGTAGATGCAGGCATGAGTCGGTCTACTAATCATGGACGTGATGCCTATATAATGATCATTGCCTGGATATCGTCATAATTATTTGAAGTTTTATCAATTACCCAACAATAATTTCTTTATCCGCCATATGCTATTTTTCTCGACAGAAGCCACTAGTGAAATCTACGGCCCTCGAGTCTCTTCTCTATTATATTTGCCTTCGAGATATATTTTTATTTGCTTTTATTTTCAGATCTATTAATCAAGAAACCCAAAAATACATTGCTACAATTTATTATTATTTATTTTATCTCGCATTCTCGCGAGATCTATTTATCCAATCTACTACAATTTTATCTATCTTTTTACCCGGGATGGATTGACAACCCCTCTTTACGTCGGGTTGCAAGTATTTGTTCTCTGTGTGCTGGTACCGTTTATGTAGTGTTGTGTGGTTCTCCTACTGGTTCGATAACCTTGGTCTCATCACGGAGGGAAATACCTACCGTAGTTGTGCTGCATCATCCCTTAATCTTTGGGGAAATACCAACGTAGTTCCAGCCGCATCAATGTGTAGTTCAAACATAGGCATCATGTCTTATTGGCAAAAAATAAGGTTACCAAAGAAGACTAGTCTCCATGATGCATTGTGTAAACATGGGTATATCGTTCGATTGGTCACTTGGGGGCTTCCAACTCACCAAGTTTAGCTTTCTCAACCTCTTGACCTGGCAAAAAAACGCCACATATTATTCATTAAACCTTCCTATCTGCCTGATGCGACTCCGAAAAGGTGACCCCCGTACTCCTGACAGTCAATCTTAATGACCATGAACTTGTAAAGTTAAAATGGCGGCTTGAGTCACGTCAGAGCCGACTTCCAGAAAGCGAGGATAAACCAAGGTTGTCATGCCAGCTTCACTGATGCAAGACTCGAGCCTCAAAAGTTGGTCTTTTTATACTCTGTTATCATACAATGCATTATACGTTGCATCATCATTGCATAATCATACCATGCATCATATATGCATGGATATACTGGTTTATGTTGCAGGAGCCAGTTTTCAAACCTGGTTACAATATTAAAATATTTAATAGCCAGCATGGCTGGATTTTTGTTATGGTTATCATAACCAGTATTGGATGATTGAGGTTTTCAAATCTGCTTCAGAGAAATGGCTATTATTCCCCCGTCCTAACATACCAGCTTACATCAAGGAGCATGGTTCAACATTGATATGCAAGTCATTCAGCAACATCATCATGTTGGTGGATATGATTTTATTCTACAATGGAACGAAAAGTCCCGAGTCGCCGCCGACACACGACCCAACACTTGGGGGCTATATTATTTAAATCAAGATTATATCAAGTATGCAAGTCCCATGTCACTACAAGCATGCCCCATGGCACTTGGGGGCTATTGCATGGTCATTTCAACTAGTCTTATTGAAGACCCGACCCATCACATGATGATGAACCGACGCTTGGGAGCTACCAATTTCTCCTATCAAAATTCGAAGTACACAAGACTTAATCCACTATATTAATAGTGACCCGAAACTTGGGGGCTCCATCATTATGATGTTATTTTCAAAGGAGTACATGTAAGTCCCAAGTCGTTGCAAGCAGACGACCCGTCACTTGGGGGCTGTAGAATTCAGTTGTTTACCTAGATTAGACGATCCAAATTGAAGACCTGACCCATCATATACTGATGAGCTAGCCCTTGGGGGCTACAGATGTGAAGTACAAAATATTCAGTTTATGACTGGTGACTTAGATGAACAACCCGAATTTCTCCATGGTTAAAACATTTATATTGAAGCAAGGCTTAAGCAATCACTATGTTACCTTATTAAGACTTGGGGGCTATAGGTGACATGTATATTAGGGAGGTACACCTTCAAGTTCTCAGTTTTGAGCAAACCAACTATATTTATAAAAGCAAGCACCAAGTCGTCACAAGGTATAAGGACTTGGCCTGCAGAACTCAGGAAGACCAATTATGTGACTCGACATCTGTAACAATCATGACCCACACTAGTGGAAAAAAGCCTAGCTATGGCGCGACAAAAAGTGCCTTGCTGGCGTAGAGACCCAACGCCACCAATATGGCGCTAGTGAAAACAATTTAGTGGTGGCTTTGGCAGACACGTCAACAATAATTTAGTACTGATGGCGTGCCACCTCGCTAATGCAAGCAATATATTCTGTTATCTATGGCATTTATTGTGATGCGACGCTAGCGATTTGTATTTTTTAGCAGTAAAAAATATATACCAAGGTATTAGTATATGTGCATCCATTTAAACTTCTAGTAGTAAGTCTCAAATCCACAAAAATATACCCACCTATTAGTGTATTTTTCAGTAACTAGCTTGCTACCTACAAGCAAAAGTTATTCAGTAGCTAGCTACAAGCAAATGTGTTTTCACCTCACGCAACTTGTCATCCGCTAACTAGCTACGATGAAGAATGATCCTCATCTCATGCAACTTGTTCATGTTGCTCTGTCCCTTCTTTCTGAAATATACTTTGTGGGTCTTTAGCTCCTCCCTCTCAACCCTCAGGAGCCGTATCTCATTCTTCATAGACTCGATCTTGGTGACCAGTAGCTCCTTCTTGTTGATGAGATTCAATTTCTTATCGCAGAGATCGGAGTTATCATCGATCATCTCATACTTCTCTTTCTTCTGGGAGTCATTCAACTCCATAAGTGTCTTCATTGTACTCTCCTTTGACATGACAAGCTCATGGCTGAGCATGTCCACATCACGTACCGGTAGCTGCTGCTAGACCGGTTCTGGAGATGGGTCTCATACATACGCCTGGCAAGTCAAATATTTGAAATCATCAATAAGGAATGGTTAGATGATATATGTATATATTTATGTGTTTGCAATGCTCATGGATGTTCCCGTAATCTTACCTGGTTGGTGCTCATTTCAGCTTTGTCAACTTCATAGGCCGTGAAGTTGCACGAGGACTGGTAGTGGCTATTCCAACTAGTCATGGCTAGAACTTCAAAATAATAACAAGTATAGGTTATTATGACAAGAACCAAACACACATGTCAAAGTATGCCATGCAAATATGTCCATAACAGAAACATGGCAATATACAAGCAAGACCAAGACATGCTACAGTAACATAAAGTGCATACCCATGGCATCTGGATGGAGTATGCTAGATGCACAACAATTCATCCAAAGGTTCAAGTTCATTAGCATCATGGAGTATGCTACATTAGCAAACTATTATATTCATCAAGGGTGAAACAGCAACAATATATCATAGCATGTGGATGGAGTGTGCTACATGGCAAGTTTTAATTGTGCCAGTTTTAGACTTGGCACATTTCATCAAGGGTAAAACAACAACAATATATCATAGCATGTGCATAACTAGTTTTGGACAACAACAATATACCACTATCGATATCTTCACACAATTATATGGATGATGTTTAGTATATATATGCCAGTTTGTGTGTATAACATGTGGGCAAGAATCGAACACACGCCTAACTTGGTTAAACTTGCCTAAGTTTAGTTGTGACAAAGTTTGGCAAGTTGTGGCTTGGAACCAAACACTTGATTATGGATTACAACAACAAATCAAACAATTTGTTTTAGAATTTAGATGCTTCCAAAGATGATGACTTAAAAAGTAAATCTACCTTAATTTTTTTAACAGATTGCACTTCCAGTTTCTACAGCTAGTGCTAACCGAAGATTGGAAAATATATCTACCTTAATTCTAGACAACTACAGAAAATTATCACTCCCTAGCAGTGATGAACCCCAGCGATGCAAATAAAAATATTAACAGTGGTAGTGACCTACAGAGAAAGAGGGAGGGATGATATGATCACCTAGGGGGAGCCGAGGGTCGCCTATAGTCTACTCCATTGCCGTCGCCGTCGCCTGATGCCATCGCCGAAACCCTAGCACAGGGAATGCGAAACACACCTCTAATTAAAAAAAATCCAAATGCACCGGATGAGAGTGGGAGGTTCAGATGTGTACCTCAGGACCAGAGAATGACGGCAATCGCCGGAATCGAAGCAGCGACGACGAGCAGTGAGAGAGAGGGAGAGAATGGGGAACGGAACACAGCAGCAGGGCCGAGAGAGGGAATTGGTCGAGGGGGGCATTGCCCCCGGTGGTTTTGACCCCCATGGCATCCTAATCCTATTTGGGCTAGCCCAATAAGAAAAAAGGTCACCACCTAAGAAATGTCATTAGTTCCATTTAAAATAATAGAAATTAAATGAAAGTAAACTATAATATACTATAAAAAATATCACTACATAAAAAACTAAAAATAAAAAGTAGGAAGTGTCAAACTACATATTTCAAGGCTCAGAACAATATATTTCAAGTCTTAAACTAAATAGGAGAAAAACTAAACTTAAAGTCTTAAAGTGGATATTTTAAAAAATGTCATAAATTCCATTTAAAAATAATATAAATATAATAAAAGTAAACTAAATAATATACTGTAAAAAAGATCACCACATAAAAAACTAAAAATAAAAATTTGGAACTGTGAAACTACATATTTGAAGGCTCAAAACTATATATTTTAAGCCTTAAACTAAAAAAGAAGAAAACGTAAATTTAAAGTCTCAAAGTACATATTTTCGAAATGTCATTATTTCCATTTAAAAATAATAGAAATTCAATAAAAGTAAACCATAATATACTATAAAAAAGATCACCATATAAAAAACTATAAAAAAATTAAAGTGTCAAACTACATATTTGAAGGCTCAAAACTATATATTTCAAGTATTAAACTAAAAAGGAAAAATAATGTACTATAAAAATAATAATATAAGAATGGTGTCATTAAAAAAAGAACAATAGTGGCGTCGGAACCAATGCTGGAGTTCCATGCTATTCCACGAGAGCACTATATTACGCCTGGTACAAATTGTTGATCACATATACTTCTGACACTACCCTGTTTTCCAACGCCACTACTATGCCCCTACTAATGTCGTACCAAATAATCCAACACCACCACTATTTGAAAAAAATAGTGCTGGCGTTGGTTGTAAATAGCGCACCACCAACAAAAGTTGTGGCTACCACTTTTCCACTAGTGCCAGCATGATCAGTTTCTAGAACTCAGCAATTTCGGCGATGACAACTAGGCAAGCTCTACATCCTCAAACCGGCTCAAAATCAGATGAATATCTTAAGTCCAATATTTTTGTCAAAGCTAGAGCTTTCGAAGCCAAGTAAAATGTATTATATTTTCCCCAATATTTTTCTCCAAAAAACCAATGTCAGCAAATTGATTTTGAAGCTAGCCTACTCCTATAATGAAAAGACCCGGACTTTACAGGAAGAATTCCCTAGAATATAACGAAGAGACACAGTATGGAATAGCTCAAGAATTGCATGACCCGGCAAAGATTGACTTGGGCGAGTGTTTTCAAAAAAGAAATGACAAGGACTTAAGGATGAACATATGTCGGCTCCGAAGAATCCTCAACCCGGCACATAACGTATCAAATTTGCTCTTGCTTTTATTTTTCAGGATAAGTTTAACATGGATAAATCCAAACTAAATTGGGGCTAATGTCGGGGATATACCCTGCGGTATAACCCGGCCGGAAATATGACCCGGTCGGGACTTGGCGTCTCAACGGTAACACACCTGGGTTTGGCTGCACGTGAGAGGGTCAGCTCACGGAGAAGGTCCGAGAAGAGCAAGACCAGGCAAGGGAAGCAAGACTCAGACTTGTATCCGGCTTATAATAGAAAATAGACTAGTCCTAATCCTACTAGAATTCTACATGTAAGCCAACCCCTTCAACTTATATAAGGAGCGGTAGGGCACCCCCAAAGGGACATGTTATAGAAAAACAGACAAGTCTTAGACCAGATCAAAGTAGATGTTATCAAGATAGAGGTAGCGAAACGCCGCCCTTGTAATTGAGATCATCATCATCATCAAAATCAGTTAAGCAGGATGTAGAATTTTACCTCCACCGTGAGGGGCCGAACCTGGGTAAAATCCGCGTCTCTTGATTCCGACCAGCCACGTTCAAGCTACTACATAGGACATCTGCCGTGACAAACCACGACAGTATGATTATGCAATGATGATGCAATTTATGATGATGTATGTGTATGATAATAGAGTACAAAAAGACCGGCTTTCGAGGCTCGAGTCTTGCTTTAGTGAAGCTGGCATGATATATAGCCTTGGTTTATGCTCATTTTCTGTAAGTCGGCTCGCACGTGACTCAAGCCGCCGTTTTAACCTTGACAAGCTCAGGGTCATAAAGATTGACTGTCAAGAGTACAGGGGGCACCTTTTTGAAGTCGCATCAGGCAAAGAGGTAGGTTTAATCAATAATATGTGGCATTTTTTGCCTGGTCAAGAGGGTGAGAACACTAAACTCGGTGAGTTGGAAGCCCCCAAGTGACCAATTGAACGTATACCCATGTTTAGGTTGTGCATCATGGTGACTAGTCTTCTTTGGTAACCTTACTTTTCGCCAATAAGGCAGGATGCCTATGTTTGAACTATGCAACATGGAAGCTAGTTCTCTTTGGCAACCTTTAATTTTTCGCCGATATGGTAGGATACCCATATTTGAACTACGCGTCATGGCATCAAGTCCTCTTTGGCAACCTTTACTTTTTTAGCTAATAAGGCAGGATACCTATGTTTGAACTGTGCATCATAGAAGCTAGTCCTCTTTGGCAACCTTTAAATTTTTGCCGATAATGGTAGCAGCCCCATGGTCTGGGTTGTCTTCCCTGCAATGACTGGGGTTCTTGAATTTTTTAGCCCAGCCACATCTGAAGAGTCATGTTTGTGTATCTCCCAAGTCTTAGGATGACTTGAGGAGTCGGATTCAGATTCTTCATACTCAGCCGTGGCATAAACTCGCATATAGTTGACAGCGGAACGGTGGAATTTTTTGAAACTAGAGTGAGATGGCGAGTTGATGATCTTTGCTATGCGCATCATATGTCCTTCCATTGCTTTGTTTTTCTTTTTTGGTCCGGCTTATCTCGCTCTTCCAGGCCCATTTTCTTCCTCTTTTTTATGTTGCTGGTTTTTGAATCGCCAGCTCAAATAGTAGCCAGCTCACCCAGCCTCTCCAGGTATAGTTCATTTATGGCCGCGGGGCGGCGGCTTGCGCATGTCCATTGGGCAGCTTGTTTGAGCGGGCATGGCCCTGATGTGTTCATGTAGACCGGTCTAGAAGGGCGGCAACTTGAGCGCTTTTATTGAGCGGCATAGCACGGACAGATGTTAGTGCAGAATGATGCTGTTGTGTGCTCCGTATTCGCAGAATAACACTACTTTGGAGTGAATAATTGTCCCGATGTATTTGGATGACAAAAGATATTGTTGTGTCTTCCATGAACATGAAACAATTGTCATGTGTATAAAAATATTGATGGCGGAATAATTGTTCTCGGGGGAATTAAAGTTTTTTCATAAAATAGATAGGAGGGATAACACCTGATGTATTGGGATGATAGACGATCTGTGTGCAATTGTGTGCCAAATATCCAGAAGGATGATCTGTATGCAGATTAATAAGGACCGGAGGAAGGTACTAGAACTAGTAGTGATTGACTAGTACAGCCTCGTGTGTGACACCTGTGGTAGCACTTTCAAAGACTTTGAAATTTGCTCTGATGTGATGCATGGGTGTTGCCATTATTTACCGCCATTAGGTATTTGATCTACCACTTCTGTACCACCAGGCAGTGATGACTTCAATGCCTTCCGTAGAGAATCTAGAGATGAGTGAGCAGAAATCTCCAGCAGCGCTCTATTTTTGTTTCCTTGTGTTGCAGTCTTTAGGGGGTAATTCTAAACCTGTTGAGTTCTGGTCCCTTTGGTTGACGCTTCAGTTTTGTCATTGTATGAATACTTTTCACATGCTTAGTTGATCTTCCTTCTGCTTCAGCTTCTCTTTGAGAAAAATTTAGCAGTTTCAGTAGCTACACGCATATGTTGTATCCCATGTTCGCCAAGAGAAAACATATCCGTAGTGGCACTCGATTTATCAAACTTCTCCTGTAAATATTCAGTGCGGTTTCTCTCCTCTTCCAACTTCGATAATTGATGGTCTGCTCGGTTTTTCTCAGACATAATATTCTTTCTTTGAACCTCAATGCTAACGTGTAAGCCTTCATTCAGTCTCTTCCGTTCCTATAAAAAATTCAGAATCATCACATTTCTATTCTTCTAGCAGCGTTCAACTCCTCCGCTTCGGCCTTTTCTGCCTTGGCAATGAGCAGCGGCAGGAGGGCGCGACGCCAGTGTGTGCAGACGGACTAAGAGGCGGGGTGAGGGCGGGGGCGCCACGGTGCGAGAGGCCAGCAGACGACCGGCGAGGGCAACCAGTGGGAGTTGCAACAGCGAGCCGGCCCACGGGTAGGGCGATCAGGAGGAGGCGACGACGGCTTGGAAGCAAGGCAGGGGTAGTTCGATGATGGCGTCTTGACGCGGCCATGGTAGAGTAGGCGGGCCGCAGCGGCGGCTTAGGCACGCCGGCGAGGGCGGCTTGGAACAGGCGCGAGACCGGGGCAGGTCGACAACGATGACTGTTGACCACAGCGACAGAGGTGTGTTTCAGATTGAGGGCTCCGCAGACCTAAGAAGGTTCGAACTCTGGGGCGTGTGCTAAGATCCCCCTCCTGGTCTAATCTGAAGCTCATCACCCCATGGCCTAGCCTCATCGAGCTCACGCGAGCGGGGAATAAGATGAACACGATTGTTTACCCAGGTTTGGGGCCACCTTGCGGTGTAAAACCGTACTCCTGCTTTGTGGTGGATTGGCCTCATGAGGATATTGAGGATGAACTAGTACAGTGGATGAGCAGCCTCGCGAGGGCTCGGGTAGTGGAGGTGGAATTGATCCGATCCTTCTCTACGGTGGAGGCTAGCCTATATGTATAGTGGCCTTGGTCCTCTTCCGTCATAACTTAGGTGGGAAGGGATCCCACAACGGCGAATTTTGAAAGGGGACAAGTAGTACATCTTATCCTGACAAAAAGTGGTCTTCGCCTACAAAGCTTCTGGCCATGACGCAGCGCTGGGCTCAGTGATGACATCCATCATGTCGAGCTCGTGGTCTTGGTCTCGTTGCACCAGAACGGAAAGCTTTCGGGCCTTCCTTGGGAACCTGTGCCTGGCCTTGCTCTCTTAGCCCCAAAGAGAAAACTATTTTCTCTACGCCCGCTAGCTCCCGCATGGCCTTGGTCGTCAAGGCTTACGTCATCATAGCCTCATGAGGCGAGAGGCTTGCATAGAGTTCTCCGCCACTCGGGAGGCAGGCTCGAGGAGCCGCTTCCCTGGAGGTCTTGGCGTCGTTCTCCTCGCGAGGCCGGGGCCCTCGCGAGGTCTTTCCCTAAGGGTCTTGTATGTTGGATCGCACTAGGCCGTTGATGAGTCCGCACGCTGGGCCATAGGTAGGCAGATCTGGGTACCCCTAATCCCAGAACACCAATAGTAGCCCCCCAGGGCCAAGGTGTGCTCGAGCTGGCTTCCAGGCGAAGTCAAGGAGGGAAGGCCGAAGCACGGCGGGCCCCAACCGCCTACGGGCTAGGTTTGACGTGTGGTGTGTGATGGGGCGCGGGTGCCTCCGCTTCCGCATGTCGCTCGGCAACTGCCCATGATGACAAAGGACTGGCGCAAACCACTAGGTCATCATTGCTCACACTCACCTTGCTCCTAATCCTCGCCTCCAGCTGAAAGTTTTCCAGATCCAGTGCAACTCCGCCCCCTTCCTTCTCCTTCCCCAAAGCCAGGGACCACGTGAATGGCCCCCTGGAAGCTAAAGCCCGTGGTCCAAGCCACGACCTCCTCCTCTCCTTTGCCTACGCTCGAGTGTCCTCCATCACGGAGGAGGGGCATCACGACTCCGTGCTCCCGCAGACTGTGGGCGAAGACAACGAATGGGGTGAGACCTTGATCTGGGCTGGTTCCGCGGAGCAGAGCACTTTGGCGTGGACAGTCTACCCATTCTTCCTTCACAACATCTTTGTAGGGCTTGTCATGCCCCTCTCGGAGTTCTTTTGAGCCATCCTCAGTCACTACAAGATCTAGGCCCTCCACCTTCGGCCCAACTCCATCCTTCTCTTTTCCATCTTCGCCTTCTATTGCGAGGCCTTCGTGGGCGTGAGGCCCTCCGTGGTGCTCTTTTGCCATTTTTTCAGCTTGCGGCTGCACGACGGGACGCGCCGCTCCGCTTGCATTTCCTTCGTCACGATCCTAAGGGGAATGTCCTTTTGAAGGCCAGGAAGAAGGTGGAGCGACTGGAGATGCTGCAGCGCGGAGTGACCAAGGCCCAAGAAGCTTACGCCAAGCATGTCTCCGAGGCGAACGCCAAGCTGGATGCCAGGGAGAAGAAGATCCAGGCCGACACAGACGCGAAGGCGGCGGCGGACCAAACTGCCTTCTCTTCCCTCAATCTCAGGGCCGCCCAGGCCGTGAGTTCCATATGCTGGGAGGAGCTAGAGCCCCTCTCATAGCTTGCGAAGCCGACTATGCCTAGCTCTCAGCCAAGCTTGTGGAGCGGCTTGAGGACGAGGCCCAAAAGGTGGATGGCATCCTAGAAGAAGAGTGTCATGATCTCTTCTTTGTGTATGCGACCAGCGTCCGCAGCCACCTCCTTCAGCATGACCCCTCCTTTGACTTCAGCAAGGTGATATGCCCCACTCCTTCAGAGTTTCACGATGGCCTAGTGGGGGCCGTATAAGACCACGTCAATGCGCTGCTTGGTAGGTTTTACTTTAGCGGCGGCAGGGTGCCTGGCAAGACCTCGGCGGATGCTGGCAATGTTGGCAGTGATGCCTCCTCCTGAAGTTTTCTGTAATCGTCCTGTAATAGAGTTAAGCTACCTCACGGAGGCATGTGTTATGGTTTTATTTGTTTAAATATTTAATGCTTGTAATGAATGTTTGTGATCCCGTGGGGTCTCCCTTCCATACTAGTTTTTCCTCTTGTCTGCCTTGGTGCTCTATGTTGGCATGGCCCAACCCCGTGCAGGCCTCAGTCGTTGTTGGGATGTCGGGTCATGATGCCTTGACATGGCCAGGAGATGAGGGGCTCCGGGAGCTAGTGAAGGCACCCGATGCACGATGCTTAGGAGTCCCCCTTGACGCGCAAGCATGCTGTGTGAGGGAAAGCATTAGCGTCACTGAGGATGCCCCCTTAGGTGCCCAAACATAACTCTCTCTGGCACCGGTGGTCTGTTGCTCTCGGAGCAGACCTTGTGAAACCTCCCGGCAACCCATTCCTGAGGGGGAACCTGTGCAAAAAAAATTCATTGAATGACACGCACTCGCGAGGTTGCGCATGGGTGTTACGTGAGGAGACCATACACCAAGAACCTCATGGGGTGACGTGGATGGGAGCAAGCCCATCATCTTGATCCTAGTACCCTGGGTTTCTTAGTGCTGTTGGGACTAACCCGAGCGTAAGCACCGTGTCCTGCCCCCACACGCGTGAGGCACATGAGGGAGTTGCGAGCGAGTGCTGCAGCAGAAGGTAAGTGACTGTCGTGCATGGCACGGGTCATCCTGAAGTTGGTGTGACCTGTGGATCACCCTCAGTTTGCTATCCACCAGCGCGGAGCGTGGGGCTTCCGCTTGGGCGTGGGCATGATCATGGTTTGATCGTTCCACTAGTGCGGGACATGGGGCTTCCACTAGGGCGTGGGCATGGTCGTAGTTAGACCGTTCTGCCAATGCTGGGCATGGGGCTTCCACTGGGGCGTGGGCAGGAGCTCTATTCCAGAGTCTCCAGGGCGTGTACAACCCTATTTCATTCGTACGGGTGGCAGGCACGAAAGAACTTGTAGAGGTGTCAGATGCTCGTGAGCCAACGCGAGGCTTAGGAGATTCTTCCTTGGTCCTCAGGCAATTTGCACCCTGCTCTTGGCGCAGTTGCGTGCCCATATAACCTGTGACATGGGGGTGGCACGTGCTGGACGGCCATCCCGATGCCATTGGATGAAGTGGTCAGACACCAAGGACCGAAATGAGGTGACGTGTGTGGGTCCGGCCGCCAGACCGAGCTCGATCACTTGGATTTAACGAAGCTGCAGGGACAAACCCGCGCACAGACACTATATCGAGTTCCTCCACGGAATGATCAAGGGAAGAGCCATCGGACACGCGGCGCCCGAGGTGGAAAAACAGTGAAACGAGCATATAAATTGGATGGCGCCCTTACTCACCCGCTTGTGATGGTCGCATGAGAGGGCGGGACATCAAGGACCTCTGGAGGTGACGTGCACGGGAGCTAGCTCGCGAGACGGAGCTTGATCGCTTTGGTTTATCAGTGCTGCAGGGACAGACCCGAGCACAGAAGCCGTGTCCAGCCCCGATCATGGAACTATCAAGAGGAGAGTCACGAGGGTGCGGTGCTCTCAATGGTAACGAGGCACCAATCACAGGGTTAGGCAACAAACCCACTAAAACATAACCAGATCTACTTACATGACCAAAAGTTGTCGCGGCCGCACGGACGAAACCTAGCCAGCCTATGGATGATGCAGCCCTAGGGACTCCCTTAATTGAAGAAACCAAAAAGTCACCTGGCAATGATGCTGTTGTGGATGCGTCATGGCGCTGGTCGAAGAGCATCGCAAGGGCCCGCCCCTCGGGGGCCGAGCGGCTCCTGAGGCCCTGGAGACTCGCGGGGGACCGAAGCCTCACGAGACGCCAACACGAGCCGAGTGAAGCGCTGGTAGGCATCGCCCATGTTCAGTAGGCCGAAGGGCATGCAGGCGTAGTTGGTGATGATGCACCTGCTCCGGCCGATGCGCGACGGCCAGATGATGTCGTGGGAGCTGGCCCTGTTGAGGCCCAGGATGTCGACACACACGCGTAGCTCGTTGCCCGCGTCGATAGCCGCAGCTGAGCTGATGGGGCGCACGGGGCGACGCTCGCCACGCATGGTTCGAGTCTCCTGAAGCTTCTGAATCTCCTGGGTGATGAACTCTTGTGCTCCTGGCGCCTGGTGCCGGGCTCCTTGTTTGTGGGGCTGATACGTCTCAAATGTATCTATAATTTTTGATTGTTTCATGCTATATTATATCCTGTTTTGAACATTATTGGGCTTTATTATACACTATTATATTATTTTTGGGCCTAACCTATTAACCGGAGGCCCAGCCCAAAATTGTTGTTTTTTGCCTATTTCAGAGTTTCGCAGAAAAAGAATATCAAACGGAGTCCAAACGGAATGAAACCTTTGAAAACGTGATTTTCGGAACGAATATGATCCAGAGGACTTGGCCCCTACGTCAAGAAAGCAATTAGGAAGGCACAAGATAGGGAACGCGCCCTCCACTCTTGTTGGGCCCACGTTGCTCCACCGACATACTTCCTCCTCTTATCTTTCCCTAATAATAAAGTACGGATTGACTCTGTGGGTTCACCGTCATAATATGCTTCTTCCCGTGAATTTATGCCTTTAATTTGAATTTAAAACATATGCGCGAGATGATACTAATTCAGTGAACCATATGTAGTTTTGTCCATCGTCAAAACTTTTTGCTATTGTTTTAAGTCAGTTGGACTTCTCCCTGATCCGTCTGGCCCCAGCTCACCAAACTCAGCCCAGGCAAAACCGGATCAAAAAGGGGGTACCGAAGAGAAGGAAGCAAAGAAGAATTAACCCAGCGCAAATGAAGCGAAGAAGCCCAAGCAACTGACCATGATTTACACGTCATCGGGCTGACCTGCTTGCTTGATCGCAGCGGTCCATGCCGGGGGTGGGAGAGGAAAGGAAGACACCAAGGGCGGCGGCGCTGGTGCTCCTCCGGCGACGCGCCGGACTCCGTCGAGACGAGCTGGCGGCTAGGCGCTCGGGCGCGATCGCGTCGTTCCTGCTGGAGAACACGAGGCGGCGGGCCACGCGGAGGGTGGGAGAGGAAAGGAAGGCACAGAGGGCAGCGGCACTGGTGCTCCCTCCGGCGAGATGAGCTGGCGTCTGCGCGCTCAGGCGCGAACGCGTCCTTCCCTGACGAAGGAATAGGAGGCGGCAGGCCATGAGGGAGAGAGAGAGGGAAGGCACCAGGGCGGCGCCGCTGGTGTTCTTCTCCGGCGAGATGAGCTGGCGGCGGGTTGGGGGCGCTCGGACGCGCGAGCTCAGGCTCCCAGGTACATACCTTGCAGCGCCGAGGCTCGCAGCTACACAATACATCTTGCAGCACCGACTCACATTGCTACGAGGGGATAAGCTTTGAACTGGCAGCCGCTTGACAGGGCGATAGATAAATAGAACATGGTTGCTCGCTTGAACTACACGTGACTGTACGTGGCGTCAACTAGACCCCACCGAGTGAGCATATATTTTTAAATTCTTTTATTTATTGTGGTTAGCTCTAGATTGTCTAATTTCGATCTCAAATGTACGCGGACACGTCTTTATATTGAGTCTCTATTTGTGTATGCATGCAATCATGTTTCTTAGTTTATTTTTGAATTGTCCTATCAATTACATGTGATTGGAGAGATGGACAGAGGGTAAAGAAAGAGAAAAGATGATCCGGTGTGGACTATATTCTACGTGAATGGCTTTTCAGACATACACGGACATCCCCGTATTTCCTTATATTTGATGTGGATATGCTCATTTGCGATTGTCCAGTCATATGGGGACAAAGTGAGGGTCCGGTTTGTTTTTTTCCTCTCTCTTTTCTCTAGACAATGACTGGACTGTACTTCCGGACAAATGGGGAAGATTTGGGTGGTATGACACCGTTACTAGATGCTGCCGAATATGTCATGGCTTATTGAGTTAGATATGTATGGTATTTGTTTTCTCCCGTCGCAACGCATGTGCATTTGTGCTAGTATATACCTACGTACCCCCAAACTACCAGATACGGAGCCAAAACCCTAATTCCACAGCTGTAACTTTCTGTATCCGTGAGATCCCATCTTGGGGCTTTTTCCAGAGCTCCGCCGGAGGGGGCATCGATCACGGAGGGCTTCTACATCAACACCATAGCCTCTCCGATGAAGTGTGAGTAGTTTACTTCAGACCTTCGGGTCCATAGTTATTAGCTAGATGGCTTCTTCTCTCTTTTTGGATCTCAATACAAAGTTCTCCCCCTCTCTTGTGGAGATCTATTCGATGCAATCTTCTATTGCGGTGTGTTTTTTGAGAGCGATAAATTGTGGGTTTATGATCAAGCTTATCTATGAACAATATTTGAATCTTCTCTGAATTCTTTTATGTATGATTGGTTATCTTTGCAAGTCTCTTCGAATTATCAGTTTGGTTTGGCCTACTAGATTGATATTTCTTGCAATGGGAGAAGTGCTTAGCTTTGGATTCAATCTTGCGGTGTCCTTTCCCAGTGACAGTAGGGGCAACAAGGCACGTATTGTATTGTTGCCATTGAGGATAACAACATGGGGTTTATTTCATATTGCATGAGTTTATCCCTCTACATCATGTCATCTTGCTTAAAGCGTTACTCTGTTCTTTTGAACTTAATACTCTAGATGCATGCTGGATAGCGGTCGATGTGTGGAGTAATAGTAGTAGATGCAGGTAGGAGTCGGTCTACTTGTCTCGGACGTGATGCCTATAAACATGATCATACCTAGATATTCTCATAACTATGCTCAATTCTGTCAATTGCTCAATAATAATTTGTTTACCCACCGTAATACTTATACTCTCGAGAGAAGCCACTAGTGAAACCTATGGCCCCTAGGTCTATTTTCCATCATATTAATCTTCCGTCAACAAACTATTTCCTTTTCCGTTTATTTTGCTTTCTTTACTTTGCATCTTTATCATAAAAATACCAAAAATATTATCTTATTATATCTACCATATCTCACTTTCGTAAGTGACCGTGAAGGGATTGACAACCCCTTTATTGCGTTGGTTGCGAGGATTTTATTTGTTTGTGTAGGTGCGAGGGACTCGTGCGTGGCCTCCTACTGGATTTATACCTTGTTTCTCAAAAACTGAGGGAAATACTTACGCTACTTTGCTGCATCACCCTTTCCTCTTCAAGGGAAAACTAACGCAGTGCTCAAGAGGTAGCAAGATGGATTTCTGGCGCCGTTGCCGGGGAAGCTTACGCAAGGTCAAGTCAAGATTGGGACTCCCGACAACGAGCTATTTCTGGCGCCGTTGCCGGGGAGTCTACGCAAAAGTCAACATACCAAGTACCCATCACAAACCCTTATCTCCCGCATTACATTATTTGCCATTTGCCTCTCGTTTTCCTCTCCCCCACTTCATCCTTGCCGTTGTATTCACCCCCTCTTTCCGTTCGCCTTCCTCCTTCTTTTTGCCCCTTGCACTTTCAGTCGTTATGTATGAAATTGGGGAAATTATTGTCGAGATGGACAATAATAATATCATGGAAAATTCTGATGCACTTGCCGAAGAACCCCCTATCTTACATATAAAAAAAATTCTGAATTGGTAGTGATAATATTATTGGAAAAGGAGTTATCCAAGATTTCTTTACTTGTGCCCGTGCTTTGCCTTCTATGGGTAGTTATATTCTTCATAGAACTAGTAGTCTTGCGGACGCTATTGCCATGCTTGTAGTTGAACTTGAAAGACAATTTATGCACATGCATCCTTGCATACAAAGGATTTTCCTATAATTTTCTAATATTGAGCATTCTTCTGTTAAGCGTGCCGCTACTATCTTTTTTGGCTCATGAGTTTAGATTTATAATAAAAGAGGCCAAAGAAATCTTTGCGCATTATAGGGTGGACGCTGACCGTCCTCCCATAGAGTCTATCCTTTTTGATCAAGAAGAAATAATGCATTTTCAATCTCTAGACTTTGTTGCTTTCAATGAAAATCGTAGAAAAAGGGTTCCTAACAATGTTCTAGTTGATATAATTTCTGAACTTAATAATGATTTGGCTATTCTAAATAATGAGCTAGGATATTCTCTTGAGTATAGGCTCACAATGTTCTGTCAAAAGAATGCTTATAATGATGAATTGGTTGTGCAATACGAAGGGCCAAAGGAGGAACCTATACCTCCTAAAGTTGATCTTGGGGACTTTGGTCCCATTAAATTTAGCCATTTTGATTACTTTTGCTTGCCTCAAAGAAAACTTGCTGCTGAACATAGAGAATATGAAATGAGTTTTAATGATCTATCCTATTATTATGGCAATACCTAGATCTATCCTTACTTTTATGCCTAGCTAGGGGCGTTAAACGATAGTGCTTGTTGGGAGGCAACCCAATTTTATTTTTATTCCTTGCTTTTTGCTCCTGTTTAGTAATAAATAATTTATCTAGCCTCTATTTCGGTTGTGTTTTTTGTGTTTAATTAGTGTTTGTGCCAAGTAGAACCGTTGGGAAGACTTGGGGAAAGTCTTTTTAATCTTGCTGTAAAAAACAGAAACTTTAGCGCTCATGAGAATTTCTGCCATTTTTATTTGGAAAGCGATATTTAGTTAATTCTTTATGAATATGATTAATAAATAAATTCCTCACGTCCAAAATTTTATTTCAGAATTTTTGGGGTTCCAGAACTTGCGTTAGCTACAGATTACTACAGACTATTCTGTTTTGACAGATTCAGTTTTTCGTGTGTTGTTTGCTTATTTTGATGAATCTATGGCTAGTAAAAATAGTTTATAAACCATAGAGAACTTGAAATACAGTAGGTTTAATACCAATATAAATAAAGAATGAGTTCATTACATTACCTTGAAGTGGTGTTTTGTTTTCTTTTGCTAACGGAGCTCACGAGATTTTCTACTTTAAGTTTTGTGTTGTGAAGTTTTCAAGTTTTGGGTGAAAGATTTGATGGATTATGGAACAAGGAGTGGCAAGAGCCTAAGCTTGGGGATGCCCATGGAACCCCGATATAATCTAAGGACACCTAAAAGCCCAATCTTGGGGATGCCCCGGAAGGCATCCCCTCTTTCGTCTATTTCCATCGGTAACTTTACTTGGAGCTATATTTTTATTTACCACATGATATGTGTTTTGCTTGAAGCGTCTTGTATTATTTGAATTTTTATTTGTTAGTTTCCCACAATCATCCTTTATGTACACAAATTTTGAGAGAGACACACATGATTCGGAAATTGTTAGAATACTCTATGTGCTTCACTTGTATCTTTTGAGTTATATAGTTTTTGCTCTAGTGCTTCACATATATCTTTTAGGGCACGATGGTGGATTTGTTTTATAGAAACTATTGTTCTCTCATGCTTCACTTAGATTATTTTGAGAGCCCTACAAAACAGCGTGGTAATTTTCTTTAATTATGTTAGGCATTCAAGATTAATAAAAAAATCTTATGAGTGTGTTGAATACTATGAGAAGTTTCATACTTGATAATTATTTTGAGATATGGAGATGGTGATATTAGAGTCACGCTAGTTGCGTAGTTGTGAATTTGAGAAATGCTTGTGTTGAAGTTTGTGATCCCCGTAGCATGCACGTATGATGAACCGTTAGGTGAAGAAGTTGGAGCATGATTTATTTATAGATTGTCTTTCTTATGAGTGGCGGTCGGGGATGAGTGATGGTCCTTTCCTACCAATCTACCCCCCTAGGAGCATGCGTGTAATACTTTGCTTCGATAACTTGTAGATTTTTGCAATAAGTATATGAGTTCTTTATGACTAATGTTGAGTCCATGGATTATACGCCCTTTCTTCCTTCCACCATTTCTAGCCTCTCTAATACCACGCACTTTTCACCGGTATCATAAACCCACCAAATACCTTCCTCAAAACAGCCACCATACCTACCTATCATGGCATTTCCATAGCCATTTCGAGATATATTGCCATGCAACTTACCACCATTCCGTTTATTATGACATGCTCCATCGTTGTCATATTGCCTTGCATGATCATGTAGTTCACATTGTATTTGTGGCAAAGCCACCGTTCATAATTCCTTCATACTTGTCACTCTTGATTCATTGCATATCCCAGTACACCGCCAGAGGCATTCACATAGAGTCATATTTTGTTCTAAGTATTGAGTTGTAAGTAAATAAAAGTGTGATGATTATCATTTTTAGAGCATTGTCCCAAGTGAGGAAAGGATGATGGAGACTGTGATTCCCCCACAAGTCGGGATGAGACTCCGGACTAAAAAAAGAGGCCATAAAAAAAAGAGAAAAGGCCCAAATAATAAAAAAAATGAGAGAAAAAGAGAGAAGGGACAATGCTATTATCCTTTTACCACACTTGTGCTTCAAAGTAGCACCATGATCTTCATGATAGAGAGTCTCCTATGATATCACTTTCATATACTAGTAGGAATTTTTCATTATAGAACTTGGCTTGTATATTTCAATGATGGGCTTCCTCAAAATGCCCTAGGTCTTCGTGAGCAAGCGAGTTGGATGCACACCCACTTAGTTCGTTTTGTTGAGCTTTCATATATTTATAGCTCTAGTGCATCCATTGCATGGCAATCCCTACTCACTCACATTGATATCTATTAATGGGCATCTCCATAGCCCGTTGATGCGCCTAGTTGATGTGAGACTATCTTCTCCCTTTTTGTCTTATCCACAACCACCATTCTATTCCACATATAGTGCTATATCCACGGCTCACGCTCATGTATTGCATGAGGATTGAAAAATGTTTGAGAACACCAAAAGTATGAAACAATTGCTTGGCTTGTCATCGGGGTTGTGCATGATTTAAATACTTTGTGTGGTGAAGATGGAGCATAGCCAGACTATATGATTTTGTAGGGATAACTTTCTTTGGCCATGTTATTTTGAAGAGACATAATTGCTTAGTTAGTACGCTTCAAGTATTATTATTTCTATGTCAATATTGAACTTTTGTCTTGAATCTTTCGGATCTGAATATTCATACCACAATTAAGAGAATTACATTGAAATTATGCCAAGTAGCATTCCACCTCAAAAATTCTGTTTTTATCATTTACCTACTCGAGGACGAGCAGGAATTAAGCTTGGGGATTCTTGATACGTCTCCAATGTATCTATATTTTTTTATTGTTCCATGCTATATTATATCCTGTTTTGGACATTATTGGGCTTTATTATACACTTTTATATTATTTTTGGGACTAACCTATTAACAGGAGGCCCTGCCCAGAATTGCTGTTTTTTGCCTATTTCAGAGTTTCGTCGAAAAAGAATATCAACCGGAGTCCAAACGGAATGAAACCTTCGAGAACGTGATTTTCGAAACAAACATGATCCAGAGGACTTGGACCCTACGTCAAGAAAGCAATCAGGAAGGCACGAGGTATGGGGCGCGCCTACCCCCCAAGGCGTGCCCTCCACCCTCGTGGGGCCCATGTTGCTCCACCGACGTACTTCTTCCTCCTATATATACCTACGTACCCCCAAACTACCAGATACGGAGCCAAAACCCTAATTCCACCACCGTAGCTTTCTGTATCCGGGAGATCCCATCTTGGGGCCTTTTCTGGAGCTCCGTCGGAGGGGGCATCGATCACGGAGGGCTTCTACATCAACACCATAGCCTCTCCGATGAAGTGTGAGTAGTTTACTTCAGACCTTCGGGTCCATAGTTATTAGCTAGATGGCTTCTTCTCTCTTTTTGGATCTCAATAAAAGTTCTCCCCCTCTCTTGTGGAGATTTATTCGACGTAATCTTCTTTTGCGGTGTGTTTGTTGAGACCGATGAATTGTGAGTTTATGATCAAGTTTATCTGTGAACAATATTTGAATCTTCTCTGAATTCTTTTATGTATGATTGGTTATCTTTGCAAGTCTCTTCGAATTATTAGTTTGGTTTGGCCTACTAGATCTTTCTTGCAATGGGAGAAGTGCTTAGATTTGGGTTCAATCTTGCGGTGTCCTCTCCTAGTGATAGTAGGGGGAACAAGGCACGTATTGTATTGTTGCCATCGAGGATAACAAGATGGGATTTATTTCATATTGCATGAGTTTATCCCTCTACATCATGTCATCTTGCTTAAAGCGTTACTCTGTTCTTTTGAACTTAATATTCTAGATGCATGCTGGATAGCGGTCGATGTGTGGAGTAATAGTAGTAGATGCAGGCAAGAGTCGGTCTACTTGTCTCGGACGTGATGCCGATATACATGATCATACCTAGATATTCTCATAACTATGCTCAATTTTGTCAATTGCTCAACAGTAATTTGCTTACCGACCGTAATACTTATGCTCTCGGGAGAAGCCATGTAACTCCCCGGATGTAATTTGCCATATTTGTACTCTGACTCATGCCATTTTCGGCTTTAAGTTATGATATTCGTGGTTGGGTTCTTGCCTTTGTTTTTCATTGTGTTCATGACATGCATATCATATCATGTCATCATGTGCATCGCATTTGCATACGTGTTCATCTCATGCATCCGAGCTTTTTCCCCGTTGTCCGTTTTGCAACCCGACACTCCCACGTCCTCCAGCGTCCCCCTTTTCTTTTTTCGTGTGCGGGTGTTAAACATTCTCGGAGTGGACCGAGATTTGCCAAGCGGCCTTGGTACACCACCGGTAGATCGCCTGTCAAGTTCCGTGTCATTTGGAGTCCGTTTGATACTCCAACGGTTAATCGAGGATCCGTAAAGGCCTCATGTGCGTTGCAGCCCAACATCCCTCCAAACCGGCCCAATAACCCATTCAAACCTCTCCCATGTCCTTCGCCGTTGGATCACGATCCCGTGGTCGAAAACCGCACTCCATTTGGACACTCCCACCTCCTTCTAGGTATAAATATGTCCTCCCCGTCCAAATCCGGGTCGAAACCCTAGTCTAGCCTTCCCCGCCGCCGCCGGACGTGTCCGCCGGCACCGGACACATCCACCGCCGCCGCGCCCAGCCAATCTCCTCCTGCCACGTGGCGCGTCTTCCGCCCCCGTGCCGCCGGCCCGCAGGCCCGGGACGCCCCCCCCCCCGAGTCCGCGCGCTCCCCCGCCGCCCGCGCCTCCCAGAGACCGCACGCCTCGCCACCGATTCGTCGTCGGCCGCCGCCTCCGCGCCCGCTCCGCCGCTGGCCTGCATCCGCCTCGCCGCCGCAATCTAGCGCGCCCCCGCTGTCGCCCATGGGCACCGCCGCCTCCGGGGACCGCGCCATCCCTGATCCGGCGCCCCCCCTCGCTGGCCCCCACTCTCCAGTCATGTTCTTCCCCGGTACCAGCGAGATCCGCCGCCCGCATTGACTTTCCGCGAGGTCCAATTTCTTCTAAGTCCCTAAACTTTATCATCCTGGTGCAAACTTTGACTTGCTGTAACTTATTGTGTGATGCTTCGTTTCGTGCGTGCGATATATCAAAATGTTTATCATGATGTGATCTTAATTTCATTCCATTGTGACCTGCTTGTTTGAGTCCATCTTGATGCTCAAACTGTTGATGCAAGAGTGCTATAAATTGTTAGGTGCTGATTCTTAGCAGAGTATGAGCATTTGTCATTTTTGCTACAATTGTTGTGTGCTGCATAAGGCCATGAGCTCTACATGTATTTTGTTCTATGTCATTCCATCTTTACAGGGATGTATGCCATATATTTTGTGATCTTTGTAGTGAATAGCACAAGCATGCAAAGTAGCCTTCGTGATATTGTTGATTTCAGGATCTCAGGATTTTGGCAATGTCATTTCCCTGCTGTTATTTGTATGCCATGTATTCATGTTGCTACAGAGAGATCCATACTTTGTTTGAGTATCTTCAGTAAGGATGTTTTGGACATATGGTTGTGCTCTATCCATACATGCCCCTCGTTGCAATTAAGGAGTGTTCTAGCATGTCTTAATCCTAATCTACTTTTGCTATAATATGTTCCTGGCTGATTGTTTACATGTTAATAAATTTTGCCATGGTTGATGTAGTTGATCCATGCATGCTATGAGCTTGTTCTTGCCATGGTTATCTTCATGAACATGTCTTCTTGCTGGTAGTATGCTTAGCTTGTCATGCAATGCCTTGTGATGAGTGAATCGAGCTCGCAAAGATGCCTTCATAATTCAGTTTTTGCCATGCTCAGTTTTCTGCCAAGTCTGAATCTATTAATGAAACTTGCTATGTTTATATGGGTGCCATCATATTTTCCGTGCCCTTTTGACTCACGGTCAGTAAGGGACTTTTGTTCTAAGCTTGGAGTAGATTCATGCCATGCCTTGTTTTGCTATGATCTGTTCCTTTAGCATGTTGTTTGCTTGCTCTAAACATGGCTTCCTGATGTTAATTCCAGGCATGTTAGTATTTTCACTAAGTCTGTGATGCTGATATCTTTTGCACTTTTGCCATGCTTGTTTGAACCTGCTCTTGTGTGATTTATCCGTAGCTTAGTATTCATCTTTCGTCAAGCTTCCTGAGTAAGCCATGAATAGTCGCCTAAGGTCGGACTCCGAGCACGCAAGCCATGAAGTCATCTTGCTCAAAGGGAGATCCGTCTTCCTTCACGGTAGGATATCCTCTGGCCACGTCCGTCGGGTCTAGATCTGGTACCCAAGCATTGGAGCGGCTCAGGCCAGTCAAAGCTCCAGCTCTCGCACAGGAGCGCTTCACTTCTTGAAACCTGGCGGGTAGGATTGAGAGTTTCTTTAAGACGTCGCTGAGCCGGTTGGGTCCTTGATTGGCAGGAGAGATGGCGGCAAGTGCCCGTTGTGCGCCAATGTACAGTTGCTCCACTAAGGTATACATTGCCTTTAGTTTAATCACATGATCTTGGCTCAGATTCTTGCTTCGTGGGCCTACACATATTTTATAAACAAAGTCAGCTGGCGGCTTATATTCCAGATCAGCAAAAAGTACACAAGATCTAAGACAGACGGCTTACCAAAGATGGCGGCCACCATTTGAGACAGTCGGCCCTTTAAACCGTTCAGCTCTGTTGAAACCTCTTCAAGGGCTGCTTCGGCCTTCTCGGCGCATTGTGTCAGAAGCGTTTTTTCCTCTACCCAGGTTTTCTTCTTGGCAGTGAAGATGGTCTTTAAATTTTCCGTCTCAGAGAGACTTACTTGCAATTTGGAGTTAGCAAACTTGATTTCTGGCTCCTGACCCGCTAGCCGGGTCTTTGCATCAGTCAGTTGCGAGCTCAGTTCAGATAAGGCATTCTGCAAAAAACATACCCGGATGAGTCAAGATTTCACTTAAGGTTCAAAAGTCAAGATTCAAGTCTCAAGTACTTTACAAAAACCACTTGACACTTGGGGGCTAATGTATGCCAAAACAATTTCTTATGACTCTAAAGACATACTTTAAGTCCCAAGTACTTTACAAAGTAACATCACTTGGCACTTGGGGGCTAATGTATGCTATTCAGCAAGTTTCTCAAGGTTAAGCCGGATTACGAAGTTCTTTGAATACGGTACAAGACAATTTAAAGTACCGGCTCATTTATGATCAAATGAACCGGCCCTTCGGGACTACAGGGGAAGCTTTGTTCTATTTTATTGAACTCAAGAAAAGTTTCAAAGGTAAAAGTCTTGGCCCATATTATAAAGTATACAGATCATTCCGGTTCTCTCATAATCTAAAGACTTGGGGGCTGGCGGAATATAGATAAGCTGGAAGAACATACCTCGTATTTTAGCTGCAACGGTTTTACCATTTCGATCTCTGAGTCGCGACTGGAGTGCACATGGCTGAGATAGACAGATAAAATATCATTGGCATTCAGATGATCATAATGTGCAACATCAAATCGCACTTTCTGTCTCTCCAATGCCTCTTGTTTCGCCGTGTGGCGAGCCAACACAGTTGGATTCCCCGGCTCAACAAAGCGGCTCCCAGTGATCAAAACGTCTTGCGCAGACGGTGATGGCGGGTTGGCTGAGCTTGATGGTCCAGTTGCGGAAGGATTCACGATGGTGTTATCAAACGACGGCACAGGAGGATTTTCTTCTGCATTGACAGGCGGGTCTTTTGGAGTTTCAATTGATGGAGGAGAAGGTGGCCTTGCCGGTTCAGGAGCAAGGACTCGAGGGTCTTCCGCCGGTTTAGTCACCTTGGCCTTCTTAGACTTAGCTTGGCCACTAAGTGAAAGATTATAGGACTGTCAGTATAAAGAGTGAAAGCAAAAATGCTCCCTAGGTGGTTTTGGTAATTGATGACAACATATCTCTTGTTGGACTAATACCTTTACCTAGTATATTTCAGATAAGTTCAACAACGGAGTGGCATGGACTAAAGGTTGTGGGAACCTCCTCAAGATGCTAAGGACAAAGGATTGGCTAAAGCTTCAAGCTCAAGACTCTTCATTTTATATATTTTAGTGATCCAAGATCACATTGAGTCTTTAGGAAAAGCCAATACTATCAAGAAGGGATGAGGTGTTGCTTAATGAGCCTCTTGCTTTATGTGCTTAATGATATGCTCCAAAATCCTCAGCTACTTTCCCACTTCCACAAATGACCTAAACCCTAAGCCAAACTCGGTCATACCGATTCTGTCAATCCGGCGCCACCGAGTTTCACTTGTCATTTGCCACTGCCAAACCCTAGCAATTCGGTCCTACCGATACGGATCTCGGTCTCACCGAGATGGGCTTGCAAACTCTCTGTTACCTGTTGCAATATCTTCGGTCCCACCGAGATATGCAATCGGTCCCATCGAGTTTGCTTGGCCAACTCTCTGTTTCACTTATTACCAAAATCGGTCCCACCGAGTTTGAGTAATCGGTTAAACCGAGTTTTGGATTTTCCCTAACCCTAGCACATCGGTCCCACCGAGTTGTTCCAGTCGGTCCCACCGAAATCTCTAACGGTCACTAGGTTTACCATTTCGGTCTGACCGAGTTTGATGATTCGGTCCCACCGAGATTGGAAAACTGTGTGTAACGGTTGGATTTTGTGTGGAGGCTATATATACCCCTCCACCACCTCTTCATTCAGTGAGAGAGCCATCAGAACACATACACCATTCCTACTCATATGTTCTGAGAAAGAACCACCTACTCATGTGTTGAGACCAAGATATTCCATTCCTACCATATGAATCTTGATCTCTAGCCTTCCCCAAGTTTCTTTCCACTCAAATCTTCTTTCCATCAGATCCAAATCCTATGAGAGAGAGTTGAGTGTTGGGGAGACTATCATTTGAAGCACAAGAGCAAGGAGTTCATCATCAACACACCATTTGTTACTTCTTGGAGAGTGGTGTCTCCTAGATTGGCTAGGTGTCACTTGGGAGCCTCCGACAAGATTGTGGAGTTGAACCAAGGAGTTTGTAAGGGCAAGGAGATCGCCTACTTCATGAAGATCTACCGCTAGTGAGGCAAGTCCTTCGTGGGCGATGGCCATGGTGGAATAGACAAGGTTGCTTCTTCGTGGACCCTTCGTGGGTGGAGCCCTCCGTGGACTCGCGCAACCGTTAGCCTTCGTGGGTTGAAGTCTCCATCAACGTGGATGTAGGATAGCACCACCTATCCGAACCACGGGGAAAACATCCGTGTCTCCAATTGCGTTTGAATCCTCCAAACCATTCCCGTTACATTCTTGCAAGTTGCGTGCTTTACTTTCCGCTGCCTATACACTCTTTGCATGCTTGCTTGATATGTATTGTGTATGTTAAAATTGTGCCCGAACTCCACTTAAACCGAAAAAGCTTAAAAAGTGCAACTTTAGCATTAAGTGTCTATTCACCCCCCTCTAGACACTCCTTCTTCTAGATCCTACAAAGAGATAATTTGAAAAGCGAGGAAGACAAAGGATTTTTCCTTACCCAGGGGCAGTCTTGAAGACCGGAAACTGGGTTTGAGATGAGTCGCCAGAAGAGCTAGGTACCTCCTGCAAAGATAAGACAAAGTAAGTAATACAAGGAAGGACATCCATTAACAGAAAGTCAAAGACAAAGAAATAAACCTCATTCTGGCGTTTTTGGGGAGACATCCATTAACAGAAAGTCAAAGACAAAGACATATATCAAGTGCTCTAGAATCCATAAATGTATTCAATCCAATAACAACGAAATCTAGAAGGGAAAAACTCAATTCATCACAAGATAGAGAGGGGGAAACATCATATGATCCGACTATATTAACAAAGCCCACGATACATCAAGATCGTGACATCTCAAGAACACGAGAGAGAGAGAGAGAGAGATTAAACACATATCTACTGGTACAACCCACGGCCTCGAGCGTGGACTACCCCCTCCTCATCGTGGTGGCCGCCGGGATGATGAAGATGGCCAGCGGTGATGATTCCCCCCTTCGGCAGGGTGCCGGAACGGGGTCTAGATTGGTTTTTGGTGGCTACAGAGCCTTGCGGCGGCGGAACTTCTGATCTACGTTAACCCCCTAGGGTTTTTGGAATATTTGGGATTTTATAGGGCAAAGAGGGGGTGCAGGAGGCCACCGAGGTGAGCATAACCCACTTGGGCGCGCCTGGGCTCCCAGATGTGCCCTGGTGGGTTGTGCCCCCCTCAGGGCACCCCCGAGGTGCTGCTCTAGCCCATCCTGGGTGTTCTAGTCCATAAAATTCTCCAAAAAGTTTTGCGGTGTTTGGACTCCGTTTGATATTGATTTTTCCCGATGTAAAAAACAAGCAGAAAACAGCAACTGGCACTGGCACTGGGTCAATAGGTTAGTCCCAAAAAATGATATAAAGTTACTATAAAATTATTGTAAAACATCCAAGAAAGATAATATATTAGCATGAATACTTCATAAATTATAGATACATTGGAGACATATCAGCATCCCTGAGCTTAATTCCTACTCATCCTCGTGTAGGTAAATGATAAAAGAAATAATTTATGAAGTGTGAATGCTAGCAAAGTGCACAAGGTTGATCAATGACAATTTCAATCAATCTTCCTAGCATCATAAAAGCTATTCTTTCTCATAAAGTTCCCTTATGTTAAAGTAGCAACCAATTCACATGTTAAGGTTCAAACGATGAATTCTCTTGAAACTCAACAACCTATGTTCTCAGTCATCAAGCAATTGGAATTCAACTTATTCAACAGAGTTTAAGTAAGAGCTCCACATACTCAACCATCATATAGTATTCTATGATTGCTAACACTCACCGTATACACAGGAGCAAAACGTTTCAACCTGACACATAGAAAGATAGGGGCTTATTGTTTTGCCTCCCAACAGCCTCTTTCCATAGGAGATGCCTACTTATGACACCCGTCCTGCGACGTGTCAAGCAAGCAGGTGTGGAGCTGGCGAGATAGCGCGACAAGGCTTGCCGGGCGACCGATGATGTGACATTGAGTGGTGCATTTAATATGCCCGTGTCAGCTTGCAGAGTTAGGTATGATAGCAATGTTTGCTATCTTATCAATGCATAATGACCACTTTCCCATTGTGGTGACCCCATTATCTATAAAAGGAGGCCCATGGCAACCATGGAAAGGCTTAGAGTGTTGGGTAACTCACACCTCCATACGCACGTAGCCACTGCCGGCCTAAGGCAGCCCCTGCCGGGCAAGTGTACTATGCTCCACGACCACCTTTACACCATAAATCCACCAAAGCAGGAGTAGGTTTTTATGCCTCACGGTAGCCCGAACCTTAAATTGCGTGTGTTATCTATGTCGTGCTGCCCCACGCTCGTCTGCCGAACCAACAAGGGGCCTCTGGTCCCATAGGTGGCCGCGGTTTCCCTGGACATCTTTGGCGCGCCATGTAGGGGGATCGCTTGCACGAACCTGAATGTGTGTGCAGCGTGTCATCTTCATCACCGTCTCCACCTTCGATAGCGCCATCGACCATGGTGCCCAAGAAGAAACCCGGTGATACGTCTCCAACATATCTATAATTTTTTATTGTTCATTTTGTTATATTATCAATCTTGGACAATTTATAATCATTTTATATCATTTTTTGATACTAAACTATTGACATAGTGCCAAGTGCCATTTACTGTTTTTTGGATGTTTTTTACATCGCAGATAATCAATACCAAATGGAGTCCAAATGCAACTTAACATTATGAAGGTTTTTTATGGACCAGAAGACACCTAATGGGCCAAGGCAGCGCCTGGGGTGTGCTCCAAGGGGAGCACAACCCACCAGGGCACGCCAGGAGGCCTAGGCGCGGCCTGGTGGGTTGTGCCCGGCTCGGGTGCCTCGGGACCACCTCTTTGCTCTATAAATACCGCAATATTCCAGAAACCGTAGGGGAGTTGACAAAAAATCAATTCCAGTCGCCACAGAGTCTAGAACCACCAGATCAAATCTAGACACCATCATGGAGGGGTTCACCACTTCCATTGGTGCCTCTCTGATGATGCGTGAGTAGTTCTTGGTAGACCTTCGGGTTCGTAGTTAGTAGCTAGAAGGCTTCCTCTCTCTCATTTGATTATCAATACAATGGTCTCTTGCAGATCCATATGATGTAACTCTTTTTGTGGTGTGTTTGTTGGGATCGGGTGAACTTTGAGTTTATGATCATATCTATCTTTTTATATCCATGAAAGTTATTTGAGTTTCTTTGATCTCTTATATGCATGATTTCTTATAGACTCATATTTCTTCTGTATTTGGGTTTTGTTTGGCCAAACTGATCTATTTATCTTGCAAGTAGTCAGTTCGATCTTACGGTGCTTGATCCGAGTGACAGAAGGGGAACCAACCCGTATGTATCTTTGCTACTAAGAATAAAACGATGGGGTCTATCTCTACATAGATAGATCTTGTCTACATCATGTCATCATTCTGATTGCATTACTCCGTTTCTCCATGAACTTAATACACTAGATGCATGCTGGATAGCAGTCAATATGTGGAATAATAGTAGTAGATGCAGGCAGGAGTTGGTCTACTAATCTTGGACGTGATTCCTATATATTGATCATTTCCTGGATATCGACATGATTATTTGAAGTTCTATCAATTGCCCAACAATAATTTGTTTACCCACTATTTGCCATTTTTCTCGAGAGAAGCCACTAGTGAAACCTACGGCCCCTTGGTCTCTTTCTCATATTATTTGCCTTTGCCATCTATTTTATTTTCCTTTTATTTTTAGATCTACTAAACCAAAAATACAAAAATACCTTGCTGCAATTTATTTTATTTGGCTTTCGATCTATCAATATTTACAACTTTCTCCCGTCCTCATGCCAATTTCTGGCGCCACAACCGGAAAGGGATTGATAATCCCTTTTACACGTCGGGTTGCGAGTATTTCACTGGTGCATGTCGGTCCTAAACAAACAGTTTGTAACCCCTTCCCACGACGGCATTTGGAACCGTCACCAAGTGAGTGTGTGCGATAGGGTGTCCTTCCCACATGACCCAGAAATCATCGGGGATAGGCCCTCCTGGGACCCAGGTTGGGGCCGTGTGCGATCGGGCGAGGCATCGAAACCCAATCATTTCCGTAGGTATGTACATCACACACGGTAATCTGAGAAAATCATTTCCGTAGGTATGTACATCCCACACGGTAATCCGAGAAAATCATTTTCGTAGGTATGTACATCCCACATGGTGAATCCCAGAAAACCATTTCCGTTCGTATGTATATCACACATAGTCAATCCAAGGAATACGTTTCTGTTCTTATGTACATCCCACACAGTCAATCCAGGGAAAATGTTTCTGTTCGGACATACATCCCTATTGGTTGAAACGACACCTATGGGGTCACTGGGATCCCTTCTACGGTTGGCGGGCGTGAGGCTGTGCGAAGAGTGGGTCTGACAGGAAGCACACGGATCATTTACCCAGGTTCGGGCCGTGAAGATGCGTAATACCCTAGTCCTGCTTTGGTGGATGTATTCGAGTGTTCTTGTGTTCTTGAGCTAGCTATGGGGTGAAAATTTTCTCAAAAGAGCCCAATCCCCCTCCTGGTCACCTCGGGCTTCCTTTTATAGGAAAAATGGGTTGCCACGATGGCACACAGGAGGTGGAAAGGTGTACAGTTGACAAGCCTATCCTCTGGGACCGTCGAACAAACACATTTAATACGCTGCCGACGTGCCTCCTTGCTTTATTGGAGACGCCAGGGAAGCACGTCCCAGCTATCGCGATGAGGCATCGCGGCGCCATGTTAGCTGGCTGCTGGGTTGGTGCGGTGGTGGAGCCTTCATGACACTACTAGGAAAAGGCCTACTAATGGCGCACCAGTTTTGCCTACTAATGGCGCATCACTGGTGCGCCATTACTAGCATGCCATTAGTAATTTTTACTAATGGCGCACCACTGGTGCGCCATTAGTATCTGGTATACTAATGGCGCACCACTGGTGCGCCATTAGTATAGGCCACGGTGCGCCATTAGTATAGGCCACTGGTGCGCCATTAGTATAGGCCACGGTGCGCCATTAGTATTTTTGAATTTTGAAGGCGGGAAAATAGTAGTGGCGCACCGTCTAACCCCCACCGTGCGCCATTACTATTTTTGAATTTTGAATTTGGATCTAGATCGTGATTTTTTTGCCCATTTTTTGCTAGTTTTTTTGCTCGTTTTTTGGCATGATATTATTTCAAATTTTGTTCCTGTTTTTGGATCTTGTACGTTCTTTTGCCGTGTTCTTTTGCCGGAGAGGAGTTCGCCGGAGAGGAGGAGGAGGAGGTCACCGGAGAGGCGCTCGCCTACATCGCCGGAGAGGAGGAGCAGGTCGCCGGAGAGGAGTTCACCGAAGCATCGGAGAGGAGGAAGGAGAAACCATGAGGGAATGGGAGGAGAGGAGGGAGGAGGAGCTCACCGGAGAGGAGGGAGGAGAAACCGTGAGGGGAGGGGAGGAGAGGAGGGGGGAGGAGGTTCCCGGAGAGGAGGAGTTCGCCGGAGAGGAGGAGGAGGAGGTCGCCGGAGAGGAGAAGGAGGTCGCCGGAGAGGAGGAGGAGGAGGTCGCCGGAGAGGAGAAGGAGGTCGCCGGAGAGGAGGAGATGGAGTGGAGGAGAGGAGGAGATGGAGTGGAGGAGAGGAGAGGAGGAGATGGAATGGAGGAGAGGTGGAGTGGAGGAGGTGCGCCCAGCCATGTATACGACATAGTAATGGCGCACCGTGGCCAGGTGTGCCATTACTATTTTTTTTTTATTTTTTTGACTTATTTTGAATTTTGAAGGCGGGAAGATACTAATGGCGCACCCTGGGCAGGTGCGCCATTAGTAACTTTTTTTTATTTTGTTGACTTATTTTGAATTTTGAAGGCGGGAAGATACTAATGGCGCACCATGGGCTGGTGCGCCATTAGTAAATTTGAATTTTTTGAATTTTTTTACCTCCAGATCTTAAAAGCCCCGTATCTTTTTTTCTGTTAGGTTTTTGAGGATTTTGAAAATGTTTAACGGGGGTCCCCCCGGTTAAATTTGGATGTAACTTTTCGAGTAGATGATTTTTCATATAAAAAACTTTTTCATCCGAGTTAGTATGCAAAAGTTATGCCCATTTTTACAAATTCTGGAGAGATTTTGCAAATGAAGTCGAAATTCATATTTGCAAATTTTCCCAACAACTAGACCACATATCACATGGGAAACTTATTTTCTTTTATTTTTTGACATTTTCATCATTTTCTTTTATTTTTTTTAAAACTGAAAAGGCGATCCACAGTGTGGGGTGCATTCGGTGAAAGTGGTGGCCAAGGTACTAATGGTGCACCGTGGCATGGTGCGCCATTACTAGTTCAACTAGTAATGGCGCACCATGCCACGGTGCGCCATTAGTAGTTTTGAAAAAAAAATTAAAAACTTTCAAAAAGATTTTTTTTACTAATGGCGCACCGTGGATGTGGTGCGCCATTACTAGTTCAACTAGTAATGGCGCACCACTCCCACGGTGCGCCATTAGTAGTTTTGAAAAAAATTAAAAAAATTTTTTACTAATGGCGCACCGTGGATGTGGTGCGCCATTAGTATTTGGACACTAATGGCGTACCAACACATGGTGCGCCATTAGTATATAGTAATGGCGCACCACATGTCTGGTGCGCCATTAGTGTCAATTCCATCTATGGCCCTTTTCCTAGTAGTGTGAAGGGTCGCATGCCGCCACGCAGGTGCTTGCTGAGTCGGTGTAGAGGCCGCCCGTCGCCACGCAGGTGCCTGCCTAGCTGGTTGAGCTAGCTGCTGCTTGGCGACGGTGGTGGAGTCTTGGTTGCCGCGGGGCTGGCAGTGGACCTGCTGATGCCCTCGGCAAGGGTCTTGCTGGGGGCCCGGCAAGGGTGCTGCTGTGGCATTGCTGTTGTCCCCGGCAAGGGTCTTTCCGGGGGTCTTGTGGATTTCCTCGGCTAGTATCCCGCCGAGGGTCACTGTCTTCTGGTCTTCATCTAATCTCACATTTTTATGATCTTGACGAATATTTGCATGCCACCACAGAGGTGCCTCCCGAGCCTTGGTTCCAATGTAGTTGATTGGGTTGGAGTCTGTGGGCTCAAGGGTGGCTCACTCCGCTGGCATCGGGCAAGTTGCCCCGGCAAGGCTCTTGCCGGGGCTGTGGAGGCTGCAGAGGCAAGGATCTTGCCGAGTGAGTCCACTTCGCCCTCTTTCTCTCCTGCGCTTCTGGCCTTGGCGTTGCCTTGGTTGTCTCATGTTTCAGCTTCCCTTTGGCTTCCCTCCTCTGCCCTACTAAGTGTGGCCGTGGCGCGCGACTCTGACTGCCCGTGAACAAGTAAAGGGGTCAAAAGAAGAGCCCCTACTTTTGTACGCCGACAATCCCACACAGTTTTATGTGTAGGCTCGTGTTTGAAAGGTGTAACTATCACACATGGTCTTCCTTGGTTAACTATTTGCTTTTATCAACTATATCACACACGATTTGATGAAGAAAACTGTGTGGCATTGGGCTATCCATCGCAAGCGCTTTTACTCCTAGAACCGTTTGCAAAGATCCATGACACATTTAGCAGGTTTATTAGTTTACAATTAATAATTCCACTATTACGCAAATTCACATTTCATATCGAACAGATGTTTGCCAATTTCATATCAGGAACATAAATATATTATAACATCACAGTACGGTAGCTACATGAAAACATCATAGTACAACATATAGCTAGTACAACTTCATAAGAACAATATATTCATTTACCTAATCAAGATCATCCAGGCTCGTCTTATCCACCTCTACTTTGAGTTCAGTAAGAACCCGTTTTGCATAGGCCAACTGGGAAAGTGCCTCCTCCTTCGCCAACACCATCTTAGAAAAGTCTGATTTAAAAAATCTGAGCTCCTTATCCACCTTCAACTTTTTATCCCACATCTTTAAATATGCTTCAGCGTTGACAAGACTTTCTCTAAGCCTACGTGTGTTCTCTTCCTCATACATGCTCCAGAGCTTCGTTAGGAACATCTTCAAAGACTATGGCCACTCTTGATCAACCAACTCCAAGTAAGAACACTTCCGTTTATCCTAGAATATTTAAAACTAGATCAGTAACAATTGTAGGGCAAATGGGTTTATAGCAACATATAAAATCACCAATGCTTATTTTGAAAAATTGAAGAACCATGTTAATTATGACATATCTTCTCAAAAAGATCAATGTGCAAATGAAATAATTGGTACTGAGAAAACAACCAAATTCTGGAACATCAGAAGCTATAATTAATTACAATGACGCTACAGTTCTTACTCATGTGCAATAAATAACAAATTGAACATTTTATGAGGTAGGTAAATATAACTGCAACAGCATAGCGACAGTGTTTGGATGACAGAAAATTGATACTGACAGGTGTGTACATGCACAAATTTAGTAACATAGAACTAATAGCACTAAGGCCGTCCACCATGTATGCCAAAACTGGGGTAAAGACAACTGTTCCTACATCTCGCACCGGTGAGCCGATGTAGCGGAAAAAAAATCAGGGACCTGGACTCCGGAGCACGTAGTTGCTCCGATGCCCAGATCCTTCGTGCCATGAAGATTTAGTATTTTACTTCTTGGCTGCTCGGATGTGTGGTCCAAAGTTGGCAGCACAAACTACTGAAGCAGTGCCAAATAATTTTCTAATGGCACCGCTGATGAGATGGCAACAATTTAAGATACTAGGTACAAGCTGTGACACTGTCGTAGGATGCGTTTGGTTGAAGGTGTGGTATGAATTGGTTGGGTCCGTGACAGTGTCTGAATCACATCTAACAAATGATTTGTAACAATGAAAGAGGGTCTAACCTTCTCTGCACACGCCAGAAACATCCTCCCACGGTCCACAGAATCAAATGCAACTATCTTCACGCATGGAGATTGATGGTAACAACGAGCAGATAGATCTTCAGCCACCCCGCTGCATTCGTCGGCACTTATGGTCCTAGGGAGCTACAAGAGGAAGAAACGACTCAAATCGACCTCCAGGTAAAAATCCTTCATTCCAAGTCATAGCCTGAGAGAGAGAAGAGAGGCATACCCGGGTGGTGAAGGAGTAGTCGCCGGAGGAGGAACCGCTGGAGATGCCTTTGAAGAAGACCATGGCGACCCCGGCGGTATGATGCGACACGGTGATACGTCCATTTTGCATCATGCTTTTATATCAATATTTATTGCATTATGGGCTGTTATTACACATTATGTCACAATACTTATGCCTATTCTCTCTTATTTTACAAGGTTTACATGAAGAGGGAGAATGGGCAGCTGGGATTCTGGGCTGGAAAAGGAGCAAATATTAGAGACCTATTCTACACAGCTTCAAAAGTCCTGAAACTTCACGGAAGACGTTTTCAGAATATATAAAAAATACTCAGCGGAAGAGATTCACCAGGGGGGCCACACCCTGCCGACGAGGGTGGGGGGCGCGCCCTACCCCCTGGGGGCGCCCCCTACCTCGTGGGCCCCCTGGTGGCCCTCCGGTGGCCATCTTCTGCTATATGAAGTCTTTCGATGGGAAAAAATTAGGAATCCATCTTCTTGGACGAAACTCCGCCGCCACGAGGCGGAACCTTGGTGGAACCAATCTAGGGCTCTGGCAGAGCTGTTTTGCCGGGGAAACTTCCCTCCGGGAGGGGGAAATCATTGCCATCGTCATCACCAAGACTCCTCTCATCGGGAGAGGGCAATCTCCATCAACATCTTCATCAGCACCATCTCCTCTCATCTCTTGTATCCAATTCTTGTCTCCAAGTCCGGGATTGGTGCTAGTAGGTTGCTAGTAGTGTTAATTACTCCTTGTAGTTGATGCTAATTGTTTTAATTGGTGGAAGATCATATGTTCAGATCTTATATGCATATTAATACCCCTCTGATTATGAACATGTTTATGCTTTGTGAGTAGTTACTTTTGTTCCTGAGGACATGGGAGAAGTCTTGCTATTAGTAGTCATGTGAATTTGGTATTCGTTAGATATTTTGATGAGATTTATGTTGTCTCTCCTCTAGTGGTGTTAGGTGAACGTCGACTACATGACACTTCACCATTATTTGGGCCTAGAGGAAGGCATTGGGAAGTAATAAGTAGATGATGGGTTGCTAGAGTGACAGAAGCTTAAACCCTAGTTTATGCGTTGCTTCATAAGGGGCTAATTTGGATCCATATGTTTCATGCCATGGTTAGGTTTACCTTAATACTTTTGTTGTAGTTGCGGATGCTTGCAATAGAGGTTAATCATAAGTGGCATGCTTGTCCAAGTAAGGACAATACCCATGCACCGGTCCACCCACATACCAAATTACCAAAGTACCAAACGTGAATCATATGAACGTGATGAAAACTAGCTTGACGATATTCCCATGTGTCCTCGGGAGCGCTTTTCTCTATATAAGAGTTTGTCCAGGCTTGTCCTTTGCTACAAAAAGGATTGGGCCACCTTGCTGCACTTTATCTGCTTTTGTTACTTGTTGCTCGTTACAAATATTCCTATCACAAAACTATCTGTTACCACTTATTTTAGTACTTGCAGAGAATACCTTGCCAGAAACCGCTTATCATTTCCTTCTGCTCCTCGTTGGGTTTGACACTATTACTTATCGAAAGGACTACGATAGATCCCCTATACTTGTGGGTCATCAAGCCTCTTTTCTGGCACCGTTGCCGGGGAGTGAAGCGCCTTTGGTAGGTGCAATTTGGTAAGGAAAAATTTATATAGTGTGCTGAAATTTACTATCACTTGTTACTATGGAAAGTAATCCTCTGAGGGGCTTGTTTGGGGTATCTTCACCCCGACCAGTAGAGCAAAGAGTTGCTCCTCAACCTACTCAACTTACTGAAAATGAAAATGAAAATGAAAATGTCTGCTTTGAAATTCCTTCGGGTATGATAGAAAAACTGCTAGCTAATCCTTTTTTAGGAGCTGGAACAAAACATCCTGATGAGCATCTGATATATGTGGATGAAGTTTGTGGATTATTTAAGCTTGCAAGTGTAACCGGAGATGTTGTTAAGAAGAAGGTCTTCCATTTATCTTTGAAGAGAGATGCATCAACATGGTATAGGCTATGTGATGTTATGGGGTCTTGGAATTACAAATGATTGAAATTGGAATTTCATCAGAAGTTTTATCCTATGCATCTTCTTCATCGTGATCACAATTATATATATAATTTTTGGTCTCGCGAAGGAGAAAGCATTGCTCAAGCTTGGGGGAGGCTTAAATCAATGTTATATTCATGCCCCAATCATGAGCTCTCAAGAGAAATGATTATTCAAAAATTTTATGCTCGGCTTTCTGATAACAATCGCACCATGCTCGATACTTCTTGTGCTGGCTGTTTTATGATGAAGACTATTGAATTCAAATGGGATTTATTGGAAAGAATTAAACGCAACTCTGAAGATTGGGACCTCGACAAAGGTAAGGAGTCAGGTATGACACCTGGGTTTGATTGTGTTAAATCGTTTATGGATACCGATGTTTTCCGTAAATTTAGCACTAAATATGGACTTGACTGTGAGATAGTAGCTTCTTTCTGTGAATCTTTGCCTACTTATTTTGATCTCCCCAAGGAAGTAAAAGTAGCTGCACCTATTAAAGTTGAATAAAATACTATCACTTATAATGATCCTATTGTTCCTACTTCTTATGTTGAGAAACCACCTTTCCCTGCTAGGATAAAGGATCATGCTAAAGCTTCAACTGTGGTGCGTAAAAGCAATATTAAAACTTATAAACCTCCTGAGCAAGTTAAAGTTGAACCTAATATTGCTATTGTTAAAGATCTCTTGTCTGATAATATTGATGGGCATGTTATTTATTTCTGTGATGAAACTGCTAGAATTGCTAAACCTTGTGCTAAAGATAAACCTAGACCTGTGGTAGGTATGCCTGTTATTTCTGTTAAAATAGGAGATAATTGTTATCATGGCTTATGTGATATGGGTGCCAGTGCTAGTGCAATACCTATTAGCCTATATAAAGAAATTATGAAAGATATTGCACCTGTTGAGTTAGAAGATATTGATGTCACAATTAAACTTGCCAATAGAGATACTATTTCACCAATGGGAATTGTTAGATATGCTGAAGTCTTGTGTGGGAAAACTAAATATCCTGCTGATTTTCTTGTTCTTGGTTCCCCACAAGATAGCTTTTGTCCCATTATTTTTGGTAGACCCTTTCTAAATATTGTTAATGCTACCATAGATTGCAAAAGGGATGTTGCTACTATCGGTTTAGATGATATGACTCATGAATTTAATTTCTCTAAATTTAGTAGACAACACCATGAAGAAGAATTACCTAGTAAGGATGAAATTATTGGTCTTGCTTCTATTGCCATACCTCCTAGTGATCGTTTAGAACAATATTTGCTAGACCATGAAAATGATATGTTTATGGATGAAAGAAGGGAAATAGATGAAGTATTCTTTAAACAGGAACCTATTCTGAAACACAATTTTCCTGTTGAAATCCTAGGGGATCCTCCTCCACCCAAGGGTGATCCCGTGTTTGAGCTTAAACCATTACCTGATACTCTTAAATATGCTTATCTTGATGAGAAAAAGATATATCCTGTTATTATTATTGCTAACCTTTCAGAGCATGAGGAAGAGAGATTATTGAAAACTCTGAAGAAGCACCGCGCTGCTATTGGGTATACTCTTGATGATCTTAAGGGCATTAGTCCCACTCTATGTCAACATAAAATTAATTTGGAAGAAGATGCTAAACCAGTTCGTGATCATCAATGACTGCTGAACCCTAAAATGAAAGAAGTGGTAAGAAAGGAGATATTAAAGCTCCTTGAGGCAGGTATAATCTATCCCGTTGCTAATAGTCAATGGGTAAGTCCTATCCATTGTGTCCCTAAGAAGGGAGGTATTATTGTTGTTCCTAATGATAAAAATGAATTGATTCCTCAAAGAATTATTAGAGGTTATAGGATGGTAATTGATTTCCGCAAATTAAATAAAGCCACTAAAAAGGATCATTACCCCTTAACTTTTATCGATCAAATGCTAGAAAGATTATCTAAACATACACATTTTTGCTTTCTAGATGGTTATTCTGGTTTCTCTCAAATACCTGTGTCAGCTAAGGATCAATCAAAGACTACTTTTACTTGCCCTTTTGGTACTTTTGCTTATAGACGTATGCCTTTTGGTTTATGTAATGCACCTGCTACCTTTCAAAGATGCATGATGGCTATATTCTCTGACTTTCGTGAAAAGATTTGTGAGGTTTTCATGGATGATTTCTCCATCTATGGTTCTTCTTTTGATGATTGCTTAAGCAACCTTGATTGAGTTTTGCAGAGATGCGAAGAAACTAATCTTTTCTTGAATTGGGAAAAGTGCCACTTTATGGTTAATGAAGGTATTGTCTTGGGTCATAAAGTTTCTGAAAGAGGTATTGAAGTTGATAAAGCCAAGGTTGATGCTATTGAAAAGATGCCAGGTCCCAAGGACATCAAAGGTATAAGAAGTTTCCTTGGTCAGGACGGTTTTTATAGGAGGTTCATTAAGGACTTCTCCAAAATTTCTCGGCCTCTTACTAATTTGTTACAAAAAGATATACCATTTGTCTTTGATGATGATTGTGTAGAAGCATTTGAAATACTTAAGAAAGCATTGATCTCTGCACCTATTGTTCAGCCACCTGATTTGAATTTACCCTTTGAAATTATGTGTGATGCTAGTGATTATGATGTAGGTGCTGTTCTAGGGCAAAGAGTTGATAAGAAACTAAATGTTATTCAATATGCTAGTAAAACTCTAGACAATGCTCAGAGAAATTATGCTACTACTGAAAAAGAATTCTTAGCAGTTGTATTTGCTTGTGATAAGTTCAGACCTTATATTGTTGATTCTAAAGTAACTATTCACACTGATCATGCTGCTATTAAATATCTTATGGAAAATAAAGATGCTAAACCTAGACTTATTAGATGGGTTCTCTTGTTACAAGAATTTGACTTACATATTGTTGATAGAAAGGGAGCTGAGAACCCCATTGCAGACAACTTGTCTAGGTTAGAAAATGTTCTTGATGACCCACTACCTATTGATGATAGCTTTCGTGATGAGAAATTAAATGTTATAAATGCTTCTCATACTACTCCATGGTATGCTGATTATGCTAATTACATTGTTGCTAAGTTTATACCACCTAGTTTCACATACCAGCAAAAGAAAAAGTTCTTCTATGATTTGAGGCATTACTTTTGGGATGACCCACATCTTTATAAAGGAGTAGATGGTATTATTAGACATTGTGTACCTGAGGATTAATAGGAACAGATCCTACGTAAGTGTCACTATGAAGCTTATGGAGGACACCATGCTGGAGATAGGACTGCACATAAGGTATTGCAATCTGGTTTTTATTGGCCTACTCTCTTCAAGGATGCCCAAAAGTTTGTCTTATCTTGTGATGAATGTCAAAGAATTGGTAATATTAGTAGATGTCAAGAAATGTCCATGCACTATTCACTCGTTATTGAACCATTTGATGTTTGGGGCTTTGACTATATGGGACCTTTTCCTTCCTCTAATGGTTATACACATATTTTAGTTGCTGTTGATTACGTTACTAAGTGGGTAGAAGCTATTCCAACTAGTAGTGCTGATCATAACACTTCTATTAAAATTCTTAAATAAGTTATTTTTCCAAGGTTTGGAGTCCCTAGATATTTAATGACTGATGGTGGTTCACATTTTATTCATGGTGCTTTCCGTAAAATGCTTGCTAAATATGATGTTAATCATAGATTTGCATCTCCTTATCATCCACAGTCTATTGGTCAAGTAGAATTGAGCAATAGAGAACTCAAATTAATTTTGCAAAAGACTGTCAATAGGTCTAGAAAGAATTGGTCCGAGAAACTTGATGATGCATTATGGGCCTATAGAACTGCATATAAAAATCCTATGGGTATGTCTCCGTATAAAATGGTTTATGGAAAAGCATGTCACTTACCTCTCGAACAAGAACGCAAGGCATATTGGGCTATTAAAGAGCTCAATTATGATTTTAAACTTGCCGGTGAGAAGAGGTTAATTGATATTAGCACGCTCGATGAATGGAGAACCCAAGCCTACGAAAGTGCCAAGTTGTTTAAAGAAAAAGTTAAAAGATGACATGACAAAAGGATACAAAAGCTTCAGTTTAATGTAGGTGACTATGTATTGTTATACAAGTCTCGTTTAAGATTTTTTGCAGGAAAACTTCTCTCTAAATGGGAAGGTCCTTACGTTATCGAGGAGGTCTATCGTTCCGGTGCCATAAAAATCAACAACTTCGAAGGCACAAATCCGAAGGTGGTGAACAGTCAAAGAATCAAACATTATATCTCAGGTAATCCCATAAATGTTGAAACCAATATTATTGAAACCGTAACCCTGGAGGAATACATAAGGGACACTTTCCAGAACGTTTCAGACTCTAAAAAGGAATAGGTATGTGGTACGGTAAGTAAACTGACTCCAAAACAGTTTTTAAGGCAATATTTCTACGTTTTGGAATATTTAGAAAAATATAAAAATAAGAAGCAGTCTGGGAAGGACACAAGGGCTCCACGAGGGTAGAGGGCGCGCCCTACCGCCATGGGAGCGCCCTGTGTGCTCTCCAGACTCCGTTTTCATACACAACACGTATTTTGGTCGGTAAAAATTCATTATATAATCTCCCGGGGGTTTTGACTCCCGTATCACGCAAATATCTCTTGTCTTTGTTTCGAGTTGTTTCCTGTCAAGGTTGTCAAGGCCAGGCACTATGTCGTCTCCCTCCACCTCCAACCATGAGGGCAATGATGCTTGGCTAATGAAGATAGAGTTGAAGAGGGAAGAACCCATGGAGATCAACAAGGATGAAGGGATCAAGGAAGCCACGGAGGACCAAGCTCCGGCAACAGAAGACATCCTCCAACCTGATCACAATCTTCTTACCACAACTGAGATCAAAGCTTTCAAGATGATTCAGCTAGCTTGTATACAAAATAAGTATCTCACACGTGAAAATATTTTGTTGAAGGAGCATATTATCGCACTCAAGGACATTATCTGCAAGTTAGAAGACCTCCTATGCTCGATGTGCGACTATCGAGCATCAACAACTCCCCCTTCTTCACCAACAAAGAAGAATTGAGCATCGGGTATGGGCACTCCCCTTGGCGACTGCCAAGCTTGGGGATGTGCCCCGGTATCGTATCACCATCACTTTTATCTTTACCATTTTTCTTAGTTCGATCCTTTTGGTAATATCTTGATCTAGTAGAATAAAAGCTTTTAGTATGATCTAGTTGTGAGTTTTGCTTTATGATCTTTCTATGTAATCGAGTCCGTGAGCTGTATAATAAAGATTAGTGTTGAGTCAAGGGCTTGATTATCTTGCTATGATCTTGAGGGAATAAAATAAAAGAAAAAGAAATAAAAAGAAATAAAGATATCATACGGATCTTATGGAGAGTAATGACTTCACATATAAAAGTATGATGAATAAAAGTTGATGGAAGTTGACAAACATAGTTTTGGTCATCATTGCAATTAATAGGAAGTAATAAAGAAAGAGATGTTTTCACATATAACTATAATGTCTTGAACATCTTTTATGATTGTGAGCACTCATTAAAATATGACATGCTATAGAGTTGACGTTGGACAAGGAATACAACGTAATGGGTTGTGTTTTCTTACATCTGAGATAAGTTATATTGTCTTGGATCCTCCAACATGTTGAGCTTGCCTTTCCCCCTCATGCTAGCCAAATTCATCGCACCAAGTAGAGATACTACTTGTGCTTCCAAATACCCTTAAACCAGTTTTGCCATGAGAGTCCACCATACCTACACTACAAAAAATACACTTCCGTGATGATACATGTTTGTCACAGTAGGTCGCGTTTTTTGTCATGCATGTATATCCATGATGATTTTATGACAGAATCAAGATAGTCATACCTGTGCTGTCGTAAGAAGTGTTCCATGACATTACAAAAATTATCATCACGGAAGTGTCCACTTCCATGACGATAAATCGGGCGTCATAGAAGTGCTTTCGTCAAGGGTGACCGACACATGGCATCCACCGTAACGCCGCGTCGTTAAGCTATTGGGTCGGATTTTGGATCCGATAACCCGTTAACAGCCCTGACCAATGGGAAATTTCCACGTGTTAAATTCTGATTGGTAGAAGGAAACACGTGTTGCCTCACCGTTGGGACAGATATCATCCACTCATTGGACAGGAGGCGCCTATGATAGGTCGACATGTGGCACGGCCCAACAGTGGCCCACTCCGGTGAAAAAGGTCGGACCAGTAAAAATTAGCAGCCGGCCCATATAAGGCCTACTTGTGTCAGGTCCATTTAAGCCCACGGCCCATACGAGATGTGCCAATACGGCCCGTTAAAGATTTTACACCATTGCAGCCCATCGTCAGTTCGAGCCCGTTAACAACACGCTATATATTTGGGCTCAATATCGACCCGATGAGATTTCGGCCTATTAACAACCCATTTAATGGATGGGCCAATTTTCAGGATGTACATCTTTTGGCCTTTTAGTGAGCCATTTAAATGTTGGGCTAATTTCCGGCCCGGTGTGCCTTTCAGCCTGTTGACGGCCCATAAATCTGATGGCCATTTGTAGTCGGACCTGAGGTTTGGCCTTTTAGCGACCCATTTAAGTGTTGGGCCAATTCCGGGCCCCGTGTGCCTTTTGGCCTGTTAACGAACCATAAATGAGTTGGGCCATTTGTAGTCGGGCCTTAGTTTTGGCCTTTTAACGGCCCATGCCCTTCATGGTCCAATACCAGCCCGGTTTCTCTTTCGGCCTGCTAAAGGCCCACAACACAGTTGGGCCGTTGTAACGCCCCGGACACACCCGCCGGTGGTCGTTACTCCTGGCGAGATCTAGACTGGCCCCCACAAATCAATACTAGTCTTTTCTGCGCACTTTGTCCTCACTCGTGCGCACCCGGGAGCAACTTCCCGGTCGGTCACCCATCCTGACACTACTCCAAACTGAGCACGCTTAACTTTGGATTTCTGTCTGAATGGGCTCCCGGAAAAAGAAGGAATTTCTTATTGATATGAGTAGTCTATCATCCCTAATAAGCCAGGCCATCACATACACCCCCACTCAGAGGAACCGATGTCCTCATCGGGCCACAGAAACGTTCCCTCTTGGCACATACGTCTGTGCATCTAGTCCGGTACAAGTGCCACGCCGGGTGCCACGACGGGTCACAAACGTCATGAACAACATGACCACGCACCTGTCCGCAAACATCCATGTAACCACGAGGGTCGGCTCTGATACCAACTTGTAACGCCCCGGACACACCCGCCGGTGGTCGTTACTCCTGGCGGGATCTAGACTGGCCCCATAGATCAATACTAGTCTTTTCTGCGCACTTTGTCCTCACTCGTGCGCACCCGGGAGCAACTTCCCGGACGGTCACCCATCCTGACACTACTCCAAGCTGAGCATGCTTAACTTTGGAGTTCTGTCCGAATAGGCTCCCGGAAACGAAGGAATTCCTTATTGATATGAGTAGTCTATCATCCCTAATAAGCCAGGCTATCACAGCCGTTTACAATACGACCTGACTTTCGGCCTCTTAGCGGCCCATGCTCTTCATGGTCCAGTACAAGCCCGCTGTCTCTTTCGGCCCGCTAAAGGCCTACAGTATAGTTGGGCCATATGTAGCCCAAACTTAGTAACGGCCTGTTAACGGCCCATGAAATAAATTGGGGCCACCTATTGCCCGCTTTGATGTCGGCCTGTTAACGACCTGGGAGGTAAGAGGGCCGACCATTAACTTTCGGCCTAGTAACGTCCCATTAACTTAATGGGCCCACTAAAGTTCGTTCATGTATTTAGGCCAAATTAGATAATTTGAGCCCATTACGATGAGCAATTATGCATAGGACCAAAACCGATCAAGCAAAGGTACGGCATACAGGGAATAACGTTGCACATCCAGCATATATTACAGGAAATTACATCCACTAGGCAATCAAAGATTGATGCCAGTGCAAATAAATGAGCAGAACCTAACCATCTACAACGCCACAATCTGCAACCTCAGCACAGATGGTGCCCATAAGCATGCCGACAAGTTCTTGCTGCTTTGCTACACTGTCTCTGAAAACATTGATCAGTTGTTGTGTCGCACGACTCTGCACCTCTGACTCATCCACCATTTCCATCATTGCTTCAGCCATTAATTGGTTCACAAACATACATTTATTCCGTTGCATTCGAGACAGAGGATACTAAACAGATTCAGATGGCGATTTTGGCAGGCTTGTATTATTGATAGTGGAGAGTGTCTCGACCACTGCATCATAACATAAATTAGGACGGGAACCAAACAGATTAATCATGAGTTATTGCCTAATTACCTGGCCTAGATTTACTGGAAAGAAAAAATGGGGTTGCCTTGCTGTTTTTAGAGTTTGTCTTCTTATCTTTAGCAGCCCGCACAAAATTAACACACTAGCATTGGTATCATTGGCCAAGTCAGATAATAGGAAAGCAACATTGACACAACGAACGTTTGGGCAACTAGCCTACACCAAATTAAGACAATATGTCACAACTATCATCAGCCAGGTAAGGTAATACGAAAGCAACATTGACACAATGAATGAATGGGCAACCAGAGAAGCACTACAATTCAGTAATGTGTGTGATATCAGATAGTACATTCATGCAGCTTAGTATGCAAAACTACCAGGTAGTTTTCCTTACAAAAATCAACATTGGCGCCTTTAACATTTTGCTACAACTAATTTTAGATTAGATAAAGGTTAGATTCACGCCGATTAACAAAATACATGCTGACGTAAAAATATAGTGATATACAATAGGTAGTTACATCAGCATTGGAGCACAGAGAATTCCCGCAAGATATTTTCCTCGAATACGATCCCAATGGAGGAAGTCTTGTATCATTTAACCTTATTTTTGAAAAGAGAGATGGGTAAGATACATGTAGAAAATATGATCAGAATGCTATAAAATTTCATGATGCGAGGATACGCACACGCTTCTTAGAATGGAGTTGACATTCTTTTGTTGCACTGGAGCGGACTAGTTCTTTGGCCACTGGAATCTGCTTACTATCAGTGGGAGTTGGGTTTCTCTGTGCTGGAGCAGTATCTATGAAAAATGGAGTTGGTTTATTATCTCCTAGCATTTGGATGTTTTGCAAAGACCTGGTTTGTAACCCTTCAGATTCTAACATAGCCGTCTTCCCCTTGAATGCCTTATATAGAAGAATGGTGATTCAGTTATAAAACATGCTACAACAAAGATGGAATAGGTACTGAAGAATAGAAAGGCATGACATATTGACATGTATTCCCTCCATCCGGAAATAAATGGATGGGTCTAGGCATATTTCAGTTCTAGATACATCCAGTTTTATCCATTTCTGCGACATTTAATCCGGACGGAGGGAGTATGATGTAAGAGCTAGGGATACGACAGGACAACACAGTAAAAAAACACTGAAAAACCCACTGCAGAACCAAAGTATTCAAACTCACTGATATGAGATAGTACACTCATGCAGCTCAGGATGCAAAACTACCAGGCAGTTTTCCTTGCAAAAATCAACATTGTGGCCTTTAATTATACATTTTGCTACAACTAAATTTAGATCAGATAAACGTTGGATTCACGCCGATTAACAAAATACATGATGATGTAAAAATATAGTGATATACAACAGGTACCTATATCTACATTAGAGCACAGAGAATTCCTGCAAGAATCTTTCCTCATAAATGATACCATTGCAGAAATTCTTCTATCTGTTAAGCTTATTTTCTAAAAGAGAGATGGGTAAGAAACATGTAGAAAATATGATCAGCATGCTATAAAATTTCATGATGCAAGGATACGCACATGCTTCTTAGAATTGAGTTGACATATTTTTGCTGGACTGGAGCGGACTAGTTCTTTGGCCACTGGAATCTGCTTATTATCAGTAGGGGTTGGGTTTCTCTGTGTTGGAGCATTATCTATAAAAACTGGAGTTGGTTTATTATCTCCTGGTGTTCGGATCTTTTGCAAATACATTGTTTGTAACCCTTCAGATTCTAGCATAGTCGTCTTCCCCTTGCATGCCTTGTATAGAAGAATGGTGCCTTAATTATAAAACATGCGATAGCAGAGAGATGGAATAGGTACTGAAGAATAGAAAGGCATGACATATTGACATGTATTCCCTCCATCCGGAAAAAATGGATGGGTCTAGGTGTATTTCAGTTCTAGATACATCCTTTTTTATCAATTTCGGCAACATGTAATCCGGACGGAGGGAGTATGCTGTAAGAGATAGGGATACGATAGGACAACACAGCAAAAAACACTAGTTGAATGTAAAACTGTATGCTAGTGGAATACGTACAGAAATAACTAAGGCAACATACACGTGTATGATTGGGAAAATAAGATGGCATTGCAACAGAGCACTAGAACAACACTTCAATGTAAAAAACATGGTATCGTAGACAGATGAACTACATACTGATGAATAACAATGCATAAGACATTCAGAAGCATGATGTCCAAATTAAGCAGATGGCATTGCGATAGAGTAGAATGACAGTACTGGAATTTGAAAACATGTTATCATGAATGGAATAGGTACTGAAAAACAGGAAGGCATGACATATTTACATGCATGATCAGCATGCTAAGCACATGGAATTGCAACAGAGTAGATACACTCCAGGACATTATATGCATGTTGTACCCATATCATAGGCCAAGTTAGAGCAAGGACCTTGTGGGGTGAAGAGGATTCATCATCTTCCTGCAAGTCTTCTGAAGAACTGCCTTTACATGTTCCATCATATTGGGTATCATTGACATCAAGTTTATTGGCCTTTACATTGCTCCCTGAGGTTCTTGTGGATATATCAGTGTGTGCAATTATATCTGACATGCATGGAAGACAACTAGTAGTTAGATTTATGTAATGAGTGCTTGTAGGAGACGACATAAATAGTAGGACTGGGGTTAACTAGCAGCAACAGGTCTCATAAACTAAAGGGAGAACACAGATGAAAGCTATAGAATATGTATCATTTGTACTCGAGATTAACAAGATGGCACACAAAAGTATTAAAGAACAACATAGGTAATACTAGAAGTGGTATAATATTATAATCACCAGCCTGTGGGATAGCATTGGCTGATGGATGATAACTATGGAACAACGTTACCTAAAGAACAAGTATCTTAGCTGAACTATGGAACATCGCTAACTCCTGAACAAGACCCATAAGAGATCAGGATGAATATACAGTGAAATGTGATGATCTATTTTCCATGCTTAGATGAATAACAAAGCCATAAATATTGCACACAAGTAAGACTAGGGTATAACCTATCTGGCTGCCCTCCATAGGAGTGAGAATCATGTGCTGACTTGTCGATGGCCCTCCAGTTGTTGTGGCTGTCCATGTCAGGCACGCGCATTCGATGCAGGGAACTGTTGAGTGGGGACTATAGCTCCCTTCTGGTCTATGCTTCCCTTGTTGGAGCAGCTGCGGTGATTCGGAAGACAGTGTGTCTGAAGATGCAGATGACGCATAATGTTAAGAACGACATATCTCTTTGATATGAAGAAATACACTAAGAGATCAACAGAAAGGTACGAGAGTGGTCACACATCTGTTGACTGAAGACTAAATTGGGATCACATGATTTTATTTTATTTTGGTACTGTTCGATCTATGCCGGATGACTGGCCGTATTGTGCCTCCCGCTGACACTGTTCGGAATCTTCCCTGAAGAGCCAGCGACCAACGGCAGAGCAGCCTGCCTCCGCTATCCATGGCCCCTGCCAAAACCCCGCTCTCCGCCCCACCGCACTGCCGTGGTTGCGCCGCCCCGGGCCAATCCACAAAGACTCCCCGTCATCCAGATTCGGCGGCGGCAGTACCTTCAACCCACGCAACTCTAAAACGTAGCCATCTAAGCGCTGCTTCCACAGCGAATTTGCGGCCCACACCCTTACATTAGACACCAGCCAACCGACAGCCTAGGAGCTCCGCCGCCTCGAGGGGTGTTGCTTCCCATTGGGAATCGATTGGCCCAGAATAAAAATTTAGACAACTGACGCCTAAATAAAGTGATTGGAGATGAGGGTGCGACCTATCTGGTCGCATGGTGAAGTAGGCAGGTCCAGCTGCAGAGTCGGTGAGGCCGGCGCGGTTACAGTGGCGACCGGCGGCAGGGAAAGAGCGATGTCGTGACGGTCGACGGCTACGCTGAAGCAGCGCCAGGACTCTGGACGGATCTGAAGTTGGAGCCGCTCCGGCGCTGTGAACAACACCGGGGGTGAATCGGCTCCGGTATGGTTCACGCGGCCATCATCGAGGCAGCACCAGCAGGACGGAGTAAGAGGCACACGGCCCAGTGCACGACGGCAAATGGACAGCATCTGCGGCATTAGGGAGGAGGGCGGCTGTGAAATTGGTGTGGTGGGGGCGCCATGGAGGTGGGGCTGAGGTTTCGCGGCTCGGGAGAAGGGAGCTTCCCGGGGAGAAGGTTATTTGGCGGCCACGAGGTATGAATGGGGGCGGGGGGGATTGGGAGGGGAGTGGAATCATGTCTTATGGACGCATATATCTGAAATGTGAGGGGGAGTTACAGTTCTACCCTTGCCTATAGGCTTCTCCGCTTGGGTCTGTGTACTGAGGGTCGGGGATAGTGGAGTAACTTTTCTTCTCCCCAAATAGTGGGCGGGAGCGATTTCGGGCGAGGAGGGCGTGTTTTGAACTATAGTGGGCGCGAGCGATTTCGGGCGAGGAGAGCGTGTTTTGAAATAGTGGGTGCGAGCTATTTCGGGCGAGGAGAGTGTGTTTTGCCGACCATGGTTTATGAATTATTCGGCACATGTCATTTCGGCCGAGGAGAAGGCGCGCTTGGATGAAGTTACGAACCTACCCTCGATGTACAACGGGCCAATTGATGCGTGTCCCACATAGGACGGTAATTTCGCGTCTCCCATTTATTTGCTCGGGCGAATTCCACCGAGCAGAGAGGATGTTTAATAGTTCGTTCAAATTTTGGGAGAATGAGCATCCACGTCTACCTTACCAAGTCGATTCAGATCAAATTTTGAAATATTAGCATGCCACTTCTTTTTTAGATGGAGAGATGATGCTCGGGAGTAATGTGTTTTTACATGCTCGTTGCTAGCGATTTACTATATGACAAATAGTTGACCCACTCAAAAACGCAAATCAAACCCAAATGAAATATCCAGATTCAATGAAAGAGCTCGTTCGGTAGGTCAAAATAGTGAACTAAATCCAAAATTGAACACCTCAATCGAGTAGCATCTTGTACAATACTATAGTACTCCATCAACATGTTGAAAGTCAAATTAATGAACTTGTTTGATATACGCATATATCCATTCATGTGTGGATTGCAGACAACATGTTATCCAATTTAAATATTTGAATGCAAGTTTATATCGAAACATGGTTTATATCAGTCTTTGATGCATAAACCGCGAGCTCCCCCTCTCGCGGACTCCTGTTCTCTCTCTCTCTCTCTCTCTCTCTCTCTCTCACCGACAATCTTCAATTCTATCGCACGCATCCGACACAAAAACCTTGTTGGTCCCTCTCCCTTTCTCTCCATCTATAGGTCTCTCTCGCACACTATGTATGATACTCTAGCTAGTCCAAGCTACATATCTTGGGTGCACTCATCGTACGCACACAAATTCCTTGGCTCTTTGCTCGTAACTCTCTCACGCACCACTATGTCGTCTCGGAGCTCTTCCCCCCTCTCTCAAACTCTCCATCCACCTGGGTCACACATACACATACATATATCACTCGCACTCGATAGGCCCATCTAAAACTCTATCTCTCCCCCTCGTTCTCTCTCCATCTCACACGCGCACGCACACAATCTCATGCCCAACTAGCCAAGTATGATGGTCTCTCACTCAATTGTAGGCACACGCAGTCCCCCCTATATGTATATGACTAGATAATCTTAGTCTCCATCACAAACATGTGCATGGTCTATCTTGATTTCTCTCGGGGCATCTTTTTATCGCGCATGCACTCCCTCGATCTCCCACCCATATAGTCCCCTCACGATCTCGACAAGATATATCTATCACAAACACACCCTCTCTCCCTCCCCATGCGTCCATGCCATCCATGTGTCCCTCTCGACCTTTGTTCCTTGTTGTCCAGACCTCTATTGGACATGTGGTACAGGGGTGTCTCTCTCCGTTGCAAACAATCACACACTAGCTATCTTCGTGTATCTCCTCGCCTCGCGCTTCCATCTCGGAGATGCATGCGTGATATGTTCGCATAAGAAACGAAAAAACACACTCTCTCTAATTTATCGTTTGTTGTCACTTTCTCTTTCACACACATACTCTTTTTGCACACTTACTCATTCTCATTCACACGCACTTGATCTGTCTCGACTGAGGCACTCTCCTCGGTCCGTAGCATATAGATTTATTGAAAAGTCAAACATCACAAAGTTTGACCATGTACGTGGAGAAAAAGAATTACATCTATTACGGCAAACATATACCATTAGATTCACCATGAGATGTAGCTTTGTATGATGTATCTTTGGTATTGTAGATATAAATAACATTTGTGTAAACCTGATCAAAGTTTCCAAAGTTTGACTTCTAAAAAATTTACATGCACTGCAATATCAAGCGGATGGAATATCTCTTTCCCCCTCTCAGCTATCTGACGCACCACTCAGCCTTATCGGGGCTCCACTAGTAGAAAAAGGGTCAAACGTGAAGCACATTAGTGCCGGTATGTATTTGAGCCGGTACTAATGGTATCATTAGTGCCGGTTCGAACGGATTTGCATTAATGCCGGTTCGTGTTGAACCTTTAGTACCGGTTCGTGGCACGAACCGGTACTAAAGGGGTGGTGGTAGGCTGGCGTCAGGCCGGGGCCCCACGATCACCTTTAGTACCGGTTCGTACCGGTTCGTGCCATGAACCGGTACTAACGGGGTCTGACCTATAGTACCGGTTGGAGACACAAACTGGCACTATAGGGCAATTTTCAAACTCTACCCCCCCCCCCCCCCCCCGTGGATCGCCTTTTCAGTTTTAAAAAAACGAAAATGATGGAAATGTCAAAAAAATAAAAGAAATTAAGTTTCCCATGTGATATGTGGTCTAGTTGTTGGGAAAATTTGCAAATGTGAATTTTGACTTTATTTGCAAAATCTCTCTGAAATTTGTAAAAATGGGCATAACTTTTGCATACTAACTCGGATGAAAAAGTTTTTTATATGAAAAATCATCTACTCGAAAAGTTACATCCAAATTTAATGGGGGGAACCCCGTTAAACATTTGCAAAATCCTCAAAAACCTAATAGAAAAAAAGTTACGGGGCTTTTAAGATCTAGAGTGGAAAAATTGAAAAATATTCAAATTGTGGGCAAACTGTGGTCAAACAATGGTCAAACTAGTTATTCTAGAATATTAGTGTTACTAAATAATTATTTTAGTTATTTCAATTTTGGTCAAATCTGGTCAAACTATGGTCAAACTACTTATTTAAGAAATATTAGTGTTACTACATAATTATTCAAGAATATTAGTGTTACTAAATAATTATTTCAATTTTTTGAATTTTGGTCAAATCTGGTCAAACTATGGTCAAACTGTGGTCAAACTATGGTCAAACTTATTCAAGAAATATTAGCGTTACTAAATAATTACTGTTTTTTTTAGAATATTAGTTTCAAACTCAAACGGTGAAATGTGTGACTTCATGCTCAAGCTAAACTCCTGAGGGTTAATAGGATTGACATCTTACTATTGTCAGGAAAACAACAAGTGCAGACTCGGAAACGAAGGAGAATAGAACCTGAAAGTTAAGCGTGCTTGGGCTGGAGTAGTGAGAGGGATGGGTGACCGGTCGGGAAGTTAGATGATTTGGAATGAGTGATCCACACTTGAGCAGTTAAGAGAGGTGATTAGAGACTAAATCATCAAATAATTCAGAAAAATTAAAAATCAAAAAATCAAAAAAAAATTCCAAAATTTTCAAAAAATAAAAATAAAAAAACCTTTAGTACCGGTTGGTAACTCCCCCATACCAGGGCGCGAGCTCACGCCACATGGTGGCACTTTAGCGCCGGTTCGTGCCGAACCGGTACTAAAGGGGGGGGCCTTTAGTGCCGAAATTTTAGTGCCGGTTCCATAACCGGCACTAAAGGCCCTTACAAACCGATACTAATGATCCGTTTTCTACTAGTGCTCCTCAATCTCTCTCAAACTTTATTGGTTAGTTTGGTTCGTGACCTGACCCTCATGCCTTGATGGCCAGTACTGCCTAGTGTGGACGTGAGATGTAAAATATTTCTGCCTGGCCAGGCTTGTGTGGTGCTGAAACGTTTGGTTCATGCCTGGGCCAGGCAAAGCATGAACGTCCCATCAATCAATCCATGCATCAATTATTTAATGCTAATATCCTTCCATGTTGTTGTTAGCCTCGTGGCCACACGACCAGGCACGGCCAGGCGTTCGAAATCGGTCACCTGGGCCAGGCTACTTGCAGTGTCTGGAGTTCAGCCAGGCTAATTAAAGTGCAAGGGAACCCAGGCCAGGCGGGCTTTCTTTTTCATAGGGTAGCAACCAAACAAGCGTGCATGAAATCCAGCCACAACCCCAGGCCAGGAAAAAGATGCTAAGGACGCAAGCCAAACTGGCCTTATATCTCCCTGGTTCACATATACACATGTCACACTCGCGCTATACATATAGACCCATCCAACACTCTCCGCCCTTGTTCTCTCTCCATGTGACACGCACCCCCCTAAGTACCATAATCCCTCACTCCATGAAAGGCGCAAGCACCCCCCCTCCTAAGTATGATTATCTCTTACTAGCCATCAGGAACACATGTATTGTCTCCTTCCATCCATACGTCTATCTCGATATCTCTCGAGGCATCTTCTATCGTGCACACACCTTGTCACGCGATCTACCACCCATGTAGTCCCATCACGATCTCCAGGGGATCTCTCTATGACAAACATACACTCTCTCCTCCCCATGTCTGCATTTTCTCCGTACATCTCTCTCGACCTCTCTCCCTTGTTTGTCAGGCCCCTCTTGGCCACGTGCTAGGGGTCTTGCTCTCTCGGTTCCAAACAACCACACACTATCTCCTCACCTTGCCTCCGTTGTCGAAGATGCATGTGTGATATGTTTGCATAAGACACGCACGCTTTTTCTCTACTTTTATCGTGTGTTGTCTATGTCTCTTTCACGCATGTACACACACATTTTTCACTCTCTCTCTCTCCCTCTCTAGTTAGAGACTCTGTCATGTCCGTAAGCATATGGATGTTTTGAAAAGTCAAACCTCAGAAAAGTTTGACCAGGTATATGTGGACAAAAACATTTACATATGGAATGATCATTAGATTCATCACAACATGTACTTACTTCATACTATCATTTATCTTTGGTATTGTAGATATAAGTAATTTCTTTATAAACTTGGTCAAAGTTTCAAAAGTTTGACTTAAAAAAATGTTGGAACTACATTATCGAACGGAGGGAGTAGCTCTTTCTCTCTCTCTGCTATCTCTCACGGGCCTCCCCTCTCACTCGAACTCTCTATACCGATGGATTATATGCTCACTGTGTCAGCGTATAGCTCTGTATATTGTTTAGTTGACCGATCAACCAGTCCACATGCTTCCTTGTCAGCTCATGTTCTGTATCTTCGTGTGTTGGCCCATGTGGCAGTTGGTGAAAATAAGTAAACTAGAGGCCCATCTGACACGCGGTGAAGTAAACAAAGTTGAAACCACTCGGGGTAGCACCCCGCACACTAGTAAATTGAGGGTGCATTGAGGACAAACTTATTGCGCGTGAAGGACGCACTCGCGCACACCCAGCACACAACACACACTAGAACACGTGTACACCGGCGTCGCCGCCGGTTGAGATGGACGGCGAGGCAGCCAACAAGCGGAGGCGGCTCAAGCCAAAACCGCAACCGGCGAGCCTGGACTTCATCAGCAGCCTCCTCGATGACATGCTGCTCATCATCATCGGCCTCCTCCCCACAAAATCTGCCGTGTGGACCGCCCTGCTCTCCCGGCGGTGGCGCCCCCTTTGGCGCTGCGTCCCCCTCAACCTCACCGTCGACAGCTGCCTGAGCGACGGGGATTGCAAACGCATGGCCGCAGTCTCCAAGATCCTTTCATCGCACCCTAGGCCAGCCAGATGCCTTGACATCCGCATGTTCAGTACCAACTGCAAGGTCCAACCCAAGTTCAACGAGTGGTTCTTATCCCCCACCCTAGATCAGCTCGAGGAGCTCAGCTTTGAAGCTGGACGATGTCGCTCTCTGCCGCCATCCATGCTCTACCTCACGCCAATGCTGCGCCGCGCCAGCTTCAGCTCCTGCTATCTTCCCCAGATTAATGCCGCGCACGCCCTTCTTCTCCCTCAACTCAAGCAGCTCGACCTCTTCGACGTTGTCATCTTGAAGAAGGCTATGGAGCACCTGCTCCGCAGCTGTACTGCGCTCGAGTACCTTCGTCTTGAGTAGATCCACGGGTTCATTAGCCTCCACATCGCCTCGACGAATCTCCAATGGATTTATGTGTCTTGCTGGCCCCGCAATAAGACATCAATTGGGAAGAGATTACTCCAGCTGTTCCATGTCATGGTCATTGAGAATGCGCCTTTCCTTGAGAGATTGCTTGTATCGGATCTAGAAGGTCCAACAAAAATCAGGGTCATTGACGTGCCGAAATTGACAGCGTTGGTGTACTCGTCTGCCAAATTCTCCGAACTCTTTATTGGATCTGTAATCGTTTAGGTACAGCACTCATCTTCTTCTCCGTCTTCTTGAAATTCAGCGTCATTATTGGATCTGTAATCGTTCAGGGTCATTTACGACCGTCTTCCAGAAAATGATTCCCACAAGCTTGACCTAGTCCATGCGCACAGTGAAGATCTTAGCACTAAAATCTAACGGCCCCAATCTGGATCAAGTTGTTGGATTCCTTACATGCTTTCCGTGCACGGAGAAGCTACTCATCGAGGTGAAACTTCTTTCCTATAAGTAAATGGTAATCACAACGTAGCTCAATTTTTTCATAATTTTCCCAAATTACGATGACAAGTGTAGTGTTCAAAACTGCATCTACGCACTTCACTGAATGAAATGTTTTTAGTATTTTTTCTCACGTGATCACATGCATCGTTTTTATGCTGTACTACTATAGTATCCTAGGCTGGTCATAGTGGAAAGTAACTTAGACTACTCTAGTAACTCTATGGTTACCCTAAGAGCAAGTACTACATCTGTCCTGGTTTACTCTTCCAATTTTGTTGTATCAAAATTTGACCATAGATTTAACTGACAAAATGTTAATGCATGTCACTAAGAACTATATCGTTGGATTCGTATTTGAAAATAATTTCAAATGGTGTAATTTTTACTGACATGCATTGGCATTTTCTAAGGTAAATCTATGGTCCAAATTTTATACTAAATACGAGGTAGTATTCCCTCCGTCCCAAAATTCTTGTCTTACATTTGTTTAGATACGGATGTGTCTAACACTAATATGTAACTAGATACATCCGTATTTAGAAAAATTTAAGACAAGAATTTTGGGACGGAGGGAGTAAGAAAGTGGGCTATGTAGGCCAAAACATGTGCCAAATTCACTTGTGATGCATTTGGCATCGATGCCCCTCCATTGCTCACCCGGTGCCCCAATCTGGATCACATACTTTGCTCCGGTGCCAAATTAACTCACGCAATGAAAAAACACTCAGTGGGAGAGAGAGAGGACTGAGGCAATAAAAATCACTTGTTTGGGAGAGTGAGAGGCTGGTGTAGTTCATTTGATTGATTTGTTTATACATGTGGGTCTGTGTGCACATCGGTGCCAACTCTCTCACATCACGAGAGTGGTGCCAAAATCTTTTGATTTGACATCGATGCATATTATGTGGCATACTTTTACGAAATATAGCATCGGCCACATAGTGGAAGGAAACAAATGCCCAAGCTCTTCACATGCTCCTAGTTAAATGAGAGGAAACAGAAAGAGAGAGAGAGAGAGAGAGAGAGAGAGAGAGAGAATATCACTAGCCAGCCAACCCTATCATATGTGCGAATGATATTGGTACCTCTTGATGACATGGAAATCTTATGCATCCAGCTACTCTAATATGTTCTCTTCTTTTGCAGATAGAAAAGACCCGAAAGTGAAAAATGTCCTGCACTATAACAATCTCATCGAATGCCTTGATCTCCATCTTACAGAAATTGATTTGATCAACTACCGAGGCATCACATATGAGATTAAATTGGCCAGTTTCTTTCTTCTGGAGGCAAGTGTGCTCAAGGTAATGAGGTTTGGCGTTCTCTAGCGAATGAATGGCGTGCTGATCACCGCAAGCGTCTAAGCCTAAGTGACAAAGTCTCCGCAGAAGCTGAATTTGTTTTTGAAACATAAAGTGGCCGGAGACTCGAAAACTTATTTGCCCATTAGTGACTTGTCAGGGCGGTGGATTTTAGTTTGTACGATAATGCTGCATCCACCTAAAGTAACGAAAGTTCTTACGTAAACTTCCTAGTAATTCCCTCTTCGTAGGTGCAACATTAATCCTAAAATATCTAATATCAGTTTGAAACTTGTAATATTGTCGTGTCCTATTCCTGCGTTTTCAAAATCCTGCGAATCAAACAGGTCCTGAGTTGGTGATGATGTTGTGCCTCCCATCTTTCACCAATAGCCATCGGATCTAGATCTGACGCATACAAACCAAGCTTCTGCATTTTTGCAAAAAGATGCCCACACTTGTTCCCTATTTACAAACAACTCCTTGTCTCTCACAATCAGCCTTATCTCCTCCCCACCACATCTAGAAGGCCGTGGAAAAATCTAGCGCGATGGCCGCTGCCGGTGTCGTCCACCCCCAATCTTGGTGTTCCGTGCAATGCACGGGCATCTACGCACGGGAAATTATGTCGAACAGGGCTAGTTGTGAGCAGGCTAGCTCTACAGCCATGATGATACTGACTGCATACGGTGAGGCTGACTATGGTATGCCGAACACGGCGCCTATACTCAGGTGTCATCTCCGGCGCAGGGTCTTGTCACTTCACTGTGAGGAGCAGCACATAATAATTTGACCAACGGGTAGTACAGTGCTAGTACTCCTACTATTACATTGGTAGTACTACTACTAGTACTAGTAGCACCACCATCTGGATTTAGGAGCACTTCCACGTCCATCTGGATTTTAGTATTTGACTAGCAATATCTAGTAATGCATGTCACAAAAAATGTACTACTCCCTCTGTAAATAAATACATGGTGTTTTATTCCTATCGGTGAGAGAACTTAATTTTTTTTGCTAACTAAAGTACTAATAGGATTACATGCAATGAACTAAACACTGCATGTCATGTTTGGTAGTCTCAAGTCACTGAAAGCATGCACGGCCCACATCTCTCATTGGTTGATATGTCACGAAATAAGAAACAAGAAGGGAGTTAATGCATCGTGCCTAAGTATTTTGGGATTATTTGATTTTCGTAAGGTGACTTACACAACATTTTTGTTTACATGCATTAACATTTTATTAGTTAAATCAAAGGTCAAAACTTGGCGCAAAATGCAAAGAGGACCAATAAACCAGTAAACATCAAACTTCTCTCGTTTGGCCCCAACTAGAGGTCCGGTGAGATGACTATACTGCACCGACAAAGAGGGGGATGCAACTTCATTGACTTACGGCAACTGCCTTTGGGTGAATGACATGTGGGCCCAGGGGTGGCTGGCCCACCTATCATACAACCAAAGGCAGGTGCAGTAGAGGGCCAAGGAGTAGTACGAAATCCTACGCACCTACGCACGCTAACCAAGGGAAAGAGTGATCACTCGAATCACAAGATCAGTTGACTAGAAGCTAAGATAGACCCATGGAGGCGATGAGCGCGAGCATGAGCCGGTTGTGCTAGATGGTCCACGACGCCGTCCTATGGCCCCGCACCGAGGAACGTCTCTAGGTAGTATTGCTTGAGGCCGCCTGGGCAAGGGGCCGCTTGGACGACAACTTCGTCTCCTTGTTCGACGAGGTCCTCGTCGGTTTCCTCGACAAGTTCACCGTCGTTAAGAAGCTTGCGGACGACTTTGACGTAAGCCTCCAGCCGACGCGCCCAGGCTCTGCGATGCCCACCACCCTCAACGTCCACTATGGTGACAACCTCTTCGACGCACTTGTGGCCCTGCGACTGTCCGCCGTCGCGCCGTCCACTATGACGAACGTGAGATAGCTTCCTCTTACGGCCTTCAAATTTTTTCCTACATTTAACTTGCACTAATACAACTCTCATGTGAAAATTTGGTAAATTTCAGGGGTAATTTGACCCTTTAAAGACATTTAAGTGATTTTCTAACCATTTAATGACCGTAATTCAAATTTGAACTACATCTACATGCAACGCCTAACGTAACGGTTTGAAAAATCATATTTTTGTGTACTTGTGCACAAGTTAATTCCATGTGCAGTAAATTAGAAGGAATTTCCAAACATATTGTTGTCAAGGAATGGGCACATGCATGGAGTGCATGCCATGGCATTTTAATTCAAAAAAAATTAGAAAATGATCAGAAAAACATGAAACATTGCTTGATTTAATGTCATCCACCAAGATGATGTGGTAAAGAAATTGGCATGTTTGACGAAAGTTTGGATACACACCCCTCACAAACTGGAGCAATTCGCTAGAAGGTTCGTGGTTCCGAGAGGGAACAATGCATGTTTGATGATGAACGGGAGATAGCTACCTCTTACGGCCTTCAAAAATTTTCTACATCTAACGTGCACTACTACAACTGTAATGTGAAAATTTGGAAAATTCTAGGGGTCATTTGACCTTTTAAAGACATTTAAGTGATTTTCTAACCATTTAATGACCGTAATTCAAATTTGAACTACATCTACATGCAACGCCTAACCAAAATGGTTTGAAAAATTATATATGTGTACTTGTGTGCGAGTTAATTCCATGTGTAGTAAATTAGAAGGAATTTTCAAACATATTGGTCCCATGACATAGACACATGCATACGCATGCATGGTGTGACATGACATGTTAATTCAAAAAAATAGAAAACTGATCAGAAACACATGAAACCTTGGTTGATGTAATTTCATTCCACCAAGATGATGTGGTGAAGAAATTGGCATGTCTGACGAACGTTTGGACACACGCCCCTCACAAACCGGAGCAACTCGCTAGAAGGTTCGTGGTTCCGAGAGGGAACAATGCATGTTTGATGACGAACGGGAGCCAGCTTCCTCTTACAGCCTTCAAATTTTTTCCTATGCTTAACGTGCAACTGCCATGTGAAAATTTTCTAAGTATCAGGGGTCATTTAACCTTCTAAAGACATTTAAGTGATTTTCTAACCATTTAATGACCATAATTCAAATTTGAACTACATCTACATGTAACGCCGAACCAAAACGGTTTGAAAATTCATATTTATGTGTACATGTGTGCGAATTAATTACATGCATAGTAAATTATAAGGAAATTTCAAACATATTGGTGTCAAGGCATGGGCACATGCATGGAGTGGATGCCATGGCATTTTAATTCCAAAAAATTAAAAAATGAACAGAAAAACATGAAACCTTGCTTGATTTAATGTCATGCCACCAAGATGATGTGGTAAAAAATTGGCCTGTTTGAAGAAAGTTTGGACACACACCCCTCACAAACCGGAGCAACTCACTAGAAGGTTCGTGGTTCCGAGAGGGAACAATGCATGTTTGCTGATGGACGGGAGATAGCTTCCTCTTACGGCCTTCAATTTTTTCCTATGTTTAACGTGCACTAATACAATTGTCATGTGAAAATTTGGATATTTGGGGTGATTTGACGTTTTAAAGACATTTAAGTGATTGTCTAACCATTTAATGACCGTAATTCAAATTTGAACTACATCTACATGCAACGCCTAACCAAAACGGTATGAAAATCATATTGTTGTGTACTTGTGTGCGAGTTAGAAAATCATCAGACAATGTAAATATGTGATGTTCAAACAAGAAAATGTAAAGATCTAGCATGACAACCGGCCCCCACACGATCGGTAGTCTATCTTGCAGCTCGAGGTTTGGTAGCTGAATGGTGGGGATCATTAATCAGACACGGTTCTGCATTGGAAACCGTCAGCTATTATGTTCATACACGGATTTCGGCTATTATCTTCACACACGGATTTTGTTGCAGGAATCGAGTGTAATTCAAACGACAGTACTCATAAATTCCAGCGACCGGCGTTTGTACTGTCCCGGTCGATCTATATTCCGGCATCCAATAAATACTACCTTGCTCAGGTCGTCCTGCATGCATTCTCATCTACATCCTCCCCTCGCTCGCCCTCTCTCTCTCAAATCTCTACCATGGCTCCGCTGGTCTGCCCACGCGCCGATGAGGAGTCGCCGCCCCTCGAGGATGCTCACCCGATTAGCAGCGATGAGGACCCCTATGCGCCGCCTGACGAGGTTGAGCTGGACCCCCCAACTTTGGATTGGTTTTGGGGCCAGTACAATCTTTGTCTGTGGAAGCAGCCGGCTGAGAAAGCCAGGCAAGTGGCATTCAAGAAGGAGATGGTGGAGGTGGAAGCCAGGTATCAGGCGGCCTATGAAGCCCATGATGCCACCTAGAAAAAGGAGGCGGTGGAGCTTTGGGGGTGGGCGCGTCGTCGTGCCGAGGAGGTGTACGAAGATGGGTACTTCGCGAGGAAGGTCATAGGCGATGGGCGCCTCGTCGCTATGTGGAGGTGGGCCGATAAGCTCCAGCGTGCCATCAACGAGGAGCTCCGCTGGGCGCCCAACCAAATGGCAAGATCGGCCGCGCGCGTCCGCAAGCAAGAGACAGATCGGTATGTCAAGCGCTGCGAGGCGGAGGAGTTGGAGTACTGCCTCCGCACTGGGAAGACGCCACGCACCACGGAGCTGTTGGCGAGGGGCTGCCGGAATACTGGCCCCAGGAGGGATTATTAGTTTTAGTATTGATCATTTTCAATTTTATGCATTGTACCTAGTAGTTAAGTATCATCACATATATGTGATGATATTATATATATATATATATATATATATATTCTGTGATGATCTAATGAACAATTAATATATATTATGAATTCCATTTTCTATCTGTTTTTGTATGATAATTTGAATCTAGTTGTTATCATCCACATATACAGAATGGAAAGCGTATATACACACATTGAAACAGAACATATAAGAATGGAAACAGAGTACACACATTGAAACTGAGCAATAAACAGAGCAATACTATGATTGCTGTGAATACATAGCTATCCACGTCGAAACGACTTTTCAAAATAAAACGCGTCCATGAGACCATGACCAGCAGCCTTTGCCTAGGGTAGCTCTTGGTTGTGCCTGAACTCGTGCAGGCGTTCGTCCAAGCGGTCGACACGCTCGTGGTACATCTGGAGCGTGATCTCGAGCTCCAAGTTGGCTATTTCATCAGATATCATAAGCTCGAGGATGCGACGGCCATGTTCCTCTACTGCGCCCAGGTGGACACCTGGGCCAAGGAGGCGATCGAGCCTACGGACTAACGCATTGGCATCAACCGGGCCGCGTACAAGGTGAACGGCGGCACCCATGCGAATGACGCGGCGGGCGTCTAGTGCAAGTACGGCGCGGCCGGCCTCTGGTGCAAGTACGGCGCCGAGGGCCTCTACCCACTCCTGGTGAGGAATGGGGGTACTGACGGGACGTGTAGCCAGCTGTGACGCCATGTCGACAGCAGGCAAGCGCCGCTTGATCTGCTCTTGCTGTGTGGCGCGCCGCGCCTCTTGCTCTACGACGCTCCAATGGTCTTACCGTGCGGCAAGCCGCAGCCTATCAGCGCGGACGCGTCTAGCTTGCTCTGTGGCGCGCCATCGATCATATTGTGCGGTGAGTTGTAGCCTGTCGGCATTGACATGCCTATCTTGATCTGCGGCTCTCAAGCACCATGCGCGAAAGGTTTGCTCAACCCTAGCAATGACGCGCATCGTGGCGTCGTCCATCGTGTTGCCGGGCAATTCCTCGGCGTCGGCCTCGACGGGCCATGGCGCCTGCTCGTTTTCCTCGTCGACAAGGTTGATGGTAGAGGCGGGGCTTTGGTGGGTTGGCATGCTTGGAAAAGGTGGATGTGCTACAGGTTCCTCTTGTCGCCTCCGTGCGTCGCGCGCCCCCTATGCACAATATAGTAGGGTGATGGGAAACATGTCAGGAAATGGCGGGAAACGGTGGCGTGTTCATAAAACGCGATCAATTAATAGAAACTTAGCATCGAGCTAGCACAAGAAGTAGATGATGATCAGATGAACACGGACTACACTAGGGAACCCATCGGTGATGAATTCATCAATTCCAAACGGTTGAATACTAGCAAGCGTTTTCCCAGAACACACACGGCCTATTCCATCAAAAATAGGTCGGACGGATCAACTGTATGCCACGTATCGCACATTGTCAAAAAGTAATGCGGTAGACCTTCTTTAACATGTGTTAAAAAATAAAAAAATAAAAAACAAGGACATCGAGGTTAAATTAGCTGAGGGAATGGGGCATTTCGGTCATTTGACCGAAATGACCAATCCCATCACCTAATTTAACATCGACACAACTTCCCATCTAGTCACCCATCCGATGGCTGCTCCAGCCTGAGCACACTTAACTTGATAGTTTTCTTGCATGAGCTACTGGTGGAACAGCTAGTCCTTGCTGATAGGAATGCCTCTTCACATCCTTATGGCGTATTTGGATGACCGCCCGTCCCACAATGGCCATTAGATGTTGTGTACACATAGCATATCACATACATCTTATTAGAAGCAATCGTCTGCGTTATTATCGGTCTTCGCACACATTTCTGATTACAGACCTTTTTGCCGCGTATCACACACATCTTGTTATATTGAACAATTTATGTTCTCTTGCCGAATCACAAACAGTTCATCCGAGTGAACCGTATGCTGTACATCACACACACCTTGATCAGGCTGACCATTTCTTTTGTGTTGCCTAATCACAAACAGTTCCTCCGAGTGAACTGTATGCTGTGTATTGCACACGCCTTCATCTGGCTGCCCGTTTATTTTGTTCCTCTCATCGCAAACAGTTAATTGAATTGAACCGTATGCCCTTCATCGCACATGCAACTAAAACCTGAACCGTGTTTGATGCATCCATCATTGCAAACGTTTACACATTTTTGACGGTTTTCATACAGCACCGTTTGCGATTATTGCATCACACATAGTTTGTCGGAGGGTCTCAGATCATAGTGTTGCGTTAGCAGCATCCTGCAGTAGTGTTTGTTATTTGTGTGCAGGTCATGTTTACATTGTGTCGCTTGGTTCTCCTACTAGTCCGATAACCTTGGTTTCATATCTGAGGGAAATACCTACCGCCGATGTACTGCATCATCCCTTCCTCTTTGGGGAAATACTGACGTAGCTTCAAGCGACATCAAAAGGAATTTCTGCGCCATTGCCGGGGAGGATCTTCAACATATACAAGGTTCTAAACACAAATCTCATCTCCTCGCAATTTACATTATTTGCCATTTGACTCTCATTTTCCTCTCCCCCACTTCACAAAAATTTGCCGTTTTTATTCGCCCCTCTTTTTCGTTCGCCGTTTTCTTGCCGGATCTGTTTTTGAGTGCAATCTTGTTGAGTAGTCACCATGACTCAAGAGAACACCAAATCGTGTGATTTCTAAAATACCAACAACAATGATTTTATTGGCACTCCGCTTGGTCCTCCTACCACTAGTGCGGAGTCTTGTGATATTAATACTGCTTTGCTGAATCTTGTTATGGAATATCAATTTTCCGGTACTCCTAATGAGGATGTCGCGTCCCATCTTAATACCTTCGTTGAATTATGCGATATGCAAAAGAAAAAATATGTGGACAATGATGTTGTGAAGGTGAAATTATTTCTGTTTTCTTTGCGTGATTCTGCAAAAAAATATGGTTCTCTTCTTTGCCTCACAATAGTATCGATTCTTGAATAAATGCAAAGATGATTTTATCACAAAGTATTTTCCACCCACAAAAATTATTTCCCTTAGAACCTAGATCATGAATTTCAAGCAACTTGAACATGATCATGTTGCACAATCTTGGGAAAGGATGAAAATGATGCTAAGGAATTGCCCAACTCATGGGTTAATTCTATGGATGATCATACAAATTTTTTATGCGGGACTGAATTTTGTTTCTCGTATTCATTTAGATTCCGCCGCGGGTGGTACTTTTATGGAAATTACTTTGGGTGAAGCCACTAAGTTGCTTGATAATATTATGTCAAATTATTCACAATGGCATACCGAAAGATCTCCTACTAGTAAAAAAGTTAATTCTGTCGAAGAAATTTCTTCTTTGAGTGAAAAAGTTGATGCTCTTATGAAATTGGTTGCTAGTAATAGTGCTCCTATTGATTTTAATGATATTCCTTTGTCTACTTTGATTGAGCAAACTAGTGATGTCATAGATGTGAATTTTATCTCTTGAAATAATTTCAACAACAATGCTTATAGAGGTAATTTTAATCCTAGGACTTTTCTTAGTAATTCCTCTAATAATTATGGAAATTCCTATGGAAATCAATCTTATAATAATAGGAACACCTCTGATCTTGAGAATAATATTAAATAATTTATCAACACGCAAAAAGTTTTCAACACTACCATAGAAGAAAAGTTGAATAAGATTGATGATTTGTCTAGAAGAGTTGATAGAATTTCTCATGATGTGGAAAGTCTCAAGTTGAAAATTTTTGTGCCTAAGGTAGAAGAATCAATTAAAGCTCTTTATGTTTCTATGTATGGAAGTAAGAAAAGAACCGCTATGCTTACAGTTAAAAGAGAATTTTTAGAAAAAGCATTTTCTAGTGATTACCTTCGGAAAAGTGATGAAGATCTTAAATTGATTGGTGTTTCTACTATTGATTCCTTGTATAGTAAATTTAATATTGATGAAAAAGGTACTGAAGAAGAGCCAACTTTAGTTAGTAGGCGTCTCAATAATCCGGAGGGTGAAAATCTTGTTGAGAAAATTGATAAAAGTGTGTTTGAAGAGGTCAAAATTTTAGCTAATGATGTGCCCACTCTTTTGGATTACAAAGACTTTAATTATGATAGTTGTTCTTTGATTGATTTTATTTATTTGTTGCAATCCATGATAAATTTACCCCATGCTTATGAACAAAATAAAACTTTTACTAAACATATTGTTGATGTTATGATGAAAGCTTTAGAAAAAAAGTTGGAATTAGAAGTTTCAATTCCTAGAAAATTGCATGGTGAATGGGAACCTACTGTCTATGTCAAGATTAAAAATTATGAGTGTTTTTCTTTGTGTGACTTGGGTGCTAGTGTTTCTACAATTCCGAAATCTTTATTTGATGTCCTTGGTCTTACCGATATTGAATCATGTTCTTCGAATTTGCACTTGGCGGATTCTACTATTAAAAATCCTATGAGAAGAACTAATGATGTTCTTATTCTTTCAAATATGAATTGTGTGCCCATAGATTTTATTGTTCTTGATAATGATTGCAATCCATATTGTCCAATTATTCTTGGTAGACCGTTTTTACGCACTATTGGTGCTATGATTGATATGAAAGAATGCAATACTAAGTTCCAATTTTCTTTGAGGAAGGGTATGGAACACTTCCCTAGAACAAGAATGAGGCCACCATATGAATCAATCATGAGGGCATCTTATGGATCTCGAAACAAAGATGACAAAACTTAGATCCTTGCTTTATGCCTAGCTAAGGGCATAAAACTATAGCGCTTATTGGGTGGCAACCCAATGAATAAAATTAATTTCTTATTTTTTTTCTTTCTGTTCTTGAGTGTGTGCACAATTATGCTACTGTTATGATTGTGTTTTTTACATTTCAATTAGTGTTTGTGCCAAGTAAAGCCTTTAGGATCTTCTAGGGTGATAGTTGTTTGATCTTGCTGAAAAAATAGAAACTTTTGCGCTCGTGAAAATAATTTTCATTTTTAACCAGAGACGATAAAATACCAATTCCCTTTGTAGTAGATTAATATACAAATTACCCAGGGTGTCCTAATTTTTCTGAGTTTTTGGAGTTACATAAGTATTCGAAACATCCAGATTGCCACAAATTGTTCTTTTTTTGACATATTTTGTTTTCTTTGTTTTGTGTGCTTGTTTTGATGGCTTTATGGTTTTATTTTGTGAGTTTTTGCCATAGAAAAGGTGGAATATAGTAGATATAATGCAAGAACAAAATATGAATTGGTTTACTATAGCACTTACAGTAGTGATTTGTTTTCTTATACTAACGGATATCACGAAGGCTTTTGTTGAGTTTTGTGTGATTGAAGTTTTCAAGTTTTGGGTTATCTTACGATGGATGAAGGAATAAGGAGTAAGAAGAGCCTAAGCTTGGGGATGCCCTGGCATCCCAATCTATTAACCAAAAGATAGCAAGCAACTAAGCTTGGGGATGCCCCCGAGTGGCATCCCCTCTTTCTTCCAACGACCATCGGTATTTTACTCGAAGCTATATTTTTATTCATCACATACTATGTGTTTTGCTTGGAGCGCCTTGTATGATATGAGTCTTTTCTTGTTTTATTTTGTGTTCTAAGTCTTGATTCCTTGCTGGACACACCTATTTGAGAGAGCCAAAATTATGTCATGACTTGTTAGAATTGCTCTCTATGCTTCACTTAAATTTTTATGAGCTATGGACTTGCTCTAGTGATTCACTTATATCTTTTTGAGCATGGTGTGCTTTAGTATTTTGGAAGAAATGCTCTCTTGCTTCACTTAGATTTATTTGAGAGTTAGCAAAATTTTCAAGAAATTCTCTCTTGCTTCACTTAAATTAATTTGAGAGGAAGAAATATTATGCTCATGATCTTCGCTTATATTTGTTTGAGCTTATCAAAAGAAACATATGAAAATTAGTACCAAAGTGATAGATATCCAAAAAGGATATAATAAAAACTTTCATGAAGATCATTGGAGAAAATAAACTTGATTCTCAGTAATAGTTTTGAGATATGATGATGTGATATGTGAGTTATGTTGATGAGTAATTATGCTTTAGTAAGAATATTTGTGTTAAGGTTTGTGATTCCCTATGCAAGCACGAAAGTCAATAATTATGAAATGAAATTATATCCTACTTGTGGTGCATTATTCAGTGTTAATTATGCTTAATGCTCGCTTATGAGATTATTTGTTTCTTGATTGCTCGCTTCTCAATCTTTTGCTAGCCTTCATTTTGCACTAAGTATGATCACTTCTTGTGCATCCAAAAACCTTTAAACTAATTTTGCCACGTGAGTCCACTATATCTACCTATATGCGGTATTCTTTTGCCGTTCTAAGAAAATTTGTATGTGCCGTCTCTAATTTTCAAAATAAATTTATCTTTTGTGTGCTTGTTCTGCTCGCGGACCGGTGAGGGGTGGCTAATATTTTCCATGCTAGATGTGTTATTCTCACAATGAATGTTTATTCACTTGTCATTGCACGGGAGTAAGGCAAAGGTATTAGGGATGCCCAGTCTCGATATGAAAAATGAATTTACTTTATGTTGTCAAATAATAAATTCCTTGGAAAGTGTTGGTATGGAAGGCACCCATGGATACGGTTAGCCATGGATAGTGAAAGTACGCTAGAAAAAGGAATGAACTTTATTTTCTGTTTGGAACCGCCTATGATATATCTAGCATAGAAAGTGTTGGGAACTCTAAGTCGTTTTCATTGGTGGGAAGGACACACCTCTCAAAATGTTTTTATCTCTAAGTTTTTCGCTTTGAGCTCTAGCACCTCTACAAATCCCTAATTTCCTCTACGAAGGGCCTTTCTTTTACATTATGAAACTTTTATTTTTGAATTTGAGTCTCCATCTTCTCTTGTAAAAGGACCAACTAGGAGGCACTATGATCGTACTTGAGCATTGGGTGTAGTTAATATGTGAATGTGTTTCATGAATGGATCAATGATTGAGCATGATGGGCTAGGGATAGCTTATTTTAGCGTTGATATTTTGAAAGACATGGTTGCTTGTTGATATGATTGAGTATCTAAGTTATCATGTCAAACTAGACTATTGCTTTGAACAATATAAAAGTACAAATGTCCATGCTATAAAGAAAGAATAAGATATGACATGTTAGGCAGCATTTCTCATCAAAAATTCTGTTTTTATCACTTACCTACTCTAGGACGAGTAGGAGTTAGGCTTGGGGATGCTGATACGTCTCCAACATATCTATAATTTTTGATTGTTCAATGCTATTATATTATCAATCTTGGATGTTTTATAATCATTTTATATCATTTTTTGTACCGACCTATTGACATAGTGCCATGTGCCAGTTGTTGTTTTGTGCATGTTTATTACATCACATATAAACAATGCCAAACCGAGTCCAAATGCAACGAAACTTTACGGAGATTTTTTATGGACCAGAAGACACCTAATGGGCCAAGGCAATGCCTGGGGGTGCTTCGAGGGGAGCACAACCCACCAGGGCGTGCCAGGAGGCCCAGACGCGCCCTGGTGGGTTTTGCTCACCTCGGATGCCCCCTGGTGAGGGAGTCCTGGATTATGGGGTCCTCGGGTGTCCGGGCTATGTTACATGGACTGGACTGATGGGTCGTGAAGATACAAGGTAGAAGGCCTTCCCCCGTGGCCGGATAGGACTCTCCTTTGCGTGGATGGCACAATTGGCGTTCGAATGTGTGCTTTCCTTTCTCTATAAACCGGCATTGTACAAATCTAGGCCCCTCCGGTGCCTATATAAACTGGAGGGTTTAGTCCATAGAGGCTATCAGAATTCATATAGGCTAGACATCGAGGGTTTAGCCATTGAAATCTCATGGTAGATCAACTCTTGTAACCCCAATATTCATCAAGACCAATCAAGCATGAAGTAGGGTATTACCTCCATTAAGAGGGCCCAAACCTGGGTAAACATCGTGTCCCCTTTGTCTCCTATTACCTTCGATCCTCAGACGCACAGTTCAGGACCCCTACCCGAGATCGGCTAGTTTCACCGACACCCGGACCACCTCTTTGCTCTATAAATACCCCAATATTCTAGAAACCCTAAGGGAGTCGATGAAAATCAATTCCAGCCGTCGCAGAGTCCAGAACTATCAAATCCAATATAGACACCATCACGAAGGGGTTCACCACTTCCATTGGTGCCTCTCCGATGATGTGTGGGTGGTTCTTTGTAGACCTTCGGGTCCATAGTTAGTAGCTAGATGGCTTCCTCTCTCTCGTTTGATTCTCAATACGATGGTCTCTTGGAGATCCATATGATGTAACTCTTTTTGCGGTGTGTTTGTTGGGATCGGATGAACTTTGAGTTTGTGATCAGATATATCTTGTTATATCCATGAAAGTTGTTTGAGTTTCTTTGATCCCTTATATGCATGATTTCTTATAGCCTCGTATTTCTTCTCTGATATTTGGGTTTTGTTTGGCCAACTTGATCTATTTATCTTGCAATGGGAAGAGGTGCTTTGTAGTGGGTTCGATCTTACGGTGCTTGATCCCAGTGATAGAAGGGGAACTGACACGTATGTATCATTGCTACTAAGGATAAAACAATGGGGTATATCTCTAGATAGATAGATCTTGTCTACATCATGTCATCATTCTTATTGCATTACTCCGTTTCTCCATGAACTTAATACACTAGATGCATGCTGGATGGTGGTCGATGTGTGGAGTAATAGTAGTAGAAGTAGGCAGGAGTCGGTCTACTAATCTTGGACGTGATGCCTATATAATGATCATTGCCTGGATATTGTGATGATTATTTGAAGTTATATCAATTGCCCAACAGTAATTTGATCACCCACCGTTTTCTATTTTTCTCGAGAGAAGCCACTAGTGAAACCTACGGCCCGCGAGTCTCTTTCTCATATTATTTGCCTTTGCGATCTATTTTATTTGCCTTTTATTTTCAGATCTACTAAACCAAAAATACCTTTCTGCAATTTTTTTATTTGGCGTTCGATCTATCAATATTTACAACTTTCTCTCGTCCTCGTGCCAATTGTTGGCGCCGCTACCCGAAAGATTAACAACCCCTTTTACACGTCAGGTTGCGAGTATTTATTATTTGTGTGCAGGTGTTGTTTACGTTGTGTTGCTTGGTTCTCCTACTAGTTCGATAACCTTGGTTTCATATCTGAGGGAAATACCTACCGCCGTTGTGCTGCATCATCCCTTCCTCTTTGTGGAAATACCGACGTAACTTCAAGTGATAACAGAATGCTCCGCCGCCCGCGACCTCTAATGCCGCGGGGGACGCAGAGGCACTCGATGACATGGACGCTATTGGGGATGTGGTTGGAGTAGGCGGCACCATCAGCACTTCCCCCGCGGCCGACGCAGGAGCAGGAAACATCGGAGGAGAACAGCATCAGCAACACCCCGACGGCCATGCTCCACAAGGTATGGGTGAGGGGTTACTCTGTCTGCGCCCCCTCCCCTCGCTGACGGGCATAGCTGCAGCAACGGCGCCCGGTCCACGGCGAACCGCCGCCCTCCAACCGCCCCTGCCCCGGGGCCAACACAGCACGCACACTTCCCCTGGGGCGGGTCGACAAAGTTGCTACGCCCGACGGAGCCGCGGGCCCTCGAGCACCCACACCGCGCCACCCTGTCGTCCAGACGGCCGCCCCACCAAAGCAGGGGTGTGGTGCCGCTGCCGCTGGCACCGTTAGGAGCCGAGCGATGGTGCGACCTACTTCGTCATCACCCATGCCAAGCACAGCCTCGGAGGCCATGGCGTGGGCTGAGCTGCTGCTGAGGATTCCGCAAGCGGCCGAGCAGATGGATGAATGGCGAGCCACCATCCAAAGTATGCTATCATTCACTGAAGCCGGGGGCTCGCCGTGAGCTGGCCCGCCACGGCCTCCCCAAGCGACAACAACAGATCGTGTTGTTGGCCGCACGGAGTGGACTACCCCCAAGGTGCAATCCCCACCATGGCAGCCAGCAGGAGTGTAGCAGAATCAAGACCCCAATGACGTCTCAATGGACTCTTTTGACCCTTGAGCATGTCCAGGCCAATGGCGAGCCCCATAGGGTGGGCGGAGGGGACACACACGCATTGTTGTTGAGCAATGCCGCGACGACCCCCACCGAACCAATGGGTGCAATGGCCCCGGAGTTGACGAGACCACGCTCGGTATTCGCGGATGCCTGCCTTTCGAGGTTGGCTGCCCTGCCTTTACTGGTGAACTGCGGCAAGTCCATTTGCTGTCCGTTCTCACATTCAAGCTAGAGATACCCGAGAAGTACGATGGGAGGCTGAGCCCGACAGAGTTCCTGAGCATCTACACCATCGCTGTTCAGGCTGCCAGGAGAAGAGATGAGAAGGTGTTTTGCCAACTACTTCCCTCTGGCTCTCAAGTCCAATGTGAGGTCTTGGCTGATGCACCTGCCGGAGAACTCCATTTCATCATGGGCAGACCTGTGCCATGAATTCATTGACGCCTTCACTGGCGGCCATCAAGAGCCTGGTCGAGCCGGTGACTTGCAACTTCTCCAACATATGGAAGGAGAAACCCTCCATAAGTATTTATAGAGATTCAACAAAGTTCATAGAAATATCCCGAATATCCATCCGGCAGCTACGATAGCTGCCTTCCAGTCCGATGTGCAGAACCACCGGATTCGTTCCAAGATGAACGTGCGGTTGCCCAAAACTGCGAAGGAGCTCTACACCTTGGCGGACAAGTGTGCTCGGATGGAGGAGGGGAGGAAGTTGCTCGGAGAGGAAGATTGTGCCAATGTCGATTCATAGGATGATGATGAATCAATCAGTCAGAAGAAGAGAAAGAAGCGCAGTAAAAAGCGGAAGGATAAGGTGGTGATGACTGTTGAAGGCTCGGGTATGCCTAGTACCGGCAGGGAGGCCAAAGTTGAGGCCCCCAGCAAGGAAGATGCCGTGTGCGCTGACTGCTAGGAAGCAGCTGCTGCTGAGAAAGCCGGGAAAGGTGATGGGTTGTATTGCAAGATTCATCGGACCAAAGGCCACGACCTTTAAGAGTGTTATCAGGTTGAGCATCTTGTCAAGAGATAGAGAGAAGAGTATAAGAAGTGTGGCAAGGAAAAGGGTCAGAATGTTGCTAGCAGTAAGTGCCAAAGCAGTGAAGTAAATCGCCCCGGCAAACTTTCGCAACCAAGGAAAGCTCGCTGGAGGTCGAGAGAAGGAAGCTTGTGATGATGAGAGTGATGGAGGGGATGAAGAGGAAACTAGTGAGCGGGAGTTTTAGAAGGCCACTCACGCCCTATGCATTGCCGGGGGTACATCTCTGCACACCTCTCACCGCCAGCTCAAGTGGTGGGCACGAGAAGTCAATGTCGTGGAACCAGTGCCAGAGGCCTAGAAGCCGCTCAAATGGTCCTGCATGCCCATCATCTTTGACGAAGAGGATCGTCCTAGCAGTACCACTACGGTAGGGTGTTTGCCATTGTTGGTCTCTCCAACAATTCGCAACCTCAAGGTCACAAATATGTTGGTGGACGGCGGGGCCGGGTTGAATCTGATTTGCCCGACAGTTACTAGCAAGCTTTAGATAGCAGAGGAAGAACTAGAGGTTACCGGCATGTTTCAAGGAGTTAATCCCGACATGAGCCATCCTAAGGGAAAAATCATGTTGTCGGTGACGTTTGGGGGAGAGATGAACTATCGGACTGAGAATATAGTATTCGATGTGGTCGATCTCCCCCTGCCATACAATGGGATTCTTGGACGCCCGGCCCTGGCTAAATTCATGGCGGCATCCCACTATGCCTACAACAGCTTGAAGATGCCTGGGCCACTCGGAGTCATTACTATCCCATCAGACGAGAAGGATGTTATCATTTGTGTGGACAAGATGTACCGGGACGCATTCGCGGCAGAGGCAGCGGCATAAGTAGTTCCTGCCAAGGAAAGCAAGGGAAAGAAGAGGGATTGTAGGTACTCTGGCAAAGAGTCCGGGAAGCGTGCCCCCATTGAGTGCACTGCACCTGTTGATGACGTGCTAGAGTGTTCCAACAGCAAGAGATCCAAGGTCACTGCACCCCAAGTTAAGAAGGTCCCGGCAGGGCTGGCTGGCGTCAATGGTACTTTCACCATCAGCACCACCCTTGATGACAAATAGGATAGCGCACTCGTTGCCTTCCTGCGGGCAAATATCGATGTGTTCCCAGGGAGGTAATCGAGCACCACCTTGCTGTCTGCCCACATGCCTGACCAGTCAAGCAGAAAGTCCAGAAGCAGGCCTTGGAGAGGCAGCGGTTCATTGCAGAAGAGATCAAGAAACATGAAGTAGCTGGTTTGGTTAGAGGAGTGCTGCACCCCACATGGTTGGCAAATCCAGTGGTAGTCTAGAAGGCTAACGGGAAGTGGAGGCTTTGCATAGACTTCACAGATCTCTACAAGGCTTTCCCTAAGGAGCCGTCTCCCTTGTCGCGTATTGATTAGATTGTGGATTCCACTTCAGGTTGTGACTTGCTCTCCTTTCTGGACGCATATTTTGGATATCATCAGATCTTTATGTCCAAATAAGATGAAGAGAAGACGTCGTTTATCACCCCATGTGGTGCGTACTGTTTTGTTCGCATGCCATTTGACTAAAGAGTGCGGGATCCTTTTGCAAGGGCAGTCCAGATTGGTTTCGAGCCGCAGCTGCACAGAAACACTGAAGCTTATATGGATGATATTGTGGTCAAAACCAAGGATAGAGCCACCCTTATTCAGGATTTGGAGGAGACATTTGCTAATCTGCACAAGATCAACTTGAAGCTCAACCCGGAGAAGTGTGTGTTTGGCATTCCCTCCGGCAAGCTGCTTGGGTTCTTTGTGTCCCATCATGGGATCGAAACCAACACCGGCAAGATTAAGGCTATCGAGCAGATCGAAGTGCCAACAACAATCAAGGATGTGAGGCATCTGACAGGGTGCATTGATGCGCTAAGCAGATTCATCTCCAAGTCTGCCGAGCGCAGCCTGCCATTCTTCAAAATTTTGAAGAAGGCATGACCCATGAAGTGGACTCTGGAAGCATGTGCAGCTTTGCAAGATTTGAAGGCCTACCTATCCTCTATGCCTATCCTGGTTGCTCCCAGACCACAGGAACCATTGCTGCTGTACTTAGCGGCAACCAACCAAGTGGTTAGTGCAGCTTTTGTGGCGCAGTGGGAAGTAGACGAAGTAGAAAGTGAACAAGGACCGGCAGAGTCATAAAAGGATCAAGACATCAATGAGCACGGTAGCGAGGGCAACCCCAAGGACACGGCAAGGAAGAAAGTGGTGTAGCGCCCAGTGTACTTCTTCGGCTCCTTGTTATAGGGGGCTAGATCATGGTACTCTGGCGTGCAAAAGTTGATCTTTGGTCTCATCATGGCCTCAAGGAAAATGCGCCACTACTTCCAAACCCATGAGATCATGGTTGTCACTTGTTTCCCATTGCAAAGGATACTTGGAAACCCTGAGGCTACCGGCAGAATAGTGGAGTGGGCTTTGGAGTTAGCCAGTTTTGGTTTGAAGTTTGAGAGCACATCAACAATCCAGAGTAGGGCATTGGCAATGTTTATTGCAGAATGGACGCCAACCCCTGATGAGGAAGTGACGGAGACAGTTATCCCCGGCAAGGAATCAACCCAAGAATGGATTTTGTATTTTGATGGTGCCTTTTCCCTGCAAGGTGCAAGAGCTGGTGTGCTTCTTGTTGCCCCCTCTAGGGAGCACTTGAAGTACGTCGTCCAGATGCATTTTGCCCGGGAAGAGGCAACCAACAATACAACAGAGTATGAAGGGCTCCTTGCCGGGCTCAGGATTACAGCAGAATCGGGAATTAAGAAGCTGGTCATTTGAGGAGATTCAAAACTTGTGGTGAGACAAGTAAACAAGGATTACCAAAGTCCATTGATGGAGGCATACGTCAAGGAAGTGAGGAGGTTGGATGCCCGCTTTGACGGATTGCAAACAGAGCACTTACCCCGTGCGGAAAACAGCATAGCTGGTCATCTGTCAAAGTGTGCTGCACAGAACCTTCCTGTGGAACCAGGGACTTTTGTTCTACATCTTACTCAGCCCTCCGTATCCCCAGCAACAATGGCCCAGAAAAGGAGAAAGGTTTACTCTGGTAAGCTTCTCCCAGTAGAGCCGCCCGCTCCTGGCAGAGACCCTGCCGGAAACAACTCCTCACAGCCTGCCGGACCGCACCCTCCAGCCGAGCCCATGGACCCCGCGAACAAGGCATGTGCTCATGTATCAGAGGAGGTGCCAGTAGTCCTCGTTGCCGAGCCCTAGGCTCCAACTTGGGCAAGGCACATTGTCCACTTCCTCCAAGTCGGAGAGCTTCAAGGCAACCAAGATGAAGCTGAAAGAGTAGCCCGGAGGGCCAGTATGTATCAGTTTGTCAATGACACTCTGTACAGAAGAAGGCCCAACAATGTGAAATTGAAGTTCGTCTGTCGAGGAGATGGAAAGGAACTGCTGGTTGTGATACACATAGGCATGTGAGGCTCCCACATTGGATCAAGGGCATTAGTTGGGAAAGCATTCCGTCAAGGATTCTATTGGCCCACAGCCATCCAAGTTGCAGTTGAGCTAGTCACCAAGTGTGAAGCCTGCAAGTTCCATTCCAAGAAAATCCACCTGCCTGCCCAAGCCCTTAAGACAATCCCTCTATCATAGCCATTTTCGGTGTGGGGGCTCGATATCCTTGGTGTCGTGGTTCTAAGTCTGACGGTGAGGTAGGGGGTGTGTATGGAGAGGCTAGACCTTAGCTATTGGGAAGTTGTAAGCACGCAAGGTTTACGAGTTCAGGCCCTTCTCGGAGGAAGTAACAGCCCTACGTCTCGGTGCCCGGAGGCGGTCGATTGGATTATGCGTGTGTAGATAACAAGGGTGCGAACCCTTCATAGTAAGGAGGGGGTGGCTTATATAGAGTTCGCCGGCCCTCTCCTGCCCTCAGTAATGCAAGGTTTAAGGTACATTTAAGGTGGGGCGTTACTGGTAACGCCCCTAATAAAGTGCTATAATAACCATAACGACTACTTAATAGCCGACCGTTGGCCTGCGGAGTGACTTTAGGTCTTCTGGCTTCATGGTCGAGTGGTTGGCTTCATGGTCGAGTGGTTGTTCTTTGGTCGAGTGTCTTGAACCCGTCGAGTGGGATGCCTTCCAGTTGTTTGAGAGGTGACTCATTCTAGGGATGTCCTTGGGTAGGGCTTTTTAGGACGGGTCCGTGCCCCTACCCTAGGTACATAGCTTCATCATTAGCCCCCGAATGGATCGAGGCTAGAGTGTGAAAAGGGTTGGTGACCTTTCCGACTGATTCTTCGGGTTATATGAGTGCCTCGTTCTGGGTCGACCGTCACGGATGACATCATCAACCTCTTTCAGTCGCCTTGATCCATTCCAGGCCTTTCGTCGAGTGGATTTCTTTACCTGTGATGTACCGAGCGCCGGTGCGCGCGGGGTTTTCTGTTTTGACAAGTTGTTCTGCAGCCAGCGGATATCACGGGATTCGGATTTTTTGGGAAGCATGCAGAACGGGGGCGGCCGCAGTAATCAGAAGTGACAATGCGAAGGCTCCTCGATCTCCGTGTTGCCTTTTTCGCCACGTACTGCGCGCGCGCCTGCCGCGGGATTTGACTGGATAGCCTTGGCCTACCGGTCAGCCACTCGAAAGCGGTCCCTTATAAGTTGCAGGCTCGGAGTCCCCCAACAGTGCGCGTGCTCTTCTCTTCTCCTTCCTCCTCTCTTTCTTCGTAACCTCTTCCGCTACCTCCGCTCTCGCCCAACCACTGCAAACCTGTTCGAGATCTCGCCGGCGGCGATGGTGAAGGGCAAGACGACCGCTCTGGAGCGCGCGAACAAGGCGGCGGCGGCGGGGAAGGGGAAGAAGTCTGCTCATGGCGGATCTTCCTCTAGGACGGCCCTGCCCAAAGGTTGGATCCAGGGCGACTGGATGCCGTCGGTGCTCCGGCAGGAGGATCTCGACGACATGGTCGAGGGGGGAGCCATTCCCCATAAAGCCACGCGTCTTCCGGGGAGAGATCGAACCTCAACCTCGTGACGGTGAGTGCGTGCTCCTGGCCACTCACATCGACCGAGGGTTTTCTCTGCCGCCCCATCCTTTCTTCCGAAATTTCTTGAACTTCTTCGGAGCGCAGCTCCATCACTTTACCCCAAACTCCATTGTCTACCTCGCCGCTTTCATTTCTATGTGTGAGGCGTTCCTGGGTTGCCGCCCACACTGGGGGCTTTTCAAGCACATTTTTACTTGTCGCTCTCAGTCGGTCAAGAAGGCCAAGTCGAGTGATGAGAGGACGCAAGTGATCCAGTTGTGTGGGGGCTTGGCGATCCAAACGAGGGGGAAGAGTTGTTTCCCATCCATCACTTTCCCGGAGTCGGTCCGAGGTTGGCAGGCGACTTGGTTCTACTGCCAGGACCAGGTGACTCCAGGGCAGTCGACTGGTCTCCCGCCTTTCCCTCTCGACCGAGCCGAAAAACCCGCTTCTCTGAAGGTGATGCCGGAAGAAAAAGCCCAGGTCAAGGTGCTGGTGGGTCGAGTGGTTGAACTTGTCCGTGAGGGTGTGACGGGAATGGATCTGCTGGAAGTCTTCCTCAAGAGGCGAATCCAACCACTCCAGGCTCGTGACCACCCGATGTGGCTGTACTCTGGCCTCGAGGACACCACTCGGATCCACCCGGAGGAGGTCACCGACGAGATGTTGGAGGGGTGGCTGCTGAGCATCACGGGGAACAAAGACAACCCCCGAGGAGCCAGGAGGGTCATTCCACTCGACAATTCGTACGAGGTTGACCAGGTGTGTCTTTATGCTCCCGACTGAAATCTTCGTTTTCTGCGTTGGTCTTCTTTTGAGTAGGTCGATTGACTTTCATTTTGTCTTCTGTTTTCCAGGCGACCACTGAGATGTACTCGACTCCCAACGGGGCACAGGGGTCGACTGAGGAAGGGGAAGGGAGCGGAGGCGAGAGCGGCGATGACCAAGGCGAGTTGGAGTCTGATGGTGAAGGAGAGGGAGGCGATGACATCTTCTCCAGCGAAGAGGAGGAGGAGGAGGTCGAACCCCCCCCCCCCCCCCGTCCGGAGAGGCAATCCAAGCTCACCCACGACCCGGCGCAGGAACGTGGCAAGGCGACTGCCTCTGTTGGGCCGTCGTCAAAACGCCCTCGGACTTCTTCTGCAACGCCGACTGGGAAGGTCTCCAAGCAACCACGCATGACGCTGTCCAAGCCGCCCAAGGCTCTGCCCAAAATGAAGATAACCGTCCCTACTATTTCCGGGTAATAAAGCTTGTTTTCCTTCGTCGACCGTGGACGGATCCTTGGTCGATTCATTGAGCCAACTGACTGATTTTTCAAAATTTGCAGCGCTGCTACCTCTGAGGTCTCTGTCAAGGACGACGACCAAGAGATGGGGGACGCTGTTACCTCCAACCCTGGTACGATTACTGACGTCCTGTTTTTCAGTCGACTGGTCATTTCTTGCGATTCTGGTCGATTGAAAGTTTCCCTTGCAGCCCCTCCTCATGTTATCGACCTCCCGGATGACGACGACAACGAACCGCTGAGGATGAGGAGGACCAAGAGGTCATCGGCTGACATGACTCCCCAGCCTACTCCGGCGCCTGAGACCATGGCTCGGGATGGTGGCGACGCCCCTCGGGCTTCTGTGACTTTCGCCAATCCTCTGTCGAGTGTGCAGCCCTCGGCGTCGACTGCAGATCCAACTTCGCTTTTTGCCGCGTACCCTGTCCCTGAGGACGAAGTGGCTGCTGCAAAGGAGGCTATATGCCAGGCAGGGGTCATGATGGAGCAGGTGAAGAAGGCTCGGGAGGCCAGCCAGGCAGCCTATGATGCAAGTTCGGCGCTTCAGAGCAACGTCCAGGTCAGTCGACTTGAGACTTGATCGTTTGAAGAGTCTTTCTCCCTCACTTTTTTTTGAAGATCTTTGTATCTGTACACCCACTGGGTGTGTTTATCCCTTCTTGGACTAGTGGGGGCATGCTGAGTGCACCCACTGGGTGTAGTCCCCGAGACTACGGTGGACTGCTGGCAGTCAGTTGTAGTCTTTACATTGTGTTTCTGTATCTGTATTCCTTTTCTTGGTCTGGTCAGGCCACGTCGAATGGATCTGTATCCGGTCGACTGCGGACAGTCGACTTTTCGCTTTTTTTAACCAGTGGGGGCACGCTGAGTGCACCCACTGGGTGTAGTCCCCGAGACTACTGTCGAATGTTTTTGATTCGACTGTAGTCTTAGAAATGTCATCTTTCTCTCTCAGTTACTCGGAAGCAACTTATCTTGGATGTCGGTCGACTGATTTTTCCTTTTGCAGAAATCCTGCGAACTTGCATCTCGCTATACTGAGTTGGAGAAGCAGCAGATTCAACTGAACCTTGATCTGGAGCTGGCCAGAACAGAGCTGCAGAAGGTCAGAGATGGCGTTGCTGGTAAGACGACTTTGTCGACTGGTTTTGTTTTTAGGCTTGAGTACCCTTCTGCTGTTTCTGAACCAATCATCGTTTCTTTTGCAGGAGAACTGAGCGAGGCCCTGGCGAAGAAGGATCGGGACTTGGCTGCTACCCACAAGGAGGCTGACGACAAGATTGCTCTGGCTGAACAGAAGCTGGCTTCGGTCAGCCAAATAGAAGATGAGAATACCAGGCTGAAGACCGCTCTGAATGAAGCCAATAGGGAGTGCACACGTTGGAAGAAGGAGAACCTATCCCTGAGCGAGCAGATGGAAGGCGTCGCTCGCAGGAGGGATGACCTGGAGAGCTACTTGAGGAGCCTCGCCAAGAAGTTGTATATCAAGCTTGAAGGTGCACATTCAATTCCGACTGGTTTTCTTTTTGTGTCGACTCATTCTATGAGAATTGACTTATCCTTGGGTCGTGTATGCAGAGTTTTGCCAGAACTTAGAAGAGGAGACTGGGCGGATTGAAACGGGTTTGGACCCAATCAATTCTCCGGTGAATGATGACGCTGCCATGAATCTGCTCCGACTAGAATCTCGTATCGACGGCGCCGTGGATTACTTGGCTCGGCTGAAGGTTGCCATGTCGCGGATCGACCCGACACTTTGGCCAGAGTCTACGCTCCAGAACGATCTCGAGTCTCTGATGACTCGACTTGACAGAATCCCTGACCAAGTGCAGGAGTGGAAGAAGTCTTCTGCTCGGTGCGGCGCCGATGTTGCTCTGTCTTTAGTCCGCGTCCATTGCAAGGAGGCGAGAGAAGAGAAGCTGGCCGCCATCCAAGTCGCCAATACCAAGAGGCACAGCTTCCAGGACTTCATGGAGACCTTTATTGCTGCTGCCACCCGTATTGCGGACGGAATCGACTTGGATGAGTTCGTCGCCCCTGCCAGTCCTCCACCTGAGGAGTGAAAAACTTTTATGCTTCTCCTTAAATTTGCCTCGGAATGCCGAGTGGATTTGTAACCGTTTAAACTCTGCCGAGCCGAGGGCTCGAGTACTTTGATTTGAGGTCTGGGACCTTTTAGGCTTTATCCGAACTTGATATTTTGCTGAATATCTTCGTGGTTTCGATCTGTCGTGTGGAACTTTGGTCTTGTATTTAGACGAGTGCTGGACTGCAGCTAAGTCCCCGAGTGTGAGGTTTGCTCTCCACTTGGTAGGATTTCTTAAACACTTAGGCGAGAGCTCGACTGCAGCTAAGCTTCCGAGTGGGAGAACCTAGGCGAGTACTGAACTGCAGCTAGGCCTCCGAGAGGGAGGTTTGCTCTCCACTCGGTAGGATTTTTTCAATCTTAGGCGAGTGCTCGACCGCAGCTAAGCTTCCGAGTGGGAGAACTTAGGCGAGTACTAGACTGCAGCTAAGCCCCCGAGTGGGAGGTTTGCTCTCCACTCGGTAGGATTTTTTCAAACTTAGGCGAGTGCTCGACCGCAGCTAAGCTTCCGAGTGGGAGAACTTAGGCGAGTACTGGACTGTAGCTAAGCCCCCGAGTGGGAGGTTTGCTCTCCACTCGGTAGGATTTTTTCAAACTTAGGCGAGTGGTCGACCGCAGCTAAGCTTCCGAGTGGGAGAACTTAGGCGAGTACTGGACTGCAGCTAAGCCCCCGAGTGGGAGGTTTTCTCTCCACTCGGTAGGATTTTTTCAAACTTAGGCGAGTGCTCGACCGCAGCTAAGCTTCCGAGTGCGAGAACTTAGGCGAGTACTGGACTGCAGCTAAGCCCCCGAGTGGGAGGTTTGCTCTCCACTCGGTAGGATTTTTCCAAACTTAGGCGAGTGCTCGACTGCAGCTAAGCTTCCGCGTGGGAGAACTTAGGCGAGTACTGAACTGCAGCTAAGCCCCCGAGTGGGAGGTTTGCTCTCCACTCGGTAGGATTTTTTCAAACTTAGGCGAGTGCTCGACTGCAGCTAAGCTTCCGAGTGGGAAAACTTAGGCGAGTACTGGACTGCAGCTAAGCCCCCGAGTGGGAGGATTGCTCTCCATTCGGTAGGATTTTTTCAAACTTAGGCGAGTGCTCGACTGCAGCTAAGCTTCTGAGTGGGAAAACTTAGGCGAGTACTGGACTGCAGCTAAGCCCCCGAGTGGGAGGATTGCTCTCCATTCGGAAGGATTTTTTCAAACTTAGGCGAGTGCTCAACTGCAGCTAAGCTTCCGAGTGGGAAAACTTAGGCGAGTACTGGACTGCAGCTAAGCCCCTGAGTGGGAGGATTGCTCTCCACTCGGTAGGATTTTTTCAAACTTAGGCGAGTGCTCGACTGCAGCTAAGCTTCCGAGTGGGAAAACTTAGGCGAGTACTGGACTGCAGCTAAGCCCCAGAGTGGGAGGATTGCTCTCCACTCGGTAGGAATTTTTCAAACTTAGGCGAGTGCTCGACTGCAGCTAAGCTTCCGAGTGGGAAAACTTAGGCGAGTACTGGACTGCAGCTAAGCCCCCGAGTGGGAGGATTGCTCTCCATTCGGTGGGATTTTTTCAAACTTAGGCAAGTGCTCGACTGCAGCTAAGCTTCTGAGTGGGAAAACTTAGGCGAGTACTGGACTGCAGCTAAGCCCCCGAGTGGGAGGATTGCTCTCCACTCGGTAGGATTTTTTCAAACTTAGGCGAGTGCTCGACTGCAACTAAGCTTCCGAGTGGGAAAACTTAGGCGAGTACTGGACTGCAGCTAAGCCCTCGAGTGGGAGGATTGCTCTCCACTCGGTAGGATTTTTTTCAAACTTAGGCGAGTGCTTGACTGCAGCTAAGCTTCCGAGTGGGAGAACTTAGGCGAGTACTGGACTGCAGCTAAGCCCCCGAGTGGGAGGATTGCTCTCCACTCGGTAGGATTTTTTCAAACTTAGGCGAAACGGATTCGCAGCCAAGTCATCCACTTGGGGGGGGGGGATTGTATGCAAACAAAGTGACAGCAATTATTGGAACACTCTTGTCTTTGATAAAAATGAACTGTAGAAATTATTTTTTCTTATTACATCTCATCTAAGGGAGAACTCAGGTGTAAAAGGGGCGGAGCAGTTCCGCGTTCCAAGCTCGTGGCTCGTTGATCCGGCGATCAACATTGTAGAGGTGGTACGCTCCATTGTGGAGGACTCTGGTGACTATGAAGGGGCCTTCCCGAGTAGGAGCAAGCTTGTGTGGTTTCTTTTGATCCACTCGGAGGACCAGATCTCCTTCTTGGAAGGCTCGACTTTTCACATTCCGGGCATGAAAACGGCGCAGGTCTTGCTGATAAATGGTCGATCTGATCATGGCCATCTCCCTTTCTTCTTCTAAGAGGCCGACAGCGTCTTGCTGGGCTTGTTCTGCTTCATCTTCGGTGTAAAGTTCGACTCGGGGTGCATTATGAAGAAGATCACTCGGCAGGACTGCTTTGGCTCCATAAACCAGAAAGAACGGAGTTCTTCCAGTCGACCGGTTAGGGGTGGTCCTTAATCCCCACAGAACTGATAGAAGCTCGTTGACCCAAGCGCCTGCCGCGTGCTTGAGATCGCGCATCAGTTGAGGCTTTAGTCCTTTGAGAATCAGACCATTTGCTCTCTCAGCTTGTCCATTCGACTGGGGATGGGCGACCGATGCGTAGTCGACTCGTGTGCCTTGAGAGGCGCAAAAAGCTCTGAACTTGTTCGAATCAAAGTTTGACCCATTGTCAGTGATGATGCTATGCGGGACTCCATATCTGAATGTCAACCCTCTGACGAAACTGATAGTAGTGTAAGCATCGAGATTCTTGATGGGCTTAGCTTCGATCCATTTGGCAAATTTGTCGACTGCCACAAGCACATGAGTGAATCCAGTCCTGCCCGTTCTTAGTGGACCAACCATGTCCAGTCCCCAGACGGCAAAGGGCCAGACGAGTGGAATGGTCTTCAGGGCTGATGCAGGCTTGTGTGACATGTTGGAGTAGAACTGGCACCCTCCACACTTGTCGACTATCTCTTTTGCCATCTCATTTGCTCTTGGCTAGTAAAATCCAGCTCGGTATGCTTTAGCCACAATAGTCCGAGAGGACGCATGGTGACCACAGGTCCCCGAGTGGATATCATTAAGGATTATCTGACCCTCTTCTGGTGTTATGCATTTCTGACCGACTCCAGTCGCGCTCTCTCTATACAACTGTCCCTTTATAACTGTGAAGGCCTTGGATCGGCGGATGATCTGTCGAGCCTCTTCCTCGTCTTTCGGGAGTTCTTTCCTTAGGATATACGCGATGTACGGTATTGTCCAGTCAGGGGTGATTGCCAAGACTTCCATGATTAGGTCGACCACTGCAGGTACTTCAACTTCAGTCGGATTTGTGGCACTTTTCGGCTGCGGGGCTTCTTCTATACTGATCATGCCGGTCTCCACGTCCCTCACGCCTCAGGGGCGATCTCGGGCTGTGAGCCGACTGGACTGTTTCTGTTGCAACGGATCGACTGTGGATCCTGTTCCGCGACTAAGAGACGGTGGAATTCTGATTTCCTGCCGCTCGGAGCAATGCTCTGATCTGCAACAAACCCCTGCCAGCCTCCGACTGGGAAGGCTGAATTGATTCCGCTATGTGGGCCGCGGCAGCCAAATTCTGAACTGGAGTTCGGTATACCTGCGACGGCGGGAAGAGCTGACGTTGACTGGATTCAGGAGCTTGCTGTCGTCGACTGGACTCGGGAGCCCGCTGACGCGCTTGCTCGTCGAGTACCCGCTGTAGATTTTCCAGTCGAGTGTGCTCGGCCAGGTTAGCCAAGCGCGCGTCCTCCAAGGCCCGGGCCTTGGGGGTTTCTCCAACAATAGGAGTGTGGAGCGCGTCCATGTTCCGGCGGCGAAGCTCCTCTCGCTGCAATGACGTGAGAGGTTCGGGGAGGTACTCGTCGTGGGGATGCGACGGTTCGCCTCTATCCGCACCACCATCAGCGCGATGGAATCTGGGAGGACTGTGTGTCCCCTCGACCGCCAGAACCTCAGCCAAAGGGTCGCTGCTATCGCACTCGGATGCGGTCTCCGTGGAGCCAGTCGACAGATCGAACAGGCCGCAGAGGGATTCGTCGGGCTCGATTGCCACGACTTGTGGGGCCGCCGACTAGCGGGCCACGGCGTGCCTCACCCACCGCTGGAGTCTCGACCGTCCTGAGCGCTTGCGCTGGTGGGAGACGGGGCGGGGAGACGACACGGGGGCCGACCGATATTGGGTCGACGACTGCCGTAGGAGGACGCCACGAATGCACGCGCGGAAGTGCGTCGCATCGCGGACGGGGAGCGCGTCGATGTCGAGCGGCGCCTCCTGGAGCCAGGCGGAGTCGTCGGCGATGAAGGTGAGCGCGCCGAGACGGATCTCGCGGCCCTCCACCAAAACTCTGTAGGAAACCATGATCAAATGGATCGGAAAAATCGCAACTTCTCCAATTACGCGCTAAGACTAATGCCCCACGGTGGGCGCCAACTGTCGTGGTTCTAAGTCTGACAGTGAGGTAGGGGGTGTGTATGGAGAGGCTAGACCTTAGCTATTGGGAAGTTGTAAGCACGCAAGGTTTACGAGTTCAGGCCCTTCTCGGAGGAAGTAACAGCCCTACGTCTCGGTGCCCGGAGGCGGTCGATTGGATTATGCGTGTGTAGATAACAAGGGTGCGAACCCTTCATACTGAGGAGGGGGTGGCTTATATAGAGTTCACCGGCCCTCTCCTGCCCTCAGTAATGTAGGGTTTAAGGTACATTTAAGGTGGGGCGTTACTGGTAACGCCCCTAATAAAGTGCTATAATAACCATAACGACTACTTAATAGCCGACCGTTGGCCTGCGGAGTGACTTTAGGTCTTCTGGCTTCATGGTCGAGTGGTTGGCTTCATGGTCGAGTGTTTGTTCTTTGGTCGAGTGTCTTGAACCCGTCGAGTGGGATGCCTTCCAGTTGTTTGAGAGGTGACTCATTCTAGGGATGTCCTTGGGTAGGGCTTTTTAGGACGGGTCCGTGCCCCTACCCTAGGTACATAGCTTCATCACTTGGCCCTTCCCCCGAGCAATCCGGGGCATTGAATTCTTGTTCGTTGCTATCGACAAGTTTACAAAGTGCCCGGAAGTGACTTCCGTGAGAAAGGTGACTGCTTAGTTAGCTATCAAGTTCTTGAAAGAACTGATGTGTTGTTTTGGGGTTCCGGCAAGGATCATTACTGACAACGGCACCCAGTTCACGACCCGCGCCTTCATGCAATATGTTCATGCCCTCGGATGCAAGATCTCATTTGCCTTTGTGGCACACCCCCGGAGCAATGGACAAGCTGAGAGGGCAAATGCTGAAGTGCTTTGGGGACTCAAGAAAAGAACCTTTGATACGCTGCAGAAGCACGGCAGGCGGTGGATCGAGGAGCTGCCGGTAGTTCTCTGGTACCTTAGAATGACACTAAACCGAGCTACCGGGCAGACTCCCTTCTCCCTGGTCTACGGGGCAGTAGCAGTTATCACCACAGAACTCATTTATGGGTCACCTCAACTGCTTGCCTATGATGAAGTAGCGCAAGATCAGCACTGGCGTGATGACGTTGTGCTACTTGAGGAGAACCATCTCCGGGCTGCTACGTGTGTTGCATGCTATTAGTAAGCCTTGCATTGCTACATAGCCACATGGTTCACACCTGGTGTTTTGAGGAAGGTGACCATGTCCTTAGGCGCGCTCAGTCCGCCAAGGGTACAAACAATTTGTCAACAAAGTGGGTAGGCCCTTACCGGGTAGTACGAGTCACCAGACCTGGCGCAGTCTGTTTGGAGACCGGAGATGGCATTCTATTGCAAAACTCATGCAATGTAGAGCATCTCCGCAAGTTCTACCCACCTGACTCGCGTCCTAATGTACGGAGGCAGCAGCCCCTTTCTTTACCATCTGTAATAGTACAAGTATAGAACCCTGGTTCATCATTCTTTATTTGGTGCTTATGTAATTCTTAAACATGTGTACCTGTGAATCGAATAATGCATTTGTTGTTTGAACCTAATGGATGTGAATAAAGCTATAACCTACTTTCAAGTTTAAATTAGGTATAATTTTAAATAGCAGCAATTAAATTAGGGCGAAATTACGGTGCGTAGGTCATTCAGTGCACACGGTTAATAAAGCACAACATGTGTGATATACATCATAATCCGACATGGTTCATGGAGAGGAAATGTGTGTAACAATGCACACAGTTGCCGTTTGCAAAGCGTGTGTGATGTCAGACACTATCACAAACGGTGCGGGAAAACTAAATGTGTGTTATTATCTACCTATCGTACACAGTTTATAATCATGAATTGTTTGTGATTATCTACCTATCATACACGGCATCATAAACATAGAGCCAGTTTGGTACGTGCCTGGAATCTGCCTGTTTTTAGGTAAGACCACAAAACTCCTAGTGCGATGGCAATGGGAGCACAAATGGATAGCAATGATGAAGCGTTTGGATATTCGAGAGATCGGAAACAGTTATATAGGGACAACTGTATGCGTCAAGGCTCCCTAACCCCGACGGTTTCTGGGTCATGTGGGAAGGACCCCCCCTATCACCCACACTCACTTGGCGACGGTTCCAAATGTCGTCATGGAAAGAGGTTAAAAACCGTTTGGATAGCACCGACGCGTGCCAGTGATTCCTCGACTAACCAAATAATTAGCATAGTTCCATTCCCCCACATCAGCAACTTCCTAGAAATACAAATCACACGAATCTTCCCTTTTCTGCACGAATCAAATTGGAAGATCATGAACCAAACTATTAAAAAAATCAGCAACTGAAAGCAGGCGAACAACACTTAAACATATTATTACCCCATAATTTGGGCATTTGTAAAAGACTTGGCCAGGCTTGAAGATTGTAGTTGAGACGCGGCTGATTACTCTGCGTGCTTTGTAGCAGTGGCACCACAACAAAGGCAGCGGGTTGCGATGAGCAACCGGCTATGGTGAGTGTGCCGGCGGGGGTGTGATGAGACCCATAGGCGATGGTACATGTGGCGACTTGGCGCATATCTGGTTGTTGCCTGCTGAAGAGCGGGTGGACGAGCCACCAGCAAACATGGTTGCTACGGCCGGAGCTTTGATGCTAGGTAGAGTAACTAGAGAAGAGGAGAAGCGAATTTTTGATATGTCAGTTTCATTACTTGCAAAGTAGCTTAGCATTAAATAGTCATAGTATAGGTTTGGATTCCAACTAGCTATAGGAGCACGCCTCTCTTTTTTATAAAACTCAGCAACGTCTCTTTACTGGTACACTAGCTTGTTCTGTACACCTTCTCAAGTGTTTGATTTTTGAGAATGTTATGTGGTGAAATTTTCCCAGGAGGAGGACGACAAACGAACGCATTTTTGTGGCAGTTTTAGTTGCGATGCAAGATCAAACAGTGGCAGTTTCAGGAATGTTTTCTGGTGAATGAGCCTAGTTTTTCTTTTATTCCTATAAGAAAGTATGCTACATGGTGTCAGCTTAGTCAACAAATGATTGTGCCAAGCTTAGTTTCAAAGGACAGAAGTTATCTTCTGCTCTCCGAGGATGAGGTGAGCCTCGGCACCGATGATTTCATCGTGCCTGAGGAACCTCTTGAAGAGGAGCACTTCAAGCGCCAGTTCATAGCCACTGCAAGGAGCCTGAAAAAGAAGAAGCAGCAGCTTCAAGCTGATCCAGATCTGCTCAATGATAAATGGACCAATGTCCTAGCAGCCGAAGAATAGGGCCTCAAGCGCCCAACCAAAAGTTACCCAAAGCGCAAATTGCTACCTCAGTTTGACAAGGAGGCATCGGAATACATACCACCATCGTATAATGCGGCTAACCGGCCACCACATGGTCGGGATGAAACGACAACTCACGCCGAACACCAGCCCGCCCCGCCACATCGCACAGGTAGGGGTAAATTACCCCACGGCCATACATATGACCTTCGGCAAAACCTTAACAATAAAGCAGGACATGCCAGATCAATCTACGGATCTCGAGGACGTACCTCGACACGCGACGACGGCCACCTATTCAGACGTGACAAACTTAGTCATGCGTGGGCTGAAAACCGCACACGGACTCCATCAGAGCTACGTCGTGATACGGCCCGGTATAGAGGCGCCGCACACCCTCATTGCTTCACTGATGAGGTCATGGATCATGAATTCCCGGAAGGGTTCAAACCCGTGAATATAGAATCATACGATGGAACCACGGACCCCGTGGTGTGGAACAAAGACTTCATTCTCCACATTCATATGGCCTGCGGCGATGACCTACACGCCAACAAATACCTCCCTTTAAAGCTTAAGGGGCCAGCTCGGCACTGGTTAAATAGCCTGCCTGAAAATTCTATTGGCAGCTGGGAGGACTTGGAAGAAGCCTTCCTCGACAACTTCCAAGGTACATCTGTCCGGCCACCAGACGCCGATGACTTAAGCCACATAGTTCAACAACCTGTATAGTCCACCTGGAAATTCTGGACTAGGTTCTTAACTAAAAAGAACCAAATCGTTGATTGTCTGGATGCCGAAGCCCTACAACCTTCAAACACAGCATGTGCGACGAATGGCTTGCTCGCCACCTCAGCCAAGAAAAGCCAAAATCAATGACGGCCCTCATGGCACTCATGACCCGCTTTTGTTCGGGCGAGGATAGTTGGTTGGCCCATAGCAAAAACAATGCAAGCGATGCCGGCACCCCTGAAGTTAAAAATAAGAAGGACAAGTCTCGATGCAACAGATACAAGCGTCGAAACAACAGTGATAAAACTGAGGATACGGCGGTCAATGCCCGATTCAGTGGCTCTAAGTCAGATTAGCGGAAGAAGCCGTTCCAAAACGACAATTCGGGCCCATCCAGCTTGGACCGCATACTTGATCATCCGTGCCAGATTCATGGCACCCCGGACAAACCACCCAATCATACAAATAGAGATTGCTGGGTTTTTAAACAGGCCGGCAAATTGAACACCTAGAACATGGAAAAGGGATCGCAAAGCAAGGACGATGAGCCCCGACAACCGAACACAGGGGGACAAAATAAGTTTCCCCCTCAGGTCAAAACGGTGAACATGATATACTTTACCCACATCCCCAAGAGGGAGCGCAAGCACGCGCTCAGGGATGTCTACGCGATAGAGCCAGTCACCCCAAAATTTAATCCATGGTCGTCATGCCCGATCACTTTTGATCGCCGGGATCATCCGACCAGTATCCGTCACGGTGGTGCAGCCGCACTAGTCCTAGACCCAATAATTGATGGGTTCCACCTGACTCGCGTCCTAATGTACAGAGGCAGCAGCCTCAATCTACGCGAAAAATGGGCATTAACCCATCACGGATCAAGCCCACCAGGACTACCTTCAAAGGAGTCATACCACGTGTAGAAGCCCGCTGTACGGGCTCAATCACACTAGAGGTTGTCTTCGGATTTCCGCACAACTTCCGAAGCGAGGAGTTAATCTTCGATATCGTCCCCTTCCGCAGCGGCTATCACGCACTACTCGGACGAACTGCGTTCGCTCGATTCAACGCAGTAGCACACTATGCTTACCTCAAGCTCAAGATACCCAGTCCACGTGGCGTCATAGCAGTCAACAGAAATACGGAACGCTCCCTCCATACAGAAGAGTACACAGCTACCTTAGCAGGAGAAGTACAGAGCGGCCAGAACCTTAATTCGGCTGCCGAGCCCACGGACACTGTTAAGAGGGTACGAACTACTCTGCAGCAGGAGAGCTCGGCTCGTCAGGAGCTCAATTAGCAATTCGGCCTCCGTCTCAGTCCTGATAAGGCGGCGGCATTCGTGCCATGCGTACATAACTACGCACTCAAAATCCCATGGGCATCGACGGAGGCATAGCTAGCTTGTGGTCCATAGTACGGCTCAACCGACGTCGGATACACACATACTTTCACTTGTTTCCTTTGCAGGTCTCAATCCCACAGGCCCCGTCTGGTGGCCTGGTCAACGGCCCTCTCGAAGGATAAACACACCAAGACGGCGAGAAACGCAGACATATGGGGACTTTATAGGTGATTGATAACCCGCAAGTATAGGGGATCGCAACAGTTTTCGAGGGTAAAGAATTCAACCCAAATTTATTGATTCGACACAATGGGAGCCAAAGAATACTCTCAAGTATTAGCAGTTGAGTTGTCAATTCAACCACACCTGGAAACTTAATATCTGCAGCAAGGTATTTAGTAGCAAAGTAATATGATAGTAGTGATAACGGTAACAAAAGGTAACGGTAGTAAAAGCAATGTTTTTGGTATTTTGTAGTGATGATAGCAATAGCAACGGAAGAGTAAATAAGCGAAGAACAATATGTGGAAAGCTCGTAGGCAATGGATCGGTGATGGAGAATTATGCCGGACGTGGTTCATCATGTAACAGTCATAACCTAGGGTGACACAGAACTAGCTCCAGTTCATCAATGTAATGTAGGCATGTATTCCGAATATAGTCATACGTGCTTATGGAAAAGAACTTGCATGACATCTTTTGTCCTACCCTCCCGTGGCAGCGGGGTCTTTGCGGAAACTAAAGGATATTAAGGCCTCCTTTTAATAGAGAACCGGTACAAACCATTAACACATAGAGAATACATGAACTCCTCAAACTCGGTCATCACCGGTAAGTATCCCGATTATTGTCACTTCGGGGTTAATGGGCCATAACACATAATAGGTGACTATAGACTTGCAAGATAGGATCAAGAACACTCATATATTAATAAAAACATAATAGGTTCAGATCTAAAATCATGGCACTCGGGCCCTAGTGACAAGCATTAAGCATAGCAAAGTCATAGCTACATCAATCTCAGAACATAGTGGATACTAGGGATCAAACCCTAACAAAACTAACTCGATTACATGATAGATCCCATCCAACCCATCACCGTCCAGCAAGACTACAATGGAATTACTCACGCACGGCGGTGAGCATCATGAAATTGGTGATGGAGGATGGTTGATGATGACGATGGCGACAAATTCCCCTCCCCGGAGCCCCGAACGGACTCCAGATCAACCCTCTCGAGAGGTTTTAGGGCTTGGCGGCGGCTCCGTATCGTAAAACGTGATGATTTCTTCTCTTTGATTTTTTTCTCCCCGAAACTCAATATATGGAGGTGGAGTTGGAGTTGGAGAGGCAACAGGGGGCCCGTGAGGTAGGGGGGCGGGCCCTACGGGGGCAGGCGCGCCCCCCACCCTCGTGGAGAGGTGGTGGGCCCCCTGGCCTTCATCTTTTGCAGGTATTTTTCTTATTTTCTGAAAAGTGGCTCCGCGAAGTTTCAGGTCATTCCGAGAACGTTTGCTCCTGCACATAAATAACACCATGGTAATTCTGCTGAAAACAACGTTAGTCCGGGTTAGTTCCATTCAAATCATGCAAGTTAGAGTCCAAAACAAGGGAAAAAGTGTTTGGAAAAGTAGATACGTTGGAGACATATCAACTCCCCCAAGGTTAAACCTTTGCTTGTCCTCAAGCAATTCAGTTGACAAACTGAAAGTGATAAAGAAAAACTTTTACAAACTCGGTTTGCTCTTGTTGTTGTAAATATGTAAAGCCAACATTCAAGTTTTCAACAAAGATTATAATTAACCACATTTGCAATAACGCATAGATCTCAAGTTTACTCATATCAATAGCATAACCAACTAGTGAGCCATAATAATAAATCTCGGATGACAACACTTTCTCAAAACAATCATAATATGATATAACAAGATGGTATCTCGCTAGCCCTTTCTGAGACCGCAAAACATAAATGCAGAGCACCTTTAAAGACCAAGGACTGACTAGATATTGTAATTCATGGTAAAAGAGATCCAGTCAAGTCATACTCAATGTAAACTAACAGTAATGAATGCAAATGACAGCGGTGCTCTCCAACTGGTGCTTTTTAATAAGAGGATGATAACTCAGCATAAAAGTAAATAGATAGGCCTTTCGAAGAGGGAAGCAGGGATTTGTAGAGGTGCCAGAGCTCGGTTTTGAAACAGAGGTGAATAATAATTTGAGCGGTATACTTTCATTGTCAACATAACAACCAAGAGATGGCGATATCTCCCATGCTACACACATTATAGGCGGTTCCCAAACAGAATGGTATAGTTTATACTCCCCCTTCCACCAACAAGCATCAATCCATGGCTTGCTCGAAACAACGAGTGCCTCCAACTAACAAGAGTCCCAGGGGGAGTTTTGTTTGCAATTATTTTGATTTAGTTTGCATAAAGCATGGGACTGGGCATCCCGGTGACCAGCCATTTATCTCGTGAGTGAGGAGCGGAGTCCACTCCTCTTGAACTACATGCGTGAACATGCGCCAAGTCAAGTCACTTAAATCATTTAGAGGAGGATACCACCCTATCATACCACATCATAACGAGTTTAATGGCATGTTGGCACGCAAGGTAAACCATTATAACTCATAGCTAATCAAGCATGGCACAAGAAACTATGATCCCTAATTGTCATTGCAAACATGTTTATTCATAATAGGCTGAAACAGGAATGATGAACTAATCATATTTACAAAAACAAAAGAGGTCAAGTTCATCGCAGCTTTTCTCATCTCAGCCAGTCCATCATATATCATCATAACTGCCTTTCACTTGCACGACCGAACGATGTGAATAATAATAATAGTGCACGTGCATTGGACTAAGTTGGAATCTGCAAGCATTCAATAAACAGGAGAAGACAAGGCAATACGGGCTCTTTTGTCAGATAAACAATAATGCATATAAGAGCCACTTCAACAATTTAATCATGGTCTTGTCCTATCGACCCCCAAAGAAAAGAAAAGAAATAAAACTATTTACACGGGAAAGCTCCCAACAAGCAAAAGAAGAACATGACATATTTTTGGGTTTTCTTTTTTAATTACTACTTTAAGCATGGAAATTAAACTGATTAAAAGCTACAACTATTTTTTTGGTTTTTCTTAAGGTTTATTAAACACACAAGAATAAAGCATAAAAAAGGAAAATAAACTAGCATGGATGATACAATGAAAAAGTATGAGCACCGACATCTATCAATGAGTGTGTGAACATAAATGTAATGTCGGTGGGAAATACATACTCCCCCATGCTTAGGCTTTTGGCCTAAGTTGGTCTATGGCCACGGCTGGCCTGGCAGATATCCATAATAATAGTTGGGGTCGTACTGCGATGAAGAAGAGGAAGACTCCGCTTGCCACTGGCTGACAATCATCTCCGGATCCCACTGATAATTAGACTGTCATGAAGGATCAATTTGTGGTTGTGGCTCTTGCTCCTCAGCTGGTGCAGGGTTCCGGTAGGCGTGAATAGCCTTCAATGCAACAAGGTACGTGCCTACAGATAAATCAAACAAAGAAGGAGCAGGCAGGGTAATAGTCTCAGGATGATGTTTATTAAAGAACAATTGATATTTAAGCTCTCCTTCCCTATTCTAAACAATAAAATCATGTGCCACCATACTTTTATAATCTAGATAAACACGAGGCAGCACTTTTTCTTCCTTCTCAGCATGCCTAATAGGTATGTTAAAATGTGCAGCTAGGCGTGAAGCATAGATGCCTCCAAAGATGGGGCCCTTTGTACAGTTCAGACTTAACCGTTTAGCAATAATGCCGCCCATACTAAAAGTGTTATCAATGTATAAACCTTGGAGCAAAATAATAATATCAGGGATACTAAGGTTTCCACAGTTTCCACGACCAATTAAGGAACGACTAGCAAATAATGCAAAGTAACGTAAAGCAGGAAAATGTATGCTAGTGATTCGTGCATCGGAAACCTTCCTTGTTTCCCCTACAGTGATAGTATCAATAAATCCCTCCACATCATCACGATGTGGTTCTTCTGTCTTGCCCTCAAAAGGGACTAAACAAATCCGAAAAAAATCATAAAGTGACATCTCCTTATGCTCATCATATAAATGAAACTCCACCGTAGGTGGTGAGTTCCTAGAATGAAAATGGAAGTTTTGCACAAAGGTATTTGTGAGTAAGAGATACTGATCGCATTGGTCATGGAGGAATGCGGTGAGGCCTGCATTTTAGCCAATTCATGAAAATCTTCATAAATCTCGGCTGCTCTCAAGAAATCATCGGAAGGCCATTCACACGCCCGAACGTCCGCGGTACGATGCAGATTATACTTAGGCTTTGGTGCCTTTTCCTTCGAGCTTTGGATCGATGAGCCTGTCAAAAGTCTCCTCATCATTTTCTGAAAAATTCTGAAATTCTTAGTAACTTCAAAATAAAAGTAAACCAAACTCAATAATATTGATAGCAACTACTCCTACAAGTGCCTGGAGCATATATCATGCATCAAAACTACTTTTGACCATATAAATTTGACATGCAAGCTCAAGAACAGGGTCACCTAAGCAGCAAAAATTTGCAATGAATAAAGCACTAGAACAAAACCTAACTGGACCAATGGAGGAGTCACATACCAAGGAACAATCTCCCCAAGCAGTTTTGTGAGAGGTGCTTTGAGCAAGGAGATCGAAAATGGCGGCAAAGTGGGTTAGAACTCGTGCTTGAGCTGGATATTCGTGTTTGGGGGAGGAAGAAGGAGTGTATGGGTGAAAGGATAAGTGGAGGAGGGCCACCATGGGCCCACGAGGAAGGGGCGCGCCCTGCACCCTCGTGGGCAGGTGGTTGGCCCCCCTGATGTGTTCTTTGTGCCAAATATTCCCAAATATTCTGGAAAAAATCATATTTAAATTGATACTATGAACTTGAGGTTGTTTCCTCAGAAAGTGTACCGTATGCTCATTACCATCAACATGAAAAGTGACATTGCCTTTAGTGCAATCAATAACAGCCCCTACAGTATTCAAAAAGGGTCTTCCAAGAATAATAGACATACTATCGTCCTCGGGAATATCAAGAATAACAAAGTCTGTTAAAATAGTAACGTTTGCAACTACAACAGGCACATCCTCACAAATACCGACAAGTATAGCAGTTGATTTATCAGCCATTTGCAAAGATATTTCAGTAGGTGTCAACTTATTCAAATCAATTCTACAATATAAAGAGAGAGGCATAACACTAACACCGGCTCCAAGATCACATAAAGCAGTTTTAACATAGTTTCTTTTAATGGAGCATGGTATAGTGGGTACTCCTGGATCTCCAAGTTTCTTTTGTATTCCACCCTTAAAAGTATAATTAGCAAGCACAATGGAAATTTCAGCTTCCGGTATCTTTCTTTTATTTGTAATAATATCTTTCATGTACTTAGCATAAGGATTGGTTTTGAGTATGTCAGTTAATCGCATACTGAAAAAGATAGGTCTAATCATTTCAGCAAAGTGCTCAAAATCCTCATCATCCTTTTTCTTGGATGGTTTGGCAGGAAAAGGCATGGGTTTCTGAACCCAAGGCTCTCTTTCTTTACCATGTTTCCTAGCAACAAAGTCTTCCTTATTATTACGTTGATTCTTTGATTGTGGATTATCAAGATCAACAGCAGGTTCAATTTCTATGTCATTATCATTACTAGGTTGAGCATCATCATGAACATTATTATTAACATTATCACTAGTTTCAGGTTCATTACCAGATTGAGTTTCAGCATCAGAAATAGAAATATCATTTGGATTCTCAGGTGTTTCAACAATAGGTTCACTAGAAGCATGCAAAGTCTTATCATTTTTCTTTTTTCTTCCTTTCAGAAGGACTAGGTGCATCTATATTATTTCTCTGAGAATCTTGCTGAATTCTCTTAGGGTGACCTTCAGGATACACAAGTTCCCGAGTCATTCTACCAGTTCTAGTAGCCACTCTAACAGCATTATCATTATCTTTATTGTTCAATTCATTGAGAAAATCATTTTGATCTTTAAGTACTTGTTCTACTTGAGTGGTAACCATAGAAGCTTGTTTACTAATAAGTTTAAGTTCACCTTTAACATTAGCCATATAATCACCCAAGTGTTCAAGCATATTTGAATTGTATTTCAATTGTCTACCAAAATAAGCATTAAATTCATCTTGCTTAGCCATAAATTTATCAAACTCATCTAAGCATGGGCTAGCAAATTTAGTAAATGGGATTTCAGCTTTATCATATCTATAGAGAGAATTTACCTTTACTACGTGTGTCGGGTTATCAAGACCATGAGTTTCTTCAATAGGTAATGGATTTGGATCATATGTTTCTTCAACAGGCGGTAAATTAAGACCATGTATTTCTTCAATAGGAGGTAAATTCTTAACATCTTCAGTTTTAATACCTTTTTCTTTCATAGATTTCTTTGCCTCTTGCATATCTTCAGGACTGAGAAATAGAATACCCCTCTTCTTCGGAGTTGGTTTAGGAATAGGCTCAGGAATTGGCTCCGAAGGTGTCCAATTATTTTCATTTGTCTACATATTATTCAATATAATTTCAGCTTCATCCGGTGTTCTTTCCCTGAAAACAGAACCAGCACAACTATACAGGTAATCTCTGGAGGCATCGGTTAGTCCATTATAAAAGATATCAAGTATTTCATTTTCCTTAAGAGGATGATCAGGCAAAGCATTAAGTAATTAGAGAAGCCTCCCCCAAGCTTGTGGGAGACCCTCTTCTTCAATTTGCACAAAGTTATATATATCCCTTAAAGAAACTTGTTTCTTATGAGCAGGGAAATATTTAGCAGAGAAGTAATAAATCATATCCTGGGGACTACGCACACAACCAGGATCAAGAGAATTAAACCATATCTTAGCATCACCCTTTAATGAGAACAGAAATATTTTAAGGATATAAAAGTAGCAAGTTCTCTCATCTTTAGTAAAGAGGGTAGCTATATCATTTAATTTAGTGAGATGTGCCACAACAGTTTCACATTCATAAACATGAAAAAGATCAGATTCAACCAAAGTAATTATATCAGGATCAACAGAGAATTCATAATCCTTATCAGTAACAAAGATAGGTGAAGTAGCAAAAGCAGGGTTAGGTTTCATTCTAGCATTTAGAGATTGCTTACTCCATTTAGCTAATAACCTTTTGAGTTCATTTCTATTTTTGCAAGCTAAAATAGCTAAAGAAGCTTCTTGATCAAAAACATAACCCTTAGGAATAACAAGTGATTCTTCATCATGACTTTCATCAGTATCATCAGATTCAATATTTTCAATTTCTCTAGCCCTACCAAGTTGTTCGTCAAGAAAATCGCTAAGTGGCATAGTAGTATCAGGCATTGAGGTAGTTTCATCATAAGTATCATGCATAGTAGAAGTGGCATCATCAATAACAAGCGACATATCAGAACGAATAGCAGAAGCAGGTGTAGGTGTCGCAAACATACTCATAACAGAAGGTGAATCAAGTGCAGAGCAAGATGGCAGTTCCTTACCTCCCCTCGTAGTTGAGGGATAGATATTGGTTTTTGGATCTCTCAAGTTCTTCATAATGATAAGCAGATATAAATCCCAAGTGACTCAAAGAATAGAGCTATGCTCCCCGGCAACGGCGCTAGAAAATAGTCTTGATAACCCGCAAGTATAGGGGATCGCAACAGTTTTCGAGGGTAAAGTATTCAACCCAAATTTATAGGGGAGCCAAAGAATACTCTCAAGTATTAGCAGCTGAGTTATCAATTCAACCACACCTGGAAACTTAATATTTGCAGCAAAGTATTTAGTAGCAAAGTAGTATGATAGTAGTGATCACGGTAACAAAAGGTAACGGTAGTAAAAGCAATGTTTTTGGTATTTTGTAGTGATGATAGCAATAGCAACGGGAAAGTAAATAAGCGAAGAACAATATGTGGAAAGATCGTAGGCAATGGATCGGTGAAGGACAATTATGCCGAATGCGGTTCATCATGTAACAGTCATAACCTAGGGTGACACAGAACTAGCTCCAGTTCATCAATGTAATGTAGGCATGTATTCCGAATATAGTCATACGTGCTTATGGAAAAGAACTTGCATGAAATCTTTTGTCCTACCCTCCCGTGGCAGCGGGGTCCTTACGGAATCTAAGGGATATCAAGGCCTCCTTTCAATAGAGAACCGGAACAAAGCATTAACACATAGTGAATAGATGAACTCCTCAAACTAGGGTCATCACCGGTAAGTATCCCGATTATTGTCACTTCGGGGTTAACGGATCATAACACATAATAGGTAACTATAGACTTGCAAGATAGGATCAAGAACACTCATATATTGATGAAAACATAATAGGTTCAGATCTGAAATCATGGCACTCGGGCCCTAGTGACAAGCATTAAGCATAGCAAAGCCATAGCAACATCAATCTCAGAACATAGTGGATACTAGGGATCAAACCCTAACAAAACTAACTCGATTACATGATAGATTTCATCCAACTCATCACCGTCCAGCAAGCCTATGATGGAATTACTCCCGCACGGCGGTGAGCATCAAGAAATTGGTGATGGAGGATGGTTGATGATGACGATGGCGACGGATTCCCCTCTCCGGAGCCCCGAACGGACTCTAGATCAGCCCTCCCGAGAGGTTTTAGGGCTTGGCAGCGGCTCCGTATCATAAAACGCGATGATTTCTTCTCTCTAATTTTTTTCTCCCCGAAACTCAATATATGGAGGTGGAGTTGGAGTCGGAGAAGCAACAGGGGGCCCACGAGGTAGGGGCGCGCCCTAGGGGGGTAGGCACGCCCCCACCCTCGTGGAGAGGTGGTGGGCCCCCTGGCCTTCATCTTTTGCAGGTATTTTTCTTATTTTCGGAAAAGTGGCTCCGTGAAGTGTCAGGTCATTTCGAGAACGTTTGCTCCTGCACATAAATAACACCATGGCAATTCTGCTGAAAACAGCGTCAGTCCGGGTTAGTTCCATTCAAATCATGCAAGAGTCCAAAACAAGGGCAAAAGTGTTTGGAAAATTAGATACGTTAGAGACGTATCAGTGATTCCGTTAACGATAACTATACTTGTTTGTCAGGACCCACATACAACTCTCCCTTGGTTTTGGCATGTCAAATAGCCTGTTGCTTATCGCATTACATGTATTAATGGGCTTTGACGTACTAATTAAATTACAATGAGAACAGTTTGCGGCTTGAACTTTAGAACCCCAACTTTTTACCTTTGTACCTTTTCTGTTTTCTTCCTCTTTTTTAGCTCCCCTATGGATAACCCTATCAGGTGAAGAGACTGGTGATGATGGGGCCGAGGAGGGAGGGGAAGAGCGGAAAGACGAGGTGGCAGGTCGCCAATAGGATACGAAGGCGCCAGTGCCATCGTACTCCAACCTGATGCCCTACCACCCGCCTTCTCCGTCTTCCCTTGTTTGCTCTCCATCACCACCACTCCAGGGAGACGTCGGGCCCTCGGCCCATCGCCTTCCCCAGAGGAGCGGCTAATAGCCAAGACGGCCAGGGCACTCGAGGTGCGCCGCTCCCCACCTTGGCAGGAAGGAAGGCGCCCTTTCTTCAGCATCGGCCCCGGTTCCGCTGGAAGGAGCGGTGCTGGTTTTACCAACGTTCCCGAGCCTTCCACCCTGGACGGGCGTCGGAGGATCCAAGAACCTGGTCGCACCGGCCGACAAGCTATAGTGGCTCATGGCAAGACCCAACGCTCCCCACCAGACGGCCGACCGGGGCAGAGGAGGCAAGCGTTTCACCATAATGGTAAAGCTTGATATCTCCTGCACCACGAACGACTCGTCCGCCGCGCCTCCCACGTGCCTGGACCAGACTCACTCCCCAAGCATCAACACAATAATTCGACATCACAAACCCCAAGTTAGGGCCCGGGGCCTGGCCCCGGGCTCTCCCTTTCAGCATACCTTTGAAAAAAGAGGAGGATAAAGGAAGAGAAGTGTATGGATGAGTACTCCCCACTCCTCCTTCACCCCTCCTTTTATAGGAAGGCTAGGGTTGGGGGCTGATCACCCGGCGGGTAACCGCCGTCCTCCTCCACCAATCCAAGAAGACCGGGCCCCTGCCTTGGTGCTCTCCCACACCACGCGCCTCCATTACCTACCCCACTCAATGCATGCAACTTACGTGGCCAAGGATATGGGTGTGGTGGGAAGAGTGAATTAGTAGTTACTTGCCCATGCGTTAAAGTCATTCACGGGCCATTACAAGGGTGGCCCCACTATAATTAGTGTTACACGACACGCGGGAGAACCAGAAACTGACTTGGGCTCAAGTTAATGAAGAAGCAAAGAAGATCTCGAAAGGGCCAGCCACCACTATGCTCCTGCCTGTGCACTACTGGTTATGGCCTACCCCGATGATGCCCGATAGCGCGTTCGGGCCAGGCCCGAGGGCTCCTGTTGGTGCAACAAACCCTGGGTCTGTTTCCCAGATTGTGCACAGGCATAAGGACAAGTTTGTAGCGCCCAAGATCAAACCAAGCATGAAGGAGTTAGCTCTTTGAAGAATCAGAGAGCTGGCCGAGAAGACCAAGTCAAGCCAGAGAGACAAGATGTCACTATGGAAAAACCTCCCTTACCGGGCAGGCGAGTCTGGCAGGGTTGGGGTTACACCGGAAGCAAGCCTCCGGATCGTCCAAGCAGGCCTGTCGGGGCTTGCAAAGGCAAACTACTCCACCGCACCACCTCAAAGCAACGCACGTCGTCGATCAGTGTGGTGTCAAGCCCCTAAGTGACTAAGTGGCTGCTTCCTGCCACATGGCAGCCACTTCCTACAAAAACACCTCCAAATGACACCCGTCCTGAGACATGTCAAGCAAGCAGGCACGAAGCTGGCAAAACAGCCCGGCAAGGCTTGTTGGGCATGCTGTGATGTGACACTGAGCGGCGGATTTAATGCGCTCTGTTCGCCTGTAGAGTTGGGTATGGTAGCATTGTTTCCTATCTAATCAGTATGTAAAGACTGATTTTCCACTGTGGTGACCCCTTTATCTATAAAAGGAGGCCCATGGTAAACGTAGAGAGGATTCGGACCCTTGCATATTCATACGCGCGTAGCCACTCTCGCCCCGAGGCTACCCTGCCGGGCTAGAGCGTCGCGTTATCCACCATAAATCCACCAAAGTAGGACTAGGGTTTTACGCCTCATGGTGGCCCAAATCTGGGTAAAACTGCCCATGCAATCTCTACCATGCTGTGTTACGCTTCTCAGCTCTTTGTGCAACGTGCCCATCCCCCCGCCGAACCAAAAGTGGCTCATGGCCCCATAGGTGGTCATGGTTTCCCACAATCTCTCTATTTAATGCACCCATAAAACATGCAAGCATACACATCTAATCATGCATGTTTGTAATTCCTGATAATACTCCTCTACAGAATTTTTTCCTTTTCTCAAACGATGTAGTTTTTGAAGTAATTCGCGTTGATAATATGGTGGAACCCACCGAGTATGCACAATGGTTTTCAAAGAAGCCCAAGAAGTAGGGATACTATCATGATATAATGTACAATGTTTAGACCAGCAAATAGAAGCAAAACTAGTGAATTCACAAACAACAACATGTCTATCCTCAGGATATTGTAAGCATGTGAAACGTTGTTCAATTTCTAACTCTCAAGTAAGATATACATCAGGAATGGATGGAATATTCAATTTTAGTTTAGTAATATGGTCATAATCTCGTAGCTGAGGTGGTACGGTAACCCTACTGTTGAGATTATATGCATGAGGTCGACCTGGTGGTGGTGCTAGTGGTTGCACTTAGTTCTGATTTAGATCAACCTCATCCATGTAATAGTTATCCACCTCTGCAGTAGCAGCAGGAGCTACTGAAGCATTAACAGTAGTAGCAGCGGCACCAGAAGTTTGTCCTGGCTCAAGAGGAACATACTGCGCTTGCCCTGCTGGGTCGCAGTGTGGAGGTGGTTGTTGATGTTGTTGCAATTGTGTAGCAGATGCGGGTGGTGTCTATGGTAGATGTGCGACTACTTCATCAAACTTGGCATCCAACTTGGTGTCAATTGTCTTCTCGATGTCATCAATCCTCTCTAGGTCCTTTCCAAAGCTTGCCATCATGTCTTCCACATGTTGACTCAACATGTGCTAAAATTTATCATCAAGTTCCCGCTTCGTCATGTTCTCCCAGTCAATCTTGTCGGCCTGTGATCCTGCCATGGTTAGCAGCAATAGAAACACACAAGAATATGATCCTACAAACTACTAAAAAGTGGTGGTGGTGGGGTGTCACATATCCGTCAAGCAAATCTCAAATTCTTTCCAGTTCTTACCCAGCAGGTGGTTATAGGCAACCATTATAGTGAAAACTCTCAAAGCTTGGACAGAGCAATTGCCATGTGGTGTCAAACGCACGATGTAGATGTATGTGGAGCTAGGACGGCTTATGATACGGTAGCAAAACATGTCAGCAATAGTTAAGTCAGAGATGCAAAGTTGAATAAACGCTCAATGACGGTACTGTGCTGGTCCTACGCTAGATAGTGGTAGAGACGCGAGGCTAGAACACTAATAAAAATCATGGTGCTGCACGTAAACAAGGGAGGAGCACACTTGAATATCTTTTCTTCACTTTTTTTGCACTTATTTTTACCTCTTATTTTTGCTCCGCAACAATTTTTTAAAAAAGTCTACAATTGGTCTAGAAACTGCCTAGCCGGAATTTTCCGAACTTAGTTTTTATTTTTTGAAACTAGAACTATTTTTATTGTACGGGAAACACGGAAGTTGGGTAATCCAACGTTGTCATAACTCGTACTAGGGTGTGATCTGGAAATCAATAACAGAGAAGCAAATACTGGACTCGGACTAGGACTAGTGGCGAAGATGAATCCGGTGGAACTCGGACTGGTGATGGTATATGACTGTGCTATATGTGAACACGGATTTGTGGTGGTATATGTGGACTCGGATTGGCGATTGATATGGTGGGGGTGGTATATGGCAGGGACAATGTATATGGTGGGGTGGTGGTATATGCCAGTGATGAAGATGGTGCGGCGGCAGCATGACAACCTATGACCACAACTCAAAATTCTAAAAGACTTGACGCTAAGACCAGCAACTAGACATGACAATGCAACCGCAAATTCAACAAAGAAAAAACAAAAAATATTATGCTATGGTTCGGATTGGTTTGGATATGCTGAACTAACCCTATTTTTTGGTTTTTTGTGGACTGTAGGTATGAAGAAAAGACTCGATCTAAACTACGAAAAACTGTAAAATCTCATCGAGCAACCTGAAAATCTGATACCAGTTGATAGAGGCGAAGGTGTCCCATCTTTCGATGAGAAGGTGATTATCGTTTTGGAGGAGTAGACTTTGACTATCTGACTACGAAAATGCGAAGACGTCGCGCCTTAGCAATCACTAAACCAACTCTGAGAGATTATTGACCACACCGGAGCACGATCAACGTAACCAAGAAGGTCTATTTCCTGCAAGCAAACGAAGAACAATCGAGAAATGAAGATTCTAATCTGGATATTGCGAATATAAGAAGAAAGCTTTATTGATCAAGGTGGGGTTATGTGACGTCTTGGTCTGGTCGTTGAACCCAAACGAAGTGCGCGAAGTTGCAGCTATGGCGAACTTTAATCCAAAGAAAACCCAAAGTCTAAACAATGCCCGAAGGGTTGTATATACGGAGGAAGAGGGGGGATTTCGTGACCCTTGGAGGAGGGGTCCCAAACCAACCTTGACTCTTGTTTCCCCACACATACGGACTCTAAAAACATCCTATACTCAAGTATTTTGAAATCACATCGGCCTTGCCCAAAAATAAGGTACCATAGCACCTATTATAAGAAATGGACGAAATTTATGAAATGGCATTTGTATAGTTCGTCCATGTCCTTGTATGACATCAAGGAGGCTTCAAAGTACCGAAATCGGCACTACAAACGCCGTTCTGGTTCCCTTCGGGCGCGCCTTCATCTCCATGCTTGTTTTTGCTCCAACGTTCATCCCTCTTGTCCATGCTAGCCCCTTCATTAGTAATCAACACAAATGTATCCAATTTAGGTAGCATCATATTCTCATGAACATTAGAATTGTTACCAAAAAACGTAAGTACCTGGTAATTCAATTAGCGTGTGCGAGCTCTAGTGATTGGTCTAGTATGTATAGCAGCAGGGGCTATGGGTGTAACAATGGTATTGATGTCCTGATCAGGGGACCCACCGGAAGGGCCTTTGTATTTCATGAAAAAATGTTCCTCCCGCTGACGGCTCAGACCCACCAGCTATATTTTCGCACGCAAGCAACTGCCTCTTTAATACGCACAAAAAATGAATACTCCCCCTGCTAGCTGGGACCCACCATATTTGGAGGTTGCTTGTGGGCCAAGTAAGTTGATGGGGACGCGAGATTTGTCAACTTAGTCAATATAAATGATTCTAGCTCCATTGACAGTATGATGTCCATCCAACGATCGTCGTGCTTCTTCAACCTCTGGTCTTCTTGCTCCAGCCGCCCAAACCATCGCCAGCTGTGCCGCCTGCTCCTGCGTCTCGTGGATGGCTGTGCTGCCACACATGCCTCACTGCCCCATCCTACTCCCATCGCTGGCCTAGCCATCCCCGTACTCACCCAGACCTCATGTTATTCTCCGGTGACGGCAACCTCACACTACAGTCGAACCAGTAAACCCTCGTACTCCCCTACGTGTAGGAAACAACAGCCGAGTCTTCCACCGCTCTGGGTCATTCCTTTCCTAGGCCTCGCGATAGAGGCGAAAGTGTCTCATCTTTTGATGAGATGCTGGCTATCCTTTTTAGTGGAGTAGACTTTGAAGATCCGACTACGAACATGCGAGGACGTCGCGCCTTAGAAATCGCTAAACTAACTCCGAGAGGTTATTGACCACACCGGAGAACGATCAACCTAACCACGAAGGTCTATTTCCTACAAGAAAACGAAGAATAAGCAAGAAACTGAAATTGCAATGTGGATATTGTGAATATAAGATAAAAGCTTTATTAATGAAGGTGGTGTTCAATGACGTCTTGGTCTGGTCATTGAACACAAACAAAGTACGTGAAGTTGCATTTATGGAGAACTTTTAATCTAAACAAAACCCGAAGTCTAATTAACGCCCTAAGGGCTGTACATATGGAGGAGTAGGGGAATTTCGTGGGCCCTTGCAGGAGGGGTCCAAAACCAACCCTAACTTTGTTTTCCCACACATATGGACTCTAAAAACAGCCTATACTTAAGTATTTCGAAATTACATGAGCCTGGCCCAAAAATTAAGGTGGAGCATCACCTAAAATAAGCTATGGACGAAAGTTATGATGGTCCATCTTGTATATTTTGTCCATGTCCTTGTAGGTCATCACAGAGGCTTCAAAGTGCTCAAATATGCACTAGAAACACCATTCTTGATCCCTTCGCACACGCCTTCATCTCCATGCTTGATCCTGCTCCAATGTTCATCCCTCCTGTCCATGCTAGGCCCTTCATTATGTATCAACACAAATGTATCCAATTTAGGCAACATCATATTCTCATCAACATTACAATTGTCACCAAGAAATGAAAGTACCTGGTAATTCAATTGGCATGCGTGAGCTCTAGTAATTGGTCTAGTATGTATAGCAGCAGGGTGTGGGTGTAATAATGGTATTGATGTCCTCATCACCTCTTCATCGTCCACCCCCTTGATTCTCTCGGCACGGCGTGGTCAACGTGGTCAAGGAATGACTTCCATCAAAACAGGACTGTATGTGGAGAGGCTGACAAGTAGGTCCACGATCGCAGCAAGGAAGTGCCTCCTTATTATACACAAAATAAGGATTCCTCCACCTGACAGCAAGGACCAACCAGAAGGGCCACCATATGTTGCAAAAAAAATTCCCCCTGATAGCTGGGACCCACCAGCTACATCTTCACAGGCAAGGAAATGCGTCCATATTACGGGAAAAAATGATTCTTCCCCTTGATAGCTCGGACCCACCAACTATATCTTCGCACGCAAGGAAGTGCCTCCTTATCCTCCCTGACAGCTGGGACCCACACGGTCAAACCGTACTTAGTGTTGCTTGTTGGGTCACAAACATGTACATACATACTGGTCTATCGGTCTCTCTACAGCGATGAACTGTGGCCGAGTAAGGAACAGCACGTGTCATAGTAGAGGCGCGGACATAGCATGCCACACATTCCTGTCTATATATATAATATAAACATACGTACAGTCATGCTGCAAGAAAGTAAATACGACTACGTGCATACATATGGGCGGGGTCTCTAACGCATACAGCGATGGCGTCCTATTCATCGGCAGCCAATCAGTTGGGCCGGAACGGAGGAAACATCATCGTGTTCATCGGGAGCCAACGGAATGCGTCGTGTTCATTGATACATCTCCATCGCATCTACTTTTCCAAACTCTTTTGCCTTTGTTTTGGACTCTAATTTGCATGATTTGAATGGAATTAACCCGGACTGGCGTTGTTTTCAGCAGAATTGGCATGGTGTTATTTTCGTGCAGAAATAAAAGTTCTTGGAATGACCTGAAACTTCACGGAGATGGTTTTTGGAATTGATAAAAAATATTAGCGAAAGAGTCAAGTAAAGGGGGCCCATACCCTGGCCACAAGGGTGGGGGCACACCATCCGTCCTTGTGTGCCCCTGGACCTGCACCGACCTCAACTCCAACTCAATATATGCACGTTTGGGGATAAAAAATCAAAGAGAAGGATTCATCGCGTTTTACGATATGGAGCCGCCACCAAGCCTTGTTCTTCCTCAGGAGGGCGGATCTGGAGTACGTTCGAGGCTCCAGAGAGGGGAATCTGTCGCCATCGTCATCATCAACCATCCTCCATCACCAATTTCATGATGCTCACCGTCATGCATGAGTAATACCATTGTAGGCTTGCGGGACGATGGTGGGTTGGATTAGATTTACCATGTAATCATGTTAGTTTTGTTAGGGTTTGATCCCTAGTATCCACTATGTTCTATGATTGATGTTGCTATGACTTTGCCATGCTTAGTGCCTGTCACTATGGCCCAAGTGCCATGATTTTAAATCCCAACCTATTATGTTTTCATGAATATATTTGTGTTCATGATCCTATCTTGCAAGTCAATAGTCACCTACTATGTGTTATGATCCGGCAACCCCGGAGTAACAATAGTCGGGACACTTCCCGTTGATGACCGTAGTTTGAGGAGTTCATGTATTCACTAAGTGCTAATGCTTTGGTCTGGAACTCTCTTAATAGGAGGCCTTAATATCCCTTAATTTCCAATAGGACCCCGCTGCCATGGTAGGGTAGGACAAAAGATGTCATGCAAGTTCTTTTCCATAAGCACGTATGACTATATTCGGAATACATGCCAACATTATATTGATGAACTGGAGCTAGTTCTGTGTCACCCTAGGTTATAACTGTTGCATGATGAATGCCATCTAACATAATTATCCATCATTGATCCATTTCCTACGAGGTTTTCACATATTTATCTTTGCTATGTTACTTTGTCGTTGTCACTATTACAATTGCTACAAAACTGCTACTGCTACTTTTGCCACCGATACCGTTACTTCCATACTACTTTTCTACTAAATACTTTGCTGCAGGTATTAAGTCTTTCAGGTGTGGTTGAATTGACAACTTAGCTACTAATACTTGAGAATATTCTTTGGCTCCCCTTGTGTTGAATCAATAAATTTAGGTTGAACACTCTACCCTCAAAAAACTGTTGCGATCCCCTCTACCTGTGGGTTATCAAGACCTTTTTCTAGCGTCGTTGCCTGGGAGCATATCTCTATTCTCTTAGTCAATTGGCATTTATATCTGTTGATCACTATGAGGAATTTGAAAGATCAAAGAACTAAGATTTTCCCTCAGCTATGAGGGGAGGTAAGGAACTGCCATCTAGCTCTGCACTTGATTCTCCTTCTATTTTGAGTAAACTTGTGACACCTACACCTGCTATTGATTCTGATATGTTGCATGTTATTGATGATGCCACTTCAGCTATGCATGATGGTTATGATGAAACTACTTCTGTGCTTGATGATACTATGCCACTAGGTGAATTTCTTGATGAACAACTTGATAGGGTTAGGGAGAATGAAATTACTGGAACTGATGATATTATTGAAACTGATGATTATGATTCTCCCCTAGATATGAATTGCCTGTTATACCTGAGGGTTATGTTATGGATGAAGAAACTACTAGAGACTTCTTTGTTTGCAATGACAGAGAGGATCTTAAGAAACCATTAGCTAAGCTGAAAGAAAAATCCTTGAATTCTAGAATGAAATATGATCCCACTTTTGCTACTTCACCTATTTTGTTACTGATAAGGATTATGAATTCTCTGTCGATCCTGAGTTAATTACTTTGGTTGAATCTAATCCTTTCTATGGTTATGAACCTGAAACTGTTGTGGCACATCTCACTAAATTGAATGATATAGCTACCCTATTTGCTCATGAGGAAAAAAACACTATTACTATATTCTTAAATTGTTTCCTTTCTCTCTAAAGGGTGATGCTAAGTTATAGTTTAATTCTCTTGCTCCTAGTTGTGTGTGTAGTCCACAGGATATGATTTACTACTTCTCTGCAAAATATTTCCCCGCACATAAGAAACAAGTTGCATTAAGGGAAATATTTAATTTTGTGCAAATTGAAGAAGAGAGTCTCCCACAAGCTTGGGGGAGGCTTCTCCAATTACTTAATGCTTTGCCTGATCATCCTCTCAAGAAAAATGAAATACTTGATATATTTTATAATGGACTAACCTGGATAGTTGTGCTGGTTGTGTTTTCAGGGAAAGAACTGTTAAGCAAGCTGAACTACTATTGAATAATATATTGAGTAATGATAATGATTGGACACTTCCTGAACCAACTCCCAGGCCAACTCCAAAGAAAAGGGGTATTCTATTTCTCAGTCTTGAAGATATGCAAGAGGCAAAGAAATCTATGAAAGAAAAAGGTATTAAAGCTAAAGATGTTAACAATCTACCACCTATTGAAGAAATACATGGTCCTGATAACCCGACATAGGTAGTAGAGGTAATATCTCTCCATAGATTTGATGAAGGTGATATTCCTGATAATAAGTCTGCCAGTCAATGCTTGGATGAGTTTGATAATTTTATTGTTAAAGAAGAAAATTTCAATGCTTATGTTAATAGACAATTGAAACATAATGCTTACATGCTTGACCACTTGGGTGATTATATGAGTAGAACCGTTAATGATCTTAAACGTATTAGTAAACATGCTTCCATGGTTACAACTCAAGTAGATCAAGTACTTAAGGCACATGATGATTTGCTTAATGAGTTGAATAATAAGAATAATGATAATGTTGTTAGGGTTATGACTAGAGGTGGTAAAATGATCCAGGAACCTTTGTATCCTGAGGGTCATCCTAAGAGAGTTGAGCAAGATTCTCGGAGAACTAATACTTATGCACCTAGCCCTAGTAATAAAAAGAAAAAGGAAACTGATAGGACTTTGCATGCTCGTGATCCTGCTATAGACACACCTGAGAATCCCAATGATATTCCTATTTCTGATGCTGAGACTCAATCTGGTGATGAACATGAACCTAGTGATAATGTTAATAATGATGTTCATGGTGATGCTCAACCTAGTAATGATAATGATGTAGAGATTGAACCTGTTGTTGATCTTGATAACCATAATCAAAGAATCAATGTTATGATAAGAGAGACTTCGTTGCTAGGAAACATGGTAAAGAAAGAGAACCATGGGTTCAGAAACCCATGCCCTTTCCTCCTAAGCCATCCAAGAAAAAGGATGATGAGGATTTTGAGCGCTTTGCTGAAATGATTAGACCTCTCTTTTTGCGTATGCGTTTGACTGGTATGCTTAAAATGCCTCCTTATGCTAAGTACATGAAAGATATTGTTACAAATAAAAGAAAGATACCGGAAGCTGAAATTTCCACCATGCTTGTCAATTATACTTTTAAGGCTGGAATACTAAAGAAACTTGGAGGTCTAGGGGTACCAACTATACCATGCTCCATTAAAAGAAACTATGTTAAAACTACTTTATGTGACCTTGGAGCCGGTGTTAGTGTTATGCCTTTCTCTTTGTATCATAGACTTGAATTGAATTAGTTGACACCTAATGAAATTTCTTTGCATATGGTTGATAAATCAACTGCTATACCCATCGGTCTTTGCGAGGATGTGCCTGTTGTGGATGCAAATGTTACTATCTTAACGGACTTTGTTATTCTTGGTATTCTCGAGGACGATAGTATGTCGATTATCCTTAGTAGACCCTTTTTGAATACTGACAGTTACTGATTGCGACAAAGGCAATGTCACTTTTCATGTTAATGGTAATAAGCATATGGTACACTTTTCAAAGAAACAACCTCAAGTTCATAATATCAACTCTATTGGAAAATTTTCAACTATTACTATTGGAGGTTTTGAATTTCCTCTTCCTACTGTCAAAAACAAGTATGATATTTTTTTGTTAATAAGACTTGATCAACCTTGTTAATGGATTCCTTTCGATGAGCATGAGATGGATGAATTTAGAAAGCACAACTCTTTGTATCCACGTTTTACTTTCTTTTATTTAGATTAAATATAGAAAAATATTATTTTCTGTCTGTTTTCCGAATTATCCGTGCAATAAAAAATGTCCCAAAAATAAAACTTCTCCAATTGCCCTAAAAATTTAGTATGACTTTTTATAGAATATTTGAGAATTTCTGGCACTGAACACACACTAGGGGGCCTCACCAGCTAGCCACAAGGGTGGAGGGCGCGCCCTACCCCCTGAGCATGCCCCCCAACCTTGTGGGACCCACATGGCCCCCTCCACTTATTCCAGCACCCATCCACTTCTTCCTCTAGAAAAAATCACTACATAGCTCAAACTCGTGTTCTTGCTCATTTTGCTGCCATTTTCGATCTCGTTGCTCAAAGCTCCATTCAAAAAACTGCTTTGGGGGATTGTTCTTCGGTATGTGCCTTCTCCAATGGTCCAATTAGTTTTTGTTCTAGTGCTTTATTTATTGCAAATTTTTTCTGCTATTTATTGCAAAAAAATTCTGCATGTCAAATTTATATGGTCCAAAGTAGTTTTGATGCATGATATAGCCTCTACGAACTTGTGGCAGTAGTTGCTACCAATCTTGTTGAGTTTGATTCACTTTTATTTTGAGTCTCTAAAAATTTCAAAAAAATCAGAGGAAGTAAAATGTCAAGGTGAATGTACCAAGGTGGTTCTTCAAGGAAGCAAGCATCGAGCCTCATGATACGCGAACTGAACCTTAAACCACCAAGGGAACCTCAAGTGCATCCTTGTGAATGGCCGTCGGATGAATTTATGTTTCGTGTAGGCTTCAAGGATTAGTTCTACACATTCGAGCAAAATGCCGACCTCGGGGACTTCTTGTCAGACAAGTGCCTACAATATTATTATCTCACCGATTCCTTTGTGCTGAGGTTTGAGTTTTCATCTAAGCATAATTCCCATACTGTCCTGTTTGAGGTTTGAGTTTTCATCTACGCATAATTCACATACTTTCCTGTTTGATCTTTATGATCAATCCTATGCCATGGACCTGGAAGATTTTTGTGATGCATGCAAAATTCCACAATGGGGTATCTTAGTGAACCTCACAAATATGAATATAGTTATTTCCTTGCTAGCATCATCGTGGGGTAAACTAGAATTATCACACAAGCCACCATAGGGAGCATTCACTTTCCTGCTATACACTATTTTGCTCTCTTTATAGGAAGATGCATTAATGGTAAACATGATCATAGCCACCTTTGCGTTAGAGATCTTAGTGTCCTTAAGTGTGAAGTGTTAGGTGATAAGAGATATAACTTGGGGGCTATTATTGCGAGGAGGTTACATCATAATGCTAAAGATGATGATCTATTTGGTGGGATTTATGCATCCCGATTAGCTAACTATTGGGGTGTACACATACGAGGGTATATATTGAGTTGCCACCTGCTTTTCTGGATTGTGATGCTATGGTACGCTACTAGATTCTTAAGAGGAACGAACAGTTCCTCCAGTACTGATTAATCTTTGACAAACGGCATGTCATCCATATTACCCTTCCTGATCCTGCCTTCTTTAACTTTCAGGGAAATGGGAGATATTTTATAACTAGAGAGGAGGAAAATGAGTATGAGAGAATAGCGGAGGCTGCTGGCCTCCATGTTGCAGCCCTTCAGGTAGTAGCTGTTGCATCTCAGTACAACCCTGACTACAACTTTGGATATCCGTTGGGCCAGCTGTGGCCTTAGACCAACTTAGGCTGAAAGGCTAAGCTCGAGGGAATACGTATTTCTCACTGTAACACCCACAATGCGGCTATATCTCCCACGTGTTGGGGCACGACTTAGAGGCATAGCCGCATGGTAGGCATGTCGCAAGAGGGGTAATCTTTACACATCCCATGTACTGAATAAGAAAGGGATAAAGAGTCGGCTTACAATCGCCACTTCGCACAAAACATAAATAATCATATATCATCTAGAATACAATCAAGGTCCGACTATGGAACCAAAATAAATAAAGACCACCTCAAATGCTAGATCCCTGATCGTCCCAACTGGGCTCCTCTACTGATCATCCGGAAAACAAACATAGTAACGACCCGAATCCTCGTCGAACTCCCACTTGAGTTCGGTAGCGTCCCCCTGCACTGGCATCATCGGCACCTGCATCTGTTTGGAAGTACATGTGAGTCACGGGGACTCAGCAATCTCACACCCTCACGATCAAGACTATTTAAGCTTAGGGCTGGAAAAGGGTAGTGAGGTGGAGCTGCAGGAAAGCACTAAGCATATATGGTGGCTAACTTAGGCAAATGAGAGCGAGAAGAGAAGCAATGCACGGTCGAGAAGCTAAAAGTGATCAAGAAGTGATCTTGAAGCTACTTATGTTCAAGCATAACACGAGACTGTGTTGTCTTCCCGGACTCCGCCGAAAAGAGACCATCATGGCTACACACGCGGTTGATTCATTTTAATTAAGTTAAGTGTCAATTTTTCTACAACCGGATATTAACAAATTCTCATCTGCCCATAACCGCGGGCATGGCTTTCGAAAGTTCAAAACCCTGCAGGGGTGTCCCAACTTAGCCCATCACAAGATCTCATGGTCAACGAAGGATATTCCTTCTCCCGGAAAGACCCGATCAGTCTCGGAATCCAGGTCACAAGACATTTCGACAATGGTAAAACAAGACCAGCAAAGCCGCCCGATGTGCCGACAAATCCTGATAGGAGCTGCACATATCTCGTTCTCAGGGAACATCGGATGAACACTATGTACAACGAAAACCAACCCTCAAGTCTCCCCGAGGTGGCACTGCAAGTGGCTCTGTTTTGGACCAACACTCAGAGGAGCACTGGCCTGGGGGTTTAAAATAAAGATGACCCTTGAGTCCCCGGAACCAAAGGGAAAAGGCTTAGGTGACAAATGGTAAAACCAAGGTTGGGCCTTGCTGGAGGAGTTTTATTCAAAGCGAACTGTCAAGGGGTTCCCATAACACCCAACCGCGTAAGGAACGCAAAATCAAGGAACATAAGACCGGTATGACGGAAACTAGGGCGGCAAGAGTGGAACAAAACACCAGGCATAAGGTCGAGCCTTCCACCCTTTACCAAGTATATAGATGCATTAAAGTAAATAAGAAATAATAATGATATCCCAACAATATCCATGTTCCAACATGAAACAAGCTTCAATCTTCACCTGCAACTAGCAACGCTATAAGAGGGGCTGAGCAAAAGCAGTAACATAGCCAAACAACGGTTTGCTAGGAAATGTGGGTTAGAGGCTTGACATGGCAATATGGGAGGCATGATATAGCAAGTGGTAGGTATCGTTGCATAGAAATAGAGTGAACAACTAGCAAGCAAAGATAGAAGTGATTTCGAGGGTATGGTCATCTTACCTGCAAAGTTCTCAGAGTTGACGAAAGTTTGATCCTCGTTAGCGTACTCAACAGGTTCATCGATCACGTACTCGTCTCCCGGCTCTACCCAAAGCAAGAACATAAGCAAAGGACTAACAATCAATCATGGTGCAATGCACAATCAACATGATGCAAAATATGGCATGATATGCGAGATGCGATATGCAATGCATATGCATATGCGAGCTCCGGAAGGAAAAGAAAGATCAAGGCATCAAATTGGAAAACCAAGTGTGCCTCTGGAAAGATGAGATGATTTCGGTCGAAATTGATATAAGGATCGCCGGAAACGGATGCAGGGTTTGCAAATGGCAAGCAAAACAATAATGGCACAATTCTGCGATTAACAGCACGATGCCATCTCGAATGCAACAAGAAACTAAGCTACTGCATTCCAACATAGCAACAAAGCATATGGCAGTGATGTACTGAAGATAATTGACAAAACATGAACACTGAGCTACGGCTAAATCACACAAGAGCAGGTTCAAACAAGCATGGAAAACGTGCAAAAGATATCAGCATCACAGACTTAAGAAAATACTAACATGCCAGAAATAACATCAGGAAACCATGTTTAGAGAAAGCAAACAACATGCTACAGGAACATATCATAGCAACACAAGGCAAGGCATGAATATACTAAATGCATCGAACAAAAGTCTCTTACTGATCATGAGCCAAAAAGGCACACAAGATATGATGGCACCCATGTAAACATAGCATGTTTTATTAACAGTTTCAGACTTAGCAGAATACAGAGCATGGCATAAATAGACTTATGAAGGCAACTTTGCGAGCTCAAATCACTCATCACAAAGCCTTGCATTACACAAAAAGCATAGAAAAAGCAAGATGACATGTTCATGAAGCTAACCATAGCAAGAGCAAGTTCATAGCATGCATGGATCACTAGCAACAACCATGGCAATATTGATTAACATTTAAACAATCTGTCAGGAACATTTTATAGAAAAAGTAGGGCAAGAATAAGACATTCTAGGGAACTCCATAATTGCAAACAGAGCCATGGATGGATAGAACATAGCCATATGTCCATAACACCCTTACTAAAGATACTCAAAACAAGATTGGATCCCACTGTAGAATCATGTTTACATGGCATAAAAAAAATAACAGCAGACAAAAGACTTAGCAAAATCCTAAGACCCTGAAATCAGCAATATCACGAAGGCTACATTGCATGCTTGTGCTAGTCACCACATTGATCACAAAAATAGATGGCAAGCACCCCTGTAAAGATGGCATGGCATAGATCAAATCATATGTAGAGCTCATGCCCATATGAAGCACACATCAAATATAAAAAAAATGACAATTCACCCTAAACTGATAAGTAGCAACAGTAAACATTTTAGAGCACTCTTGCATCAATGATTTGGGCATCAAGATGGACTCAAAAAAGCATGTTACAATGGAATGAAATGAAGAGCATCTCCCAATGAACATTTTGATATATCGGGCGCATGAAACGGAGTTACGGTCACGGAGTTATGACGCAATGAACAGAGCCTGAAAATATAAGGGGAAAAGGACTTAGGAAAAATATACCCCTCCGGACTAGATCTAGGGTTCGTGGCACGGAACTCGAGGTTCATCGGAGATGATGGGGACGGCGGCCGGAGTGGGACACGGGGTTGTCGGAGCTCGCGCTCGCCGGATCCGACCCTCCCGTGGCCGGATCTGGCCGGAGGTGAGGGAGAGGGAGGCGGGGGAGCTCGGGGAGGCGAGGAGCAGTGTGCGGCGGTGGCTGAAGCGGTGGCCGGGCGGAGATGGCGGCCGGAGTGGGCGGCGAAGGCGGTGGCCGGTGGGCGGGGCGACGCGGCTCGCGGCCGCAGGCGGAGGAGAACGGGGCGGCGGCCGGCGGGCGCGCGGGCCGGGGAGGGCCTGCCCCGGGCCTAGGTGGGCCAGCGCGGGGAGCGGCGAAGTGGGCGCGGGAGCGGACACGTGGCTCTCACCGGTTGGCCGTGGGCGGCGGCGGTGGACGGAGCGGGGCTAGGGTTTGGGCCCGAAATTTCGGAGGAGAGCACATATTTATAGGTAGGAGGAGGTAGGAGTGTCCAAATGGAGTGTAGTTTTCGCCCATATGATCGTGATCCAATGACGGAGGACATGGGAGTGGTTTGGATGGGTTATTGGGCCGTTTTGGTGGGGTGTTGGGAAGAAACACAAAAGATGCCTTTGCGGTTCCCCAATTAACCGTTGGAGCATCAAACGGACTCCAAATGACACGAAATTTGACAGGCGGTCTACCGGTGGTGTCCCAAGGCTGCTTGGAAAATCTCGGTCCATTCCGAGGACGTTTAACACCCGCTCACGAAAAGAGACAAGAGGGGTGCGTCGGTGCACGTAGGAGTGTCGGATTGTAAAACGGACAATAGGGAAAATGCTCGGATGCATGAGATGAACATGTATGCTAATGCGATGCACAGGATGACATGATATAAAATGCATGACATGAACAAAATGCAAAACGAAGACAAAACCCACCCACGAAGGGAATCTCATAACTTAAAACTGGAAATGGCAAGAGTCGGAGTTACAAATATGGCAAGTTACATCTGGGGTGTTACAACACTCCACCACTACGAAAGGATCTCGTCCCGTGATCTAGGACTAAAAGAACTCCGGATATTCCGAACGAAGGTGGTCCTCGTGTTCCTAGGTGGCTTCTCGGTCACAATGGTGTGACCACTTCACTTTCAGGAATTTGATTGACTTGTTGCGAGTCTTGCGCTCGGTTTCTTCAAGAGTAGCAATGGGATGCTCATGATAAGACATGTCTTCTTGGAGATCAATCTCTTCGAAGTTGATGGTGCGCTCAGGAGTCTTGAAGCACTTGCGAAGCTGTGACACATGAAACACATCGTGCATGTTTGCGAAGTTGGACGGAAGCTCAAGTTGATAGGCGAGATCTCCTCTTTTGCCAATGATCTTGAAAGGACCCACGTATCTAGGGGCAAGCTTCCCTTTGATACCGAAGCGACGAGTGCCTTTCATTGGAGAGACGCGGAGGTAGACATGGTCTCCGATCTTGAAAGCCAAGTCACGGTGCTTGCTATCATAGTAACTCTTCTGGCGCGATTGCGCGGCTTTGAATTTTTCACGGATGACTTTACACATTTCTTCAGCTTCTGTGATTAAGTCATTGCCAAGAGGTTGGCGTTCACCAATCTCTGACCAATTGAGAGGAGTACGGCACTTTCTACCATAGAGAATCTCAAATGGGGCCTTGCCCGAACTCGCTTGGAAGTAGTTGTTGTAGGAGAAATCGGCATATGGAAGACAATCTTCCCACTTCATACCGAAGGAAATGACACAAGCCCTGAGCATATCTTCAAGAATTTGATTGACTCGCTCGATTTGGCCACTAGTTTGAGGATGGAAGGCTGTGCTGAACTGAATGTTGGTGCCCATGGCCTTCTAGAAGGAGTCCCAGAACTTAGAAGTGAAGATGCTTCCACGATCTAAAGATATCAATTGCGGCATGCCGTGCAAAGAGACAATCCTGGAGGTGTATAGCTCTGCCAGCTGAGCTGCTGTGATAGATTCTTTGATAGGAATAAAATGAGCCACTTTTGTAAGCTTGTCGATGACAACGAAGATAGCATAATTTCCACGCTTGGACTTGGGAAATCCAGTCACGAAGCCCATCTCAATATGGTCAAACTTCCATTCTGGAATAGCAAGAGGTTGGAGGAGACCAGCTGGCCGTTGGTGTTCTGCTTTCACCCTTCTGTAGACATCACATTCATTCACGAATTGAGCAATTTCTCGCTTCATTCGAGTCCACCAATACGACTGCTTGAGGTCATGGTACATCTTCGTACTACCAGGATGAATGGATAGAAGGGAATTGTGCGCCTCGTTCATAATGACTTTCCGTAGGTCACCTTTAGGAACCACAATTCGATCCTCGAAGAATAGAGTGTCTTTGTCATCAATGTGATATCACTTGTACTTGGGTTGGCTCTTGGCAATCCCATTTTTCACCTTCTTCACCATGGCATCAAGAAGTTGTGCCTCATGAATTTGATCTTCCAAAGTAGGAGATACTATGAGGTTGGCAAGAAAGCCTTGAGGAACAACATGGAGAGTTAGTTTGCGGAAACCTTCACAAAGGTCTGGTTGGAAGGGCTTGAGAATTAGGCTGTTGAAGAAAGCCTTCCTGCTCAAAGCATCTGCAATGACATTAGCCTTGCCTGGAGTATATTCGATACTCGGCTTGTATTCTTGAATCATTTCGACCCAACGAGTCTGCCTGTGGTTGAGGTTGGGTTGAGTGAAGATGTACTTGAGGCTCTTATGATCAGTGAAGATGTCCACTTTCCTTCCCAACAAGAGATGTCTCCATGTTAATAGAGCACGAACAACTGCCGCCAACTCGAGGTCATGAGTGGGGTAGTTCCTTTCGTTGGGCTTCAACTGACGAGAGGTATAGGCCACAACTTTCTTTTCTGGCATTAACACAGCACCGAGACCTTGCAGGGAGGCATCACAGAAAACTTCGAATAGTTCGGATTCATCAGGAGGAGTCAAGACAAGAGCTGTGACTAACTTCTCTTTGAGGGTGTTGAAAGCAATGTCACATTCCGGCGTCCAGACATACTTGACATGCTTCTGGAGGAGGTTGGAAAGAGGCTTTGCAATCTTAGAGAAATTCTCAACGAATCTTCGACAATAGCTTACAAGCCCAAGAAAACTGTGGAGCTGCTTGACATTCTAAGGAGGTTCCCAGTTCACAATTGCAGACACCTTCTCAAGATTAACAGCGATGCCCTTGCCGGAGATGATATGGCCAAGGTAAAGAACTTCATCAAGCCAGAACTCACACTTGGAAAACTCCGCATAGAATTGATGCTCTCTGAGTTTGTCCAGCACCAATCTCAAATGCTTGGCGTGATCCTCCATACTCTTGGAAAAGACCAAAATATCATCGAGATACACCAGGACGAAATCATCTGTGTAAGGGTTGAAGATGAAGTTCATCATGCGAGAGAATGTTGGAGGAGCATTGACAAGTCCGAAAGACATGACAGTATATTCATAAGAACCATAGCTTGTTCTGAATGCTATCTTGGGGATATCTTGTTCACGAATGTGAATCTGATGATAACCCATGCGGAGGTCAAGCTTGGAGAAAACTTGAGCACCTTTAAGTTGCTCGAAAAGATCATTGATGTTGGGAAGTGGGTACTTTTTCTTTATTGTTTTCTTGTTCCATGGATGGTAGTCGACACAAAGTCGGTCCATTCCATCCTTCTTCTTGACAAAAAGAAAACCACAACCCCATGGAGAAGAACTCTTTCTGATCAGACCCATATTCTCTTGTTCATCGAGTTGTTTCTTCAACTCCTTCAACTCCTCTGGTCCAAGCTATAAAGGACGTTTGCAAACAGGTTCCGTGCCAGGCTCAAGATCGATAACAAATTCAACTGGCCGTTGAGGAGGCATTCCTGGAAGCTCTACTGGAAAGACGTATTGATATTCACAAACGACCGGAATCTGAGAGATGGCATTCAACTCGCCCTTCTCATTGGGAGAAAATAATCAAAGGGTATCATCACGAGCGGCATAGATGATCACATCCTCAGAATAGTGTGTCAATTGAATCTGCCTGGCAGCACAATCAAGCTGAGCCTTGTGCTTAGAAAGCCAGTCCATGTCGAGAATTAGATCAATATCTGAGTCACCAACAACAATTGGAGAAGACAAAAACTTATAGTCTCCCATCTCGATAGACACATCCGGGACACAATTATTAGATGTCATTTGCTTACCCGGGGACACAATCTTCAACGGAAAAGGAATCTTTTCGGTCACAAACTCGTGCTTGGCAACAAAAGGTCTTGAAATAAAACAAAGCGATGCACCAGTATCAAACAATAATTTTGCAGGAAAAGAGTTAACTGGAAGGTACCCATGATCACTTCTGAAGAATCCTCTGCCTGAGCTGCATCATCGTATTGACCTTAGCATGCTTGGGATTATGCTTGACCACTACATTGCTGGCAGATCTCACAGGAGGAGGAGGAGGCGGAAGGCGCCTTTGGTTGAAGCACTTGTTTGCATTGTGCCCTTTCTGCTGACACTTGTTGCAAGTAACCTCTGAGAGCGGACGGTGATAAGGAGCACTTGACCTTGGAGTATGAGACTGAGCTTTGTTCTGATAGCCTGGGTTGGGTGGATGGGAAGACCCACTGCCACCTTTAATCTTCTGCTAATAAGGCCGACGAAATGGAGGAGGAGGGGGCAACCAGAACTTCTGTAGCTGCCACTTGTGATGAAGAAGAAGATTGAACTGCATCCCTGACTATCTTCTTAGATGCCTCACACTTGAGCTGAGCAACTTCTTGCTTTAGTGCCATGTTGTAGAATTCATCATACTTAGTCGGCTCAAGAAGCACGAGAGCTAATTGCAGATCTTCTCTGAGACCACCACTGAATTGATAAATCATGCTCTTTTCATCAGGGACGTCTTGTTTAGCAAAGCGAGCGAGTTTCTGAAACTGGATATTGTATTGATACACGGACATGCTGCCTTGCTTGAGATTGCGGAACTCCTCACGCTTACTCTCAGCAACACTTTGAGGAATGTGATGAGCTTTGAAGTCTCGGTGGAAATCATCCCAGGTAATCACACGACCTCCTCTGGAATCTCTGTATTGTTGATACCACTCAGCAGCTTGGTCTTTGAGTTGAAATGAAGCAAACTTGACAAAGTCCTCAGGCCTGACATTGCTACACTCAAAATGTTTGCAGATATCCACGAGCCAGTCGTCGGCATCTGTGGCCTCGACACAGTTGCTGAAGGACTTCGGCTGGTTTGTGAGGAACTGATTGAGGGTAGCAAACTAAGGTTGATTGTTGCCTTGGCCTTGATTTCCTTGGTTGCCTTGCCCTTGGTTGCGCTCTTGCAAGAGTTGCAAAAGCATCTGAGTGTTGGCATTGGTGGCTGCCATGACAGCTTGCCATGCCTCCAGAGGTGTAGGTGGAGGTGGTGGCGGAGGGTTCGGATTCTGACGCGTTGGAGGAGCCATCCTGAAGAGGTTGACATCCGTTAGCATCTTGAAAGACATATATTCAAGCTAAATCAATGGATCGGAATTGCAGCATATAGCCTTAACATTCGAACAAGAATGAACGAATGAATTCCAAAGTAAAATCATCACACTTCCATTAAGGTTGAGAAGCCACTTAGATAAAGGTAGATGAATAAAACAACAAGGTATGAATATGAACAAATAAGTGGTAAGGATTACCCAATCACAAACCAAATATCTGCGGGAAGAAATACTAGAGCTACATGAATTCCCACCTATAAAACTCGTGAAACTTTCTGGTCATGCAATCAGGTGTTGGGGATACAGGGGAAGCATAACATCTCACCCAAAACTAGCAATTCCTACTTCCAGCTGTATCCATCCTTCAACACATAACCAAGGAACCTTTGGAAATCATTTACCTCAACCTTCAAAAAGCATCCGTTATACGAGTTATGGCAGTACTCCCGAACTCCCGCCCCAGTACTGGGTGGCGTCGAGGTTATCTCACCAACAACTGCATAAAAGAGATTTTCGATGTCGGCGAACTGAGGTATTCCAGAACTACAACGATAAAATTGTGAGGACAACACCTCGGAGCTCAACTCCCCGGGACACTGCCACAACCCCTAAATCTCAGGAGGCACCAAGAACAATGTTCTCGTCACAAAACCGTCGAAACGATTCCAAGATACCCGCGTGATCCTACATTTTTTTGTGAAATTTGAGGAGGGAAGAGTCAAAACTCTACGTCAGGATGCCTCACCAGAGTGACGAAGCGACAGAGGAGTAAAAGGAATCCTACTCTCTGATATATATAATCCTAAGACTCAAAACATTTTGTTCTAGACTCAACAACGTCAGCAGTTCGATCAAGCAAGGGGCTCCTAAGTCGGGGAAGGCTCTGATTACCAACTTGTAACACCCACAATGCGGCTATATCTCCCACGTGTCGAGGCATGACTTAGAGGCATAGCCGCATGGTAGGCATGTCGCAAGAGGGGTAATCATTACACATCCCATGTACTGGATAAGAAAGGGATAAAGAGCCGGCTTACAATCGCCACTTCACACAAAACAAAAATAATCATACATCATCCAAAATACAACCAAGGTCCGACTACGGAACCAAAATAAAGAAAGACCACCCCAAATGCTAGATCCCCGATCGTCCCAACTGGCCCGGGGGTTTAAAATAAAGATGACCCTTGAGTGGCCCGGGGGTTTAAAAATCCCTAAGGTGGCACTGCAAGTGGCTCTGTTTTGGACCAACACTCAGAGGAGCACTGGCCCGGGGGTTTAAAATAAAGATGACCCTTGAGTCCCCGGAACCAAAGGGAAAAGGCTTAGGTGACAAATGGTAAAACCAAGGTTGGGCCTTGCTGGAGGAGTTTTATTCAAAGCAAACTGTCAAGGGGTTCCCATAACACCCAACCGCGTAAGGAACGCAAAATCGAGGAACATAACACCGGTATGACGGAAACTAGGGCGGCAAGAGTGGAACGAAACACCAGGCATAAGGACGAGCCTTCCACCCTTTACCAAGTATATAGATGCATTAAAGTAAATAAGAGATAATAATGATATCCCAACAATATCCATGTTCCAACATGGAACAAGCTTCAATCTTCACCTACAACTTGCAACGCTATAAGAGGGGCTGAGAAAAAGCAGTAACATAGCCAAACAATGGTTTGCTAAGAAAGGTGGGTTAGAGGCTTGACATGGCAATATGGGAGGCATGATATAGCAAGTGGTAGGTGTTGCGGCATAGCAATAGAGTGAACAACTAGCAAGCAAAGATAGAAGTGATTTCGAGGGTATGGTCATCTTGCCTGAAAAGTTCTCAGAGTTGACAAAAGTTTGATCCTCGTTAGCGTACTCAATAGGTTCCTCGATCACGTACTCATCTCCCGGCTCTACCCAAAGCAAGAACACAAGCAAAGTACCAACAATCAATCATGGTGCAATGAACAATCAACATGATGCAAAATATGGCATGATATGCGAGATGCGATATGCAATGCATATGCGAACTCCGGAAGGAAAAGAAAGATCAATTCATCAAATTGGTAAACCAAGTGTGCCACTGGAAAGATGAGATGATTTTGGTTGAAATCGATATAAGGATCACCGGAAACGAATGCACGGTTTGCAAATGGCAAGGAAAACAAGAATGGCACAATTCTGCGATTAACAGCATGACGCCATCTAGAATGCAACAAGAAAATAAGCTACTGCACTCCAACATAGCAACAAAGCATATGGCAGTGATGTACTCAAGATACTTGACAAAACATGAACACTGAGCTACGGCTAAATCACACAAGAGATGGTTCAAAAAAGCCTGGCAAACGTGCAAAAGATATCACCATCACAGACTTAGGAAAATACTAACGTGCCAGAAATAACATCAGGAAGCCATGTTTATAGCAAGAAAACAACATGCTACAGGAACATGTCATAGCAATACAAGGCATGGCATGAATCTACTAGATGCATAGAACAAAAGTCTCTTACTGATCATGAGCCCAAAAGGCACACAAGATATGATGGCACCCATGTAAACATAGCAAGTTTTATTAACAGTTTCAAACTTAACAGAAAACAGAGCATGGCATAAACAGAATTATGAAGGCAACTTTGCGAGCTCAAATCGCTCATCACAAAGCCTCGCATGACAAAACAAGCATAGAAAGAGCAAGATGACATGCTAATGAAGCTAACCATGCCCAGAGCAGGTTCATAGCGTGCATGGATCACTAACAACAACCATGGCAAAATTGATTAACATGTAAACAATCTGCCAGGAACATTTTATAGCAAAAGTAGAGCAAGAATAAGACATGCTAGGGCACTCCATAATTGCCAACAGGGGCATGGATGGATAGAGCATAGCCATATGTCCAAAACACCCTTACTAAAGATACTCAAAACAAGCATGGATACCACTATAGCATCATGTTTACATGGCATAAAAAAATAACATCAGACAAAAGACTTAGCAAAATCCTAAGACCCTGAAATCAGCAATATCACGAAGGCTGCTTTGCATGCTTGTGCTAGTCACCACATTGATTACAAAAATACATGGCAAGCACCCCTGTGAATATGGCATGGCATAGATCAAAACACATGTAGAGCTCATGCCCATATGAAGCACACATCAAATGTGGCAAAAATGACAAATCACCCTAAACTGATAAGTAGCCGCAATAAACAGTTTAGAGCACTCTTGCATCAATGATTTGGGCATCAAGATGGACTCAAACAAGCATGTCACAATGGAATGAAATGAAGAGCGTCTCCCAATGAACAATATGGTATATCACGCGCATGAAATTGAGCTACGGTCACGGAGTTATGATGCAATGAACAGAGCCTAAAAATATAATGGGAGAAGGACTTAGGAAAAATATACCCCTCCAGACCAGATCTAGGGTTCGCGGCACAGAAGTCGAGGTTTGCCGGAGATGACGGGGACGGCGGCCGGAGTGGGAGCCGGGGTCGCCGGAGCTCGCGCTCGCCGGATCCGGCCCTCCCGCGGCCTGATCTGGCAGGAGGTGAGGGAGAGGGAGGCGGCGGAGCTCGGGGCAGCGAGGAGCAGCACGCGGTGGCGGCTGACGTGGTGGCCGGGCGGAGATGGCGGCCGGAGTGGGCGGCGGAGGCGGCGGCCGGCGGGCGGGGCGACGCGGCTCGCGGGCGCAGGCGGAGGAGAACGGGGCGGCTGTCGGCAGACGCGCGGGCCGGGGAGGGCCCGCCCCGGGCCTCGGCAGGCCGGCACGGGGAGCGGCGAAGTGGGCGCAGGCGCGGACACGAGGCTCTCACTGGTTGGCCATAGGCGCCGGCGGTGGAGGGAGCGGGGCTAGGGTATGGACCCGAAATTTCGGAGGAGGGCACATATTTATAGGTAGGAGGAGGTAGGAGTGTCCAAATGGAGTGTAGTTTTTGCCCACGCGATCGTGATCCAACGACGGAGGACATGGGAGTTGTTTGGATAGGCTATTGGGCCGTTTTGAGGGGTTTTGGGCAGAAACACAAAAGAGGACTTTGTAGTTCCCCGGTTAACCGTTGGAGCATCAAACGGACTCCAAATGACACGAAATTTGACAGGTGGTCTACCGGTGGTGTACCAAGGCCGCTTGGCAAACCTCAGTCCATTCCGAGGACGTTTAACACCCGCTCACGAAAAGAGACAGGAGGGGTGCGCCGGTTCACGTAGGAGTGTCGGATTCCAAAACGGACAACGGGGAAAATGCTCGGATGCATGAGATGAACACGTATGCTAATGTGATGCACATGATGACATGATATAAAATGCATGACATGAACAAAATGCAAAACGAAGACAAAAGCCAACCACGAAGGGAATCTCATAACTTAAAGCCAGAAATGGCAAGAGTCGGAGTTAAAAATATGGCAAGTTACATCCGGGGTGTTACACTAACCAACATTACATTTATGTTCACACACTCATTTCAGTTGTCGGTGCTCATGCTCTTTCATCTTATTATCCGTGATAGCTCATTTATTTTTCCCGCTCTCTTCTTGTGTGTTTGAAAAACCTTAAGAAAAAACCAAAAAATAGTTGTGGTTAGTTTACTTTCTATGCTTGCATAGTTGTAATATTAAAAGAAAACCCAAAAAGATTTCTCGTTCTTCTCTTTCTTGTTGGGAGCTTTCCCGTGTAAATAGTTTTTCTCGTTCTTGTTTTACTTTCTTTGGAAAAACAAAAAATCCAAAAATATTTCAGTGTGCTTCTTTGAAATTCTTTTCTTTTCTTTGGGGGTCGAGAGGAGAAGACCACGATGAAATTGTTGAGTGGCTCTCATATGCATTATTCTTGATCTAACAAAGAGCCCATATAACCTTGTCTTCTCCTTTGACTAAATGTTTGCAGGTTCCAGCTTAGTCCAATGCATGCGCACTATTATTATTATCCATATTGTTTGGTCGTGCAAGTGAAAGGCAATAATGAAGATATATGATGAAATGATTGAGATGAGGAAAATCTGGTATGAACTCGACCTATCTTATTTTTGCAAATATTATTAGTTCATCATCCCTGATTCGGCCTATTATGAATGAAACATGTTTGCAGTGATAATTAGAGATTATAGTTACTCATGCCATGCTTAATTAGCTAGGAGATTATGATGGTTTACCTTGCGTGCCAACATGGAAACTAAAATGGTTGTGATGTTGTATGATAGGATGGTATCCTCCTCTGGATGATTTGAGTGGCTTGACTTGGCACATCTTCACGCATGTAGTTGAAACAAAATCAACATAGCTTCTACGATATTTATGTTCATGGTGATTTATATCCTACTCATGCTTGCACTCAATGTTCGTTAATCACAAAGCATGTTTATGACTATTGTCGCTCTCTAGTTGGTCGCTTCCCAGTCTTATTCTATCCTTCACTTGTACTAAGCGGGAATGCTGCTTGTGCATCCACTTCCATAATCCCAAAGTTGTTCCATATGAGTCCACCATACCTTCCTATATGCAGTATTTACCTGCCGTTCCAAGTAAATTTGCAAGTGCCAAACTCTAAACCTTAAAATGATGATCTATTTTGTATGCTCGGATCGCTCATGTACCAACTATGGATGTCTGTATCTTCCATGCTAGGTGGGTTATTCTCACGATGAGTGGACTCCACTCATCATTCACGAGAAAATGGCTGGGAACTGGGATGCCCAGTCCCATGCTCAAATCAAATCAAAATAATTGCAAACAAAACTCCCCCAGGACTATTGTTAGTTGGACGGTACCCGTTGTTTCGAACCAGCCGTGGAGTGTGCTTGTTGGTGGTGGGGGAGTATAAACTTTACCATTCTGTTTCCGAACCGCCTATAATGTGTGTAGCATGGAAGATGCCGAGATCACTTGGTTGTTATGTTGATAATGAAAGCATGCCGCTCAAAATATCATTTATCTCTGTTTTGAAAACTCGAGCTCTGGCACCTCTGCAAATCCCTACTTCCCTCTACGAAGGGCCTATCTATTTACTTTTATTACTGAGTCATCATCCTCTTTTAAAAAGCACCAGTTAGAGAGCACCACTTTCATATGTATGCACTGTTATTAATTTATATTGAGTATGACTGTGATTGGATCTCTTTTACCATGAATTATAGTGTCTAGTCAGTCCTTGATCTTCAGGGGTGCTCTGCATTTATGTTTTGCGATCTCAGAAAGCGCTAGCGAGATACCACCTTGTTATATCATATCATCATTGTTTTGAGAAAGTGTTGTCATCCGAGATTTATTACTATTGCTCGCTAGTTGATTATGCCATTGATATGAGTAAATGTGAGACTTAAACATTATTGTGAATATGGTTAGTTCGTAATCTTTGCTAAAAACTTGAATGTTGGCTTTACATATTTGCAACAAGAAGATCAAACAAAGTTCGTAAAAGTTTTTCTTTATCACTTTAAGTTTGTCAACTGAATTTCTTGAGGACAAGCAATGGGTTAAGCTTGGGGGAGTTGATACGTCTCCATCGTATCTACTTTTCCAAACTCTTTTGCCCTTCTTTTGGATTCTAATTTTCATGATTTGAATGGAATTAACATGCACTTACGCTGTTTCAGTAGAATTGCCATGGTGTTATTTTTGTGCAGAAATAAAAGTTCTCGGAATACCCTGAAACTTCACGGACATGACTTTTGGAATTAATAAAAAATATTTGCAAAAGAATCAAGTGAAGGGGCCCCACACCCTAGCCATAAGGGTGGGGTCACGCCCACCCCCTGGGGCGCGCCATCCGTCCTTGTGGGCGCCCTAGACCTCCACCGACCTCAACTCCAACTCCATATATTGGCCTAGGAACAGCCTTGCGAGGACCACCCTCAGGGCAACGCTGGCCTTCCTCCACTGCCGCCACCACCAAGAAGGAATGAAGACCACCACCAGGATGAGGGGGCTAGGGGCTTCCAAGAGCCTCGTGCCATCGCTTGCATCCTAGGCAGCGCTCAGGCCCCTGCCTCCCATCGCATCTTCAAACATTTCACTTGCAAGGTGAACATGGCCCTCCCCAAGGTCGAGGCGATGCGTCCCCTCAGGTGGTCCAAGTACGCCATCACCTTCGACTCTTCCGACCAGCTCAAGTGTTCGGCCACTGCTGGCGCCCTCCCAATGCTCTGCTCGCCCATCCTCAGCAACGTCCTCATCACCAAGACACTCATCGATGGTGGCACAGGGCTCAATGTTATCTCTATCAAGACGTTTGACTAGCTCCAGGTGTCATACAACCAGCTTCAGCCTACCAAGCCCTTCTCAGGAGTGACCGATGCCTCCACCACCCCGATAGGGCAGATCCGCCTCCCTATCACCTTCTGTGAGCACGACAACTACCTCACTGAGCTCATCGACTTTGACATCTCCCACATTCGCCTCCCGTACAACACCATCCTCGGGTACCCGGCCTTGGCCAAGTTCATGGCTGTGACCCACCAGGGCTACAATATCCTCAATATGCCAGGAAGCTGTGGCATCATTAGAGTCGCTTGTGACGAGAAGGACGCGGTGTGCTCCCTCGAGCATGCCTACCAGGCTGCGGCAGTCGACAACCTAGATGATGAGGGTGTTGTCTATCCTCCTAAGGCCGTCCCCAAGAAGAAGAAGAAGTTGCTCCACCGTGGACCTCGGGAGGATGGGGTAGCCAGTGGCCCTGCCTCAGGACCTACGCCCACTGACGGGGCGCCTTCCCCTCTCACATAGGAAGGCACGCCCAGCGCCCCTCTCAGGCTGGGCTCGGGGGCTCTCCTCTAGAGGGCCCCTGACCTGGCCAACGTGACGAGGGAGCCGCTCGGGCACCATGTGGAGGCGTGCTTCAACGCACATTTCCACAAAGAGAGTGCGGAAGTCTTGGTTTGGCAACATAGCAACTCTGGCTGGGCTCCACAACTCACAGGACTGGCAAGGTTACGGCCTAGCACGACGGGTCGAGCGAACACTTTGGGTATGACATACAAAACTGGCATGACACGCCAGGTCAGTACATTGAATGTACTTGCAAGACAACCAAATATATAGCATCCAAACAAGCAGAAGACAAAGCAAGAACCAAGTGCATGCAACAACCTATCTCATATCAATTACTAACCATGACATAATAAAGATCAACTAAGCATGAACATCATAGCATCTACTAACATGGTAATCACATGGCATATCAAAACATGCTTATAACATGGCAATAGCAAAACATAGCATATCATCTCAATCATGGCATAATCAATCCACACATGGCATGGCATCATGAAACTATGCTGAAAAATAAAATATCGATCATATTCAATGTAGACATAACATGTTAACTTTATGCAACCATGTTCTATTCTGACATGGTTCTTTAAATGCAAATAACAACATATTACTCATGCAATGCAACCAAACTGGTGCACTGAGTCCCTCGGACTCTCTTACCAATGGGTTGCCTCACAACCAAGCGGTGATCTTTCCGGCGATCACAACCAGTCAAACAATGATCTTTCCGGCGATCACGACCACGACCAACACTTGGTCTGCAACACTCACCGAGACCTCGTCTCGTGATCATATCAAAACATCACCATGACTTCTCACAACTATCTCATAGTCCAAGTCACCACATTCTTGTTATCACATTAATTTACTTAATTGTTTCAGGTTTATCCTCCATTTCGACCAAGACCTGATAGTGTTACCTACTATGAATTGTGTTGCTATCGATAGACTTTATAGACACTCTGCAAAGGTAGCGTACTGTACCCACACCACGGAACCCATGGCCTCATCATCCCATTCGGGTGGACCAACGACATTCCGACGAAACCGACCTACTGGCATGACACTCTCCCGGCCACTCAGACTCACTCCCCACTGGGCTTGTCCTGGGTGGCCCCGTGTCTACCAAAGACACAACGACCACCGTCGTGGCCAAAACGTCCTTCACGGGGACCGGTACCAAAAATCTCAACAACGGGCACACAATGTTATGTCCGCCTACCTGATCAGGGTAGCGCGCACCCATAACCTTCCCTATTTGGAGGCACCAGCAAGAGGCACGACAATAGATCACATTAAGGCCTTCCCATAAAGGCAAAATGTGGCTGCACTGAAAAAGTTCAATTTGGTGGCACTATGACTCGATCCCATCGATGACGGAGGATGTTTGTTATTATTAAGTCAATTTATTAGCTTCTCCATCATCATGAACATGGACGCAACAATGAACATGCATCATACAAATGCTTTAATAAAAGACTGGACTTTTCAGGTGAACAACTATAGCATAAGGAACATGACCATACCAAGTACTAGCATATCAATGGTGCATTACAATCATCATAGCAACTCATAATAGCCACTAAGAATCCAAAGGCAACATGTCATCCAAAGTAATACTCCAAAGCATACTACCATCATCAACATAATCACAATAGCCACTAAGAATCCAAAGGCAACATGTCATCCACATAATCATCAAAATATAAGTCCTAGAACTCCAAGCAATATCGATAATAACATTCTAATTAGCATGGCAAAAGATATCGTGAAAACATAAGCATGTATGATAATTATAACAGAATAACTACAGACGAAAACGATAAGGAACAACTGTAACTACACACACACAAGGCGCAAGCAAAGTCAACATTCAAGTTTGGGGCTCATGATAAGAGGTTGGCTTGCCTAGGGATCGACAAATACTCCGGGAAGAAGTGCAGAACGATTGCGGAAAGATTTGCTGGAAACAGTTCTCGCTCGGAGGGGCTATTTATAGGCAAGGGCAATATGGTCATTTTCAGAATGTGCAAACATCAAGAAAATCGTCCCATTTAAAAGGGCTCGATGAACACAGAAATTTAGCGTTGGAATCACTTCATTCGGAGTTACGGGTAAAAAGATACGGACGTTTAAAGCTCAGGGACTACTCTGTAAAAATACTTCTACAGACAGGTCCCTGGTAGTTTAAACAGAACATGTCTTTTCTGAGGATACGTTTTCCAGAGAGGAAAACGTATTCCGAAGAAGAGGGAAAATACGCTTTCTGAAGTGGGAAATGTTCTAACCTCGAATACGCTTTCCACGCAGGGAAACAGCTTCAAGGTTGGGCGCGTCCACTTATCCGACGTGGCCAGCGGGGCCACGCCCTACGGTCGCCGACAGGTGGGGGTCACATGGGGTGGGGCCCGCCTGGCCTGGCCTTCTTCTTCCTCCCGCGGGGGAGCGAGCCTGGCCGAGGGGGAAGATCACCTCGACGGTGGTCGTCGGCGCGTCCGGCCACCACACGAGGCGCGCGACCTACCCAGAAGCTCAGGGCGGGGAGGCGCACCAACTGGTGGTCTCCGTTGGCGGCAAGAGGCGCTGCAGAGACAGCAGCAAGGCCCGCGGCCGAGAGGAGCTTTGGCCACCAGTGGACATAGGGTTTTGGTGGACAAGAGGAGAGACCAAGGCCACGGGGAGGCTCGCCGGAGCATGGGGGATGCATTGGTGGAGGTGGAACAGCGAGGGGAGCTCGGGATCACCAGAATCAAGCGAGACCCGAGGCGGCGTCCATGGAGATGGGGAGGGGGCAAAGAGGGGCTCTGGTAAGAATGAGTGCTCGGGGAGGCGTAGAAAAGGGTGGGAAACCAAGAATGCTTGAGAACATTACTATGAAATATATCAATTGTTGGACCAAACTATTAACTGAACATTACATTTCAGAATATCAGATTGCATATTAACATTACAGAGGACAAATCACTAGAAGGCACTAGTGTTGGCCTCGAGAAAACAACACGAGCTGTATTTTAAATTAGACAACCATGTGGCGGTGTCGACGGTAGCCTCGAAGACGAGGTGCTCCTCCAAGATCTGGCAGTCGTCACGCACGGCAGCCATCGCGACCTCGTCCACGCGTGCGGCCGCGATTTGCTTCTCTGTTGCCAGATGCTACTGAGCTCCACGTTATACTGCATGCAAAATGGTTGTGGGCGGCGCTTAATTGGAAGACGGGGTCAGTGATTTGGGTGGAAGGTGTCGCGTCGTCGGTTGGGGCATGCGGGATGGGGAAGGAGGTGGATGGTGTGGGTGAGGTGTGGATTACCTAACCATATCGACGAGGTCACGCGGCAAGAAGAAGGGTCACCAATGGGGAGGTAGCACTGCAAGAACAAGGGTCGCCAGTGAGGAGGTGGCACTGCCAGTAAGTATAAGTGAAAGTTTGAACTTGGAGAGCATGGATGATCAGTGGAATGTGGCGTTTGGTGGGTCAGGGGGCGGGCGGAGAGATAGATATTTCCACGGTGACAGACAAAATGGTGTTGCGGAGGGAAAGGATGGAGTTTGAATTGCTAGAACATTTATCTACAATGAGCATGCAACTATATGAGTGTCGTGTTAAAATTAGGAATTATTCCGGGTTCGTTTTGCATTTTTTATGCATTAATTGAGTTTCTAGGCATTTAATGTGCATAATTCAAATTTGAACTACAAGCACATGCTCTAGTGCACCAAAGTTTGTTGGAAAATCACATGTGTGTCTTTGGGTGAATTTATAGGTATCATCCAAGAATGGGAATGAAACTGAAATATCTGGGCATCGTGGCTTGGCCGGAAACATTGAGAAACTTGGTTTTTAAATTCCTGTAAATCCCAAACATGCCGGAAAATCATGAAACTTGGCATGGTGCCATTTCATGGCACCAACATTTTGTGGTAAAAATTTGTCCGAATTGGGACAAGTTTTGGTATAAGCTTCTTGCAAACTGGAGCTTCTCTAAAAAAGGTGTGTGGTTTCGAGAGGGAACATGTCACCTTTGTGTGCAAAACGGCATACGTTGCCCCCTCTTGATTTTTTTCAGAGCCAACATAGAACTATATGAGTGTCGTGTTAGAATTTGGAATTATTCCGGGTTCGTTTGGCCTTTTCTATGCCATAATTGAGTTTATGGGCATTTAATGTGCATAATTCAATTTTTGACTACAAGCCCATGCCCGAGTGCACCAAGGTTGGTTGAAAATCACATGTGCGTCCTTGGATGAATTTCTAGGTACCATGCAAGAAATGGGAATGAAATTCAAACATCTGGGCGTCATGGCTCGGTCAGGAACATTGAGAAACTTGGTTTTTAAATTCATGTAAATTCAAAACTCGCCTAATAATCATGACACTTTGCATGGTATTATTTCTTGAAACCAACATGCTGTGGTAAAATTCTTGGCCGAATTGGGACAAGTTATGGTATAAGATTATTGCAAACCGGAGCTTCTCTCAAGAAGGCTCATGGTTCTGAGAGGGAACGTGTCACCTTTGTGTGTGAAACGATATAAGCTACCTCCCCCTTGATTTTTTACAAAGGCAACATAGAACAATATGACTGTTGTGTTAAAATTTGGAATTATTCTAGGTTTGTTTGGCCTTTTTATGCATCAATTGAGTTTATGGGCATTTAATGTGCATAATTCAAATTTGAACTACAAGCACATGCTCCAGTGCACCAATGTTGGTTGAAAAATCACATGTGTGTCCTTGGGTGAACTTCCAGGTACCATGCAAGAAATGGGAATGAAATTCAAACATCTGGGCGTCGTGGCTCGGCCGGAAATATTGAGAAACTTGGTTTCTTCATTACTGTAAATCAAAAACACGCATGAAAATTGGCATGGTGTCATGACATGGCACCAACATGCTATGGTAATTTTTTGGCCGAATTGGGACAAGATTTGGTATTAGCTTCTTGCAAATCGGAGCTTCTCTTAGGAAGGCTCGTGGTTCCAAGAGGGAACATGTCACCTCCGTGTGTGAAATGACATACACTACCTTCTCCCGCCTTAATTTTTTTATAGAGGCAGCTTAGACCAAATAGGAGTTTCATGCTAAATTTTGGAACTATTCTAGGTTCGTTTGGCCTTTTTATACATTAATTGAATTTCTGGGCATTTAATGTGCACAATTCAAATTTGAACTACAAGCACATGCTCCAGTGCGCCAAAGTTGGTTAAAAAATCACATGTGTGTCCTTGGGTGAATTTCTAGGTCCCATGCAAGAAATGGGAATGGAATTCAAACATATGCGCGTCGTGGCTCGGTCGGAAATATTGTGAAACTTGGTTTTTTAATTCCTGTAAATCCAAAACATGCATGTAAATCATGAAAATTGGCATGGTGTCATGATGTGGCACCAACATGTTGTGGTGATTTCTTTGGCCGAATTGGGACAAGCTTTGGTATAAGCGTCTTGCAAACCAGAGCTTCTCTCAAGAAGGCTCGTGGTTCCGAGAGGGAACATGTCACCTCTGTGTATGAAACGACATACACTGCCTTCTCCCGCCTTGATTTTTTATAGAGGCAGCTTAGACCAAGAAGAGTTTCGTGCTAAATTTTAGAATTATTCCGGGTTCGTTTGGCCATTTTTATAAATTAATTGAGTTTCCAGGCATTTAATGCATATAATTCAAATTTGAACTACAAGCACATGCTCCAGTGCGCCAAAGTTAGTTGAAAAATCATTTATGTGTACTCGGGCGAATTTCTAGGTCCCATGCAAGAAATGGGAATGGAATTCAAACATCTGGGCATCGTGGCTCGGTCGAAAACATCAAGAAACTTGGTTTTAAAATTCCCATAAATCCAAAACTCACCTGAAACTTGGCATGGTGTCATGGCATGGCACCAACATGTTGTGGTAAAATTTTTATCCGATTTGCAAGGCGCACACATTAACAATCAACAAAGTCATTTTGGAACAAGTGCTATCACGTTACAATCGGAAACACAAGTATTATTGAAACCGTTGGCGTTCTACTTACCATTTATGTGCCGCCATGCGTCCCCTTTGTTATTGACTAGGAGGTGTCGTGCGGGGTATCTATTTGAGTACGGGATGTGTGCAATCAGACCCTTGCGCATGCTTATCGGGAGGAGAGCCCTTTGACCTCCATCCACCGCCCACCTCTCTCCAAACATCTCCATTAATGGCGCCCGAGCCCCTGTTTAATGGCGTGGCTATGTCTCACTCGACTAAGATTTAAGAGAGAAAAAATAAAATCTGACAAGTCAACTTTGCACGGATCTTGATGTAAGATCCGATTGACCTATACAGCATCGACTGCGACATATAGCAAGAATGATGAATATATAAGGACGATGACAGCGGATATTAATTGTCTTACATATTTAGGAAGATAATTAAAAAAGCCACATGCGGCAACACCCGAAATACACAAGGGGAAAAGAAGAAGGAAGACACAGACATGATGCACTGCAGGCCGTGGAGACTAGTTCTTGCGGTGAGCGTCGATGATCTCTTTCATGTCCTTAATACGCTGTTTGGCAGCATCCATAGATTCCCCCACCAGCCTTTCGCGCTCGATATGAAGCATGGCATTCTCGTCCATAACTTTGTTGACGATGACGCCCGTCCTCTTCAACAATGCAGTGGTCTCCTCGTGCTCCTTCACTCTTCGGTCGATCTTCTCCCTTAGTAGGTCATGCTCGGTGCGGAGCTTTGCCTTGTCCTCCCCTAGCCCCCGGATGACGCGGTAGCATTTTCAAATAAGGCATTCATCTGTTCATGCAGCTTCATCCATCCGGAGATCTGACCCATCAGGTCATCAAGCATAGTGCGCATGCACCTGTGAGATTCCTCGCCTGCTCGGGAGACATTTTTCCTAGGCTGCCGCGGCATGGGAGGACCCCTCTACTACATCCGTGACACAACGGGACATCTCTGCTGCTTCCACAGCGTGGCCGAACCAATCTGCTACATCGACGGCGCGGCGGGACCTCTATGCTGCTTCAGTGGTGGGGCGGGACCTCTGTGCTGCTACGGCGGCGCGGCAGGACATGTCGTCTTCTTTCACGGCGAGGCCGGACATCTGTCATGCTTCCACTTTCATGCTCGCCTCTCCATGGTAGTAATCTCTCGACCCAAAACTTATGTAGGCCATGGCAGACGCAAGGGAACGACGATGAAATACTTGTTTGTTTTTGTGGATGAGGAGTTGAGGAGGAATGTGCGGTCATCTTGGAGTATGTAGTATTTATAACGGGTACTAATACGCTCCTAAGTGGAAATCGTTTAAGTTTTGATCGGCGTGAACAAGTTTGCAATTAAATATAGCATGGTAGTAATTTGGAATGTGACGGGACGCAAGCTCAAAGCTTATTGACGGTTCTAATTTTGACGTGCGGCACTATTCCTGGATGGCGTAACGTGAGCACGCTTCGTCGCGTACGTGGCGTTTGCACCATAGGGTGCACCGCAATGTCAACACACTTCTTGTTCCAGCAACCGTGCGCGCTCGGTATTACCATCGCGCACGCTTATTTTAATTAGAATGTGTGCCCGTCTAGCGCACACATGTTGATTTGTCTAACTATATTTGTTTGTTCTGACTAATCGCAAACAGTTCATCCATGTGGAGTGTATGTCGTGAACCGCAGACACCTTGATCAGGCTGATCATTTCTGTTGTGTTTCCTAATCGCAAATAGTTCATCCGTGTGAATTGTATGCCTTCAATCGCAGACACCTTGATCTGGCTGACCATTTCTGTTGTGTTGCCTAATCACAAACAGTTAATCCGAGTGAATAGTTTGCCACATATCACACACACCTTCATCTGGCTGCCCGTTTCTATTGTTAAAATTTGAACCGTGTTTGATGTATCCACCATCGCAAATGTTTTGCATCTTTTTTGGCGATTTTATTACATCACCGTTTGTGATTAATGCATCGCATATAGGTTCGTGGAAGGGTCTCTGATTTTAGTGTCACGTTAGCGGCATCCCAAAGTACTGGCTAGACAAAATTTGTACTGCGTAGAGATACTAGTTGTGCATTCAAAAACTCTTGAACCCAGTATTTGCCATAAGTGTCTGATAGAGCCGAAGGTGTCCCGATGTTTCGATGAGATAGCTATCATTTTTTGTGGGAGTCGACTTTGACGATCCGACTATGAACGTGCCAAGATGTTGCACCTTAGCAATTGCTAAACCATCTTCCGAGGGGTTATTGACCACGCCGGAGCACGGTCAACCTGACCACGAGGGTCAATTTCCTGTGAGCAAACGAAGAACAAGCAAGAAAGTAAGATCACAATTTGGATCGCAATCTAGATATTGAACCATGTTTGATGTATCCACCATCGCAAATGTGTTGCATCTTTTTTGGCGGTTTTATTACATCACCGTTTGTGATTAATGCATCGCATACATGTTCGTGGAAGGGTCTCTGATTTTAGTGTTGCATTAGCGGCATCCCGAAGTACTGGCTAGACAAAATTTGTACTGCGTAGAGTTACTAGTTGTGCATTCAAAAACTCTTGAACCCAGTTTTTGCCATAAGAGTGATAGAGCCGAAGGTGTCCCGATGTTTCGATGAGATAGCTATCGTTTTTTGTGGGAGTCGACTTTGACGATCCGACTATGAACGTGCCAAGATGTTGCACCTTAGCAATTGCTAAAACCATCTTCCGAGGGATTATTGACCACGTCGGAGCATGGTCAACCTGACCACGAGGGTCAATTTCCTGCGAGCAAACGAAGAATAAGCAAGAAACTAAGATCGCAATCTGGATATTGCGATTATCAGAGGAATGCTTTATTAATGAAAGTTGGGTTATGTGACGTCTTGATCTGGTCGCTGAACACAAATGAAGTACGCGAAGTTGCAGCTATGGTGAACTGTTAATCTAAACAAAACCCAAAGTCTAAACAACGCCCTAAGGGCTGTATATATGGAGGGGTAGGGGGAATTTTGTGGCCCCTTGTAGGAGGGGTCTGGAACCAACCCTAACTTTGTTTCCCCACACATACGGACTCTAAAAACAGCCTATGCTTTAGTATTTTGAAATTACATGGGCCTGGCCCAAAAATAAGGTGGCGCGACACCTAAAATAAGCTATGGACGAAAGTTATGAAGGGAATCTTGTATATTTCGTCCATGTCCTTGTAGGTCATCCCGGAAGCTTCAAAGTGCTCAAATATGCACTAGAAATGCCATTATGGATCCCTTCGCGTGCGCCTTCATCTCCATGCTTGATCCTGCTCCAGTGTTCATCCCTCTTATCCATGCTAGGCCCTTCATTAGTAATCAACACAAATGTATCCAATTTAGCCAGCATGATATTCTCATGAACATTACAATTGTCACCAAAAACGAAAGTACCTGGTAATTCAATTCGCATGTGCGAGCTCTAGTAATTGGTCCACTATGTATAGTTGCAGGGGTTGTGGGTGTAACAATGGTATTGATGTCATCATCATCCTCCCCTTCTTGAAATGAAGTCATCCTCAACGGAAGCTCATCTTCCTCACCCAAATAAGGCTTCAAATCTGCAATGTTAAAAGTGGGACTAACCCCAAAATCTACAGGCATCTCAAGTTTATATGCATTATCATTTATTTTCTCTAACACCTTAAAAGGACCATCAGCATGTGGCATTAGCTTTGACTTGCACAAATCAGGAAATCTATCCTTACACAAATGTAACCAAACAAGATCTCCAGGTGCAAAAACAACATGTTTTCTACCCTTATCTCCAGCAAGTTTATATTTAGCATTCATACGCTCAATGTTTTCCTTAGTTAACTCATGCATTTTTTAGATCAATTCTTTCAGCATGTTGTTTAGCATCAAAATTAACCTTCTCTAAAGATGGAAGAGGCAACAAATCAATAGGTGCACGAGGTAGGAAACCATACACAATTTCAAAAGGGCACATCTTAGTAGTAGAATGTAGTGAATGAGCCGAGCTCCTCCATGGCCGCCGCCGCCCCGAGCTCCGCCACCGGCCGTCCCCACATCATCGGTCGCCATTGCTGCCGGGAATGGGTTCCCTGGGGCCAGACCCGGCCACCCGCGCCCTCCTTTGACCTCCTATGCGCCATGTCGCCTCGCTGGAGTTCGATCCTGTCGCCATGGCCTCGTCTCATTACCTCTGTGTCCAGATTCGTGTAGGGTAAAGCAACAAAGTCCCGAGATCTTAACAGCGTCATATAGCATTTTGCGGTGATCATATCTATGTGCATGGTTGCCCGATTTCGAAGATCTAGGTATGTCTGTGGTGTGCTCTCTGTGCTCAACATGGTGGTATAATTTTCATGTATGATACTATTGATATTGATGCCTTAATTATCGTTACAAAAGCGCTACATGATGTAACCTGCTAAGTACTGTCATAACTTGCTGATTTCTCTTTTTCACAGCATTTTGTTGTTTATCTTTTGAGCATCATGTCAACATGTTTTAGGATCATATTCATGACATCTTTACAGTGGAGTAATCCACGTATTTTCAGGTGCCTTGTGGTGATTAGCACAAGCATGCAAACTAGGGTACTTGTTGTTGCTGATTTCTGTGACTTGATGATTTCTGCAAAGTCTAAATCTGCTACATTATGTTTCCATGTTAACTCGATGCTACAAGTGAATTCATGCATAAACTTGAGATTCTCAGTAAGGATGTCTTGTAGATCTTATTATGCTCTATCCATCCATGCCCTTGGTTGTATCTATAGCCTACCGTAGCTTGTTGTTATCATGCTCTCAAATTGCTAAATAATGCTTCTGTCAGCCTATTATCAGCCAGTTTAGTTTTGCCATGTGAATAGCTAGAGTTCTATGCATCCTATGACCATGTTCTTGACATGAGTAGTTGCACAAATATGCCTTCTTGTTGTTGGTCACATTCACATGCCATGAAATGCCTTGTGGTGAGTTGCACAAGCTCGCAAACATGCCTACTTGTCGTTGTTCCTACCATGTTCAGTTTATTTCACTAAGTCTGTGAATCTGTTATCATTTGCAATCTTGCCATGATGTTTTGAGCATGTTCTAATGTTTTCTAGTAGGAGCTCAGTGTTCATGTTTTGTAGTGCTTGACATGTAAATGTTTTCCATGCCCTTTGATGCCATGAGATGTTCCAGTAGCATATACTTGTGTTTTCTCAAAGTATGCATCATGAATCTGCTTTCAGCCTTACTCTATTTTTCACCAAGTCTGAGAATCTGTTATGACTTGCTTAATTGTCTTGATGAATGCCATTGATATAGAGGTTATATGGAGATTCTTAGTAATCATGTTTTGCATGTTTAATCTTTAATTTAATTCCATGCTTTTGTTTGCAATGATATTGCACTGTAGCATGTTTCTTTCATGCCTCCAGCATGTCAACATGTTATTTCTACTCACATGTATGCCCTGTTTTCACTAAGTCATAATCTATGTTATAAAGTTGCTTCTTGCTTTGATCATACTGGATTAATCCTGATGCCTATGAACCTGAATCTTGTTGTTATTTGAAGCATGTAATTTGTAATTTAAGTGCATGCCATGCTTGTGCATATCTTGTTCTTGTAGCATGTTGTTATGGTGCTTGTAAGATGCCTAGTTGTTGTTTTGGACAACTTGTCCTTCAAACTTGTTTCAGGTGTATGTGTTGAACCGTGGCTCCGTTTGGAGCATGCTCTATATGGAACTTGTTTGGTTTTGCATGTAGTTTCATCTTGCCTTGTTGCATTCTTGGTTTGAGCATGTGTGCTTCATGTTTGAATGCATTTTGCATCAATGCCATGTTTAACTTGTTTTGCTCATATCTTCTATTCCATAGCTCCGAATTAAAGGAACTTTATATGTACCTTGACTAGAAAGACGCGTAGATCATCATGGTGCACTTTAACTTGCTATTTAACAACTTCAAAATAATGTGTTATTCAGATCTAGACCAATTTCAAAATTTGCATATGGGGAGTTCCCGGAATTGTTATATGTTGATTCCGGCCTCATTAAAACTTGCTTTGATGTGTTGTTCTTGTATGCATTATCTCTTGCCATGAGTAGCATCTTTTAGACTTGACATGCATCATACTTGGTTGAGCATCATGTCATGTTTATGTGTTGTGCGTTTACCATGTTGTTTGCTTCTTTCCGGTTGTGCTTCTTCTCGTTAATTCCTGTTTCATTGTGATCGTGAGGATTCATTTGACTACGCTTGGTTCGTCTACGTGGCTTCGTCTTCTTCATGGACTCGTTCTTCTTCCAGTGGGATTTTAGGCAAGATGACAGTCACCTTGTGTTGGGGATATAACTATTAGGTATGACCCGCCCAGGAGGGGTCGGGTCATCCCTATGACGATTCATCGTGGTGAAGCCCAAGATCATATGGTGGTTCATAGATAGGCTTGGTAGAGGGCCCAGGCACGAAGGCGGCTTAAGGCCCATGGATATCAACCGCCATGTATGTAAACTTGTAATGTATGGCATGTAAGAAAGGTCATCGAGCCGGATATGTTGTATAAACCGGTCGGGACTCTGTAGCCCGCAGGATGTCAACCCGTGTATATAAGGGGACGACCTAGCGGCGGCTTAGGACAAGCAACAATAGATCCAGAGCCGGGTCAAGCGTATTCGCTCCCTGCTCATCGAAACCCTAGCAATACCACCTACAACTAGACTAGTCTTTTACCTTCACCGTAAGGGGCCGAACCAGTATAAACTCCTCATGTCCTTTGTCCTGATTAACCCCTTTAAGCTAACCTCATCACGATGGCTCCACGACTAAGTCCGACCACTAGGACATCTGTCGTGACAATCCCACGATAGTTGGCGCCCACCGTGGGGACTTATCAATGGCGGCAGAGCTAATCTTCGGGTCAGCAGCGGCAGCGGCTGCCGGAGTAGGAGGTCCTGAGCGCCCGTTGGCTCAGGTTTTAACTGACTTACTAGACAAGCTGACCGCGCTGTTAACAGCAGTGGTTAACCCGACGGATCAAGATCAGCATAACACGGCGGTCGTGAAGTTGCGTGATGAGATAGCATAGGCCAAAGAGGAGTTAAATGCAAAGAACACCAGGATGGCCGAGGAACGGGCTGCTTTGGATGCTCAGGCGCAACGGATTCAGTCACAGTCTTACCGGCTCGTGTTAGATCAGAACGCTCAAACGAAGTTATGAGGAGGAGACATGAGACTCGTCTGTCATTGGTTTATGAGGCAAGAAATCTCTTTAACACGCCAGGAGAAGGAACCAGTGACCCGGCAGTTGTAAACCAGGTCGAAGCGCCTGGGATGGGTATGCTGGTTCAGCCACGCACAACAGACCTGCCTCGTCAGAACAATAATCCGCCGCCGCACGTGCCAACACCACCGGGTCATTATTCTAATCCTTTGGATAACATGATCGCTGTGGCGTCACATTTGGCGGCTCTCTCGATTGATGGTGAGTTGTCGACGGCAGTTGAGACACGGAGGGCTAGAGAGCTTCTTCAGACAGAACTGACTCAGCAGTAGGCTTATTCTTAGAGTCGTGACAGGATTAATGAGCCGGCGATGTCAATGACAATATTAATGAGCAGTCGACGATTCCACCCCTTGCCCGAGTCGGAGTTACAGCAGACGTATTAATGAGCCGGCGATGTCAAGCAGTGGACGGAACCATAACCCGCCCCACGGACATAACCCGGCGGGAAGTGGCGCTGATGCTTAGAATGTGGTGGATCAGGGAAGAGCCTGTCGTGAGGCCGAGTTAGCGGCATAGTATGCGGCCCGTCAACCTACTCTGGTTCGTCCAACCACTTCTGTGGAGCCAGGTGTAACCTTTAGAAAATTGGGCATGCCATGCTTGGTACCGGATCTACGTAATGAACATCTGCCCAAGGATTTCAAAGTTCCTCGCAAGGTGCCTAACTATATAGCCGATTTATGTCCTGGGGCATGGATTGAAAGTTATGAGATGGCCATGGAATTGTTAGATGTCAGCCAGGCTGCATGTGCTAAATATTTCCCCCTGACGTTGGAGGGAATAGCCCGTACTTGGTTGAAGGGGCTCCCTGCTAATTCCATCGGGTCATGGGCCGAGTTAAAGGCCCGATTCATCTAGAACTTCAAGGATACATGTAAACAGACCATGTTAATTGTGGATTTGGCCTCCTGTGTTCAAGAAGAAGGTGAGTCAATAACCCATTGGGTGCGCCGGGTCTCAACAATCTTGCACTCGTCGGATCGTATCAATGCCGACTCAGTAGTGTTGATGTTGAGGAACAATTGTTGTTTCACGCCCTTAAAGTAGAAACTTAGGCGGCTCAAATGCCATTGCAATGACATGGGGACGCTCATGGTGGCTCTGGTTAATTATGCTGACTCTGATAGTACCAAGGTCCCCGAGTCTGATGAGGAAAAGCCGGGGAAGGAAAGGAAGAGCAGCAACACCAAGGGGCAACAACATAACCCGGCGAACCAGGGAGGCAACGATAAGCGCAAGGCTGATAATAGTTTTGACTTTGTGGCTAACACCAATGCACAGAATAATGGTTAGCGTTGCAAGGGTAAACCGCCCCCACGGGCCAGAGGATCGGGTATCAATCTTGAACAGATGTTAAATGAGCCCTGCCCAAGACATGGTACGCGAGAAAGACCATCCGGGCACCTCTGGAAGGATTGTCACATTATGAAAAGTACAAGAATTCCAATCTTTTTCAAGACAGTCATGGGCCAGGTGGCGGTTCTGGATCCGGTTTTCATGGTCCGGGTTATGGCGGTGGCGGTTCTAACTCTGGATTCCAAGGAAATCCAGGTAATCACAGCAACCAGGGTGGTTACAACCAACAGAGTAATCAGGGGGGTCAACAGCAGCAGTCTGGTTATCAGAGCAACCCAAAGCAGTTGAATAGTGGACAATATCATGTCTTCACCACTAGATTATGTAAGCATGACCAGAAGCTTCATAAGAGAGCAATTAATCCCGTTAAGCCGGCGGTTCCCCTTACTTGCGCTGGTCTGAACAACCCATTGTGTGGAGTCGGGATGACCACCAGCCCCGGGTTGATAATTCGGGTCATTTGGCTTTGGTGGTTGCACCTCAGGTCGGAGGGTATAAGTTTACCAAAGTACTCATGGACGGAGGGAGCGGCATCCTTTATTATGACACTTTTCGTCACATGGGATTGACTGACAAAAATCTTAAGACGTCAAATACTGTTTTCCATGGCGTGGTGCCAGGTAAGTCGGCATATCCGATTGGTAAGATAGCTTTGGAAGTTGTTTTTGCAGATGATCATGACTCTAGGTCAGAGATGTTGACCTTTGAAGTGGTCAAGATCCACAGCCCATATCACACTCTATTTGGACGGCCGGCTTATGCCAAGTTCATGGCGCGGCCTTGTTATGTTTATTTGCAGCTCAAGATGTTGGGTCACAAGGAAACCATTACAGTGCATGGAAGCCGCAAGATAGCTTTGGAATGTGAAGAAGGGGATGCGGCTTATGCTGAGTCGGTTTGTGCAACAGAGGAGTTAAAATTTTACAAGGACAATGTTGATCTGGCAGATATGACATCTTTGAAAAAGCCAAGTACAGAGCATGATCCGGTTTTAAAGTTTAAATCAGCAGATGATACAAAGATGGTTGATTTTGTTCCTGGCAATTCATCCAAGCAGTTCAGCATCAGTGCTAATCTGGATCCGAAATAGGAAAGCGCGCTCATCGAGTTCATCCATGAGAACCGGGACATCTTTGCATGGAAGCCTTCAGACATGCTGGGTGTACCGAGAGAACTCGTTGAGAACACTCCTAATATTGATCCAAAGTTTAAGTCGGTCAAACAGTTTCTTCGCCATTATAATGAGGAGAGACGAAAGGCCATCGGAGAGGAAGTAGCCCGGCTCTTAGCAGCTGGGTTTATCATTGAAGTTTTCCATCCTGAGTGGTTGGCTAACCCGGTGCTGGTACTTAAGAAGAACGGAACTTGGCGTATGTGTGCGGACTACACGGATTTAAACAAGGCTTGTCCGGCTGATCCTTTTGCTCTCCCTCGTATTGATCAGATTATTGATGCTACGATGGGTTGTGTGCGTTTGAGTTTTTTGGATGCTTATTCTGGTTATCATCAGATCAAGATGGCAGTTGACGACCAGGAGAAGACAACTTTTATAACTCCTTTCGGAGCCTTCTGGGCTCAAGAGTACTCAGGCGACTTATCAGAGATGTGTGCAAAATTGCCTTCATAATCAGATTGGGCGTAATGTTCATGCTTATGTGGATGATATTGTGGTGAAATCAGGAGAGAAAGAGACATTGATAGATGATTTGAAGGAAACCTTTGATAATCTCCAGGTTTATAAAATGATGCTTAACCCGGCCAAGTGTGTTTTTGGTGTATCGGCAGGCAAGCTCTTGGGTTTTTTGGTGTCTGACAGAGGCATTGAAGCTAATCCGAAGAAGATCAAAGCCATCACTTCTTTGGCTAAGCCGGTGTGTGTCAATGATGTGCAACATCTGGCGGGTCATATTTCGGCTTTAAGCCGGTTCATAAGCCAGTTAGGAGAGAAGGCCATCCCTCTGTATCAGCTGATGAAAAAGACAAATAACTTTGTCTGGAGTGATGCCGGTAATATAGCATTTGAGGACTTACAGAAATAGCTGGCTGAGCCCCCCGTGCTTGCTGCCCCTGTTGATAAGGAGCCTTTGTTATTATATGTGGCTGCTAATAGTCGGGCTGTCAGCGTAGCCGTTGTGGTAGAAAGGAAAGAGGCACGCAAGGAATATTCGGTTCAAAGGCCGGTTTACTATATCAGTGAGGTGCTTATTGAGTCCAAGCAGAGATATCTGCACTGGCAGAAGCTTGTATATGGGGTGTTCTTGGCCAGCCGGAAGCTTAAACACTATTTTCTGGGTCATCCCATCACTGTGGTTAGCTCTGCTCCTTTGGGAGATATCATCCAAAACAGGGAAGCAATTGGCCGGGTTGCTAAGTGGGCTATTGAGCTTGGACCTCACGGGTTAAAATATGTGCCCCACACGGCCATCAAGACTCAGACGCTGGTGGATTTCATCAATGATTGGACAGAGCTGCAGATGCCTGAGGAAAAGCTATATAACACATATTGGACTATTCATTTTGATGGGTCCAGGCAGTTGGAGGGCTTGGGGGCTGGAGTTGTGCTGCTTCCCCTCGAGGTGATAAATTTTGTTATGTTCTCCGTTTGATGTTTCCCTGCACTAACAATGCAGCTGAGTATGAGGCCTTGATCCACGGTCTTCAGATGGCTAAGGAGATGAATTTAAGCCGGGTTAGGTGCTTCGGCGACTCGGACTTAGTGGCTCAGCAAGTCTCTGGTACCTGGCATTCTAAGGATCCACTCATGGCAGCTTATCTTCGAGAGGTGGATCTTATTGCTGGTCACTTCAAGGGTTATCAAGTTGAGCACGTTGATCGGAGGAAAAATGAAGCAGCGGATGCTTTAAGCCGGTTGGGTTCTCAGCGTAAGCCAGTGCCGCCTAATGTTTTTCTTGATGTTTTGCATAACCCGTCAGTCAAGTTACCTACAGAGGAGGATTTGGCTATCCCTGACCCGGAGGCTCGGTTGGTGGTGGCTCTTCATGTAATTCCGGATTGGACAGTTCCTTATTTGGCTTATATGACCCGGGGCGAGTTACCTGAGGATGAAACCTTCGCGAGGCAGATAACCCGGCGGTCTAAGTCAATGACAATTGTCAATGGAGAGTTACATCATCGTAGTGTCACAAGAGCATTTCAATGTTGTGTTTCTCCAGAGGAAGGCTGTGAGATCCTGCGTGGGATTCATGAAGGAGACTGTGGTCATCATGTCGGTTCAAAATCTCTTGTGGCTAAAGCTTTTCGTCATGGGTTTTATTAGCTCACAACTCATGCTCATGCGGAGGACCTGGTCAGAAGGCGTGATGGATGTCAGAAATTTTCACGACGAGCTCATGTGCCGGCTCAAGAATTGTGGATGATTCCAATTACTTGGCCATTTGCAGATTGGGGGCTTGATATGGTTGGGCCTTTCAAAAGATCCAAGGATAAGAAGACCCACCTTTTGGTGGCAGTCGATAAGTTCACTAAGTGGGTAGAGGCAGAGCCGGACAGTAAGTGTGATGCAGCAATGGCGGTTCAATTCATTAAGAAGGTGATCTTCCGTTTTGGCTTTCCAAACAGCATCATAACAAACAATGGCACTAATCTCTCTAAAGGTGCCATGGAAGAATTTTGTCAACGTGAGCACGTCCAGCTTGATGTGTCGTTAGTGGATCACCCCCAATATCATGGTCAAGCTGAGAGAGAAAATCAAGAGATCCTGAAAGGCATCAAGCCCCGGCTTACGGTTCCCCTGTAGAGAACGTCGAGTTGTTGGGTGGAGGAGTTACCATCCGTGTTATGGAACATCAATACCACCCCTAACAGATCTCACGGATACATGTTGGGGAATGTAGTAATTTCAAAATTTTCCTACGCACACACATGATCATGGTGATGCATAGCAACGAGAGGGGAGAGGTTGTCCACGTACCCTCGTAGACCGAATGCGGAAGCATTAGCACAACGCGGTTGATGTAGTCGTACGTCTTCATGATCCGACAGATCCAAGTACCAAACGCACGGCACCTCCGAGTTCTGCACATGTTCAACTTGATGATGTCCCGCGAGCTCCGATCTAGCAAAGCTTCATAGGAGAGTTTCGTCAGCACGACGGAGTGGTGAAGGTGATGATGATGCTACCGTCGCAGGGCTTCGCCTAAGCACCGCTATGGTATGTTCGAGGTGGATTATGGTGGAGGGGGGCATCGCACACGGCTAAGAGATCAATGATAAATTGTTGTGTCTATGGGGTGCCCCCTGCCCCCGTATATAAAGGATCAAGGGGAGGAGGCGGCCGGCCATGGAGAGGCGCGCCCAAGGGGGGCAATCCTACTCCAAGTAGGTTTGCCCCCTCTTTCCTAGCCTAGTAGGAGAGGGGAAGGAAAGGGAGAGGAGGAGAAGGAAAGAGGGGGCCGGCCCCCCTTGCCCTAAACCAATTCGGTTTGGGACTTGGGGGACGCGCCCCACACTTCCCTTGCTGCCCTCTATTTCCACTAAGGCCCATGTAAGCCCATTAAGCCCCCGGGGGGTTCCGGTAACCCCTAGTACTCCGATATTTATCCGGTAACCCCCGGAACCCTTCCAGTGTCGGAATATAACATTCCAATATATCAATCTTTATGTCTCGACCATTTCGAGACTCCTCGTCATATCCCCGATCTCATCCGGGACTCCGAACTACCTTCGATACATCAAATCACATAAACTCATAATACTGATTGTCACCGAACTTTAAGCATGCAGACCCTACGGGTTCGAGAACTATGTAGACATGACCGAGACACGTTTCCGGTCAATAACCAATAGCGGAACCTAGATGCTCATATTGGCTCCCACATATTCTACGAAGATCTTTATCGGTCAACCCGCATTACAACATACGTTGTTCCCTTTGTCATCGATATGTTACTTGCCCGAGATTCGATCGTCAGTTTCTCAATGCCTAGTTCAATCTCATTACCGACAAGTCTCTTTTACTCGTTCCGTAATACATCATCCCGTAACTAACTCATTAGTTACAATGCTTGCAAGGCTTATAGTGATGTGCATTACCGAGTGGGCCCAGAGATACCTCTCCGACAATCAGAGTGACAAATCCTAATCTCAAAATACGCCAACTCAACATGTACCTTCAGAGACACCTGTAGAGCACCTTTATAATCACCCAGTTACGTTGTGACGTTTGGTAGCTCACAAAGTGTTCCTCCGGTAAACGGGAGTTGCATAATCTCATAGTCATAGGAACATGTATAAGTCATGTAGAAAGCAATAGCAACATACTAAACGATCAAGTGCTAAGCTAACGGAATGGGTCAAGTCAATCACATCATTCTCCTAATGATGTGATCCCGTTAATCAAGTGACAACTCATGTCTATGGTTAGGAAACTTAACCATCTTTGATTAACGAGCTAGTCAAGTAGAGGCATACTAGTAACATTATGTTTGTCTATGTATTCACACATGTATTTTGTTTCCAGTTAATACAATTCTAACATGAATAATAAACATTTATCATGAAATAAGGAAATAAATAATAACTTTATTATTGCCTCTAGGGCATATTTCCTTCAGTCTCCCACTTGCACTAGAGTCAATAATCTAGTTCACATCGCCATGTGATTTAACACCAATAGTTCACATCACCATGTGATTAACACCCATAGTTCACATCATCATGTGACCAACACCCAAAGGGTTTACTAGAGTCAATAATCTAGTTCACATTGCTATGTGATTAACACCCAAAGAGTACTAAGGTGTGATCATATTTTGCTTGTGAGAGAGGTTTAGTCTACGGGTCTGCCACATTCAGATCTGTATGTATTTTGCAAATTTCTATGTCAACAATGCTCTGCATGGAGCTACTCTAGCTAATTGCACCCACTTTCAAAATGTATCCAGATTGAGACTTAGAGTCATCTGGATCAGTGTCAAAATTTGCAGCGATGTAACCCTTTACGATGAACCTTTTTTCACCTCCATAATCGATAAACATATCCTTATTCCACTAAGGATAATTTTGACCATTGTCCAGTGATCTACTCCTAGATCACTATTGTACTCCCTTACTAAACACAGTGTAGGGTATACAATAGATCTGGTACACAGCATGGCATACTTTGTAGAAACTATGGCTGAGGCATAGGGAATGACTTTCATTCTCTTTCTATCTTCTGCCGTGGTCGGGCTTTGAGTCTTACTCAATTTCACATCTTGTGACACAGGTTAGAACTGTTTCTTTGACTGTTCCACTTTGAACTACTTGAAAATCTTGTCAAGGTATGTACTCATTACAAAAACTTATCTAACGTCTTGATCTATCTCTATAGATCTTCATGCTCAATATGTGAGTAGCTTCACCGAGGTCTTTATTTGAAAAACTACTTTCAAATACTCCTTTATGCTTTCCAAAGAATTCTACATTATTTCCAATCAACAATATGTCATTCACATATATTTATCAGAAATGTTGTAGTGCTCCCACTCACTTTCTTGTAAATACAGGCTTCACCACAAGTCTGTATAAAACTATATTCTTTGATCAACTCATCAAAGCATATATTGCAACTCTGAGATGCTTGCACCAGTCCATAAATGGATTGCTGGAGCTTGCACATTTTGTTAGCACATTTAGGATCGACAAAACCTTCTGGTTGTATCATATACAACTCTTCTTTTAGAAATCCATTAAGGAATACAGTTTTGACATCCATTTGCCAGATTTCATAAAATGCGGCAACTGCCAACATGATTCGGACAGACTGTTAAGCATCGATACGAGTGAAAAAATCTCATACTAGTCAAAACCTTGAACTTGTCAAAAACATTTGGCGACAATTCGAGCATTGTAGATAGTAACACTACTATCAGCGTCTGTCTTCCTCTTGAAGATCCATTTATTCTTAATGACTCACCGATCATGGGGCAAGTCAATCAAACTCCATACTTTGTTCTCATACATGGATCCCATCTCAGGTTTCATGGCCTCAAGGAATTTCGTAGAATCTGGGCTCATCATCGCTTCCTCATAGTTCGTAGGTTCGTCATGGTCAAGTAACATGACATCCAGAACAGGATTACTGTACCACTCTGGTGTGGATCTCACTCTGGTTGTCCTACGAGGTTTGGTAGTAACTTGATCTGAAGTTACATGATCATCATCATTAGCTTCCTCATTAATTGGTGTAGGAGTCACAGGACCAGATTTCTATGATGAACTACTTTCCAATCAGGGAGCAGGTACAGTTACCTCATCAAGTTCTACTTTCCTCCCACTCACTTCTTTCGAGAGAAACTCCTTCTCTAGAAAGGATCCATTCAAAGCAACAAATTTCTTGCCTTCGGATCTGTGATAGAAGGTGTACCCAACTGTCTCCTTTGGGTATCCTATGAAGACAGATTTCTCCGACTTGGGTTTGAGGTTAGCAGGATGAAACTTTTTCACATAAGCATCGCAACCCCAAATTTTAAGAAACGACAACTTTGGTTTCTTGCCAAACCACAGTTCATATGGCGTCGTCTCAACGGATTTAGATGGTGCCCTATTTATCGTGAATGTAGTTGTCTCTAATGCATAACCCCAAAATGATAGTGGTAAATCGGTAAGAGACATCATAGATTGCACCATATCTAATATAGTACGGTTACGATGTTTGGACACACCATTAAGCTGTGGTGTTCCAAATGGCGTGAGTTGCGAAACTATTATGCATTGTTTCAAATGAAGACCAAACTCGTAACTCAAATATTCTCCTCTACGATCAGATTGTAGAAACTTTATTTTCTTGTTACGATGATTTTCCACTTCACTCTGAATTTATTTGAACTTTTCAAATGTTTCAGATTTATGTTTCATCAAGAAGATATACCCATATCTTACTCAAATCATCTGTGAAGGTCAGAAAATAATGATACCTACCGCAAGCCTCAACACTCATCGGACTGCATACATCAGTATGTATTGTTTCCAACAAGTGTGTTGCTTGCTCCATTGTTCCGGAGAACGGAGTCTTAGTCATCTTGCCCATGAGGCATGGTTCGCAAGCATCAACTGATTCATAATCAAGTGATTCCAAAAGCCCATCAGCATGGATTTTCTTCATGCGCTTTACACCAATATGACCTAAACGGCATTGCCACAAATAGGTTGCACTATCATTATTAACTTTGCATCTTTGGGCTTCAATATTATGAATATGTGTATCACTACGATCGGGATTCAATAAACCATTCACCTTGGGTGTATGACCACATAAGGTTTTATTCATGTAAATAGAATAACAATTATTCTTTGGCTTAAATGAATAACCGTATTGCAATAAACAAGATCCAATCATATTATGCTCAACGCAAACACCAAATAACATTTATTTTAGGTTCAACACTAATCCCGAAGGTAAGGGAGTGTGCGATGGTCATCATATCATTCTTGGAACTACTTCCAACACACATCATTACTTCACCAAACTAGTCTCTGTTCATTCTGCATCTCCTGTTTCAAGTTACTACTCTTAGCAACTGAAATAGTATCAAATACCGAGGGGTTACTATAAACACTAGTAAAGTACGCATCAATAACATGTATATCCAATATACATTTGTTCACTTTGCCATCCTTCTTATCCGCCAAATACTTGGGGCAGTTCTGCTTCCAGTGACTAGTCCCTTTGTAGTAAAAGCACTTAATCTCAGGCTTAGGTCCAGACTTGGGCTTCTTCACTTGAGCAAAAACTTGCTTGGCGTTCTTCTTGAAGTTCCCCTTCTTCCCTTTGCCCTTTTCTTGAAACTAGTGGTCTTGTTAACCATCAACACTTGATGCTTTTCTTGATTTCTACCTTCATCAATTTCAACATCACGAAGAGCTTGGGAATCGTTTCCATTATCCCTTGCATATTATAGTTCATTACGAAGTTCTAGCAACTTGGTGATAGTGACTAGAGAACTCTGTCAATCACTATCTTATCTAGAAGATTAACTCCCACTTGATTCAAGTGATTGTAGTACTCAGACAATCTGAGCACATGCTTACTGGTTGAGCTATTCACCTCCATCTTGCAGGCAAAGTAATGTCAGAGGTCTCATACCTCTCGACACGGGCATGAGTATGAAATACTAATTTCAACTCTTGGAACATCTTATATGCTCCGTGGCGTTCAAAACATTTTTGAAGTCCATGTTCTAAGCCGTAAAGCATGGTGTACTAAACTATCAAGTAGTCATCATACCGAGCTTTGCCAAACGTTCATAACGACTGCATATGCTCCTGCAATAGGTCCGTCACCTAGCGGTGCATCAAGGACATAATTCTTCTGTGCAGCAATGAGGATAATCCTCAGATCACAGATCCAATCTGCATCATTGCTACAAACATCTTTCAACTTAGTTTTTCTCTAGGAACATATCAAAATAAACAGGGAGCTATATCACGAGCTATTGATCTACAACATAGTTATGAAAATACTATCAGGACTAAGTTCATGATAAATTTAAGTTCAATTAATCATATTACTTAAGAACTCCCACTTAGATAGACATCCCTCTAATCATCTAAGTGATCACGTGATCCATATCAACTAAACCATGTCCGATCATCACGTGAGATGGAGTAGTTTTCAATGGTGAACATCACTATGTTGATCATATCTACTATATGATTCACGATCGACCTTTCAGTCTCAGTGTTCCGAGGCCATATCTGCATATGCTAGGATTGTCAAGTTTAACCCGAGTATTCTGCGTGTGCAAAACTGGCTTGCACCCTTTATAGATGAATGTAGAGCTTATCACACCCGATCATCATGTGGTGTCTCGACACGACGAACTTTGGCAATAGTGCATACTCAGGGAGAACACTTGTACCTTGAAATTTAGTGAGAGATCATCTTATAATGCTACCGCCGAACTAAGCAAAAATAAGATGTATAAAAGATAAACAACACATGGAATCCAAATATGTGACATGATATGGCCATCATAATCTTGTGCTTTTGATCTCCATCTGCAAAGTACTGTCATGATCTCCATTGTTACCGGCATGACACTATGATCTCCATCATCTTGATCTTTTATCAACATGTCGTCACATGGTCGTCTCACCAGCTATTGCTTTTGCAACTATTAATATCGCATAGCAATAAAGTAAAGTAATTACATAGCACTTGCATCTTATGCAAATAAAGTGACAACCATAAGGCTCCTGCCAGTTGCCAATAACTTTAACAAAACATGATCATTTCATACAACAATTTATATCTCATCACGTCTTGACCATATCACATCACAACATGCCCTGCAAAAACAAGTTAGACATCCTCTACTTTGTTGTTGAAAGTTTTACGTGGCTGCTACGGGCTGAGCAAGAACCATTCTTACCAACGCATCAAAACCACAACTATAGTTCGTCAAGTTAGTGTTGTTTTAACCTTCACATGGACCGGGCGTAGCCACAATCGGTTCAACTAAAGTTGGAGAAACTGACACCCGCCAGCCACCTGTCTGCAAAGCACGTCGGTAGAACAAGTCTCACGTAAGCGTATGTGTAATGTCGGTCCGGGCCTCTTCATCCAACAATACCGCCGAACCAAAGTATGACATGCTGGTAAGCAGTATGACTTGTATCGCCCACAACTCACTTGTGTTCTACACGTGCATATAACATCTACGCATAAACCTGGCTCGGATACCACTTTTGGGGAACGTAGTAATTTCAAAATTTTCCTACGCACACACAGGATCATGGTGATGCATAGCAACGAGAGGGGAGAGGTTGTCCACGTACCCTCGTAGACCGAATGTGGAAGCGTTAGCACAACGCGGTTGATGTATTCGTACGTCTTCACGATCCGACCGATCCATGTACCGAACGCACGTCACCTCCGAGTTCTACACACGTTCAACTCAATGACGTCCCGCAAGCTCCGATCCAGTAAAGCTTCATAGGAGAGTTTCGTCAGCACAACGGCATGGTGATAGTGATGATGATGCTACCGACGCAGGGCTTCGCCTAAGCACTGTTATGATATGATCGAGGTGGATTATGGTGGAGGGGGGCATCGCACACGGCTAAGAGATCAATGATCAATTGTTGTGTCTATGGGGTGCCCCCTGCCCCCGTATATAAAGGGTCAAGGGGAGGAGGCGGTCGGCCAGGGAGAGGCACGCCCAAGGGGGGCAATCCTACTCCAAGTAGGTTTGCCCCCTCTTTCCTAGTCCTAGTAGGAGAGGGGGGGAGGGAGAGGAGGAGAAGGAAAGAGGGGGCCGGCCCCCCTTGCCCTAAACCAATGCAGTTTGGGCCATGGGGGGGCACCCCACACTTCCCTTGCTTCCCTCTCTTACCACTAAGGCCCATGTAAGCCCATTAAGGCCCCCCCCCGGGGGGGGGGGGGGTTCGGTAACCCTCGGTACTCCGGTATTTATTCGGTAACCCCCAAAACCCTTCCGATGTCCAAATATAACCTTCCAATATATCAATATTTATGTCTCGACAATTTCGAGACTCCTCTCATATCCCCGATCTAATCCGGGACTCCGAACTCCTTCGGTACATCAAATCACATAAACTCATAATACCGATTGTCACCGAACTTTAAGCGTGCTGACCCTACGGGTGCAAGAACAATGTAGACATGACCGAGACACGTTTCCGGTCAATAACCAATAGCGGAACCTGGATTCTCATATTGGCTCCCACATATTCTACGAAGATCTTTATCGGTCAAACCGCATAACAACATACGTTGTTCCCTTTGTCATCGGTATGTTACTTGCCCGAGATTCGATCATCCGTATCTCCATACCTAGTTCAATCTCGTTACCGGCAAGTCTCTTTTACTCGTTCCGTAATACATCATCCCGCAACTAACTCATTAGTTAAAATGCTTGCAAGGCTTATAGTGATGTGCATTACCGAGTGGGCCCAGAGATACCTCTCCGACAATCGGAGTGACAAATCCTAATCTCAAAATATGCCAACTCAACAAGTACCTTCGGAGACACCTATATAGCACCTTTATAATCACCCAGTTAGGTTGTGATGTTTGGTAGCACACAAAGTGTTCCTCCGGTAAACAGGAGTTGCATAATCTCGTAGTCATAGGAACATGTATAAGTCATGAAGAAAGCAATAACAACATACTAAATGATCAAGTGCTAAGCTAACGGAATGGGTCAAGTCAATCACATCATTCTCCTAATGATGTGATCTCATTAATCAAATGACAACTCATGTTTATGGTTAGGAAAGTTAACCATCTTTGATTAACGAGCTAGTCAAGTAGAGGCATACTAGTGACACTATGTTTGTCTATGTATTCACACATGTATTATGTTTCCGGTTAATACAATTCTAGCATGAATAATAAAAAGTTATCATGAAATAAGGAAATAAATAATAACTTTATTATTGCCTCTAGGGCATATTTCCTTCAATACACGCCTTTCTTCATGGTTTACGGAGCAGAGGCGGTTCTCCCTAGTGACATTCGTCATGACTCACCTTGTGTGGCGGCTTATGTTGAAGTTAACAATGAAAAAGCACGTCAGGAAGCGCTTGACCTGTTGGATGAGGAATGTGACATCGTGGCGGCTCATTCGGCGATTTACCAGCAAGATCTGCGCCGTTACCACAGTCGTCGGGTTAAAACCAGAACTCTCCAAGAAGGCGATTTGGTGCTCCGGCTTATCCATGATCAGACTGATATGCACTAGTTATCCCCACCTTGGGAAGGACCCTTTGTGGTCAGCAAGAATCTGAACAATGGGTCATATTACCTTATCGATGTTAGAGACCACAAGGACTCACGCACATTGGAGGAAGAGACCCGTTGGCCCTGGAATATTGCTCACCTTAGGCCTTACTACACTTGAGCCACTAGCTCTTCCAATGTACATATTTTGACAATGTATATATTATGATTGATATAATAATGCCGGCATCCCTGCTAAAGCAGGGCCTTTGTCATTTTTTCCTCTTGAAATAATGAGTTTTTTTGTCAAATGGGGGCTTCTGCTTTATATAGCAAAGTTATGATTATCCTTTGATCCGGCTTATAGGCCACATAAAAAACATGGGGGCTTGCTACCCAGGTTAAAGGGATCAAAGAGAGTTTGTTGCAAAAGCACAACTCAAACATAGGTACCCCTTGAGCACAGCTCAAAACATTGCTTGGGGGCTCTTTTGTTCTAAAGAACAAAGAGTTTGTAACCTTGTAATGGGCTTAAAAGCCAGGCTTGGAAGCCAGGTGTATTCACCTAAAACCCCGGGTTATCCTGCCTTTTTAAGTAAGCCACTCCGCCCAAGTAATCCTGGAAAGACCCGTCAAACGTTTGACAAGTAATCTTATACAGACAGTGAACTTGTCAAAGTTAAAACGACGATTGGTTAATGTGAGGTCCATCTTATAAGGTTTGTAAAATGGTTTAACTTAGAAGCCTGGCAGCCCATGAAAAGCGTCGTTTTGGGCCTGGCAGCCCATGAAAATCCTTGCTTCTGGTTTGTTTCCAATAGATTCTTTCTTTTTGAGGTTTTTTGATAAGACTTATAAAGCTTTATTGTAAATCACTAGTGTTTATTAACCCGGCCTGGTCTTTGACTATAAGTCGCCGGTATGAGATAACATCCAGTGTTTATTAACTCGGCCTGGTCTTTGACTATAAGTCGCCAGTATGAAATAAAGATAATATCCGGTGTTTATTAACCTGGTCCGGCTTTGTTCATAAGCCGGCAATCTCTGATAATTACCAGTGTCCAAAGACTTGGGTTATCGCCCTTACTGTACTGGCTTGGTAAACCAACAAGTGTGATCAAATATCATAGGTATGACATATTTTTAATCATATATGATTATTATTTAGTTCAGTCTTGGTTATAAATCATGATAAGTTTATATTGGGGCCTTATAACCCGTCCAACGGTAAACCGCCAGGTCACTTTCCATCTATTGTATGCAGGACCAGATTCAAAATTGATAATATCATCAAGCATATATGGCATATCTTCGCATAGAGGATAAATAGTGTCATGAACAGCACAATATGCACGATGGCATAGCAGCACAAGAAGTTTAAAGCTAGCCTATTACAAGGCGCTTGGTGCCCAAAAAGATGATTATTTTTAAGTATCGCAATGATTGTTGCATGAGGGCGAATCTCTTTGACACGGGCAGCAAAGTCTTGTTGGTCAAAAGGGGTTCCATGTTCCTTGAGACCAGGATACCCGCTGGCTACGTCTGCCGGGTCTAATTCCGGTACCCATGCTTTGGCATGGCTCAAGGCTTTCACAGCTCCGGCTCTAGCACAAGATCGCTTGATTTCTTGGAACCTACTGGGCAAGATGGGCAGTTTCTTAAAGACATCACTTAACAGATTTGGTCCTTGATTCCCTGGGGAGATACTGGCAAGATTCCACTGAGCTCCAGTGTATAATTGCTCAGCAAGCATGTAAACCGCCTTGAGCTTCACCAGTGTATCTTGGCTCAGATTGCTGCTCCTGGGACCTGAAACAAAAAGTGCAAAGATTGGTTAAGTGGCGACTTACAGTGTGATGACAAGTACTTATTCTAGATAAATAACAAGGTGACTTACCAAAGATTACAAAAACCATCTGGGACACACGGTTCTTTAAACTGGTGAGTTCAGTGGTAAGTTCTTCCAGAGCCGCCTCTGCTTTCTCAGCATGCTGAATCAGGGCAATCTTTTCCTTTGCCCAAGCTTCTTTGTCAGAAGTAAAACCGATCTTCAATTTTTCGGCTTCAGACTCACTAAACTGAAATTTTGATTCAGCCTTTTTTGTCTCAGTCTCCTGAGTCGCCAGCCGGGTCTTGGCCTCGGACAATTGAGTTTCCAGTTCTATGGTAGCAACATGCATACATCATAAGTCTGTTAAGTCTCATGGCGGATTACAATAATGCAAGTCCCAAGTGCTTTGCAAGGAACAACACTTGGCATTGGGGGCTAATGTCTGTCAACGCAAGTGCTTTGCAAGTCCCAAGTGCTTTGCAAGCAACAACACTTGGCACTTGGGGGCTAATGCATATTGCTTGTTTTCTTGCTTAAGGATGAGCCGGGTGTGCTATTGACAATCCCAGCCAACTCATGGGGGATATGTAGTTAAGTTCTGTTCTTTTACATAATGATTATAGGACCGGCTCATTCATATTTATTAAACCGGCCCTTGGGGACTACAAATGCAAAGTTATGCTGTCATTAGCACCCGGTTTAAGTTTTTAAACCGGACTTGGAGGGAGTATAGGGCAGAAGCTTGTCAAAATTTTAAGTCTATGGATTATTCAAGTTTATCATAATCAGAAGACTTGGGGGCTGGCAGGATATAGATATAAGTCGGATGACATACCTCATACTTCTGCTGCATTTGTTTAACCATTTCAATGTCCAAGTCACGGCTGGAATGCACTTAACTGACATAGCCAGATAATACTTCACTAGTACTCAGTTGAGCATAGTGGGAGACGTCAAACCTTACTTTCCGTCTTTCCATGACTTCTTGTTTGGCTGAATGTCTCGCTAGTATTGTTGGATTCCCAGGCTTAGTAAATGCGGTGCCAATGATTACAACATCATCAGCATGAATCTCCGGCGGGTTAACTGAGCTTGACGGTTCAATACTCGATGGATCGATAGTGGTTTCATTAACAGACGGCTCAGGTATTTTGGTTGATAAAAGTGCAACTATCCCTAGGTGGTTTTGGTAATTCATAACAACATATACCTCATTGAGCTAATGCTATTCCAAGATGATTATTTCAGGAAAGCTCAATGATTGGCATGGCATGGATGGTGAAAGTGGAACCCTCAAAATGCTAAGGACAAAGGATTGGCTCAAGCTCAAAAGCTCAAGACTCTTCATTTTATATTTTAGTGATCCAAGATCACATTGAGTCTTTAGGAAAAGCCAATACTATCAAGGAGGGATGAGGTGTTGCTTAATGAGCCTCTTGCTTCATGTGCTTAGTGATATGCTCCAAAACCCTCAACTACTTTCCCATATCCACATATGACCTAAACCCTAAGCCAAACTCGGTCCTACCGATTCTTCCTATCGGGCGCCACTGAGTTTCACTTGTCATAAGCCACTGCCAAACCCTAGCAATTCGGTTCTACCGATAGGGATCTCGGTCTCACCGAGATGGGATTGCAAACTCTCTGTTTCCCTTTCGTAACTTTTTGGTCTCACCGAAAGAGCGAATCGGTCCCACCGAGATTGCAATGTAAACTCAGTGTTTCCTTTTTGTAACATTTCGGTCTCACCGAAAGAGAAAATCGGTCCCACCGAGTTTGCCTGACCAACTCTCTGGTTAGCTAATTACCAAAATCGGTCTCACCGAGTTTGTGTAATCGGTCTCACCAAGATTACGTTATGCCCTAACCCTAACAAAATTGGTCCTACCGAGTTGCATGTCAGTCCCACCGAAAATCTCTAACGGTCACTAGGTTTACCTTTTCGGTCGGACCGAGTTTGTTGATTCGGTCCCACCGAGATTGGTAAATTGTGTGTAACGGTTGGATTTTGTGTGGAGGCTATATATACCCCTCCACGTCCTCTTCATTCGTAGAGAGATCCATCAGAACACATCTACACTTCCAACTCATATGTTCTGAGAGAGAACCACGTACTCATGTGTTGAGACCAAGATATTCCATTCCTGCCATATGAATCTTGATCTCTAGCCTTCCCCAAGTTGCTTTCCACTCAAATCTTCTTTCCACCAGATCCAAATCCTATGAGAGAGAGTTGAGTGTTGGGGAGACTATCATTTGAAGCACAAGAGCAAGGAGTTCATCATCAACACACCATTTGTTACTTCTTGGAGAGTGGTGTCTCCTAGATTGTCTAGGTGTCACTTGGGAGCCTCCGACAAGATTGTGGAGTTGAACCAAGGAGTTTTTAAGGGCAAGGAGATCACCTACTTCGTGAAGATCTACCGCTAGTGAGGCAAGTTCTTCGTGGGCGATGGCCATGGTGGGATAGACAAGGTTGCTTCTTCGTGGACCCTTCGTGGGTGGAGCCCTCCGTGGACTCGCGCAACCGTTACCCTTCGTGGGTTGAAGTCTCCATCAACGTGGATGTAGGATAGCACCACCTATCCGAACCACGGGAAAAACATCCGTGTCTCCAATTGCGTTTGAATTCTCCAAACCCTTCCCTTTACATTCTTGCAAGTTGCATGCTTTACTTTCCGCTGCCAATATACTCTTTGCATGCTTGCTTGAATTGTGTGATGATTGCTTGACTTGTCCTAAAATAGCTAAAATCTGCCAAGAACTAAAATTGGGAAAAGGTTAAGTTTTTATTTGGTCAAGTAGTCTAATCACCCCCCTCTAGACATACTTTCGATCCTACAAGTGGTATCAGAGCTTTGGTCTCCATTTGCTTTGATTTCCATAGCTTTTGGTGGTCATAGCCTTGGTTTCACAACCTAGGAGAGTATGGCGTCTAGTGAGGGAAATTATCACCGTAGAGGTCCTTACTTTGATGGTACTAATTTTTCTAGTTGGAAGCATAAAATGAAAATGCATATTCTTGGACATAACCCCGCCGTTTGGGCTATTGTGTGTGTTGGTTTGCAAGGTGACTTCTTTGATGGGAGAGAACCAAACCATGAAGCTACCGCGGATGAGTTGAAGATGTTGCAATACAATGCTCAAGCTTGTGATATTCTCTTCAACGGATTGTGCCCCGAAGAATTCAACAAAATCAGCCGTCTTGAGAATGCAAAGGAAATTTGGGACACTTTGATTGATATGCACGAAGGTACCGACTCCGTCAAGGAATCCAAATTGGATGTGCTTCAAAGTCAACTTGACAAGTTCAAAATGAAGGATGGTGAAGGTGTCGCTGAAATGTACTCTGGGCTTGCTCTCATCACAAATGAGATTGCCGGCTTAGGAAGTGAAGAGATGACCGATAGATTCATCATCAAGAAGATTCTAAGAGCCTTGGATGGAAAATATGATACCGTGTGCACATTGATCCAAATGATGCCCAATTACAAAGATCTCAAGCCAACGGAGGTAATTGGAAGAATTGTTGCTCATGAGATGTCACTTAAGGATAAAGAGGAACTTCACAACAAATCTGGTGGTGCCTACAAAGCCTCATGTGAAGCCCCTACATCATCAAGTGAGAAACAAAACTTCAATGAAGAATTGAGCTTAATGGTGAAGAACTTCAACAAGTTCTACAAGAGTAGAAGCAAAGATAGAAGCTCCAAGTCAAGGTCCTACAATGACAAAAGATCTTCTAGTCGAGACCGAAACTGCTACAATTGTGGAAGACCCGGACACTATTCCAATGAGTGTACGGCTCCCTATAAGAGAAGAGAAGACTCTCCAAAAAGAAGAAGCAAAAGAGAAGAATCACCACCAAGAGAGAGAAGGAGCAGAGATGATCATTATGGACGAAGATACTCATGGAGAAGCAAGGATTTGGAAAGGAAGGAAAAATCATCAAGGAGCTACACAAAACGAAGACATCAAGCTCATGTTGGTGAATGGGTATCCGGCTCCGACTCTGACAGCCACTCCGAGAGAAGTTATCACTCCGATTCCGAATATACTCAAGATGAAGGTGTTGCCGGTCTAGCACTTGTGTCAACCAACTCCTACGACATATTTGACTCCCAAATGAAGGAATTGGAAGATGCTTCATGGCCAAAGGTCCTAAGGTAACACACCCCGAGTATGTTGATTTTAATAGTGATGAAGATGACTTGTTAGGTGATGATGATTTACTTGTTGACAACTCTAGTGATGAATACTATGATGAAACATCAATTAATCATGCTAATCAAGATAAAACGAATGACAATGATAAGGAGAAGATTGAGGCTCTAACTAAAGAACTAAACACTCTTAAGTTAGCTCATGAAACTATCTTCGAAGATCATCGAGAACTTTTAAGAGCTCATGAGAAGTTACGCTTTGAAAAGCTCAATCTTGAGCAAGAGCATGAGTTTTTAAAGGCAATCAATGATGGTCTCCGCAAGAAAATTTCTTCTTACATTGCTAAGCGTTTACTCTTATCCACTTACATGCCTCAAGTCAAGTCTAGTAACAAGAACAAGAAAGATTCTTCCTCTAGTAGTAACAATGATCATGCTAAATCCAATATTGTTGCTTCTAGTAGCTCTCTTGATTCCACTAATGATTCTCTTAGCCAAGTTACACTTGAGCAAGAAAATAGCTTATAGAGAAAGGAGTGTACAAAAGCCTTGCCGGGAGTAAGCAATTCGAGGAAATTGTGCGCAAGCAAGGAATGCACCGGAAGAATCAAGGTGTTGGTTTTGAACGAAAGTTCAATGCCAATGGAGTTGAGTGGAAAGAAGATCAATACCCCAAGACAAAGTTTGTTCCTCAACAAGAGAAGTATGATACTTCCTTCAAGGGGACACAAGCTCAAGATGATCTTCCACCACAAGACTACAAGCAAAAAGGCAAGGACAAGCTTCAAGAGGAAATTGATGCATTTGAAGAAGCTCCTAAGACCTTAGTCAAGTGGATTCCCAAGACTACTTCAAGTTCCACTTCATCAACTACGACTACAACTCCAAGGATTCCCATCAAGATGGTGTGGATCCAAAAGAAGAAGAACTAGAGAGTTCTTGAGGGTGACTCCACCAACATACTTCACTCTTATCATTTTGGCAAGAACAAGTGCAATCAACTTCCACATCTTGCACTAGTTCAAGGAGTCACAAACCCTCTTGTTGGTAAGACAAGGGACAAGGTAACCTAAAAGTTTTCATAGGCATCATCTTGTGTGTGCATCACTCTATGTCTATGGATATCCTTGTTTGTTCCTTGTGGGACTAACCCATGTAGGTATTGAAAGTGCAATTCACTCAAATGGATAGCTCCAAGTGATCTACATCAACATTGAGCATCCACATCTTCAACATCTACATGAAGTCATCATCGACAAAACCCGAGGTTAGTTCATCCCTCTTAGGGGCGATATCACATCTAGGGGGAGCTTTACTCTAAGACTTGAGCTAAAGCAACTCTAAAGATGTGAACACAACAATGCTTTATGTAAAAGTGGTAACCCCACTTGAGTTTAAACAATGAGTATGACCTATGATCAAGTGTTCTCACTTGACTCCTAAGTCAATATACTCATATATAGATGACCTAGTCATCGCAAATTGCTTGATAGATGCTAGAATTGGTTGTGCATGCTTTGTCACATATTTCAATTGCCATCTTATTGTGTGAGCATGTTGGTTGCATATTTTACTCATTCGAGGACATCCACTTGTTGTTTTGACTGTTTGGTTTTATTTCCTTTTGCCAAGTGGATGGACAAGAATGCCTAAGAACCTCCTCTAGCTATCTATGCTTTTCTCGTCTCAAACTCTATTCATGCTACATCACAAAATTTGATCAAGTCACATTCGAACCACTCTGTGTGAGGAGCACTCAGAGTCCCCGATTCATCATAGACTTAAACTTCCAAAACCTCTTTGTGACTCTCGGTCTGACCGATACCCCACTTTCGGTCTTACCGAGATCATTAAGTTGATCTATGTTTTCGATCTCAGTGCAACCGATTTGAACCATTCGATCACACCGAGTTGCAACAACTGTATACAATTTTGCATCTCGGTGCCACCGAGTTGTTCCACTCGGTCAACCTGACAGGGTCGGGCTATATATAGTCACGGGCAAAAATTTGGAAATTTCTCCGAACCCCTTCGCCCGCGCGACAGCTCTCTCTGCCAACGTGGTCTCCGGATCGTCTCCTCGCCGCCAGCCGCCTCCAGTCGCTGGTCTCCATCACCGTCAACGGGAATCAACCCCGCCGTTGCCGTCGTAGCGAGTCTCTGCCGAACTAGGGTACGGACTCGATCTTTGTGCTATTCCCCAATCCGATTCCTAGCACATTGTGATCATAATGATTCTTGCTACATTTGATAAACTTCTATCCAGTCAATGAACTCATAGATTAGGTTTGATTCGAAAATTTTAGGGTTAGGTTTCCGCCAAAACCATCTCGGACCCACCGAGTTGAAAAACTCGGTCCCACCGATTTGGCTTATGCCATTGCACAAGTGAGACTCGGTCTGTCCGAGTATTACTAATCGGTGTGACCGATTTTGGAACTTTGTGAAACCCTAGCAGTCTCGGTGCCACCGAACTGTGACTCGGTCTGACCGAGTTCACTAGTTTAGGTTCCAAAAACTGCTTCGGTATCACCGAGTTTAAAAATCGGTAGATCCGAAATGCTTTCTGTGGAAAACTAAAACTAAGTTTTTGAATCATTCTTTTGCAAAAATCTCTGCATTTTGTGATGCTCATCCACTCTACCTCATCTATAAATTGTTCACAGGGTTAGCAGTCAGCTTGTTCATCATGTCAGACCAAAGTGATAGCCAGAATTTGTCAGAGCAGCCAGTGCAAATGAGTGAGGGCACTAGTCCCTCAAGTTCTTCAGATGATGGCAGTAGGAGCACCCCTAGCAACCTGCCAAAAGCTGCCACAAGACAAAGAAAGAAGAGAACTTCATATTCTGAGGATGAAGATTATGTGGCAGAGGAAGAGGAAGCCACATCAAAGAGAACTGTGCTCAAGAAAGAATATGGCCCAGCACAGAGCATAAAGCCAGGGATGAAGGTCAAAAGGCCAGCAGGCAGGCAGCCTATGCCAAAGGCCAGAGCTTCAACCAAGATTCCTGAGAAGCCCACTCCCATAGAGCCAGCTGCTGCAGAAGGAAAGAAAAGGAAGGAGAGGGTCAAGAAGACCGTAGCCAAAGTGCCAAACCCTAGCAATTCGGTTCTACCGATAGGGATCTCGGTCTCACCGAGATGGGATTGCAACCTCTCTGTTTCCCTTTCGTAACTTTTCGGTCGCACCGAAAGAGCGAATCGGTCCCATCGAGATTGCAATGTAAACTCACTGTTTCTTTTTTGTAACATTTCGGTCTCACCGAAAGAGCAAATCGGTCCCACCGAGTTTGCCTGACCAACTCTCTGGTTAGCTAATTACCAAAATCGGTCTCACCGAGTTTGTGTAATCGGTCTCACCGAGATTACGTTATGCCCTAACCCTAACAAAATCGCTCCTGCCGAGTTGCATGTCAGTCCCACCAAAAATCTCTAATGGTCACTAGGTTTACCTTTTCGGTCGGACCGAGTTTGTTGATTTGGTCCCACCGAGATTAGTAAATTGTGTGTAACGGTTGGATTTTGTGTGGAGGCTATATACCCATCCACCTCCTCTTCATTCGTAGAGAGAGCCATCAGAACACATCTACACTTCCAACTCATATGTTCTGAGAGAGAACCACCTACGCATGTGTTGAGACCAAGATATTGAAGGAAATATGCCCTAGAGGCAATAATAAAGTTATTATTTATTTCCTTATTTCATGATAAATGTTTATTATTCATGCTAGAATTGTATTAACCGGAAACATAATACATGTGTGAATACATAGACAAACAGAGTGTAACTAGTATGCCTCTACTTGACTAGCTCGTTAATCAAAGATGGTTATGTTTCCTAACCATGGACAAAGAGTTGTTATTTGATTAACGGGATGACATCATTAGTTTAATGATCTGATTGACATGACCCATTCCATTAGCTTAGCACCCGATCGTTTAGTATGTTGCTATTACTTTCTTCATGACTTATACATGTTCCTATGACTATGAGATTATGCAACTCCCGTTTGCCAGAGGAACACTTTGTGTGCTACCAAACGTCACAACATAACTGGGTGATTATAAAGGTGCTCTATAGGTGTCTCCAAAGGTACATGTTGGGTTGGCGTATTTCGAGATTAGGATTTGTCACTCCGATTGTCGGAGAGGTATCTCTGGGCCCTCTCGGTAATGCACATCACATAAGCCTTGCAAGCATTGCAACTAATGAGTTAGTTGCGAGATAATGTATTACGGAACGAGTAAAGAGACTTGCCGGTAACGAGATTGAACTAGGTATTGGATACCGGCGATCGAATCTCGGGCAAGTAACATACCGATGACAAAGGGAACAACGTATGTTGTTATGCGGCCTGACCGATAAAGATCTTCGTAGAATATGTAGGAGCCAATATGGGCATCCAGGTCCCGCTATTGGTTATTGACCGGAGATGTGTCTCAGTCATGTCTACATTGTTCTCGAACCATAGGGTCCGCACGCTTAACGTTACGATGACAGTTATTATGAGTTTATGCATTTTGATGTACCAAAGTTAGTTCGGAGTCCCGGATGTGATCACGGACATGACGAGGAGTCTCGAAATGGTCGAGACATAAAGATTGACATATTGGAAGCCTATATTTGGATATCGGAAGTGTTCCGGGTGAAATCGGAATTTTACCGGAGTACCGGGAGGTTACCGGAACCCCCCGGGAGCCATATGGGCCTTAATGGGCTTTAGTGGAAAGGAGAAAGGGGCAGCCCAAGGTGGCCACGCGCCTCCCCCCTCCCCTAGTCCTATTAGGACTAGGAGAGGTGGCCGGCCCCCCTCTCTCTCTTTCCCCCTTGAGGAATCCTAGTCCAACTAGGATTGGGGGGGGCCCTACTCCCGGTAGGAGTAGGACTCCTCCTGCGCCCTCCTCCTGGCCGGCGGCCCCCTCCCCCTTGGCTCCTTTATATACGGAGGCAGGGGGCACCTCTAGACACACAAGTTGATCATTGAGATCGTTCCTTAGCCGTGTGTGGTGCCCCCTGCCACCATATTCCACCTCGATCATATCGTTGTAGTGCTTAGGCGAAGCCCTGCATCGGTAGAACATCAAGATCGTCACCACGCCGTCGTGCTGACGGAACTCCTCCCCGACGCTTTGCTGGATCGGAGCCCGGGGATCGTCATCGAGCTGTACATGCGCTAAGAACTCGGAGGTGCCGGAGTAACAGTGCTTGGATCGGTCGGATCGGGAAGACGTACGACTACTTCCTCTATGTTGTGTCAATGCTTCCACAGTCGGTCTGCGTGGGTACGTAGACAACACTCTCCCCTCTCGTTGATGTGCATCACAATGATCTTGCGTGTGCGTAGGAAATTTTTTGAAATTACTACGTTCCCCAACAGTGGCATCTGAGCCTAGGTTTTATGGTTTGATATTATTTGCATGAGTAGAACACAAGTGAGTTGTGGGCAATATAAGTCATACTGCCTACCAGCATGTCATACTTTGGTTCGGCGGTATTGTTGGACGAGACGACCCGGACCAACATTACGCGTACGCTTACGCGAGACCGGTTCCCCGACATGCTTTGCACACAGGTGGCTTGCGGGCGACTGTCTCTCCAACTTTAGTTGAACCGAGTGTGGCTACGCCCGGTCCTTGCGAAGGTTAAAACGGAGTCTATTTGACAAACTATCATTGTGGTTTTGATGCGTAGGTGAGATTGGTTCTTGCTTAAGCCCGTAGCAGCCACGTAAAACTTGCAACAACAAAGTAGAGGACGTCTAACTTGTTTTTGCAGGGCATGTTGTGATGTGATATGGTCAAGACATGATGCTAAATTTTATTGTATGAGATGATCATGTTTTGTAACCGAGTTATCGGCAACTGGCAGGAGCCATATGGTTGTCACTTTATTGTATGCAATGCAATCGCGATGTAATGCTTTACTTTATCACTAAGCGGTAGCGATAGTCGTGGAAGCATAAGATTGGCGAGACGACAACGATGCTACGATGGAGATCAAGGTGTCGCGCCGGTGACGATGGTGATCATGACGGTGCTTCGGAGATGGAGATCACAAGCACAAGATGATGATGGCCATATCATATCACTTATATTGATTGCATGTGATGTTTATCTTTTATGCATCTTATCTTGCTTTGATTGACGGTAGCATTATAAGATGATCACTCACTAAATTATCAAGAAGTGTTCTCCCTGAGTATGCACCGTTGCGAAAGTTCTTCGTGCTGAGACACCATGTGATGATCAGGTGTGATAGGCTCTACGTTCAAATACAACGGGTGCAAAACAATTGAACTTAAATTTATCATGAACTTAGTCCTGGTAGTATTTTGCAAATTATGTTGTAGATCAATAGCTCGCGTTGTTGCTTCCCTGTGTTTATTTTGATATGTTCCTAGAGAAAATTGTGTTGAAAGATGTTAGTAGAAATGATGCGGATTGGATCCGTGATCTGAGGTTTATCCTCATTGCTGCACAGAAGAATTATGTCCTTGATGCACCGCTAGGTGACAGACCTATTGCAGGAGTAGATGCAGACGTTATGAACGTTTGGCTAGCTCAATATGATGACTACTTGATAGTTTAGTGCACCGTGCTTAACGGCTTAGAATCGGGACTTCAAAGACGTTTTGAATGTCATGGACCATATGAGATGTTCCAGGAGTTGAAGTTAATATTTCAAGAAAATACCCGAGTTGAGAGATATGAAGTCTCCAACAAGTTCTATAGCTAAAAGATGGAGGAGAATCGCTCAACTAGTGAGCATGTGCTCAGATTGTCTGGGTACTACAATCGCTTGAATCAAGTGGGAGTTAATCTTCCAGATAAGATAGTGATTGACAGAATTCTCTAGTCACCATCACCAAGTTAGTAGAACTTCGTGATGAACTATAGTATGCAAGGGATGACGAAAACGACTCCTGAGCTTTTCATGATGATGAAATCAATGAAGGTAGAAATCAAGAAAGACATCAAGTGTTGATGGCTGACAAGATCACTAGTTTCAAGAAAAGGGCAAAAGGAAAAAAGGGGAACTTCAAGAAGAACAGCAAGAAGTTGCTGCTCAAGTGAAGAAGCCCAAGTCTGGTCCTAAGCCTGAGACTAAGTGCTTCTACTGCAAAGGGACTGGTCACTGGAAGCGGAACTACCCCAAGTATTTGGCGGATAAGAAGGATGGCGAAGTGAACAAAGGTATATTTGATATACAGATTATTGATGTGTATTTTACTAGTGTTCGTAGCAAACCCTCGGTATTTGATACTGGTTCAGTTGCTATGAGTAGTAACTCGAAACGGGAGTTGCAGAATGAACAGACTAGTTAAGGGTGAAGTGACGATGTGTGTTGGAAGTGGTTCCAAGATTGATATGATCATCATCGCACACTCCCTATACTTTCGGGATTAGTGTGGAACCTAAATAAGTGTTATTTGGTGTTGAGCATGAATATGATTTGATCATGATTATTGCAATACAGTTATTCATCTAAGTAAGAGAATAAATTGTTGTTCTGTTTACATGAATAAAACCTTCTATGGTCATACACACCAACGAAAATGGTTTTTTGGATCTCGATCGTAGTGATACACATATTCATAATATTGAAGCCAAAAGATGCAAAGTTAATAATGATAGTGCAACTTATTTGTGGCACTGCCGTTTATGTCATATTGGTATAAAGCGCATGAAGAAAATCCATGCTAATGGACTTTTGGAATCACTTGATGCTTGCGAACCATGCCTTATGGGCAAGATGACTAAAACTCCGTTCTTCGGAACAATGGAATGAGCAACTGACTTATTGGAAAGAATACATACTGATGTATGCAATTCAATGAGTGTTAAAGCTCACGGCAAGTATCATTATTTTCTGAACTTCATAGATGATTTGAGCAGATATGGGTATATCTACTTGACGAAACATAAGTCTGAAACATTTGAAAAGTTCAAAGAATTTCAGAGTGAAGTGGAGAATCATCGTAACAAGAAAATAAAAGTTTCTACGATATGATTGCAGAGGTAAAATATTTGAGTTACGAGTTTGGCCTTCAGTTAAAACAATGTAAAATAGTTTCACTACTCACGCCACCTGGAACACCACAGCATAATGGTGTGTCCAAACGTCCTAACCGTACTTTATTGGATATAGTGCAATCTATGATGTTTCTTACCGATTTACCACTATAGTTTTGGGGTTATGCATTAGAGACAGCTGCATTCACGTTAAAAAGGGCACCATCTAAATCCGTTGAGACGACACCGTATGAACTGTGGTTTGGCAAGAAACCAAAGTTGTCGTTTCTTAAAGTTTGGAGTTGCGATGCTTATGTGAAAAAGTTTCATCTCGATAAGCTCAAACTCAAATCAGAGAAATACGTCTTCATAGGATACCCAAAGGAGACATTTGGGTACACCTTCTATCACAGATCCGAAGGCAAGACATTCGTTGCTAAGAATGGATCCTTTCTAGAGAAGGAGTTTCTCTCGAAAGAAGTGAGTGGGAGGAAAGCAGAAAACTTGATAAGGTAATTGTACCTTCTCCCTTATTGGAAAATAGTTCATCACAGAAATCTGTTCCTGTGACTACTTAGTGAGGAAGCTAATGATGATGATCATGTAACTTCAGATCAAGTTACTACCGAATCTCGTAGGTAAACCAGAGTGAGATCCGCACCAGAGTGGTATGGTAATCCTGTTCTGGAGGTCATGTTACTTGACCATGACGAACCTACGAACTATGAGGAAGCGATGATGAGCCCAGATTCCGCGAAATGGTTTGAGGCCATGAAATCTGAGATATGATCCATGTATGAGAACAAAGTTTGGACTTTGGTTGACTTGCCCGATGATCGGCAAGCAATTGAGAATAAATGGATCTTCAAGAGGAAGACGGACGCTGATAGTAGTGTTACTATCTACAAAGCTAGAATTGTCGCAAAAAGTTTTCGACAAGTTCAAGGTGTTGACTACGATGAGAGTTTCTCACTCGTATCTATGCTTAAGTCTGTCCCAATCATGTTAGCAATTGCCGCATTTTATGAAATCTGGCAAATGGATAACAAAACTGCAATCCTTAATGGATTTCTTAAAGAAGAGTTGTATATGATGCAACCAGAAGGTTTTGTCAATCCTAAAGGTGTTAACAAAATATGCAATCTCCAGCGATCCATCTATGGACTGGTGCAAGCATCTCGGAGTTGGAATACACGCTTTGATAAGTTGATCAAAGCATATAGTTTTATAAAGACTTGCGATGAAGCCTGTATTTACAAGAAAGTGAGTGGGAGCACTACAACATTTCTAATAAGTATATGTGAATGACATATTGTTGATCGGAAATAATGTAGAATTATTCTGTAAAGCATAAAGGAGTGTTTGAAAGGAGTTTTTCAAAGAAAGACTTCGGTGAAGCTGCTTACATATTGAGCTTCAAGATCTATAGAGATAGATCAAGACGCTTGATAAGTTTTTTCAATGAGTACATACCTTGACAAGATTTTGAAGTAGTTCAAAATGGAGCAGTCAAAGAAAGAGTTCTTGCATGTATTACAAGGTGTGAAGTTGAGTAAGACTCAAAGCCCGACCATGGCAGAAGATAGAAAGAGAATGAAAGTCATTCCCTATGCCTTGGCCATAGGTTCTATAAAGTATGTCATGCTGTGTACCAGATCTATTGTATACCCTGCACTGATTTGGCAAGGGAGTACAATAGTGATCTAGGAGTAGATCACTGGACAGTGGTCAGAATTATCCTTAGTGAAATAAGGATATGTTTCTCGATTATGGACGTGATAAAAAGGTTCGTCGTAAAGGGTTACGTCGATGCAAGTTTTTGACACTGATCTAGATGATTCTAAGTCTCAATCTGGATACATATTGAAAGCGGGAGCAATTAGCTAGAGTAGCTCCATGCAGAGCATTGTAGACATAGAATTTTGCAAAATACATACGGATCTGAATTTGGCAGGCCCGTTGACTAAATTTCTCTCACAAGCAAAACATGATCACTCTTTGGGTGTTAATCACATAGTGATGTGAACTAGATTATTGAATCTCGTAAACCCTTTGGGTGTTAGTCACATGGAGATGTGAACCAATCACATAAAGATGTGAACTATTGGTGTTAAATCACATGACGATGTAAACTAGATTATTGACTCTAGTGCAAGTGGGAGACTGAAGGAAATATGCCCTAGAGGCAATAATAAAGTTATTATTTATTTCCTTATTTCATGATAAATGTTTATTATTCATGCTAGAATTGTATTAACCGGAAACATAATACATGTGTGAATACATAGACAAACAGAGTGTCACTAGTATGCCTCTACTTGACTAGCTCGTTAATCAAAGATGGTTATGTTTCCTAACCATGGACAAAGAGTTGTTATTTGATTAATGGGATCACATCATTAGTTGAATGATCTGATTGACATGACCCATTCCATTAGCTTAGCACCAGATCGTTTAGTATGTTGCTATTGCTTTCTTCATGACTTATACATGTTCCTATGACTATGAGATTATGCAACTCCCGTTTGCCGGAGGAACACTTTGTGTGCTACCAAACGTCACAACGTAACTGGGTGATTATAAAGGTGCTCTACAGGTGTCTCCAAAGGTACATGTTGGGTTGGCGTATTTCGAGATTAGGATTTGTCACTCCGATTGTCGGAGAGGTATCTCTGGGCCCTCTCGGTAATGCACATCACATAAGCCTTGCAAGAATTGCAACTAATGAGTTAGTTGCGAGATGATGTATTATGGAACGAGTAAAGAGACTTGCCAGTAACGAGATTGAACTAGGTATTGGATACCAACGATCGAATCTCGGGCAAGTAACATACCGATGACAAAGGGAACAACGTATGTTCTTATGCAGTCTGACCGATAAAGATCTTCGTAGAATATGTAGGAGCCAATATGGGCATCCAGGTCCCGCTATTGGTTATTGACGGGAGATGTGTCTCAGTCATGTCTACATTGTTCTCGAACTGTAGGGTCCGCACGCTTAACGTTACGATGACAGTTATTATGAGTTTATGCATTTTGATGTACCAAAGTTAGTTCGGAGTCCCGGATGTGATCACGGACATGACAAGGAGTCTCGAAATGGTCGAGACATAAAGATTGATATATTGGAAGCCTATATTTGGATATCGGAAGTGTTCCGGGTAAAATCGGGATTTTACCGGAGTACCAGGAGTTTACCGGAACCCCCCGGGAGCCATATGGGCCTTAATGGGCTTTAGTGGAAAGGAGAAAGGGGCAGCCCAAGGTGGCCGCGCGCCTCCCCCCTCCCCTAGTCCTATTAGGACTAGGAGAGGTGGCCGGCCCCCCTCTCTCTCTTTCCCCCTCGGGGAATCCTAGTCCAACTAGGATTGGGGGGAGTCCTACTCCCGGTAGGAGTAGGACTCCTCCTGCGCCCTCCTCCTGGCCGGCGGCCCCCTCCCCCTTGGCTCCTTTATATACGGAGGCAGGGGGCACCTCTAGACACGCAAGTTGATCATTGAGATCGTTCCTTAGCCGTGTGCGGTGCCCCCTGCCACCATATTCCACCTCGATCATATCGTTGTAGTGCTTAGGCGAAGCCCTGCGTCGGTAGAACATCAAGATCGTCACCACGCCGTCGTGCTGACGGAACTCCTCCCCGACGCTTTGCTGGATCGGAGCCCGGGGATCGTCATCGAGCTGTACGTGTGCTAAGAACTCGGAGGTGCCGGAGTAACGGTGCTTGGATCGGTCGGATCGGGAAGACGTACGACTACTTCCTCTACGTTGTGTCAACGCTTCCGCAGTCAGTCTGCGTGGGTACATAGACAACACTCTCCCCTCTTGTTGCTGTGCATCACCATGATCTTGCGTGTGCGTAGGAATTTTTTTGAAATTACTACGTTCCCCAACAGATATTCCATTCCTACCATATGAATCTTGATCTCTAGCCTTCCCCAAGTTGCTTTCCACTCAAATCTTCTTTCCACCAGATACAAATCCTATGAGAGAGAGTTGAGTGTTGGGGAGACTATCATTTGAAGCACAAGAGCAAGGAGTTCATCATCAACACACCATTTGTTACTTCTTGGAGAGTGGTGTCTCCTAGATTGGCTAGGTGTCACTTGGGAGCCTCCGACAAGATTGTGGAGTTGAACCAAGGAGTTTGTAAGGGCAAGGAGATCGCCTACTTCGTGAAGATCTACCACTAGTGAGGCAAGTCCTTCGTGGGCGATGGCCATGGTGGGATAGACAAGGTTGCTTCTTCGTGGACCCTTCGTGGGTGGAGCCCTCCGTGGACTCGCACAACCGTTACCCTTCGTGGGTTGAAGTCTCCATCAACATGGATGTAGGATAGCACCTCCTATCCGAACCACGGGAAAAACATCCGTGTCTCCAATTGCGTTTGAATTCTCCAAACCCTTCCCTTTACATTCTTGCAAGTTGTATGCTTTACTTTCCGCTGCCAATATACTCTTTGCATGCTTGCTTGAATTGTGTGATGATTGCTTGACTTGTCCTAAAATAGCTAAAATCTGCCAAGAACTAAAACTGGGAAAAGGTTAAGTTTTTATTTGGTCAAGTAGTCTAATCACCCCCCCCCCCCTCTAGACATACTTTCGATCCAACAGTTGAGCATTGAGAGGAGGATCTTCTGGCTGTTCAGGATGTTCTGGTGCAATGATTGGTTGTTCTATTCAGTAGCTTTCGGACCCTCGGCCAGCTTAGTGGTCTTTGCTTTCTTATTAGGTTTTGCTTGACCGCTAAAAAGAATATTGGACAAGTCAGTATAATGATAAAGATATAAAGTTATAGAAGAAAGATAGTTAATATTACCCAGGGGCAGTCTTGAAAGCCGGCAGTTGAGTCTGCGATGAGTCGCCAGAGGAGGAACGGGAAATTTCCTGCAAAGATGGAATCAAAATTGAGTGATTAATGAAAGTAACTCGCTGGTAAATACAAGAGTTAAGGTTAAAAAGAACCTTATTTTGCCGTTTCCAAGGAGTGTTCGGTAAACTGAAGGATAAATCTTCATCTCCGCCTGTCCGGGTCTGGCGGCAGCTCTCATGATGCTGTCATTTTAAGAGAAAATGAGGATCTAAATAAGCCAAGGGGTGTGAAAACCTTACTTTCCGGGTTACCTGCCGAAGTTTCTGCCTTGGTAAAGGTTCTGTGTCAGAGGAAATAGTAGTTACCTCTTCTTCGACTACTAGGCTGGCTCCTGTGTCATCCTGGCAATAGTCAGTGTCAATAAGGTTGTTAAAAAACAAGCCAAGAGAGTCAAGGGCTACCTCCGACTCAGAGGCATCATCCAGCTTCAACAATTCAGAGGCGCTGGGTTTCTTCCTAGACCTCCTGATGGTCTTTTTGGCGGCTCTCGCAGCAGCCTTAGCCTTTTTAGCAGCCTCATGGTCATATTTGGCTTTCCAGAAGTCAGATTTAGCCTATGGAAGGATAACATATTGGAGTTCATGCAATGTTTAAGTGTTGAAGGAGAAAGAAATCAAAAAATTTACCTCTCGCGTTGGGTTAAGCTTGCAGAAAGGATTCAAACCCACTTTGCTGCAGTCTTCATATTTACTATTTACAAGTGTGGTCGCCATCTCAACGATGCCCTCTTTAGTCAGTCGTAGAGAGCTATGGTGTAAGGCATCATTTGTTGCTCTGGCATAGTTACACATCAAGCCGGATTGGCGGCTTAAGGGGATGATCCGCCATGCGACCCAGCAGCGGATTAAGTTGACTCCAGTTAAGCCGTTTCCCAGCAAGTCTTGAACTTTTCTGATTGTAGGGACAAGTTTCTTGCGTTTGGCGGTAAGTTTATCAGGGAGTTGGTTCTTTGAATCAAGGTGCTCTGGCCAATAACCCGGCAACGGATTCTCATCAGACGGAGAGATATCTTTGCACTAGAACCATGTTTGGTTCCAGTCTTTAGGATGGCTTGGCAGAGCTACTTGAGGGAATATGGCATCTCGTCTGCGTTGAATTGAAATCTCGCCAAGCTCCAAGCTGGGCCCATTTGTGAACTCATTCTGTCGGTTCAAGTAGAAATACTCTCTGAAAAGCTCAACACTAGGCTCTTCTTGAATGTATACCTCACAAAATACTTGGAAGTTAGAGATGTTTGATATGGAATTGGGTCCAATGTCTTGCGGATGGAGTTTGAACAAGTGTAGGATATCTATGAAGAATTTAGAGCCGGGTGGCGAGAAACCCTGGTTCATATGATCAGTAAATACGATAACTTCACCGTCCTTAGGCTGAGGTTTCTCTTCGCCTGGGTCAGGAACACGGTAATGCATCACACTCTTATCTGGCAAATATCCAATGGTGACGAAATCCTTCAAGGTGTCCTCAGTGACTATGGAGGGAACCCAGTTGCAGGTCATGATTGTTTTGGGCAGCATGGTGAAAGGACAACCTAAAAGACAGGAAAGAATTTGCCGGCTCAAGATGATTGTTAAAATTGCAAGTTAACAAGTACAGTGCATGTTCAGAATGGCAGCTTAAGTAAGGGCTAGTGATATATGAAGTAACGATAAGCCGGCAGAGTAAGCCGCCATGATTAAAGACATTCAAGATCTACCAAGGCTATAATTTGCTAAGTGTTAGGACAAACAAGTTCCATAGGTTGAGGACACGAATTCAGATCTACCGCTGTTCAGAAAATAAAATAAACTCGAAACCTATAGAGGTGACAGTGGAAAAGTAGAGGTGTCCTAGAAGAGATCCGTGGCGATGAAGATATATTCTAATGTCAGAAACAGGTGCTAAAACTACTACCGCGCAAAGACTCATATGGTTTTCGGATCTAGTCCATGGATTAAAACAAAGAGAAAGAAGGGCGGCGATGAACATCGACGAACACCGATGAAACCTAATGGTAGATCTATGGCGAAAGAAGAAATGGCTTACTGATGCTATTGAGGTAGTAGAGTGGCACCGCGGTTCTCTGGTCTGATCAGGGTAATGCAGCGGCCGGAGTTGAGGTCGAGGATGAAGGTTCATGGCGGTGGAGGCTCGTGCGGGTCGGTTCATCGCGAGGAGGAAGAAAGGAGAAGGAGAAGAATGAAAGATGACTCTATGGTCCTATTTATAAGGAAACGGGAAAACAGGCAAACGCCTAAGACGAGGAGGCCAAATGATGGTTATCCAGCTAATTAGATGCCTTGATTTTCGGAAAGACATTAAGATAAAGATCCATTAAAGATGACGTCGTGGCAAGTTTCCGAAATTCTTGGAGATGACGTCATGGCGGGTTATAAGATTTTTAGCAGCAGATGAGGAAGGATTTTTCTAAGTCTTGAAGATTGACATGAACAAGTTCAAATCAACCTGGGGCCTAATGTTGGGGATATAACTATTAGGTATGACCCGCCCAGGAGGGGGCGGGTCATCCCTATGACGATCCATCGCGGTGAAGCCCAAGATCATATGGCGGTTCATAGATAGGCTTGGTAGAGGGCCCAAGCCCAAAGGCGGCTTAAGGCCCATGGATATCAACTGCCATGTATGTAAACTTGTAATGTAAGGCACGTAAGAAAGGTCACCGAGCTGGATACGTTGTATATACCGGACGGGACTCTGTAGCCCGCAGGGCGTCAACCCGTGTATATAAGGGGATGATCTAGCGGCGGCATAGGACAAGAAACAACAGATCGAGAGCCGGGTCAAGCATATTCGCTCCCTACTCATCAAAACCCTAGCAATACCACCTACAATTAGACTAGGCTTTTACCTTCACCATAAGGGGTCGAACCAGTATAAACTCCTCATGTCCTTTGTCCTGATTAACCCCTTTAAGCTAACCTCATCGCGATGGCTCCACGACTAAGTCCTCACACTAGGACATCTGCCGTGACAATTCCACGACACCTTGGATCCCATTCGAGGCTCAGACACAGTGGGGTTATGTTTGACATAAGTAGTTCAAGATCACTTCTTGATCATTACTAGTTTGCGACCGTTTGCGTAACTTCTCATCTTATTCTGGTATTCCTCAGTTAGCCACAATACAATGCTTAGTCGCTTGCTGCAACCTCACCACTTATCCTTTCCATACCCATTAATCTTTGCTAGTCTTGATACCCATGGTAATGGGATTGCTGAATCCTCATGGCTCACAGATTACTACAACAACAGTTGCAGGTACATGTAATGCGATGATCATGATGTGAGAGAGATGTTTACTTGTTTTGGAGTTATTGTTCTTCGTCGATTTGGGGATAGGTTCCTGGTCGGCGGCCTGGGCTAGCAGGGTGGATGTCGTTTGAGTTTCTGTTTGTGTTTCATCCGTAGTCAGGTGTTGTTCTCACGTATGATGTTTGATGTATTCATGTGGCATTTGTATGCCTTTGTATGTATCCCCAACTATTATGTAATGGTACGATGTAATGATATCCACATTGCAAAAGAGTTTCAATATGCGATTCTATCCTTGGTGGGACCTTCGAGTTCCTTTAGGATAGAGTCGCATATTGGGCGTGACAAGTTGGTATTAGAGCCTCGACCGACCATAGGAGCCCCCTTGATTGTTCATAGTTCGCCATTCTCGAGTCTAGAAGAAAACTTTTTTAGAGTCTAGTTATATCAGAGAGTAGGAATTCTTTTTACTCAACCCCTTTGTCGCTCTGGTGAGAAATCTTAACGTAGGTGTTTTGAATTACTACTCTTCCCCTTCAAAAAAATTTAGGATCACGCAGTTAATTTTCGTTCGTTGCGATGTCAGCTCTTTTCATCTGGTGCTTTTCTCGTCAAGTTGATTCGATCTTCTTCATCTTTTGTGAGGTCGATCCTCTGCTCTTTCTCAACAACATTGTTTTCTCCGTCCTAAGTTGTTTTCTTTTCCCACCTGCCCGCCCTTTTTCTTCTCAAAGCTGGAGACTGTAATCTAGTATCCATCCGACTCGTGCGAATTCTTTGCATTCTTTCCTCAATTATTTCAACCGGTGCTTTTCTCTTCAAGTTATTCGTCGGTTCCCCATTCCAAGTTGCTTTTGTTTTTCCCGCCCTCCCATCCCCTTTTCTTCCCAGAGTCTGAGCCTCGATTCGAGCGTCAATTTCATTCGTGCGGAGCCTCTTTAGTCTTTCCTCCAATGATTCAACCGGTGAATTCTCGTCGACTTCATTGTTCGTCTCGTTTTCTTTCTGGTGGATTCAATTCAAGTATTCGATATCGATCATATTCTTTCCGTCAGCTCAAATGTTTCCCCCGACTCGTTCGCCTCTCGCCAGTTTATCCTTCCAAAGTGCTCAAGACATCTCAGAAACTCATGCTTGCATTTAATAAATTCGAGGTTGTCACCTCATTCGAGTCTTTCAATCGTTCTGTTGCATCATTTCTCATTCAAACAATCCTTTCCAACGGTATTTCTTTTCAATGGGCCCTAACCCACATGTTTTTTCCCTGGATCTTACCTGACTCTTCTAATTTTCCTGGAGTCCCTGTTCAAGAATTCATCCGATTAACCAGTTAACTTGCCGATTAATTCCTACTCATAGGGTCCCCGAGTAGCCGATTACCCGATAAATCGATTAAATGGCTGATTAACTTGCCGATTAGCCTATTAATCCCCTACTCACCAGCCGACCGAGCAGCTACCAGTTAACGATTTCCTCAACAATGCCCGGAGTTATTCTCAAATTCTTTTGAAGTTTGATGTAAGAATGAAATTCATCAGTCAGATGCTTTTCCAGGATCTATTTCAAATTATTTTCATTGTTGGCTCAACCTCTTCCCTTTTCATTCTCCTAGAGTATCTCAACAATTTTGGAGGTGTTCCTTGTTGTCATTCTCAACATTTGAAGACCGAAGAAGAGTTTTCCTCTAAATCTTGTCCGTTCACTCGGAAATTTGTGGTTCTAGCTTGTTGCTATCCTCATATTGTTTCCAATCGTGCGATTCTCTTCTTACCATCCGGGGTATTCCAGGAGTTGTTTTCCGTTTCGATTATCCGGAGGCCTTCATTTCGAAATATTTTTTTGTTCTAAGTTTTCAGCTTCGTTCGTTCCCATATTTGTACCGGTGCTTCGTTCAAGCATTCTTTAATCAGTTCGCGATCTCTTCATTCTCTTGCATCTTGATTCACTCAAGTATCTTCGTTCATTTTTCTAATTCTTTCCGGCGATTCGTTCTCTTCTCTTCATTCGTTTTCATTGCTACGGTGGCTCATTCAAGAATTTCACTTCCGTTCTTATCAAATGAATTCATTTGTTTCTTTCCAATCCTACTGGTGGTTCATGAAGACCTTCCCAAATTTTTCCGCTATATCCCCTTAATCTTTTCCAACACAAATAAGTAGTATGCAAATCCATTGCTTCTCATCAATTTCATGGGTAGAGGATAAGCATAACATAATTCTTATTCTTATTTCATCAAGTTGACCAATCTCTTCTTTTCGGAATTTATTCATCATATCACATTCTTGGTTTGAAGTGTTTCCATCTTTTCTTTTCTGGAGTTCAAAGTTCCCTTGGTCGTCTCGTCGGAACCCCCATCTAAATCATCGCAAGGCTTTAATCTTATTCTTTTCAACCTTCAATGCTATCCCATCAATCTTGTGTTACCGGATTTCTTCATGGTGGTTCGTAAGGATTTAATTCATTCTCCAAGTGTTCATCAAGGTTCTTGTTGGAGGAGCGCAAGCATCTTTTCGTCTTGCGTCTCGAAGTGCAATTAATTCTTCGTATTCTTTTCAAATGGAGTCTTGCATTTCTTCTTTCTTGTCAGCTATTCAAGCATTTGGTTGTGGCATAATTTCACCTCAAGTTTTGAGATGTTTTTCAATAAGTCCACAACAAGCTTATTCTTTCGTTGTTGAATTTCCAACAACTTTGTTCAACCCTTCTTCATAAGGATGTTTTTTTTTCAAACTCAATTGTGGTAGAAAATGCCAGTTTCTTCTCCGTTCTTTTGATTCCACTCTTTCAATTCTTTCGAAGGCATTGTGTTGTTCCTCTCATCAAGTATCATTCCATCTTGTCAAGTTCTCGTTCTATTCCATTCCATGTTCAACCGGGATGCTATCACAATTCTTTCGTTCTTATTACTTTTCTATCTTGTTCTAACCCGAGTGCTTTCGGAGTCTATCTTACTCCTTAAGCTTTTGATTCTCGTCATAAAAAACCGTTCTTCTTTTCTACCAGAGTGCTCTCGGTCTTGTTCACCTCCTCTTTTGCGCTCGTATTCCTCCTTATCCTCTTTCTCTTCCGTCTCGTTCCTAAGATCTCGGGACGAGATCTCTTGTTAGTGGAGGAAGTTGTAACGCCGCGAGTCCGATGCGCCAGGCGTCGTCCAGCTATTTGCCATCTTTGCCATGTCATTCTTTTGCGTATTGCACTTTGCCATGTCATCATATGCATTTCATCATCATGTTTTTCAAAACGTGCATCCGTCCACGTCTCCTAGTTCTCCCCGTTATCCGTTCTGAGCTCAACCACACTCGCCCGCGCCCGTGGCACTTCCAAAATATTATTTTATAAGTGGCGTAAAAATGTTCTTGGAAAGGTATGAAAGTTGGCATGCGGTCTTGTTATGTTCTAGCAACACGGCCTGCCAAATTTCATCACATTTGGAGTCCGTTTGATAGCCCAACCGTCATCTGTAGCAGCACCGTTGTCGGTTAATTCGTCGGACGTTTTAAGTCTCCGGAAACCTTGCCGAGCTGCCTTTCTCCCCTCTCCTCTCAGCCCAACCAACCTTTACACAGCCCACATATGGCCCAGCTACCCCCTCCTCCGCTCGGACCCGCACAGTCGAGATTGTACGGTCCAAAAACGGAGCAAAACCCCATAACCCTAGCCCCCTTGCTATATATAGACCACCCCCTTCCAAATTTGGCAACCCTAATCTCTCCCCTAACCTCTAGCCGCCTCTCCCTCGAAATCTGCGCCTAGCCAACCCCCTCCTCCTCAAATTATGGCGAGATCCACCCCTCCATCGCCACCTGGCGCGCCCCGATTGGCTCCACCGCCACCCAACGCCACCCGCGGCCAATCTCCATGTGCCACGCGGCCTTCCCACATCCCCCAGCCGCCTCCCACCACACCGAGCCCGCCAAAGGCCGCAATCGGCCTGCTGTGGGCCCCCCGACCCAAAGTCGCCCACCGCCGCGCGCCCCAGCGCTCGGCTCCGTCCCTCGATCCCGATCTGGATCGGGAGAGGAGCCCCAGTGCCCATCGCCCCCGGGTGGCCCCGCCACCTGCGACAGACCAGGCCGTCCCCCGCGCCTCCCTCTCCCTCACCTTGCTCTCTGTCTCCCGCGCAGGAGCCGAGCTCCGCCATGGCTGTCGTCGCCCCGAGCTCCACCACCGGTCGTCCCCGCATCGCCGGTTGCCATTGCCGCCGGGAATGGGTTCCCTGGGGCCAGACCCGGCCACCCGCGCCCTCCACTGACCTCCTTCGCTCCCCGTCACCTCGCCGGAGCTCCATCCCGTCGCCATGGCCTCGTCTCATTACCTCTCTATCCAGATTCGCGTGAGGTAAAGCGACTAAGTCCCGAGATCTTAACAGCATCATATAGCATATTCCGGTGATCATATCTATGTGCATGGTTGCCCGATTTTGAAGGTCTAGATATGTCTGATGTTGTGTTCTCTGTGCTCTACATGGTGGTATAATTTTTATGCATGATACTATTGATATTGATGCCTTAATCATTGTTGCAAAAGTGCTACATGATGTAACCTGCTAAGTACTGTCATAACTTGCTAATTTGTCTTCTTCATATCATTTTGTGTGTTTATCTTTTGAGCATCATGTCAACATGTTTTAGGAGCATATTCATAACATCTTTACAGTGGTGCAATCCATGTATTTTTATGTGTCATGTGGTGACTAGCACAAGCATGCAAAGTAGGGTACTTGTTGTTGCTGATTTCTATGACTTGATGATTTCTGGTAAGTCTGAATCTGCTACATTATGTTTCCATGTTAACTTGATGCTACAAGTGAATCCGTGCATACACTGGAGATTCTCAGTAAGGATGTTTTGTAGATCTTGTTATGCTCTATCCATCCATGCCCTTGGTTGCATTTATAGCCTACCGTAGCTTGTTGTTATCATGCTCTCAAATTGCTAAATAATGTTTCTGCCAGCCTGTATCAGTAAGTTCAGTTTTGCCATGTGAATAGCTAGCGTTCTATGCATCCTGTGACCATGTTCTTGACATGACTAGTTGCACAAATATGCCTTCTTGTTGTTGGTTACATTCACATGCCATGAAATGCTTTGTGGTGAGTTGCAAAAGCTCGCAAACATGCCTACTTGTCGCTGTTCCTGCCATGTTCAGTTTATTTCACTAAGTCTATGAATCTGTTATCATTTGCAATCTTGCCATGATGTTTTGAGCATGTTCTAATGTTTTCTAGCAGGAGCTCAGTGTTCATGTTTTGTAGTGCTTGACATGTACATGTTTGCCATGCCCTTTGATGCCATGAGATGTTCTTGTAGCATATAATTTTGTTATCTCAAAGTATGCATCATGAATCTGTTTTCAGCCTTACTCTGTTTTTCACTAAGTCTAAGAATCTGTTATGACTTGCTTAATTGTCTTGATGAATGCCATTGATATAGAGGTTATATCGAGATTCTTAGTAATCATGTTTTGCCATGTTTAAACTTTAATTTAATGCCATGCTTTTGTTTGCAATGATCTTGCACTGTAGCATGTTTGTTTCATGCCTCCAGCATGTCAACATGTTATTTCTGCTCACATGTATGCCTTGTTTTTCACTAAGTCATAATCTGTGTTATAAAGTTGCTTCTTGCTTTGATCATATTGGGTTAATCCTGATGCCTATGAACCTGAATCTTGTTGTTATTTGAAGCATGTAATCTGTACTTTAAGTGCATGTCATGTTTGTGCATATCTTGTTCTTATAGCAGGTTGTTTTGGTGCTTGTAAGATGCCTAGTTGCTGTTTTGGACAACTTGTCCTTTAAACTTGTTTCGGGTGTATGTGTTGAACTATGGCTCCATTTGGAGCATGCTCTATATGAAACTTGTTTGGTTTTGCATGTAGTTTCATCTTTCCTTGTTACATCATTGGTTTGAGCATGTGTGCTTGATATTTGAATGCATTTTGCATCAATGCCATGTTTAACTTGTTTTGCTCATATCTTCTAGTCCGTAGCTCCGAATTAAATGAACTTTATGTGTACCTTGACTAGAAAGACGTCAACATAATGTGTTATTCGGATCTAGACCAATTCTGAAATTTGCATATGGGGAGTTTCCAGAATTGTTATATGTTGATTCCGCCTCATTTAAACTTGCTTTGATGTGTTGTTCTTGTATGCATCATCTCTTGCCATGAGTAGCATCATTTAGACTTGACATGCATCATACTTGGTTGAGCATCATGTCATGTTTATGTGTTGTGTGTTTACCATGGTGTTTGCTTCTTTCTGGTTGTGCTTCTTCTCGTTAGTTCCTGTTTCCTTGCGATCATGAGGATTTGTTCGACTACACTTGGTTCGTCTACGTGGCTTCGTCTTCTTCATGGACTCGTTTTTCTTCCAGCGGCATTTCAGGCAAGATTACCATCACCTTGGATCTCACTACTATCTTTGCTATGCTAGTTGTCTCGATGCTATTGCTATGTCACGCTACCTACCACTCGTTTATCAAGACTCCCAATATGCCATGATAGCCTCTAACCTTTTTACCCTTCCTAGCAAACTAGTGTTTGGCTATGTTACCGCTTTGCTCAGCCCCTCTTATAGCGTTGCTAGTTGCAGGTGCAGTTGTAGGTTGTTCCATGTTGGGACATGGATATCATGGGATATCACAATATCTCTTATTTAATTAATGCATCTATATACTTGGTAAAGGGTGGAAGGCTCGGCCTTTTGCCTGGTGTTTTGTTCCACTCTTGTCGCCCTAGTTTCTGTCATGCCGGTGTTATGTTCCTTGATTTTGTGTCCTTAACATGGCGAGGGTTTATGGGGCCCTCTTGACAGTTCGCTTAGAATAGAACTCTTCTAGCAAGGCCCAACATTGGTTTTAACATTTCCCATAATAATATTGAACTAAATAATTAATTGGCATAGGGCGTCATGAACCCAAGGATTCTTTTCTACATACAGGGGGCCAGTGCCGATGGCGTTGGTCCCAAAGTAGGGCCCCGTGCGGGGGACCTCCCCTAGGAAACTTGGGGTATCTGGATCCTCTATGCTTCGCTTATCCGATCGTGGCCTGAGACGAGATACACGCGGCTACTATCACGGTGTCGGCACGTCGGGAGGTCTTGCTGGATTTGTTTTACCATTGTCGAAATGTCTTGTGCACCGGGATTCTGAGTCTGATCGGAGGGTCCCGCGATGGAGGATTGTCTCCGCGGATCTTGAGCTTGTCATGGGCTAAGTTGGGACACTCCTGCAAGGTTTAAACTTTCAAGAGCCCTGCCCGCGATTATGTGGCGGATGGGATTTTGTTCATATCTAGTTGTAGTGAACTTGAAGTAAACTCAACTAAAACACACCACCCGCGTGCGTAATCATGACGGTCTCTTTTCGAGTGCGTCAGGAGAGAACACAGTGGGGTTATGTTTGACATAAGTAGTTCAAGATCACTTCTTGATCATTACTAGTTTGCGACCGTTTGCATAGCTTCTCATCTTACTGGTATTCGTAAGTTAGCCACCATACAATGCTTAGCCGCTTGCTGCAACCTCACCACTTATCCTTTCCATACCCATTAAGCTTTGCTAGTCTTGATACCCATGGTAATGGGATTGCTGAATCCTCATGGCTCACAGATTTCTACAACAACAGTTGCAAGTACATGTAATGCGATGATCATGATGTGAGAGCGATGTTTACCCTTTTTGGAGTTCTTCTTCGTCGATCTGGGGATAGGTTCCTGGTCGGCAGCTTGGGCTAGCAGGGTGGATGTTGTCTGAGTTTCTATTTGTGTTTCATCCGTAGTCGGATGTTGTTCTCATGTATGATGTTTGATGTATTCATGTGTCATTTGTATGCCTTTGTATGTATCCCCAACTATTTTGTAATGGTACGATGTAATGATATCCGCCTTGCAAAAGTGTGTCAATATGCGGTTCTATCCTTGGTGGGACCTTCGAGTTCCTTTAGGATAGAGTCGCATATTGGGCATGACAAGTTGCAGGCAGGAGTCAGTTGATGTGTGGAGTAATAGTAGTAGATGCAGGCAGGAGTCTGTCTACTTGATATGGACGTGATGCCTATATTCAAGATCATTGCCTTAGATATCATCATAACTTTGCGCTTTTCTATCAATTGCTCGGCAGTAATTTCTTCACCCACCGTAATAATTTCTATCTTGAGAGAAGCCTCTAGTGAAACCTATGGCCCATGGGTCCATTTTCCATCATATAAGTTTCCGATCTACAACTTTAGTTTCCTATTTAATTTCTTTGCAATCTTTTACTTTCTGTTCCATAAACCAAAAATATTACTTTACCGTTTATCCATCTCTATCAGATCTCACTTTGCAAATAACCATGAAGGGATTGACAACCCCTTTGTCGCGTTGGGTGCAAGTTGGTGTTTGTTTGTGCAGGTATTCGGTGGCTTGCGCATTGTCTCCTACTGGATTGATACCTTGGTTCTCAAAAGCTGACGGAAATACTTACTCTACTTTGCTGCATCATCCTTTCCTCTTCAAGGTAAAAACTAATGCAAGCTCAAGAGGTAGCATACAGCAGCAACACGTATATCCTCAGGATATTGTAAGCATGTGAAACGTTGTTCAGTATCTAACTCCCAAGTGAGGTATACATCAGGAATGTATCTACCCCTCAAATGGTGGAATGTTCAATTTTAGATTAGGAATATCGTCATAATCTCGTACATGAGGTGGTGTTGCAGCCCTACCGTTGCGATTATATGCATGAGTCGACTTGGTGGTGGTGGTGGTGGTGGTGGTTGCACGTAGTTATGATTTTGATCAACCTCATCCTCGTAATAGTCCTCCACCTCTGCAGTAGCAGCAGGAGCTACAGAAGCATCAACAGCAGTAGCAACGGCACCAGAAGTTTGTCCTGGATCAAGAGAAACACGATGCGCTCGCCCTTCTAGACCGCGGTGTGGAAGTGGTTGTTAATGTTGTTGCAATGGTGTAGTAGATGCGGTCCGTGGCTGTGGTAGACGTGCGAGCACTTCATCGAACTTGGCGCCCAACTTGGTGTCAATTGTCTTCTAAATTTCATCAATCCTCTCCAGTGCCTTTCCAAAGATGGCCATCACGTCTTCCACCTATTGACTCAACATGTGCTGAAATTTATCATGAAGCTCCTTCTTCGTCATGTTCTCCCAGTCAATCGCGTCGGCTTTTGATCCTGTCATGGTTAGCAGCAATATAAATACATAAGAATATGATCCTACAGACTACTAAGAAGTGGTCGTGGTGGTGGGGTGTCACAAATCCTCAAGCAAATCTCAACTTCTTACAAGTTCTTATCTAGCAGCATTTGGTGATCGTCAACCGTTGTAGTCAAAACTCTCAAAGCTTGGATAGAGGGATTACTAGGGAGAGTCAAATGCATGACATAGATATATGTGGAGCTGGGAAGGCTTATAATATGGTAGCAAAAAGGGTCAGCAATAAACAATGCAGAGATACAAAGTTGAATAAACGCTCAACGATGGGACTGTGCTGGTCCTAGGCTAGACCGTGCTAAAGACGTGAGCCTAAAACACTAACAAAATCATGGTGCTGCACGTAAACAAGGGAGGAGCACACTCTGAATCTCTCTCTTTTCTTCTTCCTTTTTTCACTTTTTTGCACTTTTCTTCCTCTCTTTTTTGCTCCGCAACAATTTTTTTTCAAAAAAGTCTACAAATGGTCTAGAAACTGCCTAGCCAGAATTTTCCAGACTTAGTTTTTTTAAAACTAGAACTCTTTTTCTTGTATGGGTAGCACGAAATTTGGGGAATCCGACTTGTTCATGACTCATAGTATCGCATGATCTAGAACTCGGAAATAAAGGAACAAATACTAGACTTGGACTAGGACTAGGACTGGTGTTGGAGATGAATCTGGTGGAACTCGGACTGGTGATGGTATATGATGGTGGTATATGTGGACTCGGATTGGTGGTGGGATATGGCGATGTTATATGTGGACTCGGATTGGTGATTGTATATGGCAGTGGCGATTGATATGGTGGGGGTGGTGGTATATGGAAGTAGTGATGTATATGGTGGGGTGGTGGTATATTGTTGTGATGAAGATGGTGCGCCAGCGACTGCTACGTCTTGAGCTTGCGTTGGTTTTCCCCGAAGACGAAGGGATGATGCAGCAGAGTAGCGTAAGTATTTCCCTCAGTTTTTGAGAACCAAGGTATCAATACAGTAGGAGCCCACGCTCAAGTCCCTCGTACCTGCACAAAGCGATAGCTACTCGCAACCAACGCGATTAGGGGTTGTCAAGCCCTTCACGGTCACTTACGAGAGTGAGATCTGATAGATATAATATTTTTGGTATTTTTGGTATAAAGATGCAAAGTAAAAAAGTAAAGGCAAAGTAAAAAGGCAAAGCAAGCTTAAAGTGATGGAGATTGATACGATGAGAATAGACCCCGGGGGCATAGGTTTCACTAGTGGCTTCTCTCAAGAGCATAAGTATTCTACGGTGGGTGAACAAATTACTATTGAGCAATTGACAGAATTGAGCATAGTTATGAGAATATCTAGGCATGATCATGTATATAGGCATCACGTCCGTGACAAGTAGATCGAAACGACTCTGCGTCTATTACTATTACTCCACTCATTGACCACTATCCAGCATGCATCTAGAGTATTAAGTTAAAAACAAAGTAACGCCTTAAGCAAGATGACATGATGTAGAGAGATAAATTCATGCAATATGAAATAAACCCCATCTTGTTATCCTCGATGGCAACGATACAATATGTGCCTTGCTGCCCCTTCTGTCACTGGGTAAGGACACCGCAAGATCGAACCCAAAGCTAAGCACTTCTCCCATGGCAAGAACTACTAATCTAGTTGGCCAAACCAAACGGATAATTCGAAGAGACTTGCAAAGATAACCAATCATACATAAAATAATTCAGAGAAGATTCAAATATTATTCATAGATAGACTTGATCATAAACCCACAATTCATCGGTCTCAACAAACACACCGCAAAAAGAAGATTACATCGAATAGATCTCCACAAGAGAGGGGGAGAACTTTGTATTAAGATTCAAAGAGAGAGAAGAAGCCATCTAGCTACTAACTATGGACCCGAAGGTCTGAGGTAAACTACTCACACTTCATCGAAGGGGCTAGGATGATGTAGAAGCCCTTCATGATGACGGCCCTCTTACGGCGGAGCTCCGGAACGGGCCCCAAGATGGGATCTCGTGGATACAGAAAGTTGCGGCGGTGGAATTAGGTTTTTGGCTCCTCTTCTGATCGTTGGGGGTATGTGTGTATATATAGGAGGAAGAAGTACGCCGGAGGAGCAACGAGGGGCCCACGAGGCAAGGGGCGCGCCCTAGGGGGGGCGCCCCCCACCCTCGTGACCGCCTCTTTTGTTCCTTGGAGCAGGGTCCAAGTCTCCTAGATCACGTTCGGTGAGAAAATCATGTTTCCAAAGATTTTATTCCGTTTGGACTCCGTTTGGTATTCCGTTTATCCAAAACACTGAAATAGGCAAAAAAACAGCAATTCTGGGCTGGGCCTCCGGTTAATAGGTTAGTCCCAAAAATAATATAAAAGTGGAAAATAAAGCCCAATATAGTCCAAAACAGTTGATAATATAGCATGGAGCAATCAAAAATTATAGATACGTTGGAGACGTATCAGGCATCCCCAAGCTTAATTCATGCTCGTCCTCGAGTAGGTAAATGATAAAAAGAGAATTTTTGATGCGGAGTGCTACTTGGCATAATTTCAATGTAAATCTTCTTAATTGTGGTATGAATATTTAGATTAGAAAGATTCAAGACAAAAGTTTATATTGACATGAAAATAATAATAATTCAAGCATACTAATAAAGCAATTATGTCTTCTCAAAATAACATGGCCAAAGAAAGTTATCCCTACAAAATCATATAGTCTGGCTATGCTCCATCTTCACCACACAAAGTATTTAAATCATGCACAACCCCGATGACAAGCCAAGCAATTGTTTCATACTCTTAACTTTTTCAAAACTTTTTCAATCTTCACGCAATACATGAGCGTGAGCCATGGATATAGCACTATAGGTGGAATAGAATGGTGGTTGTGGAGAAGACAAAAAGGAGAAGATGGTCTCACATCAACTAGGCGTATCAGCGGGCTATGGAGATGCCCATCAATAGATATCAATGTGAGTGAGTAGGGATTGCCATGCAAGGGATGCACTAGAGCTATAAATGTATGAAAGCTCAACAAAAGAAACTAGTGGGCGTGCATCCAACTTGCTTGCTCACGAAGACCTAGGGCAATTTTGAGGAAGCCCATCATTGGAATATACAAGCCAAGTTCTATAATGTAAAATTCCCACTAGTATATTAAAGTGACAACATATGAGACTCTCTATATGAAGAACATGGTGCTACTTTGAAGCACAATATATGAGACTTGCTATATCATGGTGCTACTTTGAAGCACAAGTGTGGAAAAAGGATAGTAGCATTGCCCCTTTTTATTTATTTTCTTTTTTTGGGGGCCTTCTTTTTTTTCTTTGGCCTTTCTCTTTTTTTTATATTGGGACAATGCTCTATTGAGTGATGATCATCACACTTTTATTTATTTACAACTCAATGATTACAACTCGATTCTAAAACAAAGTATGACTCTATATGGATGTCTCCGGCGGTGTACCAGGATATGCAATGAATCAAGAGTGACAAGTATGAAGAAATTATGAACGGTGGCTTTGCCACAAATACTTATGTCAACTACATGATCATGCTAAGCAATATGACAATGATGAATGTGTCATGATGAACTAGATGGTGGAAAGTTGCATGGCAATATATCTCGGAATGGCTATGGAAATGCCATAATAGGTAGGTATGGTGGCTGTTTTGAGGAAGGTATATGGTAGGTGTATGATACCGGCGAAAGGTGCGCGGTATTAGAGAGGCTAGCAAAGGTGGAAGGGTGAGAGTGCGTATAATCCATGGACTCAACATTAGTCATAAAGAACTCATATACTTATTGCAAAAATCTAGAAGTTATCAAAGCAAAGTATTACGTGGATGCTCCTAGGGGGATAGATTGGTAGGAAAAGACCATGGCTCGTCCCCGACCGCCACTCATAAGGAAGACAATCAATAAACAAATCATGCTCCGACTTCGTTACATAATGGTTCACCATACGTGCATGCTACGGGAATCACAAACTCTAACACAAGTATTCTTTAAATTCACAACTACTCAACTAGCATGACTTTAATATTATCACCTCCATATCTCAAAACAATTATCATGCTTCAATCTTTTCTTAGTATTCAACACACTCGAAAGAAAGTTTCACAAATCTTGAATACCAAGCATATTATTATTAAGCAAATTGCCATGATATTAAGAGACTCTCAAAATAATTTAAGTGAAGCATGAGAGATCAATAGTTTCTTTAAAACAAATCCACCACCGTGCTCTAAAAGATCTAAGTGAAGCACATAGAGCAAAATTATCTAGCTCAAAAGATATAAGTGAATCACATAGAGCAAAACTACTTAGCTCAAAAGATATAAGTGAAGCACATAGAGTATTCTATCAAATTTTAATTCATGTATGGCTCTCTCAAAAGGTGTGTACAACAAGGATGATTGTGGCATAATAAGATACAAATACACAAATAATACAAGACGCTCCAAGCAAAACACATATCATGTTGATGAATAAAAATATAGCTCCAAGTAAATTACCGATGGAAGTGGACGAAAGAGGGGATGCCTTCCGGGACATCCCCAAGCTTTGACTTTTTGGTGTCCTTGGATTATCTTGGGGGTGCCATGGGCATCCCCAAGCTTAGGCTCTTGCCACTCCTTGTTCCATGATCCATCAAAAGAACTCACCCAAAACTTGAAAACTTCACAACACAAAACTCAAAATAGAAAACTCATGAGCTCCGTTAGCGAAAGAAAACAAAAGACCACTTCAAGGTACAGTAATGAACTCATTATTTATTTATATTGGTGCTAAACCTACTGTATTCCAACTTATCTATGGATTATAAACTATTTTACTAGCCATAGATTCATCAAAATAAGCAAACAACACACGAAAAACAGAATCTGTCAAAAAAAGAACAGTCTGTAGTAATCTGTAGCTAGCGCAAGATCTGGAACCCCAAAAATTATAAAATAAATTGCTGGACGTGAGGAATTTATCTATTAATAATATTAAAAAAACAATTAACTAAATATCACTCTTCAAATAAAAATGGCAGCAGTTCTCGTGAGCGCTAAAGTTTCTGTTTTTACAGCAAGTTCAACAAGACTTTCCCCAAGTCTTCCCAACGGTTCTACTTGGCGCAAACACTAATTAAACACAAAAAACACAACCAAAACAGAGGGTAAATAATTTATTTATTACTAAGCAGGAGAAAATAGAAAGGAATAAAAATAAAATTGGGTTGCCTCCCAACAAGCGCTATTGTTTAACGCCCCTAGCTAGGCATAAAAGCGAGGATAGATCTAGGTATTGCCATCTTGATTCTTAATTCTTTTAGTGATGTTATGCTCGAATCTAGGAGGTTCCTTACGTTTCCCTTCATATTCAGAGATCTTGAGATCTAAAGAATCCAATCGCTTATTGCAAAGAGTAATTAACATATTCATGCGGTGAAGATTTCCGCTAACGCTCTTAAGAGGTTCAAGAGATTTTTGTAAAATCTTAGTTACTTCGCAAATTTTCTCAAAAACTTGCGTTTCCTCATGGGAATGATGGGGCCCCTTTTGTTGAGGTAAATTTCCTACTATACCTTCCATAATTTCATGCGCGATACTGGGATCAATTTCAATAAAATTGCATTTGGCAACACAATCCAAAAGTTGTCTATGAGATATATTAAGCCCAACATAAAAATTGCGAATCAAAATTCTGAAATTTACTTCTAGGGTGCATTTACGATAAGATTCCATTATTCTAAACCAAGCATCCTTCAAGTTTTCTCCTTGCTTTTGTTTGAAGTGAAAGACTTCAAACTCGGGAGACATAGGAGCAGAAAGAGGACTAGCCATGACGACAAGAAAACAAACTAGCACACAAGCAAACAAGAGGCAAATAGAGAGGGGGGATAGAGAGAGAGAGGGGGAGAATCAAACGGCAAGGGTGAATTGGGGGAGAGGAAAACGAGAGGCAAATGGCAAATAATGTAATGCGAGAGATAGGGATTGTGATGGGTACTTGGAATGTTGACTTTTTGCGTAGACTCCCCGGCAACGGCGCCAGAAATCCTTCTTGCTACATCTTGAGCTTGCGTTGGTTTTCCCCGAAGAGGAAGGGATGATGCAGCAGAGTAGCGTAAGTATTTCCCTCAGTTTTTTAGAACCAAGGTATCAATCCAGTAGGAGCCCACGCTCAAGTCCCTCGTACCTGCACAAAGCGATAGCTACTCGCAACCAACGCGATTAGGGGTTTTCAAGCCCTTCACGGTCACTTACGAGAGTGAGATCTGATAGATATAATATTTTTGGTATTTTTGGTATAAAGATGCAAAGTAAAAAGTAAAGGCAAAGTAAAAAAGCAAAGCAAGATTAAAGTGATGGAGATTGATACGATGAGAATAGTGTTGGGAAACGTAGTAATTTCGAAAATTTTCCTACGCACACGCAAGATCATGGTGATGCATAGCAACGAGGGGGAGAGTATTGTCTACGTACCAACGCAGACCGACTGCGGAAGCGATCTCACAACGTAGAGGAAGTAGTCGTACGTCTTCTTCCCGATCCGACCGATCCAAGCACCGTTACTCCGGCACCTCCAAGTTCTTAGCACACGTTCGGCTCGATGACGATCCTCGGGCTCCGATCCAGCAAAGCGTCGAGGAAGAGTTCTGTCAGCACAACGGCGTGGTGACGATCTTGATGTACTACCGACGCAGGGCTTCGCCTAAGCTCTACAACGATATGACCGAGGTGGAATTTGGTGGCAGGGGGCACCGCACACGGCTAAGGAACGATCAACAATGATCAACTTGTGTGTCTATGGGGTGCCCCTTGCCCCCGTATATAAAGGATGGAGGAGGAGGAGCTGGCCGGCCAAGGTGGGAGGTGCAGGAGGAGTCCTACTCCTACCGGGAGTAGGACTCCCCCCTCCAATCCTACTCCAACTAGGTTTCCTCAAGTGGGAAGTGAAAGAGAGAGGTGGCCGGCCCCTCTCCTAGTCCTAATAGGACTAGGGAGAGGGGGGAGGCACAGCCCTATGTGGGCTGCCCTCTCACCTTTCCACTAAGCCCCATGTTGGCCCATTTGGCTCCCGGGGGGTTCCAGTAACCCTCCCGGTAATCCGGTAAAATCCCGATTTCACCCGGAACACTTCCGATGTCCAAACATAGGCTTCCAATATATCAATCTTTACGTCTCGACCATTTCGAGACTCCTCGTCATGTCCGTGATCACATCCAGGACTCCGAACAACCTTCGGTACATCAAAATGCATAAACTCATAATAACTATCATCGTAACGTTAAGCGTGCGGACCCTACGGTTCGAGAACAATGTAGACATGACCGAGACACGTCTCCGGTCAATAACCAATAGCGGGACCTGGATGCCCATATTGGCTCCTACATATTCCACGAAGATCTTTATCGGTCAGACCGCATAACAACATACGTTGTTCCCTTTGTCATCGGTATGTTACTTGCCCGAGATTCGATCGTCGGTATCCAATACCTAGTTCAATCTCGTTACTGGCAAGTCTCTTTACTCGTTCCGTAATACATCATCTCATAACTAACATCTTTAGTTATTATGCTTGCAAGGCTTATGTGATGTGTATTACCGAGAGGGCCCAGAGATACCTCTCCGACAATCGGAGTGACAAACCCTAATCTCGAAATACGCCAACCCAACATCCACCATTGGAGACACCTGTAGTACTCCTTTATAATCACCCAGTTACGTTGTGACGTTTGGTAGTACCCAAAGTGTTCCTCCGGTAAACGGGAGTTGCATAATCTCATAGTTATAGGAACATGTATAAGTCATGAAGAAAGCAATAGCAACATACTAAACGATCGGGTGCTAAGCTAATGGAATGGGTCATGTCAATCAGATCATTCAACTAATGATGTGACCTCGTTAATCAAATAACAACTCTTTGTTCATGGTTAGGAAACATAACCATCTTTGATTAACGAGCTAGTCAAGTAGAGGCATACTAGTGACACTCTGTTTTTCTATGTATTCACACATGTATTATGTTTCCGGTTAATACAATTCTAGCATGAATAATAAACATTTATCATGATATAAGGAAATAAATAATAACTTTATTATTGCCTCTAGGGCATATTTCCTTCAGTCTCCCACTTGCACTAGAGTCAATAATCTAGATCACATCACCATGTGATTAACATCAATAGTTCACATCATCATGTGATTAACACCCATAGTTCACATCACCATGTGACCAACACCCAAAGGGTTTACTAGATTCAGTAATCTAGTTCACATCGCTATGTGATTAACACCCAAAGAGTACTAAGGTGTGATCATGTTTTGCTTGTGAGAGAATCTTAGTCAACAGGTCTGCCACATTCAGATCCACATGTATTTTGCAAATTTCTATGTCAACAATGCTCTGCATGGAGCTACTCTAGCTAATTGCTCCCACTTTGAATATGTATCTAGACCGAGACTTAGAGTCATCTAGATTAGTGTCAAAACTTGCATCGGCGTAACCCTTTACGACGAACCTTTTTATCACGTCCATAATCGAGAAACATATCCTTATTTCACTAAGGATAATTCTGACCGCTGTCCAGTGATCTACTCCTAGATCACTATTGTACTCTCTTGCCAAATCAGTGCAGGGTATACAATAGATCTGGTATACAGCATGCCATACTTTATAGAACCTATGGCCAAGGCATAGGGAATGACTTTCATTCTCTTTCTATCTTCTGCCGTGGTCGGGTTTTTGAGTCTTACTCAACTTCACACCTTGTAATACAGGCAAGAACTCTTTCTTTGACTGCTCCATTTTAAACTACTTCAAAATCTTGTCAAGGTATGTACTCATTGAAAAAACTTATCAAGCGTCTTGATCTATCTCTATAGATCTTGAAGCTCAATATGTAAGCAGCTTCACCGAAGTCTTTCTTTGAAAAACTCCTTTCAAACACTCCTTTATGCTTTATAGAATAATTCTACATTATTTCCGATCAACAATATGTCATTCACATATACTCATCAGAAATGCTGTAGTGCTCCCACTCACTTTCTTGTAAATACAGGCTTTACCGCAAGTCTTTATAAAACTATATGCTTTGATCAACTCATCAAAGCGTATATTCCAACTCCGAGATGCTTGTACCAGTCCACAGATGGATCGCTGGAGCTTGCACATTTTGTTAGCACCTTTCGGATTGACAAAACCTTCTGTTGCATCATATACAACTCTTCTTTAATAAATCCATTAAGGAATGCAGTTTTGTTTATCCATTTGCCAGATTTCATAAAATGCGGCAATTGCTAACATGATTCGGACAGACTTAAGCATAGATACGAGTGAGAAAAACTCATCATAGTCAACACTTTGAACTTGTCGAAAACCTTTTTCGACAATTCTAGCTTTGTAGATAGTAACACTACTATCAGCGTCCGTCTTCCTCTTGAAGATCCATTTATTTTCTATGGTTTGCCGATCATCGGGCAAATCCATCAAAGTCCATACTTTGTTCTCATACATGGATCATATCTCAGATTTCATGGCCTCAAACCATTTCGTGGAATCTGGGCTCATCATCGCTTCCTCATAGTTCGTAGGTTCATCATGATCTAGTAGCATGACTTCCAGAAAAGGATTACCATACCACTCTGGCGCGGATCTTACTCTGGTTGATCTACGAGGTTCAGTAGTATCTTGTTCTGAAGTTTCATGATCATCATCATTAGCTTCCTCACTAACTGGTGTAGGTGTCACAGAAACAGTTTTCTGTGATGTACTACTTTCCAATAAGGGAGCAGGTACAATTACCTCGTCAAGTTCTACTTTCCTCCCACTCACTTCTTTCGAGAGAAACTCCTTCTGCAGAAAGTTTCCGAATTTTAGCAACAAAAGTCTTGCCTTCAGATCTGTGATAGAAGGTGTATCCAATAGTTTCCTTTGGATATCTTATGAAGACGCACTTCTCTGATTTGAGTTTGAGCTTATCAGGATGAAACTTTTTCATATAAGCATCGCAACCCCAAACTTTAAGAAACGACAACTTTGGTTTCTTGCCAAACCATAGTTCATACAGTGTCGTCTCAACGGATTTAGATGGTGCCCTATTTAACGTGAATGCAACTGTCTCTAATGCATAACCCCAAAACGATAGCGGTAAATCAGTAAGAGACATCATAGATCGCACCATATCTAGTAAAGTACGATTACGACGTTCGGACACACCATTACGCTGTGGTGTTCCGGGTGGCGTGAGTTGGGAAACTATTCCATAATTTTTCAAATGTACACCAAACTCGTAACTCAAATATTCTTCTCCACGATCAGATCGTAGAAACTTTATTTTCTTGTTACGATGATTTTCAACTTCACTCTGAAATTCCTTGAACTTTTCAAATGTTTCAGACTTATGTTTCATTAAGTAGATATACCCATATCTGCTTAAATCATCTGTGAAGGTGAGAAAATAACGATATCTGCCACGAGCCTCAATATTCATCGGACCACATACATCGGTATGTATGATTTCCAATAAATCTGTTGCTCTCTCCATAGTACCGGAGAACGGTGTTTTAGTCATCTTGCCTATGAGGCACGGTTCGCAAGTACCAAGTGATTCATAATCAAGTGGTTCCAAAAGCCCATCAGTATGGAGTTTCTTCATGCGCTTTACACCGATATGACCTAAACGGCAGTGCCGCAAATAAGTTGCACTATCATTATCAACTCTGTATCTTTTGGCTTCTACATTATGAATATGTGTATCACTACTATCGAGATCCAACGAACTTGTTTCATTGGGTGTATGACCATCGAAGGTTTTATTCATGTAAACAGAACAACAATTATTCTCTGACTTTAATGAATAACCATATTGCAATAAACATGATCAAATCATATTCATGCTCAATGCAAACACCAAAATAACACTTATTTAGGTTCAACACTAATCCCGAAATTTATAGGGAGTGTGCGATGATGATCATATCAATCTTGGAACCACTTCCAACACACATCGTCACTTCACCCTTAACTAGTCTCTGTTTATTCTGCAACTCCTGTTTCGAGTTACTACTCTTAGCAACTGAACTAGCATCAAATACTGAGGGGTTGCTATAAACACTAGTAAAGTACACATCAATAACATGTATATCAAATATACGTATGTTCACTTTGCCATCCTTCTTATCCGCCAATCACTTGGGGTAGTTCCGCTTCCAGTGACCAGTCCCTTTGCAGTAGAAGCACTTAGTCTCAGGCTTAGGATCAGACTTGGGCTTCTTCACTCGAGCAGCAACTTGCTTGCCGTTCTTCTTGAAGTTCCCCTTCTTCCCTTTGCCCTTTTCTTGAAACTAGTGGTCTTGTCAACCATCAACACTTGATGTTTTTCTTGATTTCTACCTTCGTTGATTTCAGCATCACGAAGAGCTTGGGAGTTGTTTCCGTTATCCCTTGCATATTATAGTTCATCACGAAGTTCTACTAACTTGGTGATGGTGACTAGAGAATTCTGTCAATCACTATCTTATCTGGAAGATTAACTCCCACTTGATTCAAGCGATTGTGGTACTCAGACAATCTGAGCACATGCTCACTAGTTGAGCGATTCTCCTCCATCTTTTAGCTATAGAACTTGTTGGAGACTTCATATCTCTCAACTCGGGTATTTGCTTGAAATATTAACTTCAACTCCTGGAACATCTCATATGGTCCATGACATTCAAAACGTCTTTGAAGTCCCGATTCTAAGCCATTAAGCATGGTGCACTAAACTATCAAGTAGTCATCATATTGAGCTAGCCAAACGTTCATAACGTCTGCATCTGCTCCTCCAATAGGTCTGTCACCTAGCGGTGCATCAAGGACATAATTCTTCTGTGCAGCAATGAGGATAAACCTCAGATCACGGATCCAATCCGCATCATTGCTACTAACATCTTTCAACACAATTTTCTCTAGGAACATATCAAAATAAACACAGGGAAGCAACAACGCGAGCTATTGATCTACAACATAATTTGCAAAATACTACCAGGACTAAGTTCATGATAAATTTAAGTTCAATTTAATCATATTACTTAAGAACTCCCACTTAGATAGACATCCCTCTAATCCTCTAAGTGATCACGTGATCCAAATCAACTAAACCATAACCGATCATCACGTGAGATGGAGTAGTTTTCAATGGTGAACATCGTTATGTTGATCATATCTACTATATGATTCACGCTCGACCTTTCGGTCTCCGTGTTCCGAGGCCATATCTGCATATGCTAGGCTCATCAAGTTTAACCTGAGTATTCTGCGTGTGCAAAACTGGCTTGCACCCGTTGTAGATGGACGTAGAGCTTATCACACCCGATCATCACGTGGTGTCTGGGCACGACGAACTTTGGCAACGGTGCATACTCAGGGAGAACACTTCTTGATAATTTAGTGAGAGATCATCTTATAATGCTACCGTCAATCAAAGCAAGATAAGATGCATAAAAGGATAAACATCACATGCAATCAATATAAGTGATATGATATGGCCATCATCATCTTGTGCTTGTGATCTCCATCTCCGAAGCACCGTCATGATCACCATCGTCATCGGCGCGACACCTTGATCTCCATCGTAGCATCGTTGTCGTCTCGCCAATCTTATGCTTCCACGACTATCACTACCGCTTAGTAATAAAGTAAAGCATTACATCGCGATTGCATTGCATACAATAAAGCGACAACCATATGGCTCCTGCCAGTTGCCGATAACTCGGTTACAAAACATGATCATCTCATACAATAAAATCAGCATCATGCCTTAACCATATCACATCACAACATGCCCTGCAAAAACAAGTTAGACGTCCTCTACTTTGTTGTTGCAAGTTTTACGCGGCTGCTACGGGCTTAAGTAAGAACTCATCTCACCTACGCATCAAAACCACAACGATAGTTCGTCAAATAAACTCCGTTTTAACCTTCTCAAGGACCGGGCGTAGTCACACTTGGTTCAACTAAAGTTGGAGAGACAGTCTTCCGCAAGCCATCTATGTGCAAAGCACGTCGAGGGAACCGGTCTCGCGTAAGAGTACGCGTAAGGTTGGTCCGGATCGTCTCGTCCAACAATACCGCCGAACCAAAGTATGACATGCTGGTAGGCAGTATGACTTGTATCGCCCACAACTCACTTGTGTTCTACTCGTGCAAATAACATCAAACCATAAAACCTAGGCTCGGATGCCACTGTTGGGAAACGTAGTAATTTCGAAAATTTTCCTACGCACACGCAAGATCATGGTGATGCATAGCAACGAGGGGGAGAGTATTGTCTACGTACCAACGCAGATCGACTGCGGAAGCGATCTCACAACATAGAGGAAGTAGTCGTACGTCTTCTTCCCGATCCGACCGATCCAAGCACCGTTACTCCGGCACCTCCGAGTTCTTAGCACACGTTCGGCTTGATGACGATCCTCGGGCTCCGATCCAGCAAAGCGTCGAGGAAGAGTTCCGTCAGCACAACGGCGTGGTGGCGATCTTGATGTACTACCGACGCAGGGCTTCGCCTAAGCTCTACAACGATATGACCGAGGTGGAATTTGGTGGCAGGGGGCACCGCACACGGCTAAGGAACGATCAACAATGATCAACTTGTGTGTCTATGGGGTGCCCCTTGCCCCCGTATATAAAGGATGGAGGAGGAGGAGCTGGCCGGCCAAGGTGGGAGGCGCAGGAGGAGTCCTACTCCTACCGGGAGTAGGACTCCCCCCTCCAATCCTAGTCCAACTAGGTTTCCTCAAGTGGGAAGTGAAAGAGAGAGGTGGCCGGCCCCTCTCCTAGTCCTAATAGGACTAGGGAGAGGGGGGGAGGCGCAGCCCTATGTGGGCTGCCCTCTCACCTTTCCACTAAGGCCCATGTTGGCCCATTTGGCTCCCGGGGGGTTCCGGTAACCCTCCCGGTAATCCGGTAAAATCCCGATTTCACCCGGAACACTTCCGATGTCCAAACATAGGCTTCCAATATATCAATCTTTACGTCTCGACCATTTCGAGACTCCTCGTCATGTCTGTGATCACATCCGGGACTCCGAACAACCTTCGGTACATCAAAATGCATAAACTCATAATAACTATCATCGTAACATTAAGCGTGCGGACCCTACGGTTCGAGAACAATGTAGACATGACCGAGACACGTCTCCGATCAATAACCAATAGCGGGACCTGGATGCCCATATTGGCTCCTACATATTCCACGAATATCTTTATCGGTCAGACCGCATAACAACATACGTTGTTCCCTTTGTCATCGGTATGTTACTTGCCCGAGATTCGATCGTCGGTATCCAATACCTAGTTCAATCTCATTACTGGCAAGTCTCTTTACTCATTCCGTAATACATCATCTCATAACTAACATCTTTAGTTATTATGCTTGCAAGGCTTATGTGATGTGTATTACCGAGAGGGCCCAGAGATACCTCTCCGACAATCGGAGTGACAAACCCTAATCTCGAAATACGCCAACCCAACATCCACCATTGGAGACACCTGTAGTACTCCTTTATAATCACCCAGTTACGTTGTGACGTTTGGTAGTACCCAAAGTGTTCCTCCGGTAAACGGGAGTTGCATAATCTCATAGTTATAGGAACATGTATAAGTCATGAAGAAAGCAATAGCAACATACTAAACGATCGGGTGCTAAGCTAATGGAATGGGTCATGTCAATCAGATCATTCAACTAATGATGTGACCTCGTTAATCAAATAACAACTCTTTGTTCATGGTTAGGAAACATAACCATCTTTGATTAATGAGCTAGTCAAGTAGAGGCATACTAGTGACACTCTGTTTGTCTATGTATTCACACATGTATTATGTTTCCGGTTAATACAATTCTAGCATGAATAATAAACATTTATCATGATATAAGGAAATAAATAATAACTTTATTATTGCCTCTAGGGCATATTTCCTTCAAATAGACCCGGGGGGCATAGGTTTCACTAGTGGCTTCTCTCAAGAGCATAAGTATTCTACGGTGGGTGAACAAATTACTGTTGAGCAATTGACAGAATTGAGCATAGTTATGAGAATATCTAGGCATGATCATGTATATAGGCATCATGTCCGTGACAAGTAGATCGAAACGATTCTGCGTCTACTACTATTACTCCACTCATCGACCGCTATCCAGCATGCATCTAGAGTATTAAGTTAAAAACAGAGTAACGCCTTAAGCAAGATGACATGATGTAGAGATATAAATTCATGCAATATGAAATAAACCCCATCTTGTTATCCTCGATAGCAACGATACAATATGTGCCTTGCTGCCCCTTCTGTCACTGGGTAAGGACACCGCAAGATCGAACCCAAAGCTAAGCACTTCTCCGATGGCAAGAACTACCAATCTAGTTGGCCAAACCAAACGGATAATTCGAAGAGACTTGCAAAGATAACCAATCATACATAAAAGAATTCAGAGAAGATTCAAATATTATTAATAGATAGACTTGATCATAAACCCACAATTCATCGGTCTCAACGAACACACCGCAAAAAGAAGATTACATTGAATAGATCTCCACAAGAGAGGGGGAGAACTTTGTATTGAGATTCAAAGAGAGAGAAGAAGCCATCTAGCTACTAACTATGGACCCGAAGGTCTGAGGTAAACTACTCACACTTCATCGGAGGGGCTAGGATGATGTAGAAGCCCTCCGTGATGACGACCCTCTTCCGGCGGAGCTCCGGAACAGGCCCCAAGATGGGATCTCGTGGATACAGAAAGTTGCGGCGGTGTACTTAGGTTTTTGGCTCCTCTTCTGATTGTTTGGGGGTACGTGTGTATATATAGGAGGAAGAAGTACGCTAGAGAAGCAACGAGGGGCCCATGAGGCAGGGGGCGCGCCCTATGGGGGGCGCCCCCCACCCTCATGACCGCCTCTTTTGTTCCTTGGAGCAGGGTCCAAGTCTCCTGGATCACGTTCGGTGAGAAAATCACGTTCCCGAAGATTTTATTCCGTTTGGACTCCGTTTGATATTCCGTTTATCCGAAACACTGAAATAGGCAAAAAACAACAATTCTGGGCTGGGCCTCCGGTTAATAGGTTAGTCCCAAAAATAATATAAAAGTGGAAAATAAAGCCCAATATAGTCCAAAACAGTTGATAATATAGCATGGAGCAATCAAAAATTATAGATACGTTGGAGACGTATCAGCGACGTGACAACCTGTGACCAGAACTCGAAACTCTAAAGGAACCAGACGCTAAGACCAGCAACTCGACACGACGATGCAACCAAAAATTCAACAAAGCAAAACTCTACAAAAATTATGCAAAGGCTCAGATTGGTTCGGATATGATGAACTAACCATATTTTTGTTTTAGCTTTTTCGTGGACTATAGATATGAAGAACAGACTCGATCTAAACTAGGAAAAATTGTAAAATCTCACTAAGCAACCTGGAAATCTGATACCACTTGATAGAGGCGAAGGTGTCCCGATGTTTTTATGAGATAGCTATGGTTTTCTGTGGGAGTCGACTTTGACTATCCGACTACAAACGTCCAAACACGTCGCGCCTTAGAAATCGCTAAACCAACTTCCGAGGGGTTATTGACCACGCCGGAGCACGATCAACCTGACCACCAGGGTCTATTTCCTGCGAGCAAATGAAGAACAAGTAAGAAACTGATATTGCAAGCTGGATATTGTGATTGCAAGAGGAAAGCTTTATTGATGAAAGTGGGGTTCTGTGACGTCTTGGTCTGGTCGCTAAACACAAACGAAGTACGTGAAGTTGCAGCTATGGTGAATTTTTAATCTAAACAAAACCCAGAGTCTAAATGACGCCCTAAGGGTTGTATATATGAAGGAGTAGGGGGAATTTCTTGGCCCTTGTAGGAGGGGTCTAAAACCAACCCTAACTTTGTTTTCCCACACATACGGACTCTAAAAACAGCCTATACTTAAGTATTTCAAAATTACATGGGCCTGGCCCAAAAATAAGGTGGCACAGCACCTAAAATAAGCTATGGACGAAAGTTATGAAGGGCATCTTGTATATTTCGTCCATGTCCTTGTGGGTCATCACGGAGGCTTCAAAGTGCTCAAATATGCGCTAGAAACGCCATTCTGGATCCCTTCGCATGCGCCTTCTTCTCCATGCTTGATCTTGCTCCGGTGTTCATCCCTCTCGTCCATGCTAGGACGTTCATTAGTAATCAACACAAATGTATCCAATTTAGGCAGCATCATATTCTCATGAACATTAGGATTGACACCAAAAAACGAAAGTACCTGGTAATTCAATTGGCGTGCGCGGGCTCTAGAATTGGTCAGCTATGTATAGCAGCAGGGGATGTGGGTGTAACAAAGGCATTGATGTCCTCATCAGAGTCCACCATATCTACCGATGGATTGAATGAGATCATTTAGACCCTTAACTCGGTCGTCTCGGCTAAATTAAGGCTCAGGGGCTACTGGGTTAGGTTATGTGTTCGGTTATCAAACCAATAGCGTACCTGTAGGTTGGTCGACAGAAGTTTGGCGGCTCCCTCGAGCCCTGCTCGCGCGGCACCAAGATACGCGTCTACCGAACTAAGAGTGTTAAACTCCTGTTCAGAAAACACAGAATGACGAAGTGACTCCTTCCGTCGTCGGTGATTCATCACATTTTCGACTCCGGAGTTGGTAACTGAGACGTCCTCGGGGTCCCCTGGATGTTGGTCCTCGACAGCGACCTCCGAGGTGGCGCGGACCATAGCCGGAGACCTTGTTTTTGGATTACCCCCCTACACCTCTTCAACGTCCTCGGACGAAGGTGGTTATACACATCGCCTGCAGGTCACAGCAATGAAAATTATGGGTATTTGTAGCGGCTGTCAAAAACAAAATGCCGAAAGTATAGTGAACATATTACCTCTTGGTTGCGGACGCGGTTGATGTAACTACTGCTACCGCCACACATTTGAACGCCCTGCGGCCGTTCGGTGCTGACACAGCCGGTACCGCTCTCGCTGGTGTTCGGCGTGTTGTGTGGTGGCCCTTGGGGGTAGAAGTCAGTGTGCTAGGGGTGGCATGAGGTAAGCGTCTTTTTCGAGATAAAATATTTTTCTCACTTACGACAGAGGAAGGAAGCGTCCCGGGGTGATCGGCCAAAAGGGACACTTTAAAGCCATCGAGGCATTCCTGATGGAAGACTCCCTCTTCGAAATCAATCGATGTTTCGGGATCATCAACACAAGAGTAGCTCTCCGATTGAGGAGCGGGGCATCTCACCGTCTCGATCTAGCCCCTCCAGCTTTGCTCGGACAGATTAGATACCCGAGTAAGACAGATTAACATATCATCCGTATTATAGAGTATGTAAATACTCACCATTTTGATGGGTTTAAAGTTTGAGAAGCCCTCTTTGGGCTTCAATCGAGCGAAGTCTTGCTCTTCTCCCTTGAAGAGGCTGTCTAATACAGCTGCCATTGCCACCTGATCGGCGGGTTCCTTTTCTATGGAACATGTCGAGTCATTCGCCCCGTTATAACGCCATATGGGGTGCACCCTTTGTTGGAGGGGTTGGACGCACCGGGCGATGGCTGCGACCATTACATCGATGATGGTTAACCCATTGTGGGACAACCACCTTACTTGAGCGGCTAGGCGTGATACCTTGGCACTTTCCTTTTGGGAAGGACTCTTCGGCCGCCAGTTAAACCGCTTCTTCGAAGAAACGAGAGAGAATCCGGGCAGCCCCCTTCGAGTTGGATCGAATAAGGGGACATCGTCAATGTAGAACCACTCTGAAGTCCACTCCTCGACATCCTTCTTGGTAGTCCCTATCGGATACCCAGTCCCAGCAATACGCCATGCTTCATCTCCTCCGACCTCATGAATTTCCCCTCCTTGGGTGCGGGGGACAAGACATAAAAATTTCCTCCACAAATCGAAGTGTGCGTCACAACCCAGGAACATCTCACAAAGGGCGACATAGCCCGAGATGTGTAGAATTGATCCCGGGGTGAGATGGTGGAGTTCGATCCCATAAAACTCTAATAAACCCCTCAAAAAGGGATGAATGGGGAATCCTAGACCCCGTAAGAGAAAAGGCGCGAAGCATACCCTTTCTTCCCCGTGCGGGCCAGGGAAGTTTTCTGCAAAAGCCTCACCATCTGCAGAGATCAATCTGGGGCGGGTGGACGCGAGATCTGATGCAGGTAGATATCCCTGCGTCTCGAGGTTTCTCAACCTCATTTGAGAAACAAAGCAGCTAGCCCAATTGCCTTGATGGGGTTCGTGAGGACGCGAAGAGGAGCTTGGGGCACTCGCCATTGTTTAAGGCTTGCTTAGCTCTAGCTTTGCGGTGATTCGAGATCAAGTGCGACAACTTTCGTGTTTTTTCGGCTCGTTAAATAGACGTCTCCCCTAGGCCCGTAAGGGGCATTTCTATAAAAGGCTTTTGGGCCATTTGTTTTCCTCTTACGCACAGAAAATCAAGGGGTGTCATTAATTATGAATGACAAAGACGATGCGACAAACCCCACAATACTTCACTGACCGAAGTGTCGAGAGTAGCTGAGCTACCATCAGCCGGATATAGGAGATGGGAGGAACTCGCCCCTCAAGCTGAAGACTTCAAGAGGCACGGAGCTAATGGAGATTATCGACCTCGGCGTTGGAGGCAAGTTTGGGGACTACTGAGTGGGTCCGGGAGTATGGGGTCCTCGGGATGCCGGCCTATCTCTCATGGGCCGAACTAATGGGCTACTTTTGGTTCGTTGGAGGAAGACTGGACTGCAGATGACCCCGTGCTCCAGAAGGAAACCTTTGGAGACTTGGTGTATCCTCGAAGTCTCACTTGGTGTGATCAACATGTTTATCCAACGATAGTAACCAACATATGTAACCCTAGGTACCCCCGGTGTCTATATAAACAAGAGGGTTTAGTCCGTAGAGGGGGAAAACCATCATCATACCCACCTAGGGTTTAGTTCATCCAATCTCGTAGTAGATCAACTCTGTAATTGTCATACAAACACATCAATACAATCAAGCATGACGTAGGGTTTTACCTCTTCGAGAGGGCCCGAACCTAGATAAATACTGTCTTTATGCCCCTTGTTACCCATCGATCCAGGATCCACAACTCGGGACCCCCTACCCGAGATCTTCTGGTTTTGACACCGACAGATGGGGCATCAACTAGTTGCGTGTGTGAGTGCGTCGCTGGGCTGGATTGGCGCTGGCAGATTTTCTGTGCTTGGTTCATGTGTTGACGTCCTTCGCATAGGGCATTCACTGGCCTGTAGCTAGCTTTGCATTTTATCCAGCAATCCAGCTCAAAAGAAAAAAAAAGTGGGTGCCGCAATTATACATGACTGTAGGTAACTATGAGAGAAGCGTGGGTTCGTTTAAAAAAAGTGTAGGTTGGCTAATAAAAGATAGAACTGTGAGATACTGGCCAATGGAGGTCTTGCTCTATGGTGCGTAAAAACTGAAAAAGAAAAGGAAGAAGAAGAAAAATCAAGTTTTAAGTTTCATTTTTTTTAGAAACATTACACATGTATATTGGAATATATACTAGATGTTTGTAAAGTTTCATGATGAAATATGGTTTCATGTGATCTGCACAAAGATATCGTAAATCAGACATGAAGTATACGTCCCAATGTATATGTGCATTTTTTTAAAAAAGAAAGTTGATTTTGATTTTTATAAAATTTCAAGTCTACGTTGCTCGGGGGCCAAAAATTGTCATTGTACGAACATCAATTCATTATATAGCCAAGGAACACCACCGTGGCAAAAATCAAATAAAAAACATAAAAAACCTATAATGTAGCTTTGACGGATGAACCATACTCAAAACAGTATGTGAAGACCATGTGGCGTATATGCGTTTACGCCTAGATCAGATATTGACGGCAGGTAAATACATAAATTATTCCAAAACCGAAATTGGACAACTCTTTAAAAAAAAAAATAAGTTGTGATACACATAAATACACGCTTCAACCCACCGTAAAAGCATGACCTAAATCCACCTAGAATCACATGCGAAGAAAGACGCTAGTCAGGCCCGGCGGAGCGCGCCATTTCATCGTAGTTCCCGTTATCCTGTGCTCTAAATCTACCGTCACCTTCTTGCCAAACACACTGTCAGGGTAATAGAACTACTCTTAGGGTTCGCATCCGCCATGGCGTCCACCTCCCCGCGTCGCTCCGGTGACTCGTCGCCGTCCTCGCCCCTCCTCTCCTCCCCCTCCTCCCCCTCCTCCCCGACCTCCCTCGCGATGGCTAACGGCGTCGGGCGGCTGCCGAGCCTCCGCAGCGCAGCGCGGTTCCTACGCCGCACGGGCAGCCGCCGCCTGATGTGTGAGCCGTCGATGGCAGTGCGGGAGACGGCGGCGGAGCACCTCGAGGAGCGCCAGGCTGACTGGGCCTACTCCAAGCCTGTCGTCGTGCTTGACGTGCTCCGGAATCTCGCTTTCGTCGATGTGGCAGCAGCCGTTCTCGCCGCCTCCCTCACGGAGCGCCCAGCCGTCCCGCTCCGCTTCTGGCTTGCCCTGCGTCGTCGTCGAGTACAGGCGCCTTTGCCGCGCGGGTGGGGCTGGGGTGCAGCAGGATGATGCGGGAGATTGGGATTTCAAGCTCAGGTTCGTGTTTTGCTCTATTCCTTTCAAATACTATGTGAATTTGATTACATAAATTAATTTATTGTTACAGTAATAATATTGCCACATCAACTATCATCAGCTTTATTCTTTATTTTTTTATGAAAACATTAATGCCCACACGTGTGGGCGTTTGCATCTCGCCGACACGCGTGGATCCGTGTCCGTTTGTAAGCGCACGAATCTTGGCATCTTTGTAGTGCCACGTAGGACTAGGCTGGTGTGTGGGGCATTCACCCGGTCGCCCACACAGCCGTTTCACCACACAGGATGGGCTGGTATGTGGGTGTTTAGCAGTTCGCCCACATGCCACTTTCCACTCACGCACAAGGGCTGGTGTGTGGGCATTTGCCATCTTGCCCACACGCCCGTCTCATCTTCCACACCCAAGTTTCCACTCGCCATGTGTTTTGCAGTGTACATGGCAACTGCCCTAATGTGCTTTATAAGCAGGTGGCAACTCTTTTTTACCCGAACATGTCAGTTGCCATGTATTTTGCAGGGTACACGACAACTGCCCTAGTGTGTGCTTGTAAGCAGATGACAACTCTCTTTTTTTTACCCGAACATGTTGTTTTGCCATGTCTTTTTGTAGCGCTACACGGCAACTGCCTAGTGTTAGTAGGTGGCAACTCCTAAGGTTTTCAAATTATGGCAACTGTAGTAAAACTAGACCATACATGGCAACTGCCTAGTGTTAGTAGGTGGCAAACCCCTAACGTTTTCAAATCATGGCAACTATAGTAAACCAGACCATACATGGCAACAGCCGCAGTTGCCCAAAAATGACATCTGGAACTTTTGACATGAGATGACAACTGCAGTTGACCAACCATGGCAACTATAGTTGTCCGACATGGCAACCGTAGTTCAGCGACATGGCAACTGCAGTTAAACGAATATGGACGAGGGTCTGGACCATGGCAACTGCGGGCGCGCGGTGACTGTCACGCGGGACATGCGGGACCACGAGGTACGAGGCCTGATGTACGGGGCGTGTGGGCGTTATCTATTTCGCCCACACGCATGCGTGTGAGAGGGATCGGGAGGGAAAAAAAGAGGTGTGTGGGCATTACTTGTTTTTGCCCACACGTAGGTGTGTGGGCTGTTCCTCTTATACATCACACGAAATGTGTGGACAGACCCCCTAACATCCACACGTGTGGCACTTATCGGCGTTCTTTTTTATCTCCAGCTTTAGATTGTTCTATCTGCTCTCAGTGCTTTATGTGGCCTAATAGGCACATTCCGTGTAATATTCTTGGAAATTATACTTATTTTGATTTCTTTTAAGAAATATAAGAGAGCAGACTAGTCAACATCAAGCAAAGCCTATTTTTGTAGGTTTTAGTAGTGAGCCTGTTTGGTAACCTTTGGGCAGGGGAATGGTAGTTTGCACAAGGGAGTTCGTCGAGGTATTAGGCATGGGAAGTACAATTTTACTCACATTCCCTTGTTTGGTATGATGAGAATTAGTTCACGATGAAGACCTCCCCACGAATTAACGGGGTTCCCCCATGGAAACAAATCGGTGGGAATTGGCACCCTCAACTCCCATTCTCCTTCCCATTTAAACTCCCCTTCCCTCTAAACAAGCAGTGGACTATTACCCCTCAACTCCCATTGTTCATCTCTAATTCCCACAAGCCAAACACATTAGTGCTTTTGTGCGCGTCCATTGATATTTGTCCATCTTCCAATGAATTGTTGGTCATGGATGAGGTATAGGTGAAATGTCAATTGAATGGCTTGAAGGTATTATAGGGTGGTTGACTAGATGTCCAGCTATTCATTCTTTGATAAGGTTTTGCAATATTGAATTTGCATGGCTTGTTCTTTGGTTAGGAAACTACCCATGGGATGAGGGCAAAGACTAGTTCTGGTGCATAGTTTAAATCATCGGAAATAGCGGGGTTATCTTGAGGGTCATTTATGGTAGAAAAGGTGACATGTAAAACGGAACCAGAAAAATGGCTTACTAGTGTAGTTTTCTACCGTGTGCGTAGTTTCAGTGACCAGTTCACTTGTCTGCCAATCCTTATCATTTTCAGGACCGGTTCGAACGTGATCCCTATGTTAGATGATGAATATGTGCTCACTCTTCTATTCCATTTGTCAAGGTTCGGTTGCTTGTGATTAGCACTTGATTGCAATCTGATCACTAAAAAAGATTATTGATCAAAGTATCATCCATGATGGATTGCACAAATGTAGATAGGATTTTTTAGCCTCCTTCCTGAGTTGGTTGTTTGTGATTGTTAAATATGGAATTATGGTTGAACCATGTGAATGGATTCTTTGAAACATGTCCAATGCTAAAATGTGTATCATTTAATTGTTACCGTCATTGTATTCATTTTACCTGTATTGTTTGTTTCCATGTTCTTTAGATAAACATTTGTTTATTTTCTGTAATTCTGAACTATGAGCTAGTTACTTTAATGCTATTATTTTACCATCCTACGCATAGCTTATGAGCTAGATTACTTTGTCCAGTATTGTCAAGCACTTGGAGTCTGGAAAACGATGTTTTCCTTCATATGGTGGATCATTGAATTCTATTGGGTATCTGCAGGTGGTCATGCTTTTTCACAAGATGCTCCTCAACTTTACTGGTATGTCTCAAGTAGCCTTGGCATCTGAATGATGCCATGCTTCTTAACATTTGTGCTTTGTTTTCTAACATAGCTTTTTTGTTGCAGGCTCTCAATTGTGTTTCTGGCATTTGATGTTTTCTTTGTGGCATTCTGTGTTGCCCTTGCTTGTTTGATTGGCATTGCTGTCTGTTGCTGCCTACCTTGCATTATTGCCATCTTGTATGCTGTAACTGATCAGGTATGCTAGTTCCTGTGGTTCTATAAATATATCCTTTGAGAGAGTTGTAATTAAGATCTGGGTGTGAGTGCTTCGTCTTCTAGATCCGTTAGTTTCTGCCAAATACAGTGGCTAATGCTCTGTTTGGATAATACAGACAGCCAGACACTTAGACATACTCCCTTCGGTCCTTTTTACTCTGCATATTAGAATTCTCTGAAGTCAAACTTCACAAAGTTTGACCGTATTTATATGAAAAAATATCAACATCTGCCATGCTAAAGTTATACAATATGAAACTTTAAGTCATGACACATCTATTGATATTGATTTCAGATTGTGAATGTTGATACTTTTTTCTATAAAGTTGGTCAAACTTTACGAGGCTTGACTTCAGTCAAATCTTATATGCGAACTAAAAAGGACCGGAGGGAGTACCTTAATTACAGTATATTGACTGTCATCTGTTTTCTTTACCTCTGGTTGATTTATTGTGTTTGTAATTCATAAGGAAGCAATACCTTGTCGCACGGCGTTATAACAAACCTTAAATAGAGGACCCTGATAAGTGCCACACGTGTGGCACGAAGCAATCCCGCCCTGACGTTTTTTGATGCCAAGTTTAGTGACAAGAAGAGGATGGCAACTTTAGTTGTGAAGCATGGCGACTTTCTGTTTGGATGGCAAGTTTCAATTTTTTTTAGGTTTTCTTTCGGATGGCAACTTTAGTGTAAAAAATGCCAGGACGGTGTTACTTCGTGCCACACGTGTGGTACTTATCGTTTGGGTAAATAGAAGCACTAGCCAATTTTAATATAATATGTTACATATGAACTGATGTTTTCAATTCTTTTCTAATAGCTTTATTCGTTCCATGCTACAACTATAATGGTTTACTACTATTTATAAATGATCCATGCTAAATGAGGGGGGAGGGGGTGGGCGGTGATTTCACTGGGTATTCCATTTTATAAAGATGCAAGGAAAGTGACCACCTCTCTGGTACTGAAACTATGGCTTGTGTCACCTTAAGCAGGAAGGAGCATCCGAGGAGGATATTAATAGCCTGTCCAAATACATGTTTCGGACAATGGGTGATGCAGACAAGCAGGTTGCTGGGATTGCAGCACCTGTTTGTGGAGTAATGACAGAGTGTGGCACCGACCCTCCCATTGAGCACATTCTTTTAGCTAAGGATGCTGTAAGTTCTTGAATAGAATTTTTTTAATATAATTTATCAATCTTATTACTATTCTCATCCTAAGTTACTCATGATCCATGGTCACATCATAACGTACTAGAAATGCCTTTCAGAATTAAGTTTGTTACAAGGATTTTAGGATATTTTCAGTAAACTGATCATGTATTCCCTCCAGTCATTACAGAATGGCTATTACTTTTTAATGTCAATGTCAATATGGTTATTGCTAGTATTGTGGAAATATTTTCATGATTAATTTGCTCATCATATTATAGGCAACAACTTGGGTTCCAAGTTAACAGTTTTTTTAGGCTTGCATGAATATATCCCTCCAATGGCCCTTAATCTGCCCAGAGCTATAACTAACATGGTAGTTTTTCCAGTTAGAGGAGGCTATGCAATTAAGTACTAGAATGGTAATGATAAACAGTACAAAAGGGGACACACAGCCCACACACGCCACAGCGGTGCCACCGTAGACCGTACGCATGCTATAGACACTAGGAAAATATTGGAGACCCCATCGAGCAACTTAACGTGGGCACACCCTGGCCCACTCAAATCTGCCAAACACCAGACTGTCATTATAATATGTCCCGATCAACATTTATTCTTGTCAATACATGAGTGCTGCATCTGCCTATGCCCGTATGAAGATGGTGTTGAGCTGCAAGAACTCCCCTGTAATCATCATTTTCCACTGCACCTGCATAGAGAAGTGGCTTCTCATAAACACGACATGTCCGTTGTGCAAGTTTAACATCGTCAAGTGCAACCTTGGTAGAGAAGAGGTTTAGGCAGCACTAGTCAGAAGGCCTCTTGATACTTTCCCTTCCAGCGGTATCTCCCATGAAGTGATTTCTATGTTTTTCATGTAGCATATCATTATTGATAGACGCAAAGATGTTCCTTCTTTCGATGAGATGGTGGTTATTATTTTTCGTGGAGTAGACTTTAACGATCCACTACGAACGTGTGACGACGCCGCGTCTTAGTAATCGCTAAACCAACTTTGAGAGGTTATTGATCATGCCGGAACACAATCAACCTCCATGAGGGTCTTTCCTGCATGCAAATAAAGAACAAGTAAGAAACTAAAATTGCAATCTGGATATTACGAATATAAAAGGAAATCTTTATTAATAAAAGGTAAGGTACTGTGACGTTTTGATCTGGTCGTTGAACAGAAACAAAGTACGCGAAATTGCAGTTATGATGAACTTTTAATCTAAACAAAACACGAAGCCTAAATGACGCCCTAAGGGTTTATATATGGAGGATGAGGGGGAATTTCGTGGCCCTTGAAGGAGGGGTCCGAAATCAATCCTAACTCTTGTTTTCCCACACGTACACTCTAAAAATAGCCTATACTCAAGTATTTTGAAATTACATGGGCCTGGCCCAATAATAAGGCGACGCAACACCTATAATAGCCTGGACGAAATTTAGGAAATGACATCTTGTATATTCCATTCAAACCTTCATGCACTCATTATGATGGCTTTAAAGTTCTGAAATCATCACTATAACTTTCATTCTTATTCGCCTTGCGCGTGCCATTATCTTCATGCTTGAACTTGTTCCAAGGTTCATCTTTCTTGTTGAAGCTAGGCCCTTCATTTGTAAGCAAAATAAATGTATCCAATTTAGGCAGCATCATATTCTCATGAACATTAGAATTGTTATCAAGAAAAAAAGTGTCTGACAATTCAATTGACGTGCACGAGCTCTAGTAATTGGTCCAATATGTATGGTAGCAGGGGCTGTGGGTGTAACAATGGTATTGATGTCCTTATCATTTCTTCTTGAAATTAAGTCGTCCTCGACGGAAGCTCATCCTCACCCAAATAAGACTCCAAATCTGCAATGTTAAAAGTGGGACTAACCCTAAAATCTGTAGGCAGCTCAAATTTATATGTATTAACATTTATTTTCTCTAACACCTTAAAAGAACCATCAACACGTGGCATTAGTTCTTATCTGCATAAATCAGGAGATCTATCCTTACACAAATGTAACCAAACAAGATATGCAGGTGCAAACACAACATTTTTTCTATCCTTATTTTCAGCAAGTTTATATTTAGCATTTATACGCTCAATGTTCTCCTTAGTTAACTAATGTATTTTTAAGACCAATTCAGCACGTTGTTTAGCATCAAAATTAACTTTCTCCGAAGATGGAAGGGGCAACAAATCAATAGATGCACGAGGCAGAAAACCATACACAATTTCAAAAGGGCACATCTTAGTACTAGAATGCAACGAACGATTATAAGCAAATTTAATATGAGGCAAGCATTGTTACCACATTTTCTTGTTATTCTTCAAAACAACCCTAAGCATAGTAGACAATGTTCTATTGACTACTTCAGTTTGTTCATCAGTTTGGGGATGACAAGTAGTACTAAAAAGCAGTTTAGTCCCCAACTTAGCCCATAAACATCTCCAAAAATGGCTACGATATTTAGTATCATGATTTGAAACAATAGTATTTGGCACACCATGCAAGCGAATAATTTCACAAAAGAACAAATCAACAACATTAGTAGCATCATCACTTTTATGACATGGTATGAAGTGTGCCATTTTCGAAAATCTATCCACGACAAGGTCCTTGATAGTGGCTATGAAGTGGGTGGTGGGTGGAAAGTAAAATTCCCTATTTCGAGCCCCTAGTCCGGGCTGGGCGTGATTCAGAAGCGGTTCCTCTATGATGACGAGGGATCGCATTAGGTCTAAAGCCTCGTTTAAGAGCGGGGTTTGGACGGGGTCAGAAGTTTCTGGGTTGAGCTCGCATGACGCGGGCCTCCAAGGTTCGGAAGTAGTATCCGGAGAAGAGTCTGGCCTTGCATGATTGCCGGAGACGCTATTCTTTGGGTGTTGAGCTCTAAGGCCATAGAGAGTCCGGCGGGCTCTACACTCTCGTTTTCGGACCTGATGACGCGCTCCGGATCTAAGGCCGAAGCGGTGTTGTTGCTTGTTTCATTCCGGCTTGCTTCTCTCGTTAGCTTCAGTTTCATTCGTCTACGCCCGTTTGTCTTCTTCATGGACTCGTTCTTCTTCTTGCGGGATCTCAGGCAAGATGACCATTACCCTCAATATCACTTCTATCTTTGCTTGCTAGTTATTCGTTCTATCGCTATGTCACGCTACCTATCACTTGTTTATCATACCTCCTATATTGCCATGTCAAGCCTCTAACCCACCTTTCTAGCAAACCGTTATTTGGCTAAGTTACCGCTTTTGCTCAGCCCCTATTATAGCATTGCTAGTTGCAGGTGCCTTGCAGGTTGTTCCATGTTGGAACATGGATATGTTGGGATATCACAATATCTTTTATTTAATTAATGCATCTATATACTTGGCAAAGGGTGGAAGGCTTTGCCTTTTGCTCGGTGTTTTGTTTCACTCTTGCCGCCTTAGCTTCCATCATACCGGTGTTACGTTCCTTGATTTTGCGTTCCTTACGCGGTTGGGGTTATGGACCCCCTTGACAGTTCGCCTTGAATAAAACTCCTCCAGCAAGGCCTAACCTTGGTTTTACATTTGCCTAACAACCTATAACTTTCCCTTGGGGTTGCGAACTCGAGGGTCATCTTTATTTTAACACCCTCGGGCAGTGCTCCTCTGAGTGTTGGTTCGAACTGGGCGATGTCCGGCGCCCCATGGGCAACCAGGGTCTATGCCAACCCGACGTCTTTCCCATCCGGTGTGCCCTGAGAACGAGATACGTGCGACTCCTATCAGGATTTGTCGGCACATCAGGTGGTCTTGCTGGTCTTGTTTTACCATTGTCGAAATGTCTTGTAACCGGGATTCCGAGGCTGATTGGGTCTTTTCGGGAGAAGTAATATCCTTCGTTGATCATGAGTGCTTGTGATGGGCTAACTTGGGACACCCCTGCAGGGTATAAACGTTTGAGAGTCGTGCCCATGGTTGTGTGGCAGATGGGAATTTCTTAATATCCGGTGGTAGAGAACTTGACACTTGACTTAATTAAAATGAATCAACTGCGCGTGTAGCCGTGATGGTCTCTTTTTGGCGGAGTACGGGAAGTGAACACGGGTTTGGGTGATGTTTGAACGTAAGTAGTTTCAGGATCACTTCTTGATCGCTTCTAGCTTCAAGACCGTTGCATAGCTTCTCATCTTACTCTTATTTGCGTATGTTAACCACCATATTTGTTTAGCGCTTGCTGCAACTCCACCTCATTACCTTATCCTACCCATAAGCTTAAATAGTATTGATCTCGCGGGTTTTGAGATTAATGAATCCTGAAAGTGCGTTATATCGACTAGAGGGGGGGTGAATAGGTGATTTTTATGAAATTCTTCACTGAGGAATTTGCCGGTGAGGAAATTCCTTAGCGAAGAACTACTAGCAGCGGAATAAGTACTCAAAAGTAAACACAATAGGATACAAGCATAGTCATCATGATGAAATGAAGACAGGCACAGAGTACGGGAAGCGTAATCACAGGATAACACAGGATGAAGACAAACAGACTAAAGAAATTGAACTGAGGAAATTGAGAAAGTCTTCAGTCAAAGTCTTCAAATATGAACAAACACACAGCACATTTATGAGGAAATGAAAGAGTTGAGGAAATAGAACCAGTAAGCTTTGTGAAGACAATGATTTGGTAGACCAGTTCCAACTGCTGTCTCAGTTGTACGTCTGGTTGGAGCGGCTGAGTATTTAAACTCGAGGACACACAGTCCCGGACACCCAGTTAAGGACACTTAGTCCAAGACACCCAGTCCTCATCGTATTCTCCTTGAACTAAGGTCACACAGACCTTGTCCAATCACTCATGGTAAGTCTTCAGGCGACTTTCAAACCTTCACAAATTTGGTCACTCGGCGATCCACAATTCCTCTTGGAAGCTCTAGACCATGACGCCTAGCCGTGTGGAAGAAGCACAGTCTTCAAAGGTAACAAGCGTCAGATCCACTCAGAATCAATCTCTTCAGTGATGTTGAATCACTTGGGGTTTGTAGGTGTTTGGGTTTTGGGTTTTTGGTTTTTCCTCACTTGATGATTTTCGCTCAAAGTCCTCGGAGGATGGGTTGCTCTCAAATGACAAGTGTCAGTTTCTCTCGGAGCAGCCAATCAGCTAGTGGTTGTAAGGGGGCGGCTATTTATAGCCTAGGGAGCAGCCCGACATGATAAGACATAAATGCCCTTCAATGATATGACTGTTAGGTGGATAGATATTTTGAAACAGCTGGCGCATAGCACAATAATGGTCGGAATTTTGAGTAGCAAAATCCTCAGGGCTATCATGTTCCTCACTGTGTAGGCAATCCGCACTGGCGAATTCCTAACTCCTCAGTCAAGAAAAATTTCTCAGAGACCAGAAGAACTTCGTCTTTGTCACTGAAGAATTGACTGAACTGTATGAGATTTTCAATGGCTTCACTCGAAGGGATTGGTAGGTGTAGGATTTTGAGTTGAGCATCACATGGAAATTTTTCCTTAGTAATTCCTCGACCCCCTTTAACAGTACGGTGTTTCCTATGACTCAAGAAAGAGAAAAACAAAACTATGAACATGAAAGTCTTCAAGCTTCATATTTCTCGCATGAATATCAAGTCTTCACGGACACACCAATTTTTTCACTTTCAAAGTCTTCATGAAAGTCTTCAGAAATACTAAAATCTTGAGTCGAAGATATTCATTTTTAGGGGTCGAATTTTCCTGTAAATATCAAACTCCTCATAGACTTATAGACCTGTATACACTCACACGCATTAGTCCCTTAACCTATAAGTCTTCAATACACCAAAATCACTAAGGGGCACTAGATGCACTTACAATCTCCCCTTTTTGGTGATTGATGACAATATAGGTTAAGTTTTCAACGGGGATAAACATATGAAGTGTAAATACTGATATTGAGGAATTTGATTACAAGACATAGAAGAACTCCCCCTGAAGATGTGCATAGTGAGGAATTTGCTTTTGAAGCAATGCACACTTGAAGAGTTGAATCATGGAGATCTCCCCCTATATCTTGTAATTCATACACACATTTAACATATAATATGAAGAATTTGAAATGCATGATGAAATATGGTGCCTGATGAAATTCAGCATGCGTGCAAAAATATTAACAAGGAATGAGCATGCAGAATAGTGCATGAAGAGTATCAGAGCACAATGCATCAAAAGTATCAGAGCACCATCGGGTTTAAGATTACAACTCGATCCAATAAAGTTTCAGAAGAACGAGAGTTGTAACTTAGCAGAAAAATGCACATATAGTAGACCCGCTTGAAGACTAACTCATATTTCTCCCCCTTTGTCATTGAATGATCAAAAGGATCGAAAATGAGGACTAACGCCCCTGAAGATAATCATGTTGATGAAGGAGCGCCAGCGTTGTTGGGGTCGTTGGTTGATGTAGGGCCTGCCGAAGTGTCATCCAAATCTTCATGTTCATCAGTGTCGCGCGATGAAGAATATGAGCTCGCCACCAGAGAAGGAACCTTGACCTTCTTGAATTTCTTCGGTGGAGGTGCAGACCAGTCAAAATCTTCATTAAGACCCATGTTCTTCAGATCTTCTTCACCATACATATGTGACAGGATTGCCCAGGTGCGACCGAAGACTTGATGGAGGTAGTAGTGGTTTTTCTTCACTGCATTGTGTGTGGCAGTCATGTTGTGAAGAAGTGAACCAAACTGACGCTTAACCCATTTGTGATTTCGACCCACCTTATGGTGAAGACTAAGCAGAAGTTCACGGTCTATCATCACGCGCGGAGCAGTGGCTTGAGGAGTGGACTTGGAAGCATTGGCAGAGTCATGTGTGGCAGAGTCATCATTGGTGGAATAAGATGCAGCTTTGCGAAACTGACCATCCAATGGACGAATGCCTTCATCAATTACAGCTGGTGCCTTGCCCTTTCCATCAACTGAGGAATATGTCTGCTTGAGGACTTCAATTGAGGGCAAGTAGCTGAGATGATTCTGGAAATCAGCTTTGTAGTTGAGTGAAGACCTTGTCCTGAGGAATCTCATGATCCAAGGTGCATAAGGCTTCAGCTCAAACGGAGACAGTGCAACATTGGCCATAGTCCTCATGAAGAAATCATGATAATTGACAGGAATGCCATGAACGATGTTGAATACCAGATTCTTCATGATGCCAACAATTTCCTCATCAGATGAGTCGTGGCCTTTGATAGGACTGATTGTCCTCGTAAGAATACAATAGACAGTTCTGGGCACGTACAACAATTCCTTCACGAGGAATTTGGTTCTTGGTGCTTGACTTGGCTTCAAAGGTTTCATCAGCATCTGCATGTAATGATGTGTGAGCTCAGGTTCACTGTAGATGCAGTGAGCTTCTTCAAGGGGAGGACTGAGTGGTAGAGCACGAAGCAATTCAGAGGCTGGTGCAGTGTAGTGAGTGTTTTCAGACATCCAGTCGAGCATCCATGAATTCACATCTTCAGCATTTCCGGTGATGTGCAGCGTTGCATAAAATTGAAGAATCAGTTCTCCATTTCAATCGCAGATGTCAGAGCAGAAGTTGAGTAGTCCAGCGTCGTGAAGAACACTAAGGACGGGTGCGAAGCACGACAAAGATTCCATATCCACGTGAGGAATATGCTCATGGTAGAAAATCTTCTCCTTGTTGAACAGCACCGAGGAATAGAAATTGGCTTGACTAGCAGTCCAGAAACGCCTCTTTCTAATGCGAGCAAAGTCATATGGGTTGTAATCTTCGAAGAATACGTGCTTGCCGAAGAAATCATCAGCCTTGAACTTTTGCTTGCGTGAGAATGGATCCTTTGGCTTCGGCAGAGGAGTGTCAGTGAGTTGCATCACGACCTCAGGAATCTCAATCACAGGTTCTTCAGGCTGAGGAATTTCTAGTTCCTCCTCAGTGGCAGTCTGCGTAGTTGGTTGTTCAACAGCAGCAGTTTCTTCAGCGCTAGTGGCTGGAATTTCCTCATGGACAGATGCAGTGGGATGAGTTTCTTCAGAGCCCATGTGAACAGTTTGTGTGGGGGACTGAGGAATTTGCTATAGAGGGGTAAACATTGGATAGTTTGGATGCTGACTTTTCCAGAATTCATCACTGATTACTGGTGTGGAGCAGCCAATGTCCACATCTTCATCTTCCATTTCTTCAACGCCAGCCTCTTCAGCTGTGAACTGAGGTATAGGTGAGGAGATGATAGGTGTTGAAGGGATCGCATCCACTTCAATTTCTTCATCCAACGGTTCAGACGAAGCAGCAGAATGAGTTGCTTCATCAGATCCGCTGGGGATCACATATTCTTCATCAAAAGGAACAAGGTCTTTTGATGGCCCGGTTGAGATGGGAACAACATCAATCGGATGTGCAAATGAACTTGTCATAGGCTTCATTTTCTTCGAAGCTGAAGAATCTGAAGCAGCTGATGCTTTCCTTTTCTTCACTGTAGCACGCTCTGCAGCCTTGGTCTTCTTCACATCTGATGCAGATGGAAGGATTGGAGTTGGTGTTGGCGCAGGAGGAGCAGAGGAATCTGGTTGATTTTCTTCAGGCACAACTGATGCAGTTGCCCTGATTTCTTCAGTTTCTTCAGGCACACCACTAGTGGATGCCCTGGCAATTTCTTCAGTGGCTGGAGTGCAGTCATCAGCCATGGAACTCACATTTTCTTCAGTAGCCTGATTTTCATCAGCGGTGTTGGCATGTTCTTCAGTCGGCTGAGCAGATGCTTCAGCCTGAGGAATTTCCTGTTGCGTTGGGGCAACAACATTTGAAGTGAACTGTTCAATTATCTTTATAAATATAACTTTGGCTCCTTGCCAATCAGCATAGTAGGCTTTGAAGTCATCGCTGAGGGTTTTGATTTCAGATTGGATTTTTACAAGTTCATCAGTTGTCATAGTGACAACGTTGTTCTTCAGAAATTTCTCCTTCTTGTACTGCGCTTTCTTGATCTGCCTGGCCTTCTCAAATTTTCACTTTTCTTCTTGAATGAAGTGGGTCAGCATGTGACTTTGGCCAGGAGTCAGCTTGAAGTCAGGCAAGGGAGTGTTGGGGTCCTTGTGCCAATCATCAATCAATGTAGTCAAGGATCAGCTTGGGATCCAAAAGCAGTGGCACCTCTGATCCTTTGGCTCTAGCGGCCCTGACTTGCCTGTCTCTGATGATTTCTGCAAGTTCATCATCATCAGCTTCGTCTTCATCAGACGGCACTTGGAAAGCGACTTGCTTCTTTTGAGGATTTGGGCGTGGACCTCGTCCAGTAGTGGCTTTGTCTTCAGCAATGAGGGGCCAGCTGAGGAACTTGGTGCAGCTGAGGAACTAGCTGAGACACCTGAGGCAATGAAGATGCCGACAGTCCTTTGGCACGAAGCGAGTTGCACAGGTGCTGAGTATTTGGTCGGAACAGCTGAAGGCTTTGGCGAAGGAGCTGAGAACTTGGGAGGAACAGGAGCAGCATGAGGAATTGGCCGTGAGGGCATTGCTGAGGAAGCACTTGGCTTGTGCGCAGACTTCTTTGACATAGCCTTCTTTGGCTTGACAGCAAGGACCTCAGCAGAGGCAGCAGCAGCAGCAGTAGAGTCTTCATTAAATTTCCTTACTACATCTCTGGCTTGCTTAGCCAACTTGCCTTGGCGCTTGGCCCATTCATCAGGATAGTCCTCACCACGCTTGAGGCTGGTGGGATCAGTAATTTGGCCAGGTGCCAGTGGTGCTCTTGGGCATGGAGGATTGAGTGTGAATTTCTTCATGTACTTAGGAGTGACATATCTGTACTCCCTCCATTCTCTTGCCCATCTCCTCTCTATCTTCTGAATGCGCACTTTGCGCTCATTCTTGGTTTCCTCAGAAGGTGTGCAGTATCCAACATATATGTCATCAGGGATTTCAAACGTTGTATTTACCTCAGGCCTCTTTCCTCCCTTCTGTGGCCTTTTACCATCAGCCATTTTCTTCAGTTGAAGAATTTGAACAATTGAATTCTCTGAAGAAGTATGCAACTTTTCTTCGAGGAATACTGCAAATGAGTTAAGTTGATGAGAACCTAGTGATTCTGCAGCTGACATGTGTACTTGTGAACAGAGTACAGTTGCGAGGAATTTGGAGAGGTCATATGCGTTCTCAGAAGGTTTTTCAAAAAGAACAAGTTTGAGGAATTTGATCAGATGAGTCTTGAAGATTTTCACTAAGCGTTCTTTGTCTTAGGTTCCAGAGTTGTATAGATCGAAAATCCACACAACTGAGGAATCTTGAAGAAAAATGATGTTTAGAGAAACGAATCAAGAACAGATGACTTTTTGAGGTGTTCAGTGTGTGAAGATATGAAGAAAAACACTTTTGAAGATTTTGTAGATAATCATTTGAATCAACGAGGGCAGTAAAAGTAACTTTTATTTACCCTCGACGAAGAACACAACAAACTGGAGTGAGGAGATGTGAAGTTCGTCTGTGCAGATCTTCCACGCCCTAACTTGGAGGAGGAAGACGGCTACGGCGGCGGCGGAGTGAAGATGTCCGCGGTCGGCGCGAGTACGTCGGCGACGAGGTCGAGGCAGTGAAGCTTTTCCTCACCGGCGGCGATGAAGTAGCGGCGGCGCTAGGGTTTGAGAAGCTCGATCTGGAGAGAGAGGTCGAGCGGAGTAAAAGAAGTGAGGAAGGGAAGGAGGGGTATTTATAGCCACGGTGAAAAACTGCTCGCCCGAAGAAATTGGACGAACGTGCCCCTGACCCTTCTCATTCGCATGACATGTGTCACCCACGTAGTGAGAGGTGGAGATCGTGTTAGATCGTGGGTGAGTGGATAAGTATATCGTGGGATGCAGAACGGTTTGAGCGGCAAAGCCGAAAATTTAGATAAGATAGATTTTAAAGTCCGTTCGCAATTTCTTCAACTAATAAGGACACAGTGAAGATTTTGAACGAGTTTCAAATAAAACGCACATGAAGAGTTTGTGAATAGATTGGGTTGAGTAAAGCATAGAGGGGAAGGGTCCGATCACATTCACTTAGCAGAAAACCAACTTGAAGAAATAGCAATAAGTGAATGTTGTAGAGGACATAAACTCATATATATATATATATATATATATATATATATATATATATATATATATATATATATAGCCAATGAAGAAAAACGACGGAACCAGTGAAGACTATGCAAAGTTGAAGAATATGAATAATTTGAGGAATTTCAACTTTTGGTGGTGGCGTGACCCATCGTATAAGAATGATGATTTCAGACACCACGTACAATTATCGTAGGGTTCTGAGAATCAAATTTTTCGTTAATTTCTTCACACTAAAAGTGTTATTCTTCATTGATTGAAGTCAAACGTTTCTTCATGTGTTGCACATCTAAGTCATCAATTTTGCATAAGTGTTAGAATGAGTGTCCTTTTTACAGAACATTCGAAGATTCTAGGATATTTAGCTCACACCGCAACTTGCTAAATCTCTTCTCATCCAAGGGCTTTGTGAAGATATCGGCTAGCTGTTCTTCAGTCTTCACATGCTCAATAGAAATGTCGCCCTTCAACACATGATCACGAAGAAAATGATGACAAATCTGAATGTGCTTTGTCTTCGAGTGCTGAACTGTGTTGTGAGCAATCTTGATGGCACTCTCATTGTCACAGAAGAGAGGTACATTCTTCATGTTGACGCTGTAGTCCTTGAGAGTTTGCTTCATCCATAGCAATTGGGCACAGCAAGAACCAGCGGCAATGTACTCAGCTTCAGCAGTAGATAGTGATACGCAGTTCTGTTTCTTCGAGGACCAACAGACCAAAGATCGTCCGAGGAAATGACATGTACCAGATGTTGACTTGCGATCCACACGATCACCAGCATAGTCAAAGTCGGAATATCCAACAAGATCAAAAGCCGAGCCCTTGGGGTACCATAATCCAAGTATTGGTGTGTGAGCTAGATATCGAAGAATATGCTTCACAGCCTTATGGTGTGATTCCTTCGGTGCAGCTTGAAATCGGGCACACATGCAAACACTAAGCATTATATCTGGCCTAGATACACATAAGTATAATAAAAAACCTATCATGGAGCGATATACCTTATGATCGAAGTCAATACCATTTTCATCAGTGCACAGATGGCCATTTGTGGGCATAGGAATTTTGACGCCTTTGCAATCTTGCATGCCGAATTTCCTCAGTACATCCTTGAGGTATTTCTCCTGAGATATGAATATGCCATTGTGTTGTTGACGAATTTGAAGACCTAAGAAGAATTTCAACTCTCCCATCCTAGACATTTGATATTCTTCACTCATCATATAGGCAAATTCATCACTATAACGTTGGTCAGTACAGCCAAAGATAATATCATCAACATATACTTGGCACACAAACAATTCACCATCATAAGATTTAGTGAAAAAAGTAGGGTCGAGTGAACCGGGTTTGAAGCCTTTCTTCATGAAGAGTTCCATCAAAGTATCATACCAAGCCCGTGGGGCCTGCTTGAGGCCATAGAGGGCCTTGTTGAGTCTGAAGACTTTGTCAGGATTATTTGGATCTTCAAGACCTGGGGGTTGAGCAACATATACTTCTTCCTCAAGCTTATCATTAAGGAATGCACTTTTCACATCCATTTGATATAGAGTGATATCATGATGGTTAGCATAAGCAAGTAATATGCGAATAGCCTCAAGTCTAGAAACAGGTGCAAAAGTTTCATCGAAATTAATTCCTTCAACCTGGGTGTAGCCTTGAGCTACAAGCCGTGCCTTATTCCTCACTACAAGGCCATTTTCATCTTGCTTGTTGCGGTAGATCCACTTTGTGCCGATGATATTGTGCTTGCGAGGATCTGGACGTTTGACCAGTTCCCAGACATTGTTGAGCTCGAACTGATGTAATTCTGGCCTGAATCCACTCAGGCTCCAGAAATGCTTCATCTACCTTAGTGGGCTCTGTAATAGAGACAAAAGCATACTGCCCACAAAAGTTAGACAAATGTGAAGCTTTTGAGCGTGTGAGAGGACCTGGCGCTTTGATGTCATTGATGATCTTTTCAACTTGCACTTCTTTTGCAATGCGAGGATAAGCTGGTTGTCGTTGAAGAGTTTGATCAGCGTTTTCTTCAGCACCATTTTCTTCAGGTGCATTAGCTCAACGTTCTTCATGTTCTGGAATGAATTCTTCAGCAGATTCTTCAATAGGAATGACATCCTCAGTAGCCTTGAACTTGATAGTTTCCTCAGGTGATGGTTCAGCTATCACAGTAGGTAGGTGCTCTCTTTGCGAGCCATTAGTTTCATCGAACCGCACACAGTTTCAACAACTTTGTGAAGAACGTTGTTGAAAACTCTGTAGGTGTGCGAGTCCTTTTCGTAACCAAGCATAAAACCTTCATGTGCTTTTGGTGCAAATTTTAAGTTGTGATGAGGATGTCTAATCCAACATTTAGCACCGAAGACTTTGAAATAACTTACATTGGGTTTCTTATCAGTGAGGAGTTCATAGGCAGTCTTTTTGAAGAATTTGTGAAGATATACTCTGTTGATGATGTGGCACGCAGTATCAATTGCCTCAGTCCAGAAACGACGAGGCGTTTTGTATTCATCAAGCATAGTGCGAGCCATCTCAGCAAGAGTCCTGTTCTTGCACTCCATGACGCCATTCTGCTGAGGAGTGTAAGGAGCAGATAACTCATGAGTGATACCAAGTTCATCAAGATAGTCATCGAGACCAGAATTCTTGAACTCAGTGCCATTGTCACTTCTGATGTGCTTGATCTTCACACCAAAGTTGGTCGAAGCCCTAGAGGAAAATCGTTTGAAGACTTCCTGCACTTCATGTTTGTAAGTAACAAGGTGTACCCATGTGTAACGAGAATAATCATCAACAATAACGAAGCCATATTGAGATGCTTCATTTGAGATAGCAGAATAATGATTAGGACCAAAGAGATCCATGTGAAGCAATTCAAATGGGCGAGTGGTGGTCATGATAGCCTTCGCTGGATGCTTGGCCTTGGTCATCTTCCCAGCTTCACAGGCTCCGCATATGTGATCCTTGAGGAATTTGACATTCTCGATGCCAATGACATGCTTCTTCTTCACAAGCGTGTGCAAATTCCTCATGCCGGCATGACCAACTCGTCGATGCCAGAGCCAGCCTTCTAAAGCTTTTGCAAGTAAGCACACGGCTGGTTGTGGTCCTCTGGAGAAATCAACAATATACAGGTCTCCTCTCCTAAAGCCTTCAAAGACTTTGGAATTGTCAGCTTCCATAACCACAACACAACGGTACTTGCCGAAGACAACAACCATATCAAGATCACAAAGCATTTAGACAGACATAAGGTTGTATCCTAAGGACTCAACAAGCATGACTTTGTCCATGTGTCGATCCTTTGTAATCACAACCTTACCTAGACCCAATACCTGATTTTTGCCTTTGTCAGCAAAGATGATATGCTTCAGATGCGACGGAGATAATGGAGTATCCATCAATAGATTCTTGTCACCAGTCATGTGGTTTGTACATCCACTATTGAGGACCCACTCAGTGGCTTTGGGTTGATCATCCTGCAGATGAATTAGTGCAGCTTACAAACTCATATACTTCATCAGTGAAGAATATGACATCAATTCATCAGGTCAATTTCATCAAGTAAAAGAACTAATAATGCAATATGAGAACGTGAGAAATGAAAGTTCATTTCTTCATGGTTAGCCTGCGTCCTTTCAGGCATGCTCAGGTCTCCAGCAAATTCTTCAGACGATTATGTGCGTCTGGAGACCTGACCCTGCAGAAGAGATTACTTCTTTTTCTTCACCACCCACATCTGAAGGGGTGGCAAAGAGTTCATCATTCTATGAGCTCCATACGAGAAGGATGGCATAGAAGCCAGTCCATTTCGTTTCACATAAGAGGGGTTAGAGTAAGCATAAGAGTAAGCAGAGAAATTCTTCAAGGACTTATGGACATAATGATTTGAAAAATAATGCACATATCCATAATCCTTAGATTTTCCCTACGAAACAGACGGGTTAGCACGATGATGTTCATATGAGGACTTTGATCCATATGAGGAATTTGGTCCATATGAAGAATTTGATCTAGGGTTCCTATTCTTCACAGGTGGTGTCATGATGACATTCACCTGAAGATTTTCAAGACATCTTTTGAGAACCCAGATTTTCTGCATAGGGGAGCCGTTCCTGCAGTTACTACCAACATATCTAGCAAATACTTCACCATTCTGATTTTTGAATAGCTTATAGTTGGAGTCAATTGACTCATCATCAGAATGAGGAGATTCACATGCAAATCCAGATAAGTTAGATGGATCAACTGGAGGTCCCTTTGCAGTAACTCATGTAGTTTTGGGGTATTGCTCAGGCTTCCAATATGTACGATCAGCATTGAGTTTCCTCTCAAAGGCGATACCCTCTTTCCTAGGGTTCCTGTTGAGGATCTGCTTTTTAAGCACATCACAAAGAGCCTGATGCCCTTTGAGGCTTTTGTACATGCCCGTTGTGTACAATTCCTTCAGCCCTGCATCGTTAGTGATACTAGCAATGTCCTCAAATGAGGAATTAGTGATAGCAGAGGCATGTGAAGAATTTGAAACATTAGCAGTATTTGAACATTTAGATTCATGTTCAATGCACTTCAAGCATGGAGGAACAAATTCTTCCTGAGATGCGCTGATTTGTTGAGCAAGTAATGAATCGCGCTCCTTCTGAAAATCTTCATAACTCACTCTTAGCTTCTCAAAGTCTTGCTTTCTTTGAAGAAATTCATAAAAAAGCTTCTCATGATCCGATAAGAGAGTGTTATGATGACTTTGAAATTTGTCAAGCTTGGACTGAAGTCTTTGAAGATTTTCAGTCAAAGTTTCAGTGCGATCCATTTCTTCACCCAACATATCATCACTTTTATTTAGCATGTTTTGAACTTTTTCTAAAGCCATTTGTTGTTTTATAGCAACCTTAGCAAGTTTAGAATAGCTGGGTTTAAGGTTTTCATTAGATTCATTCTCACTTGATTCAGAGGAGGTATATTTGAGTACCTTGGCACCCTTTGTCATGAAGCAATAGATGGGAGCGTAGTCATCATCGCCTTCATCAGCCTTGTTGGTGAGGTCATTTTCTTCAGTGTTGAAGATAGACTTGCTGACGAATGCAGTAGCGAGAGCAAGGGTCGCCACTCCGGATTCGGACTCCTCAGATGACTCCTCTTCCTCATTATCTTCAGATTCAGCCTTAGAGTCCATTTCCTTGCCAATGAATGCCTTGGCCTTCTTGGAGATGCTCTTCTTGTGATATGAAGGCTTGGAGGATTTTGTTGATGAGGATTTTGTGGATTTCTTCTTTTTCTTCACATCATCAGAACTATAATCCTTGTGTTTCTTCTTCTTTGATTCCTTTTCCCACTGAGGACAATCTTGAATGAAATGTCCAGGTTTCTTACATTTGTGACAGAGCCTCTTCTTGTAGTCACTGGATGAGGAATCATTGCTCCTTGAGGATCTTCGAAGGCGACCACGTCTTGAGAATTTTTGGAACTTCTTCACGAGCAAAGCCAGATCATGGCTCAGTTCTTCAGGATCACCAAGGCTGCTACCAGAGTCTTCATCTTCGGACTCAGATACTGCATTGACCTTCAGTGCATGTGTTCTGCCATAGCTTGAACCATAGAGATCTCTCTTTTCAGCAAGTTGGAACTCATGAGTATTTAGCCTCTCGAGAATATCAGCGGGATCAAGTGATTTGTAATCAACACGTTCTTGTATCATCAATGCCAGAGTGTCAAATGAGGAATCAAGCGATCTCAGCAATTTCTTCACCACCTCATGGTCGGTGATGTCAGTGGCACCAAGTGCTTGAAGCTCATTTGAGATGTCAGTGAGGCGATCGAAGGTTTGTTGAATATTTTCATTGTCGAGTCTTTTGAAGCGGTTGAAGAGATTGCGAAGAACATCAACTCGAGAGTCCCGCTGAGTTGAGACTCCTTCATTCACTTTGGACAACCTGTCCCAGATAAGCTTCGCTGTTTCCAAAGCACTCACTCTGCCATACTATCCTTTGCTTAGATGGCCACATATGATATTCTTCGCTTGAGAGTCGAGTTGCTTGAATCTCTTCACATCGGCAGCATTAAGAGAAGGTGTGACTGAGGGAACACCATTTTCCACAACATACCAGAGATCATTATCAATTGCTTCAAGATGCATTCGCATCTTATTCTTCCAGTAGGGGTAGTCCGTCCCATCGAAGATAGGACACCCAGCAGAGACCTTGATCATACCTGCGGTCGACATAACTAAAACTCCAGGCGGTTAAACCAAAATCACACAGAACAAGGGAGTACCTTGCTCTGATACTAATTGAAAGTGCGTTATATCGACTAGAGGGGGGGAGGGTGAATAGGCGATTTTTATGAAATTCTTCACCGAGGAATTTGTCGGTGAGGAAATTCCTTAGCAAAGAACTACTAGCAGCGGAATAAGTACTCAAAAGTAAACACAACAGAATACAAGCATAGCCATCATGATGAAATAAAGACAGGCACAGAGTACGGGAAGCGTAATCATAGGATAACACTGGATGAAGACAAACAGATGAAGAAATTAAACTGAGGAAATTGAGATAGTCTTCAGTCAAAGTCTTCAAACACAGATATGAATAAACACACAACACAGTTATGAGGAAATGAAAGAGTTGAGGAAATAAAACCAGTAAGCTTGGTGAAGACAATGATTTAGTAGACCAGTTCCAACTGCTGTCTCAGTTGTACGTCTGGTTGGAGCGGCTGAGTATTTAAACTCGAGGACACACAGTCCCGGACACCCAGTCAAGGACACTTAGTCCAAGACACCCAGTCCTCACCGTATTCTCCTTGAACTAAGGTCACACATACCTCGTCCAATCACTCGTGGTAAGTCTTCAGGCGACTTCCATACCTTCACAAACTCGGTCACTCGGCGATCCACATTTCCTCTTGGATGCTCTAGACCATGACGCCTAACCGTCTGGAAGAAGCACAGTCTTCAAAGGTAACAAGCGTCGGATCCACTCAGGATCAATCTCTTCAGTGATGCTCAATCACTTGGGGTTTGTAGGTGTTTGGGTTTTGGGTTTTTGGTTTTTCCTCACTTGATGATTTTCGCTCAGAGTCCTCGGAGGATGGGTTGCTCTCAAATGACAAGTGTCAGTTTCTCTCGGAGCAGCCAACCAGCTAGTGGTTGTAGGGGGCGGCTATTTAGAGCCTAGGGAGCAGCCCGACATGATAAGACATAAATGCCCTTCAATGATATGACCGTTAGGTGGATAGATATTTTGGAACAGCTGACGCATAGCACAGCAACGGTCGGAATTTTGAGTAGCAAAATCCTCAGGGCTATCATGTTCCTCACTGTGTAGGCAATCCGCACTGGCGAATTCCTAACTCCTCAGTCAGGACAAATTCCCCAGAGACCAGAAGAACTTCGTCTCTGTCACTGAAGAAATTGATTGAACTGTATGAGATTCCCAATGGCTTCACTCGAAGGGATTGGTAGGTGTAGGATTTTGAGTTGAGCATCACATGGAAATTTTTTACTTAGTATTTCCTCGACCCCCTTTAACATTACGGTGTTTCCTATGACTCAAGAAAGAGAAAAACAAAACTATGAACACAAAAATCTTCAAGCTTCATATTTCTTGCATGAATATCAAGTCTTCACGGACACACCAATTTCTTCACTTTCAAAGTCTTCATGAAAGTCTTCAGAAATACCAAAATCTTCAGTCGAAGATATTCATTTTTAGGGGTCGACTTTTCCTGTAAATATCAAACTCCTCATAGACTTATAGACCTGTGTACACTCACACACGCATTAGTCCCTTAACCTATAAGTGTTCAGTACACCAAAATCACTAAGGGGCACTAGATGCACTTACAAGTCCTTGAACTCACAGATACTACCAAAACAGTTGCATGTCCCGATGATACCAGTGCAAGTGATGCTACCGAACTCAAGTGGGAGTTCGACGACGACCTTGGTCGTTACTATGTTTTCTTTCCTGATGATCAGTAGTGGAGCCCAGTTGGGACGATCGAGGATCTAGCATTTGGGGTTCTCCTCCTTTTTATTTGGATTTGACCGTAGTCGGTCTATGTGTGTATTTTGGATGATGTATGAATTATTTAAGTATTGTGTGAAGTGGCGATTGTAAACCAACTCTCTTTATCCCTTTCTTGTTCATTAGATGGGATTGTGTGAAGATGACCCTTCTTGCGACAAAACCACAATGCGGTTATGCGTCTGAGTCATGCCTCGACACGTGGGAGATATAGCCGCATCGTGGGCGTTACAAGTTGGTAATCAGAGCCATCCCCGACTTAGGAGCCCCTTGCTTGATCGAGTCGCTGGTGTTGTCGAGTCTAGAACAAAAATGTTTTGAGTCTTAGGATTATATATATCGGAGAGTAGGATTCTTATTACTCCTCAGTCCCTTCGTCGCTCTAGTGAGGTCTCCCGACATAGATGTTTTGACTTTCCTCTCCTCAATTTCATTAAAAAAAATTAGGATCACGCGGGTATGTTGGGATTGTTCTGATATTCTTATGAAGAGAACATTGTTCTTGGTGCCTCCTGACATTTAGGGGTTGTGGCAGTGTCCCGAGGAGTTGTGCTCCGAGGTGTTGTTGTCACGATTTTATTGTCACAGTTCTGAAATACCTGAGCTCGCCGACATCGAAAATCTCTTTTATACAGTTGTTGGTGAGATAACCGTGACGCCACCTAGTAATGGGGAATGTGTCCGGGAGTAATTCCATAGCTTGTATAACGGATGCTTTTCGAAGGTTGAGGTACACGATTTTCGAAGTTTTCTTGGTTAGGTGTTGACGGATGGATACAATTGGAGCGTAGGGCTTGTTAGTTGTGTGATATATATTGTGCCTCCCTGTATCCCCAACACCAGATTGCATAACCAGAAAGTTTCGGGAGTTTATAGGTGGGAATTAAAGTATCTCGTAGGATATCTTTCCAACATACACATGATACAATATGGGGTCTATCATATGTTTGTTTTGGCTGATTCTGCTAGCCAAATCCTTTGTTTTTGTTTTAATTGTGGTATTCGAGTTGTTTCGAAGTCAAGTGTTGATTTCATACCTTTCTGAAGCAGTGTTCTCATATTTCAATGTGAATGCAAATCCTTTCGATCATCAAGTTTTGCCATCTCAATTTCTTCTCAACCGGCGTGCTTCTCTTCAAGTTAAGCCGATCCCTACAACATTTGCAAGATCAGTTATCACTTCTTTTCAAACGGTGTTTGTTTCATCTGTCCCAAGTTGTCCTTGTTTTTTTTCCCTCCCACCCTTTTCTTCAAGGGATCAGACTTCTTAATCAAGTATCCTTTTATTGATGTGAATTCTTTTCATTCTTTTCCTTCAAAATTCTTAACCGGTGATCTCTCGTGTAACGCCCGAGTAATTAAGCTACAGTGAACCTCTGCTAATGATGCCACGTCACCTCGATTACTGTTCCTAATCTTGTGCTAGTTCGAAACTGATTCAAATCCAAATTCAAAATCAACAAAACAGTAAATACTTTTCAAAATTTTAAACAAAAATGTTCGGGGTGTGCAAATAAATGCCTAGGAATTTATGGTGTGGGATCCATGCCTTTATAAAAAAAACCTAAATACTTAAACTGAATTAAAACAGAAAAGAAAATAAAAAATAAAAGAAAATACAAAACAGAAACAAAACTAACAAAAAAAAGAGAAGCAGACCCCCCCACTGGGCCAGCCGGCCCAGCTATTAGCCAGGCCAGGCCCAACCGGCCGCCCTCTCACCCCCTGGCCTATAGGCCACAGCCCCACACCCCCCAGAAACCCTAACCCCCCACTCCTCTCTCCCCCTCCTCACGACCCCACGTCCCTCTTCCCTTCCCCGATCCAGATCGGGATCGGGGGAACGAACCTCCCGCCCGACGCCGCCACCCATCGCCTCCACCTCGCCCTCGTCCGCCGCCACGCCGCCCCGCGCCTGGAGCTCGCCGCCCCCCCACGCCAGGACGCCACCACCTCGCCGTCCTCCTCCTCACCGTCGCCTCCCCGTCTCCTCCCCACGCCGAGCCTCCTCGTCCTCCTCCCCGAGTCGCTCCCCGCGCCCCATTGCCCGGTCCCTACTCCCCCGCTGTGAGCGCGCGCCCTTCCTCCTCCTCCTCTCGCTCGCGACCTCACTCGCTCACCGTGTCGCTCCGGCGTCGCCGCGCGCGCACGTGCTCGCCGCACGCCTTGGCCCTGCTGCTCGCCTCTGCCCGCCGCTGCACTGCCGCCTGCCGCCGTCCGCAAGCACGCCGCACCCGCCGGCGGCAGCTCGTCCCCGCACGCCTCCTTCTCCCCTCCCACCGTCCTCCGCGCCCGCCCGCCCTTGCCGTTTTCGCCATCGCCGCATCGGCCAAGGCCTCGGCCGCAGGCCCCGCGCGCGCTCGTCGCCGTGCGCAGCCACCGCGCCCGCCCGTGCCTACTCCCGCCGCTACTCCCGCTGCTGCATGGCTCCGCCGCCCTACGCCACTCCGGCCGGCCGTGCCTCGCCGGCGCCAAACGCCGAGCCCCACCCCGCGGCTGGCCTTGCCCAGTGCCCAGTCAGGCTCACGCTCGCCCAGGCGCCCGTCGCCCGCACCGGATCCGCTATGGCCTCCCCCTGGCCCTATGACGAACGGGGCCCCCGCCTAGAACAAAAAAAGGGATAAAAAGGATTTTAAAAAAGAAACAATAATAATTAAAAATAAATAAACTTAATTAATTAATTAACTAAATTAATTAAGTTAATTAATCTGTTAGTTTAATTAAACAGTAGTTTGATTAGCCTAATCCCTAGTTAACTAAAACAGTCAATGACATGGGGGTCCCACCCCTGTTGACCAGTCAAACGTTGACTGGTCAACTGGGTCCCTCTGGCCCACCTGTCAGTCACTGGGTACACTTTGGTGTACACTGTGCTGGGTGCGCCTAGCAATTTAACAATTATTTTCGAATTAAAAATAATTCCAGAAATTACTAAAATCTTTAGAAAATCATATCTTTTAATCCGTAACTCGGATTAAAATATTTTCAACATGAAAGTTGCTCAGAACGACGAGACGAACCCGGATATGCAGCTCGTTCGTCCGTCACGCATCCCTAGCATAGCAAACTCGCAACTTTCCCCCTACGGCTCCTCCGCTCGAAAACGCAAAACACCGGGGATACTTTCCCGGATGTCATCCCCCTTCACCGGTATCACCTATTACCGCGTTAGGGCACCTCTAACGCCGTTACTTGTCATGTCATGCATCACTATGCATATGCTTGCTTAAATATTTATTGTTTCTCCCCCCTCTTCTCTCGATAGACACCGAGACCGACGCCGCTGCTACCCAGTACGACTACGGAGTTGACGACCCCTCTCTCTTGCCAGAGCAACCAGGCAAGCCCCCCCTTTGATCACCAGATATCGCCTACTCTTCTCTATACTGCTTGCATTAGAGTAGTGTAGCATGTTACTGCTTCCCGTTAATCCTATACTGATGCATAACCTGTCCTTGCTACTGCTGTTGTTACCTTTACCTGCAAACCTAATGCTTAGTATAGGATGCTAGTTTATCATCAGTGGCCCTACATTCTTGTCCGTCTGCCATGCTATACTATCGGGCCGTGATCACTCGGGAGGTGATCACGGGTATATACTATATACTTTATACATGATACATGTGGTGACTAAAGACGGGTAGGCTCGTAGGAGCACCCGCGAGTGGATCTTTGAGGCGGAGCGACAGGGCAGGTTCCGACCACCTAGGAGAGAGGTGGGCCTGGCCCTGTTCGGCGTTCGCGGACACTTAACACGCTTAACGAGATCTGGGTATTTGATCTGAGTCTGGCCATTTGGTCTATACGCACTAACCATCTACGCGGGAGTAGTTATGGGTATCCCGGCGTCGTGGTATCAGCCGAAGCCTTCGTGACGTCAGCGACTGAGTGGCGCGCGCCGGATTGGACTGGAAAGCCACTAGGCTAGGTCTGCTTCCGGCCGCGTACGCAACGTGCAGGTGTGCAAAGGGCGATGGGCCCAGACCCCTGCGCCATAGGATTTAGACCGGCGTGCTGACCTCTCTGATGTGCCTAGGTAGGGCTGCGACGTGTTGATCTTCCGAGGCCGGGCATGACCCAGAAAAGTGTGTCCGGCCAAATGGGATCGAGCGTGTTGGGGTATGTGGTGCACCCCTGCAGGGAAGTTTATCTATTCGTATAGCCGTGTCCCTCGGTAAAAGGACGACCCGGAGTTGTACCTTAACCTTATGACAACTAGAACCGGATACTTAATAAAACACACCCTTCCAAGTGCCAGATATAACCCGGTGATCGCTCTCTAACAGGGCGACGAGGAGAGGATCATCGGTTAGGTATACGCTATACGATGCTACTTGGAGGACTTCAGTCTACTCTCTACTACATGCTGCAAGACGGAGGCTGCCAGAAGCGTAGTCTTCGAAAGGACTAGCTATCCCCCTCTTATTCCGGCTTTCTGCAGTTCAGTACATATGATACCCTTATTCCATTTGACACCAATGCATACATATGTAGTGTAGCTCCTTGCTTGCGAGTACTTTGGATGAGTACTCACGGTTGCTTTCTCCCTCTTTTCCCCCTATCCCTTCCACCTGGTTGTCGCAACCAGATGTTGGAGCCCAGGAGCCAGACGCCACCGTCGACGACGACTCCTACTACACCGGAGGTGCCTACTACTACGTGCTGCCCGCTGAGGACGACCGGGAGTAGTTTAGGAGGATCCCAGGCAGGAGGCCTGCGCCTCTTTCGATCTGTATCCCAGTTTGTGCTAGCCTTCTTAAGGCAAACTTGTTTAACTTATGTCTGTACTCAGATATTGTTGCTTCCGCTGACTCGTCTATGATCGAGCTCTTGTATTCGAGCCCTCGAGGCCCCTGGCTTGTAATATGATGCTTGTATGACTTATTTTATTTGTAGAGTTGTGTTGTGATATCTTCCCGTGAGTCCCTGATCTTGATCGTACACGTTTGCGTGTATGATTAGTGTAGGATTAAATCGGGGGCGTCACAAGTTGGTATCAGAGCCAACTGCCTGTAGGAAACCCCCTTCCACACTCCTTGGCCGAAGTCGAGTCTAGACATTGCAAAAACTTTTTACTAACTTGGCTGTGTGCCTTACGGGCCCACGTCGCCATCGGGTGATACTAGGATCTTTTACTCCTCGATCCTTACTCTGGGACTCTGATCTCTCTTCTACTCGGGTTAAACGAATTTACTAACTCTGACACTAGGATCCCGTTACGACATTCACCCCAAAGTTGGATATGCCCTAGTTATTCTTTAGAGTAGTGTTTGAACATTACCCCCATTGTCATTTGATTCCTGTGAAAACATCTTTGTTTTCAGATGGAACCCACGAGGCAGGTCGTGCGCCACACGACGGCCATTGGTGCCTCAGGATCACCTGCTGTGTTGGTTGAGATGATGACCTATCTGGGTTATCGCTGGCACCCTGAGTACACCGTCTATGAGGAGTATCAGGACTTCAACCAGGAGCAGTACCGTGCCGTCGTCCACCTCTACTCTCGGGAGTATGACTCCACTACTGTGCTGCACACTGCTCATGGTGTTGGAGTGACTATCGATATGGCGGTCCACGATGCTGCTTATGCTGCTCTGACACGTCTTCGTGGAGAGTATCAGGAGTTGGACACCTCCCCCTTCAGGCACATTGCTATCGCATCCGATGTTGGTGCGGAGGGTTACTACACTGCGGCCTACTCCACTGTCACCCGCGAGCCCTTCTACCATCAGAACCTGGTTCTGCATGCTGATGGGCTGGATAGAGCTAACCGAGCTCTTCGACACGAGTTGTACACCACCCGTCAGCACCTGTATCGTGCTCTGACACTGTTACACCCCTCTGTCCGATCTGGTGATCTGTCGCGTTCTGCGATCTACCCCGCCAGGACCGTGATGCCCCAGGGCGTCGGCTGGCCAGATGTGGGAGGCTACTCTCCTGCACTTGGTCCTCTCCTGCCACCTGCGCATCGGGTTCCGCACCAGAGTATCCGCGGACCCCAGGCTACTCACGTGGAGGTCTTTCCTTCGCGTCACTACCAGCTGTCGGGCTACACCTACCTCCACAGTACCGCGTGGGACTGATGTAGACTTGCTTGTTAGTGTTAGATGCATTCGCCGCGAGCCTGTGTGCCGCCTATGATGTCTTAGACTTTGTACCGAACTCTGTGTAACGAACTCTATGCATGGTCTCCTTTGTAAGATATGCCGACTACTATGTAGTATCTATCGTGCTGCTTTCGTTGTGCATGTTTCTTCATGAATGATTCTTGTCTTTGCAAATTTCTAAATGCTGAACTACCCCTGTTAAATATTAGCAGGATGGTTAGACCAGGTGGTCGTGGTCGTGGTGGCAACCCCCCACCACCGCCTGAGTACATGGCTGGGATGATGCAACAGTTTGAGCTGAATCGTCAGTTCATGGAGAATATTATGGCTCAGTTCCCTCGCCCCAATATGAACCAGCAGCCAACCCAAGTGACTTTGCAGGACTTCATGCGCCTCAACCCAACCGTGTACCGCAGCTCAACTCAGCCTCTGGATGCTGATGACTGGCTCCGTGACATCACCTATGAGATGGAGTCTGCTGATGTAGCCCCTGCCAGCTATGTCACCTTTGCTTCATTCTTCCTGAAAGGACCTGCAGCTCAATGGTGGGACAGCCACAGGCGTACTCTGCCAGCTGGGACAATCATCACCTGGCCAGACTTCCAAGCTGCCTTCCGTGCTCGCTTCATTCCTAAGGGAGTCATGGACCGGAAGAAGCGTGAGTTCCGCAACCTCACCCAAGGCAACAAAACGGTGGAAGCTTATCAGCGGGAGTTTCTGGACTTGTCCCGCTATGCTGAAGAGGACATTGCAACTGATGCACGCAGACAGGAGAAGTTCCGGGATGGCCTTCAAGCTGACATCAAGCTCGCACTTCTCGTGCATGACTTTACTGATTTCGCCACCTTGGTGAACAAAGCCATCAATGTCGAAACTGGTCTGCAGGAATACCAGAGCTCTCACAGGCGCAGCCGTGACACGGGCTCATCTTCGGGCCCGTCCTCGCAGAAGCGCAAAATATGGATTCCCAACAGCATGTATCAGCCGGATGCACCTGCCCCAAGGCAGTCCTATGCTGCACCTCGTCTGCCTACTGCTCCAACTAGGCAGCCAAGGCTTCCAGCTCCACCACCCCAAGCTCCTGTTCCTACTCCCGAGAATGGGTTGTGCTTCAGGTGTGGACAACCAGGGCACCGTGCTAGGGAATGCAACCAGAAACAGAATCAACTGGCCCTTCCAGCAACTGGCCGTGGAAACAACCAGCCCCGCAACAACAATGCCATGTCTTATGGTCGCGTTCATGCCAACCATGTTGATCTGAACGAAGCCCAAGACCAGCCTGCTACCGTGATGGGTACACTCCTCGTAAACTCAGTACCTGCATCTGTTTTATTCGATTCAGGAGCATCGCATTCATTCATGTCAGAAGATTTTGCATACAAGCATGACGTTAAATGTGAGGAGATGAACACTTCGGTATTGGTAAAAACCCCCGTGGGACAATGTCAAACCTCACTGGTTGGCATCGATGTCCCCGTGGAAATCGAAGGGCTGGAATTCTATGCCTCTCCCATTATCCTGAAGTCGTCTAACATCGACCTCATTCTGGGAATGGATTGGTTGAAAGCGCATACTGCTTCTATAGTTTGCGCCACTAAGGTCGTCCATCTGCTACACCCTACTGGCGAAATAATAGCTTACCAAGCTCATCTAGTTCAGAACGCCGAGGCACGGCTTTATGCCTTGAATGCGTTGAACGCTGCACCACTCGAGGGCATTGAAAACATTCCCGTCGTTCGTGAATTCCAAGATGTCTTCCCAGAAGAACTTCCAGGGATTCCCCCTGCTAGAGCTGTCGAATTCATCATCGACTTGAAACCCGGCACCACCCCTATAGCTAAACGACCCTATAAGATGCCGCCGCATGAACTCATTGAGCTTAAGGAGGAAATCGACAAATCTCTTGTCAAAGGTTTCATTCGCCCAAGTTGCTCTCCTTGGGGAGCACCTTCTCTCTTTGTTAAGAAAAAGGATGGGACAAACCGATTAGTCCAAGACTACCGTCCTATAAACCAAGCTACCATTCAGAATAAATATCCGCTTCCTCGGATCAATGATCTTTATGATCAACTGGCTGGCTCGTCAGTGTTCTCTAAACTCGACTTGAGGTTGGGTTACCACCAGATCCATGTTCGTGAAGAGGACATCCCAAAAACCGCCTTCGTGACTCGGTATGGGTCATACGAGTACACCGTCATGTCATTCGGCTTAACGAATGCTCCCGCCACCTTCTCTCGCCTGATGAACTATATATTCATGGATTACCTCGACAAGTTCGTCGTGGTTTATCTGGATGATATCCTGGTATTTTCCAAGAACGAAGATGAACATGCTGAACATCTTCGTCTTGTGCTGGAGAAGCTTCAAGAACATCAACTGTACGCTAAGTATTCCAAGTGTGAATTCTGGCTCCCCGAAGTAACCTATCTTGGGCATGTCATCTCCAAGGATGGTATTGCCGTCAACCCTGAACGAGTTCAGGCTATTCTCGATTGGACTCCTCCGAAGAACGTCAAGCAAGTCCGAAGTTTTCTCGGTCTCGCCAGCTATTGCCGTTGATTCGTCGAGAACTTCTCCAAGATTGCCAGGCCTCTGACTAATCTGTTGCATAAGGGTGTTAAGTTTGACTGGACAGACAAGTGTCAGGAAAGTTTCCAGGCGCTCAAAGACAAGTTGACTTCTGCCCCCGTACTTGCTCCACCTGATACTAAGAAGGACTTCGTCATTTACTACGACGCTTCCCGTCAAGGATTAGGCTGTGTCCTAATGCAAGAGCGCAGAGTGATTGCTTATGCCTCTCGTCAACTGCGCCCTCACGAAGAAAACTACCCAGTTCACGACCTCGAGCTTGCTGCTGTCATCCATGCACTGAAGCAGTGGCGACATTACCTTCTCGGTAATCGTTGCGAGATCTTCACCGACCATCAAAGTCTGAAGTATCTGTTTACTCAGCCAGATTTGAACCTACGCCAGCAAAGATGGATGGAGACTGTTGCAGACTTTGACGTGGGTATATCCTATACCCCCGGCAAGGCTAATGTAATGGCTGATGCCTTGAGCCGCAAGTATTACTGTAACCACCTCCAGGTTCACAAAGTTCACCCATCGCTTGTTGAAGAATTTAGAAGGCTGAACCTCCATATTGTTCCTCCGGGATCACTCGCTCCCCCTCCCGAAGATTTCCCCAAACGGAACCTCCATGTTGTTTCCAAGGGTTCTCTCAATACCCTGGTTGCGAAACCAGATCTTGTGGACACCATCAAATGGATACAGAAATGTGACGATGAAGTCCTCAAGATTAAGCGTGACCTCAAAAAAGGAAAGCCCTCATTCTTCACTGTTGCTGACGATGGCGCCTTGTATTTCAAAGGCCGCCTAGTGGTACCATGTTCGAAGAAAAACCTGGATAAGACTAAAGGGGTTATGCAAGAAGCCCATGATACGCCTCTGTCCATCCATCCTGGTAGTACAAAGATGTACCAGGATATTCGTCAAAGATTCTGGTGGTCTAATATGAAGCAGGACATTGCTCGTTATGTTGCTGAGTGTGACGTTTGTCGCCGAATCAAAGCAGAGCATCAAAGGCCTGCTGGAACTCTGCAACCTATCTCTATTCCTGAATGGAAATGGGACCATGTTGAAATGGACTTCGTCACTGGATTTCCCAAGTCACAGAAAGGTAATGATGCTATTCTTGTCGTCATTGACCGACTTTCCAAAGTTGCCCATTTTGTGGCGGTCAAAGAGACAATCACTGCTAGTCAGCTTGCTACTCTCTACATGGCCAGAATTGTTTCACTTCACGGTATTCCATTGGTTATCAGTTCAGACCGTGGCAGCTTATTCACTTCAAGGTTTTGGGCGAGTTTCCAAGGAGCTATGGGAACTCATCTGTCGTTCAGTACTGCGTTTCATCCTCAGTCGCAAGGACAGGTTGAACGTGTCAACCAAGTTCTCGAAGACATGCTTCGAGCTTGTGTAATCTCATTCGGCAAGAAATGGGAGGAATCTCTTCCATATGTCGAGTTCTCTTACAATAATAGCTATCAAGCTAGTCTGAAGATGTCCCCCTTCGAAGTGCTATATGGACGAAAGTGTCGAACCCCTCTGAACTGGTCAGAAACGGGGGAACGCCCACTCTTCGGTCCGGATATTATCCAACAGGCTGAAGAACAAGTTCGCATTATTCGCGAGAATCTCAAGACTGCCCAGTCACGTCAGAAAAGTCAGTATGACCGTCATCACCAAGACATGGTCTATCAACCTGGCGAAAAGGCTTATCTTTGAGTTACACCAATGAAGGATGCTCACCGCTTCGGGATCAAGGGCAAGCTAGCTCCTCGCTTTATCGGTCCCTTCACTATTCTCGAAAGGCGTGGAAAGGTGGCATATCAACTGGAGCTTCCGCCGAACCTTTCTCAGGTTCACGATGTGTTCCATGTGTCACAACTCCGCCGTTGCTTCAAGGATCCAATCCGAGCGGTGGATCATGAAGTGCTCGAATTGCAACAGGACCTCTCTTATAAAGAGCATCCGGTCCGCATTCTTGACCAAGCTGAATGCCGCACATGTCAGAAGGCGATCAAATTCCTCAAAGTCCAGTGGTCGAATCACTCTGAAGACGAAGCCACTTGGGAACGCGAGGACCGCCTGCGTGATGAATATCCCGCACTGTTTCCTTCTACCTCCTAAATCTCGGGACGAGATTTCTTGTAGTGGAGGAGTTTTGTAACGCCCTTGTAATTAAGCTACAGTGAACCTCTGCTAATGATGCCACGCCACCTCGATTACTGTTCCTAATCTTGTGCTAGTTCGAAACTGATTCAAATCCAAATTCAAAATCAACCAAAGAGTAAAAACTTTTCAAAATTTTAAACAAAAATGTTCGGGGTGTGCAAATAAATGCCTAGGAATTTATGGTGTGGGATCCATGCCTTTATAAAAAAAACCTAAATACTTAAACTGAATTAAAACAGAAAAGAAAATAAAAAAAGAAAAGAAAATACAAAACAGAAACAAAACTAACAAAAAAAAAGAGAAGCAGACCCCCCCACTGGGCCAGCCGGCCCAGCTATTAGCCAGGCCAGGCCCAACCGGCCGCCCCCTCACCCCCTGGCCTATAGGCCACAGCCCCACACCCCCCAGAAACCCTAACCCCCCACTCCTCTCCCCCCCTCCCCACGACCCCACGTCCCTCTTCCCTTCCCCGATCCAGATCGGGATCGGGGGAACGAACCTCCCGCCCGACGCCGCCACCCATCGCCTCCACCTCGCCCTCGTCCGCCGCCATGCCGCCCCGCGCCCGGAGCTCGCCGCCCCCCCACGCCAGGACGCCACCACCTCGCCGTCCTCCTCCTCACCGTCGCCTCCCCGTCTCCTCCCCACGCCGAGCCTCCTCGTCCTCCTCCCCGAGTCGCTCCCCGCGCCCCATTGCCCGGTCCCTACTCCCCCGCTGTGAGCGCGCGCCCTTCCTCCTCCTCCTCTCTCTCGCGACCTCACTCGCTCACCGTGTCGCTCCGGCGTCGCCGCACGCCTCGGCCCTGCTGCTCGCCTCTGCCCGCCGCTGCACTGCTGCCTGCCGCCGTCCGCAAGCACGCCGCACCCACCGGCGGCAGCTCATCCCCGCACGCCTCCTTCTCCCCCCCACCGTCCTCCGCGCGCGCCCGCCCTTGCCATTTTCGCCATCGCCGCATCGGCCAAGCCCTCGGCCGCAGGCCCCCCGCGCGCTCGTCGCCGTGCGCAGCCACCGTGCCCGCCCGTGCCTACTCCCGCCGCTACTCCCGCTGCTGCATGGCTCCGCCGCCCTACGCCACTCCGGCCGGCCGTGCCTCGCCGGCGCCAAACGCCGAGCCCCACCCCGCGGCTGGCCTTGCCCAGTGCCCAGTCGGGCTCACGCTCGCCTAGGCGCCCGTCGCCCGCACCGGATCCGCTATGGCCTCCCCCTGGCCCTATGACGAACGGGGCCCCCGCCCAGAACAAAAAAAAGGGATAAAAAAAGGATTTTAAAAAAAAGAAACAATAATAATTAAAAATAAATAAACTTAATTAATTAATTAACTAAATTAATTAAGTTAATTAATCCTAGTTAATTAAGTTAATTAATCTGTTAGTTTAATTAAACAGTAGTTTGATTAGCCTAATCCCTAGTTAACTAAAACAGTCAATGACATGGGGGTCCCACCCCTGTTGACCAGTCAAACGTTGACTAGTCAACTGGGTCCCTCTGGCCCACCTGCCAGTCACTGGGTACACTTTGGTGTACACTGTGCTGGGTGCGCCTAGCAATTTAACAATTATTTTCGAATTAAAAATAATTCTAGAAATTACTAAAATCTTTAGAAAATCATATCTTTTAATCCGTAACTCGGATTAAAATATTTTCAACATGAAAGTTGCTCAGAACGATGAGACGAACCCGGATATGCAGCCCGTTCGTCCGTCACGCATCCCTAGCATAGCAAACTCGCAACTTTCCCCCTACGGCTCCTCCGCTCGAAAACGCAAAACACCGGGGATACTTTCCCGGATGTCATCCCCCTTCACCGGTATCACCTATTACCGCGTTAGGGCACCTCTAACGCCGTTACTTGTCATGTCATGCATCACTATGCATATGCTTGCTTAAATATTTATTGTTTCTCCCCCCTCTTCTCTCGATAGACACCGAGACCGACGCCGCTGCTACCCAGTACGACTACGGAGTTGACGACCCCTCTCTCTTGCCAGAGCAACCAGGCAAGCCCCCCCTTTGATCACCAGATATCGCCTACTCTTCTCTATACTGCTTGCATTAGAGTAGTGTAGCATGTTACTGCTTCCCGTTAATCCTATACTGATGCATAGCCTGTCCTTGCTACTGCTGTTGTTACCTTTACCTGCAAACCTAATGCTTAGTATAGGATGCTAGTTTATCATCAGTGGCCCTACATTCTTGTCCGTCTGCCATGCTATACTATCGCGCCGTGATCACTCGGGAGGTGATCACGGGTATATACTATATACTTTATACATGATACATGTGGTGACTAAAGACGGGTAGGCTCGTAGGAGCACCCGCGAGTGGATCTTTGAGGCGGAGCGACAGGGCAGGTTCCGACCACCTAGGAGAGAGGTGGGCCTGGCCCTGTTCGGCGTTCGCGGACACTTAACACGCTTAACGAGATCTGGGTATTTGATCTGAGTCTGGCCATTTGGTCTATACGCACTAACCATCTACGCGGGAGTAGTTATGGGTATCCCGGCGTCGTGGTATCAGCCGAAGCCTTCGTGACGTCAGCGACTGAGTGGCGCGCGCCGGATTGGACTGGAAAGCCACTAGGCTAGGTCTGCTTCCGGCCGCGTACGCAACATGCAGGTGTGCAAAGGGCGATGGGCCCAGACCCCTGCGCCATAGGATTTAGACCGGCGTGCTGACCTCTCTGATGTGCCTAGGTAGGGCTGCGACGTGTTGATCTTCCGAGGCCGGGCATGACCCAGAAAAGTGTGTCCGGCCAAATGGGATCGAGCGTGTTGGGGTATGTGGTGCACCCCTGCAGGGAAGTTTATCTATTCGTATAGCCGTGTCCCTCGGTAAAAGGACGACCCGGAGTTGTACCTTGACCTTATGACAACTAGAACCGGATACTTAATAAAACACACCCTTCCAAGTGCCAGATATAACCCGGTGATCGCTCTCTAACAGGGCGACGAGGAGAGGATCATCGGTTAGGTATACGCTATACGATGCTACTTGGAGGACTTCAGTCTACTCTCTACTACATGCTGCAAGACGGAGGCTGCCAGAAGCGTAGTCTTCGAAAGGACTAGCTATCCCCCTCTTATTCCGGCTTTCTGCAGTTCAGTACATATGATACCCTTATTTCATTTGACACCAATGCATACATATGTAGTGTAGCTCCTTGCTTGCGAGTACTTTGGATGAGTACTCACGGTTGCTTTCTCCCTCTTTTCCCCCTATCCCTTCCACCTGGTTGTCGCAACCAGATGTTGGAGCCCAGGAGCCAGACGCCACCGTCGACGACGACTCCTACTACACCGGAGGTGCCTACTACTACGTGCTGCCCGCTGAGGACGACCGGGAGTAGTTTAGGAGGATCCCAGGCAGGAGGCCTGCGCCTCTTTCGATCTGTATCCCAGTTTGTGCTAGCCTTCTTAAGGCAAACTTGTTTAACTTATGTCTGTACTCAGATATTGTTGCTTCCGCTGACTCGTCTATGATCGAGCTCTTGTATTCGAGCCCTCGAGGCCCCTGGCTTGTAATATGATGCTTGTATGACTTATTTTATTTGTAGAGTTGTGTTGTGATATCTTCCCGTGAGTCCCTGATCTTGATCGTACACGTTTGCGTGTATGATTAGTGTACGATTAAATCGGGGGCGTCACAAGTTGGTATCAGAGCCAACTGCCTGTAGGAAACCCCCTTCCACACTCCTTGGCCGAAGTCGAGTCTAGACATTGCAAAAACTTTTTACTAACTTGGCTGTGTGCCTTACGGGCCCACGTCGCCATCGGGTGATACTAGGATCTTTTACTCCTCGATCCTTACTCTGGGACTCTGATCTCTCTTCTACTCGGGTTAAACGAATTTACTAACTCTGACACTAGGATCCCGTTACGACATTCACCCCAAAGTTGGATATGCCCTAGTTATTCTTTAGAGTAGTGTTTGAACATTACCCCCATTGTCATTTGATTCCTGTGAAAACATCTTTGTTTTCAGATGGAACCCACGAGGCAGGTCGTGCGCCACACGACGGCCATTGGTGCCTCAGGATCACCTGCTGTGTTGGTTGAGATGATGACGTATCTGGGTTATCGCTGGCACCCTGAGTACACCGTCTATGAGGAGTATCAGGACTTCAACCAGGAGCAGTACCGTGCCGTCGTCCACCTCTACTCTCGGGAGTATGACTCCACTACTGTGCTGCACACTGCTCATGGTGTTGGAGTGACTATCGATATGGCGGTCCACGATGCTGCTTATGCTGCTCTGACACGTCTTCGTGGAGAGTATCAGGAGTTGGACACCTCCCCCTTCAGGCACATTGCTATCGCATCCGATGTTGGTGCGGAGGGTTACTACACTGCGGCCTACTCCACTGTCACCCGCGAGCCCTTCTACCATCAGAACCTGGTTCTGCATGCTGATGGGCTGGATAGAGCTAACCGAGCTCTTCGACACGAGTTGTACACCACCCGTCAGCACCTGTATCGTGCTCTGACACTGTTACACCCCTCTGTCCGATCTGGTGATCTGTCGCGTTCTGCGATCTACCCCGCCAGGACCGTGATGCCCCAGGGCGTCGGCTGGCCAGATGTGGGAGGCTACTCTCCTGCACTTGGTCCTCTCCTGCCACCTGCGCATCGGGTTCCGCACCAGAGTATCCGCGGACCCCAGGCTACTCACGTGGAGGTCTTTCCTTCGCGTCACTACCAGCTGTCGGGCTACACCTACCTCCACAGTACCGCGTGGGACTGATGTAGACTTGCTTGTTAGTGTTAGATGCATTCGCCGCGAGCCTGTGTGCCGCCTATGATGTCTTAGACTTTGTACCGAACTCTGTGTACCGAACTCTATGCATGGTCTCCTTTGTAAGATATGCCGACTACTATGTAGTATCTATCGTGCTGCTTTCGTTGTGCATGTTTCTTCATGAATGATTCTTGTCTTTGCAAATTTCTAAATGCTGAACTACCCCTGTTAAATATTAGCAGGATGGTTAGACCAGGTGGTCGTGGTCGTGGTGGCAACCCCCCACCACCGCCTGAGTACATGGCTGGGATGATGCAACAGTTTGAGCTGAATCGTCAGTTCATGGAGAATATTATGGCTCAGTTCCCTCGCCCCAATATGAACCAGCAGCCAACCCAAGTGACTTTGCAGGACTTCATGCGCCTCAACCCAACCGTGTACCGCAGCTCAACTCAGCCTCTGGATGCTGATGACTGGCTCCGTGACATCACCTATGAGATGGAGTCTGCTGATGTAGCCCCTGCCAGCTATGTCACCTTTGCTTCATTCTTCCTGAAAGGACCTGCAGCTCAATGGTGGGACAGCCACAGGCGTACTCTGCCAGCTGGGACAATCATCACCTGGCCAGACTTCCAAGCTGCCTTCCGTGCTCGCTTCATTCCTAAGGGAGTCATGGACCGGAAGAAGCGTGAGTTCCGCAACCTCACCCAAGGCAACAAAACGGTGGAAGCTTATCAGCGGGAGTTTCTGGACTTGTCCCGCTATGCTGAAGAGGACATTGCAACTGATGCACGCAGACAGGAGAAGTTCCGGGATGGCCTTCAAGCTGACATCAAGCTCGCACTTCTCGTGCATGACTTTACTGATTTCGCCACCTTGGTGAACAAAGCCATCAATGTCGAAACTGGTCTGTAGGAATACCAGAGCTCTCACAGGCGCAGCCGTGACACGGGCTCATCTTCGGGCCCGTCCTCGCAGAAGCGCAAAATATGGATTCCCAACAGCATGTATCAGCCGGATGCACCTGCCCCAAGGCAGTCCTATGCTGCACCTCGTCTGCCTACTGCTCCAACTAGGCAGCCAAGGCTTCCAGCTCCACCACCCCAAGCTCCTGTTCCTACTCCCGAGAATGGGTTGTGCTTCAGGTGTGGACAACCAGGGCACCATGCTAGGGAATGCAACCAGAAACAGAATCAACTGGCCCTTCCAGCAACTGGCCGTGGAAACAACCAGCCCCGCAACAACAATGCCATGTCTTATGGTCGCGTTCATGCCAACCATGTTGATCTGAACGAAGCCCAAGACCAGCCTGCTACCGTGATGGGTACACTCCTCGTAAACTCAGTACCTGCATCTGTTTTATTCGATTCAGGAGCATCGCATTCATTCATGTCAGAAGATTTTGCATACAAGCATGACGTTAAATGTGAGGAGATGAACACTTCGGTATTGGTAAAAACCCCCGTGGGACAATGTCAAACCTCACTGGTTGGCATCGATGTCCCCGTGGAAATCGAAGGGCTGGAATTCTATGCCTCTCCCATTATCCTGAAGTCGTCTAACATCGACCTCATTCTGGGAATGGATTGGTTGAAAGCGCATACTGCTTCTATAGTTTGCGCCACTAAGGTCGTCCATCTGCTACACCCTACTGGCGAAATAATAGCTTACCAAGCTCATCTAGTTCAGAACGCCGAGGCACGGCTTTATGCCTTGAATGCGTTGAACGCTGCACCACTCGAGGGCATTGAAAACATTCCCGTCGTTCGTGAATTCCAAGATGTCTTCCCAGAAGAACTTCCAGGGATTCCCCCTGCTAGAGCTGTCGAATTCATCATCGACTTGAAACCCGGCACCACCCCTATAGCTAAACGACCCTATAAGATGCCGCCGCATGAACTCATTGAGCTTAAGGAGGAAATCGACAAATCTCTTGTCAAAGGTTTCATTCGCCCAAGTTGCTCTCCTTGGGGAGCACCTTCTCTCTTTGTTAAGAAAAAGGATGGGACAAACCGATTAGTCCAAGACTACCGTCCTATAAACCAAGCTACCATTCAGAATAAATATCCGCTTCCTCGGATCAATGATCTTTATGATCAACTGGCTGGCTCGTCAGTGTTCTCTAAACTCGACTTGAGGTTGGGTTACCACCAGATCCATGTTCGTGAAGAGGACATCCCAAAAACCGCCTTCGTGACTCGGTATGGGTCATACGAGTACACCGTCATGTCATTCGGCTTAACGAATGCTCCCGCCACCTTCTCTCGCCTGATGAACTATATATTCATGGATTACCTCGACAAGTTCGTCGTGGTTTATCTGGATGATATCCTGGTATTTTCCAAGAACGAAGATGAACATGCTGAACATCTTCGTCTTGTGCTGGAGAAGCTTCAAGAACATCAACTGTACGCTAAGTATTCCAAGTGTGAATTCTGGCTCCCCGAAGTAACCTATCTTGGGCATGTCATCTCCAAGGATGGTATTGCCGTCAACCCTGAACGAGTTCAGGCTATTCTCGATTGGACTCCTCCGAAGAACGTCAAGCAAGTCCGAAGTTTTCTCGGTCTCGCCAGCTATTGCCGTCGATTCGTCGAGAACTTCTCCAAGATTGCCAGGCCTCTGACTAATCTGTTGCATAAGGGTGTTAAGTTTGACTGGACAGACAAGTGTCAGGAAAGTTTCCAGGCGCTCAAAGACAAGTTGACTTCTGCCCCCGTACTTGCTCCACCTGATACTAAGGACTTCGTCATTTACTACGACGCTTCCCGTCAAGGATTAGGCTGTGTCCTAATGCAAGAGCGCAGAGTGATTGCTTATGCCTCTCGTCAACTGCGCCCTCACGAAGAAAACTACCCAGTTCACGACCTCGAGCTTGCTGCTGTCATCCATGCACTGAAGCAGTGGCGACATTACCTTCTCGGTAATCGTTGCGAGATCTTCACCGACCATCAAAGTCTGAAGTATCTGTTTACTCAGCCAGATTTGAACCTACGTCAGCAAAGATGGATGGAGACTGTTGCAGACTTTGACGTGGGTATATCCTATACCCCCGGCAAGGCTAATGTAATGGCTGATGCCTTGAGCCGCAAGTATTACTGTAACCACCTCCAGGTTCACAAAGTTCACCCATCGCTTGTTGAAGAATTTAGAAGGCTGAACCTCCATATTGTTCCTCCGGGATCACTCGCTCCCCCTCCCGAAGATTTCCCCAAACGGAACCTCCATGTTGTTTCCAAGGGTTCTCTCAATACCCTGGTTGCGAAACCAGATCTTGTGGACACCATCAAATGGATACAGAAATGTGACGATGAAGTCCTCAAGATTAAGCGTGACCTCAAAAAAGGAAAGCCCTCATTCTTCACTGTTGCTGACGATGGCGCCTTGTATTTCAAAGGCCGCCTAGTGGTACCATGTTCGAAGAAAAACCTGGATAAGACTAAAGGGGTTATGCAAGAAGCCCATGATACGCCTCTGTCCATCCATCCTGGTAGTACAAAGATGTACCAGGATATTCGTCAAAGATTCTGGTGGTCTAATATGAAGCAGGACATTGCTCGTTATGTTGCTGAGTGTGACGTTTGTCGCCGAATCAAAGCAGAGCATCAAAGGCCTGCTGGAACTCTGCAACCTATCTCTATTCCTGAATGGAAATGGGACCATGTTGAAATGGACTTCGTCACTGGATTTCCCAAGTCACAGAAAGGTAATGATGCTATTCTTGTCGTCATTGACCGACTTTCCAAAGTTGCCCATTTTGTGGCGGTCAAAGAGACAATCACTGCTAGTCAGCTTGCTACTCTCTACATGGCCAGAATTGTTTCACTTCACGGTATTCCATTGGTTATCAGTTCAGACCGTGGCAGCTTATTCACTTCAAGGTTTTGGGCGAGTTTCCAAGGAGCTATGGGAACTCATCTGTCGTTCAGTACTGCGTTTCATCCTCAGTCGCAAGGACAGGTTGAACGTGTCAACCAAGTTCTCGAAGACATGCTTCGAGCTTGTGTAATCTCATTCGGCAAGAAATGGGAGGAATCTCTTCCATATGTCGAGTTCTCTTACAATAATAGCTATCAAGCTAGTCTGAAGATGTCCCCCTTCGAAGTGCTATATGGACGAAAGTGTCGAACCCCTCTGAACTGGTCAGAAACGGGGGAACGCCCACTCTTCGGTCCGGATATTATCCAACAGGCTGAAGAACAAGTTCGCATTATTCGCGAGAATCTCAAGACTGCCCAGTCACGTCAGAAAAGTCAGTATGACCGTCATCACCAAGACATGGTCTATCAACCTGGCGAAAAGGCTTATCTTCGAGTTACACCAATGAAGGATGCTCACCGCTTCGGGATCAAGGGCAAGCTAGCTCCTCGCTTTATCGGTCCCTTCACTATTCTCGAAAGGCGTGGAAAGGTGGCATATCAACTGGAGCTTCCGCCGAACCTTTCTCAGGTTCACGATGTGTTCCATGTGTCACAACTCCGCCGTTGCTTCAAGGATCCAATCCGAGCGGTGGATCATGAAGTGCTCGAATTGCAACAGGACCTCTCTTATAAAGAGCATCCGGTCCGCATTCTTGACCAAGCTGAATGCCGCACATGTCAGAAGGCGATCAAATTCCTCAAAGTCAAGTGGTCGAATCACTCTGAAGACGAAGCCACTTGGGAACGCGAGGACCGCCTGCGTGATGAATATCCCGCACTGTTTCCTTCTACCTCCTAAATCTCGGGACGAGATTTCTTGTAGTGGAGGAGTTTTGTAACGCCCTTGTAATTAAGCTACAGTGAACCTCTGCTAATGATGCCACGCCACCTCGATTACTGTTCCTAATCTTGTGCTAGTTCGAAACTGATTCAAATCCAAATTCAAAATCAACCAAAGAGTAAAAACTTTTCAAAATTTTAAACAAAAATGTTCGGGGTGTGCAAATAAATGCCTAGGAATTTATGGTGTGGGATCCATGCCTTTATAAAAAAAACCTAAATACTTAAACTGAATTAAAACAGAAAAGAAAATAAAAAAAGAAAAGAAAATACAAAACAGAAACAAAACTAACAAAAAAAAAGAGAAGCAGACCCCCCCACTGGGCCAGCCGGCCCAGCTATTAGCCAGGCCAGGCCCAACCGGCCGCCCCCTCACCCCCCTGGCCTATAGGCCACAGCCCCACACCCCCCAGAAACCCTAACCCCCCACTCCTCTCCCCCCCTCCCCACGACCCCACGTCCCTCTTCCCTTCCCCGATCCAGATCGGGATCGGGGGAACGAACCTCCCGCCCGACGCCGCCACCCATCGCCTCCACCTCGCCCTCGTCCGCCGCCATGCCGCCCCGCGCCCGGAGCTCGCCGCCCCCCACGCCAGGACGCCACCACCTCGCCGTCCTCCTCCTCACCGTCGCCTCCCCGTCTCCTCCCCACGCCGAGCCTCCTCGTCCTCCTCCCCGAGTCGCTCCCCGCGCCCCATTGCCCGGTCCCTACTCCCCCGCTGTGAGCGCGCGCCCTTCCTCCTCCTCCTCTCTCTCGCGACCTCACTCGCTCACCGTGTCGCTCCGGCGTCGCCGCACGCCTCGGCCCTGCTGCTCGCCTCTGCCCGCCGCTGCACTGCTGCCTGCCGCCGTCCGCAAGCACGCCGCACCCACCGGCGGCAGCTCATCCCCGCACGCCTCCTTCTCCCCCCCACCGTCCTCCGCGCGCGCCCGCCCTTGCCATTTTCGCCATCGCCGCATCGGCCAAGCCCTCGGCCGCAGGCCCCGCGCGCGCTCGTCACCGTGCGCAGCCACCGTGCCCGCCCGTGCCTACTCCCGCCGCTACTCCCGCTGCTGCATGGCTCCGCCGCCCTACGCCACTCCGGCCGGCCGTGCCTCGCCGGCGCCAAACGCCGAGCCCCACCCCGCGGCTGGCCTTGCCCAGTGCCCAGTCGGGCTCACGCTCGCCTAGGCGCCCGTCGCCCGCACCGGATCCGCTATGGCCTCCCCCTGGCCCTATGACGAACGGGGCCCCCGCCCAGAACAAAAAAAAGGGATAAAAAAAGGATTTTAAAAAAAAGAAACAATAATAATTAAAAATAAATAAACTTAATTAATTAATTAACTAAATTAATTAAGTTAATTAATCCTAGTTAATTAAGTTAATTAATCTGTTAGTTTAATTAAACAGTAGTTTGATTAGCCTAATCCCTAGTTAACTAAAACAGTCAATGAAATGGGGGTCCCACCCCTGTTGACCAGTCAAACGTTGACTAGTCAACTGGGTCCCTCTGGCCCACCTGCCAGTCACTGGGTACACTTTGGTGTACACTGTGCTGGGTGCGCCTAGCAATTTAACAATTATTTTCGAATTAAAAATAATTCTAGAAATTACTAAAATCTTTAGAAAATCATATCTTTTAATCCGTAACTCGGATTAAAATATTTTCAACATGAAAGTTGCTCAGAATGATGAGACGAACCCGGATATGCAGCCCGTTCGTCCGTCACGCATCCCTAGCATAGCAAACTCGCAACTTTCCCCCTACGGCTCCTCCGCTCGAAAACGCAAAACACCGGGGATACTTTCCCGGATGTCATCCCCCTTCACCGGTATCACCTATTACCGCGTTAGGGCACCTCTAACGCCGTTACTTGTCATGTCATGCATCACTATGCATATGCTTGCTTAAATATTTATTGTTTCTCCCCCCTCTTCTCTCGATAGACACCGAGACCGACGCCGCTGCTACCCAGTACGACTACGGAGTTGACGACCCCTCTCTCTTGCCAGAGCAACCAGGCAAGCCCCCCCTTTGATCACCAGATATAGCCTACTCTTCTCTATACTGCTTGCATTAGAGTAGTGTAGCATGTTACTGCTTCCCGTTAATCCTATACTGATGCATAGCCTGTCCTTGCTACTGCTGTTGTTACCTTTACCTGCAAACCTAATGCTTAGTATAGGATGCTAGTTTATCATCAGTGGCCCTACATTCTTGTCCGTCTGCCATGCTATACTATCGCGCCGTGATCACTCGGGAGGTGATCACGGGTATATACTATATACTTTATACATGATACATGTGGTGACTAAAGACGGGTAGGCTCGTAGGAGCACCCGCGAGTGGATCTTTGAGGCGGAGCGACAGGGCAGGTTCCGACCACCTAGGAGAGAGGTGGGCCTGGCCCTGTTCGGCGTTCGCGGACACTTAACACGCTTAACGAGATCTGGGTATTTGATCTGAGTCTGGCCATTTGGTCTATACGCACTAACCATCTACGCGGGAGTAGTTATGGGTATCCCGGCGTCGTGGTATCAGCCGAAGCCTTCGTGACGTCAGCGACTGAGTGGCGCGCGCCGGATTGGACTGGAAAGCCACTAGGCTAGGTCTGCTTCCGGCCGCGTACGCAACATGCAGGTGTGCAAAGGGCGATGGGCCCAGACCCCTGCGCCATAGGATTTAGACCGGCGTGCTGACCTCTCTGATGTGCCTAGGTAGGGCTGCGACGTGTTGATCTTCCGAGGCCGGGCATGACCCAGAAAAGTGTGTCCGGCCAAATGGGATCGAGCGTGTTGGGGTATGTGGTGCACCCCTGCAGGGAAGTTTATCTATTCGTATAGCCGTGTCCCTCGGTAAAAGGACGACCCGGAGTTGTACCTTGACCTTATGACAACTAGAACCGGATACTTAATAAAACACACCCTTCCAAGTGCCAGATATAACCCGGTGATCGCTCTCTAACAGGGCGACGAGGAGAGGATCATCGGTTAGGTATACGCTATACGATGCTACTTGGAGGACTTCAGTCTACTCTCTACTACATGCTGCAAGACGGAGGCTGCCAGAAGCGTAGTCTTCGAAAGGACTAGCTATCCCCCTCTTATTCCGGCTTTCTGCAGTTCAGTACATATGATACCCTTATTTCATTTGACACCAATGCATACATATGTAGTGTAGCTCCTTGCTTGCGAGTACTTTGGATGAGTACTCACGGTTGCTTTCTCCCTCTTTTCCCCCTATCCCTTCCACCTGGTTGTCGCAACCAGATGTTGGAGCCCAGGAGCCAGACGCCACCGTCGACGACGACTCCTACTACACCGGAGGTGCCTACTACTACGTGCTGCCCGCTGAGGACGACCGGGAGTAGTTTAGGAGGATCCCAGGCAGGAGGCATGCGCCTCTTTCGATCTGTATCCCAGTTTGTGCTAGCCTTCTTAAGGCAAACTTGTTTAACTTATGTCTGTACTCAGATATTGTTGCTTCCGCTGACTCGTCTATGATCGAGCTCTTGTATTCGAGCCCTCGAGGCCCCTGGCTTGTAATATGATGCTTGTATGACTTATTTTATTTGTAGAGTTGTGTTGTGATATCTTCCCGTGAGTCCCTGATCTTGATCGTACACGTTTGCGTGTATGATTAGTGTACGATTAAATCGGGGGCGTCACAAGTTGGTATCAGAGCCAACTGCCTGTAGGAAACCCCCTTCCACACTCCTTGGCCGAAGTCGAGTCTAGACATTGCAAAAACTTTTTACTAACTTGGCTGTGTGCCTTACGGGCCCACGTCGCCATCGGGTGATACTAGGATCTTTTACTCCTCGATCCTTACTCTGGGACTCTGATCTCTCTTCTACTCGGGTTAAACGAATTTACTAACTCTGACACTAGGATCCCGTTACGACATTCACCCCAAAGTTGGATATGCCCTAGTTATTCTTTAGAGTAGTGTTTGAACATTACCCCCATTGTCATTTGATTCCTGTGAAAACATCTTTGTTTTCAGATGGAACCCACGAGGCAGGTCGTGCGCCACACGACGGCCATTGGTGCCTCAGGATCACCTGCTGTGTTGGTTGAGATGATGACGTATCTGGGTTATCGCTGGCACCCTGAGTACACCGTCTATGAGGAGTATCAGGACTTCAACCAGGAGCAGTACCGTGCCGTCGTCCACCTCTACTCTCGGGAGTATGACTCCACTACTGTGCTGCACACTGCTCATGGTGTTGGAGTGACTATCGATATGGCGGTCCACGATGCTGCTTATGCTGCTCTGACACGTCTTCGTGGAGAGTATCAGGAGTTGGACACCTCCCCCTTCAGGCACATTGCTATCGCATCCGATGTTGGTGCGGAGGGTTACTACACTGCGGCCTACTCCACTGTCACCCGCGAGCCCTTCTACCATCAGAACCTGGTTCTGCATGCTGATGGGCTGGATAGAGCTAACCGAGCTCTTCGACACGAGTTGTACACCACCCGTCAGCACCTGTATCGTGCTCTGACACTGTTACACCCCTCTGTCCGATCTGGTGATCTGTCGCGTTCTGCGATCTACCCCGCCAGGACCGTGATGCCCCAGGGCGTCGGCTGGCCAGATGTGGGAGGCTACTCTCCTGCACTTGGTCCTCTCCTGCCACCTGCGCATCGGGTTCCGCACCAGAGTATCCGCGGACCCCAGGCTACTCACGTGGAGGTCTTTCCTTCGCGTCACTACCAGCTGTCGGGCTACACCTACCTCCACAGTACCGCGTGGGACTGATGTAGACTTGCTTGTTAGTGTTAGATGCATTCGCCGCGAGCCTGTGTGCCGCCTATGATGTCTTAGACTTTGTACCGAACTCTGTGTAACGAACTCTATGCATGGTCTCCTTTGTAAGATATGCCGACTACTATGTAGTATCTATCGTGCTGCTTTCGTTGTGCATGTTTCTTCATGAATGATTCTTGTCTTTGCAAATTTCTAAATGCTGAACTACCCCTGTTAAATATTAGCAGGATGGTTAGACCAGGTGGTCGTGGTCGTGGTGGCAACCCCCCACCACCGCCTGAGTACATGGCTGGGATGATGCAACAGTTTGAGCTGAATCGTCAGTTCATGGAGAATATTATGGCTCAGTTCCCTCGCCCCAATATGAACCAGCAGCCAACCCAAGTGACTTTGCAGGACTTCATGCGCCTCAACCCAACCGTGTACCGCAGCTCAACTCAGCCTCTGGATGCTGATGACTGGCTCCGTGACATCACCTATGAGATGGAGTCTGCTGATGTAGCCCCTGCCAGCTATGTCACCTTTGCTTCATTCTTCCTGAAAGGACCTGCAGCTCAATGGTGGGACAGCCACAGGCGTACTCTGCCAGCTGGGACAATCATCACCTGGCCAGACTTCCAAGCTGCCTTCCGTGCTCGCTTCATTCCTAAGGGAGTCATGGACCGGAAGAAGCGTGAGTTCCGCAACCTCACCCAAGGCAACAAAACGGTGGAAGCTTATCAGCGGGAGTTTCTGGACTTGTCCCGCTATGCTGAAGAGGACATTGCAACTGATGCACGCAGACAGGAGAAGTTCCGGGATGGCCTTCAAGCTGACATCAAGCTCGCACTTCTCGTGCATGACTTTACTGATTTCGCCACCTTGGTGAACAAAGCCATCAATGTCGAAACTGGTCTGCAGGAATACCAGAGCTCTCACAGGCGCAGCCGTGACACGGGCTCATCTTCGGGCCCGTCCTCGCAGAAGCGCAAAATATGGATTCCCAACAGCATGTATCAGCCGGATGCACCTGCCCCAAGGCAGTCCTATGCTGCACCTCGTCTGCCTACTGCTCCAACTAGGCAGCCAAGGCTTCCAGCTCCACCACCCCAAGCTCCTGTTCCTACTCCCGAGAATGGGTTGTGCTTCAGGTGTGGACAACCAGGGCACCGTGCTAGGGAATGCAACCAGAAACAGAATCAACTGGCCCTTCCAGCAACTGGCCGTGGAAACAACCAGCCCCGCAACAACAATGCCATGTCTTATGGTCGCGTTCATGCCAACCATGTTGATCTGAACGAAGCCCAAGACCAGCCTGCTACCGTGATGGGTACACTCCTCGTAAACTCAGTACCTGCATCTGTTTTATTCGATTCAGGAGCATCGCATTCATTCATGTCAGAAGATTTTGCATACAAGCATGACGTTAAATGTGAGGAGATGAACACTTCGGTATTGGTAAAAACCCCCGTGGGACAATGTCAAACCTCACTGGTTGGCATCGATGTCCCCGTGGAAATCGAAGGGCTGGAATTCTATGCCTCTCCCATTATCCTGAAGTCGTCTAACATCGACCTCATTCTGGGAATGGATTGGTTGAAAGCGCATACTGCTTCTATAGTTTGCGCCACTAAGGTCGTCCATCTGCTACACCCTACTGGCGAAATAATAGCTTACCAAGCTCATCTAGTTCAGAACGCCGAGGCACGGCTTTATGCCTTGAATGCGTTGAACGCTGCACCACTCGAGGGCATTGAAAACATTCCCGTCGTTCGTGAATTCCAAGATGTCTTCCCAGAAGAACTTCCAGGGATTCCCCCTGCTAGAGCTGTCGAATTCATCATCGACTTGAAACCCGGCACCACCCCTATAGCTAAACGACCCTATAAGATGCCGCCGCATGAACTCATTGAGCTTAAGGAGGAAATCGACAAATCTCTTGTCAAAGGTTTCATTCGCCCAAGTTGCTCTCCTTGGGGAGCACCTTCTCTCTTTGTTAAGAAAAAGGATGGGACAAACCGATTAGTCCAAGACTACCGTCCTATAAACCAAGCTACCATTCAGAATAAATATCTGCTTCCTCGGATCAATGATCTTTATGATCAACTGGCTGGCTCGTCAGTGTTCTCTAAACTCGACTTGAGGTTGGGTTACCACCAGATCCATGTTCGTGAAGAGGACATCCCAAAAACCGCCTTCGTGACTCGGTATGGGTCATACGAGTACACCGTCATGTCATTCGGCTTAACGAATGCTCCCGCCACCTTCTCTCGCCTGATGAACTATATATTCATGGATTACCTCGACAAGTTCGTCGTGGTTTATCTGGATGATATCCTGGTATTTTCCAAGAACGAAGATGAACATGCTGAACATCTTCGTCTTGTGCTGGAGAAGCTTCAAGAACATCAACTGTACGCTAAGTATTCCAAGTGTGAATTCTGGCTCCCCGAAGTAACCTATCTTGGGCATGTCATCTCCAAGGATGGTATTGCCGTCAACCCTGAACGAGTTCAGGCTATTCTCGATTGGACTCCTCCGAAGAACGTCAAGCAAGTCCGAAGTTTTCTCGGTCTCGCCAGCTATTGCCGTCGATTCGTCGAGAACTTCTCCAAGATTGCCAGGCCTCTGACTAATCTGTTGCATAAGGGTGTTAAGTTTGACTGGACAGACAAGTGTCAGGAAAGTTTCCAGGCGCTCAAAGACAAGTTGACTTCTGCCCCCGTACTTGCTCCACCTGATACTAAGAAGGACTTCGTCATTTACTACGACGCTTCCCGTCAAGGATTAGGCTGTGTCCTAATGCAAGAGCGCAGAGTGATTGCTTATGCCTCTCGTCAACTGCGCCCTCACGAAGAAAACTACCCAGTTCACGACCTCGAGCTTGCTGCTGTCATCCATGCACTGAAGCAGTGGCGACATTACCTTCTCGGTAATCGTTGTGAGATCTTCACCGACCATCAAAGTCTGAAGTATCTGTTTACTCAGCCAGATTTGAACCTACGTCAGCAAAGATGGATGGAGACTGTTGCAGACTTTGACGTGGGTATATCCTATACCCCCGGCAAGGCTAATGTAATGGCTGATGCCTTGAGCCGCAAGTATTACTGTAACCACCTCCAGGTTCACAAAGTTCACCCATCGCTTGTTGAAGAATTTAGAAGGCTGAACCTCCATATTGTTCCTCCGGGATCACTCGCTCCCCCTCCCGAAGATTTCCCCAAACGGAACCTCCATGTTGTTTCCAAGGGTTCTCTCAATACCCTGGTTGCGAAACCAGATCTTGTGGACACCATCAAATGGATACAGAAATGTGACGATGAAGTCCTCAAGATTAAGCGCGACCTCAAAAAAGGAAAGCCCTCATTCTTCACTGTTGCTGACGATGGCGCCTTGTATTTCAAAGGCCGCCTAGTGGTACCATGTTCGAAGAAAAACCTGGATAAGACTAAAGGGGTTATGCAAGAAGCCCATGATACGCCTCTGTCCATCCATCCTGGTAGTACAAAGATGTACCAGGATATTCGTCAAAGATTCTGGTGGTCTAATATGAAGCAGGACATTGCTCGTTATGTTGCTGAGTGTGACGTTTGTCGCCGAATCAAAGCAGAGCATCAAAGGCCTGCTGGAACTCTGCAACCTATCTCTATTCCTGAATGGAAATGGGACCATGTTGAAATGGACTTCGTCACTGGATTTCCCAAGTCACAGAAAGGTAATGATGCTATTCTTGTCGTCATTGACCGACTTTCCAAAGTTGCCCATTTTGTGGCGGTCAAAGAGACAATCACTGCTAGTCAGCTTGCTACTCTCTACATGGCCAGAATTGTTTCACTTCACGGTATTCCATTGGTTATCAGTTCAGACCGTGGCAGCTTATTCACTTCAAGGTTTTGGGCGAGTTTCCAAGGAGCTATGGGAACTCATCTGTCGTTCAGTACTGCGTTTCATCCTCAGTCGCAAGGACAGGTTGAACGTGTCAACCAAGTTCTCGAAGACATGCTTCGAGCTTGTGTAATCTCATTCGGCAAGAAATGGGAGGAATCTCTTCCATATGCCGAGTTCTCTTATAATAATAGCTATCAAGCTAGTCTGAAGATGTCCCCCTTCGAAGTGCTATATGGACGAAAGTGTCGAACCCCTCTGAACTGGTCAGAAACGGGGGAACGCCCACTCTTCGGTCCGGATATTATCCAACAGGCTGAAGAACAAGTTCGCATTATTCGCGAGAATCTCAAGACTGCCCAGTCACGTCAGAAAAGTCAGTATGACCGTCATCACCAAGACATGGTCTATCAACCTGGCGAAAAGGCTTATCTTCGAGTTACACCAATGAAGGATGCTCACCGCTTCGGGATCAAGGGCAAGCTAGCTCCTCGCTTTATCGGTCCCTTCACTATTCTCGAAAGGCGTGGAAAGGTGGCATATCAACTGGAGCTTCCGCCGAACCTTTCTCAGGTTCACGATGTGTTCCATGTGTCACAACTCCGCCGTTGCTTCAAGGATCCAATCCGAGCGGTGGATCATGAAGTGCTCGAATTGCAACAGGACCTCTCTTATAAAGAGCATCCGGTCCGCATTCTTGACCAAGCTGAATGCCGCACATGTCAGAAGGCGATCAAATTCCTCAAAGTCCAGTGGTCGAATCACTCTGAAGACGAAGCCACTTGGGAACGCGAGGACCGCCTGCGTGATGAATATCCCGCACTGTTTCCTTCTACCTCCTAAATCTCGGGACGAGATTTCTTGTAGTGGAGGAGTTTTGTAACGCCCTTGTAATTAAGCTACAGTGAACCTCTGCTAATGATGCCACGTCACCTCGATTACTGTTCCTAATCTTGTGCTAGTTCGAAACTGATTCAAATCCAAATTCAAAATCAACCAAAGAGTAAAAACTTTTCAAAATTTTAAACAAAAATGTTCGGGGTGTGCAAATAAATGCCTAGGAATTTATGGTGTGGGATCCATGCCTTTATAAAAAAACCTAAATACTTAAACTAAATTAAAACAGAAAAGAAAATAAAAAAAGAAAAGAAAATACAAAACAGAAACAAAACTAACAAAAAAAAAGAGAAGCAGACCCCCCACTGGGCCAGCCGGCCCAGCTATTAGCCAGGCCAGGCCCAACCGGCCGCCCCCTCACCCCCCTGGCCTATAGGCCACAGCCCCACACCTCCCAGAAACCCTAACCCCCCACTCCTCTCCCCCCCCTCCCCACGACCCCACGTCCCTCTTCCCTTCCCCGATCCAGATCGGGATCGGGGGAACGAACCTCCCGCCCGACGCCGCCACCCATCGCCTCCACCTCGCCCTCGTCCGCCGCCATGCCGCCCCGCGCCCGGAGCTCGCCGCCCCCCCACGCCAGGACGCCACCACCTCGCCGTCCTCCTCCTCACCGTCGCCTCCCCGTCTCCTCCCCACGCCGAGCCTCCTCGTCCTCCTCCCCGAGTCGCTCCCCGCGCCCCATTGCCCGGTCCCTACTCCCCCGCTGTGAGCGCGCGCCCTTCCTCCTCCTCCTCTCTCTCGCGACCTCACTCGCTCACCGTGTCGCTCCGGCGTCGCCGCACGCCTCGGCCCTGCTGCTCGCCTCTGCCCGCCGCTGCACTGCTGCCTGCCGCCGTCCGCAAGCACGCCGCACCCACCGGCGGCAGCTCATCCCCGCACGCCTCCTTCTCCCCCCCACCGTCCTCCGCGCGCGCCCGCCCTTGCCATTTTCGCCATCGCCGCATCGGCCAAGCCCTCGGCCGCAGGCCCCGCGCGCGCTCGTCGCCGTGCGCAGCCACCGTGCCCGCCCGTGCCTACTCCCGCCGCTACTCCCGCTGCTGCATGGCTCCGCCGCCCTACGCCACTCCGGCCGGCCGTGCCTCGCCGGCGCCAAACGCCGAGCCCCACCCCGCGGCTGGCCTTGCCCAGTGCCCAGTCGGGCTCACGCTCGCCTAGGCGCCCGTCGCCCGCACCGGATCCGCTATGGCCTCCCCCTGGCCCTATGACGAACGGGGCCCCCGCCCAGAACAAAAAAAAGGGATAAAAAAAGGATTTAAAAAAAAAGAAACAATAATAATTAAAAATAAATAAACTTAATTAATTAATTAACTAAATTAATTAAGTTAATTAATCCTAGTTAATTAATCTAATTAATCTGTTAGTTTAATTAAACAGTAGTTTGATTAGCCTAATCCCTAGTTAACTAAAACAGTCAATGACATGGGGGTCCCACCCCTGTTGACCAGTCAAACGTTGACTAGTCAACTGGGTCCCTCTGGCCCACCTGCCAGTCACTGGGTACACTTTGGTGTACACTGTGCTGGGTGCGCCTAGCAATTTAACAATTATTTTCGAATTAAAAATAATTCTAGAAATTACTAAAATCTTTAGAAAATCATATCTTTTAATCCGTAACTCGGATTAAAATATTTTCAACATGAAAGTTGCTCAGAACGATGAGACGAACCCGGATATGCAGCCCGTTCGTCCGTCACGCATCCCTAGCATAGCAAACTCGCAACTTTCCCCCTACGGCTCCTCCGCTCGAAAACGCAAAACACCGGGGATACTTTCCCGGATGTCATCCCCCTTCACCGGTATCACCTATTACCGCGTTAGGGCACCTCTAACGCCGTTACTTGTCATGTCATGCATCACTATGCATATGCTTGCTTAAATATTTATTGTTTCTCCCCCCTCTTCTCTCGATAGACACCGAGACCGACGCCGCTGCTACCCAGTACGACTACGGAGTTGACGACCCCTCTCTCTTGCCAGAGCAACCAGGCAAGCCCCCCCTTTGATCACCAGATATCGCCTACTCTTCTCTATACTGCTTGCATTAGAGTAGTGTAGCATGTTACTGCTTCCCGTTAATCCTATACTGATGCATAGCCTGTCCTTGCTACTGCTGTTGTTACCTTTACCTGCAAACCTAATGCTTAGTATAGGATGCTAGTTTATCATCAGTGGCCCTACATTCTTGTCCGTCTGCCATGCTATACTATCGCGCCGTGATCACTCGGGAGGTGATCACGGGTATATACTATATACTTTATACATGATACATGTGGTGACTAAAGACGGGTAGGCTCGTAGGAGCACCCGCGAGTGGATCTTTGAGGCGGAGCGACAGGGCAGGTTCCGACCACCTAGGAGAGAGGTGGGCCTGGCCCTGTTCGGCGTTCGCGGACACTTAACACGCTTAACGAGATCTGGGTATTTGATCTGAGTCTGGCCATTTGGTCTATACGCACTAACCATCTACGCGGGAGTAGTTATGGGTATCCCGGCGTCGTGGTATCAGCTGAAGCCTTCGTGACGTCAGCGACTGAGTGGCGCGCGCCGGATTGGACTGGAAAGCCACTAGGCTAGGTCTGCTTCCGGCCGCGTACGCAACATGCAGGTGTGCAAAGGGCGATGGGCCCAGACCCCTGCGCCATAGGATTTAGACCGGCGTGCTGACCTCTCTGATGTGCCTAGGTAGGGCTGCGACGTGTTGATCTTCCGAGGCCGGGCATGACCCAGAAAAGTGTGTCCGGCCAAATGGGATCGAGCGTGTTGGGGTATGTGGTGCACCCCTGCAGGGAAGTTTATCTATTCGTATAGCCGTGTCCCTCGGTAAAAGGACGACCCGGAGTTGTACCTTGACCTTATGACAACTAGAACTGGATACTTAATAAAACACACCCTTCCAAGTGCCAGATATAACCCGGTGATCGCTCTCTAACAGGGCGACGAGGAGAGGATCATCGGTTAGGTATACGCTATACGATGCTACTTGGAGGACTTCAGTCTACTCTCTACTACATGCTGCAAGACGGAGGCTGCCAGAAGCGTAGTCTTCGAAAGGACTAGCTATCCCCCTCTTATTCCGGCTTTCTGCAGTTCAGTACATATGATACCCTTATTTCATTTGACACCAATGCATACATATGTAGTGTAGCTCCTTGCTTGCGAGTACTTTGGATGAGTACTCACGGTTGCTTTCTCCCTCTTTTCCCCCTATCCCTTCCACCTGGTTGTCGCAACCAGATGTTGGAGCCCAGGAGCCAGACGCCACCGTCGACGACGACTCCTACTACACCGGAGGTGCCTACTACTACGTGCTGCCCGCTGAGGACGACCGGGAGTAGTTTAGGAGGATCCCAGGCAGGAGGCCTGCGCCTCTTTCGATCTGTATCCCAGTTTGTGCTAGCCTTCTTAAGGCAAACTTGTTTAACTTATGTCTGTACTCAGATATTGTTGCTTCCGCTGACTCGTCTATGATCGTGCTCTTGTATTCGAGCCCTCGAGGCCCCTGGCTTGTAATATGATGCTTGTATGACTTATTTTATTTGTAGAGTTGTGTTGTGATATCTTCCCGTGAGTCCCTGATCTTGATCGTACACGTTTGCGTGTATGATTAGTGTACGATTAAATCGGGGGCGTCACAAGTTGGTATCAGAGCCAACTGCCTGTAGGAAACCCCCTTCCACACTCCTTGGCCGAAGTCGAGTCTAGACATTGCAAAAACTTTTTACTAACTTGGCTGTGTGCCTTACGGGCCCACGTCGCCATCGGGTGATACTAGGATCTTTTACTCCTCGATCCTTACTCTGGGACTCTGATCTCTCTTCTACTCGGGTTAAACGAATTTACTAACTCTGACACTAGGATCCCGTTACGACATTCACCCCAAAGTTGGATATGCCCTAGTTATTCTTTAGAGTAGTGTTTGAACATTACCCCCATTGTCATTTGATTCCTGTGAAAACATCTTTGTTTTCAGATGGAACCCACGAGGCAGGTCGTGCGCCACACGACGGCCATTGGTGCCTCAGGATCACCTGCTGTGTTGGTTGAGATGATGACCTATCTGGGTTATCGCTGGCACCCTGAGTACACCGTCTATGAGGAGTATCAGGACTTCAACCAGGAGCAGTACCGTGCCGTCATCCACCTCTACTCTCGGGAGTATGACTCCACTACTGTGCTGCACACTGCTCATGGTGTTGGAGTGACTATCGATATGGCGGTCCACGATGCTGCTTATGCTGCTCTGACACGTCTTCGTGGAGAGTATCAGGAGTTGGACACCTCCCCCTTCAGGCACATTGCTATCGCATCCGATGTTGGTGCGGAGGGTTACTACACTGCGGCCTACTCCACTGTCACCCGCGAGCCCTTCTACCATCAGAACCTGGTTCTGCATGCTGATGGGCTGGATAGAGCTAACCGAGCTCTTCGACACGAGTTGTACACCACCCGTCAGCACCTGTATCGTGCTCTGACACTGTTACACCCCTCTGTCCGATCTGGTGATCTGTCGCGTTCTGCGATCTACCCCGCCAGGACCATGATGCCCCAGGGCGTCGGCTGGCCAGATGTGGGAGGCTACTCTCCTGCACTTGGTCCTCTCCTGCCACCTGCGCATCGGGTTCCGCACCAGAGTATCCGCGGACCCCAGGCTACTCACGTGGAGGTCTTTCCTTCGCGTCACTACCAGCTGTCGGGCTACACCTACCTCCACAGTACCGCGTGGGACTGATGTAGACTTGCTTGTTAGTGTTAGATGCATTCGCCGCGAGCCTGTGTGCCGCCTATGATGTCTTAGACTTTGTACCGAACTCTGTGTAACGAACTCTATGCATGGTCTCCTTTGTAAGATATGCCGACTACTATGTAGTATCTATCGTGCTGCTTTCGTTGTGCATGTTTCTTCATGAATGATTCTTGTCTTTGCAAATTTCTAAATGCTGAACTACCCCTGTTAAATATTAGCAGGATGGTTAGACCAGGTGGTCGTGGTCGTGGTGGCAACCCCCCACCACCGCCTGAGTACATGGCTGGGATGATGCAACAGTTTGAGCTGAATCGTCAGTTCATGGAGAATATTATGGCTCAGTTCCCTCGCCCCAATATGAACCAGCAGCCAACCCAAGTGACTTTGCAGGACTTCATGCGCCTCAACCCAACCGTGTACCGCAGCTCAACTCAGCCTCTGGATGCTGATGACTGGCTCCGTGACATCACCTATGAGATGGAGTCTGCTGATGTAGCCCCTGCCAGCTATGTCACCTTTGCTTCATTCTTCCTGAAAGGACCTGCAGCTCAATGGTGGGACAGCCACAGGCGTACTCTGCCAGCTGGGACAATCATCACCTGGCCAGACTTCCAAGCTGCCTTCCGTGCTCGCTTCATTCCTAAGGGAGTCATGGACCGGAAGAAGCGTGAGTTCCGCAACCTCACCCAAGGCAACAAAACGGTGGAAGCTTATCAGCGGGAGTTTCTGGACTTGTCCCGCTATGCTGAAGAGGACATTGCAACTGATGCACGCAGACAGGAGAAGTTCCGGGATGGCCTTCAAGCTGACATCAAGCTCGCACTTCTCGTGCATGACTTTACTGATTTCGCCACCTTGGTGAACAAAGCCATCAATGTCGAAACTGGTCTGTAGGAATACCAGAGCTCTCACAGGCGCAGCCGTGACACGGGCTCATCTTCGGGCCCGTCCTCGCAGAAGCGCAAAATATGGATTCCCAACAGCATGTATCAGCCGGATGCACCTGCCCCAAGGCAGTCCTATGCTGCACCTCGTCTGCCTACTGCTCCAACTAGGCAGCCAAGGCTTCCAGCTCCACCACCCCAAGCTCCTGTTCCTACTCCCGAGAATGGGTTGTGCTTCAGGTGTGGACAACCAGGGCACCGTGCTAGGGAATGCAACCAGAAACAGAATCAACTGGCCCTTCCAGCAACTGGCCGTGGAAACAACCAGCCCCGCAACAACAATGCCATGTCTTATGGTCGCGTTCATGCCAACCATGTTGATCTGAACGAAGCCCAAGACCAGCCTGCTACCGTGATGGGTACACTCCTCGTAAACTCAGTACCTGCATCTGTTTTATTCGATTCAGGAGCATCGCATTCATTCATGTCAGAAGATTTTGCATACAAGCATGACGTTAAATGTGAGGAGATGAACACTTCGGTATTGGTAAAAACCCCCGTGGGACAATGTCAAACCTCACTGGTTGGCATCGATGTCCCCGTGGAAATCGAAGGGCTGGAATTCTATGCCTCTCCCATTATCCTGAAGTCGTCTAACATCGACCTCATTCTGGGAATGGATTGGTTGAAAGCGCATACTGCTTCTATAGTTTGCGCCACTAAGGTCGTCCATCTGCTACACCCTACTGGCGAAATAATAGCTTACCAAGCTCATCTAGTTCAGAACGCCGAGGCACGGCTTTATGCCTTGAATGCGTTGAACGCTGCACCACTCGAGGGCATTGAAAACATTCCCGTCGTTCGTGAATTCCAAGATGTCTTCCCAGAAGAACTTCCAGGGATTCCCCCTGCTAGAGCTGTCGAATTCATCATCGACTTGAAACCCGGCACCACCCCTATAGCTAAACGACCCTATAAGATGCCGCCGCATGAACTCATTGAGCTTAAGGAGGAAATCGACAAATCTCTTGTCAAAGGTTTCATTCGCCCAAGTTGCTCTCCTTGGGGAGCACCTTCTCTCTTTGTTAAGAAAAAGGATGGGACAAACCGATTAGTCCAAGACTACCGTCCTATAAACCAAGCTACCATTCAGAATAAATATCCGCTTCCTCGGATCAATGATCTTTATGATCAACTGGCTGGCTCGTCAGTGTTCTCTAAACTCGACTTGAGGTTGGGTTACCACCAGATCCATGTTCGTGAAGAGGACATCCCAAAAACCGCCTTCGTGACTCGGTATGGGTCATACGAGTACACCGTCATGTCATTCGGCTTAACGAATGCTCCCGCCACCTTCTCTCGCCTGATGAACTATATATTCATGGATTACCTCGACAAGTTCGTCGTGGTTTATCTGGATGATATCCTGGTATTTTCCAAGAACGAAGATGAACATGCTGAACATCTTCGTCTTGTGCTGGAGAAGCTTCAAGAACATCAACTGTACGCTAAGTATTCCAAGTGTGAATTCTGGCTCCCCGAAGTAACCTATCTTGGGCATGTCATCTCCAAGGATGGTATTGCCGTCAACCCTGAACGAGTTCAGGCTATTCTCGATTGGACTCCTCCGAAGAACGTCAAGCAAGTCCGAAGTTTTCTCGGTCTCGCCAGCTATTGCCGTCGATTCGTCGAGAACTTCTCCAAGATTGCCAGGCCTCTGACTAATCTGTTGCATAAGGGTGTCAAGTTTGGCTGGATAGACAAGTGTCAGGAAAGTTTCCAGGCGCTCAAAAACAAGTTGACTTCTGCCCCCGTACTTGCTCCACCTGATACTAAGAAGGACTTCGTCATTTACTACGACGCTTCCCGTCAAGGATTAGGCTGTGTCCTAATGCAAGAGCGCAGAGTGATTGCTTATGCCTCTCGTCAACTGCGCCCTCACGAAGAAAACTACCCAGTTCACGACCTCGAGCTTGCTGCTGTCATCCATGCACTGAAGCAGTGGCGACATTACCTTCTCGGTAATCGTTGTGAGATCTTCACCGACCATCAAAGTCTGAAGTATCTGTTTACTCAGCCAGATTTGAACCTACGTCAGCAAAGATGGATGGAGACTGTTGCAGACTTTGACGTGGGTATATCCTATACCCCCGGCAAGGCTAATGTAATGGCTGATGCCTTGAGCCGCAAGTATTACTGTAACCACCTCCAGGTTCACAAAGTTCACCCATCGCTTGTTGAAGAATTTAGAAGGCTGAACCTCCATATTGTTCCTCCGGGATCACTCGCTCCCCCTCCCGAAGATTTCCCCAAACGGAACCTCCATGTTGTTTCCAAGGGTTCTCTCAATACCCTGGTTGCGAAACCAGATCTTGTGGACACCATCAAATGGATACAGAAATGTGACGATGAAGTCCTCAAGATTAAGCGCGACCTCAAAAAAGGAAAGCCCTCATTCTTCACTGTTGTTGACGATGGCGCCTTGTATTTCAAAGGCCGCCTAGTGGTACCATGTTCGAAGAAAAACCTGGATAAGACTAAAGGGGTTATGCAAGAAGCCCATGATACGCCTTTGTCCATCCATCCTGGTAGTACAAAGATGTACCAGGATATTCGTCAAAGATTCTGGTGGTCTAATATGAAGCAGGACATTGCTCGTTATGTTGCTGAGTGTGACGTTTGTCGCCGAATCAAAGCAGAGCATCAAAGGCCTGCTGGAACTCTGCAACCTATCTCTATTCCTGAATGGAAATGGGACCATGTTGAAATGGACTTCGTCACTGGATTTCCCAAGTCACAGAAAGGTAATGATGCTATTCTTGTCGTCATTGACCGACTTTCCAAAGTTGCCCATTTTGTGGCGGTCAAAGAGACAATCACTGCTAGTCAGCTTGCTACTCTCTACATGGCCAGAATTGTTTCACTTCACGGTATTCCATTGGTTATCAGTTCAGACCGTGGCAGCTTATTCACTTCAAGGTTTTGGGCGAGTTTCCAAGGAGCTATGGGAACTCATCTGTCGTTCAGTACTGCGTTTCATCCTCAGTCGCAAGGACAGGTTGAACGTGTCAACCAAGTTCTCGAAGACATGCTTCGAGCTTGTGTAATCTCATTCGGCAAGAAATGGGAGGAATCTCTTCCATATGCCGAGTTCTCTTATAATAATAGCTATCAAGCTAGTCTGAAGATGTCCCCCTTCGAAGTGCTATATGGACGAAAGTGTCGAACCCCTCTAAACTGGTCAGAAACGGGGGAACGCCCACTCTTCGGTCCGGATATTATCCAACAGGCTGAAGAACAAGTTCGCATTATTCGCGAGAATCTCAAGACTGCCCAGTCACGTCAGAAAAGTCAGTATGACCGTCATCACCAAGAAATGGTCTATCAACCTGGCGAAAAGGCTTATCTTCGAGTTACACCAATGAAGGGTGCTCACCGCTTCGGGATCAAGGGCAAGCTAGCTCCTCGCTTTATCGGTCCCTTCACTATTCTCGAAAGGCGTGGAAAGGTGGCATATCAACTGGAGCTTCCGCCGAACCTTTCTCAGGTTCACGATGTGTTCCATGTGTCACAACTCCGCCGTTGCTTCAAGGATCCAATCCGAGCGGTGGATCATGAAGTGCTCGAATTGCAACAGGACCTCTCTTATAAAGAGCATCCGGTCCGCATTCTTGACCAAGCTGAACGCCGCACATGTCAGAAGGCGATCAAATTCCTCAAAGTCCAGTGGTCGAATCACTCTGAAGACGAAGCCACTTGGGAACGCGAGGACCGCCTGCGTGATGAATATCCCGCACTGTTTCCTTCTACCTCCTAAATCTCGGGACGAGATTTCTTGTAGTGGAGGAGTTTTGTAACGCCCTTGTAATTAAGCTACAGTGAACCTCTGCTAATGATGCCACGTCACCTCGATTACTGTTCCTAATCTTGTGCTAGTTCGAAACTGATTCAAATCCAAATTCAAAATCAACCAAAGAGTAAAAACTTTTCAAAATTTTAAACAAAAATGTTCGGGGTGTGCAAATAAATGCCTAGGAATTTATGGTGTGGGATCCATGCCTTTATAAAAAAAACCTAAATACTTAAACTGAATTAAAACAGAAAAGAAAATAAAAAAAGAAAAGAAAATACAAAACAGAAACAAAACTAACAAAAAAAAAGAGAAGCAGACCCCCCACTGGGCCAGCCGGCCCAGCTATTAGCCAGGCCAGGCCCAACCGGCCGCCCCCTCACCCCCCTGGCCTATAGGCCACAGCCCCACACCTCCCAGAAACCCTAACCCCCCACTCCTCTCCCCCCCTCCCCACGACCCCACGTCCCTCTTCCCTTCCCCGATCCAGATCGGGATCGGGGGAACGAACCTCCCGCCCGACGCCGCCACCCATCGCCTCCACCTCGCCCTCGTCCGCCGCCATGCCGCCCCGTGCCCGGAGCTCGCCGCCCCCCCACGCCAGGACGCCGCCACCTCGCCGTCCTCCTCCTCACCGTCGCCTCCCTGTCTCCTCCCCACGCCGAGCCTCCTCGTCCTCCTCCCCGAGTCGCTCCCCGCGCCCCATTGCCCGGTCCCTACTCCCCCGCTGTGAGCGCGCGCCCTTCCTCCTCCTCCTCTCTCTCGCGACCTCACTCGCTCACCGTGTCGCTCCGGCGTCGCCGCGCGCGCACGTGCTCGCCGCACGCCTCGGCCCTGCTGCTCGCCTCTGCCCGCCGCTGCACTGCTGCCTGCCGCCGTCCGCAAGCACGCCGCACCTGCCGGCGGCAGCTCGTCCCCGCACGCCTCCTTCTACCCCCACCGTCCTCCGCGCGCGCCCGCCCTTGCCGTTTTCGCCATCGCCGCATCGGCCAAGGCCTCGGCCGCAGGCCCCGCGCGCGCTCGTCGCCGTGCGCAGCCACCGCGCCCGCCCGTGCCTACTCCCGCCGCTACTCCCGCTGCTGCATGGCTCCGCCGCCCTACGCCACTCCGGCCGGCCGTGCCTCGCCGGCGCCAAACGCCGAGCCCCACCCCGCGGCTGGCCTTGCCCAGTGCCCAGTCGGGCTCACGCTCGCCCAGGCGCCCGTCGCCCGCACCGGATCCGCTATGGCCTCCCCCTGGCCCTATGACGAACGGGGCCCCCGCCTAGAACAAAAAAAAGGGATAAAAAGGATTTAAAAAAAAGAAACAATAATAATTAAAAATAAATAAACTTAATTAATTAATTAACTAAATTAATTAAGTTAATTAATCCTAGTTAATTAATCTAATTAATCTGTTAGTTTAATTAAACAGTAGTTTGATTAGCCTAATCCCTAGTTAACTAAAACAGTCAATGACATGGGGGTCCCACCCCTGTTGACCAGTCAAACGTTGACTAGTCAACTGGGTCCCTCTGGCCCACCTGTCAGTCGCTGGGTACACTTTGGTGTACACTGTGCTGGGTGCGCCTAGCAATTTAACAATTATTTTCGAATTAAAAATAATTCCAGAAATTACTAAAATCTTTAGAAAATCATATCTTTTAATCCGTAATTCGGATTAAAATATTTTCAACATGAAAGTTGCTCAGAACGACGAGACGAACCCGGATATGCAGCCCGTTCATCCGTCACGCATCCCTAGCATAGCAAACTCGCAACTTTCCCCCTACGGCTCCTCCGCTCGAAAACGCAAAACACCGGGGATACTTTCCCGGATGTCATCCCCCTTCACCGGTATCACCTATTACCGCGTTAGGGCACCTCTAACGCCGTTACTTGTCATGTCATGCATCACTATGCATATGCTTGCTTAAATATTTATTGTTTCTCCCCCCTCTTCTCTCGATAGACACCGAGACCGACGCCGCTGCTACCCAGTACGACTACGGAGTTGAGGACCCCTCTCTCTTGCCAGAGCAACCAGGCAAGCCCCCCCTTTGATCACCAGATATCGCCTACTCTTCTCTATACTGCTTGCATTAGAGTAGTGTAGCATGTTACTGCTTCCCGTTAATCCTATACTGATGCATAGCCTGTCCTTGCTACTGCTGTTGTTACCTTTACCTGCAAACCTAATGCTTAGTATAGGATGCTAGTTTATCATCAGTGGCCCTACATTCTTGTCCATCTGCCATGCTATACTATCGGGCCGTGATCACTCGGGAGGTGATCACGGGTATATACTATATACTTTATACATGATACATGTGGTGACTAAAGACGGGTAGGCTCGTAGGAGCACCCGCAAGTGGATCTTTGAGGCGGAGCGACAGGGCAGGTTCCGACCACCTAGGAGAGAGGTGGGCCTGGCCCTGTTCGGCGTTCGCGGACACTTAACACGCTTAACGAGATCTGGGTATTTGATCTGAGTCTGGCCATTTGGTCTATACGCACTAACCATCTACGCGGGAGTAGTTATGGGTATCCCGGCGTCGTGGTATCAGCCGAAGCCTTCGTGACGTCAGCGATTGAGTGGCGCGCGCCGGATTGGACTGGAAAGCCACTAGGCTAGGTCTGCTTCCGGCCGCGTACGCAACGTGCAGGTGTGCAAAGGGCGATGGGCCCAGACCCCTGCGCCATAGGATTTAGACCGGTGTGCTGACCTCTCTGATGTGCCTAGGTAGGGCTGCGACGTGTTGATCTTCCGAGGCCGGGCATGACCCAGAAAAGTGTGTCCGGCCAAATGGGATCGAGCGTGTTGGGGTATGTGGTGCACCCCTGCAGGGAAGTTTATCTATTCGTATAGCCGTGTCCCTCGGTAAAAGGACGACCCGGAGTTGTACCTTGACCTTATGACAACTAGAACCGGATACTTAATAAAACACACCCTTCCAAGTGCCAGATATAACCCGGTGATCGCTCTCTAACAGGGCGACGAGGAGAGGATCATCGGTTAGGTATACGCTATACGATGCTACTTGGAGGACTTCAGTCTACTCTCTACTACATGCTGCAAGACGGAGGCTGCCAGAAGCGTAGTCTTCGAAAGGACTAGCTATCCCCCTCTTATTCCGGCTTTCTGCAGTTCAGTACATATGATACCCTTATTCCATTTGACACCAATGCATACATATGTAGTGTAGCTCCTTGCTTGCGAGTACTTTGGATGAGTACTCACGGTTGCTTTCTCCCTCTTTTCCCCCTATCCCTTCCACCTGGTTGTCGCAACCAGATGTTGGAGCCCAGGAGCCAGACGCCACCGTCGACGACGACTCCTACTACACCGGAGGTGCCTACTACTACGTGCTGCCCGCTGACGACGACCGGGAGTAGTTTAGGAGGATCCCAGGCAGGAGGCCTGCGCCTCTTTCGATCTGTATCCCAGTTTGTGCTAGCCTTCTTAAGGCAAACTTGTTTAACTTATGTCTGTACTCAGATATTGTTGCTTCCGCTGACTCGTCTATGATCGAGCTCTTGTATTCGAGCCCTCGAGGCCCCTGGCTTGTAATATGATGCTTGTATGACTTATTTTATTTGTAGAGTTGTGTTGTGATATCTTCCCGTGAGTCCCTGATCTTGATCGTACACGTTTGCGTGTATGATTAGTGTACGATTAAATCGGGGGCGTCACAAGTTGGTATCAGAGCCAACTGCCTGTAGGAAACCCCCTTCCACACTTCTTGGCCGAAGTCGAGTCTAGACATTGCAAAAACTTTTTACTAACTTGGCTGTGTGCCTTACGGGCCCACGTCGCCATCGGGTGATACTAGGATCTTTTACTCCTCGATCCTTACTCTGGGACTCTGATCTCTCTTCTACTCGGGTTAAACGAATTTACTAACTCTGACACTAGGATCCCGTTACGACATTCACCCCAAAGTTGGATAAGCCCTAGTTATTCTTTAGAGTAGTGTTTGAACATTACCCCCATTGTCATTTGATTCCTGTGAAAACATCTTTGTTTTCAGATGGAACCCACGAGGCAGGTCGTGCGCCACACGACGGCCATTGGTGCCTCAGGATCACCTGCTGTGTTGGTTGAGATGATGACCTATCTGGGTTATCGCTGGCACCCTGAGTTGGAGTTATCTTGGTATAGATTTCAATTAAAGCCTTCCCGAAGGATTGTTGCTAATTGTGGTGTCTATCAATGATCCAAGTATTCCTTATCCTCTCGGCGAAAGAAGTTCTCATAATTTGGTTGATTCCAAGCGATCAATTGATTCCGTTAGTGGCTGGTCTTCACATCATAATTTTGGGATGTTTTCCATAAGACCACTCGAAATCATATCTTTTGTTGTTGATTTTCAACAACTCCATTCAATCCTTCTTTCTAAGGATGCTTTCAAATTCATTTGTGGTAGGAGTTGTCATTTTCTTCTCCGTTCTTTTCTTTCCATCAATCCAGCTTCTATTCTTTTGTCCCGGAGGCATGATGATGTTGCTCTCTTTGACCCATCACTCATTTTGTAAAGATCATGTTTTTTCTTTGCTTATCCATTCAACCGCAGTGTCATGTCCTCCATTCAAGTTCTCTCATCTTATCAAGTTTTATCTCCCTTCTCAACCAGAGTGCTGTCTGAAATCGTTCTTACCCCTTGTGCCATTATTTCAATAGTTCCGGAGGCAGTGTGTTGTTTATTTCATCAAGTATCCTCTCATCTTATAAAGTTCATGCTCAATTCCTTCCATTTACAGTCAGAGTGATGTCCAAATTATATCATTCTTATTCCTTCTCTATCTTGTTTTAACCGGAGTGTTGTGTCTATCATTCCTCTTCTAACCAGAGTCTCATCCAAGTGCTTTCATTTTGCGAATTCATATTATATGCCTTCCATTTACAACCAGAGTGTTGTCGTAATTGATCTTTATCGTTCCTTGTACATCTCGTTTCAACCGGAGTGCTAGCATGTACTTCTTGTCCGTTGTTCTCGTCATTCATAGCTTTGCAAACTCCAAGGTTCACATGGTGTTCCTTGTTTCTCTTTTCTACCAGTGTGCTTTCATATTCTTTTTGGTCCGTTAAGCTCTTGTTTCATGTCCTTCAACCTACAAGGTTCTCGCAATGGTCCTTGTTCATCTTTTATAACGAAGTGTTTTCAACTTCTTGCATCTTCGTTGAATTCCTTCTTTAAATTTGTTTAACCTCTCAAGGTTCGTTGGTTTCACTCTTTTGTCTAAGAAGCAACTTTGTTTTACCTCTTCCTCTTCCGCTTCTCTCCGGTGCCATCCTTAGATCTCGAGACGAGATCTCTTGTAAGTGGAGGAGTGTTGTGACGCCCCGATACCGGCGCTCCAGATGCCTTCCATGTTTTGCGTGTCAGCTCTGTTGTTTATTTTTTTGTTGCATTTCATCATGTCATCATCTGCATTACATCCTCTTGTTTTCAAAACTTGCATGCGTCTGGGTCTTCCAGTTCTCTCTGTTGTCCGTTCTAAGTTTAGACACACTCGCACGCGCCCACGGCACCTACGAAATATTATTTTATAAGTGGCCGGTAAATGTTCTCGGAATGGGATGAAAGTTGGCGTGCGTTATCGTGTTGTAGGTAGACCGTCTGCCCAGTTTCATCGCATTCGGAGTCTGTTTGATGCCTCAATGGATAACTATAGCGGCACCGCTGCCGGTCTAACGTCGGATGTTTTCGGTCTTCGAAAATAGTTGCCGGGCCTCATTTCTCTGCTCTCATCTCAGCCCAACCCCTCTACACAACCCTCCTAGCTCATCTATTTAACCCCCTCCGCTTCGGACCGTCCGATGGCGATCGAACGGATCCGAAACGGAGCAAAACCCCCCTCTCCTAGACCCCTGCCTATAAATGGACGACCTTCCCCTTCCATTTTTGTCTAAACCTAGCCCCTACCCTCTCCCCTAACCTCCAGCCGCTGCTTCCTCCTTGTTTTTAGCGCCGATCCACCCCGCCGCCGCCGCCACTTGATGCATCCCCACTGGCTGGCGCCGCCGTAGCAGTCGGCCTCCACACGCCGCCCTGCCTCCCCGCGCCACCGCGGCCCGTCCACGCCCGGGCTAGAATCGGGTCAATCACCGCCGCCAGGGAGCTCCTGCTCGCCTCGAGTGATCCAGATCGGGAGAGGAGCTCCCGATCCAGATCGACCCCGCCGCCTCACATCGCTGCTCCGGCCACCTGGCCTCGCCGGAGCTCCGACCTTGTCGGAGATGAGTGGCCGCCGCCCTGTTCCTCTCCTCCTCCCTCTGGTTCTCCCTCTTCTTCCCCCCACATGTTCCCTCTCTCTCCCATAGGCTCCAGCTGCCGCCATGGGGCATTGCCTCCCCGAGCTCCGTCCATCGCCGAGAATGGGATCCCCGGGTCCGGATCCGCCCAACTCCGGCGTGGATCTGTCGTCCCCTGACCTCCGCTCGCTCCGGTCGCCGTCAGTCCGAGTCCAGCGAGCTCCTGCCATGTCGTGTTCGTCCCTGTATCGAGCTGTGCACGGGATCGAGCTCGTCCCGCTCGCCCGCGTTGACCCCACGCGTGGGCCACGCAAAGGCCCATTCCGCCCGGCCCAGCCTCTGCACCAGCGGGCCATGGCCCAATGGTGACCCTCCTGGGAGCCCCTCTGCCCTGTGCATGTCGGGCCAGCTCGATTCAAGTTTCAGCCTTATTCCCTGGACGATTTTGACTAATTTTCCAGAATTGGCAGATTTGCAGAAAAACCCTCTAACATCATGCATTTAATAATTCCACAACCGTGCATCGGTTTGAAATAATTTATATATGTAAAATGCTTAGAATTTTGTCTAGTTTCATAATTTCCGACTTTCATCCATGTTTAAAATGCTGTTGCATTTAATTTTCATATTGCCATGTTAAAATGATTTAATTCATATCTAATTAACCGTATCTTGGATTTAAATAAACTTTATATGCAAATGGGGTAGAAAAATGCCTAGTTTAACATGGTGCACTAATATTGCATTTTTAAAAACTCTAAAATATGGTTTTGGACAGAATAGTACCAAATTCATAATCTGCATATGGGGATTTTTCCGGAATTGTTGTTTGTTATTTTCTGGCCTCATTTAAACTTGCCTAAATAGTAGTTTACTTATGCTTCACCTCTTTCCATATTTAACAACATTTAATATTGTTGGGTACATAAACGGGAGCAAACTAAATAACTTGAATGTGATGTTTCTTCAATATGCAACTCGACTTAATTTGTAGTATTGTTTGTTGCATATTGCCATGCCATGTTTATGCTTGTGTGTTTACCATGTTGCTTGCTTCTTTCCGCTTTGATTCTCTTGTTAGCTTCGGTTTTGTTCCGGAGTTGTGAGGATTTGTTCGTCTACGGCCGTTTGTCTTCTTCATGGACTCCTTCTTCTTCCTTGCGGGATCTCAGGCAAGATGAGCATTACCCTCGATATCACTTCTATCTTTGCTAGCTAGTTATTTGTTCTACCGCTATGTCGTGCTACCTACCACTTGTTTATCATGCCTCCCATATGGCCATGTCAAGCCTCTAACCCACCTTCCTAGCAAACCATTGTTTGGCTAAGTTACCGCTTTTGCTCAACCCCTTTTATAGCGTTGCTAGTTGTAGGTGCCTTGCAGGTTGTTCCATGTTGGAACATGGATATGTTGGGATATCACAATATCTCTTATTTAATTAATGCATCTATATACTTGGCAAAGGGTGGAAGGCTTGGCCTTTTTCTCGGTGTTTTGTTCCACTCTTGCCGCCTTAGTTTCCGCCATACCGGTGTTACGTTCCTTGATTTTGCGTTCCTTATGCGGTTGGGGTTATGGGACCCCCCTTGACATTTCGCCTTGAATAAAACTCCTCCAGCAAGGCCCAACCTTGGTTTTACATTTGCCTAACAACCTATAACTTTCCCTTGGGGTCGTGAACCCGAGGGTCATCTTTATTTTAACCCCCCGGGCCAGTGCTTCTCTGAGTGTTGGTCCGAACTGGGCGATGTCCGGTGCCCCCTGGGCAACCAGGGTCTATACCAACCCGATGTCTTTCCCATCCGGTGTGCCCTGAGAACGAGATACGTGTGACTCATATCGGGATTTGTTGGCACATCGGGCGGTCTTGCTTGTCTTGTTTTACCATTGTCGAAATGTCTTGTAACCGCTATTCCGAGACTGATCGGGTCTTTCCGGGAGAAGGAATATCCTTTGTTGATCGTGAGAGCTTGTGATGGGGTAAGTTGGGACTCCCCTACAGGGTATAAACTTTCGAGAGCCGTGCCCATGGTTGTGTGGCAGATGGGAATTTCTTAATATCCAGTGGTAGAGAACTTGACACTTGACTTAATTAAAATGAATCAACTACGCATATAGCCGTGATGGTCTCTTTTTGGCGGAGTACGGGAAGAGAACACGGGTTTGGGTGATGTTTGAACGTAAGTAGTTTCAGGATCACTTCTTGATCGCTTCTAGCTTCAAGACCGTTGCATAGCTTCTCATCTTATTCTTATTTGCGTATTTTAGCCACCATATTTGCTTAGTGCTTGCTGCAACTCCACCTCATTACCTTATCCTACCCATAAGCTTAAATAGTATTGATCTCGCGGGTTTTGAGATTGCTGAGTCCTTGCAACTCACAGATACTACCAAAACAGTTGCATGTCCCGATGATACCAGTGCAGGTGATGCTACCGAACTCACGTGGGAGTTCGACGAGGACCTTGGTCGTTACAATGTTTTCTTTCCTGATGATCAGTAGTGGAGACCAGTTGGGACGATCGAGGATCTAGCATTTGGGGTTCTCCTCCTTTTTATTTGGATTTGACCGTAGTCGGTCTATGTGTGTATTTTGGATGATGTATGAATTATTTAAGTATTGTGTGAAGTGGCGATTTTAAACCAACTCTCTTTATCCCTTTCTTGTTCATTAGATGGGATTGTGTGAAGATGAGCCTTCTTGCGACTAAACCACAATGCGATTATGCCTCTAAGTCATGCCTTGACACGTGGGAGATATAGCCACATCGTGGGCATTACACCTTGGATTTCCAATCCATCCCTTCCTCCGGGTGTTATTGAAATTTTATGGAATCCAACGACACAATCTCACCCCAGGTTCGATTCTGCACATATCAGGCTTTGTTGCCCTCTGCGAGTTATTCCTAGGCATAGATGCCCATTTCGGATTATGGAGGAATTTTTTCTGCCTCGTTCCCCGCCACAAAGGAGGTTCTATATTTGAAGTGGGAGGTGCCAAAGTATGGCGCATTTCCGGATCTGGATACACCGTAGGAACTCCCAAAGAAGCATACCCACAATGGCCTTCGGAGTGGTTCTATATGGATGATGTTCTGTTGCCGGATCCAGTCAGGCGCGATCTCCCTGAATTTTCCAGTACTCCTTTGAAGAAGTGCCTCAACTGGCGTCCCCGAAGTCCCAAAGAAGAGGATAGTGCCGAGATACAAAGGTTGGTCAGCATGGTCAGGCTGCTGGCCCATTTCGAACTCTCAATAGTAGAATCATGGCGATCACAATAAAGAGGTGTGTGCAGCCTCTTCAATCCGGAATAACTCCTTTATGGTGTTACAACGAAGAAGACGATGCATCCCGTTACAGACGGCAGGGTCCGGTTACCCCAACCGAACTGGCTTCAATTTTGGCCTATCTGTACAAGGGCGAAAAAGAAGACTTCCTCCGGTTAAACTGTCAGGAGACCTATTCCATGTACACCCCTATCGAATGGGTAAGATTTCGATTCGTCTGTGCTTATTTCACTGCATTACAGACACCAATCAAATGTACTTTTGGTTACCACCAACTAGTCATGGAGGAGGATGATCAAGGACATCCACTGTCCTGCTCCTCAGCCGGAGGATCATAATCGTGACAATTATCCTCGCTTTTGCAAGGATCTGGATATATATATATATATATATATATATATATATATATATATATATATATATATATATATATATAGGGTGGGACTATTTAGGAACCCCCTCTAGAGTTCCTAAATAAGCTTATCTAGGAACCCCCCATATTAGGAAGCCATAGATCAAAATCGTTGACCGATCTCGATCCACCAACCACCCGACCGACCACTTGTAGTTATAGGTAGTAGACGGCGCCCGCGAGCGAGCGTCGGCGGCAGCCGGAGCAAGGGAGCGGGCGACGGAGGTGGCAGCTTAACCCCGATTAACCTGTAGCTTCTCCTCGCCTCGTGCAAGCGAGCCGCGGCGGCAGCGGCGCAAGGGGGTGCGCGGCGGTAGCGGCAGCCAGTTTCGCCCTGGCTAACCTCTAGCTTCTGTAGGGCTGCAGCGGCGCACAAGTTTCGCCCCCGGATGGAATCAATTGAGAAGACTGTTGGCCCCTCGTCAATGATGAAGTCGACGAACTCAACAGATCGATTTGGTACGATTCCGCTAGCAACCCAACTCTCTCGCTTCGAAAACTTCTCAGTCATCCGTTGTGAAGCTCCCGGGAACAAGTGGAAGCTGCCTCTGGCGTAGATGAACATGCTCGACGCTTTTCACACGCAATGTGGGGCTGCTGGACGACGACGACCTCCTCTATCTAATTCAGCTCAGGTACTTTTTGCTTCAACTATGAACATAACTGCTACACTCCCTTTATGTAACTGCTATCTTCTCTGTGCGTAACTGCTAAATGACTCGACCAGTTGGATCATCTATGAACATAACTGTTATACTCCCTTTACATAACTGATATATTCTCTGTGCTTAATTGCGCAATGATTCCCACTATGATTTGCTTTGTAACTGCCGAAAATGATCTTCTACATACCAGCACTGATTAATGCAGTTAACTGTTTCCCCCCTGTTTGCCCGTGCTATCAAACAAAAATTGAAGAATGGGATAAAACTTTTTTGCACATCCTTCAGTTAGGATTGTAGTGTGCCAACAGTTAACTGTTCCCTCATTGTGTGGTATCTAAACAAAAAAGTTGGATGTTAATGTACTGTTTGTCCATGATAAGTTAGCATTCGGTTTGCCGACAGTTAACTATATGTTTTTATGTTATGCACTTACAGATAAACAAATCAACTGTGGAAGAAAGCCTAGAACTAGGAAATGCTGGTAACACAGAAGGTGATGAGATTACCTGCTGGACTGTTCAGATCGACACCCAACATTACCCGGAAAAGAATGAGCAAGTGTACATCTTGAAGCCAGAGGTACGACAAACTACAAGATACCCACCACCATCAACAATTGGTGATGAGAGCAGTGTACCGCAACATGGACCTATGCATCAACGACGACACCACACAAGCATGCTGGAACCAATCATAGACACGAGTGAGGTAAAAAGACAAAAACGATTAAAGTTTACCTCTCCTCTTGTTAACAAGTCAGTTTACCTCTCCCCATGCCATTAAAGTTTAAACATATTTTCAGTTTCACATTTTGGTCGCTACTTGTATACAGATAACTGACTTGTTAATTAACTAGTACTTTAATGAGAACAAGAAAAAATGTTTGTTAACACAGGTAGAAAATGGAGCTAATAATGGCACGGACACTGGCTACATTGAAAGCTGGACTAAAGTTGTTGATCAACAAACCTTAGATCAAGACTGGGAGCCTGTCTGTGTTCTCAAACCAAAAAACACGAGATCATGTGCAAGCTGCAGCACGTGTGCAAGCAGAACACTCGTTGTCGCATGGTGTTCCGCCAACGAAAGATGAAGACATTGCCAACACCAAAACTGGGCATCCACAATTTTCTTTCGGCAAATCAACTTTAGCAACAAAGGTTCTGCTCAAAACGGTTTCCTCACAAAAGCCATTATGGAGACAACATCCCATGAGGAAACGCAGCAAAAGACCGACCTCATCAAGACTGCTACCACCGCGAGATCCACTACTCCATGTGCCTATCGTCACACCACCGTGTCCAATACAACATGGACACTTGCAAACACCAGCAGAGCTCAGATCATACACGCACGTGAGTGATCATACATCTTTATTTTTCCACTTTTTTATATACAAAAAGTTGCAGATATGAAAGCAAAGAAATCACTTATGGTCCTTATTTGCATTTTTTTAGAGCCCAGACATTCCTACTTAACTAATTCCAGTGCTAGGACAGGAATTCAATTCATATGACGATGCATTCAATCTTCTATATCTAAATAGCTTGCCCCCACTAACTATTTCTCTCAACATGCGAGCATGCCACATCATCACACAACATGCATGAGAAATGGCCCACCTCCATTACCATAGGCCTCTCAACATGCAAGCAAGCCATTTCATCATGAAACATGCGTGAAAAAAATGACTCATCTCAATATGCAAACATACATGGGAATTTTCATTCTATTATCTTATTTATATTTAATAAATATTTTACTACTATATAGTAATCTAACATAATAAAATATATGTATTTTCAATTTTAGTTTTTATATTATTACTTCGAATATTCATGTTTCATACACCGAATCACATTAAAATATATTGCAAAATATTCCCGCAACAACGTGCGGGGTATCATCTAGTTTTTTTTAATGACTACGCCAAACATGCTGGGTTCGGCATAAGGAAAGGACAGAAAAATAAGAAGAAACGCTACTTATATTGCGTACACTCTGGCAAATACATATCCTCTGTTCATGATGCATATCGTCAGCGCAACAAAGTAACAAAAAGAACTGATTCCAAGACAATGATGCTCTTGAAAGAAAGAGACGACGGGACTTGTGTTGTCAAAGAGATTGTGATTGAACACAACCACAGACTCCTCAACAACCCGTCCGCGCTTGTGTTTCTGCATTCACACAAGACGATAGATCCAGCAGTGAAAGAATACATAAAAGACCTACATAAGACAAATGTTAAGCATGTGAATATCATGGGTCTCCTTTCTTGGTTATCTGGTGGGCACGACAAATTGCCTTTTACAGACAAGGACGTGCTTAACATGTAATTATCACTTATGTTGTTGTGTTCACTTTTTTACAGTTATCTATATAATCATGGTGCACTTGTCTCGTGGGAAGAAAGCTAACAAATTCGATCATTTTCGCAGCAAAGCAGAATTTGCGAGGACTGATTGGCAAGATGACATTGAGAAATTGTTTGCATTCTTTGAGGAGATGAAGAATGAGAATGAGAATTTCTTCTTTGATGTAGATGTTGGAACTGATGACGATGGTAAGAAAATTATCAGAAATACATTTCAGTCCAATGCTAGCTGCCAGGCTGCATACGCTGATTTCGGTGACTGCGTCACGTTTGACACCACATACAAAACAAACAAGTACCACATACCTTTGGGGGTTTTCGTCGGTGTGAATAATCATCTTCAATCTACAATTTCTGGAGTTGCCTCGATGGGCAATGAGAGTAGCGACTCCTTCAAATGGATTTTTAATGCTTTTAAACGGTGCATGCGGAAAGACCCGACTTGCATACTAACAGGTATTGACTCCAATGCCTCCAAGCCCTAACACTTAATCCTTTATTATGCATACTACTTTTTTAATAACAAAAACAACCAAAGAAATGACAAAACATTGTTTTGCAGATCAATGCCCTGCCATGAAAGCAGCTATACCTAAGGTCTTCCTCAGAACTCATCACCGCCTCTACCGATGGCACATTATGAAGAAAATAAAAGATCATTTATCAAAATTATACTCAGAACATGACACATTTAAGGAAGACCTCGCAGCAGTCCTTAACCATCCACTCATGCCAGCAGAGTTTGAAGCGGCATGGCACGACCTCATGGACAGATACAACTTACAGAATGACACCATTCTGCTTGGCCTATGGGAAGAGAGAACAACATGGATATCTGCATACTAGAAGGAGATATTCTGCGCCAGAATGACATCAACACAGAGAAGCGAAAGCATGAATCATATCCTGCAAAAAGGTTTCGTGAAAGAAACACAAGTGCTTCACATATTTGCCAGACAGGTCAATGAATGCATACAGAAGAGGCACCAGCTTGAGGTTGCCGAGACAATAGCTTCAACGGTAAGAGCAACTCATACATTATAAAACCTTGCAGCAGTTATCTTTCATAATTCTGACAGTTAATTCATAACTCTGTCGTTTATAAGTAGCAAAATTGTATCGCTAACGACAATGCATGTACCATGTTACAAGGTGTTAGGAACCCTCTCACTAGGTACCTTTTTGAGAAACAACTGATGGACGTGTACACACGCGCGGTCCACAACTTATTCTGTGAAAGACTATTTGAAAGCGGCGCCTTCCGAATCAAACAGTCTACTGAGCATCCAACGAAGTACTACGTACACCACTACAACCAGGAGAAAAAATTCGCATGGTCAAGGCACGAATTTCAGGTGGTTGCTGATGAAACAAATGGCGAATACGAATGCGAGTGCAAACTCTTTGATCACACAGGTAAGAAAAAAGAACTAATAATCATGCATATCTTCTTCCTGGACAAATAAAAAGAAAAGATCAAACAGACAAATAAAAATGATGTCAATTCTGTCAGGACTATTCTGCCATCACATAATTGCGCTCTTGGAACACCTCCGAGTAGCTATAATACCAGATCGATATATACTGCAACGGTACACAAGGGATCCAAACAGTGACTCAGCATTCAACCACAGAGACTACAGGAATACAACTGCGGATGGTACACTAATTCAATACCGCCGCACAATGCTGCTGAACGAGACACTGAAGACTGTGCAGAAGGGGGTAAAGACAGATGCAGCTTACAACAGGCTGATGACATGCCTAAAACAGGTGCAACCAGAGCTGGATGCTCTGAACGGCGATGACATGGAGTCAACGGGATGCAAACAATCATCTGTAGATGAAAATGAAGTTGCCCCTGATATGGTTGAACAAAATGATCCAGCAATTGAGAAGTCAAGTATGGATGATGATTGCAATAAAATACACCCACCCCCAGTGTGCAAAACAAAAGGTAGAAACAAACTAAGTGCAACCATGAAACAAGAACAAAAGCCAGCTGAAATCAGTGAGAAAAGCAGTTCAAAACCTGCTAGGCCAGAGCCAGTCATTGGAAAAGATGGCATGCCACTAGGGAGCAGACTTTGCAGCAACTGCAATATGATTAGTGGCCACAACAAAAGAACTTGCGTGAAAAGGCAACTAGAGCAAAAGCTACTGCAAGCACATGAGAAAACGTATGGGCCCGTGGACAATTCCAAGGTCGCTGCAACTATCAAGAAACTGCTGTCGAAAGCAACTATGAAGGAGGAAGCTATCAACGACAGCGAAAATATGAGTGACAACGGTGATGAAACAAGTGATAGTGACGAATACGCAGAGCCTTCACCAAAGAGGATGCGCATGAACAAAGATGTTGGGCAAGGCAAGATCTTCAAGAAAAGATGCAAAAAATGTAACAAGGTCGAAGGGCACAACACTCGTACGTGCGACGTGGTCAGAATAGGCAATGCGATTCTGGAAATGACAGAGCAGATGGTTCATCAGGGACAGGACAAGGCGAGTAATAGAAAACACATTACAACGTCTCGGAAGCTTGCAGGCGCAAAAGGAGATCAGGTGCCAACCAGACGGAGCAGCAGGCTCAAAAACTGAAAAAAGAAAAACATATAGATACACATGTGAAACACATATATATAGCACTTGTAAAAACATGTCATTTTTGCATGTAAAACTAGTCCACTCTGTTGCACTTTCAGAATTATGCAATTACCTCCCCCCTCCCCTCTCCTTTCTCAGCATGTTTTTTTTAAGTCTAGTTAGCATGAGTGTGTTGCTGTAGTTAGCATGTAAAAGATCCTCAAGGCAATAAATTCCTTGAATATACCCTTACAAACTTGGGTGCATTGCTACAGTTAGCATGCATAAAACTAATCATAAAAAAGGGTTCAGTTATCTCCCGTAAAATAATGCAGTTAACTTCATGCAATCAGTGCAGTGAACTGGTAGTCATACTGACTAGTAGTTTAGTTGCTGAAAACCATTAAGTATACGGAAAAAATGCAGTTATCTTCACTCCACGACATGAAGTTACCATCTTCAGACAGTAGAGTTAACTACATCCACGATAGGCAAGTTAACTTCACCGTACTAATGTTTGGCTATAAAAATAAATCACGCAGTTAGAATGCTGTAACTACGTCTGTTAGATTCCTCTATAACATTTAACTTCACGCATTCGTGCACCTAATTGTTAAAAAAATAAAAAATAAGTTACCATTTGAAAAACAGTGCAGTTAAGTTCTTCTTTTACAGGAAGTTAGCACCTTTACAAAACGTAGTTAGCTTCAAAAGAATGTGATTATTGTTTTTTATCTTGAGACAGAGAAGTTATATTGCAGTTTCCCTCCTACACAATTACGTTTTGGCTATATAACAAAATATTGCAGTTATAATGTTGTAACTATATTCGTTAGCTTCCTATGTGGCAGTTATCTTCACTCCACGACATGAAGTTACCATCTTCAGACAGTGCAGTTAACTACCTCCACGATAGGCAAGTTAACTTCACCGTACTAACGTTTGGCTATAAAAACAAATCACGCAGTTAGAATGATGTAACTACGTCCGTTAGCTTCCTCTATAACAGTTAACTTCAGTCATTTGTGCACCTAATTGCTTAAAAATAAAATAAAAAAGAAGTTACCGTTTGAAAAACAGTGCAGTTAAGTTCCTCTTTTACAGGAAGTTAGCACCTTTACAAAACGCAGTTAGCTTCAAAAAATATGTGATTATTATTTTTTGTTACTCCACTGCGTGAAGTTAACATCTTGAGACAGAGAATTTATATTACAGCTTCCCTACTACACAAATACGTTTTGGCTATTTAACAAAAATATTGCAGTTAGAATGTTGTAACTACAACCGTTAGCTTTCTATGTGGCAGTTAACTTCACACACTCGTGTGCCAAGTTATAAAAATAAAACGAAAGGTACCAGTAGAAACAGTGAAGTTAACTTCATCCTTTGCAGGAAGTTGCCATCTTTAGGCAGTGCAATTAGCTCCACTATGTGATTGGCTTTTTTGTCTCATAAACAATTGCACTTGACTATACGATAGTCTTGCAGTTAGCATGCTATAACTACGTCTGTTACCTTCCTCCTACAAATAGAAAAATGTTTATCTTAACAACTCCAAAAAATTTGGGCCCCCTACAAAAAAGACTTCATCTCGACTAGCAGTTAACTTGCTCGGAAAACATTTAGTAGAAATCGAATAAAAAATGCACTCTGAATTGCAGTTAACTTCCTCCACGACATGAAGTTACCTTCTTGAAAAATAGTGCAGTTAACAGCATCTTCAATAGCAGCTAACTTGATGCACGAATGTAAAACTACACATCAGAGCAAAAACTTGCATGTGCATAATGATGCAGTTAACATGCTTGCTACAAAAAATACAGAAAACGGACAAAACTTTCATAAAAACACATCCACATATTCATCTACTTGCACCGCTGCCCTGCGACTACGCTTGTAACAACTTAGCAATGTCAGCCATCTCCCGCGGCCACTGGTCATGCCGAACCTCATTACTAGGGTGAAAAAGAACATAAAAAAGGCACTCGGCCTTCCAGTAGGCAGAATGTGGCTGCATAAAAACAAGATTGTTGTGTCAGTTAGCATTTTACTATATCTGATAATAAGAAATGGAAATCAAGACAAAAACATGAAAAAACAGTTAATTGAAAAACAAAAGAAATGATCCAGCAAAAATTACATCGCGCTTCTTCACTTCCTCTACTAGCTTGGTGCCATCATACAGATAAGCAGCTTTTAACATGTAAAAGCCGCATTCATTAATCCCTTGCTCTGGCATTTTTTCATAGCTACATCTATCTGCCAGATGTTCCCAACGGGGCTGCCTTGAAGAGTTGTATGCAGCTCCGCCATACACCTCCTTCATCAACAAAGACATCCTGGACATTTGTGCGAAAAAGAAAAATTTGAGACTTGCAAAATACTTTAAAGAACAGCACGCACGTAGAACGTAAAAAGGGAAAAGTGGAAAAAAAGACCACATACGATTTCAACACGTTCTCCATGGAATTTGTTCCTTGAAAGGTTACGCCCAGTGTATCTCCATGAGTCATGGATATCCAGGGACTCACGATACTTGTTCATAGTATACAGTGTGAAATGATTCCGATTCCAATATGGGAGCAAGATCTGCCAACATGCAAATTAGACGACAAAAATAGCCTAGCAAGTTAGCTAAAATTGTCTCAGCAGTTTAGATGACCACACTACAAAAAAGGTAAAATTGGAAACAAAAACGGCATGCACTAACCAGGTTTGCAGCGAGCAGGTTCTCTTTAATGTATAACTTGAACTTCTGAGCAGCAAGTTTAACATTGAACGGCGGCCTTGGGACCTCCTGCCCATCTTCATCAACTGGCCGATGGTTCGGATCAATCTCGAAAAGGTACTAGCAAAGATAACAAACACATGATGAGAATTTGCAATGATCGGTGAGCAGGCAAGGCGGGGTGCGCCGGCTAAGCCGACAAATGAACATAGAAAAAACAAAAAGAATGATTCATAATAAATCATTGTACATTTATCACATACGGGCTGAGCAACACCCTATCTCCAGATTTATACACATGGTTGCACTCAAGGCTTCCCTTCCAATAGCTGATCACAAGATCCATCAACTCAGTATCGATGCAGCCAGCGGGACCAAAACAGGTAACCAGATATTTAGCATCAACTATAAAATCGTCGCTAGTTGGAGGAGTGCACTTAAACAGAGGACCCTATGGGGACAAAAACAAATAGGAAAAAAGAACCATGAAGTAGCACCAAAACAAAAAATGAAAAAAGAATTTTGAAAGAAAAACTTCGACTCACTCTGCATATTTGTCAAGAAACTCATTGCTAAGTATTAGGTCCCAAATTTGTTTTGCAACACCCACGAATGGAAACTTGAACGGCTTGGGTGCGCGCAGAGGCATTCTCAGCCTAGTTGACAGAGAAACTGGCCTTTTATTAGACACTACCAATGGCTCCTCCACTGTTTTGCTCCTGGTGAACATTGTTCTCTCACCAACAAAACAAAATCATCATCATCACTCAGAACAAGAGGCGATTTCACTGCCACTTTGATATGACTAGCACCTATGGGCCGCAAACACTTTTTAGGTGCCGGAGGCATAAAAGAATCATCATCACTCTCCACACCACGATCCACAGCCTTCAGGACAGCACAAGCCACCCCCTTTGATTTTGACTCCACGCCGCCCTTCTTTACTTTAACAGCTTGGACTGACTTCAATATTTCATCATCCGATATTACCTGAATTTCTGGCGTCTCACATTGGCTCTCGAATAAACTAAATTTAGGCTCGTCTAGCCCTAGATCTGCAACACAAAAACCACAAAAAGAAGGGCACACGGGGAAGATACTTGAGCGCGTGGACGAAAATATAGAAAGGGACCTTGTGCTGAGAATAAAATAGGACGACCAAAAATAAAATAAAAATAAAAATATGCAAACCAACAAAAAAGCAAACAAAAAAGAAAAAGCAATACCTCCAGAATAACCCAGCACCTCACGAATATCTTTTTGAGAAAACGCAGCATAACTCTCACCATCATATGTCTCCAGTAGTTCATTCATGAAAAAACCGCAGTCGGTGCTGTATCAAAAAATTATTAAACTATTATCAGCATGCACACATGAAAAAGTCATGATTTGCAAGTTAGTTCAGTCCAGCTGTGCAGTTACCAGCCATATGATTATGTAATGTGAGAGTTGGCTTGAAAAGATACATGAAAGAAAATAGTTGATAAAAGCATTGTCTAAGATATTTCAGTTAGCTAATAACACTTGCCCAGTTAGTTCACATAGACCTAATTTACAGACATGAAAAAATGAGCATATAATCAACACTATTATGGCAGTTAGGTTTAATCTCACTTGAGAAGATTCCAGAAAAGTTAAAAAGACAAACAAAAACAAAAAAATAATAAAAATGACAATTCTAATCGTCAGATATATTTCATAAATAGAGATAACACAAGCTACGCGTAAAAGAAAAGCAAAAAAGATGCATTACGGGTTTTCCTGCTGAGGCACAACGGCATGGTGCAAACGGAAATCGTCAATGTTTGACGGATCCAACTTCTTCTTCTTGCAATCAGATGAGCCATTCCTCCAAAGCTACTTGATGTTCTTCGCCATCCTGTTTATGACCCTTATGCCACTCTCATTACCAGGGAGATGCCAAGAGTCAAGCAGCTCAAAACGACGATGCTTGATGTTTAACGCAACAACACAATAGTGCCCCGCACCTTCCCTGGTAGCTGGAGGGTCAAAGACACCAAAGAGTACAATGTCTTTCTTATCTAGCGGCTCATCGGCATAGGCAGAGAAAAATCTGATCAAGTGCCTATTATCAAAAGACCCCTTCCAGATAGATTGCTGCAAAATGAAGAAACATCTTGGTTAGCTATAAAAACCTCGTGAAAAACAAGAAAAAAATGAACACTATAATAATTTATATAAGATCTTACCAAAATATGAAATGGAGCCACCATCTTAGAAGAATTTTTGTATTTCGAATGAAGAAGAAAAATTCCTACAACAGCAACCGTAGTGTTCAGCATGCCACCAACTCTGAAAGACTCAGCAACCTGCTTGACAGTTGCTTTGCAAAACACATTCTCAAACAGCACCTCATCCCTAGTATTGAAAAAAAACACGAAAACCTTTTAACAGATGAAAAGAATAAAAATGTTGGCAACAAATCAGAAACGGGGGAAGGACGAAACACAATGATGTTTGGTACATACTTTTTATTCTTGTCCTTCCTTAACCTCATAACAGCAAAGTATAAGTCCTTCATGTGTTGCACCGCTTCCGGTGTAGCACGGGTTTGCAAAAAACTGGAGACTGTTTGAGATGAATCTACAATAAAAGGCAACACAGAGGTTGGCAGTTAGCAAAATGATACTAAGCAGTTAATAAAATGGAAAAAAGCAAACAAAACCATACACCAAGAAAGAAGCAAGAAAATCGCTACCTATTTCATTTACTGACAATCCCAAGTCATCACTATTTGTCTCCTCGGAAGCGCCATCAACACCAACTTCGTCAACGTTGGGTTCAACTTCAAGCTGAGGCTCATTACTATAATTACCGCGCAACGCAGCTTTTGAAATTATATCTTTCAACTTCGCAGCTAACCCCTTGGGTACTTGTACAGGATTCTCAGAAAGTGCTGCAGGAGCAGATGCACCACCATCAAAAATTGATTTATCTATCACATGAGACGCATTCAAACCACCTGCGTCCTCGGGGCCTGCAACACTAGCATGAGCATCACCACCTCGGTGGGAGTCCACAATTGCGGCATACTTCAGGAGTTCAGAAACAACAGCTGGCTTCGCGTCCTTGTTCGATGCACGTGCTCCGTCAACAACAGGGACTTCGCACACCGGAATAGAAAACAGATCACCTCCGGCTCCAATGCTTTCAGGCATAGCTATATCCTTCAGCACTTGTTTTCCTTCAAAATTTACTGCATGTTTGACATCATCACCAAGGCCATCAATGACAAATACACCCGCACAAGCATCTTCAGGCGCCTGTCTAGCATCAAGCAAACCTGAACCACAATCAACATTGTAAGCGGCAAAACGGCTTGAATCATCTGAAGCACAATCTTTTACTTCTAAACCACCTTCAATCGTAACTGACACGCCACCTTGACAATCAAACCCAACTTGCTTCCCTTTAGAAATGTCAGCACTACCAGCACGGAATTGCTGCCCAAGCTCTGGCTCATTAGATTTGTCGCAATCACCTTCGGCTATAGGCTGGTCTGGTGCAAAAACTCCCTCGGTATAATCAACATTGTCATCAACACCATTGCAACCCCCATCAGGATCACCACCAAAACAATCATCATCGATGGCGCAGTCATCACTAAAATCATGCGGAGGAGATTCAGCAGGGGGCTCTTGCTTATCATCTTCATCGCCATCTGACGCATCAACAAAAACCTGAAAAAAACATGCACGTATGATGTTGATGGGGGATAAGGTCTGCAGTTAGCTATCTTGTACGAGACAGTTGATCACCATGCATACAAAGATCGAAGAGAGAGAAAAAAAAGGAAAAGATCACCTCACCTCCTCATCCCTTTGACCAGTATAATCATCATCACGCACGGGGGCAGACGCGTCATTCTTCTGCTTGCTAATCTAACTCACAATAAGGTTCAGCAGTTAGCTATCTTGTACGAGATAGTTGATCACCATGCATACAAAGATCAAAGAGAGAAAAAAAGGAAAAGATCACCTCACCTCCTCACCCCATTGACGAGTATAATCATCATCACGCACGGGGGCAGACGCGTCATTCTTCTGCTTGCTAATCTGACTCACAATAATACGAGCATCATTTTCAAAGCCTTTGCATATCGCATCCTGTTTCTTCTTCAAATGGTTAAAAGCAGTGCGAATGTGTGATGTCGCACTCCAAAGACTACCAATGATAGCAACATCACGCTCTGCAGCCTCCTTCATTGATTCTTCTCTTGGTCCATGGCCTTCAGGAAAAATGCCAGCAATGCAACTCAGACGATCAGACGCCGTGGCAACTTTAGCAGCCAACTCATTCACCTTCCGTAAAAAATCATCAATCTTCTCAAATACACCATCATCTTCCGTGGCGTTACTAGATTTTTGTACTTTAAAGGCTACATCTTCATTCTGTGCATGTTGTTTCGGAGCGCAGGTATGGACATGAGCATCATGAAAGTCGCGATCACGACTTTGCCCAGGGGAAACTTGCTGGCAATATGCAATCTGGTTACGGGATTTCCACTGAGCACATGTAAAAAAACAAAAAACAAAAAACCGGTGAGTACTTTGGATTAAGAAAATGAACATAATGTTAGCTGAAGTTAAGAACAAGGCTTAAGCCAGTTAACCATCTGTAAAAAACTAAAAACAAAGCAATTATGAACATAAATAATTTAAACAAAAAGGGTTAAAATAATGTTAACTTCGACCAAAAAACATTTCGAGAGATAGAGTTAGCTCCACATAAATAGGTGAAGTTAGCTAAACTTTATACACGTAAGAAGACTTACTAAAAAGACAATTACTAAAAATAGAAAAGAACACATATAAGTTGAAAAAACTCACCCCAAGTTTTCCAAAAACATAGCCATCCAGAAATATCCCACCCTTCTTTATAATGTCTTTCAAGAAAATTGAATTCAGCACCTTCTCTGTCAGGAAATTTGCACGTGGAGTCTGCACATGCATCACAGACACGCCCTTCAGTAGGCAACAATCAAGATACATAAGGACTAGCACTACTCCACAACCTTCTGGACCTGCTTGAATGATATTTGGATCTTGCCATCTGATAGCTGCACGCTTTGTCTCATCCACTACTAACTGGCAAAAATCCATCGTTGCCATATCTTCAAAAACAATACCATCCTCCCTGCCTATACGGACAGCAAGACCTGGGCATATCATCTTTGAGAAAAGGATAGCAAAGAAAACCATTACAGCAAGCACGTCCTTTGACTCATCGACTACAAGCTGCTTCAACACAGTCCTCAGGTCTTTCATGTCAACCACAGAAGCTTTGCTAAAACCCAACTCCACCTTAAATCTAGCCATTGACTCGTCATGGCCACTATCAGCTGGCCTGGGAGCTGTGTCATCACCCATCGGGGACCCAAAACACTGATGCACGGTTTCTCTGCTGACCACAAGAACTTTATTAGGGCCACAGTCAATGCGCATCGTGGCCGTGTCAATATTCTTCATCAAGTGACACATCAGAAGGCGCGACACATTGCCCTTCAAAACCCAGTCAAATACACAGCCAAAACCAGCCTTACGAACAATATCTTTATGTCGTGTCTCAAGCAGAGCAACTGCCTCAGAAACCTCTCCCAAAGAACAGAGAACAGTTACATTGATCCTATCACAAGCACCAGCATTTGACGCCGTGGACTTTGCCGCCTTCTTCTTTGGTCCACTCCCAACAACCTTGGGCCGGCGTTTCCTAGTAACAACCTACCAATGGAAAAAACAGGCAAAAAAGAAGGCAGTTAGCATGCAGACAACAGCTCAGTTATTTTACCAAAAAAGGAAAAAAGAAACAAACAAACATAGATTAGAACATATACATTATTCCCGTCGAGCCCAATGTATCAACAGAAGGTCCTCTACAACCACCTCCAGCCTCTGAGCCCTCGAAAGAAACATGCTTTCCATGAAGCTGAACACTCAGATAGACACGATCAACCACTTGACCACTGGCAATGCGTGGACTCCGATGCGGAGATGGATCAACAATTTTGCTCGCTACACCACTGGTGGGATGGGTGCCACGAAGTCCATGCTTAATCTTTGCAACAACTACCCTGCGCTTCCCTTGGCTAGAAGATACTGCAGGGTCGCCTTCACTTGCCGAACCCACGTTTGCAGTTACATTCAGACTAGCAGAGACATCCAGTGATGTGCCAACTTGCACACGGACTCCAGCACATGCATCTGGAACATGAGAATTGCTGGTGACATTTGAGGAATCAACTACACCTTTGGGGAGCCTCAACCGCTTCTTCCTCTCATGAGCATCAACTTTCTCTGAGAAAAATCCCCGCTTCTCTGCCTGCCTTATCTCCTCATTCCTTAACTGGTGTGAGACCATATAATCCTGTGTAACAATCTCATTGCCCATGACTGACTGTGATTGTGTATCGCACCACGCTAGAGTCGGGCTGCACGAAATATTGTCTCCACCGGAAGCTCTACATGGTTCAACATTGAGAGGCACACCCATGTTGCACGGCAATGGGGAATTGGGCGCAACATGCTCGGCATTGATGTCACAGCAAGAATGCATGACCAAATTGTTAACATCAAACGATGAAATACCTGCAAGTTCAAGAGCAGAAAATGCACCCGAAAAAACAGTTAGATAAAAAAAATATAAAAATACAACAACTCAAAACAGCAACTAAAAAAAGAGGAAAACTAAATGAATCTGAACAAATTCCAACAAAAAACCTTCTACACTGTCAGCACCGATATGAGGAGCGCAGGTGACACCATCAACTTTGAATGACTCATTTATTCCACTCGCATTTGCCTTGCTATCAACCATACCACCCCCTCACCTGCATCCCCATCACTGCCTTCAGAATTAATTAGTGGCACCTTGGCCAAAGCTACAGCAGCAACATCAACTCCTGCACGCATATTTAGACATGGATAGGAAAAGTTAACAAGAAAAATTCATGATGAACATACACACACAAAATTAAAACAAGGAAGCAGTTAACTGCTTCCATTTCTGAAGTTATGTGCAATTAACTGATATATGATGACTAACCATTTGCACAACCAGCACCCCTTCCAATCGAACTCATCCCGAGGGAAACAAACACCTCACAATCCCCGCCGCCTGTACATGCATACAGAAAATGACCCCAACTTAGATAGAAACTTAAGACTGAAGACATGATGCATAAATCAAAGAATGGAAATTAATCAAAACAAGAATCAAATTGCCCCGCAGCCATAGTACCAAGGTGAATTCGGGAGAACTGATACTAATACAAACACACCCAACCACTCCCTCCCGCGCCGAATACCTTAAGAAAACATACCTGAAGAACAGGCGAGATCCCCTTGCAGATCCAATGGCGAGGATGAAGACGACTTCCACCATGCGAGGCAGAACAAATACACGCTGTCTCCTGCTTCCGATGAATACCATCGCCCGACGGCCGGTTGGTTAGGGTTAGAAGCGATCGTTGGTGACGGCGCCGCGGCGTCTGCCCTAGGGCGAAGGAAGGAGTTCTGGTGAGAGAAAATAGAGATAGAGGGCCGCAAATGGAGCAGTTAAGACAGAGAGTGCATAAGAGACAGCGGTGGTAACAGTCCGTCAAGTAGACGAAAATGACGCATAAAAATAAGAAGCCCATATAGGCCCACAAGCGCACACGCTTGTTAGCCCAACACCCAAACACCCTCTCCCCTCCCAGTTAGCCCAAATGTACCCCATCAGTTTGCTCAACCTAACTAATCAAAAGCTGATCATCCACGTCTGTTAGCACAAAACAAAAACCTCTAGCAGTTAGCTTGCGCTAAACAAACAATTACTACTCGTAAAAAAATGAGTTACAAATTAACCCAGTGAATCAATTGCAGTTAGCTAGACAAAAAATCATATAAAAAAGATGACTTGCGTACTATATAAAAAGAAAGAAAAAGAAAAGCAAAAATAGTTTATCGTGCCCCGTCAGTTAGTAAACAAAAAAACCCAATCACTTGCAGTTAACTCATACTTACCCCCTCCCCCCCCCCCCCAACAGCCCCGCGGCGGGCAGTTATCTCTGCTAGCTAACACGAGGGGAAAAAAGGACACTCCCTAAAGGGCAGTTATCTTATATTAGCTGCTGCAGTTGAAACTATATGCTCACTTGCGACGGTTTACACAATACTTGCATCCAAGAAAAGAAGACAACAAAATTATATAAAAACACATGGAGGCGAGGGCGTCCGTATAGAGCAGTTAGCATTATAATTATAAAAAGTTAGCTCAAATCTCGCAAGGCAATTAGCTAATTCACTACAAAATCCACACAGTTATCTCATACTTCTCAATCAGTTAGCCTATGTAAAAGATGGCAGTTAGCACGACAATCCTTGATTGCAAAAAAAACTATATAAATACGCTCCTATAACAATGAAAAATGCAAAAAATACACTCCCCCGAAGCATTTATCTCTGATAGCTAAGGCAAAAGAAAAAACATGCACACTCCCTCGAGGTAGTTATCTTATATTAGATACGGCTGTTGAACCTAAACACTGATTTGCGGAAGTTAATGCACGCAAAACACCATATTTTTATCCAGTCAACAAAGCCCTTTTCAACAGTTATCTTTAATAGCTACCGCACTTAGCTATGAACCCTCCCTTCTGACAAATATCTTTGCTAACTAAATCCTTGCGTGAAAAAAAGAGGACACACTATTTAAAAGTTGTGTGTCAGTTATCTTTACTAGCTACTGCAGTTACTTGTGAACACTACCTTCCGGCAGTTAAATCATGCAAAATCATTTGCTGCAGTTAGCTTATTATTATAAGCCAGTTACGTACTACTACATGCCGGTTGACTGTGTTTTCTTTCCGTCCGCGCAAAAATGAAATCCCCAATGCAGAAAATCAAAAATTACGCATAAATAACTGCCGTAAAAGACCCGTGTACACCTAATGATACGACATTGACTTGAGATTGCTGACATAAGCCTACATACGAAAGGATTCCCATGCCCCGCAAAGAGTCTGTCTACAATGGACCGAACCACAAGTAATCCACCAAAATCCAATGACCCGAATGGCAAATTGAGCACCAACATAATGAAACTAAATGGGTACATACGTCCGCGAATCAAAATCGTGACACGAAACATCAAAATTATGATGCATTATGACACTCGATTGCTAGTTAATCTAAAAAACAGAAAATGCAAATAAAACTCGCTCAATGATCGAACTCGCAAAAAACACGCTCAAAATTACTCATGCACGCGTCAAGTTTGTGCGAAAATCATATTACACCAAAAACACACCGATTCCCGGCAGTTTCGACTACGACACCGATCGAGACAGAGAGCATTTCTCGATTGAAAAATAGCGACGCGAAGCAGTTAGGTTTGCTTTCTCAGTGCAGTTAGGTCTTGTCTTCTCAGCAGTTAGGATGGGTTTCTGAATAGCTTATTCAGGAATCAGTTGCAGAATAGCTGGGATGTATATATATATCATGCACAATTTGCGTAAAATGGTTTGGATAGTTTTAGATATAGAAAAATAATTCAAGTTTGAATTAAATTCAAACTTGATCCATTTTTGAACCCAACCAAAACAAGTCCAAAGGAGATGAAATTTGGCAGAGATGTTGAAGGCAGGGTTGAGAATTTATAGGAAAAGAATGAACATTTATGGAGGAGGGGAAAAAGGTCACTTGCCAAAAATGAATGAAAGAAGAAGGAAGGAGGGGGTGATGCATGGGACATATGCATAGGGAAAGCAACATTGACAAACACAGTGCAAGTAAAGTAACAAGATGAATCTCACAATGCACATGATGAGCATGATGAATTGCAAAAATGACAAGGGCACAATGCAACATAACAAGTGAGATAAGCATGGTGCAAGAAGCAAAGAAATGACAAAGCACTCAACATGAACATGGGAACAAACATATAGGAATGAAACATGCAAACCAATTACGATAATGCAACAAACATATATGACAAAGCACTCAACATGAACATGGGAACAAACATATAGGAATGAAACATGCAAACCAATTACGATAATGCAACAAACACAATAAACGCATGGCAACAACCAAAATAAATGGAAGTCATCTGGAGCATCAGTCTCGGGGCATCACAACACTCCCCCACTAACAAGAGATCTCGTCCCGAGATCTTAGGAGCGAGACGGAAGAAAAGAGGATGAGGTGAAATAAGAACGCAAGAGAGAACATGAAGAAAGTCAAGAGCACTCGGTTAGAAAAGAGGAACGATGATTATGACAAGAATGAAAAGCTCAGGTAATAAGATAGACTGTGAAACCACTCCGGTTAGAACAAGATAGAAAAGGAATAAGCACGAAAGAATACAGATAGCGTCCGAGTAGAAAGGAAAGCAGATATTGGCAAGAAAAAGGACTTCAAAAGAGGACTTGACATTCTGGTAAAATGGATAAGCAAGGAATAAACTAGATGATGGATGAAAAGAGCAACATCACACTGCCTCCGGAACGGAAGAATAGAAGGTAAATTGTTGAAAGGAAAAGAAAAGGAGGATCAAAAGACAACTTCCGCCATAATTGTATTCTGAAGCATCCTTGCAAAGAAGGATTGAATGGAGTTGTTGGAAGAATAATCTTGTTGTGGGCTTATGGGAAACATCTCAAAATTATGAGGTGATAACCGCGCACAAACAGAAACGATTGTTTGCTTGAGACGAAAGAAAAGATGCGAAACAACATGTCTTAAAGACAAGGAGAATTAGTTGCACTTCAGTATGCAAGAAGAGGGATGCATGAGCTCCAACAAGATTCTTGACGGACTTGAAGAATGAATTAAATCCTTTATGAACCACCATGAAAACTCCGGTAAACAAAAGGATTAAAGATATGAATGTTGAAAAGAAAAACATGAAGCCTTGCGATGATTTGGATGGATCTTCGCGATGAGACAACCAAGAAAAACTTGGAACTATGGATAAGAAAAGATGAACAACTTAAAACCGAGAAATTATTCATCATGAACAGTCTTCGAAGAAAAGAATTACTTGACCACAATGAAATGAGAATAAGAATTACATTATGCTTGTCCTCATCAAATTTTAATTGATGACAAAAGGATTTGGCATGCAACTTATTCTTCTTGAAAAGGATTGAAGAGAGACATAGCGCAAACTTGAGAAGGTCTTCAACGAACCATCGGTATGATTTGGGAACAACGAATGAATTGATACGATAACAAAGTAATAGGAATGTTGAATGAACCACCGGAAGAATTTGAAAATGGACAAATAAAAGAGAATGAATCGATGGGAAGAATTAAAAGAACAAATATACTTTAGGGGATTTAGGGACAAAAGAACGAAGAGATCACAAGCTGACTAAAGAATTCTTGAATGATGCACTGGTACGCATATGGAGATGAACGAAGTGGCATCAGTTTAGAATAACTAGAGAACGAAGCTAAAAACTTGGAACGAGGAAATATTCCGAAATGAAGGCCTTTAGATAATCGAAACAGAAAACAACTTTTGAAATACTCCCGATGGGTAAGAAAAGAATTCCTGACAACCGGAATGGTTAGAGAGGATAACATGAAGCTAGAACCATGAATCTCCGAGAGAATGGACAAGATTTAGAGGAAAAAATTCTTCGGTCTTCAAACATTGAGAATGACAACGAGGAACATCACCAAAATTGTGGAGACACTCCGAGAGAATGAAAAGCGAAATGGTTGAGCCAACAATGAAAATAATTTGAAATCAATCTGGGAAAAGCATCTGACTAACGAAATTCATTCTTACGTCAAACTTCAAAAAGAATTTGAGAATAACTCCAGAAAATTGGAAGAGTCAGGTAAGATCCTAGGAAAAGACCTGTGAGTTAGGGCCCACTTGAAAGGAAAACACCATTGAGAAGGATTGAGTGAAAGAGAGATGATGCACCGGAACAACTCAAAGACTTGAATAAGGTGACAACCTCGAAATAATTGAAGGCAAACACGAATCTTCTCAGATGTTTTGAGCACTCTGGAAGCATTAAATGGAGAGAGGTGAACGAGCAAGGGGAAACATTTGAGCCCAGGCAAAGAATACGATCAACACCGAAAAATTGAATTGGATACCCCGAAAAGGAAAACGAGACAAATAATGATGAAGTCAACGAGAATTCACCGATTGAGACAATTGAGGAAAGACCAAAGAGGCTCCGCACGAATGAAATTGGTGCTTGAATAGAGGCTCAGACTCCAGGAAGAAAAGGGGGTGGGAGGGCAGGTAAAACAAAGGCAACTTGGAATGGGGAACCGACGAATAACTAAAATAATTGAGGAAAGATTGCAAAGGCTACGCACAAGTGATGGGTACTCGATTACGGACTCTGGCTCCGAGAAGAAAAAAAAGGGTGGGCAGCTGGGAAAAGAAAACAACTTCAGACGACATTGTTTATCTTTGGACAGGGAAACAATGTTGTTGTAAAAGAACTAAGGACTGACCTTGCAAAAGACAAAGAGGGTCGAATCAAATCGAAGAGAAGTGCGCCGGATGAAAAGAGGATTGAGAACACAATGATCAAAAGAAGCCTGCGTGGTCCTAAAAAATCTGAAGGGGAAGAGGAGCAAGTCAAAACACCTACGTCAAGATTTCTCACCAGAGCAACGAAGGGGTTGAGGAGTAAACATAAGTCCTACTCTCTGATAACTAGACTCCGAAAAAGTTTTCTTCTAGACTCGACGACGGCCAACTACGATCAATCAAGGGGGCTCCTATGGTCCGTCGAGGCTCTGATACCAGCTTGTCACACGCAATATGCGATCCTATCCGAGAGGAACTCGAAGGTCCCACCAAGGATAGAGCTGCATATTGAAACGCTTTTGCAAGGTGCATATCATTACATCGCACCATTAGATAATAGTTGGGGATACATACAAGGCATACAAATGCCACAAAAATACATCAAACATCATACATGAGAACAACATCCGACTACGGATGAAACACAAACACAAACCCAAACGACATCCACCCTGCTAGCCCAGGCTGCCGACCAGGAACCTATCCCTCGATCAAAGAAGAAGCGGAACAAGAACTCCAAAACAAATAAACATCGCTCCCACTTCATGATCATCACGTTACCTGTACGTCCAACTATTGTTGTAGTAATCTGTGAGCCACGAGGACTCAGTAATCCCATTACCATGGGTATCAAGATTAGCAAAGCTTAATGGGTATGGAATGGATAAGTGGTGAGGTTGCAGCAAGCGACTAAGCATTATATGGTGGCTAACTTATGAGTACAAGAGCAAGATGCGAAACTACGCAAACGGTCGCAACTAGTAATGATCAATAAGTGATCTTGAACTACTTACATTCAAATATAACTCCATCGTGTTCTCTTCTCGACGCACTCGAAAAGAGACCGTCACGGTTACGCATGCGGTTGGTTTATTTTAATTGAGTTTAGTTCAAGTCCACTACAACCGGATATTAAAAAAATTCCATCTGCCACATAACCATGGGCACGGCTCTGAATATCACATAACAATTCCAGCAACAAAGGATGCATACAAAAACAACACATCAAAGCAAGTTTAAATGAGGCCGAAAACAACACATAACAATTCCGAAAAGTCCTCATATGCAAATTTAGAAATTGGTTCAGATCTGAATATCACATTATGTTGAAGTTGTTAAACAGCAAGTTAATATGCACCATGATGGTCCACACGCTATTCTAATCAAGTTACATATAAAGTTCACTTAATTCAGAGCTACGGCCTAGAAGATATGAGCAAAACAAGTCAACATGTCATTGATGCAAATGCAAGCAAAAGACAATCACAAACACTCCAAAACATGGATGCAACATGGCATGATGAAACTACATGCAAAACCAAGCAAGTTTCATATAGAGCATGTTCCAAATGGAGCCACGAATCAACACATACACACGAAACAAGGTTAGAGGACAAGCTGTCCAAAACAACAACTAGGCATCTTACAAGCATCATAATAACATGCTACAAGAACAAGATAGGCACAAAGAATGACATGCATTTAAGGTATAGATTACGTACTTCAAATATCAACAGGGTTCATGTTCATAGGCACCAAGATTAATCCAACATGAGCAAAGTAAAAGGAAACTTTATAACACAAATTATGACTTAGTGAAAAACAGGGCATACATGTTAGCAGGAATAACATGTTGACATGTTGGAGGCATGAAACAATAATGCTACAGTCCAAGGATATAACAAGCAAAAGCATGGCATCAAAGTACATGTTAAACATGGCAAAACATTATTACTAAGCATCTACATATAACCCCTAGATCAATGGCATTCATCAAGACAAGATCTGCAAGTTATAACATATTCTCAGACTTAGTGAAAAATAGAGTAAGGCTGAAAACAAATTCATGATGTATACTTTGAGACAACAAAAGTATATGCTATGGGAACTATTCATGGCAACAAATAGCATGTCAAGCATGTACTAAACACCCTTAACAAAACATCCTCACTGAACATGTTCCATAAACCCATAGATATGATGATAGCATCAATGCCAAATGTGAAGTCATATAAGCAGTTTCAGACTTAGCAAAAATAAACAGGGCATGGCAAAACAGATTCAAGTAGACATGTTTGCAAGCTTGTTGCACTCACTACAATGCATTTCATGGTATGAAACAAAATCTAGCAGTAAGATGGCATGGTTGTGCTTCAATTCATGTCATGATATAGCTCATATGAAAATCACACAAAAACATGTAAAAATTCTATAATGGCATATGCTGTAAAAATAACATGTTTACAAACTTGCCCAAATGATGAAATGGATGCCACTGATGGTTGGTGGGATTTTTCTACCCCAAAATGATATATAATATGTATATGTTGCTATATGAAAATGCGCACAAATGCTATAAGTCATTTACTGCCTTAAATGGAAACAAACGGAAAAGGAAAATGCCAGATCTGGAATGTCCAGATTTGAACCAGACTGATTTGGAAAGATGCCACTTTCTAGAAATGGAATTTCGGGAAATAAGAAAAAAATTAAGAAAAGGGGGTTGTGTGCGTGTGTGTATGACAGTGGGGCCAAGGTGTCATAGCCACAGTGATAAAATATAAGGCCATACCAAAACAAGTGGAGACTGTGACTCAAACCCAAGACTCCTAGGTAGAACAGAGGGGCGCTGACCACTGCGCTAGAGGGAGGAGTTTGCACTATGAACGGCGCCTGGCCCATTTTGAACCAGTGCCAGAAGGATGCGCCCTACTCTACACCGCGCACAGGAAGATGGCGGCGGTGCCGGCAAGCAACAGTGGCGACCACCGGAGCAATGGAGCACCGACGGGGGTGCGGGATTGGAAGGCAGTGCGGCTACGGGACGTGCGCGTGCATGTGTGAATGCGCAAGCATTCGGGCACGAGCTGCAGCTCGCCTCGGACATGGAGAAGAAGACGACCGGAGCCGCGCGGGTGGTACTCTGCGGCTACTGCGCGTGCCACGTGAGCGTGCGTGCGGGAGTGTGCAGGAGGATGCAAGAGAAACGATGAGGCGAGGTGTGCTGGTGCAGCAAGGCGTGCGGGTATGCGGCAAACAAGGCATGGACTTGGCTCAAAATGGCCATGGAGATAGCACGACAACAACGGCTCGTACACAATGGGATCGATGACTACATGCATAGAAAGAAGCGGCAAAAGAGGGATTGGATGCCGCTCACCGAGGGGGTGCGAAAGGTGAGCTCGGACGGGTGCGAGGAGGACGATCCGAGGCTTGGCGAGGAGCTTCTCAGGTGATGGTTCTCGGACCAAGAAGCAGAGGAAGCAGGGGAGGCGACCTAGCGCTGTACTTGGCGATCCAGCTCGGGGAGGACGTGCGACGGGTCGCTCCAGAGGAAGAAGAAGGCCGCCGGTGATGTGGATGACGCCGGGCTAGAGCTCGGCTTGGCTCGACCAGCCGTGGCGCCGGCGACAGCAGGGAGGCGCGTTAGGGAGGCTCCCACCCAACTAACTCTAGGGATTGGTCGAGGAGGTTGAAGGGGTGCAGGACGACATGCCGTAGAGGGTCCTGACACGGGCCGGACGCGAGGACGGCGACGGATGCCGGCGGTTTTATTCTCTCGGGTGCCCTCTATTCTCTGTTCTTGAAGACGAAGGGAAACAAAGGGGAGGAAGAGAGATGGCGGCGCAAGGAGGGAAGGAGGAGGGAGGAGGAAACCCTAGGGGTTGCTGTGGGGCTTTATAGGGGCACAGGACGTGCTGGCCTCGACGTCCGTGAGCCTCCTGCTCATGACGCTGTTGCTGTTCGCCTGGAAGAAGGAGACGGCGTCAGGAGGGAGCTGTTAGCCGCTAGGTTTGGCTAGGCTGGAGGGAAAGAGAGGCCCAGGTGGGCTTCTCCAGGGGGTTTCAAGGCCTATTCCTTTTTAAAACTTCCTGCAATTTATATACACCGCATAGAAAAGGGAAAAGGCAGGGGCTTCAGGAAGGAAAAGGAATAGACTTATATATATATATATATATATATATATATATATATATGGGTCCTAGAATTATGCACAATTTGCATAAAATGGTTTGGGCATTTTTAGAGATAGAAAAATAATTCAAGTTTGAATTAAATTCAAACTTGAGCCATTTTTGAACCCAACCAAAACAAGTCCAAAGGAGATGAAATTTGGCAGAGATATTGAAGGCATGGTTGAGAATTTATCGGAAAAGAATCAACATTTATGGAGGAGGGGGAAAAGGTCACTTGCGAAAAATGAAAGAAAGAAGAAGGAAGGAGGGGATGATGCATGGGACATATGCATAGGGAAAGCAACATTGACAATCACAGTGCAAGTAAAGTAACAAGATGAATCTCACAATGCACATGATGAGCATGATGAAATGCAAAAATGACAAGGGCACAATGCGACATAACAAGTTAGATGAGCATGGTGCAAGAAGAAAAGATATGACAAAGCACTCAACATGAACATGGCAACAAACATAGAGGAATGAAACATGCAAAACAATTACGATAATGCAACAAACACAATAAACACACGGCAACAACCAAAATAAATGGGGGTCATCTAGAACATCGGTCTCGGGGCATCACAAGTACCCGGTGTGGGTTGGATGAACAGGACCCCGTGGTAGTAGGCCATTGCCGCTGGATGAACATGATCCCAAGGTGGTCACCGCACCCCAGCCGGTTGGGGGTGGATGAGCAGGACCCTGTGGAGGCTCTATGAACAGCAGCCGGTGGAGGCTGGATGAACAGTAGTCGTGGATGAACAGTAGCTCGTGGAGGCTGGAGGAGGTCGACGCTGGATGAACAGTAGCCCATGGAGGTTGGAGCGAGGCAGTAGACGGTGGATGAACAGGACCCTGTTTCGACCATAGGCGCTCCAACACAAGTCTGTTTCCTCCGTTTTGCGGTATGCCACACCCCTACCGATCAATAGGACCCCGTTTTGACCATAGGAACTCCAATACAAGTCAGTTTCCTCCGTTTTGCGGTACGCCAGTGTCGGATTTCGGGTTCCGGCAGACCCTTGAGGTTCAAACACTAGGGTGCGCGCGGAGATTTCACCTCCTACCTACCTGCACCCCTCCACCGCGCTAGGATCAAAACTATCGAAAGAACAACACAAGAGACACAGGGTTTATACTGGTTCGGGCCACCGTTGTGGTGTAATACCCTACTCTAGTGTGTGGTGTGTGGATTGCCTCTTGGGCTGATGATGATGAACAATACAAGGAAGAACAGCCTCGCGAGGGTCTGTTCTTGGCTGAGGCGATGAACTGCTGGGAGGAGTTCAGTCACCTTTCTCTCTCTCTCTCTCTCTCTCTCTCTCTCTCTCTCTCTCTCTCTGCTTCCAACCTCTCTACCCCCAGAGACCCTTCGACCCCCCAACTATGTGGGTGGCTGGTCCTATTTATAGAGGCCCTGGTCCTCTTCCCAAACATCGAGCGGGAAGGGAGCCAACAATGGCGGGCTAATTTGAAGGGGACAACAAGTATCAGATATCCTGACAAAAGTAGTCTGCGCAAAGCTCTGGTGATGACGCCGTCTTGGGCTCCACGGTGACCTCCGTCTCGTAGTCCCCCTGGTCTTGGCCTCGTTGCACCGAAATGGCAACCTTTGCCTGATGCCTTGGTACTCCGCGGCTGCGCTTGCCCCCTTTGCACCAAAGAGGAAAGGAGGACGCTGCGCGGGCTGGCGCCTGCCTGGCGCCCTGAGTCGTCATGGCTTGCGTCACGGGCACCTCGCGAGGTACCCCGCCTTGATCTCTCTGCCTCCTCACGAGCCAGCCTGACGAGGCCGTGCCTGAGGAAGCTCTGCATCGTCCGCCCCGCGAGGCTTGGCCCCTCGCGAGGGTCTTGAGTTTGTGTTGGTGAAGATGGGCCGTGCTGGGCCCCCCTTTGAGCCACGCCACAGGCCGCAGGCAGGCAAGTCTGGGGACCCTCGTTCCCAGAACACCGACAGTAGCCCCCGGGCACCAGGCGCGCCCGGACTTGGCCATGCAGGGAGGCGGAAGGGCAAGAGCGAAGCGCCGCGAGCCCTAACAGCCTGTGGCCTTGGGCGCCGCGTGGCGGTTGACTGGACGTGGGCGCCTTAGCAACCGCGCGAGTTGATAAGGGAGTGGCATCCGCCTAGGCCCTTCTTCTTGCTTTCCCCGGTTGCTGCTCAGATCTCCTTTCTTGCGCCCCTCCTTCCTTCCTCCGAAATCTCCAGATCTGCTCTGACCATGCAACCTAGGAAGCCATGGCGCCTCGCCAGCCCCCGGCCGCAGCGTGGTACTCGTCTGCCATGGACCCGCCGAACGTGTCGGAGGCGGGCCTTGCCCGGTTGCGCCGGATAGCGACGGCGCGAGGCATCGACGGGGCGAAGGTGTTCAAAGCCGGCTCCGCCACCCCTGAGGGTCAGAGGAGCACCTTCTATCCGCTCTTCGTAAGTGCCATTGTTGCTGGCCTGGTGCCTCCCTTCTCCGAGTTCTTCTTCTCTGTCCTCCGCCATTACAAGCTACAGGCTCTGCATCTCCATCCCAACTCCGTCCTTCTCCTCGCGATCTTTGCTTATTATTGCAAGGCCCACGTTGGGGTGCAGCCCTCAGTGGCCTTGCTGCGCCATTACTTCTACCTCCGGACCTCTCGCGGTCCTGCTTCTGCGTGCGCGAGCTTCGTCGCGTACGGTGGCGCCATTGCCATCTCGAACCCTGGGAAGAGGATTGAGGGCTTCAGGAGCAAGTGGGTCTTGGTGGATGCTGAGCGCATCCACCCTCGGCTGATCTTGCCCACGGAGCAGCCCACGAGCTCCAGCAACTGGGGTCGAGCGGAGCTCACGGATCCCCGCGCGAAGATGGTGCTGGAGAAGATGGACGCGGATCTGAGGCCGACCGACATGGCGGCGGCGAAGCTGACCGACGCGTTGTTGCTGAGGGAGTTCCTGGAGCACCAGCTGGCTCCGCTTCGGCAGTACTTGCTTCCAATGTGGAGGCCCCGTCCGAGCCCCGCGGTCTGGGCCGACGGAGACCTGGCTGCGGTTCTCCAATCTCTGGTCGGGGGCAATGTGGCGAGGTTGGAGGGCGTTCCTACGCCCTTGTTCCTCCGCGACGACTGGGAGCGGGTAGTGAAGTCCATGCCCGTCTTCAACGGGGATGGGCCCGTGCCCATGGAAACTCCCGAGGAACCGGTGGACGTGCCCTCCGACGACTCCAGCAAAGAGGAGGAAGGAGGGGAGCGGGGAAGAGGGCCTGACTCCGAGGCTACTGACGGAGAGTCGAGGGCTCCCCTTCCCCGGCGCAAGTCCCGCGCTCTCCGCCTCCCTCCGAGCGATGGCGACGAGGATGACGACGAGGACGACAACGTGGACGACGATGAGCAGGCCGGCGGGAGCTCACCCCCGATCCCAAAGAAGGACAGGACCGGGCTGATCTCCCGCGGGTCTGCCCTGGCCTCGGGGCGGACTGCAGGCGCACCTTCCGCCTCCAAGCTTCCCGAGGTTGACCCTTCCAGTCGACTTTCAGGCTTAAGGTTTGGCTGGAGGCCGCTTGAGCTCACTGGCAGCGACCCGTAAGCATTCGATTCTTGTCTTTATTTCTTGCTCTGCTTCTGAGGCTTGACGTTCGCATCCCTTGGATAGGCTGGCGCGCGCAGCGAAGAAGTCAAAGGGGGCTCCTGAGGTTCCGTCTGTGGTAGCGCCCCTGAAGGAGGGTGACCGCGACGCACTGGCTTCTCCTGCCCGGTCGTCCTCGCGAGGCCTGGCTGAGCTGGCTGGGGCGAGCTCAGCCCCCACGGCCCAAGTGGCTCCCGAGGTGCTCTCGCCTGCCGCCGCCACTACAGCTGTCGGGGCGCGGCAAACTCCGCCTCAGGATGCTGCAGTCGTGCTGCTGCCTTCTCCTCCTACTCCACCGGCTGCTGTCTCTCCGACTCCTTCTGCCGTTCTGGATCGTGCTGTTGCTGAGCTGGACCGACTGTGGCAGGATCTTCTTGGCGCCGACCCCCGCTTGGTGGCCGGGCGTTTGGAGTTGGCTTCAGGATGGGTCCGCTCCGACGCTTCGATTCGGGCGACGCTGGTCCAGGCCTCGACGGCATGCAACGAGGAGAAGCAGGCCATCCTTGAGGCGAAGGCTGCTCGTGATGCAGCCCTGGGGGAGGTGGTCGACGTCCGTGGTCGCTGCAAGGCGCTGGAGGACGAGCTGCAGGGCCTACGAGATCAGTTCGCGAAAGAGGTCCGTCTTTGCCAAGAGCAGGAAGAAGGCGTGGGGCTCGCGAGGCGGCCGTCGAGAGCCGGGAGGCCAAGCTCAAGAAACGCCGCGACCGCCTAGGCGCGCTGGAGCAGGAGTTGGGGGCGAGGAAGGCCGAGCTGGACGGCAACGCCCTAGTCCTTGCCGAAGACCGCGCGGCCTTCACGGAGTTGGAGGCGAAGGCTCGCTCCTCGCTGAGGACGCTTTACGACAGCGGCCTGGAGAGCCGGCTAGCCGGCGCCGAGGACGGCCCCGCCAAGCTTCTTCCCTTCTTGGTCCACGCTCTTGAAGACGTCGCCCTTGGTCTTGGCCCCACGGCCGAGGCCGAGGCGCGTTTCCTGTCTTCTGCAGCACTGACGCGGGTCCTCACCCACATCCACCTTCGCGATCCCGGTTTCGACCTCGACAGCCTGCTGGAGCCCGTGAGCGGCGAGCGTGCCGCTGCTGCTGCCGAGGCCGTGAAGGGTCGCACAGAGGCTCTGCTGGGGAAGTTTCGGGCCTTCAGCACCAAGCTGGAGCAAGGCGCTGCCGACCCCGCTACTCCGTGAGGCGAACCCACTCCGTGCTGCTCCCCCGCCGCCAAGTGACTCCATCGTGGCTCCTGCCCTGCTTTTAATTCCTGCACATGTATCATGCCTCGAGGAGGCGTTTAAACTTGCGTCTAATATTAGGATAACAGTGTGGACTGTAATATTTGCTTTCGAATTCCTTTGAAATTTGCGCTTTTGCTTCCTACTTGCTTATGTTCTACGCCGGCAGGGCCCGGCCCCGCGCGTACCTCACCCAGCAATAGTCCTGACCAGAAACCAGGACGGGACCAAGGAGTGAGGGGCTACGTGACAAGTTAGGCTCTTGAGTCGCGATGCTCAGGAGTCCCCCTTGGCGCACGAACAACAAGTAGGGAGGTGTGATGTGGGTGGATGCACCGTTCTACGTCTGCAGAGCCCGGCCGCGCGCGTGCCTCACCCAGCGATGGTCCCGACCGGAAACCGGGACGGGGCCACGGAGTGAGGGGCTACGTGACCAGTTAGGCTCCTAAGTTGCGATGCTCGGGAGTCCCCCTTGATGCTCAAACGACCTTCATACCTTGGCTCCGCTCGGGGAGAGGCGCGCGACGAACCAGGCCCGGGGGGACCTGGCTGGGCGGCGTCCATCTGGGCGTGACCCAAGCGCAGCCCCCGTGCCCCAGCCCCCTCGCGCGGCAGTCCCGAGGGGAGGCGTTACGATGAGGCTAGACACTGAGCTCTGGGCTCCCTGAGGTTGATGCGGCCCGGAGGCCACCCTCAGTTGTTTATCACCAGCGCGGAGCATAGCGCTTCCGTATGTGTACGGGCATAGCCGCTCCTCGGCAGTGTCATCATCCAGCGCGGAGCATGATGCTTCCACTGGTACGTGGGAGGGGGCCCCCCTCCGGGAGGAGCCCCCGGGGCGTGTACAGCCCCGCCCTGACACGTGGCTGGCACGGTAGGGCCTGGCGAGGTGTATCTGGGCACCCGTGAGCCAGCACGGGACTCACGGGGCCCTACCTCTAGGCGGGTTGCGCCTGGCACTGGGCCTTATCTTGCGATGTGTCCCTGCAAATTTGGTTAGATGCCTGCACTCTACGTCCTCGGGTCCCGGCCCTCGAGCTGGTCTCAGCCGTCGCTGGTATGCCAGGTTGCGATGCCGTGGTCAAGGCCAGAGGTGAGGGCTGGAGAGCCAGTAAGAGCCCTGAGTCGCGATGCTCAGGTACCCCCCCTTTAACATGCAAGTGGTCAGCATGGAGAAGAAGAGGTACCGTGGACCGGCATCAAATAATCAAGCATGGTGGTTCTAACGCATAACCGGAAATGAACGCAAATGGGATACATGCCGTTGGGCCTGGCCCGAGCGTCTTGCGGATCATGCAGCCCGAGGGGCGCCCCCAACAAGGTAAGCTAATCGACGCGAAATAAAAGGGATACACGCCATAGGGACGGACCCACGCGGCCTGGGAATAATGCAGCCCTGGGGGCGCTCCCAGCTGGAAGTAAAGCTCGAAATATGTCACCTGATGACGCTGAAGACGAAGGGGTGTTGGTGTAGCAGACTCGGTGGGCTGCGGAAGCTGATCCTCATGAGCCCCCAGGCCCAGGGGCCTCGGGAGGCTCCGGAGGCGCCGGCGGCTCCTCGCGGACCATCTCCATCTCCGCCAGGGCTGCGGAACGCCTGGCCTCTCGTGCCTCCGTGATGCCCCTCATGAGGCGCTGGTGTGTGTCAGCCGCGCTCGGCAAGCCGTAAGGCATGCGAACATAGCTGTGGGGTGGACCTCCGCAGCGCCCCACTCGCGAGGGCCAGAGGCGCTCCAGGGAGGCGACTCGGTTGAGCCCTTGTACATCGATGCAGACGCGCAGCCCGCCATCCTCGCCTGGATGGGGAGCCACTGCTGGTAGGCGGCGGCCGCCTTTCATGACTCTTGACTCCTGTAGCTCCTGAATGAACTTGCTGACGAACTCCTGAGGGTCTGGATCCCCTTGCCTTGCTCCTTCTTGAGTGAAACGAGCTTCGAAACACGCCTCCAGGTGGTGCCCAAGCGCCTCCCTCGTGACCCTGGCTAGGTCGGTGGCCCTCCAGGGGAGAGCCCCCAAGCCCAGCCTGAGGAGGGCGCTAGGCGCGCTTTCCTATGCGATGGAAGGAGGTTCCCCTGGGCATGCACGGGCCCAGAGGGGCCTGCCTCCTGAGGGGCCAGACCGGATGATGTCTTATTCTTAGGGGCGGTCTCGGGACGCCTCCTGCTTCCACGATCCGGGTCTTCCAGTGATGCGGCCTGAAAGGCTCGTTCCAGGGAACACACCGCATCCCTCTCTTCACAGGGCACCGTGATGACTCCGCCGCTTCCTGGCATCTTGAGGACGTTGTAGCCGTGGTGAGTTACGGCCATGAACTTGGCCAGCACTGGGTACCCAAGGATGGCATTGTATGGCAGGCGAATGTGCGCGACGTCGAAGTCGATGAGCTCGGTGCGGTAGTTGTCGCATGCCCCGAAGGTGACAGGGAGGCAGACCTGCCCAATCGGGACCATGGAGCCGTTGGTGATTCCGGAGAAAGGCTTGGTTGGCTGGAGTTGGTTGTAAGGCACTTGGAGGTTGTTGAATGTCTCTACGGACAGGACATTGAGCCCTGCCCCGCCATCGATGAGGGTCTTGGTGACCACCACGTTGCTGATGATTGGGGAACAAAGCATTGGGAGGACTCCCGCTATAGCCGCACACCTGAGTTGATCTGCAGAGCTGAACGTGATGGCACACGCCGACCACTTGAGAGGGCGCGTGGCTTCGAGCCTGGGGAGGGCTGCATTCACTTCGCGGACGAACTGCTTGAAGATGCGTTGAGAGGCTGGGGCTTGTGCTCCGCCCAGGATGCAGGCGATCGCGCGCGGCTCCTGGAAGCCCCCAGTCTCCTCGTCCTGGTGGCGGTCCTCGTTTCTCCTTGGCTGCGGTGGCAGCGGTGGGAGGCCTGCGTTGCCCTGCGGGCGATCCTCGCGAGGCTGATCCCTCCAGCCTCCCTCGCGAGGTGGGTCTTGCCAGCGATCTTCGCGAGGTTGATCGCGCCACCCCTGGCGCGGGCCACGGTCTTCCCAGCGCCCTGTGTTCCTTCCTCCTCCTCGGCCGTAGCCCCGGTCACCGCGGTCAGGGCGACGGCCGATCCTTCCTCCTCGCACGGCTCGGAGTTCTTGACATTCGTTGGTGTTGTGGGTGTGGAGGTCGTGGTACATGCAGTACCGGCTGCCCTTGGGAGGTTCGGGATGATCTCTGCCCCGCTTGGTGTCTGGTTCTGCCGCGAGCACTGCAGCCCCCTTGCGCTTCACATCCTTGGCCTTGAGCTTCTTTTCTTCTGGGTCTGTGGCAGGCAGCTCAAGGAGGGAGAGACGCCCCTCCTCAGCCCTGGCGCACTTGGTCGCCAAGTTGAACAGCTCCAAGGAAGTGCACAGGTCTTCATGCATTGCCAGCTCCTCCTTCATCTTGACGTCGTGCACGCCGTCGGAGAAGGCTGAGATGATGGCCTCTTCAGTCACCTTGGGAATCTTGAGGCGTGCGTTGTTGAAGCGCTGGATGTACTTCTGTAGGGTCTCCCCGGGTTGTTGCTTGATGCGGCGCATGTCGCTCACGGCGGGTGGCCGGTCGCGAGTGCCTTGGAAGTTGGCGATGAAGCGGGTGCGCATCTCTTCCCAGGAGGAGATTGTGCCTGGAGCCAGGTGCGGGTCCCGTCCTTGAGCGCCATGGGAAACCAGTTCGCCATGACCTTCTCGTCTTCGTTGGCAGCTTCGACGCCCAGCTTGTAGAGCTGGAGGAACTCCGCAGGGTCGGCCGTGCCGTCATAGCGAGGAGGCAGGTCTGGCTTGAACTTGCCGGGCCATGCGATGCTGCGTAGTTCGGTGGTGAAGGCGCGGCAGCCTGCTGTGGCCATGGGAGGCCTTGGGTGATGGAGAGCCTGGTCTTGCATGTCCCCACGTGCTGGAGTAGGAGGATGGTCGCGACGTGCTGAACAGGGAGCGCCCGAGCAGCTTCTGGCGGGCGAGGGACTTCTTGGCAGCTCTGTTCTTGCCGCGCTGGCACCTGACGGAGCGGGTTCCGCCCAGGGGCCACGCGCCTTGGAGCCATGGCGTCTTCTTGAGGAGGAGGCGGCCGGGGCGCCGCCGGAGCCTCGTCGCCTGTGCGAGGCGGGGTGCGGTGCAGCGGAATGGACGGCACGGAAGAGCCCCCTGCGGCGCAGACTAGCTCGGCGACGCGGTCGAGCCATTCTTTGTAGACATCGTCGACAGGACGGTAGCGCAGGAGCTCGTTTGCCGCGATGAGCGCAGCTCGAGCCTCCATGGGCACGCGGAGCGCGCGGGACGAAGATCAAGCCAGGGCGAGCGAGGGAGTCGCGGTGCGGCCGTCTTGCCGCACGGACGGATGTTGGGACGATGCTGCTGCTCATCCCCCGCCGGGCCGGTGGCGGCGTTGATGGCAGGTGACGGGGAACGGCGAGGACGCCCGCCGAGAGGGGCCATCTGGGCGACGCGGGAAGCGAAGGCGGCCCGGCGCTCCACGCGGGCCCGACGAGCGTCAGACATGAGCGTGATGGTCGGAGGAGAACGGTGTGGTGGAAGACGAATTCCGGTGCACCCCTACCTGGCGCGCCAAATGTCGGATTTCGGGTTCTGGCAGACCCTTGAGGTTCGAACACTGGGGTGCGCGTGGAGATTTTGCCTCCTACCTACCTGCACCCCTCCATCGCGCTAGGATCAAAACTATCGAAAGAACAACACAAGAGACACAGGGTTTATACTGGTTCGGACCATCGTTGTAGTGTAATACCCTACTCCAGTGTGTGGTGTGTGGATTGCCTCTTGGGCTAATGATGATGAACAATACAAGGAAGAACAGCCTCGCTAGGGTCTGTTCTTGGCTGAGGCGATGAACTGCTGGGAGGAGTTCAGTCACCTTTCTCTCTCTCTCTCTGCTTCCAACCTCTCTACCCCCAGAGACCCTTCGACCCCCCAGCTATGTGGGTGGCTGGTCCTATTTATAGAGGCCCTGGTCCTCTTCCCAAACATCGAGCGGGAAGGGAGCCAACAATGGTGGGCTAATTTGAAGGGGGACAACAAGTATCAGATATCCTAACAAAAGTAGTCTTCGTTTGCGCAAAGCTCTGGTGATGACGCCGTCTTAGTCTCCACGGTGACCTCCGTCTCGTAGTCCCCCTGATCTTGGTCTCGTTGCACCGAAATGGCAACCTTTGCCTGATGCCTCGGTACTCCGCGGCTGCGCTTGCCCCCTTTGCACCAAAGAGGAAAGGAGGACGCTGCGCGGGTTGGCGCCCGCCTAGCGCCCTGAGTCGTCATGGCTTGCATCACAGGCACCTCGCGAGGTACCCCGCCTTGATCTCTCCGCCTCCTCGCGAGCCAGCCTGACGAGGCCGTGCCTGAGGAAGCTCCGCATTGTCCGCCCCGCGAGGCTTGGCCCCTCGCGAGGGTCTTGAGTTTGTGTTGGTGAAGATGGGCCATGCTGGGCCCCCCTTTGAGCCACGCCGCAGGAAGGCAAGTCTGAGGACCCCCGTTCCCAGAACGCTGACAGCCAGACCCTTCCCGATGAATAGGACCCCATTTCGGCCATACGCGGTCGAATAGAAGTCCCGTTTCCTCCGTTCTGCGGTACGCCAGACCTCGTTTCGGTTGTTCCGTCCATGCCGGTTGGCTCTCGTTGAACTCGACGTCGTTGTTGCCGTATGTTGCCTCTCCATGTACACGAGCCCTGGCCGTACGTATGCGCAAGTAGGCGTTCGAGACCCTGCCCGTATGTACGTACGTGCTTGTATTTTTTGGCATCTGGTTGTACATACGTGTACACAATTTAGAAGGGACTTCCTGAACTGCTACGTTGGGGGCATGCTGAGCCTTCCTCCGCCGCCAACTCGACGTCGTCTACTACTACACGTGTCGCTGCTTGCTCAGCCACGGTTCATCGTTGCAGAGAGACCGATCAACCAGTATGTACGTACATACACGTTCACAACAATGCTACGTACGCTTCGACCGGGTGGGTCCCAACTGCCAGGGCGGATAAGGATGCACTTCCTTGCATGTGAAGATATAGCTGGTGTGTTCCAGTTGTCAGGGGGAGGAATCATTTCTATTTTGCAAGTAATAAGGAGGCACTTCCTTGGTTTCAAAGATGTAGCTGGTGGGTCCAGCTGTCAGCCTCATAGCCTAAAGTCCACTTCCGATGCATGTCGTTCGTTGACCTCGTTGACCACAAGGTGCCGAGAGCATCAAGGCGGTGGATGACTGTGAGGCCTAGGAAGGGAATGACAAGGAGCCAGAGAACACGAGGCAGGTGGATGCCCACGCGGAGGGGAGTACGAGGGTTCACTGGTTCGGCTGCGGTGTAAATCCACCGTCACCAAAGAATAATAGGGGGTGTGGGTGAGTAGAGGGAAGGTCTAGCTAGTCATAGTATGGTCGGTCTGTGAGGCCTGCACGGCAGCACAGCCGGCCACGGGAGACTGGAGCAGGTGGTACAGCAGGCCTGGTTTGGGCGACTGGAGCAAAAAGGCGAGAGGTTGAAGACGCAGCACGGCCGTTGATTTAACATCCAATGGTCAGTCTAGCTAGAATCATTTTGACTAAGTTGACAAAGCCCATACACGTCAACTTAGTTGGCCCACAAGTCAGCCTCCAAATATGATGAGTCCCACCTAGCAGGGGGAATCATTTTTTCTCGTAATAAGGTGGCACTTCCTTGCGTGCGAAGATGTTTTATAGGTTTTTTAATTTCTTCTTTTTTGAGTTAGAATAAAAAGAAAATAGTTTATCATCTTTGGTACAATCTATATTTTCGCAAAATGGATGATACTAAAGCTGGTGGGTCCCAACTATTAGGGAGAGGTAACTTGTTTTCCACGTAATAAAGGAATCACTTCCCTGCATGGAAGATGTAGTTGGTGGCTCAAACCTGTCAGGGGGAGAAATCATTTGTTTTTGCATAATAAGGAGGGACTTGCTCGCGTGCAACCATGAGTCATGTGGGTCCCTACTATCAGCCACTCCACGTTCATGCCTCTTCCGATGGCTGTCGTTTGTTGACAAAGTTGACCATGCCGCACCGAGAGAACCAACACGATGGGCGATGGCGAGGCCTAGGAAGGGAACGACCCAGAGCCGGCAAAGACACAGCAGTGGATGCCCACGTGAAGGGGAGTACGAGGGTTCACTGGTTCGGCTGCGGTGTGAGGTTGTCATCGCCGGAGAATAACATGAGGTGTTGGTGAGTAGAGGAATGGCCTGGATGGCAATGGGAGTAGGGTGGGCTGGTGAGGCCTACGCGGCAGCACAGCCGGCTACGGGGAGGCTGTAGCAGGCGGTACCACTGGTAGTGGTTTGGGCGGCTGAAGCATGAATATCCGAGATTGAAGAAGCACCAGAGCCGTTAGATGGACATCCAACGACCACTTCTAATAGAATCGTGTGTTGACTATAAGTTGACAAAGCCTTGCGTACGCGTCAACTCAGTAGGCCCACAAGTGACCATCACATCTATGGCAGAGAACATATAGCCCATTTGTGATTTGTTATAATGTGCAGCCCATTTATTAATTCTAATGGAATTTACTCAGTCCATTTACTGTTTGTTAAAATTACAGCCCATTTTCTAGCCAGGACTTTGTTAATAATTTCAGCCATCCGCTCAAAAAAATCAACAAAATTTCCAACATTTTGATGGGATCCGAAATATTTTTTAACCCGAAATTTAGAGTTAGATTAAATATTATTTCAAAATAAATTTGTATTGGGTAAAAATCCAACGAAATTTTGCGCACGCAACAAGTAATGAAATTAAAAATGTACCTTTTCTTTTAGAAGAACTGAAAATGTACCTGTTTGGTGCGTTTTTTATATTTATAGCCAATTTTTTTAATTGCAGCCCATTTATTATTTCTTAAAGCCCATTTTCTTTGCAAATCTAATGCGGCCCGGAGAATTACAAGTTGACCTAGGTTGTGTATTCCGCAAAAAAAGAATAGCTAGGCTAGACATTTTCACATATAAATACTGATATATGGGCTGGATATTTGGTCGACATAAAATAATAGACTGGGCCAGACGGGCCACAGCCCACCCAGTTGATACCCTGCTTGTAACACCCACGATGCGGCTATATCTCCCACGTGTCGGGGCATGACTTAGAGGCATAACCGCATGGTAGGCATGTCGCAAGAGGGGTAATCTTTACACATCCCATGTACTGAATAAGGAAGGGGTAAAGAGTTGGCTTATAATCGCCACTTCACACAATACATAAATATAGCATTACATCATCCAGAATCCAATCAAGGTCCGACTACGGAACCAACATAAATAAAAGACAACCCCAAATGGTAGATCCCCGATCGCCCCAACTGGGCTCCTCTACTGATCGTCCGGAAAAGACACATAGTAACGTCCTGAATCCTCATCGAACTCCGACTTGAGTTCGGTAGCGTCCCCTGCACTGGCATCATCAGCACCTGCATCTGTTTGGAAGTAATCTGTGAGTCACGGGGACTCAGCAATCTCACACCCTCGCGATCAAGACTATTTAAGATAATGGGTAGGAAGGGGTAGTGAGGTGGAGCTGCAGCAAGCACTAGCATGTATGGTGGCTAACTTACGCAAATGAGAGCGAGAAGAGAAGCAAAGCACGGTCGAGAAGCTCTAATGATCAAGAAGTGATCCTGAAGCTACCTACGTTCAAGCATAACACGAGACCGCGTTCTCTTCCCGGACTCCGCCGAAAAGAGACCATCACGGTCACACATGTGGTTGATTCATTTTAATTAAGTTAAGTGTCAAGTTTTTCACAACCGGATATTAACAAATTCCCATCTGCCCATAACCGCGGGCATGGCTTTCAAAAGTTCAAAACCCTGCAGGGGTGTCCCAACTTAGCCCATCACAAGCTCTCACGGTCAATGAAGGATATTCCTTCTCCCAGGAGACCCGATCAGACTCGGAATCCTGGTTACAAGACATTTCGACAATGGTAAAACAAGACCAGCAAAGCCGCCCGATGTGCCGACAAATCCCGATAGGAGCTGCACATATCTCGTTCTCAGGGCACACCGGATGAACACTACCTGCAACTAAAACCAACCCTCAAGTTTCCCCGAGGTGGCGCTGCAAGTGGCTCTGTTTTGGACCAACACTGAGAGGAGCACTGGCCCGGGCATTTAAATAAAGATGACCCTTGAGTCTGCGGAACCCAAGGAAAAAAGGCTTAGGTGGCAAATGGTAAAACCAAGGTTGGGCCTTGCTGGAGGAGTTTTATTCAAGGCGAACTGTCAAGGGGTTCCCATTATAACCCAACCGCGTAAGGAACACAAATCAAGGAACATAACACCGGTATGACGGAAACTAGGGCGGCAAGAGTGGAACAAAACACCAGGTATAAGGCCGAGCCTTCCACCCTTTACAAAGTGTGTAGATGCATTAAAGTAAACAAGATATAATAATGATATCCCAATAATAAACATGTTCCAACAAGGAACAAACTCCATCTTCACCTGCAACTAGCAACGCTATAAGAGGGGCTGAGCAAAGTGGTAACATAGCCAAACAACGGTTTGCTAGGAAAGGTGGGTTAGAGGCTTGACATGGCAATATGGGAGGCATGATATAGCAAGTGGTAGGTATCGTGGCATAGCAATAGAGCGAACAACTAGCAAGCAAAGATAGAAGTGATTTCGAGGGTATGGTCATCTTGCCTGCAAAGTTCTTCGAGTTGACGAAAGCTTGATCCTCGTAAGCGTACTCAACGGGTTCCTCGATCACGCACTCGTCTCCTGGCTCTACCCAAGTCAAGAACACAAACAAAAGACCAATAATCAATCATGGTGCAATGTGCAAGCAACATGATGCAAAACATGGCATGATATGCGGGATGTGATATGCAATGCATATGTGTGCTCCAGAAGGAAAAGATTGATCAAGGAATCAACTTGGCAAACCAAGTGCGCCGCTGGAAAGATGAGTTGATTCCGGTCGAAATCGATATAAAGATCACCAGAATCGGATGCACGGTTTGCAAATGGCAAGCAAAACAATAATGGCACACTTCTGCGATTAATTGCACGATGCCATCTAGAATGCAACAAGAAACTAAGCTTGATATAACAAGTAATATTAATCCAGTAGTTATTCAGGTCGCTCAAAATGTTTCCCCTATGAATGTTACATGCATGCATATGATAGAGATGCACTCACGTAACAAAGAGGAAAAAGAGAAAGTTGATCATGCATGCATTACCTTGGGAGATGTGCATGTACGTGCATGCAAGAAAATGCTCATACGCTAGCATTTTTGATCAGTTTGAGAAGACAGAGATTAGAAGGAGTACGTGTATCCATGAGGCAAGAGTTTTGGTTACTGCTAACAGCCAGAGAAGAGTCCCGGTCGACTACTACTTTCATCAGGCACGGCCACCCATGAAAGAAGCATATTCGTCGATGTTTCGAGGGATCAAACAACTCACGTTAAAGGAAACCGGATGGGGCCCACCATCAGCTTATTTTGTGAAGATGACACACATGTACCGTGTCATGGTTTTGCTTAGGAAATAAAAACAGCCGAGATGTAAAAGGCAATTTTCTTACGAGTCCTATAGTTATGTTTAAGCAAAGTCATGGAGTTGTTTTATTTAGTTTTTAGCCGTGATAGTAGAGATAGGATTTTCCTTGGCTGTCAAGTTTCTTTAGATGGTCCGGCTGGTATAAAAGCCTAGGTATAGCCATGTAATAGGTAGGTTATGTTAAGATGAATTAGATACCGCTATGTGTTTCGGCCGTCGGCCATTATCAAGATTAGAGAATTCTTGTCAACAATCTCTACTGGTGTGTGAGTTCCTGCGACGCGACGCCTAGGAGGTTACAAGCTGAACCTATACGGTTCGTCCACGGTATTCCTTCGGATCAAGGGGTTGGCGTGTTGTTTCCGCGGGATTTGCGAGCATCTTCGTAAACCGGCGACGAGTTCTTGCTGCGATGGATTTTTGTGCCGTGAAAGATCGGGCCAACAATGGATCGACCCTCGTCTCGGGGCTCACTCCACATCAAGTGGTATCAGAGACCGGCGTTTCTCACGGCACTTCGGGGGAGACGGCCGGCGCGCCGTCACCAAGGAGCTACTGGAGGCTCTCCGGCGATTTTTTGCTGGAGGAGAAGGGTTATGGTGCTGAACTTTTTCACACCTACTATAAAGTGGGAGAGAAAGTTTGCGCCACAATGATCGACCATGGCAGTTTGATCAACGCGGTCGGCGTCGATATGGTGGAAAAGCTGGCACTATCAATGACACCACATCCACGACCGTACTCACTAAGGGGGTGCTACGACAAGATCGACATTACGCATCAAACTACGGTACTATTTTTAGTAAGCAAATTTTTTTGTGAAGTTTTGTGCGACATAATTCCTGTACCGATGGTTTCGTGTCATATGCTGCTGGGAGAGCCATGGTACCAGAAAAAAAATGCTACATATGACTATCTCGTCAACACGTACACTATCAAACTGGATACAAAATATGTTCTCGTGGCCAATGAGAAGAAGTTTTTCAAGACTTGGAGGAAAGAACGACTTCAGAAGATAAAGGAACAAGAAGAAGCAAAGGAGGAAGTCAAACGTGCAGAAAAAAATTCGGCACAAGTTCAGTCCGCGGAATATGTTGTTGCTATAGAGACTGACTCGAAACCGAGGTCGGTTTCGCTTGAAGAGAGGGAGGATGATATAACAAGTAATATTAATCCAGTAGTTATTCAGGTTGCTCAGAATGTTTCCCCTATGAAAGTTACATGCATGCATATGATAGAGATGCACTCACGTAACAAACAGGAAAAGAGAAAGTTGATCGTGCATGCATTACCTTGGGAGATGTGCATGTACGTGCATGCAAGAAAATGCTCATACGCTAGCATTTTTGATCAGTTTGAGAAGACAGAGATTAGAAGGAGTACGTGTATCCATGAGGCAGGACTTTTGGTCGCTGCTAACAGCCAGAGAAGAGTCCCGATTGACTACTACTTTCATCAGGCACGGCCACCTGAGAAAGAAGCATATTCGTCGATGTTTCGAGGGATCAAACAGCTCACGTTAAAGGAAACCAGATGGGGCCCACCATCAGCTTATTTTGTGAAGATGACACACATGTACCGTGTCATGGTTTGCTTAGGACATAAAAACAGCCGAGATGTAAAAGGCAATTTTCTTAAGAGTCCTATAGTTATGTTTAAGCAAAGTCGTGGAGTTGTTTTATTTAGTTTTTAGCCGTGAGAGTAGAGATAGGATTTTCCTTGGCTGTCAAGTTTCTTTAGATGGTCTGGCTAGTATAAAAGCCTAGGTACAGCCATGTAATAGGTAGGTTATGTTAAGATGAATTAGACACCGCTATGTGTTTCAGTTGTCAGCCAATATCGAGATTAGAGAATTCTTGTCAACAATCTCTACTGGTGTGTGAGTTCCTGCGACACGACGTGTAGGAGATTACAAGCTGAACCTATACGGTTCGTCCATGTTATTCCTTCGGATCGAGGGGTTGGCATGTTGTTTCCGCGGGATTTGCGAGCATCTTCCTAAACCGGCGATGAGTTCTTGCTGCGATGGATTTTTGTGCCGTGAAAAATCGGGCCAATAACGGATCGACCCTCGTCTCGGGGTTCGCTCCACATCAAAGCTACTGCACTCCAACATAGCAACAAATCACATGGCAATGATCTACTCAAGATGCTTGACAAAAGATGAACACTGAGCTATGGCTAAATCACACACGAGCAGGTTCAAACAGGCATGGCAAAAGTGCAAAATATATCAGCTTCACAGACTTGGTGAAAATACTAACATGCCAGGAATAACATCAGGAAGCCAAGTTTAGAGCAAGCAAACAACATGCTACAGGAACAGATAATAGCAAAACAAGGCATGGCATGAATCTACTCAAAGCATATAACAAAAGTCCCTGAGTGCCCATAAGCCAAAAAGGATCATAAGATATGATGGCACCCATGTAACATAGCAAGTTTCGTTAAGAGATTCAGACTTAGCAGAAAACTGGGCATGGCAAAACAGAGTTATGAAGGCCTCTTTGCGAGCTCGATTCACTCACCACAAGGCATTGCATGACAAACTAAGCATACTAACAACAAGAAGACATGATCATAAGGCTAACCATGGCAAGAACAAGTTCAAAGCAAGCATGGATCAACTAAACCAACCTTGGCAAAATTGATTAATAGGTAAACAATCTGCCAGGAACATTTTATAGCAAAAGTAGAGCAAGATTATGTCATGCTAGGTTACTCCATAAATGCAGACAGGGGCATGCTTGGATAGAGCATAACCATATGTCCAAATCATCCTTAATTAAGATACTCAAAAGAAGCATGGATCTCACTATAGCAACATGAATACATGGCATAAAAAATTAACAGCAGGGAAATGACTTAGTAAAATTCTAAGTCCCTGAAATCAGCAATATCCCAAGAGCTACTTTGCATGCTTGTGCTAGTCACCAAAAAGATCACAAAAATACATGGCATACACCCCTGTAAAGATGGCATGGCATAGATCAAAACACATGTAGAGCTCATGCCCATATGCAGCACACAACAATTGTAGTAAAAATGACAAAAGCTCATACTCTGCTAAGAATCAGCACCTAACTTTTTATAGCACTCTTGCATCAGTCATTTGGGCATCAAGATGGACTCAAACATGCATGTCATAATGGAACAAAATGAAGAGCACATCATGATGAACATTTTGATATAACATGCATGCAAAATGGATCTACGGATGAGGAGTTATGGCATGTTGAACAGGGCTTCAGAATGCAAAAATAAAATGACTTAGAGGAATTTTCGGGTCAACCCTAGTCTTCAGATCTGGATCTGGCGCGGAAGTCGAGGTTGATGGGGGAGCTCGCCGGAGTTGGAGGGGTGGTCGCCGGAGATGGAGGTCGCGGGATCCGGCGGGGCGGCGTGCGGTGGAGGAGATGGGCCATGGAGGAGATCGGCGACGGGGAGGCGCGGCTCGCGGGTTCATGGCGGCGGAGCTCGGTGGTCGGGGCGGGCGGCGCCGGCGGAGAGCTGAGGCGGCGCCAGTGGAGAGCTGAGGCAGCGCCGGCGGAGAGCTGAGGAGCGGGGAAGCGAGGCGACGATGGGGGTGCTCGGGCCCGGGGCGCGCGGCGCGGGCCTGCCCTGGGCCAAGCGGGCCGGTAGCGGTGGGAGGCGGTGGAGCACCATGTGGCGTCATGCGGTTGGCTGAACGCGGCGGCGCGATCTGTCCGGCGCGTACGGACACGTCCGGTGGCGGCGGAGGGCGAATTTTTATGGTTTGGACCCGGGATTTGGACGAGGAGCACATATTTATACCTAGAAGGAGGTGGGAGTGTCCAAATGAGGTGTAGTTTTAGACCACACGATCGTGATCGAACGGCCGAGAGGATGGGGGGTTTTGGATGGGTAATTGGGCCACTTTGAAGGGGTGTTGGGCTGCAACACATACGGGGCCTTTACGGTTTCCCGGTTAACCATTGGAGTATCAAACAGACTCCAAATGGCACGAAACTTGACAGGCGGTCTACCGGTGGTGTACCAAGGCCGCTTGGCAAATCTCGGTCCATTCCGAGAAAGTTTAACACCCGCACACGAAAAGAGGCAAAAGGGGGCGCCGGAGGACATAGGAGTGTCGGATTGCAAAATGGACAACGGGGAAAATGCTCAGATGCATGAGACGAACACGTATGCAAATGCGATGCACATGATGACATGATATGTAATGCATGGCATGGAAAAAATGCAAAACAAAGACAAAACCCAACCACGAATGGAAAATCATAACTTAGAGCCGAAAATGGCAAGAGTCGGAGTACAAATATGGCAAGTTACATCCGGGGTGTTACAACACTCCACCACTATGAAAGGATCTCGTCCCGAGATCTAGGACTGAAAGAACTCCAGATATTCAGAACGGAGGTTGTCCTCGCGTTCCCAGGTGGCTTCTCGGTCGGAATGATGTGACCACTTCACTTTCATGAATTTGATAGACTTGTTGCGAGTCTTGCGCTCGGTTTCTTCAAGAATGGCAACGGGATGCTCATGATAAGACAGGTCTTCTTGGAGATCAATCTCTTCGAAGTTGATGGTGCGGTCAGGAGTCTTGAAGCACTTGCGAAGCTATGACACATGAAACACGTCGTGCGCATTTGTGAAGTTGGATGGAAGCTCAAGTTGATAGGCGAGGTCGCCTCTTTTGCCAATGATCTTGAAAGGACCCACATATCTAGGAGCAAGCTTCCCTTTGAAACCGAAGCGAGGAGTACCTTTCATTGGAGAGACGCGGAGGTAGACATGGTCTACGATCTCGAAAGCCAAGTCACAATGCTTGCTATCATAGTAACTCTTCTGGCGCAATTGCGCGGTTTTGAGATGTTCACGAATGACTTTGCACATTTCTTCAGCTTCTGTGATCAAGTCATTGCCAAGAAGTTGGCGTTCACCAGTCTCTGACCAATTAAGAGGAGTACGTCACTTTCTGGCATAGAGAATCTCGAATGGGGCCTTTCCCGAACTCGCTTGGAAGTTGTTGTTGTAGGAGAAGTCGGCATATGGAAGACAATCTTCCCACTTCATACCGAAAGACTGTGCTGACACAAGCCCTGAGCATATCTTCAGGGATTTGATGGACTCGCTTGACTTGTCCACTAGTTTGAGGATGGAAGGCTGTGCTGAAGTGCATGTTGGTGCCCATGGCCTTCTGAAATGAGTCCCAGAACTTATAAGTAAAGATGCTTCCACGATCTGAAGATATCAACTGTAGAATGCCGTGCAAAGAGACAATCCTGGAGGTATATAGCTCTGCCAACTGCGCTGTTGTGATAGATTCTTTGATAGGAAGAAAATGAGCCACTTTAGTAAGCTTGTCGATGACAACAAAGATAGCATCATTTCCGTGCTTGGACTTGGGAAAACCAGTCACGAAGTCCATCTCAATATGGTCAAACTTTCATTCCGGAATGGCAAGAGGTTGGAGGAGGCCAACTGGTCGTTGGTGTTCTGCTTTCACTCTTCTGCAGACATCACATACATTCACGAACTGAGCAATTTCTCGCTTCATTCGAGTCCACCAATACGACTACTTGAGGTCATGGTACATCTTTGTACTTCCAGGATGAATGGATAGAAGAGAATTGTGAGCCTCATTCATAATGACTTTACATAGATCACCCTTAGGAACCACAATTCAATCCTCGAAGAATAGAGTATCTTTGTCATCAAGGCGATAGCACTTGTACTTGTTGGCTCTTGGCAATCCCATTTTTCACCTTCTTTACCATGGCATCAAGAAGTTGTGCCTCACGAATTTGGTCTTCCAAAGTAGGAGAGACTTGGAGGTTGGCAAGAAATCCTTGAGGAACAACTTGGAGATTCAGCTTGCGGAAAGCTTCACAAAGGTCCGGTTGGAAGGGCTTGAGAATTAGGCTGTTGCAATAAGCCTTCCTGCTCAAAGTGTCTGCAATGAAATTGGCCTTGCCTGGAGTATATTCAATACTCGGATTATACTCTTGAATTATTTCGACCCAACGAGTCTGCCTGAGGTTGAGGTTGAGCTAAGTGAAGATGTACTTGAGGCTCTTATGATCAGTGAAGATGTCGACTTTCCTTCCCAACAAGATATGTCTCCATCTTAAAAGAGCATGGACAACTGCCGCCAACTCGAGGTCATGAGTGGGGTAGTTCTTTTCGTTGGGCTTCAACTGGCGAGAGGTATAAGCCACAACTTCCTTCTCTTGCATTAACACATCACTGAGACCTTGCAGGGAAGCATCACAGAAAACTTCGAATGGTTTGGATTCATCAAGAGGAGTCAAAAAGGAGTTGTGACTAACTTCTCTTTCAGGGTGTTGAAAGCGATGTCACATTCAGGCGTCTAGACATACTTCACATGCTTCTGGAGGAGGTTGGAAAGAGGATTTGCAATCTTAGAGAAATTCTCAACGAATCTTCGACAATAGCTTGCAAGCCCAAGGAAACTGCGGAGCTGCTTCACATTCTGAGGCCGTTCCCAATTCACAATTGCAGACACCTTCTCAGGATTAGCAGCTACACCCTTGGCGGAGATGATATGGCCAAGGTAGAGAATCTCATTGAGCCAAAACTGGCACTTTGAAAACTTTGCGTAGAATTGATGTTCTCTGAGTTTGTCGAGTACTGTTGGGGATATTACTACCAGTATGACCCGCCCAGGAGGGGCTGGGTCAGCTCTGATGGCGGGTTATAGAAGAAGCCCGATAAACATTCAAGATGATAGTTTACTAAATGTATAGAAGGCCCAAAGGCCTGGGGCCGGCTTAAGGCCTGATACTGTAAACCGCCGTATCTAAGGAAATACTTGTACAGAAAGGCATGTAAAGGAAGTCACCAAGCCGGACACGATTATGAGCCGGCCGGGACTCTGTAGGCCACCAGGCGTTAACCCGTGTATATAAGGGGACGACCCGGTGGCGGTTTAGGAAAAGAAACAACCAAGTCGATAACCAAGCCGGCGAGTTGAGCCTCTTCGAGATCGAAACCTCAGCAATACCAATCCCAACTAGACGTAGGCTTTTACCTTCATCGTAAGGGGCCGAACTAGTATAAAAACTCTCTTGTGTGTCCTTTGTCCCAAACAACCCCTTTAAGCTTCCTAGTGCGATGGCCCTACGACTAAGTCTTTGCTCTAGGACATCTGCCGTGTCAACTCCACGACAGTTGGCGCCCACCGTTGGGCCAGCGCACGGTGGATTTGAGTTCTTGAAGGGCAACTTCGAAGGGCTCAAGGGATATGCTGTGGGCCGGATGACCAAGAGTCGTCGCGACAAACTCTACGTCGACGACAAAGGCTGGGGCCCCGAGGCCGACTCGAGCGAGTACGGGTACCGGGCCCCCTTCGGCGGAATTCACGTCTTCATCGGCCGGATCGGTGAATCAGGCCCTGAGTCGGACGTCCACACCAACCTCATCGAAACAGCCCAGCACGCCGGGTCCGCCCGTGTTCAATCTGTCGTGAAGCATGCCTTCGTAGGCTGCATCCATGGCGGTGAATACTCCGAAGGCGGGGAGACGACCATCTGCTCTGATACTACATCATCAACAGGTGAGACGGATTCGTTGTACCAACTACAAGACGGCATGCTCGGGGGCTGTTCCGATGGCAGTAGTATTCCGGACCCCCTTGAGCTGCCGAATTGGGCCAGAGTCTTCATGCCGGGGACACAGCCCGGGCAGAACTCCACCGCAGCGGCAGTAGCAGCTATCGGGTCGGCAGCAGCCGGGTCAGGAGACCCCGCGCACCCCCGGCTCAGGTTCTAATGGACCTCATGGATAAGTTGACGACTCTATTAACCGCTAGGGTAGAGCCGGCAGATAAAGCCCAGCATGACGCAGAAGTGGCACGCGTGCGGGAGGAGATGGTGCAAGCTAAGGAAAATCTAGCCGCGGAGGAAACCCGGATGGCAGCAGAACAAGCAGCTTTGGATGCTCGTGCTTAGCAGCTTCAAGCAGAAACCTTCCGGCTCTCGATGGATCTTAATGCATCAAACGAGGTCATGAGGAGGAGGCATCAGTCGCGTCTGCCTCTAACGCTGGATCCGAGGAACCTGTTCCATACACCCGGAGCTGGGGGAAGCAACCCTCCAGAGGCAAACCGGGTCACAACGCCCGGTGCACTAGTTCAGCCACGCACCATGGAGCCACCTTGCATGAATCTAGCTCCTCCTCGTTATGTACCAACACCCCCGGGTCACTTCTCTAATCCTATGGAAAATCTCATCGCAGCGTCGGCTCATTTGGCGGCTCTCCCAATGGAAGGCGACTCGCCAGCAGCAATTGAAACCCGGAGGGTAAGAGAACTACTTCAGATAGCTTTGGCCCAGCAGGATGCATACTCCTACAGTCGAGACCGGATTCATTCAACTCCTCGCCTAAGCCGGAGCCCGAGTTATAGTAGGCACATGGAGTCTGCAGAGATGTCAAGTAATGCTCAACATCGCAACTGGCCATATCGGCATGAGCCGGTGCGGACTGGAGCCCTTAACTTGGCGGATTGGGAGAGGATTTCGTCAAGAGGCGGAACGGGCGGCTCAGATAGCAGCAGAGCAGGCGGCTCACCAAGCCTTTCCGGCTTATCCAGCAACCTTGGTTGAGGCAGGAGTGGCCACAAGAACCGGAGGCGTACCTTGCCTGGTCCCAGCCATACGCAATGAGCGGTTGCCCAAGGATTTCAAGGGGCCCCGTAAGGTGCCTAACTACACGGCTGACTTACTGCCAGGGGCTTGGATTGAGAGTTATGAGATGGCTATGGAGCTGTTGGAGGTTAGCGATGCTGCAATGGCCAAGTATTTTACCATGATGTTGGATGGAACGGCTCGGACCTGGTTGAAAGGATTGCCACCCAATTCTATCGGCTCATGGGCAGAGTTGAAGGCACGGTTCATCCAGAACTTTAAGGACACATGTAAACAGCCAATGTCGATTGTGGACCTGACCAATTGCAAGCAAGAGGATGGAGAATCTACAACCCATTGGGTGCGCCGGGTTAAGGAGATAATACATTCATCTGATAAGATGGATGCCAGCTCAGCAGTTTTAATGTCAGAGAAAAATTGCCGTTTTGAACCTCTGAAGCAGAAGCTGGGGCGGCTTAAACGTGACTGCAATGACATGGGAACGTTGATGGCGGCTCTCGTCAGGTATGCTGATTCTGATACCACCAAGGACCCGATATCTGATGAAGAAAAGGCAATGAAGGGAAAGAAGAACGGCAATGGCAAGGGTCACCAGCATAACACGATGAATCAAGGAGGTAATAAACGTAAGGCTGATGAGTTTGTTGCTAATACTAATGCGCTGGGTGGTAATCAGCGGCGTAAGGGCAGGCAACCCCCTCGATCGGGCGGGTCAGGCCCCACCCTTGAGCAGTTGTTGAATGAACCTTGTCCAAAACACGGCACCCGGGAGAAACCAGCCACCCACTTGTGGAAGGATTGCACGACCATGAAGGCATTTAAAAATTCAAATGCATTTGATGGGGGTCATGGCCCAGGCGGCAGCTCAGGTGGAGGCGGCTTTCAGGGCCCGGGCGCCGGTTCAAGCGGAGGAGGTTTTCACGGTCAGGGTTATCTTGGTCACCAAGGAGGATATAATCAGCAACACGGCCAAGGGAATCAGAAGCAGCAGCAATCCGGCTATCAAAGCAACCCGAAGCAGTTGAGTAGCGGACAATATCATGTCTTTACTACCAGTTTATGCAAGAGGGACCAGAAACTCCATAAGAGCGTCGTCAATGCCGTTGAGCCGGCAATTCCACATTATTTACGTTGGTCGGAGTAGCCTATTGTGTGGAGCAGAGAGGATCACCCGCCCCGGGTTGGAATTCGGGTCACTTGGCTTTGGTGGTGGCACCTCAGGTTGGTGGGTACTAGTTTACTAAGGTACTCATGGATGGAGGCAGCAGCATCAACATCCTTTACTATGAGACGTTCCGCCGGATGGGATTGACGGATAAAAATCTTAAAGAATCCAACACTGTTTTTCATGGTGTGGTACCTGGTAAGTCGGCATACCCAGTTGGTAAGATCGAGCTGGAAGTTGCCTTTGGGGATGAGTATGACTCGAGAGCAGAAAAATTAACCTTTGAAGTGGTTAAGATCAAAAGCCCATATCATGCTCTGTTTGGGCGGCCGGCTTATGCCAAGTTCATGGCTCGGCCGTGTTAGGTATATTTGCAGCTCAAGATGCCGGGTCACAAGGGCACCATTACAGTCCATGGGAGCCGGAAGATAGCCTTGGAATGTGAAGAGGGTGATGTTGCCTATGCTGAATCTATTTGTGCAACAGAGGAGTTGAAATTCTACAAGGATCATGTTGACCCGGCGGACATGACGTCATTAAAGAAACCAACAATAGAGCATGAGCCAGAGTTAAAATTCAAATCAGCTGATGACACTAAGATGGTTGACTTTGTGCCTGGCGATTCATCTAAGCAGTTCATCATCAGCGCAAACTTGGATTCGAAATAGGAAAGCGCGCTCATCGAGTTCATCCATGAGAACTGGGACATCTTTGCATGGAAACCTTCAGACATGCCGGGTGTCCCGAGGGAACTCGCTGAGCACACTCTTAATATCGATCCAAAGTTCAAACCTGTCAGACAGTTTCTCCGGTGGTTCAATGAAGAAAGGCGTAAGGCCATTGGAGAAGAGGTGGCCCGGCTCTTGGCAGCCGGGTTCATTGTGGAGGTCTTTCACCCAGAATGGTTAGCTAACCCGGTGCTTGTACTAAAAAAGAATGGTACCTGGCGTATGTGTGTGGAGTACACAGATTTGAACAAGGCTTGTCCGGCTGATCCTTTTGCTCTTCCCCGCATTGATCAGATCATTGATGCTATGGCGGGTTGCGCATGGTTGAGTTTCTTAGATGCTTACTCCGTTTATCATCAGATTAAGATGGCAGTCAAGGATCAAGATAAGACAGCTTTCATAACTCCTTTTGGGGCTTTCTGCTATGTATCTATGCCTTTTGGGCTTAAGAGTGCCCATGTGACTTACTAGCGGTGTGTGCAGAATTGTCTTCACAATCAAATTTGGCGCAATGTTCATGCCTATGTGGATGATATAGTGGTGAAATCCAGGGAAGAGGAAACCTTGGTCGCAGACCTTAAAGAGACTTTTGATAATCTTCGGGTTTACAAGATGATGCTTAACCCGGCCAAGTGTGTTTTTGGAGTGCCAGCCGGCAAGCTCTTGGGTTTTCTGGTGTCTAACCGAGGTATTGAAGCTAACCCAGAGAAAATCAAGGCAATTACATCTCTAGACAAACCAACCTGCGTCAATGATGTTCAACGACTGGCGGGTCGCGTGGCTGCTTTGAGCCGGTCCATAAGACGGTTAGGGGAAAAGGCTATGCCTCTGTATCAGTTGATGTAGAAAACGGATGTTTTTGTCTGGAGCGATGCTGCGAACGCTGCTTTTGAGGATCTGAAGGCACAACTGGCTGAGCCACCGGTCCTAGCTGCTCCAAGTGAGAAAGAGCCGCTATTGTTATACGTGGCTGCTAACTCACGGGCTGTTAGTGTGCTATGGTTGTAGAGCGCAAGGAGGCTGGCAAAGAGCATCCGGTTCAGCGGCCGGTTTATTATGTCAGTGCAGTGCTAATTGAATCTAAGCAACGATATCCACATTGGCAGAAGCTTGTTTACGGGGTGTTCATGGCAAGTCGGAAGCTTAAGCATTACTTTCAGGGACATCCAATCACTGTGGTTAGCTTTGCTCCTTTGGGAGACATTATTCAAAACAGAGAAGCCACGGGGCGAGTCACCAAGTGGGCAATTGAGCTTGGGTCTCACGGGTTGAAGTATGTTCCACGTACTGCAATTAAGTCTCAAGCTCTAGTTGATTTCATCAATGATTGGACAGAGATGCAGATACCGGAAGAAAAGCCGGACAACACATATTGGACTATTCATTTTGATGGATCCAGGCAATTGGAAGGCTCGGGGGCTGGAGTCGTATTAACTTCCCCACGAGGGGATAAATTTTGTTATGTGTTACGGTTGATGTTTCCATGCACTAACAACGCAGCAGAGTATGAAGCATTGCTCCATGGTCTTCGAGTGGCAAAGGAGATGAGCTTGAGCCGAGTCAGATGTCTTGGTGATTTAGATCTAGTGGCTCAACAGGTATCTGGCAAGTGGGATTCCAAAGACCCTCTCATGGCGGCTTATCACCGGGAGGTCGATGTTGTTGCAGGATATTTTAAAGGTTATCAGGTGGAACACATTGACCGTCGGTCTCAGCGTAAGACGGTACCACCCAACACCTTTTTATATGTTTTGCATAACCCCTCTGTCAAGTTGCCCACCGAAGAAGATTTAGCTGTTCCTGACCCGGAGGCGCAGTTGGTGGCGGCTCTTCATGTCATCCCAGATTGGACGGTGTCGTTCTTGGCTTACATGACCTGGGGAGAGTTGCCAGCGGATGAGACCTTGGCT